>LR989953.1:4032785-5377047 GCA_905147015.1 Laspeyria flexula
CATAAATATTCATGGGGTGTCGCGCTTCGTGCCAAGCTGTCGACATCGTCGCCTGTGTGGAGAGATTCATTACATACTTTATTATATGCTTGATTGAGATGTAATGGGGACCAAGCTCTTTAGAAGCATTCTAGAAAAATTTCAAATGTCAATTTGGAACTAGACTCAAAAAGTATATTATTTTTATAATAATAATTATTTATTATTTCAAGTATTACAACTCATATTTGTTAGTTATTATACGTGTTAGTAATCTTAAAAACTAACTAAATTATATTATTTTAGATGCTCTGACATGTATGTCACAGCATCTACGCATATAGGGGCAGTCAAGCGCTAGGACGGTGTTGGTATTAGCCCGCACTCTGCGCACCCGGGATAGGCAGCGTTTGCACATGGTGATGAAAAAGCAATCGGTGTGCGCCTTGGCGAACATCCCCGATGCGCTACAGTAGCGGGGTAGCCCCAACATCGCTCTGAACGCATTATTGAACTGGACGCGGAGGACATTGTACGACTTTAAAGCAAAAATTGCCCACAGGCTGCACATGTAAAGCGAGGTACAGTATGCTTTAAATAAAGTAACTTTGGCGTCTGAGGAACAATTAAATTAGAAATTTATGAATTACTAAAAGATGTTAACATTATAGTGACCAAAGATATAAAACGTTTGTGGCAATTTGATTCTCGAGCGTCACCATGCTTCGGAAGGCACGTAAAGCCGTTGGTTCCGGTTGTCACTTAATGCAGTAGTCGTTAAGTCAAGTTGGAAGCCTTCTGAGAGACTTGATAAATTCCAACACTAGGGTCTGCCTCAAGCCCACACGATAAGATAAGATAAGATAAGAGCAGTTGAAATAGGCGGTCTCCACAATGGGACGTAAGCTGAGTGTGAAGGGTTTTAATATATATATATATAAACAGTCTCAGTGAAAACCGTGTTGAAAATTTCATTCTAACTAAAGCATCCCTTAACGGTGGTTATATAAAAAAAAGTAGAAACAAGAGGGTTGTTTAGTAACTCAGTAGCTACGTAAATAGAACAAGAAAACAAATCAACCTGATAGAACTTTAGACTTCCACAACACGAAAAGTTCCTTTGTATTATAGCTACATCCTGAAACTGTAAACCACAAAATAAGCTAAATCTTTAGAAGCCAAAGGCTTTTGTTTTATCAATGAACAACACAAAGCCACCTCGGCGATACCTTTATAGCTTCTCTTAAACGTACCGAAGGAATAAAAGTGTTTTAAAATCTTAAAAAAGCAACTGGTGCTGTGAAATGTGGCACTAAACTTTTTGCGTTTTAAAAGAACCATAGCCAAAGATACATTTTCAAACTTAAACTCCAGTTTCAAAAGGAGAAATAAACAATGCTTATTTGGAAATGGAACATTTAAGGTAAAACTTGCATATTTATTTATCCCACATATTGTTATTTAAGACTAACTTCTGCCCGTGGCTTCTAGTGCACCGTACCTATATTGCTTATATATAGTTTAAACAAACAAACGTTTGTTTGGTTGAAGGAACTACTGGTTCGATTTGCAAAAAATCTTATAGTTTTGGATAGCCCATTTATCGAGGAAGGCTACGGCCTTCGTATAATATAGGCTACGGCCAATAAGAGCTGAGCAATGGCCAAACAAAGAACGACGGGAGCGAACCCCGTGCGACTTCTAGTAATTAAAATCATAGGCCAGGAATAAATGAAACGCCCCAACCGTACCTATGTAAAAACAACAATTGTAGTAATATTTATTTTGAGTTAAAATAAACAGAAGAAACCAGACAGTATCATTCTCACGTTAATAATAGCCTCTAACACTAACACTATATGACACGAACGAACTTAGCGTTTAGCGGAATTTCTTCTAAACTTGTGGATATAAATTTGAATTGTAATGCTAGCCTAAAATGTAAAAAAATATGATACCTACCAAATTAAGTAAAGTTTAAATAATTAAAAATATATTTTTGAAACTATATGCTATAGTTGGCGACGCCAGTTCGCAAAACGAGCTAGTTGGCATACAACTGCTACTCCAAAAAGAATGCAATAGACACAGAAGTTTGACAGAAAGTAATCAATTCGTATTTGTTTCATCAACAATAGTTGAATTCTTAACGTCTAATCGTTCTTACATTAAATTTTAAGGAAACAAGAAAAAAATCCTTGCTGAAAACGTTTCTCAGGCTCTTTGCAAAGCGTCTGCAATTTTTGCAATTCCATAGTGTTTCTGCTGCTAGTGTTTCGTCTGAATATTTATAAGTCGTACGTACGTACAACTTATAAGAATTCGCCCATTAAAGCACAGAATAAGTAATTTAATAGTACTACTGTAATTATAGTCGATTGAAATGGACTTAAATTAAATAACCGCTAAACGATCCAATGAAACCACACCACAATATTGCGGCCTAAAGGAACTTCGAGCTAGGGTAGTTACAACAACGGTTTAAAGCGACAAACTAAGGACTTTCGCCGTAAAGCTATGGAATGTTTGTGTTTGTAAAGTAAAATATTATGAAAAGGGTTTACAGCTTAATCGCGTTTCTGCTAAAGAAGCAGTCCCAAAGGTGTTATATTAATGTGTACATTGTTTCTAATTGTAAACTACTAACAAAGGAAAATAGAAAAGTTTGACTTTGTGTTGTAATGTTATGTTTTAGCCAAATCACTGTTTTTAGGTATCTACTATTTGACTGGCCTGTTGGTCTAAAGCCGGAGGTCGTGGGTTCGATCCCCACCCAGGACAAATCTTTGTGTAATGAACATAAAGGTTTGTTCTGTGTCTGGGTGTAATTTATCTATAATATGTATGTATTTACAAAAATAAAATAAGTAGTATATCAGTTGTTTAGTACCCATAACACAAGCAAATATAATTGCTTACTTTGGGACTAGATGGCACTGTGTGAATGTGGTAGAATATTATTATTATTATCTACTAATTAGAATTTGCAGCTTCATGATCGTCACTGGCCTCTCCTCAATTATTAAGTGATCAGAGATAAAAGCTCAGATCACATAATCATGTTGATCCGTTGCATCGTGAAAAAAGAATAAACGTAACCTTTTACATTTAAAATAATAGAAAGGACTAGAACTTGTGCCTGTTTGCAATGTAGCGGTTGTTCTATATTGAGCCGTGTTGATCAAATTTATACACTAATATAGAGTTTGTTGTTTGTACCGAGTTGTTTTTTTTTTTGGCGTTGTGATAGCCCATTTATCGAGAAAGGCTATAGGCTATACAACATTACGCTACGATCAATAGGAGCTAAATAGTCGCCAAACAGAGATCCACAGGAGCAAATCCCCGGCCTACAGCCAGTTTTTTTTTTTTTTTTTTTTTTTTTTTTATACCACGACGGTGGCAAACAGACGTACGGTCCGCCTGATGGTAAGCGGTTACCGTAGCCTATGGGCGCCTGCAACACCAGGGGCATCACGAGCGCGTTGCCGACCCTTAAGAAACCTATTCACTCCTTTTTTGAAGAACCCCATACTGTAGTCCCCTGGGAAAACCTCGTTAGGGAGTTCATTCCACAACCTGATAGTTCTTGGGAGGAAATTCCTCTGGAACCGCGCGGTACGAGACCATTTCGGTTCCAAGGTGTGGGGATGAACTCCCTGCCGATGGCGAGCGGTGCGATGGTAGAAGGTGGCCGTGGGCATCATCTCAAACAGTTCTTCAGAGCACAACCCATTATACAGGCGGTAGAACACACATAGGGAGGCAAAGTCTCTCCTCGCACTTAATGGTTCCATACCGCCTGTTAGTATAGGATCGTCGACGATTCTCACAGCGCGCTTCTGAACCGAGTCAAAAGGCCCAAGCTGGTATCCAGGTGCTCCCGCCCACAGGTGACAGCAGTACTCCATATGGGGCCGGACTTGCGATTTATACAAAAGCAGCCGTTGCCCAGGTGTGAAGTACTGCCTTGCTCTGTTGAGCACACCGAGCTTTTTGGACGCCAACTTGGCCTTATCCTCCAATTAAACATAATTATGGTCAGAGACGCCTGGACGAAATGAAATGAAATGAAATCTCGTTTATTCATCTAGGTTACAAGGTAACACTTATGAAAGTCACAAGAATGTAACAGGTTAGGTTAGTTTAAAGTAGTGTCAGCAAATTTGCCTACGAAACAACTTTACTACAACGCCATGACGCGTTGCAAGTATGTACGATGATATTATAATCATGTATAGGCATACATGATTATAATATCATGTCGATAATCTTAAGGTTCAAACATAAATACACTGCCACCATTCTTTTTATAACTCATTAGTGAAAGCTTATCTCGTAGGTAGTAATCAGGAGTTGTCCGAAAAGTTTTTTCATCAAATGTTGGCAACAACTTTCCATCATTACCAAGTTTGGCATGACGCTTGGTTTGAAGCACGATGCGCCATTCTATGCTGTAGACTCTGTCAGAACGGAGACATGATCACGCAAGAGGAATTGTATATGTTTTATAGATGTGTATGTATATCTAAATAGTCTATACTAATAGGTATTATAAAGGTGTAGATTTTGTTTGTTTGGTTGGTACTGGTCAATTTGAAATTTATTGTGTTGGATAACCTGTTTATCGAGGAATTTTATTGGCTATATAACATACGCTACGGCCAATAGGAGCTGGGCAGTGGCCAAATAAAGAACGACAAGAGCGAAGGCCCATAGAACAGCTAGTACTTGAATATAACTATAAAATAGTATGGTACATAATATTATAATGTACCATGCTATGCTGTAAGTAGGCGCCTGTTGACAAAACACTAGCAACAAATCATTTAAAAGATATTAAACATAAAATAATTAAATTAAATTGTAAAGGTTGCGGGTGGCCGTTGGTTGCAAGGAGCACAAAATAAAAAAGGTGGAATTTAAAATCCAAATAACAAAACAAATTTTCTCCCTCTCCACTTCTTTACGCCTGGGCATGAAAATAAGATACATTATCTTCGACTTATAAAGAACAGCGCAAAAGACAGTTTTATAAATTTTTTTTTAAAACACTGCTTTATAAACTAATTATAAAAAAAAAAATGTTTAAGTAGATATGACTTTGCTCAACTCAAACACAGTCTCTTTTAACTTGAGTGCCGTTCAAAACTAGTAAAAAAATTTCGTGTGACAAAATTAGAAAAGCAATTTTAAAGTTTTTTCGTCGAAGTCTGGACTTCGTAAGTACATTCTATTAGATCCGGTTCATTGGCTTGAACAATAGGGCTTCCATTCTTTCAACTTCATCTTCCCTAACTTAGTTTTGTCTGAGAACAAAAAAAAAATATAAGAGAATTTTAATAATAGTTTTTTGAAATTTATTGTTACTTCCTTTGCTCACTCGTATATTATATTATGCACGCCACACACTTCAAAAATGCCGTATTATTAACTTTAAAATAGGTTGCATGCTCATCTGCCGGTCATGGTTACTTTGGCAGGCAAAAGAATAAACCGTAAACAATATACTAAATCAACAAAAATTGCCTATGCTTTCCATTCATTTTTCATCACCAAATTTCTAATCAAAGTAATAAATTGTAGGAAACAGCCGAAGAGTCCACATATCTGTATTTTAAAACGATCTTCGGCTCGATCCCTAGTGTCTAGACAAAAAGGGACCTACCGCAAGTACACTTGTTTACTTCGCTACAAACATCATAAGTCAAGACGATAATAATATGTAGTAAGTATTTATTTATGAGAATTAGAAGCTAACGTATAAACTTCAAGATTATATTTACCAGAGTTATAAAATAAACATGTTTGTTCGTATGAACTAAATACGAGAAAACACGCTGTGTAATACATATGTTGGCTTGATAGTATAGCCCCATCCCTTTTTGTACAGTTAACCCAATTTAACTCTATTCCTTCCTACCATTTACAATGTTAACAAGACAGTTGTAATCATGAAAATATCTAAAAAGGTTTATTGTAGTTAAAGTATTTTTTCCAATTTTTATTTGAGCTTTGTTTTTAGTTTTGAAACTTACTTAAATTTTATAGTAAGTTACTTGAAATTCAATTCGTTACAGTTTGAGATTGTAATAATTAAATAATAATTGTAATAGAAAATTTGAGATAATTTTTTCCTCAAGGATGATCTTAATAGAAAAGAATTCGACCCCATTAAGGTATGAATCAAACCAACGACAGAACAAATAAAAACATTAACTGAACTCTTTTACGCAAACCTATTTCTTGTCTAGACATCTTAGCGTAGGATTGCTATTGTACGTGTAAATATCAATATAGAAATGATATTGTCACAGATAATCAAAACATATTATTATTAAGACAAACATCTCTATGCTACGCACACTTACATTAATTATTTTACGAATCGAAGTGAAACAGAGTTGTACCATAGTACAAATATAATTGAAATTAGAAATTACCATTATACAAATTTCCATTTTTACTATGTTTGTACTTCGACAATGACTGTCACTGTGCGGTAACGGTTAAGGTGGTCGCACCGCCATTAAAATCGCTTCGAGTTTAAGTGTACTTTGACTCCGATTATTGTATGTTTGGAAAGTACGTACGTGCCGACTTTGGGGTCCGACTCGAGACTCGACTCAACTCGACTCCTGAGCGCTAGAAGAAAGTATAGGTCGAAGAATCGAATCGAATACGAATTTACAGAGTGTAGTGATACAGTAGTGTTTTAAATTAAATGAAGTTATCCGTACAAAATGAATTGCAGTGCTATTTTAAATTTACTCTGTCAGTAGTCTACAGTCGATGAGTTCTGAAGTGGAAATAAATTCCTTTTTAGGAATGTAAGTACCTACCTAATGGATGATCGTGTGAATTCCTGTTTTATAATACAGATAATACCTACGTTTTTATATTATTACGTCTCGAAAAAGTACATTTAAGATAACTAGAAAATAATGAGTTAGATTGTTGTTTAGTGATGATGCGACGTTTCCTAATGCCTTGACCTCTTACGCTACATTCAGCAATTTTCCGGGTGTGTCATAACAAAACAACAACGTTTGGCGGCCATTGAGAGAGATAAGCGTATGATTGTCTTTGGGACTGCGAACATATCATTTCGAAGGTGACGTAAAACGGTGAAGTATCGCGGCACGGTGCGTTGAAGTAATAGTACGGAATCCCTGGTCCAAATTTTTTTTTGATTGCTATCAAGCTAATTTTTCGTGAGTAGCTTCATTTCGATGAGACGCCCAATAATTTCGTATTTTAAAAGTATGATTGTGGTAGCTAACAGACGTAGCAAGGGTATACCGGACCGGGAAGGAAATACCGGGATAACGTACCACGCAATTTGTAGGACAATATGACTGTTCAATTACATAAATATTAAGTAAGTAAAAAAAATATGGTCCTACAAAATCAATGATTTGATCGAAGGACCCTTCCAACTTGTATCGATAACGAGATCATCATAATCAAACCAGCTGATTTTTTTATTTTTACTTACTTAATATTTATGTAATTGAACAGTCATATTGTCCTACAAATACGAAATTATTGGGCGTCTCATCGAAATGAAGCTACTCACGAAAAATTAGCTTGATAGTAATAAAAAAAAATTTGGACCAAGGATCCCGGACTATAACGTGAAATTTACGTTTCAAAGTCGAAAAAATACAGGCCACGATATCGCAATTTTTCACGTTGTCTTGTCCTTGAAATAATGTAGTGTCTTATCTCAGAGCACTGGGCGTTCCTCAACAAGTGTTAATAATAAATCAGAATCAAACTGAACCGTATAACGCTTCCAAGGACGACTGACGCATCGTTCCACAGTGACGTTGTCGTGCCGTGAAATAGCACGTCACGTCAACGTACCGTGCCGCTACACCGCAACGTTTCACGTTGACAATGTCATAATGTGGTGAAGTAAACAAGTAAAGCTTATCGCACACTAAGCAACGTTTGTCACCACGACAGTTTTTTTACTCTAATCAGGTCTATATGTGTGTAGATGCGCTCACATTACGGCGCATCATAATCGTCATTTCCATAATATTACTACCAGAGTGCCAAAAAAATCACGGTGAGAAATGTTACCAGTGTGCGGAAGGCCTAACTATTGTTTAAACTTTAATGTAATGCTATAATAATACTCATGAACGACAAGGTTAAGAGGATGTAAATATGTATTTATGCATGGTTATATGTCCCCCATAACAACTGAACTGGTTGTCAAATACAGACCATTGAAAGTTGGCAGCGGTCTCCTTGAATTTCTACTACACATGGCAGCCATCTTCGTAGGTAATTCCAAGTTAAATTATCATCGTAAGAATAAATTCAATCTTTCAAGGCTCCTATTGAAAGAGTGAACAATTTATTGTAGTACGCAGTTAATAATAAAACAATTGTATTGGAACGAAGGTATTCATCACAAAAATAATAAATGCATTTTTCAAAGATGAAAGCCGAAAAATAGGTACCCATTTAAGAACATTTAAATTTAATTGCTACGTCGTTAAATACTTGAGATTTCATTGCTAACAGCCTTATCCTATAAGACAGCTACTAGCCTCAAAAGCTTTCAAAATCGATCGTCAGGCAATGCATATAAAAACTACAAAAATCTTTACTATATAATGTCGTGTAAGTACTCCATTAGGACTCACGTACACAGAGTCACGTAACAACCGTCAGGTAAACTAGATTTATAGTAATTTGGACAGGAACGCGAAAACTTCCACAAAGACAAATTAACTTTGCCCTCAATTTGTAAGTTACGAATTCTTTTTAGAATACAAGCCAATGTCTGTCCATGTAGTGATGGATTAAGAATACATATTGTCACTATTACAACTCGTGGGTGTCGTAAAATGTGACTAAGGGAGAAAACGTAAACAGAAAATAGCACTGCAAGAAAAGGAAAATTCGAAACAAAAGCCCATACCAACTGTGGTTGCCGTGGTTGTCTGGCCAGCGTGGTATAGGTTAAATTCCCTCCACAATCTTTAGTGGAGACCCGTGCCCAGCAGTGGGACGTTTATGGGTTAAAGTGATGATGACGATGATGAAGCCAATGTCAAACAATAACGCAGTTAATAATAATAATAATATTCTATCACATTCACACAGCGCCACCTAGTCCCAAAGTAAGCAATTATATTTGCTTGTGTTATGGGTACTAAACAACTGATATACTATTTTTTTTTTTGTAAATACATACATATTATAGATAAATTACACAATTAAATAATTATTATAAATTTATATATTAATAATATCACAGTCAAGAATTACACACAATACCAAAGTCATCTTCTTCTTATCGAATAATAATAATAATGTTTTATTTCTCTCTCAAAAAGTAAGTACATTAGTGCTTATAATAATAAGTTGTAACAAACAAAGTTTATATACCTTTGAGAGAGCTGGAGTCTGAACTAGGTACTAGACCTGTATGACAGATCTCCAGGCTCACTCTTCCAGGGATTATAACATCTAATTAGTTACAAATTATAAATTACGGTAGACGTAGACAGACGTAGAGTATTCGAGAGACATAAATATTGCAATGTGACAGTGAACTAAGAACTTTTTTTTTTAAATCATGTGTGTCTTGTGTGTGTGTGTGTGTGTGTGTGTGCGTGTGCGTGCGTGTGTGTGTTTATGTGTTTTTGTTTGGGTTAGTCTATAAGGTAGTATGTAGAAGATTTTCAGTATCATCGTAACTAAGAGACTTAAGCCAGTTGGAGGTAGCTGTTTTGCATTTCGATTTTGTGAGTGAGTATATATTTATTAGCTTATTTATCTTGTTGTATATATAGCCTCCCAAGAAACACAAAAAACCTTCCAGAAAACGATGTATTCCAACGGATTGGGGCACTAGGACAGACTTTGTGTTTTAGGCGTTTATGGATGGGTGGGAGACGGTAGTACAGTAATGAGTGTTGCTTGAGTATTATACTGAGGATGTACAGTTGACGTACCGTCAGCACATCCGAGATTTGGTACAGGTTCTTTGTAGGGTACAAAAAAGGTAGGGAATGGCTTACTTTAAGGACAGCTCTTTGTGCTCTTTCCACTTTAATCATTCCAGTTTTGCAAGCTCCTCCCCACACTGAGATGCAGTATGATAGTATTGGTTGACATAGGGACAGGTAAACCAGTTTAATTATATTTTTGTCCGCTATATGGCGCAGATTTTTAAAGACGTACATCAGTTTTCTCGTTCTAGTAGAGATGAGGTCTAGATGATAACTGAAGCTTAATGTACTGTCAATCATGACGCCAAGGTATTTGATATGGGTGGTGATTTCTATCGCGTTGCAGGTACAGGAATGGTCGGTTAAGCATGAGTGCGCAACAATAGAAAAATTATTGAGAGAGTTTGGTGGCGAATGGGCTTAGACACATCTTATCAAGTCGCTCAAAAGGCTTCCAACTTGACGACAACGACTACTTACTAACAATCACCAAGCTTTGCGTGCCTTCCAAAGCACAGAGCCGCTCGAGAATGAAATTGCCACAAACGGTCACCCATCATGGACGGACCTTGATGAACGTTGCTTAACCTCGATGATCGTAACGAACATCTCACAATGTTGTTTGGTAGAACGCTATGATCTCAGGAACTACTGGTACGATTTGAAAAATTATTTTAGTGTTGGATAGCCCATTTATCGAGAAAGGTTATTATAACATCACGAAACAATTAGTATAAATAGATGAATAGTAATATACATTACTACTTCACCTTGAATCTTCACGGTTCACATCTTTCTGCATGACAATAATCGTGTAAAGTGGCTTTCCGGTCACGATATCAACTTGAAGCCTATTAATGGCTGGTTCAAACATGACAAGACATCAGGTATCTAATACATACCCATTACATATCTATGTCTAGGCCTTATACGTGACTGATAATAATATATCATCTCTAATTGTCAATTTATAATACCATCATAAAATTTAGTACCTATTAAAACGCTAGTATGCCAAAAAAACTAATAAAAAAATTCTATCGTGATTCTGAACGGACTCTTACGATTTGTCACCACAATACACTTTATTTAAGTATAATTTTTTATAATTAATCCTCACGGATCTTACCACCAATTCGTATGTTCCATAACCTGGAATCTAGATTATATATGTGTGTTGAATTTCTTGCCAAAAAATTGTTAAATCAAATATTTGACTTGTAAGGAAATAGAACACATGTCACTCGATGCTATTGGCGAGGCGACCCACTTCCACCATCAACATTTTTAACTATTAGTCGATATTATGAAGTTGAACATAAATTTAGAAGTATATAACACTATCATATCACAAACATTATCTACACTAATATTATAAAGAGGAAAGGTTTGTATTTTTGTATCATCATCATCATCACATCAGCCCAATGACGTCCACTGTTGAACATAGGCCTCACCCAATTTCCGCCACAGCGAGCGATTTTGTGCCGCCCGCATCCAACGGCCACCCGCAACCTTTACTAGGTCGTCGGTCCATCTGGCGGGGGACCGTCCCACGCTGCGCTTTCCAATACGTGGCCGCCACTCGAGAACTTTTTTGCCCCATCGGCCATCAGTTCTGCGGGCTATGTGTTTGTATGTAACTAATAAATAACTACTGGACCGATAACAACAATTCTTTTGCCGTTAGAAAGCTACATTATGACTGAGTAACATAGGCTATACAACACCACGCTACGGCCTATAGGAGCTCAGCAATGGCCAAGTAATTAACGAGGGGAGCGAAGCTTCGCGCGATTTCTAGTCATAATTATATTTAAAGCTGTAGTAAACTGCAGGTATTACCTATATCTGAACTAAGAAGCGATGGTGGCTGAATGGATAAGAGACCGGCGTGTTAAACACGCGGTCCGAGTTCGATTCCGACCAGCAGTACCAATGTGGATTTCACTTTGTGGAATTTATATGTACTAGTCATGTGACTTACCATCTGCTAACGGTGAAGGAAAACATTGTCAGGAAACCCACATACTCTAGAAGAAATTCTATGGGTATGTCTGATCCACCAACCCGCACTAGGCCAGCGTGTGTGGATTATGGCCTAAGCCCTCTCAGCTCTCTAGATAGAGGAGAGGAGACCCGAGCCCAGCAGTGGGACATTAATGGGTTGCTGATGATGATTACCTATATCTTAGTGACAAATGATGCAACAACGTTGCTAAAGTACTAGGCGTTACAAGCTGTCACCATTTCACGACGCGTAGTTAAATTGATGCTCTGGCATTCATTGCAAGTCTATTTGATAGACTATGTTGCAGACTAAAATAAACCATTGATTGATTTATGTATAAATAGCTATCACCGAACAATCAGACTTTTATATTCAGATAAACATGCCGATACTAAACGTTTAATTTATTTTATAACCACTCGTTGTAGACCGTTTAGGTATAAACAGGAAGAGCCAACGGTAGCTCCAGTAGGGAACAACCGGGGGAGTCAAGACCTCTTGCAATTTACATCTAATCTAGACACTTAGACAGCTGACTAGATCGCAACCTATCAAAATAACACATCCAAATATTTTTGACTGGCCTGTTGGTCTAGTGGTTAGAGACCCTGACTGCTAAGCTGGAGGTAGTGGGTTCGATCCCCACCCAGGACAAATCTTTGTGTTATGAGCATAAAGGTTTGTTCTGTGTCTGGGTGTAATTTATCTATAATATGTATATATTTACAAAAAAATATATATTTAAGTAGTATATCAGTTGTTTAGTACCCATAACACAAGCAAATATAATTGCTTAATTTGGGACTAGATGGCGCTGTGTGAATGTGGTAAAAAAAAAAAAAAAAAAAAAAAAAAAAAAAAAAAAAAAAATGGTAAAGGAAACCATTTGGTCAAGATATTTGTATTTTCGAAAAACATTCAGTTACAATCGTATATTTATGCCCTATCCAATTTACACGAGCTATACTTTGCGAAAGGCCTCCTCCAGTTTTGAGGCCTTCACCTGAGGAGGGGTCCATATTCCGTAGGATTAATTAACTAACCAATATTAATAACTAGCTGACCCGGCGTACTTCGTACCGCCATAAATAAAAAAAATCGTTATAAAAAAAAAGCGCGCGGATCCTAGGTCTATGGCTACTATACTACCTTGATACTGCAATGTATTTACTTTTCTACGAAAAATATTTTATTTCATTTTTACTTTATTTCATATTTTACAATATCCACAATTGTTTTATTTTTATTAGTTTATGACTTTAGCGACCATAAATACATACAATGATAATTCACTGTCAAATGTCAAATTTTAGACCGAAAAAAAATGGCGCGAATACATAAAAATGGCGCGCGGATCCTAGGTCTATGGTATTTGTATTCTGCTACTATTATATACTACCTTGATACTGCAATATATGTATTTACTTTTCTACAAAAAATATTTTATTTCATATTTTACTTTATTTGATAATTTTACTACACAATTGTCATAATATATTCTTTGAATTTACTGGTGAATGATTAGTAATATATTCAAGTAATGAGGTTGTATAGTAAGCAAAAAGAAAAAAGAGATCTTTGATTTCTTTTTAATCTGTCATACTGAATTGTCATTAGGGCTGACGTTGATAAATATAGTAATATACATATACAAAGTTGAAAGGATGAATGTTTTGAAATGAAGAATGTTTGTTTGTATATTTGATAATTTTAACCAAAAAGACACGGGATGGATGTTTACAAAGATAAGTACTATTCTAATCAATCACGTAATATTGGTTATGTATAATCTGAAGTAATTATCTGTGCTTAGAAAATATTGGCCGAAATTTCCCCTCTAAAAGTGAAAAGTTGCTGTGGTCACAGGAACAAAATAACAGGTAAGCGAAGTCACGGGTGACATACAGTATTATTATAAGATTTTTGGGATTATATACATTTCATTTAATATCGTAATAACTTTTAAACTATTTGTCGAAATAACTTAGTGTAAACGACAAAAATTATCTACATTAAATGACAAAAGTGATAAAGGTATTTACATTCCTAGGAATTAGTTTAATACCATGAAATTTTTCACTTTAAATGCAGTATCCGATTTAAATGTATTTCTTGCTCACTATTCTCTCTATATCGACTTCCACATAAAAGATAGGCATATGCTGTCGCGGACTTTTGTTTATAACTATTTAAGAGTAACAATTCCTCCATACATTGTCCTCATGTAAAACTAACGGTTTAGGTAGAGGAAGCAGAAATAGCTATAAGATGGCAGATTTTTCTCCGACTTACTTTACATTTGTTCTCATGGTTTAGCCAATTTACGCGATATCTATATAAAATATAGCCTATATGTTATTCTGATGTATAAGGTACATTACTGCAAAGTTTCATTGAAATCTATTCAGTGGTTTTTTCGTTTACTGGTAACAAACATCCAAACATTCTTACAAACTTTCGCATTAATATTAGTAGGATAATAAGGTAAATATTAACTATCAACCAACTACTAACAACGTTGCAATGTAAAGTACGTATTAAGGAATTTGGAAAATATAGGCTTTTTTATTTTTATTTTATTTATTATTTTATTTATAATTAATTTGCGAAATACTCCTTGTGTTGATTTATAAAAAATATGATAATATTGTTAATCACATACATATATTCACCTCTAGATATGTGGCTCGTGTACACAATTTTCGTACTTATAAATTCCTCTTACTCGGCTATTGGATACGCCCCTACGTAGAGGATTCATTCGTTGTATAAAATAGAAAACCACTGTATTTAAAATTGTATACCATCAAGTTAACTTCTTTATCAGAAAATCGTGAAATTATCTAATGTTGAAAACCACATCATAATCCAAAGTTAGCCATAATACAAACAGACGCAGAAAGTAATACTATTTAGAGATATTGTGTCATCATTATCGTCTAAGTTTGCTACAAAGCACCTTGAACTCTGTAGATACTCTTCGGAAACTGAACACATGATTATTATAAATAAGATAAGGCTAACAAAACTAATTATTTATCGAAGGCATTATAACACCAGTAATAAAGAACAAACTTTCTTTTGTTTATGTAGAGGTCCAAGCAAAAAGAGCGCCTCGATATCGGTTGATATACGGCAATGATATTGCTTCGAGAGATCATAATATATGGGAATAATACCAATATGTTTATGTAGTTCTCCCTATATACAATAGATGGCGCAATGATAGTGCATTCATGGCATTCTGGGGTTATGTTAGCGTCAAGTTTACTCAACATTAATTGAATTTCGTTAATCGCAATGGGCTCATCCCCCTTGCGATTAACAAAGCATAATTAAGAATATTAAATTTGATGAGAGAATTTATTACACTTGCAGCAGATTACTAAATACCTACATACATGTATACATAGAAAAACACCCAAACTCCGAAACAAACATTTAGAAAGAAAGAAAGAAAAAACATTTGTTTTAAATCAGCTACAGTATAAACAAACATGTACACAAAAACATACATATTGCATTTGCAGATCATACAAATATTTGTGCCGACCCGGTGATCGAACCCGAGACCTCAGAAACCGCAACTGTTTACACTACCACTGCGCCACAGGGGCAGTTTTTAAACAATAAGGTACGAAGTTAGACTGGCCTGTTGGTCTAAAGTTACTGACCCTGACTGCTAAGCCGGAGGTCGTGGGTTCGATCCCCACCCAGGACAAATCTTTGTGTGATGAGCATAAAGGTTTGTTCTGTGTCTGGGTGTAATTTATCTATAATATTATGTATGTATTTACAAAAAAAAATAAAGTAGTATATCAGTTGCTTAGTACCCATAACACAAGCAAATTTATAATTGCTTAATTTGAGTTTAGATGCTGTAATGTGGTAGAATATTATATAATTATGCTGGTTTGAAAAATTAAGAATTTTTTCTTAAAAAAAATTTTATTAAAGAACTGCAAAACTCAGCTGAGACTAGATTCATCATTCTTGTAACCACTTCGTAAAGATAAAGTGGAAATATAAGTACTTAAGAATACTATTACGGCGGAGAGTAACAAAATATATCAACTAAACAACAAAGACCCTAAGCTGTAAAATAAAGGAAATAATTTACATTAAAACCTTCTCCGTCATAATAATGATTACAATGAATTTCATAATGTTGAAAATGTTATTACTTACGCACCCGTTCTATGATCCTTTTTAAACGACTTCAAAAAAGGAGGAGGTTATATGTTCGACTGTATGTATTTTTAACGATTTATTTATTAACGATTACTCGGAGAAGGCTAAACCGATTTTAAAAAATCTTATTTTTTATCAACATTTTCGGTAAACAACTGAACTATTGTTGAAAAAAATGTCGTACGCGACCTGAATCACTTTTATTTATCAAACGAGCTTCTATACTTATGATAGATATTTTTGGTGATTAAAAACTACATTAATGTAAAAGTAAATATTACTGAACAATGAAGAAACGAATACCAACCAAAGCAAAATCAGAACTAGGTAAGAGTAATCCATATCTTTTAGATTGAGCCTATAAGTACATAATTGAGCTGATCTATTGAAAATATTGACTCAACGAATGAGGAAAAATCTTATTTCTCTGATCAGATTGTTGTTCTATATTTATTTAGGCGTACGCTTGACAATTTTAGTTTCGGCGACGTTGAATTGTATTTGTAGTCCGTCCGGCGAGGTTTATATACACAAGTTTTGTCTATATATCGCGGTAACAGGACAAAAGAGCTGTAAAGTATTACATAATTTGGAACCTTATTATTATTAGCCAAGGACGCAAGTTGCCATAAAGACAAATCTCGTCATATATCTGTTTTGAACGGACAGTGCGATGTGTAATATGTGTATTTATTTATAGTTGGAAATGTTGCGAAACTTGCTATGTTTGTTATTTGAAAAGTTTAGTTGTAGTACATGATGTCCTACGCCTACTATACATGGAAACTAAGAAACTTGTCTCCAACAACTTTGTTAGTTTGCAGATGTTTGAATACCTACTTATTATTATATGTGTTTCCATGTCATATAATATCTTTGAAAGATTATAGTCAAAGCGATCTCTTCTAGAGAGACAACTGTATGTATAATCTGTCAGACTTTGACAGACTTTTTTAAAACAAAATGAAATCACATTGCGAAGATGAGACAAGAATAAAGATATTTTGTAAGTAACCAATATATAGCATTGCACTATTTTTACCCACGACGGAACGGAGACGGTATATGCGTTTGGGGTGAGAGGCTGTGTGTTTGTGTGTTTGTGTGTTTGTGTGTTCCAACATAATGCCTTATAGCACGGAAACGGTTTGACCGATTTAGATGCGGTTTTCTGTAAAGTGTGTGCGGCTCTTGGGGACAGGTTATTAGATAGGTGTTATGTTAATAGCTCGCCAGGGGGCGCTACAATACACTGATTTCATTGAATCCTTTGTGCCCTCCTATCTTTAAAACGATTAGACTGATTTCGATACGGTTTTCTGTAATGTATTTGTGATTTATCGAGGATTGTTTTTGGATTCAAGATTTTGTATTTTTTCGCCAGGGGGCGCTGCTATAGACTAGACAAACCTATGTTGATTTCGTTGAAACCTTTGTGCCCTCCTATCTTTAAAACGATTAAAGCGATTTCGATACGGTTTTCTGTAATGTATTTGTGATTTATCGAGGATGACTTTTGGATACACGATATTGTATTTTTTCGCCAGGGGGCGCTGCAATAGACTAAGCAAACTTATATTTACAGTTATCTGTAAAATAATTAGACCTGTTACTGCATAGGGACACGTAGCATTGTAGTACTGAGATATTGATTACACTCATGAGGTTAAGCAACTTCGGATAAGGTCAGTTCATAGATGGGTGACCGTTTATGCAATTTTAGGGTTCTGTACCTCAAAAGAAAAAAACGGAACCCTTATAGGATCAATCCGTTGTATGTCTGTCTGTCTGTCTGTCTGTCCGTCTGTCTAGAATATTTTTCTCAAGAAGGTATAGAGATATAAAGCTGAAATTAATATCATTTACTTGGATCTGCAAACCCTAAGCGTAAAATAAAAATCAAAATTCTAAGTTAACGCAATCAAAAGATACAGCTGTTTATGCTCCATTTTTGACGATTTATCTTGACGATCATAATCTATAGGGAACTTACCGTTGACCTAGAATCATGAAATTTGGCCAGAACCAATAACAAGTTGCACAAGTAAAGGAAAAAATCCGAAAACCGATCTTGTGTTGTTATATCACTGAATATTAGTACTGAGGTATACAATAATAAGCCTAAAAAAAATTAGTAAGAGTGAGAGTTTATTCCAGACTGACGTTATATAAACACCTACCTACCTTATTTATTCTAACTTATAGGTATCCCGTGCTCGGGGTGTAACCAAATTTTCATCATTTTTGCGATAGCACGCACCGTTTTCGAGATACAAGCTATTATAGGTGGAAATCTGCGCTAACGCCGAAGGCAATCCGGCTACGGCAATCAATGTGCGATAGCTAAACTTAACACCCCCCGATTCAAAGCAATCCGAATCGGACTGGTTAGGAGGTTAGGGTTTTTTTTTTTTCACACCACCCAGAAGTAAGAGCCCCGCGAAGCGGGGCTCCGGCGACTATTGTGCGACGGATGAGCACACAAGTCAACAAAAAAATAAAATACATATAATATAGTCGAAGCTCCATACAAATTCCATTCATTCTAGAGCTTACATGGTAAGATAAGGCGCTTCTTAAGAAGTTTAAAATAAGAAAATTCAAATGATAATTTCAAGTTATAAGACTTACTGCAACAGTAATTTAAAAAAAAATGTGTTTCTTCTATAACTTAGTATAAAACTTTTATTTATCTGTCAAGGTTCTTAAAATTTTATACGAGTTACTTACAGTTAGTAAGATAGCGCTCTTTGAAAATATTTAAAATAAAAAACAAAATTAAAAATTTTGAAAAAACCCACGACGATAACATCTATACAAAATAAGAAACGTAACATATAAAAAGGTTTAAATAACTTTATTTTAAATCCCCGACGAAAAGAAAATAAGTAGCGTAAAAACAATCCCAAGAAAATTCGTCGGGGGCTGCCAATATCATTACTGTTTCTAGTATTAAATATATATTATAAACTAAATATTGTTAATAATTAGTTAGGTATCAAATACATAAAACTGCAATACTTTCGTTCATTTCAAGTCAGGGTATGGCAGCCCTCGACGGATTTTCTTGGGATTGTTTTTACGCTACTTATTTTCTTTTCGTCGGGGATTTAAAATAAAGTTATTTAAACCTTTTTATATGTTACGTTTCTTATTTTGTATAGATGTTATCGTCGTGGGTTTTTTCAAAATTTTTAATTTTGTTTTTTATTAATACCACTTAAAGTAGGTATTTTTATTAATTACAATGCTTTCCTTCAAGAAAATCGCTGCAATGGAATTTTTTTAATTTCACAACAGCTATTGCATGCTAGGTAGGTTGTATTTTCTCCACAATATTTGGAGAAGACATGTGCCCGGCGCAACCGTCCCACTACGTTTGTGGGTTATAGTGATGATTGCACGCTATTGTCTCTTTGATGTTTAGATTTATTTTGTATGAATATGAACAGTCTGAAGTATCTTTGGTATCATTATTTCAACCTATAAACGTCCCACTGCTGGACACGGGTGTCCCACAAAGAAAGTGCAAGGAATTTAGCTTACTACAGACAGTTTGGTATAGCCACGCTTCGGTATCAGCAACCCATTTAGTCTCACAGCTGGGATCGAGTCTCCTCTCCTCTAACTAGAGAGCTGAGAGGGTTTAGGCCATAATCCACTCACGCTGGCCTAGTGTGGGTTGGTGAATCAGACATACTCATAGATACCACAATAATTATAACATAATAACATTACTTGTATTCCAAAGAGCCTTTATTAAATTAGCCAAATTCTACCTTAATTATTCTCTTCAAGAAATTAAAGGAAAAATAACGAGATCGTTCGGGAATTATTCTAAATATTTGCTCACTTTGTATAAAACTGTTGAATTTTATATAAAGCGGTGGGCTCTAACCCCCCGGATGACGCGAGTGGCGCCCAACGCGGGACTCGTTTATAACAAGTTGGGCTTTAGACTCGCAGCCACTAGCCTGTTAACCTAATTAGAAAATGTAAAGTATGCTACACGGTGGAATTCAGAACTTACACAAGTAACACCGTGTTTCTTGGATTCGATATCTACAGACATGAAAAATACCGTTTCAGACAAAATAATATTTTTTCTATAGAAGTTGATAGCCTTTGTCGGTCCGCGTCAGTGCGGCGTGTCTATTGATACAAATGGATTAATACAAACTACATAGAAGAATATTTTTTGTCTGATACGGCACGCGTCTGAAACGTGCCGTGTCTGTAGATATAAACGTAGCTGTATTCGGAAAAAAAATACGTTTTATGTTCAGTGGTCAGTCACTTTTATCAACTTAACTGAACGCACTGATTGTGCATTCGTAGAAGAATGAAAGATTTATTCTTCTACTAAAGCGATGTATTATCATCAGCAAGCGATGGTGGCTGAATGGATAAGTAAGCGATGCTGGCTGAATGGATAAGTGACCGGCGTGCTAAGCACGCAGTCTGAGTTCGATTCCAACCAGCAGTACCAATGTGGAATTCACATTGTGGAATTTATTTATTATTATGTATTTATTTATTATATATGTACTAGTCACTTACCATCTGCTGACGGTGAAGGATAATATCGTTCGGAAACCCACATACACTAGGACAAATTCTAAGTGTATGTCTGATCCACCAAACCGCATTAGGCCAGCATGTGTGGATTATGGCCTAAACCTTCTCAGCTGTCTAGATAGAGGAGAAGAGACCCGAGCCCACCAGTGCTGGATGTATTATATAAACAAGAAATCTTACACATTGACAAACTGTTGCTTTCAAAGTATTTGAGCAACTCCATTGTGATACAGGGAATAAAAGATTTGCCCAAAAATAAATATGATTAGCGCCATCTTGTAAAATTTCGAGATTCATCATCATCATCAGCAACCCATTAAGTCCCAGAGCTGGGCTCGGGTCTCCTCTCCTCTATCTAGAAAGCTAAGAGGGTTTCATTCTCATTAAATTTCGAGATTATTTAATGAGTATTTCCCGAAAAATGATGCTTGATCTCTCAAAGGTTAAAAAAAAGATTGGTGTCCACCAAGCTTAAACATTGTCAGTCACCACCACCACTCATCGTTATCATCAGTCCAATGACGTCCACCTAATTTCCACCATAGCGAGCGATTTTATGCCGCTTGCAACCATCATCACCACTCGATGCAAAGCCTTGAGGTATTACCTTCAAGTCATGTGACTAAGCCACCTTGAAAGCTTAACGCAGTGTGTAAACACTCTTACAATAATCACATGACAATATGTTCACGAGTATATCTTAATACCCCAGCTTGTCATGCGAGGCTTCCGAGATTAAATCTCGATCTAACGAGAAGATTATATCAGAATACGTACCATCTTAATTTTGAAGGCGCAAAGATTAGCGCTGATGAACACAAAATTTAATCATATTATATTACAATATATTAGCAGAAGCCCGAATCGTAATACAATTGTAAGCCGATGGTCTCATTCTACAGCTGTGATTGGCTCACTAAGTCAATCGCGCTATATTACCGGCCTGTGATTGGTCGATATTAGACCATTGGTATCGACGTGTGTAATTTAGCAGAATCGACCCCCTGTAGTAATTATATAAAAAACAAAATTAAAAATTTTGAAAAAACCCACGACGATAACATCTATACAAAATAAGAAACGTAACATATAAAAAGGTTTAAATAACTTTATTTTAAATCCCCGACGAAAAGATAATAAGTAGCGTAAAAACAATCCCAAGAAAATCCGTCGGGGGCTGCCATACCCTGACTTGAAATGAACGAAAGTATTGCAGTTTTATGTATTTGATACCTACCTAATTATTAACAATATTTAGTTTACAATATATATTTAATACTAGAAACAGTAATGATATTGGCAGCCCCCGACGAATTTTCTTGGGATTGTTTTTACGCTACTTATTATCTTTTCGTCGGGGATTTAAAATAAAGTTATTTAAACCTTTTTATATGTTACGTTTCTTATTTTGTATAGATGTTATCGTCGTGGGTTTTTTCAAAATTTTTAATTTTGTTTTTTATTTTAAATATTTTCAAAGAGCGCCCTATCTTACTAACTGTAAGTAACTCGTATAAAATTTTAAGAACCTTGACAGATAAATAGAAGTTTTATACTAAGTTATAGAACAAACACATTTTTTTTAATTTACTGTTGCAGTAATTCTTATAACTTGAAATTATCATTTTAATTTTCTTATTTTAAACTTTTTAAGGAGCGCCTTAAAAGTAAGCATATCATCCGTAAGCTCTAGAATGAATGGAATTTGCATGGAGCTTCGACTATATTATATATATTTTATTTTTTGTTGACTTGTATGCTCATCCGTCGCACAAAGGTCGCGGGAGCCCCGCTTCGCGGGGCTCCTACTTCTGGGTGGTTTGAAAAAAAAAAATAACCCTAACCTAACCAGTCCGATTCGGATTGCTCTGAATCGGGGGGTGTTAAGTTTAGCTATCACACATTAATTGCCGTAGCCGGACTGCCGGCGTTAGCGCAGATTTCCACTTATAATAGCTTGTATCTCGAAAACGGTGAGTGCTATCGCAAAAATGATGAAAATTTGGTTACACCCCGGGGACGGGATACCTGTAAGTTAGAATAAATAAGGTAGGTAGGTGTTTATATAACGTCAGTCTGGAATAAACTCTCACTCTTACTAATTTTTTTTAGGCTTATCATTGTATACCTCAGTACTAATATTCAGTGATATAACAACACAAGATCGGTTTTCGGATTTTTTCCTTTACTTGTGCAACTTGTTATTGCTTCTGGCCAAATTTCATGATTCTAGGTCAACGGTAAGTTCCCTATATATTATGATCGTCAAGATAAATCGTCAAAAATGGAGCATAAACAGCTGTATCTTTTGATTGCGTTAACTTAGAATTTTGATTTTTATTTTACGCCGAGGGTTTGCAGACCCAAGTAAATGATATTAATTTCAGCTTTATACCTCTATCCGTTCTTGTGAAAAATATTCTAGACAGACGGACAGACAGACATACAACGGAGTGATCCTATAAGGGTTCCGTTTTTTTCTTTTGAGGTACAGAACCCTAAAATTGCATAAACGGTCACCCATCTATGAACTGACCTTATCCGACGTTGCTTAACCTCATGAGTGTAATCAATATCTCAGTACTATAATGCTACGTGCCCCTATACAGTAACAGGTCTAATTATTTTACAGATAACTGTAAATATAAGTTTGCTTAGTCTATTGCAGCGCCCCCTGGCGAAAAAATACAATATCGTGTATCCAAAAGTCATCCTGGATAAATCACAAATACATTACAGAAAACCGTATCGAAATCGGTTTAATCGTTTTAAAGATAGGAGGGCACAAAGGTTTCAACGAAATCAACATAGGTTTGCCTAGTCTATTGCAGCGCCCCCTGGCGAAAAAATACAAAATCTTGAATCCAAAAACAATCCTCGATAAATCACAAATACATTACAGAAAACCGTATCGAAATCAGTCTAATCGTTTTAAAGATAGGAGGGCACAAAGGATTCAACGAAATCAGTGTATTGTAGCGCCCCCTGGCGAGCTATTAACATAACACCTATCTAATAACCTGTCCCCAAGAGCCGCACACACTTTACAGAAAACCGCATCTAAATCGGTCAAACCGTTTCCGTGCTATAAGGCATTATGTTGGAACACACAAACACACAAACACACAAACACACAGCCTCTCACCCCAAACGCATATACCGTCTCCGTTCCGTCGTGGGTAAAAAGAGCCTGTCTTATAGATAAATTACGTAGTGAAGCTGTATAATTATATAATACTAGGTACCGCCTACGGCTCCGCCCGCGCAATATGTCGAGAAAAAGTAGCCTATGTGCAATTCGACATATTGATCAACATATTACGCAGTAATCAATTGGTTTCGTAATTACCTGTGTGGCCGCGTATTTATTAACATTGTAAATTTTGATAAGATTTTGAAATTCTTACCTTCTACCTAAAACTTATTAGGTATAGCAGAATCTATTTTACCTCGTATACGTGTTTATCCAATACCAGACGTAGTATCATAGAAATGATATACAAATCAATAGAATGTACGATATGCACTCAGAAATCCAACGAAAAACAAATGTGCTGAAAACAATCATCATTTCATCATTTCAGCCTATTGCAGTCCACTGCTGGACTACAATAGACAAACTAAACTAAACAATACTATATTATTATTATGTAAGTGACGTCGACCTGCTAGAATGACTCAAGGCTAAGACAGTGTTCGTTTGCAACGCACTAGTAACAATGTACATTATTGTACATCTCACTGTTTAATAACTATATCATTGATTATATTTGTGTTTGAGTGACAAATATTGATTATTGTATATGTTACAGTCAAAAGTCTTAAATAAGTAAATATAATTAAAAAATTAAAATAAACCGACTGCAAAAAATCAACAAAAAAGCAACGCTCTAAGAAGACTGAAAAAATGTTGTACTTAATTATTATTCCTGATTAAATTTAAATATTATAACATATGTTGTTTGACTTGTCTGTTGGTCTAGTGGTTAGTGACCCTGACTGCTAAGCCGGAGGTCGTGGGTTCGATCCCTACCCAGGATAAATCTTTGTGTGATGAGCATAAAGGTTTGTTCTGTGTCTGGGTGTAATTTATCTATAATATGTATGTATTTAAAAAAAATGTATTTAAGTAGTATATCAGTTGTTTAGTACCCATAACACAAGCAAATATAATTGCTTACTTTGGGACTAGATGGCGCTGTGTGAATGTGGTAGAATATTATATTATATTATTATATTATATGTATATATTTGTAATCTCCATTTGATTACCTTTATTTTGATAACCTACTCGAACCGTTTGGTTAAAAAAATTCTAACTTCTTACAATTTGATGCCAAAAGTCCACCGTTTTGTATTTTTTTTATAATACCTATCTAAGGACACTTGGGTTTTTGAGAAGAATCTAACGATACCTTAATTGTCCAAATCCATCCAGCCGTTTGGAAGAAACGTGGGAATAAATAAATTTACAAACAAAACATACAAGATACGCGCGAAAAACAATACCCGTCCTGTCAATCGGGTAAAAGTAAAGAGGTCGGTACCAATCTAGAGTTTTCAAAACGGATTGACTGTTTTCAAAACTGACTGCTAACATTATTATATAAAATAACCTAACCTAAACAATTAGTTCCAACCTCAGAAACTAATCAGCCCATACAATTTACAGCAAATCATAATTAATGACAACACTACAAACATATTTATGACACACATCACACACATAATCAATACACTCAAACAATTCAACAACACATAACATCCCCAAATACATGACACATAACACATACATAATTACATACACCCTTAAACACAGAATCCTAGATTATTACACACTCCATAGAAACTGTATCAAATGGCAGTTAATGTTAATATTATTTATCGTAATAAACTACCTCTCGGGGCGAAATTACCCTCGAGGGAACAGCAAAAAAAAAAAAAAAAGACCTCGAAACTACCTCAGACTGGTTAAGAGTTTTGACTGTAACATATAAGTACATTTAGTAGGTTCAGCGAATGTATTAATATTGAAGTGCGCCTCTCTGTCGTCACCCGACAGACACGATAGGTACTTAATACTCTCGGCTCCAGCCAGCCATACATACATAGCATCACGCCTTTTTCCCCGAAGGGGTAGGCAGAGGTGTTTCACACCCACATTTCGCCAGCTATGTTTTTGGTCCCATGAAATAGGGGGCCTATTGTCATCAACCGGGAACATTTGTTTACCAAACTCCGGGAAAATCTCAATACTTGAATTTCATGACAGAAAAACCCAATACCATTTTCAATCGACCCGGGAATCGAACCCGGGACCTCTTGCACAGCAGTCGTATACACTTCCCGCTGCGCCACCGAGGCAGTTTATATTATTGTCATTATTATGTCATTGCCATTATTATTCATTATTGTCATTGCCAGCCATATTATTGTAAAACTGTAACAATAAACTTTACGTTCTCTAATTACCATCTTTTATTTTGGTAAAGTATCATCATTCATTCATTAGCAACCCATTAATGTCCCACTGCTGGGCTCGGGTCTCCTCTCCTCTATCTAGAGAGCTGAGAGGGTTTTTAGGCCATAATCCACACACGCTGGCCTAGTGCGGGTTGGTGGATCAGACATACACATCGAATTTCTTCTAGTGTATGTGGGTTTCCTCACGATGTTTTCCTTCACCGTTAGCAGATGGTAAGTCACATGACTAGTACATATAAATTCCACAAAGTGAAATCCACATTGGTACTGCTGGCTGGTCGGAATCGAACACGGACCGCGTATTTAGCAAGCCAGTCCCTTATCCATTCAGCCACCATCGCATAAGTATGATATATAATAATATATTATTAAGCTATACCAACGAAAACTACAAAACACTTTTACAACACGTAGGTGTAATGTGATCCACCCCTATCTCTGTTCTGTGATCCACCCCTACTACCACCCTCACTAAAATAAGTAGATATATCGTATTACTTATTAGCACAGGTAGTAAAGCAACAATTACCGTCAAAGAAGGCTTTCGACACCAAACAATGGGCATCAAAGATATCTCCTCTATTCGTGCTATTGTTTGAACGACAATAGGTAAGATTCGATGATGAAAACGAATCTCGTAATTTTCTTAATAAACAACACACACGAATCCCCTTATCTTAGTGATTAAATTTATTGCGGGATCTAAGGCTGAGATCTATAGAGCGATACTTTGCTCTGATTAAACTTTCTAGATAAGACAAAATCGTTATTTATAGTGCAAACTTTGACTTTGTCCAAGCCCAGGTTAAGCAAAGTCAAAGTTCTCAAAATCGACGACTTACGAAAATCTTTGGCTATTATACTGTAAAAAATAATGGTGTACAAATGTCATAATTTTAAAATGACTATTGAACATTAATTGAACATTGGACAGCTGTCATTAGCATTTTAGCAGAATATGATGCATGAAATGAAACATCTACTCGTGCTCGGGCTAAGCAATGATATTGTCTATAGATTCCAAATCAATGCTTTGGCTCAGCCCCCTGATTCTGAGCTGTCGGAAAATTTTCGGCCCGAAATGTCAGTGTAATTAAAGTTAAATAACAATGTTAAAGAAATAAATGCTTGTAGGAAAAAATCTTAAATTAATCAGATTTTAATTTTCTATAAAGCCGTAAAAATACGTCGTACTAAGATTCGTAAAAGTTTACGATCCGCGAGCAATCCGACGAGTCAGAATCAGGGGGCAGATTAGGCTGAGCAAAAACAAAGATTTTTCAAATCGGACTTGTAGTTCCTGAGATCAGCGCGTTGAACCAAACAAACAAATAAAATCTTCAGCTTTATAATATTAGTATTGAATATCGCTATTGTTTTAGTAATCCTAAAAGGTTCCTAAGTCAAATTTCATCATCATTAGAATTATGCCAAACATATTCACGACTCACGTTTATAATATTAATCTAACAAGACGGCATGAAAACAAAGTGAAAACGTTGAAACAGAAAACCATGACTGGATGTAAAAATTGTTTTATCACGTTCAATTAACCTGTACTAAATAGCTATTACATGGCAGGTATGTCCACGTTATTAATAACGCTTTACAAAGACATGGAAATGTTTAAAACTAACTATTGCCTACGACTTTGTTTTACCGTTTTTTTTATACCTCTGATGTATATTTATTTATTTCAACTTTATGCACAAAGAACTGTACAAAGGCGGACTTAATACCAGAGGCATTCTCTACCAGTCGACCTTTGGGCGATGCAGAGAAGAGAGTTGTAGGTGCAAATGGAAATGATGTAAATGTATATGTATAAACTGTATTAAGAAAATGCCATTAGGACAATATTTAGAACAGTAGAACACGAATCGTGAATCGATAGACTATGAAGATACTTAATTTAAAAACAAATTTTACTACACATATTTAAAATGTTTAAATTTTCTTCATATTCAAGGCTACCTTTTTAAATTCCAAGGACCGTACTTCCAATTTAGCTATTCGATTGAACGATTTTAGTTGTCAAAATAATGACAGTGGTAATTTTACATTTTATCGATATTGCAACTGTTGCCCTCAAAGTTATCGATTCAATTAACATTAGCGGCTTTAAACGAGCGAACTTTATTTGCACTAAAGTTATACTTCATCATAATCATATCAGCCCAATGATTTCCTATTTTTAAAGTTATTTATAAGGCTTTGATATGAATTTGTTCGTAACGATGACGCAGCCTGACGCAGACACTGCTTCAGTATTAAACGTTGTAAATATGGTACTAAAATAAATCTCAAAATGTTCGAAAAACCTTCTCTGGTTACCCAATAAACTGTTTATAACGACTTATTTCGGAAAACTCGACGTAATGAGGCCCATATTCATATTTCAACATAACCAGGACAAAATGCAAGAGAGTAAGCCAGCCAAATAATCTGATATTGTAATAAAATATGATTACAGGGTTCATAAGTAACATAAATGGAATTTACGAGTATGGCAGTGGGGAACTCACAGAGACAATGTCGGGGCACTGCGTCTTCGCTTAGTATGTAGTACGTTCAGAGAATAGTGATGTCATTGTTCTAGTTCAGAATATAATTATATGTATTATTTGATCTTGTATATAAAATAATAATATTTTACCACATTCACACAGCGCCATCTAGCCCCAAATTAAGCAGTTATATTCGCTTGTGATATGGGTACTAAACGACTGACATGCATACATTTTTTTTTGTTTAGACATACATATTATGATAAATTACATTCAGACAGAACAAACATTCATGCACATCACACAAAGATTTGTCCTGGGTAGGAATTGAACCCACGACCTCCGGCTTAGCAGTCAGGGTCAATAACCACTAGGCCAACAGGCCTCTCATTATAGTATATTGCTTGTTGTCATTTGTACGTGTAGTGACGGATTAAGAATATATAATGTCACTACCCCATTTCATCCCGTGGGTATCGTATGAGGCTACTTTGAAACAAAACCCTATACCGACCCGTCTAGTCAGCTTGGAATAGTAGGCTAAATTCCCTCCAAAATGTTGTGGGTTTGTGGGACATGGGATGAGAATGGGACAATAATGTATGGGTTGTAATGATGAATTTTGATTGCTTGTTAAACTGAGAATAAATATTAACGGTGTGTTTAAGGATTAATTTGTTCAAAGAAATCAATAAATTTAATAATTAATCAATATCAGTATTCTCAGTAAAAAAAAAAACAATAAATTTCTTCCCAAGCAAATTGAGGAAAAACTATTTTTATCGAAGAAACATATACCGAAATGATTTAAGAGGCCTGAGAAAGAAGTGTCTTTTAAATTGTGCCTTTCAACTTAAACTCTGTCTCTTAGATAATAAACCTCACGGTCTCTAGAGACAAGTCTATAAAAGCGAGTTTATATGTAGATACAGCATTAAAATGTTGTAAGAAGTTGTCTTCTTAAACTGTCTGTGATACTTGCTTATATTTTATAAAGTACAGTCAGCGCCAAATAGTTAGTGACACTCAAGGTATTCAAATTTATAGATGCAACCAAAAAGTCATAAATTTGAATACCTCGAGTGTCACTAACTATTTGACGCATTACTGCGAACAGAAAGAGGACGTTTGCAGCCACTGTGGGGGGCCGCACCAGAAGGACAAGTGTGAGGAGAGGTCTTCTGGTGGGCCACCCACATGCTGCAATTGCAAACGTGCAAAACATGACAGCCTGGCACACAATGCATTCGACCAAGACTGCCCAGTCAGGAAGAAGTGGGACACCTTGGCAAGGTCGGCAGTCGCGTATTGCTAAGGTGGTCCCACTCGGCAGTGTGTGCCAGGATGTCATGCGTGCAGCCGAGTGTGTTGCCAGATTTATGTTGCCCAAATTTGAGAGGGTATGTTTTGCTCAGGCCGTTCATATAAACGCAACTCCGTCCCGCAGCGCGACACGCGCAAAAACCGGCTCTCTCTTGGACCATATTGTCGTCAATATATGCCAGAGAAGCAAAGTTCAGCAGAAGGCATCGCGCTGCGGTCGACCTGTATGTGTCGGCCTGGGCAAAGCATTCCCTCGAATTAAAATGTGTTATTTTTCGTGTTCTTGTCCTCTCACATATCTGTATTGTCCCGTTCGTATCAACGTATATTATATAAGTTGTAACAATGAGATCGAACCTGCACCGGAGTGCAGCGGTGAATCTAATTAGGCAAAAATGATTTTTGTACATTGGCTATTCACCCTGCACTCCGGTGCAGAGTCGATCACCAACTAAGAATAAAAACACAAAATGAAACTCTTCAATACAAAGTAATACAACTCAGTAATTTAATAAAGAAATTTTAAAAATTGTAAACCCTTCCCTAAAATAAAACAAAAAAAAAAACAAAACCAAAATTAAATAAATAAGCAATAAAGGTCTCAAATTATGTTTGAGGATCAATACGTGGAGCACAAATAATTGTGTTCCCTATTAAAAAAAAAAAAAAAAAACTATTTGACGCTGACTGTACTATTTCTATGTTATTTACATAATGCAGAAACATTAATCTCCTTTTTGGCAGTCGGGTAAATACAGATATCTAAATATGCCAGTCGTCCATTGTAATGTAATAGACAGATATAAGGTAGTTTAATTCTCGTAACAGAATTGTGCCCAACTGATGGCAATAAGCGATGGCGGCTGAATGATTAAGGAACCGGCATGCAAATTACGCGGTCCGAGTTCGATCCCGACCGGCAGTACCAATGTGGATTCCACTTTGTGGAATTTATATGTACTAGTCAAGTGACTTACCTGATTAAATTTAAATACATAACATGTATAAATTTAAAAAAAAATTGAACTTCTTACAATTTGGCGTCAAAAGCCCGCCGTTTAAGTTTTTTTATTCTTAAAATCAATCTAAGGACACTTGGGTTTTTTAAACGATACCCTAATTGTCAAAATCCATCCAGCCGTTTCGAAGATTCATGGGAATAAAAAAAAATTACAAACATACAAGATACGCGCGAAAAACAATACCCGTTGTGACAGTCGGGTAAAAAGAACCGTATCATAATCGGCCCATTCGTACGTATGAGCTACGTTGCCACAGACAGAAATACAGATACACAAACTCTTTTTGCGTCGGGGGTTAAAAAACAGAGAAAAAACATTAAACAAACCATTTCACATTAAAACTCCAATTTGCTAGTATAATTGCTGAGAATATGTAATTCTCAACCCATTAGTAACAGTTCAGATTAATTTCACTTTCACCTTACAAATAGCATTAAATTACATAATTGTAAAACAACCATTAAGTACTTGTAAACCCAATTTATGTGTACAACAATAGTCTTAAATCAAATAAAACTTGTTTATGAAACTGTAACGAATATTGGAAGACTTTAAATAGTACGAAACTCTCACAAAGGCGAGTGAAACAAACAAGTAACTATGTAAATAAGTAGGTACCAAACTTTCAAAAACTAAAACAAAATTGAGAATCTCGTTGTGCTTTATTAAATAGACAGTTCTTGTTGATGACTGTCTTCAAGATAGGAGTGGATGATGAGTGCGTTCTTTAAAAAAAAACAAAAAGTGTGAGTCGGACTCACGCGCCGTGAGTTCCATACTATCAGGGATTATGGAAAAGTAATATAATGGCAAAAACATAATGTCAATAACAAATTTTGCCAGGCTTTTATAATATTTTTTTTTTTTTTTTTTTTTTTTTATTTATTTATCATTTTTGCACAAGTTCAACATATAATATACAATAGCAGCTAAAACCACTGAGGTTTAGACATGTGCTATCATGATTCTGTGTAAGAAGGTATATAATAAAAACAAGCAGTAGAATTAGGATACAAACATAAGAATTAGTTAAGTAGGTAGGTACATAAAATACATTAAAGAAAAACAGTAAGTATGCGTAATTGTAACATGCATCAAACATTCTCAAGTTATACTTATAAAATATTGTTTTAATTTATTCTTAATATTTTTAAGTGACATGCTATTACATAGTTCTGGGGGTAGACTATTAATAAGTCGCGGAACAATATAGGCGGTAGTCCGCTCACCGTACGTGTTGTTCGCGCGCTGGGTACGAAGCTGATTCTCAGAAATTGAGCGAGTGCATACAGGATGTTCCATATAATTTCTCAAAGATTCATTAAAGAATTGTTCTTTTAATAGTGAAAAATGTATTTGTGTGTGTATTGGTAAAACGTCACAGTGTTTAAAAAGACCATTTTCATTATTCCGAAATTTATCTTTTATTTTGGGTGAAACTATTTTTTTTAAGATTCTAATTTGGAGAGTACGGATTTCATCGAGATAAGTTTTATATGTACGACCATAACTACTTAGACCATATTGGACGTACGATTCTGCTAGTGCATGATAAAGCATAAGTTTGACCTTGAACGGAATACGGTTTTGGAGTATTGTGATATTCGCGAGAAATTGCCGCAGTTTATCGCAAACTCGTTCTAATTACTATATCGTTTTGATTGTTTCCTGTAATATTTAAATAAAAACTTGCATAAACTTAATAGAAAGACGTTTTTATTAAAATAAACAATTGGTATGCAAATACACTTCTGCAGTCACGAAATAAATAGGTAATAGAAAAATCCAATTTTTTGACCTGATAATATTCGTTATTTCGATGATTATGTGCAATAGTAATTATCCTTCACTGTTATGAATATAAATTATATCTACAATTTAGCATTACCGTGCCAACAGCGATGAGTCAGTAAATATTTACCTGAAACAAAGAACAAAATTCATTAATAATATTACACAAAATCTTAACTTTGAACTTGTATTTTGAAAACTGGCATCACAGAGACGTTTATGGGTCGAAATGATGAATAATCCTTTTCTACCCAAGAATATATGAATATAGGCATTTGTATATTTTAAGTAAATAAATAAATATATTTTCCTGGGCCATAACATACATTTCCATTGTCGAAAAGTAGTTTAGAATGAACCGATATAAGGTACATTGATATAAAGATATAACAAACAGGTACAATATATTTTACATTCCAATAAAATTTTATGGTTTAATATTCGAAGCGGTTCCGTACAATTGAACGCATCGAGACCAATTTTTCGCACGAACATAAACTTTTTGTATCAGCAATTTACTCCTTTCAATAAAACCGGGCAGCTCCCACATTGTGTCAGAAGTCTTTATGAAGTTTGACAGGGGTATCTTCAAAGTTCCTGATTCTTTGCGACACAATATGCAAGTTCAGCTAACTTTGCGAACAACTTTTTATTTATTTGGGAAATTACTGTCTCTTTGAAATATTTCCTTGATACATGAAAATATTTTTTATCACCAACAAGAAATCGCGCGAGAGTTCGCTTCCGCCGTTCTTTGTTATATAGCCTATAGCTTACCTCGATAAATGGGCTATTCAACGCTAAAATAAAACAAATTAAAAAATCGGACCAGTAATTTCTGAGATAAGCGCGTTCAACCAAACAAACAAACTCTTCAGCTTTCTGTTAATTACATTAGAGAGCAAATAAGTAATTTTCTCTTTACTAGTTATGAAAATCTTAATACCTTTATTTTGTATGTATGTTTAAGTGATAAAACGTTTACGAAAAACACGACTGTCACACACATTTCCACTACCGAATCCTAAAAAAGATAATTTAGAAGATAAATTTAAAACATACATAGTATACCTATTTTACAAGCGAAAGATCTCAATAGAAAATAAACAAACGAATCTAATCCAACTAAAAATCAATTTCAAAATAACAACAAAATAAGGAATTAAAATCGACATCGACTGACGCAATTACTGCGTTGATGGAAGGACGCCTAATAAATTAAGACGTTGTTTCATTAAAACAGATTGTATTGTATTAACTGTAAGACTCTGATTAAACATTGAAACCAAATATTACCCTATTTCTTGTTGTTAATCTTGTTTCATTTACTATACCAAATATTGAGGGTACTTCAAGAAAATTACACGTTGAAAATAACAATTTCTTGTAGTGAAAATCGAATATAAAAGTAACCTTGAACTTTAAAACGATTTAAGACGTTAAGTTTCAATATAAACTTCGTTAATGTTTTCATGGAGTTGTTAAGTACCTTGAAATAATATTGAACTAAATTGGCCTATGGCCACGCTACAACTCCATATTCAGATCAACTCCATTTAACCTATTATAATTACACTTTAATTATTTACAACGATATAAACTATATTAAACTAATTAACTATATTAAACGTTTACTCCATTTTATAAAAATATTGCATTGTCATCCAATTTTTGTAGAGGATAACTGCTTTAAAATTCATTTGCAAGATTTGATCCTATAACATACAAAAATATAACCATTTCAATTTTTAAAAAAGCTTCTATAAAGACAATGAGCGGTGGCATCCAACTACATACAGAATTTTAAAATTACATGATGTTTTAACTAAATTGTGTTAAGTCTGAACCTTTGAAATGCCACATAGAATTTTCTGTACTGTCACGTCTAACGTATCATACCAGGAAAACAGGATTAGTGGAAATGTCTTGAATTCCATCAGATATTTTTTGTTCCAATAATTTCTCAACTCATATAGCTAATAAATTCAATGTTTTTGCTTACTTATGTAGAGAGCATGTCAAGTAGTTATCATAATTCACTCAACCCTAAATTCTCGCCAACTAAAAGCAACTTGGCAACATCACTTGCAATTTGTGTACAACATAAATATTCGTCGAAATATGATGCTTCTAGTCTGAATATCAAAAGACATGTGAGGCTGTGTTTCCATTCAATGGAGGCAACTAGGATAGAGCGGAATGTAAATGAATTAACCAATCACATTGGTTTTAAATATATTTATTATTATATATTTGGTCTTCACCCCATTTTAATGAAAAAACTACAATGTATCAAATGGTATCGACTACAGAAAATAACAACTTCTGCGCCTTGCAGCATATTGCATTCTTTAGCAATTAAGAACCAATTTTAAATATTCGAGAGGCGATGAGAAAATAGTGTACGGTGAGCGATTTGCGCGTTATAATATTTTCAATACTAGCTTTCGCCCGTGACTTCGCCTGAGTATATTGGTAAAAAATAACCAAGGTATGTCCTTTTCCAAGTTCTAAACGTTAAATTTCCATAGAGATCTATTGAGTGGTTAAAGCGTAACTCGGCAAGCGACGGCCTCCAGCTAGGTGGACCAACGACCTAAAAAAAGATTGATGGATCTGACTGGATGTGGAAGGCGGTGGATCGAGTGTGCGTGTGTTACGAAAGGCCTATTGTCCAGCAAGCTGCAAAGGACTGATATGATGAAAAGCATAACGATTAAACAAAATTATTTTCAATTTTTTTTTCTTCTTTAATTACGCCATATTTTTTTTTTTTTTTTAATGAGCACACCTTAAGTGTGCCCCGCGTGTGGATCCCCAAACGTAATCTGGGTCCTTATTTACAATTTATTTGTTTACTATTTGTTTCTTTATGTTAGGGGGAGGGTTACTATTTTTCTTTACTTTTTTTATGTTTCCAGTGTTATAGTTTTCTATCTATTATATACGTTTTTATTATTTTCTTGAATTATGTGACCGAAATCTGCACCGATGTGCAGGGCTAATACCAATGTACAAAATTTATTTTTGCCTTAATGGAACACCACTGCACTCCGGTGCAGACTTCGATCCGAGTTTCAGTACCAATATTATTCTACTTATGTTTATTTTATTTACATCGTTTGGGCTATGGAGACGGAAAAAACGACAAACACAACAACAATAACTAGAGGACGATTTCAAGTTTGTCCGAGAGGGTGTTCTGCCCGGACCGACTCCATAAGCTTGTCGACCGCAGCGCGATGCCTCTTGTCTGACGTCACTTCTCTGGCTTATATTTCTTACAATATGGTCCAAGAGACAGTGGTACTGCGCGCGTGTCGCGCTGCGGGATGAAGTAGAGCTGTGGACAGCCCGTGCAGAACACACCCTCTTCAGAATGTCACAGGTAGAGACATTTTGTACCCTGTTGGGCGATGAGGACTTGACTGCCGCATGAAGTGGGACCACCTTAGCAGTAGGCAACTGCCGACCTCGCTAAGGAGTCCCACTTCTTTCTTACTGGATATTCACTGTCAAAGGTGTTATGAGCCTGGTCGCCCAGTTTTGCCCTACTGCAATTGCAGCATGTGGGTGACCCCCCCGAAGACTTCTCCTCACACTTGTCCCTTCGGTGGGGCCCCCCACAGTGACTGCACGCATCTTCATCTGCTTCGCAAAATCTGCGGGTATGACCATATCGTAGGCACCGAATTACGCCATATTGCAGACCTCTTGAATGTTAAATTATGATTATATTGTGCATATAATGTATTATTGCAGGCAGTGCTCTTCTTTAAGTAATGGCGCACTTAGACTTAAGTTTAAAAATGTAAAAAATATTGTAATAGTGTACTCCTTATTGAAGAGCCAAAATAAAATAAATAAATATTAATCCGGTCTGAAAATGTTGAATTTGTATTGTTAGTGAACAACAAATCTTTCATAAGCTTGTTTTGTCCCTGCTATAGTGGAGGGGCTTTAGTTGAAACGCACACTAATCATCTAATGTTTACTGCAAGCCGTGACAGGCTGTGCTTAAACTTTCGTTAAAAATGCATCAAGCACTCAGTTCTGTTGCTGTATATTTATTTTACGTTGCAGTTTTAGCAGTCTTTTGTGCCACAAAGGTTCATTTAACTATATTAGAGCATCCATTACTAAAAGATGTGTTTCTATAGCTCTTCAAGAACCATATTTTTATATTATGATAGGATATCATAATATAAAAAGAAGGCACTTTAACTGCCAAATGAAAATAGATTTATAACTTGAGATTTTTCTGTCAAGTAAAGTATAAGTGTCAAAGCTGTGAATGATTATATTATGTATGAACAAATTCAATAGGTCCTGTTTTACTTCGATTTGATCAAAATAAGTTATCAATTTATATCATAGCGCACTACTTATGCATGTTGACAATAAATTTAAATAAATATTTAAAAAAAAACCGTATTTTGAATCGTATCCAATTAGTTTTTGTATTCAACTGTTCAAGTGATAGAATTGTATCGAAATCGAATATTGTCCTCAATAAGAGACAATGAACGATAACCGTAAATCATGAATCAGCTGACAACACAATGCAAGTGCAGCACAATACAGTATTACAAATTATGGTATTAAATTTTGCTTTCATGATGACGTATTGATTTAATTCTAAATTTAAAACAGTCTGATTCTCTGGTGGAGAATATAGTTCCGGACGCTACAGACACTCCCACAGATCAAAAATATATTTTGAATAGGTTTGATACTCCTATATTATTTATTTGTTCTCTTTTCTTATGTACCGTTACGTCTCGCTTTAACAACGGAAGCATCTATATACGAGTAAAATAACCACCTTTTAGCAATGCCGGCAAACCTTATGTCCATTTTGGGCACAATTCCAACTCCTAAGCAAGCTTGCTAAGCATTTAATAACAGAAAAAACCAATATCATTTTATACGGCCAGGAAAAATACCCTCGAACCTTAAGGATAAATTATATTATACAGTAACGATTTATACAAAAATTACAAAATAGAACTTGACTATAGAGCACAATATTAAAACTTATTTTGCCATTAGGTGATTATAAAACTCTAGAAACATCCAGCATAATAATTTTGAACTTGTCAAGCGTTCATAATTTTCTGCAATTATGTTGAAGAGCTAAAACGGTAGACCTTATTTCGGCTTTACCTGAAACTCTTTACAACAATAAAGAAAGAGTACCTTCATTACCCATTCAGCGTCTATTTTTTATTGACTGACGACTAAGTAGACGGCCCATCTTGTCATCATCATCATCATAACAGACGTAGGAAGTCCACTTTTGGACATACATAGGTCTATCTTGTTGTAAGTAGTTACACTATAATATATAATATAATATGAATCACGTAAATATTTTATAGTGAATCGAACCCCCGTCATTTGGTACGGCGATATTAGGCAAGGCGACCACCTTAACCAGCTATGCCACGAGGAATCACTTCATCACATCTTACGAATAGAATTTAACACAAAATGAAAATATTTTTGTCTCCTTATCTACAAATCGGCGTTTCATTTTGTCGTCACTGACCGTAAAATGAAAAATGAAGTTACCTTTAACTTTTCCTCTTTATATTTGTCAAAGTGTTTTCTAAAATTGTAATTTCGAGTGTCTTAATAAAACTTCTTCGTGGCTATAAAATACTGGCTGAAAGGAGAACACTCTCCTGAGGGCAGTGCTACAGTTTCCTTGTACAATATACGGGGTCACCTGTCACCGAACGCAGTAACAGATTGCTATGGCCGCATAAAGTTCGGGTCATTGACATTGCATAAACCCGCTGCTTTTAAACATCGCAACAGTATAGGATTTAATAAATAATATTGTCTTTTATAATATTGTGTTTTTGCGAAATATATTTTTAAGTAATTGGTCACATTTCCTGAAATGTAAAAGCAGACAAAATTCTAAATAGACAAATTAAATAAATTTGTATAACATTTTGGGACATTTTTTACAAAGCACCATCTAGCCTAAGTAAGCCAATATAAGCTTTAATTAAACACATTTAAACACCGCAAGTAGGATATCATATGGTTGATCAACGTAAGTGCACTGTTCTTAAATAAATTTTCACTGATATTGTATCAGGAATCTCCAAGATTAATCCTTGTTCACCCAGTAATGGTTGTTCGAAAACACCCTGTTTCCTGGCGCCATTGAACATGGTCGTTCTATTTAATCCTGTTCCAGTTTTGTTCAAAGCTTTGCCAAGTAGGGTATAAGGGTACTAACTGGATAATTGCCTTTATTTGCCAACAACGCTTGGTCATATTTGTAGATTAACTGGCTGAGAAACGTTTCTTACTGAAAGGGATTATAGAGAAAATACTTTAGTAGGCTTCTTGTGTAAGTTTTTGAAGTACCGCATGCAACCATGACAACTGTATTCAACTCAACCATGAATACTATAACGAATATACTTTCTCGTGCATAAATAAACCATACTTTTATGTTAGGCCCGAGTCGGGGCGTCTGGCTTTATATAAAAAAAAATAGCAACAAATAGCAACTAAACTTACGAATGTATCCTATAATTCAGACTATACAATAATAGTAATAAAAAAACGTATACAGTGTAGTTTCATGCCTACTGTCAATTGCTGAACCGTTTTAAATAGCCAATAAAATGGTCCACAAAATTCTAAAAAGTATTTCAAAGCAGCACTTCTCCTCTAAAAAAATTATCTCTAACTGCACTTTAAGTTATTTTATGTTCTCTCCAAAATCAGCGATAAACACAAACTACTGAACTGAGAAATAACGCTAAGCCAAACTACGTATGCTCGATTTGAACGTTCAGAAATCCCCAGGCTTGCAAAGTAAACGACAATTTTATACCGACCTCGTTCTAAATTGTCGAAGGACTATTTTGGTACAATATGAAAAAACTGAGCTAGGAATTGCGAATGTTTAAGAACGAGTGCAAAGTTTGGTTTGAATGAAATCAATTACTATGCATAGATCGTTTCAAAAGTATTTTCTGAACGGGAAGGGCGGGAACATAAATGTCGTTATACCCGTATACCTTTATACCTTATATCAAGTTAAAATACCTGTGATTATGTTAGGACTTAAGTTGTTTCGGTAAATAGATCTCGTACCTACTGATACACACGTATACGAAGTTATTTGTAGGTTGTGTGTTATGATGAGTGATTTGAATTATATATTATATAAAAAAATAATATGAATGATAACTATACAAATAAATAAAAATGAAGTGTCAGTTTGTAATATCAATATAACTTTTTAGAGGAGCCATATGAAAGTATGTATACTACTTATAATAATAACACAGATTTCAAAATTTTTGTCTGTTTGTTTGTGATAAATTCCGAAACGACAGAACCGATTTCAACGGGACTTTTACTGGCGGTTGTCACAAGGAATACCGGACTTAGGAACTTTAAATTTGGAAAATAATATTAGGGTTCCCAAAAAGAGTTTAGTGATAAATAATATAATGCGAGATAAGTTGTCAACACGAACGAACTCGCGGACACAACAAGTGATAAATAAGATAAGTAGGTTAAATTAATTATCGTGTCTAGCAAGTGTCTCACAAGAAGCTTTTACTAATAAGCTGAACCACTGTAAGCTCGACGTTCTTGCATATAAAAATGTACGGAGACATGGTCAATCTTACAATGGGCACGCTATAACAACTTTATCTGAGTTCTTGACTGTGTGACCTGCATTTAACTTGTAAATGTAGTAATTCTTATCGATCAGTTACTGTATTTCACATACAATGACGCCAAATTGCAGATTTGCAGTTTTAGTAATTTTGACTGAACATCGATAAAATTCGAATACTTATTAAATTGATTTGAAATCGATAGGGACTATATTACTATGTTTTTCAATAAAAATCAACACATTCTTTAACTGATAAGGCTTCGAATTTCGAGCCTATGTCACGTAATGTTTGATTAAAATATTTCAATATACTATTAATGCATCACAAATACTCGTTAACAAATCAAATAACAATAACTTTTTAGTGTTATGTAAGGTTTAAAATTCTTTTGAAATTATCTTAACTTACATAATATATAATTTTAATTGACACAATTATATACAGATCTATAATTTATTTTAAATTTAGTTAAGATGTATTGTGAACTTGTTTATGGGTCTACAAAAATAAAAATTATTATTAAAAAAAATAGTAAAATGTCAAATGTAAGATAATTCCAAATTTCGATGAACTTCATCTAAATCGAAAATATCAGACTATTTTTTTTACGACTAGTTCGCTGTCAAGGTTGAGCTTTGAGAACTATTGAGAATCGCTTGTCAGGAACTCAGACTATTGCTTTTTTTTAATACATACTGATATACTAAACATACAATATTAGGTATTATCTAACTATTATCTAACAAGTTGACTGTCACCGTGGCGCAGTGGTTAAGGTGGTCGCCTCGCCACTACATCGCCGTGCTGGGTGACGTGGGTTCGATTCCCACACGAGACAAATATTTGTGTGATTCATAGATATTTGTTTCTAGTCTGGGTGTACTTTGTGTCCGTTAGTTTCATGTTTGTAAAGCTCCCCGCGACACAGGGCTTGTTCCCTAGTGCGGGCGTTGTCTTTTAAAAGAAAAAAAAAAAAAAAAATTGTATAATTAATTATAACAAAAAAAAATTTACCCGTTGTCTCCGCTTTTATTATTTTCTTATCAATAGGTTTTACAATCCATTATGCCATATCTAATAGTACATTTGTTTTGTTTCAGGTACGGACTATGTTTCTAAAACTTTTTGTAATGGACTTACCTACATGAAGATTTTGCATTTTTACATATTGAAGTTGGTAATAATTATTCATGGCATTAAAACTTTCTTTATACCTCTTAAATTGATGGCCAATATGCCAATATATAAATGATTTTTCTGCTTTAAGTTTCATAATCATCAACATTACAACCCTTACTGTCCCACTGCTGGGCACGGGTCTCCTCAAAACATTTTGGAGGGAATTTAGCCTACTATACCACCAGATTAGGATTTTGTATCGAATTTTCCTTTTCTCGAAGTGGTCTTGTCTGTAATAAGATAAACACTATTTATTACAAATTGTACTTCCAATTTGATATATTTTAGTTTAGTAGGTATAAAAACGAATTTGTATATCAGTCCATAGTTTATATTAAGCCAATCAGCACCCATAATTTGAACCTAATTCAGCTGGTGAAATACAGGGTTGATACTTATGCGTATTTTTTCTACTTTTCTACTTGTAAAAATAACGCCCGTACTACACCATACACGCGGCTTGTTCCCAGCCCTATGAATAACACAAATATTTATCTCAATGTGACGTGTGGGAATAGAAACCACGTCATTTGATGTTAGTAGCTAAGTCATCACCACGTCACGATAGCGTATACCAAAATGTATGGTAAATAATAATAATAAATTGACTGGTCTGTTTGTCTAGTGGTTAGTGACCTTGACTGCTTAGCCGGAGGTCGTAGGTTCGATCTCCACCCAGGACCAATCTTAATGTGATGAGCATGAAGGTTTGTTCTGTGTCTGGGTGTAATTTATCTATAATATTTGTATTTAAGTAGTATATCAGTTGCTTAGTACCCATAACACAAGCAAATATAATTGCTTAATTTGGTACTAGATGGCGCTGTGTGAATGTTATAGAATATTATTATTATAATAAATTATGTAAAAAAAAACCAAATTGCCAGATCCTAAAAGAGTAATACTAAAAGTAGCACTTGAAACGCTAATATCTCACTTTAATAACATAAAATTTATAATTTAAGAAGCATCGATAAAATCGTTATAAAATGTACCTAATTAACATTGTAGTAAAGCCTTTGGCATTGAAAAATATTAGAGAAGGAACATTTTACGCCATCTTTTACTGTTGTCGTAAAATGGTGAAATTTTGTGGCTCATTTACAGTGAAACAGGATTTAAGGAAATGTAGATTAGACGCCTTTGATGAATCAACCAAATGGGAAAAATAAATGAAATACTTTTTCTGAACGATTCTGACGAATCTGAAAACTTTATCGCCCTTTGTAGCTACATTTTAATTATTGTAAGATTTATTTAATATTTATTATTTTATTTAAGATTCTTTTAATATTTTTGAGTGGATTCTGCTACTAATTTAGTTAAATAAATAACTTTTTTGTGAAGAACTTTATGAAGCGTTATAAAATAAGATAAACAAACAAAAAAAAATACATAAACTAAAAATATGTCAACGAGAACCAAATTACGAGAAGAATTTTTCGACTTTCGGTTGTAAAGCCTAATATCACTTTATCCGAACTAGCATTTCTTATTTTCACACAATTTTCTTAAAAAGTTTTACTTTACATCTCAAAAACCGTAAAACACGCAATAAAAAATGTAACCAAATTTCTCCATGATTTTGGAGAAAAAATATAATGGTAAAAAATCCGATCTCCCGTATCCCCGAAGGCAACACGGCAAAAAGAACTGAACACGCAACAAAAATACTTATGAAGTCGGTTAAAATAAATGCTATTTATAGAGGCCACACACACGCACTTGTAAATACTTATAGGCATATCACATAAGATATAAAAAAAAGAAACGAAAAAACCAAGTTATCACCACCGTTATCTGGCTAAATGTGTTATTTGCGACTATTATATGACTTTCTCCAATGTTCAGATAATATATGCCATGTTCAGAGGCTATTAGAATCAGTAGTCGTTAGAACATATTTGTTATGTTAAAAGGTATCGAGTCGAGTAATCATATCACGTATCTACAATACAAATATTGCGCATTTTGTCGAATCGAAGTCATAGTTATTTTGAATTGAGAAATTTTCTCTGACGTTGACACTCAATTAGTTTTCCTCGCATGAAAATTTCACATATTAACGTTGCTTATTCACCTATGGCAGAGTCGCTAATTATTAAATATTTCAAATTAAAATCCTAAGTGCCTAGTGTCATATTGTAAAAATAAATGAAAAAAGAAAAATTTATTTCCACAACTCATGCTTCTATTTTTTCTGCTAAGACTCCATTATATACGTTCTTACATGCTTTCTAAATAATATACCTATTCTTGACATAATAATCAAATAAAATGTAATAAACAAAACAAACGAATGCTACATTAGCAAAGTACTATATAATCGTAACCCATCCAAAAAAAAGTCTCGTTACAAAATTTTAATTTAGTGACGGTATTTCATATAAGCCGTTCAACAAATTTGATTAAAGCTTAACACACACCGCCATCAAATGATATGCATAATCCCCATAACAATTTCACACATAACATCGCGTCAAAAATCAAATTATCAATAAAATAACAGTGCGAGATCAAAAACTGCATAAAAAATAACATTGAGTAGATGAATGCAATTCTGTTAACAATAACCTTCGCACAATATGACGGATTCAATTCTCACACCACGTGATATCATCTACTTACTGAAAAAAATACTCTTTGTATGTATAAATAGACGTTATTAAACTTGCCTACCTACTTGTTTTTTATTTTTATTCCGACAGTCCGGAAAACGACGACTTCAAAAAGGGTCCTATGGTCTCTCAAGGTGTGAATTGACGAAAGAACCATAATAATTGGTGACTGACGCTCATTAACAAATCGCAGTACTGCGCGGCAGCCTATCAAACAATAGTCAAATAACGATTTCCTCTCTACAATGACCATTCATTTTTTTACATAGGCTAGTTGATTTAAGGTAGAAATATCCTCTTACATGTGTTTGATCTTATGCTTAAAACGTTTGTCAAAGACGCATCAAGTCCCATTTTCCGTTAACGAACTTGTTTCTTCTTAATGATATAATAAATAAATGTAAAATATTTAGTTCTATAGTTTATAAGTTATCATGAAGTTAGTTCTGTAGTTTTTAAACTATTAAATTAAAATCTTAAGGATGTCGACCGAGCAATGTGCCTAAACGTACAATGTAATCGTGACGGTACCCACAGGACAGGCTTGCCTAGTGTGGGGCCAACGGAAAAGAACATTGTAATTTTTTTTTCTGGTAATAAATTATTATTATTAACTGCCTATAGATATAACATGCAGCCAGTGACTATTAAGAACAGAGAGGTAGCAAAATGTCTACAGCAATGATATTGTATGTTAAAAAAGGTGTAGATAGGTTATAAGCTGTCGAAAAGTGGCACACTAAAAATAGTCTTATTTGCAAACTTCATCTCAATGTCCCGTTGACGGCGAAGGTATTTTGACATTGCATTATTACGATATCTATGTGTGCGTTTGTGTGCCATTTCCAAAGATCGAACGCTATGTAGGTAACCTATCTACACCTTTTTTAACATACTATATCATTGGCCTACAGGAACACAAAAATTCCTGACTTGTTTATGGGCAGAACCAGTAAATTTTAATAAGATGCACATATTATATTAAGGTTCTTGCAGGTTATACTGCTTATAAATTACGAAATTTAAAATCCCTTATTTAAGCTGAAAAGATGATCAAAAATATAGCAAAAGGGATAGTTTATGAACTATCACCTCATACAGTGGAATTTACATACATATTACATATATAGATCACGCCTCTTTCCCAACAGAGGGTAGGCAGAGACTATTTCCTTCCACCTGCTACGATTCTGACATATATCTTTCGCTTCTTCAACGTTCATCACACAGGACACAAGTCCCATATCTCTACGCGCCAAATTAAGCAACACCCAATATACTACTGAATGTCCCACAGAAGGAGAGAAATTATATTAAAATAAAGAACAAAATAAAAACATTCATCAATCTTTTTAGACATAATCGCCGGTCGATATTCACCATCATCATCATCATTTCAGCCTATTGCAGTCCACTGCTGGACGTAGGCCTCTCCTAACACGCGCCATAACACTCTGTCCTCCGCCTTCCGCAACCAGTTAAATATTAAATTTGAACAAATAGTGCAAAAATGGTGAAATGTGACGCACTTCTGCCAATAATAACTCTTAGATTGACCCTACCTGATACAGCAAATAATTTGTTTATTTCAATTTTTCATCTAATCACGATTGAAAGTGACTATTTAAATTTTTTATCTCATTTTTTATTAACTTGCCGCATCATTTGTGGCCTTGACTTCAAAACGAACAATCACTGCAGTCAATCCATTCAACACTTTATAAACACTTCCATGAGGTAATCTTTGCGGTAACTTATTTGTTTGACATACTAACGGAGATAATTATATTTGTATATGCACGTCACTTGATAATGTAGGTGATTCAAAATCTAGCAAACATTGGGGTATATAAAGGATTTTGATGCTGATTTACGATACTATATAAAATATTCTGCGTCAAAAGTATTTATTAATAATCTTGTGCCATACATCTGAATGACCGCCGTCCGCCATGTTAGACCAGCTTGACTAACACTGGCTTCCCTCGAGGCTACTGACCCCTAAATATATAACGTCGCGCGCTGGTTCGCTCCCGTGGAAGAGCCACGGTAGTGAATCCACTATTTGGCCACTGCTCAGCTCCTATTTATTGTAGCGTGATGTTAAATAGCCTATAAACACCCTCGATAAATGGGCTATCCAACACTAAAATATTTTTTTTCAAATCGGTCCAGTAGTTCCTGAAGTTAGCGCGTTAAACCAATCAAACACTCTTCAGCTGTATAATATTGTATAAGTACCTATGAAGTATAGATTCTAAAGACTCTGTTTATACCGTTTTATAAGTTTTAGGATATAGTTATAACTATAGTTAGTTTAACAGTTTATATATTATGTTTATTGCTATTATTATTAGATTTTTTTAAGATGGTTAATTTGGTGTAGTCATCTTTATCAAAATGATAGATTGTGACAAAAATAACATAATATTTGTCTGAGAATAGTATCAAATACCACGTCTTACCAATAGTTCTTATCTATTTCAGAACTATGCGTATTCACACGGATCTTTAGGCGTAAAAATATAACTTCAAAAGATAGCAATCATATCTAACAGGTCGGCAAACACAGGATTGTTATGTAGGTCATGTTATATTACTTTTAAAATAATATTCAAATTGAATATTCAAGAAATTTCCCGTATTTATTATCTTACTAGAAGTCGCGTGGGGCTTCGCTCCTGTCGCTTTTGTTTGGCTACTGCTCAGCTCCTATTAGCCTTAGCGTGATGTTATATAGCCATAACCTTCCTCGATAAGTGGGCTATCTGACAGTAAAAGAATTTTTCAAATCGGATAAGTAGTTCCTGAGATCCTATCGTTCAAACAAACAAACTCTTCAGCTTTATAATATTAGTAAAGATTTAGAGATACAACTTTTAAGCCATTCATGACACGAATTGCACCTAGACTCCGAACAGCTATCTACGGACCACATCAATATTTGTCTCGTGTAGTAAGCAGAAATAGTCACGACATAACATATTGCGTGTTTTGAATATGATGTGACACCTTAACTAATAAAACACACGTGCAATATGTCAATTATAAATAACCTTTCATAATTATTTTGGTATTTAGCTATTTCAAAAAGGCATCAAACAATTACCATGGTCCGAGTATATTTAACATTCAAACTAGGTACAATTTTTTTTATAAGAAAGAAAGAAAGCAAACTCATTTATTTGTCACAAACCATAAACATAGACATACAGAGCATACATTGGAGTTTTTAGAGTTTAAAATATACTATTCGCATGCCATGGCCGCGACAAAAAGGGGAGCCACTCAGCTTGTTGCTGTGCCATGACATAAAATAACGGTACAGCGCTGATTTTCAGTTGCCACCTGTAGGTAGTTAGTAGTGACGTACGGACATAAATTCGAAAATTCGTCCGAAAATTTTCCGACAGCTGAGAATCAGGGGGCAGGTAGACGCTTTTGTCTTAGATGCAGCATCAAATTTGATCAGAAGTAACATATTTACTGAAGTTATGAAAAAGTTAGTCAGGGACTGTGTTCAAAGTAATTTGACCGAAACAGGTCAAATCTATACTACTTACTAATATTAGGTATAAATCTGAAGAGTCTGTTTGTTTGGTTGAACGCTAGGATCTCAGGAACTACTGGTACGATTTGAAAAGTTCTTTAAGTGTTAGATAGCCCATTTATTGAGGAAGGCTATAGGCTATATAACATCACGAATCCAATAGGAGCTGAGCAGTGGCCAAATAAAGAACGACAGGAGCGAGGCCCCGCGCAACTTCTATGTATACAACTTCATTTCATAGATCGCGACGTGGACTCGTGTATTTACAATATTAACAATCAATACACCTAGGAGTCGCAAAAAGGTGATTTTGATACCTCATAACAATCATGTTATACTGGTTATATTTTCAATTACTCACATACTAATATTTCTTGTCTATTTTAAAAATAAGAAAGGTTAAATTAAAAAAAAGGTAGCTCGTAGAATTGTATCGTAAAATCTTAATTAAATGGACGGTGCAATAAAAACAGCCATAAAAGGCAACGAGACCATCTTTTAAAGTCATCAAAATCTTATAAAATTAATTTGGACATAAATTTGATTTCTCGCAACTGAAAATAAATAAAAATCACTTTCTTTGTCTGTAATGTAAAGCCGAAGAGTTTTACTTACTGATATTTGTCTAGTTTGTGGCAAAAGGTACTCGTAATCGGTCGTAGAGTGCGATATGGATCGGGACGAGCAGTACCTTAGGGATTCCAGTACGTAGTGTTAGGAGGACGTTAAAGTAATGCGTTAATAGCTGGCCGATCTTCACAGCTTACTGAGTGACGTACCACATATTTATGTGTAAAACTCTTGCAAAACTCGCGTGTTTGACTATTTTACTACTTATTTTATTTATTTATTTATGAACAATATAAGTTAATATGAACAAAATAATAAATATAAGTTAACAATATAGTTTATTTGTCTTTAAAACAAACGATTCTCAAGCAAATGTTTACCTGAATATTATTTAAAGAATACAGAATCAATGTAAGTCAATATACGTTTTTTTTTTTTTTAATTTTAAATTTTTGAGAGAGTTTATTATTTATCAATCTGATATTACATTAGGTAAGTATTATTGTGGTATTACATATAATGGCATATTCTAACTGGTATATAACCTATACTTAAATAAACATAAAAAGTGTAACTGAACATTCCAAAAAATTACAACCATGAAATGTGTAAACCAATATAAACTGTTGACAAAAAAAAAACACTGGACATGTATTATGAATAGCCAAACAAAACACTTTAAAGCAAACAATTTTAATAACAAACTGCAAAATCAAGCTAAACATAAAAACTGAAACTTGAATAAATGCATACGCAAGTTTATCCAACACAAGCAAACCGAACAAGCCGAGCTTACTAACAAACATTATTTATAAATGTTTGCAAAGGTATTAAAAATCTGTTTAATCCTAACCCAATATAACGTCAGCAAGTTTGCGCAAATGTTTAGAACACTTCATATGAAAGGTCCGCATGGAACACTAAATTAGCGAGTCGACCCAAGTCACACGAGTTGAGGTTATTTAGCATTTGGCAAGGTTGTTACAGAACTAACTTAGATATTCATTACAATGTCAAGAACTTGGAAATAGGTCGAATACCTCAACAACGGAGGAGGCAAGCCTCACAGTATGTATTTGCAAATCACGTGATTCTCAAAGAATTTAATAGCTATACGAGACCGAAGAAATTTAAAATAATTCTGTAGATGACTGTTTTATGTATCCTGACATGAAAGAACAATTTTAAGACTTGAGTTTTGGGCAAACAGCATCTAAATAAAGAACAATTAGGTATATTTTCCTGTGGCTTGTGTTCTTCAGTAGTAGTGTTTTGTTAAATGTTGAAAGAATGATCCTACTAATATTATAAATGCGAAAGTTTGTAAGAATGTTTGGATGTTTAGATGTTTGGATGTTTGGATGTTTGTTACCAGTAAACGAAAAAACCACTGAATAGATTTCAATGAAACTTTGCAATAATTTACCTTATACATCAGAATAACATATAGGCTATATTTTATCTAGATATCGCGTAAATTGGCTAAACCATGAGAACAAATGTAAAGTAAGTCGGAGAAAAATCTGCCATCTTATAGCTATTTCTGATTTCTCTACGTAAACCGTTAGTTTTACATAAGGACAATGTATGGAGGAATTGTTACTCTTAAATAGTTATAAAAAAAAGTCCGCGACAGCATATGCCTATCTTTTATGTGGAAGTCGATATAGAGAGAATAGTGAGAAAAAAATACATTTAAATCGGATACTGTATTTAAAGTGAAAAATTTCATGGTATTAAACTAATTCCTAGGAATGTAAATACCTTTATCACTTTTGTCATTTAATGTAGATAATTTTTGTCGTTTACACTAAGTTATTTCGACAAATAGTTTAAAAGTTATTACGATATTAAATGAAATGTATATAATCCCAAAAATCTTATAATAATACTGTATGTCACCCGTGACTTCGCTTACCTGTTATTTTGTTCCTGTGACCACAGCAACTTTTCACTTTTAGAGGGGAAATTTCGGCCAATATTTTCTAAGCACAGATAATTACTTCAGATTAAACATAACCAATATTACGTGATTGATTAGAATATTACTTATCTTTGTAAACATCCATCCCGTGTCTTTTTGGTTAAAATTATCAAATATACAAACAAACATTCATCCTTTCAACTTTGTGTATGTATATTACTATATTTATCAACGTCAGCCCTAATGACAATTCAGTATGACAGATTAAAAAGAAATCAAAGATCTCTTTTTTCTTTTTGCTTACTATACAACCTCATTACTTGAATATATTACTAATTATTCACCAGTAAATTCAAAGAATATATTATGACAATTGTGTAGTAAATTTATCAAATAAAGTAAAATATAAAATAAAATATTTTTTGTAGAAAAGTAAATAAATAATTATATTGCAGTATCAAGGTAGTATAGTAGCAGAATACAAATACCATAGACCTAGGATCCGCGCGCCATTTTTATGTATTCGCGCCATTTATTTTCGGTCTAAAATTTGACATTTGACAGTGAATTATCATTGTATGTATTTATGGTCGCTAAAGTCATAAACTAATAAAAATAAATGGATATTGTAAAATATTAAATAAAATATTTTTCGTAGAAAAGTAAATACATTGCAGTATCAAGGTAGTATAGTAGCAGAATACAAAAATACCATAGACCTAGGATCCGCGCGCTTTTTTTTTATAACGACTTTTTTTATTTATGGCGGTACGAAGTACGCCGGGTCAGCTAGTCTCATATAAAAAGCTATCAAACTGTCTATTTTAAGATAAAATAAATAGTGGGTACAATACTAGAAGAATGTATCGAATCTTCTTTAATAAATGTACGAAGAATCCGTATGTGTTTTTGCTAAAATGAGTAATTTTTGTCGCCTCATCGAGCGATCGCGATTCAATTGTAATTTAAATATATATGCCACAAACTGATACTATGTCTGTTATTGTCAACGTCTTTGTAAATTTATGAGTGCCAGATTATCTATGCATGCTCTGTTTACAATACTAGTGTATTAGTCACAAGTAGAGATAAATTTCTAGTTTACTATCATGTTCTTTAGCCGTGAATAATATGATATACCATGCCCAGCCGGTTACTTGTTTTGTGTAGTAAACAATTCACTGAGGGATTACTTGGATTCGTTAAGTAGTTTTATCGTTCTAAAATAATAATATAATGATAATAATAATATTCTACCACATTCACACAGCGCCATCTAGTCCCAAATTAAGCAATTACATTTGCTTGTGTTATGGGTACTAAACAACTGATATACTACTTAACCCGGCGAGAATGTGGCAGGGTATTTTAAACCCTGCCCATTACTTATGCTCCTGTATCTTTTTTATTTCACGCCTAGCAACAATGGGGCACTCAGTAGCTGCCGGTAAGATAGTATGGGAGGAGATAGTGTCATGCTTGCAGTGTTACATGCGCCAGCGCGGGAGTTATACATGCGCAAACTCGTCTTGGGTAAGTTTTACCCTGCCACATAGCTGGTGTTATGTTTTTTGATAAATGTTTTTATTTATTTATATGGTTTTTTAATGGCAATACTGTATTTTTTGTTTTAGTTTTTCATCAGAATTAATGACAAACGCATCAGGTTTTGTTAGAGGAAGGTTTGGACAATTCTTTTGAAGATTCAAGCTCTGAAATTGAATCTGATCACTGTACCAACCATGACATCAGTTCCGAAACAGAGCAGGGAGCCAGTAGCGTGGATGATAGTGTTTGGGCTTGTCATTGATGTATGAACATTTACTCCAGTGAAAAAATATAACTAATATCTATACTTATAACTTAAAGTTATACTTATACCTTTACTAATATTATGAAGCTGAAGAGTTTGTTGGGTTGAACGCTAGGATCTCAGGAACTACTAGTCCGATTTGAAAAATTCTTTTAGTGTTGGATAGCCCATTTATCGAGGAAGGCTATAGGCTATTACATCACGCTACGGCTAATAGAGGCTGAGCAGTGGCCAAATAAAGAACGACGGGAGCAAAGCCTCGCGGGATAGTCCCTAAATATATCCGTGAACGTATCTCATCTCAACTTGGTGAACCATCAATATCAGCATCAAGAAATATTTCTACACATATTGTCAGATGTCTTGACTGACCCTATGAAAAATATAGGAACACAAAACATTGTTGTGAGCGCTGTGGAACAGCCATATGTAAAAAACATTAATTTTTTTTTGCAATTTTATTGTGCTAACACTCAAGACTGAAAAAAAAAATGTTAAGACTGGATTATAATTGGTTGATTTATTTTTTTTGTAAGAATATTTCATTAGCTATATAATTAATGTGCAAATAATAAGAAAACAAATACATTTTTTTAATTTTATTACTATTTCCTAAGTTCGTAATTTTTGTTTATTGTTAATTCGTTATTTTTTGTTCCACATAAATATATTATATATGCATTAGAATATACAATGTTTTTTATTTTATATTATAGTAAATATACTTAAATTTAATGTAGTAAAGCATTTTTCTATAATATGACTATAATGACATGACAGCATGCATTAATAAGTATGGGTAAAATTTACCCTGCCACATAGTTCTTGCTACTTTTTTTCACCACATTCTCGCCGGGTTAAATACATTTTTGTTTTTGTAAAAACATACATATTATAGATAAATTACATCCAGACACAGAACAAACCTTTATACTCACCACACAAAGATTTGTCCTGGGTGGGGATGGAACCCACGACCTCCGGCTTAGCAGTCAGGGTTACTAACCACTAGACCAACAGACCAGTCAACAAATGTTTGAAATGACAGTAACCATATTGAAAATTTCAAACATTTGACAGCGATATCGAAATCGATTGAATAGAGATACCGAGTGAACTCTCTGGTTCGATTATACAACGACGCAGCTCAAAGAGCTCTTACATTTCGTATTCAAGTCTCTCGGATCCCGACAAGACTAACTAGGTGTTCCTTCCAATGTTGCCGCCTTGCCGTGTAGTAAACAAACTCACCGTCTAACTGTAGGACTCTCGACTTCATTACGTATGTACATCACGTACGCTCACATCGTATTAAAGCAAATAGTAGGTACTAAGTTTTTGTTACAGATTCGGAGAGGTACTACTGACCTAGAACTCTACAAAACAAACAATTTCGAGGCTTTTTGACGATGATTTTTAAGGTTATTCTCATAGCCACTGCCGCTGTCACGGACGATATTGCTTATATTGTTATGAACAATGATGTGCAGTACAGGCATTTGGGATAACGGATAGAATAGTAGTCCAACCAAGAAACATTTTAGAAAGTTTAATGAGAGATTGAATTATTCTTATAATTCTACTTATAAGAAAGCGATACCTATACAACCCTAGACCACGAAATCTATAACTTTTATATGACAGCAAATTTTTGTATATGCGCATGCGCACATCGTCACTATTAAGTCAACCTTCTTTCTGTGTCCTGTTGGGCGTAGACTTTAGCGAAGCTACTACGTACAGTGAGGCCACCTGTAAACAACGGATCCCCGCAACCCTTACAAGGTTTCACTAATGGTATTGCGCAATATTCATCATCATCATCATATACAACCGGCTGGCGCTGGCCACCCCACCAGAATTGCCATTTAAGTCCTGCAACCAATTCGCTTATGGTCAAGCGACCGATTGTAAATAAAAAAAAAACATCATATCAGTCCAATGACGTCCACTGTTTAACATAGGCCTTACAATATTATACAATATTACTATGCCCATATTACGAGTATAATAATGAAATCCTAAAGAACCACAAATTCTTAAAACTATACGAAGTTAATGTCGTCATTACAAAAAAGTAAATTACAGAGTCATGAATGGTACATTACTGGTAGATACACGTGACAATTGCTTGACAAAACGTGACATCTTCATCAAGTCAGTACACGAGTAATACCTTATTTTTAGTTTCATACATATAAACAACATGTTATGTTACATTTATTTTTGGTCAATGCGAAACCTGAAAATATTTAAGTCAGATGATTCTGACTTAAATATTTTCCATTTTCCATCCATCATCATCATCAGCAACCCATTTTTAGGCCATAATCCACTCACGCTGGCCTTGTGCGGGTTGGTGGATCAGACATACTCATAGAATTTCTTCTAGGGTATGTGGGTTTCCTCACGATGTTTTCCTTCACCGTTAGCAGCTGGTAAGTCAATAGACTAGTACATATAAATTCCACAAAGTGGAATCCAGATTGGTACTGCCGGTCGGGATCGAACTCGGACCGCGTGATTTGCATACACGCGTGAGTTCCAAATGGATGTATTTTTTTGTACCAGCGGTTACCGTAGCAAAACACCAAGAGTATCATATGCTCATTGCCAACTTTTTATGGGGGTACTGCTGAGCAAAGAATGTGTAGAAAATTTAGCCTACTATATACCAAGCTGGCCAAGCGGGTTGGTATAGGGTTTGTTTCAAATCTTCCTTTTCTCGCAGAGCTCTTTTTTGCATAAGATTGTTCCGTTCGCCTTTTACGATACCCACGGAAGATAGAGTAGTGACATTAAAATCACCCACCACTGTTACACACGCCACGCGGTTCCGCAACCTCTTTCGTGAATTTAATTTTTTCTAAGAGGCGCTCGTAGCATTGTGGTACTTGAGATGTCCGTTACGATCTTAAGGAGAAGAAGTTACACTCGGCAAGGTCAGTCCATGTTGGGTGACCGTTTGTGGCATTCTCGAGCGCCTCCGTGCTTCGGAAGGCACGTAAAGCCGTTGGTCCCGGTTATCACTTAATGTGGTAGTCGTTAAGTCAAGCTGAAAGTCTTCTAGGCGACTTGATAAATTCCAATACCAGGGTCTGCCTGAAGCCCACACGATAAGATAGGATAAGATTTTTTTCTAAAACAAAATTTGAGGTTTCAACTATTCATCAGCAACCCATTAAGTCCCACTGCTGGGCTCGGGTCTCCTCTCCTCTAACTAGAGAGCTGAGAGGTTTAGGCCATAATTCACACACGCTGGCCTAGTGCGGGTTGGTAGATCAGACATACTCATAGAATTTCTTCTAGGGTATGTGGGTTTCCTCACGATGTTTTCCTTCACCGTTAGCACATGATAAGTCACTTGACTAGTACATATAAATTCCACAAAATGCAATCCACATTGGTACTGCTGGTCGGGATCGAACTCGGACCGCGTGATTTGCACGCCGGTCTCTTATCCATTCAGCCACCATCGCTTGTTGGTTTGAACTATTGTTCGCTGGTTTCAACGATTGTATTTACCAAACTAAACATATAAACGTGGTAGATATGTTTGTATGTTATTTATATGATTAACATTCACCTGTTATGATTATGATCGAATCTTTCAATATGTGATTGTATTGGGTAAACAGGGAGATTTTGTTTACCTGTATTGCATATTTGCATTCTATAGTTTGAGCTGAGGATGTTGAGAATACCTGAATGGAAGAGTGACTAACATGCAAAACATGAGGTTCAGATTACGATTTCGGCCGGCGATCTGGGTGATAGAATCAGAACTGAGGAGATCCGAAGGCGAACTAAAGTTGCCGACATAGCTCACCGAATCACATCGCTAAAGTGGCAGTGGGCAGGTCACATAGCTCGCAGAACTGATGGCCGATGGGGGAAAAGGGTTCGAGTGGCGGTTCATCATCCTGATATAAATAATATAGAGGCATATTATTTTACAAGATGGCGTCAGTAGTGTTAAGAGAATTCTTACAGTGGAAATTCGCTATTAAAATAGTAGACACTCATAGGAATAAACATGAACATGAATAAATTAAAAAAAAATTAATTCAAATTGTTAGAGGAGTTTTGGAGATCCCAATGTAAAAATTAATCGTTTATGGGTATTGTACTATATGCACTCATTACCCTGTTTCTATTATGATATATACTGTGGGATTACATTAGTTGAAAGACCACAGAACCCGATATCGTATAGATCTAGAGTATAATGAACTCTACAATCAAATACTAAATACATAGATAATCGACAAAAAATCAAGTTGAGTGAGTCAACCTTCATAAATGACACTCTCAACTTCACAAAAACATTTATAGCTAATTTGTATTTAACAATCGAACATTATAGTTCTGAAAAACACATTTAGTGTAAAAAGTTATAACATATAGCATCACGTCTTATTATCTCGTAAGGGTAAGCAGAAATTCAGCGCACCTACATGCTGTTAGTTTAGATCAATAGATTTAATAGAATAATGGAAAACCTATTGCCGTTTGATACTAAGATTTTCTTACCAAAAAGAAACGAACGCTTTGTTTTCCTGTATTATCCAACCATGCAAACAGGACTGGCTTATTCAGCATTTCTTTTGCGCCACTGATTCAGTAAAAAACGTTATTAATTACATTATTTCCATGTTTATTTAGTCGAGTCTTTGTTTTATATACGTTGATTTAATTACTATTTGTACGTACATATATGTGAAAGTAAGAATATGTGAAAGTAATAGGGGTACCTACCTATTGTAGATAATGTTTTAAATAGAAACAATTTCATTAATACAAATAAACAAATAAACTACTATATATTATATATAGTAGTTTATTTATAATCTCTAAAAAACCCTATCTCTGTTCTGTGTTTATAATATAATCATTGGAAACTTTTGCCCGCGGCTCCGTCTCGTGATATGTCGGTAAAAAGTAGCCTATGTAGGTACTATTCCAGACTATAATCTATACGTGTGCCAAATTTCATACAGATCTATTGAGCTATTCTCACGTAAACTGAGTAACAAACATCTATCCATACATTCACCTATGAATCCATTCTAACTTTTGCATTTATAATATACCTAATAAAATTCCTTCTGCCACGAACGTTGGCATAATGAACGTATAAATTAATATCTGTTCATTTATATGCAAATAACAAATATAGGGGACGATTCGACGAGGAAAATCGTAGCTCACTTCATCTATTTGCATGCAAACATCGCTCGAAGAAGTGTTGGAAACATATTTGCTTTTCGCTATACAAATCCAGTTTTCAGTGTGCAATTTTAAGCTTTAACAGTGCGTTATTTCTCACAAACAATGCACCGTTTCGGTTACTGATTTATTTCCTACTAGCAATAATGCGGAGATTTCCGTAAGTCAACAAAAAAAGATTAGTGATTAATGGATTTTAACGTATCGATCGTTTATATAAGCTTACAATCCATAAACAGTAAACATAATAAGCATTGTTTGTAATATCTCCCTTTCTAAGGTGATTAAGTTGCGATATCTTTCGTCAGTCACCATTCAGCTCGTACATTCGTTGGAGCGTGAAAAGCCCCGTTAGTTCTTCATTTATCCGCAAAGTACCGGGATTGACGGCGCCACTAGTAGCCGCACGTGATGTATGCGCGCGCGCGCAGCCATCAGACGCGCCGATGCCGCGCGACAGCCTCCCGCGCACAACTAACAACACCGCACTTATCGTTACATGACTTTACCGCGAGTGAGTGTTTTTTTTTAATTATTTGTGTGGACTGTGTTCTTATCCTGTGAGAATTGCCATGTTTCTGAAGGTAATTTAAATTTAAGTTGTGTTTAAGTTATAAGTTTAACCTTGACTTTGAATTAAGGACAAGTTTTATTAGTAAACATTGTTCGCGTAACTATTATGTCTTACTATTCACATGTAGATACTCATTATTTTTTTACTATTGTCATTTAACTATGTAATTCTTAGACATAATGCTGGGAATTTTACGTACAAGACAATTTAATTACGTATTACAGAGTTATCAATGAGCGATGGCATTAACCTGTAAGAACACAAGTTGAATATTAGTACAAAAAGAAGATAATTTTCGGACATTTTTACCGTTCAGTTTTTGTAATAGATAGTTCGTGAAATTACAATAGAAACCACACCTTTGTTTTAGGCGTTTTGTTACCACAAACTATTCACAAAACGAAATTATTGTCATCACATTTCAATACGACTGGAATCGGTCGTTCTTTTGTGCTGTTTCAGCTAAATCGGCACGTTCAAAATTTCGACCATTTCATGACGAATTTACGAACATTTTCGTCGTGAAATAATGCGTTGGTAAAGTGGCATTGTGTAAGAAAATTCATGTAATTCTCTGTTACAAAATATTCTATTGACACACCCGTAATGCTGAGTTTTCCGTGGCAGATACGATGATAGATAATATTGATAACATCTCGTATCGTTCAGTGTACCTCTGACAAGGAGAGATTTATACCGATTTTATATAAATTTAGAATAAGATTGAGATGTTATAATAATAAAATCAGATTTTATAACATTCGTTCGATTTTTTTTGAATATTTCATCAGTTATTTTATAAATTAGATAAAAAAAATATCGACTAAAAGTTTTTATTTATAATTTTCAAATAGTGAATAGCTTTGGACAATTAAATATTATCATAAGAAAGATGTGTCAAAATTGACACTGGCCATAAGACTAATCATATAGCAGTAGGCAAAATGACATGAACATGAATGAAACATGACATCAAGTTAGAAACTCTCTTCTCGCTTCAGCTTTAGTGGATTCAATCAGCTGTGAGTGCTAATTAGAAAAGAGTAGAATTTTGAACCTTATAATAATAAACAAGAGATAGACATTGCAAGACAAAACAAACTTATTACTTTTTACACTAACAAAGAGATATCAGCTGTTGTTTTAATTCATGAACTGAAAAAATCGTGACTGGCGTGTATTACACTCATTACCATAAAATATATAGTTCCGGACATTATAGTATACGTAACGAAGTAGGTAACTATTAAACTAAGTAATAGCTACGTAATAATGACATCATCACAGATCTTTATCAAAACTTTACACCACGACTTCATTCGGGTACAAATTGATGACTTTTCCTAAATTCTTTCAAACAAAACATTGTACCGATAATACCTAAATTAATAGAACTGGGCAGTAAAAAGAAATGATAACGTTGGAAGAGGAAGACTCAGAAGAACGTTCCATGACCAAATCGACGAGACGTTCTAAAGAAAGAACAGGTCAGAAGTACCCTAAACCGGCGAGTATGAATGAAAAGGTTGATGAACTTTGTTAAAACCGAAAGAAGTATACTCCGCCTACCCATCCTGTCTCTACCACTCTGTTGATAAAGGAGGCTTGATCTATATGTATGCACAAAAACTAAATAAGTTAAATGAAGTGATTATTCAAGTGTTTTTCCGTCATACATGTGGCATTGAATTCTTTTTTAATGTTAGTGATATGTTTTATAATAAAAAAAAAAACATCACGTTTATAAAGTCGTGCTAATTTTTCAAAGTTATCACGATTTTGCTGGAGCGATGGTTACTTGAAGTCTGCGTGACATCACTTATCTTCATTAATCTGTATCAAGGTTAGGTTAATTGTTTACTTTCTTGGTGTACCCTTCAATTATGCTTGATTAATATTGCTGAGATTAGAACTACCGTAATTTCCCTTGAATGGATAATCGAGAGAAAATAATTAAACTATAAAAATAGTTACAATAAGGCTAGCCGTTGCTTGAGGCAACGCATTAGCCTTGTCATCCAGCTTGATAATGTGGCCAGCCTTTTGCATACCAGTCATCAGGATTCATTCAACAATAAGATATGTATATTATAGAAAATTCCCATTAATAGTATATCCCTTTTTTTGGTAATAACTTAGATGTAATTATAATATACCTTGTTGTTGAAAAATATAATTATCAAGAACATTTATCTCAACAAAACTGGACCGCGACAGAAGATTTAATTGTTATCTTACTTTCTCTGCTACTATACCCTTCCAAAGAACGTGTATAGCCTAATAAAATTAACCAAATGTAATTGCAAGTATGCGTTTATGTGTTGCCCTTACTTGCGCAATTTCGTACCACTTTGAATACAGATGACTACAATAAGCTAACAGTTTTAGGTTACGGCTTAATTATTTCCGTATGTATATTCAATTCACGGCTACATGTAATACTGCATATGACATAAAAGAGAAAGGTTTAGGCATGGATAAAAGTGCATAAAGGATTCCTAGGCTTCGAGTAACAGTTCAGTTTTATGGGTGTATTGTTAATTATTATTTGTGGAGTGGCAACTTTGCTTAAGGTTTATTCGTACATAGCCTGTTTAATACACCACATGGTACATGTGTTTAAAGGTATGAAAGCTCGAAACAAATAACTATAAATCACAAAAATATTTGTCTCGTATCAAACCCAGTAACTTGGCAAGCCGATGTTAGTGGCGTGGTAAACACCTTAATCGCTACCGATGACCTTTAATTTTATCATTAAAAAAATATTAAGGACTTCTTTATTCTCTCTTCTTTATTCGCACCTGTGCAAAGACTTAATATTTTTTATTTATCACGTACATCAATAAAAAAAGATACAGATTTTATAATCTAGTAACATCATTGGAAACAATGTTACCACAAATAAATTTGGCAGAACAATGGGAGTTTAAATTCCTTGATCGTAGTGTTGTTTTATTACACTTGTTTATAACAAACGAAACATAATAGGTATAGCTAAGCGTAATAAACTGTGTAATGTTAAGTAATTTTCTGTCATAAATTATGGCGTTTAATTTAACTGCGCTGTTATTTAAACAAGAGTGTTTGATTACAGCTATGAACATTGAGACACGCTTCTATAGGCGACGACGCCAACGATGCTCATTCGTATTGTTTTCGAAACCTTAAAAGATAGTAGCATAAGTGTAAAAGTACAATTTTGATAATGTGCTAATAAACATCTGTCACCGTGGCGCAGTGGTTAAGGTGGTCGCCTCCCCACTACATCGCCGTGCTGGGTGACGTGGCTTCGATTCCCACACGAGACAAATATTTGTGTGATTCATAGATATTTGTTTCTAGTCTGGGTGTACTTTGTGTCCGTTAGTTTCATGTTTGTAAAGCTCGCCGCGACACAGGGCTTGTTCCATAGTGCGGGCGTTGTCTTTTTTAAAATTAAAAAAAAAAACAATTGCAATAAACGATTCACGAGGAATCTATACTAACACTAATTTTATAATCTGTAGAGTTTGTTTGGTTGTTTGAACGCTAGGATCTCAGGAACTACTGGTCCGATTTCAAAATTATTTTTAATATTGGATGGGCCAATTATCAAGGAAGGCTATACGCTATATAAAATCACGCTACGGCCAATAAGAACTGAGTAGTGGCCAAATAAAGAACGACGAGAGTTAAGTACCGCGCGACTTCTAGTTTTAACATATAGATCATATTCTTGTAACTAATTTTATTATTTTCTTAAATATAAAAAAAATACATATATTTATTTTTAGGTATATAAAGCGATATTCCAATAGTATGATCAATATCGATATCGATGTCGAAATCAAAATTGGCACAAGATAATTAAAAATACTTACGTATGTGACATTACACCTGTTTGCATCAACAAGGTGCAATATTCCACATAACTAAGTGATACATCACACTGCCAGTCAAAACAGGCATAAGATGAGCTTTCTGTCTGGCATTTACCGCCTTCAAGCTATTACTGTACAGCTCAAAATTGTCCAACAATTGTCGACTGTTAGTGCGATACGCAACTACAATCACAATATTCACACATAGCCGTAGGCATATTACGTAAATACGTTACAAAAAAAATAACGTATTGATTAAATGTCCACGTAATTAGATAGTCATGTTGTCACTAATCAAGTAATCGGTGAAGGTGGATGAAGCAATTATGTCATTATTACAAGACAAGAATCATATGTGTAGTGGACTTTAGTGGAGTAATAATAATGATCTTTATTGTATACTACGAACCTGGCTTTTGTTTAATTACTAATTTTACGGTATAATTCTCCTACTTTAGTATACACCCCCGCAACACTTGGCTTGTTCACTAGAAGACTTATTCATCAAACCTACTTAAAACACTCTCAAGTTTGGATTGTAATTTTGTGGTTAACTATAATTGGCCAAATATGTATGTAATATAGTTTAGTATTTTTAACTTTAAGTGGCTGTTGTTAACCTGAACAATAAAAAGAAAGAAAGAAAGAAACCGACCGCGAAAAACTCGTCCACGTGTTCGAGTTGGGAAGATTTAATTCTATCTATTCTTTTATCATCTCGACAATTGCATATCTACTACGCGGTCGAGTCGATAGTCTATAACTTCAGCGACCAACGTGAATCGGCCGAGATGCACAATAAAAAAATTGTTAATATTTAATCTTTCCGGTCGAGTTGGTGAATAAGTCCTGTACTCAATACTCAATGTCTTTATTGCACTCCATGTGTTATAAAGATCTTACATAATATTATAGATACAATATGGACCCTGTTGGGCACGGCAACGTAGAAGAGAGGAGGATGGGATATTGTTAGATATTTAAATTATGTAATTGCACATATCAATAATAATTATTATTATTTTTGTGTAATATTATGTTTATTGTAATTTTTGCATGTATGGCTGTAGAGCAAGCCTTGTATCGCGTTTACTGTACAAATAACAATTTTACAAATTTCTAAGTGGGGTCGGCGCCTTCTACCCAAAGTCACAAACACACAAACTATTATAATATTAGTATTGATTATATCGACATGACGATCGACTATGATACTCGTATAATACCGTTAATGTACATAATCCATCCAAAAATTTGATCCATAGTGCTGAAATTGCATTTGGTTGAATTCTTAGGTGTATTAATGATACAGCGACGCACTTTTGTTTTCTTGAAGTATTACCAGTCATAATTTTGTTTAAGCTTACCAAACGCCTCTTATATGACCTAAAGACCTATAACAGTTGCTCATGCATGCTTTACAACACCTGTTTGACTTGACATGTCGCTTGCTGTTTATTCCATTTTAATGTACAAAGTTGGCTAATTTATTTACCAACTTTTAATGCGAACTTGACCTAGTATATAAATATAAGCTTGTTAAACACGTTCGTGTTGAATGTGCAGTAATCCTGGTCATACATTTCGTAATAAGTTGCAATAACTAATCAATTATAATTTGTCAATGTTCTTGCAATGTGCAATACCAAATATGAATATTGAAATGAACATAACAAAAATCTGAGAATTAAAAATGGATTTTTTTTATTTATGCCATAATGTGCCCAAAAAGTGCCTTCTTGATGCAGCAATAGCTCCAACAGCCTGTGGCAAACAGGCTAGACAGGCTTCTATAAATATATTTTTTATAATTATAAGGCTGTTTGGTTGAACAAACTAATCTCCAAAACTACTGATCCGATTTGAAATATTATTTTTGTGTTGGATAGCCCATTTATCGAGGAAGGCTATAGGCTATATCCGAAAAATGTGTCAGTAGGAGCCGAGCAGTAGCCAAACAAAGAACGACGTCAACAGCTATTATAGTTTTGTAAAGTAAATGACGGCTCAAGCATTGTATATACAATGAAAGATGATTATGATTCTATTAGGTATATAATCTATTGTTTACTTGACGTCATTCCTGTCTTACTCATTGTTTGTAAAATACACAAAACAGATTCCTAAAACACGATATTGTCATGATATTGCAACAGGTACAACACAAAGGGAACATTGCCGGGACTTATAATTCAAAAGCCGATTAAATGGGAACCTACAAACAAACATTGGTTTCAACATGAAATAATATTTTGAAAGCCTTTTAAATCTTGTTACCTACCAAAAGTACTGAATAATTCAAATAAATTAAATTGTTTATGTCAATTGTAAACATAGTACTGGGCATATTTACGGTTTTCTAGAGAATTTACGGAATCTCGTTTTAGAAACTGATTGATTCTAAATCTTCAACGGAATAACATCATTTCTCTTAATCGATGCATGAAAAAGAACTAAAGTAAAACAAATATTAATAATTATCTTCCATAAAAAACCTTAGTTGGTTTTGGTATTTAGAAAACCAAAATTCACAATAATATAATTTCAATCAACATTAAAACTTTTAAATACGAGAATTTTAACACAAAACAACTACTATCGTACTACACGATCAACGTATTTGTATAGAGACAATACTAACGGAACTATGCTTTACTGGCAGGATACTAACAAACAAACTTTAATTCAAAATCACTTTTATGTCATAGCATTTAAGTTGATTTTATGTTGGTTATGAAATATCACTAATTTGCGGCTCCCACACGCGTCACTTTATTCTAATTTCAATGACGTCATATGGTGGTTAATTCATTAAATTGGGGTCGTGGTATAACAAAAGGGCAAAGCAAAAATTTCCACTGCGTAGAGTTCAAACGATAAAATATATCTGAGATTTATAGCATTAGTTGCAACATATATTTTCATTAGCCACGCCAACAACCATACAATATAATAAAAATACAATTTTGTGGTTTAGTCTATGAAATGAACTTATCATTATGGCTTAGATTACTTTTAATTACAGTGTGTTTATAATAACATAATAAGTACTAAAAAGAGGGTTTTTGTAAGCTTGTTGTTGGATAATATAATATATAAAAGAGATGTTTTGAGAGATACATAAACGAACGAAAAAAAACAAGTAAAATTGCTGAGACTAAAAAAATCATGTCGTTCAAATGTCAATGACTTCACACATACTGCGCCTGCAGCTGAGTGGGTATCCACTACTGCGGGTAATGACCCTGGCATTGCATTGAGAATCAATGTTTGTTTGTAAAACAGAGTTAGATATAAATTGTTACTGTATCAAAGTATCCTTTTGTTCACTTATTACTGTAAAGTGGAACCATTTTGAGATCTTTTTTTTTCTTTCCTATTAAGCAAGTGTGTTCGATTGTCATGCTCACTAAACTGCCATTGCTTGTGGTGTCATATTGGCCGGGTCATTCTCTTCCCTCAAATATGGTTGAAGAGAATGATGGCTGGTCTGTGCGTAGCGCCCGTTCACGGGCATGACTTGGGGTGACTGGTCTTTAGCTTGGTGCTTTAGCGCTCCTAAATTATTCAATTCCTTTTTTTTAAGCTTATATTGCTAAACAATGTGTTCACAAAATGTTTTTACCGTTTTCTAATACATAGTTGGTACCAAGTGATGATCCCACATACCATACTTCTTGACGAAAACCAATTAAAGTTTGATTGCTCATTATTACTATTATTATTTTCTCAAATCTAAATTTTATTGAATTTGATTTAGTATGGTTTAGTATTATGTATATTTGTATATGTATGACGTTCATAAGTATCATGTATGTGATCCAAATTAAATAAAAAGATTTGACTTTGACTTTGACCTATTACTTAATAGAGTGTGTGTTCCATTATAAAATCTAGACTCATGCAGAGGGACGTTAATGGGTTGCTATTTGCAAGCCGGACACTTATCCATGTGGCTACCATCGCTTCGGATTCACTTCAAATCTAGACTCATTCACACTTAAATCAAAAAACATTACTTTCATCTAATAATTAAGTGTGTCCAGATTTCTCACGTTAGCAATACTGATTTTAGCCGTGAAGCGATTAAGTCTGAGAATACGTTATACCTATATCGACTTTCTATAGCTCTAGACTAGAAAATCAGTTAGCAAACCACGTCCTGTCTTTAATTAAGTATGATACAACCTACGATTAAGAGCACTTGGGTCAGTACTTGCTATGTGTGAAAGTTTTGACCTACTTTTAAGGGGTTTTTCATGAATACAGAGGGACATATTTGGTGAGGGTTGACAGGTAAGACGTATAGGGTGATTTTAATATGATGATAAGATATATCAATTCTATGAATAAGGCCCTAAAAGGCAATATAGCATCGTATATGTGAGTAAAATATTGTCTGTGAAAAAATATTTCAAGTCAACAACACATTCAATTAAAATATATAGACATAAAATTTCAATTTCAATTATAAAAGTACCAAACACACTCTAATTATATGGATAAGCATCTTCTTAATTTAAAAAGAAACACTTATAATCACAATTATCATTGATTAGCCCATAGATTTAAAACAGACCTCCGCAAAAAGATAAAACTTAATTAAATTACACATATACATAATCGTATATGTAAGGCTACTGATGGAAACATTATGTCTTCAGATAATAAACCCGTTAACGATGACCGTACTTAAGTGAGTACAGTCGAGAGACAACCCTATCAGTGTCTACATCAGAGATAAGTGTTATAGCGATAATGCGTAATATGTAATGGCCACGTAATTAGAACCTACACTACTAGATGATCTAACATGTAATCATGAGACTAAAGATTTAAGTTTGTATCAGTTATGAATTTTATATGTATTACATAGACCGAGGTATGCCTCTTCTCAAAGGCAAAGCCCGACGCTGTTAAATACTTACGGTCGAAAAAATTTAGCAACTAATTCTATATTATATGTTACAGTCAAAACTCTTAATCAGTCAAACCTACTTTTGACTGAAAAAAACTACTTTTAACCAAAGGTAGTAGTAGTTTTGACCGAAAAATTCAGTCAAAACTAATTTTAACTAAAGATGTCAGTTTAACTAAAAAAATATTAAAAGTACTTAAAAACCGACGTTTTTGGTTAAAATTAACTATGACTGATTTTTTCAGTCAAAAGTAGTTTTGACTGTTTAAGATTTTTGACTGTAACATATACATATCAGAAATAAATAAGCGGTAAAATACAATAGTATAAAAATAAAACAATTTATTTATGGTCGTCGGTGATAACAATAGACAACAGTAATGTGTGTGAATAAGTTAACAATGGGATAACGAAAAAATACAGAAATAATGTCTAGAAGATATTGAATAGGCTATAAAGTGCCTACAATATACCTACTTATGAAATGTAGCTGTAAAATTTGAAACACCTCAGTAATACAAGTGTTTTTCACAACAAATTTGTCATACCGACAACATATTTTACTAAACAATTGCCACTCGGTAAATTATAACATCAATATTCCAATAGCGGCTCGTTTTGTCTTTGACAAATAAATATATATGACATCGATTAAATGTTAAAATGAGTATGTGTAACATGTTATTTAATTTTTGAACGACAAGCAATTTCACTATGAATTGAAATGACCAGTCCGACTTTGGTGGATACAATAACAAAAAAATATATATAATAATATTTATATATATAGTTTTCTTTTTTTTTTTTTTATTATTTGCTTGTGTTATGGGTACTAAACAACTGATACACTACTTAAATACATTTTTTTTTTGTAAATATATACATATTATAGATAAATTACACCCAGACACAGAAAAAACCTTTATGCTCATCACACAAAGATTTGTCCTGGGTGGGGATCGAACCCACGACCTCCGGTTTAGCAGTCAGGGTCACTAACCACTAGACCAACAGGCCAGTCAACTTTTCGAGCTAGCGAATAACATAGGTTACTTTTTATCTTAGAAAAATACGGTTGCTGTGGAATAGCACTAAATTCTACTAGTGCAGAAACTGTGCATTATCCGTGTATGTTAAACGGAGCTACGGGCAACATCTACCTATAGTAATTACAATGATTACATCTCCTTTTGTCTTTGGTAGATTTCAGAGATAAGAGCTGACATTTTTTAAGAGAGCACCAAACCAACAGAAAATAAAATTAAAATAACATAATGTAATTACCAAACAGATTCAATCGAGAACAATAAAACTAGAACGAAGTAGTTCTAAAATCATCCTTTATCTTATGACCACTATATTCCTGAGTCGTCACGTATGTCCCGGTTTAATATAGCCAGGTCATGGTATGTGGCGGATATAAAAAAGCACTTTTATGAGGGAAAAGATTTATGAGTACCTACGTTAGCTCATACCTAGATAAAAGAGATTTATCGAATCTTATCGAAGATAAGGATGGCTTGGCAAATCTTACTTCGATTGACACGAATTTTAATACAGTATCCGTATATACTTATGAGTTATGACGTTATATTGTTGTTGTGATGTTAGTAACACTGTACAATAGCTAACACGATACTGAGACTCTACTTATCTCATCGACATTGGTCTCGACACAAATATGTGCCTCGTTTAATCGATGTCATTTAGAAATTTGAATGTTGGCGTCGCCGGTTGATTTCATTTTTACCCGACTGACAGGACGGGTATTGTTTTTCGCGCGTATCTTGTATATTTGTATATTTCTTTATTTCCACGTTTCTTCCAAACGGCTGGATGGATTTGGACAATTAAGGTATCGTTAGATTCGTCTCAAAAACCCAAGTGTCCTTAGATAGGTATTATAAAAAAAAAGACAAAACGGCGGACACTTGGCGCCAAATTGTAAGAAGTTAGAATTTTTTTTTAACCAAACGTATCGAGTGGGATATCAAAATAAAGGGAATCAAATGGAGATTACAAATATATACGTATATATGTTATATGTTTAAATTTAATCAGAAATAATAATTTCAACAATGTTTCGGTCTTTTTAGTACGTTGCTTATCTGTTGATTTTTTTGCAGTCGGGTTATTTTAATTTTTAAATTATATTTACTTGTTAAACATTTGACAAAGATACACCTTAAACAAACGAATGTCGAGATTATGAATAGTCCCAATTATAGATATTTGATTACCAACTAAGCTAGTGATAGTTAGATAGTTCTATGGTATGTATTTAATGTTTCATCATCATATCAGCCCAACGACGTCCACTGCTGAACATAGGCCTCACCTAATTCACGCCACTGCGAACGGTCCTGTGCCGCCTGCAACCAACGGCCGCCCGCCACCCTGACCAGGTCGTCGGTCCATCTGGTGGGGGGCCGTCCCACGCCGCGCCCTCCAACACGTGGCCGCCACTCGAGAACCTTTTTCCCCCATCGGCCATCAGTTCTACGAGCTATGTGCTCTGCCCACTGCCACTTTAGCGATGCGATTTTTTTATGTTTAATAACATTAATTAGTAAAGTGAACACTTCCTATTTACCATTGAACGGTTATATAGTCCAACTGTTGTTTCATCGTTCACAGATCATTTACGCATCATTACGTGCGTATGTAGTACTGTTCCATAAAAAGATTTGAATTACAAAACATACTGGGAATCCAAGAAATATTTTCTTTTTATTATTGTGGTCTTAAGAGACTGCTTTTGTTTTTTATTAACGAAGATAACAGAAGAGCTTGTGAGAGTAAACGGTAAACGCCCATGGACATCGATAAAGCTTGAGAAATAGTCAAAATAAAGTTTCCCTATCTCTCCCATCCATCTATTTCCCTGATGGGATTTTAGAGACTCATACTTTGCAGATGGTACTAGTGTACAATAGTGTTGTGTTTTTTAATTTTGTACAAAGAAAAATAAATAAAATAATCGTTTAATATTATGAAGCAACTGGCCAGTTCTGGAATCCAATTCTCGGGATTCTATCAAACAAAAATAAAAGAGTAATAGAAACTGTAAATTTGGATCAAAATACAACAAAATATTGCCACCTTTTTTTATAATTATAAATTACTAAGTCTAAGACAGGCGAAAATAAAACAAGAAAAACAGCCTTTCACAGACACCTGCCGGTGATTTTCTGCGAAAAGTTGCGCGTGCGAGGTTCTTATCAGAAAATTAGATCACTTTTGATGTCTCAAATTGTTTTCTTTGAAGAAACCACTCACAAAACAAAAACGAAACGACTTTTTAGTAAAAACTATTGTGACAAGTTCGCAAAGAAAAGAAGATTATCGCAATCTCAAAATTACTTATTGTATAAACACAGGACAAACAGCATATCAACATTTTGTAAACACATAGATTCAAATTATTAACGTGTTGCTAACCAAAATAAACAGTATATAAATTTAAAAATAAATCAGCTGTACTTATATAATCAGTATGAATAAAATTACAAAGAATAAACACATAGACTTAAAATATTACGGAATGAAAATTTTTGACACTCATTATAATGAAAGCCTATTTGCGTAACCATTTACCTGTTTACAGTCAAGTGTAAAATATATTAAAAGCCCGACATTTGCCATATAATTTCGTTACCGAAGCGTAACCCCTAATGTAAATTTTGTTTAAATAAATTATACCTAATCAAATCGACCAGATAATTATTTAAAATTCGATCAAGATTCTAAAATAATTTCATTACGACGAAGGGCGATCGTAATTTGGCGCGAAATTAAATATCTTTTTTTAACGATCGTAGAAAATTCGTTCATGTTTCGAATAGCAATGACATTACCATAATTACCTTAAGATTTCATTCACATTTTATTTTGTATTTTATTATTTTAAAAAAATCGGGAAAGTGATTGTTTATATTTGTTCGCTTCGATTTAACTGCAAAAGCACTAAACGGATCTAAATAAGTTCGACATAGAGATACTCTATGACCTTAGAAATAACATAGGTTACTTTTTACCCGACTGACAGGACGGGTATTGTTTTTCGCGCGTATCTTGTATGTTTGTAAATTTCTTTATTCCCACGTTTCTTCCAAACGGATGAACTGGATGGATTTGGACAATTAAGGTGTCGTTAGATTCTTCTCAAAAACCCAAGTGTCCTTATAGATAGGTATATATTATAAGATAGGTATTATAAAAAAAAGTGACAAATCGACGGACTTTTGGCGCCAAATTGTAAGAAGTTCGAATTTTTTTTTTAACCATACGGGTTGAGTAGGGTGTCAACATAAAGGGAATCAAAAGGAGATTACATATATTCAAAAAGAGATTATACATAATTTAATGGTGTCAAATGGTAAGTAGTTAATTTTATTTTTTTAACCAAACCTATCGAGTAGTGTATCAAAATAAAGGGAATCAAATGGAGATTACAAACATATGTTATATATTTAAATTTAATCAGGAATGATAATTACAACAATTTTCGGTCTTTTTAGTGCGTTGCTTATCTGTTGATTTTTGCAGTCGGGTTATTTAAATTTTTAAATATATTTACTTGTTTCAACATGCCATAGGTACGCCTAAAACAGAAGCATAAATAAATGTTGGTACTTTTACATCATAAACACACAAATTATACACACATTTCTTCAAAGCTCCACAGAGAATTAAAACAATTCATTTAAATCTTATTAATTAATCTTACTGAAAATCCTTCATTTCAACGGAGCGTCTATTTGAGTCGTAACTTAGAAACCACTTTATAATTGCTATGACAAACGGCACCCATTAAATCTAATTCACCGAATAAACAAGGATATCATTTCAAAGTTCAGACGGAAAATATTATGCAACTTTATTTATATAAGAGATAGCTGACATAAGCCAAACTAATTTCAATTGAAAATAACAATTAGTTCCAAGACTGTAACTGTTGTGAATAATTTTATTTAGTTTTAAGTGATACTCAAAGTATTATCGACCTCCAAAGGTCAACCACAACTTGTAAGTGGTCCATGACAAGAGACAAAAAATGAGTAGCACTATCAAAACACGTCAAAAGATTCGAAATATTGGAATAGACCGAAACCCAAAACCAAAAAGTACGGCAAGTGGTCTACGAAACTAAATAGTTTGAAAACCTCTACGCTAAGCAATTGCAGATCTCGATGCGACAATAAAATAGAAGATAGAACGGATAGAATGATGTGATGACGCGATAAGATACGTTACATCCGCTTTAAGTAAAAGTGTTTAAAATTCAATTGAGAACTAATAGGAGACGGTTTTATTACAGATTGCATTCATTTTTTTATTCTTTGTCTTTTATTCTTTTTTTATTTTTGACTTCAACTTTTTGTCAGGTAAAGTATCTTTATTAGCGAGTACTGCAAAAAATCAGGTAATTGCAATGGTAATTAATTAAGAAAATATATCAGTTTTCCCGCTTTGTAGGTATGGTTGTCATCTAACCCAGAAAAGGGTTAGAATATTCTAAGATTATACCAGATACGAATCTTTTGTATCATGCGCAATAAAAAGAAACTGACTTTGAAGCGAATCGTTTGAGGCTTCAATTACCTAATTTCCGCAGTTGAGTAGTACTAAGATGTTTCGATAAGCTTTATTTACATCGCCAATCCCCGATAAGGAGCCCTTTCGTAAGAAAAACTTTATTTTATTCAATTTCCCGGTATCCTTGATTGTTCTAATTTAACTTTGAAAGAGTCGGAAGTTCGTCAAAAGGGTTTGCTATCAATGTTATTATTCTTCGATGCTGGGGTTTACTCAAACTAAGTTATTCTATTTATTTTTTATGTAGAATAATTCCACGATAATTGCAATATTCAGAGTATTATCATTTATTCATAACTAGATGTCACGCGGGGTTTTGCTCCCGTCATTCTTTGTTTGGCCACTGCTCAGTTTCTATTGGCCGTAGCGTGATTTTATATAGCCTATAGCCTTTCTCGATAAATTGGCTATCCAGCACTAAAGGAATTTTTCAAATCGTACCATTAGTTCCTGAGATTATCGCGTTCAACAAAACAAACAAAAAACTTTTTCAGCTTTATAATATTGGTCATATAAATATCTAATCTAACATAGTGAATTTTGCAAGAAGTGGACTACTATTCACCAACACAACTTGTGGTCAGTTCAGTTCTATACAAAAGCTTGGAAGTCGGTATAACTAGTACATTGTCAAGATAACATCTAATCTGCATTTTAATCTAAATGCATATAGATGAAAAGTGCACTTTATATGGAAATGGAACGACGATATATTTACAGGTTGGGATTTTCCACCGATATACACCTACTTTATAATAATAATAATATTCTACCACATTCACACAGCGCCATCTAGTCCCAAATTAAGCAATTATATTTGCTTGTGTTATGGGTAGGTACTAAACAACTGATATATATTATATTAATAGAAAATTATTATATTATTATTATATTATAAATTACACCCAGACACAGAAAAAATCTTTATGCTAATAACACAAAGATTTGTCCTAGGTGGGGATCCAACCCACGACCTCCGGCTTAGCAGTCAGAGCCACTAATCACTAAACCAACAGACCAGTACTATATTATAATATAATAATATAGTAGCTATAACATGAAGTATATATGTATATACTTTATTACCTACTTCTGCGTTCCGCCTGAATCGTCGATAAGTATTTAAATTCGTCTTTTTAAATTCCTGGATACTAAAAGCCTACACATAATATTTTTATTATTTACAGATTATACATAATAAAAATTAAATAAAAAAGCGATGGTGGCTGAATGGATAAGGGACCGGTGTGCAAATCACGCGGTCCGAGTTCGATCCCGACCAGCAGTACCAATGTGGATTCCACATTGTGGAATTTATATGTACTAGTCAAGTGACTTACCATCTGTTAACGGTGAAGGAAAACATCGTGAGAAAACCCACATACCCTAGAAGAAATTCTATGAGTATGTCTGATCCACCAACCCGCACTAGGCCAGCGTGAGTGGATTATGGCCTAAACCCTCTAGATAGAGGAGAGGAGACCCGAGTCCAGCAGTGGAACTTAATGGGTTGCTGATGATGTACTAACAAAATTGTTATAAATTTTATTATGTTTATAAGGTATATCTGTGGGTCATAGTAGCCCGAAATACCCAAATGATTTATTACTTATTATTTATTTATTTTTATATAATCATTTACATTAGCTTACTGGCAACTTTTCCTACCACATTAAAATGAAAGGCATGTACCTATGTTATCTTAAGTTTAACTTACACGCACTCGTAAAATATATCTGGAATTCGACCAAGTATCCATGCAAGAACATTTATTTAATACTATGCATTTAAAATACGTAGAAACCAACCAATACATTTGTAACATAAAATGTTCCAATTCATATTTCCCAAGATATTATCGCAAACGGGTTTCTGATATGTTTTCAATCGGAAAATTCTGTTCTTGTTCGGGTGACCTGCCCATAACTCGTGTTCAAATGTGCGCCTCAAATTCTTTTAATATCAACTGGACCTGGATTTAAAGGAAGATTTCATTCTTCTAAGTATGGGTTAGACATGATATTTTGATGTTTGTAATAGAGGGAAAAAAGAGGAAAATTAGCTTCTTCAATCGGTTTTTTCAGGCTAACTAGCAAGTTAGCCTGAAAAAACCGATTAATAAATAACAGACAATGTGCTACATGGGCTCAACAAACCGTATTAATTTTAGTATTAACACATTTTTTCAATCAGTCATCAAAAAAAGTTTTTTTAGATTTTTTAAGTAGGTACCTATGTTTGTAGGCCAAATATTGAAACCTGAATTTGTATATCTAAACCCTATGTAAATCGAATGACAATAATGAAATGGAGCTCTGTAATAAAACGACGGGACCCCATCCAGTTTCCCCGCCAATGATTTAATTCGTACTTACTACATATTCTATTACAAATCAAAAATATTGTTTTATATTTTCCTAAACGCTAATCAGAAAGGCTCTATACTCTACATCCGTTAGTCACTTGAAAATACAATACGAGTATGACACAGTACAAAGCATCTTAAACCAGCGCCCACTTCCAATTCGCAAAACAATTTATTCCGACAATGAACAAGCAATTTCTGTGAGCGTTGTCACGAATGAAAAGGAAAATAATATCTCTTTAGTTTGTAACAGCACTTATGGAATATGATGAATGTACCAGGTTTGCAGTACCTACATGTGAACTTCTAGTTCCAATATCCATCATTACGAGTACAACCCCTAAATTTATGTCCCACAGCTGGGCACGGGTTTCCTCGAAACATTTTGGAGGGAATTTAGCCTATTATACCACGCTGGCTAGACGGGTTGGTATGGGGTTTAGTTTCGAATTTTCCTTTTCTCGTAGTGCTCTTATTACTTAAGATTAATCCCTTAGTCACCTTGTACGACACTCACGGGTTGAAATGGGGTAGTGACATTATGTATTCTTAATCCGTCACTACACGGACTTTCAGTCCGTGTCAGTTCCAATATTGATCATAGTATATTGAATCTATGCCAGTTTCTTAGTATTACTAGCCATATTCAACACGATCTGAATAGTAGTGTCAGCTAATTTACCTACGACCAGTTCGCTGACGGGGTAGAGCTATGAGAAGAACTGGCAAGAAACACACGCCACTCTCTTAAAAAAAAATGAATAGTTAGATCTTTTGTAATTTACAATTTGGGTAGCGTGTAAAGTAATGCAGCAGAGCACCACAAGTTTATATTGTTTTGTGAATTTATATTATTAAATGTTTTATATAATACACATACAAATCTATTTGAGCTCAAATTGTATGAAAACATCCCCGTATATTCAAATAATTTCAGTAACTACGTGTCAAGTTGAATTGAAATGTCGTCGCAGAGACTCTCCGTCGCTTTGTAGTGTACTCAACTACTTACGAATACAGAAACATACGACTCAACTGAATACAATATATAAAGCGAACTTCTACTCTGAGGAATATAGAACATTATTGCGCACGTGCTGTGTGAGTCAAACAAAGGTTTTAAGTGATAAGTGTGAGTCAAACGAAGGATCCTTTTTATTTATTCTCATAGAAATAAAAGTGAAGTTTAATGCCCATTAAAATTCCTATAAAGCCGGTTTATTAGACGTATACCTACAACATATAATCCAATATCGGCTAAATTCGATTAATATCAATTTTTAAATCTAATTGAACGAAAGAAAATATTCGTAATTCTTATTCGCAAAAGCCTATTTGTTCTCATGATCACATGAGTTAAAAGATAACTTTAAATATATACATAAAAACGTAAAACTGCGTAGGCGATGCGTAGGAAGCAGGGAAGTGTGTAATTGAAATATTTAACCTTAATTCGTAGAGGTTTACATCTACGCCGTAGATATTTTGTAGCTCTACGTATACTTATTTATGAAATAGTTAAATTTAGAATACATGACGTACCTATGTCAGCGATTCCCAAAGTGGGTACCGTAGAAAAGTCGCCAGGGTTCCGCTAAATGATTTAATACCACAGTTATTATGTAAAAGATTTAAATTACCATGTTTTTGGTGTGTTATTTCATCATAGTCCGGGGTCAGTATAGATTGTTTAAATCCCAGACTATTTAGTCTTAGGTAATTGTTCTGATTCTAGGTAGCCTCCGCTCTATTGAAATATTTTCAACAAAATCACACGAAAAATATAGCACTATATTATTGAATGTAACGTTACTTGTAATATTCGGAATCTTTCACTATACGAAAATGCGACCGATTTCTCATAAAAAATTACGTACGTTCTTTCATTAATGACCTAACATTATATTCGGTAACATTCAAAGAAATCAATCGTAATTATATTTAACTTGCGTAAGATTTATTATATTACGATAGTTATAATATAAAGAAGATAATTATTGCTGAACAGATTTAATTACTTAAATTACACAACGAATATAATACTGTCTAACGGCCGGCGCACATATTATGGCGAGGGCAACGCAGTTTTTCACTGTTAAAATTAAATAGTATGACAGTGAAAAATTCTCTGCGTTGCGTTTCGTCATATGTGCGCCGGCCCTTAGACAATATTAATTCGTTGTGTAATTTAAGTAAATAAAACTGTTCTGAAATAATTATCTATTCTAAATCTGTTAATGATCCTATTGTATTGTCATACAAACCCCAGTGGCGCATGCGGCAATGTGAAAGATTTCTGCTCAAGAAAGTCTCAAGTCTTCTACCCGGGTCGGAGAAAAACGATATTTGATTTATTCTAAAGGCAGTAACAGCCTGGAGTTTGGAAATAAGAAAGAAAGAAGAGCGTATATATTATTACAGAAATTTAAATGAAAAAATGTATATTACAACGGTCTCTCTTCTGGTCTATTAATCACGTTGATATACTGAGCTTAAAATGTAATGTATCTGTAAAAGGCAAACACCGAGAGTCGAAATGAAAACAAATTAAGTTTGACAAATTGTTTCTTTAACCATTTAACATTCATTGATCTATAGGTTGCTTGTGACAAATGGAAGAGGCAACAGCAAAACGTTTTGTAAATTATATTTTGATTTATTTTATACAGAACAAAATATAGAGATATCTGGTATTTGTGATAAAATGTCTAATTGTGTAGCTTGTTAGTAATGTGGTCGTGATGAGGTGCTGGTAGGTTCGTGCCGGGGAAGAGAAAATAAAACGATGGAGCAGTCAATTTCTGTTTTATATTCGAGCCGTCGGCGTCGCGTCGTCACTGTAGGAAGGAAAGTGTTGCCACAATAAATATTACATAGGATTTACAATAGAAAAACCCGGATATCATTTTTATCTGACCCCGGTAGAACGCAGGACCTATCGCACATAAGACGTAGATTAATATATTTTTGATAGAAAAAGTTGTTTAATATAATATACACTTAATAAACTTCAGGATCTGAATCAAATTAAGTCCTCGGAAGCCGCTGGCTTAATCCGACACTGAAAAGTCTAGAATAATACAAATAACACAATTTTTATTCTGCAAAAATAAAAATACCACTCGTTTTCATAACCACGAGACATAATCATGATGAAACATTCCACAGAGACCGTAAACAATTCACAGTCGATGTCACATTCAATTTGTTCGTACAGAGTAAACAAAATTCCATTATATCGATCGGCATTTACACTTTAATAACGATTAATCACTTCAGTCTGGTGGTAAAAAACAGATTTGGATCTAAAGCCGTATAGGTACAAGGTAGATTATAACTTCGATTTATCATAGATCTCTTCTTCTCATCGTGTGGGCTTGAGGCAGACCCTGGTGTTGGAATTTATCAAGTCGCCTAGAAGGCTTCCAACTTAACTTAACGACTACCGGCTTTACGTGCCTTCCGAAGCACGAAGACGCTTGAGAATGAAATTGCCACAAATGGACACCCATCATGGACTGACCTTGCCGTACGTTGCTTAATCTCGATGATCGTAACGAACATCTAAGTACCACAAAGCTACGAGTGTCTCATCGTAGATTGAATGAGTAGAATTACCTCAGGGAGAGGTGGTAATATATCGTGAGATGCATCGTATTTGCCCAATTCGTGACCATGATCGCTCTGACAAGAGAGTAACGACAAAGAAGAAGGAGAGAGGGGAAAATATAGAATTTTGCATGAAGGTACTAGGTAGGACACTTATAACCATTAAAGTTGTAACCATTGACAGTAACATGATAGGTTATAATTATTAACTTAGGTAGACGGCTTGCCTAATTTAGGCAGACTATCGATTGGCTCAGTTTAGCTTGAATGTTCGCGCTTGTTAGTATTTCTAAAATGAAACGAGGTCGGAAGCTGATGGGCGATATTACGATGTGGACAGATATAGGCTGGTGTTATTAAAAATTTAGGAGATTCGAGATTGGAAATGACAAATTCAGTGTAGTTACGTCACAACTTTATTCTTTCAAACGGGTGTATACTAATCACCCATATTTTGTCACCTATGTTAGAGAGGGCGAGTCTATTAAAACTCCAGGCAGAGAAGAAAGTTCAATAAATAACTAAATAACACGCTCATGCTGCGCCACTGAGAAAATTTGCTACAGATAATAGATACAGTGTGGGACAAAGCGGCGGCGAAAGGATTATCATCATCTCAGCCCATTGCAGTTCATTGCTGGACATAGGCCTCTGCTAACACGCGCCATAACACTCGGTCCTTCGCCTTCCGCATCTAGTCAGACCCAGCGACCTTTTTCAGGTCATCGGTCCATCTAGCTGGAGGGCGTCCTACTCTACGTTTGCCGAGTCGCGGTCTCCACTCTAGGACACGTTTGCTCCATCGTCCATCGGTCCTTCTGCAGATGTGACCAGCCCACTGCCACTTCAGCTTGCTTATTCGACGAGCTATGTCAGTAACTTAAGTTCTTTGTCGGATTACTTCGTTACGAATTTTTGAAAAGATTATATTCTTATGGAACTAAAACCCGGTCGACATTCCCGATTTCCTGACGTGAGTGACTCGTAACATAAATAAAAAAGTCGACATCTCACTTTAGTTTTAATATATTATAATAATATATATATAATTTTACTTAGTATTACATTTTTTACAAAAAAACAATGAACAATATTGTTACCAATACCAACTATTTGATAAGTATGAGAACATCACAGAAGAATTCTATGATAAATAGAATTTCGTAAAAAAAAATCTTCTTCTCGATAAAGCAGTAGTATCGTCATAAATATCAATACATCATGTCAATTTATATTTATAATAATAATATTATGTATTATCTTATTTATAAATAATTATTTATGCATATTTTAAATAATACATATATATATATATATATATGTTTATTTTTCTTGAATTTATTTAACACTACTATATTTTGGAATGCACCTACTCACTATTATCTCTAAATCATCCTAGGTTGACTGTTAGAGAATGCTTGTTAGCATTCAGTCCACCTATGTACATTTTATTTGTGCAAAAGTTTAAATAAATAAATAAATTTCAGTAGGTACAAATCTTGTGAAGCAAACATAATAATTATGTATTCAGTAGTGAATACAATCAATCGTTTATATTTCACGGCGTGTAAACGTTAACCGTATCTAATCCTTTATTAGAAGAGTAACGTGATTTGAATATTCATTGTTTTATAACATCTTCAATATAACTGTCATATGCTCAGTAAAAATTACAATATCATTGAAAAAGGCTCGAAGCGAAAATCAGACCAGTTAGTAATTTCTAGTTAATATAGGTATAGACAACATAACATAGCATCACGCCTTTTTCTCCGAAGCGGTAGGCAGAGGTATATCACACCCACATTTCGCCAGCTATGTTTAGTCCCATGAAATAGGTGGCGAGCCTATTGTCATCAACCGGGAACATTTTTTGGGTGTAATTTATCTATGATAATATGTATATATTTACAACAACAAAATTATTTAATTAGTATACTTAATTTGGGACTAGATGGCGCTGCGTAAATGTGGTAGAATATTTTATATTATTTGTTTACCAAACTTCGGGAAAATCTAAATACTGGAATTTCCTGATAGAAAAACCCAATACCATTTTTACCCGACCCGGGAATCGAACCCGGGACCTCTTGCATAGCAGTCGCATACACTTCTCGCTGTGCCACCGAGGCAGTTAGGTATAGTATATAGATAATTGTGAAATGGAATGGATCATCTACTACGATTTTCCTCAAAGGGTGTCATAAGTAAAAGGTATAATTATGCGAGTTATATTTGAATTTTCTAGAGACATCTGAATATTGATACCATAATCCACTCAATAACTTACAAGAAAAATAATTCGATTCATCAATCACGCCTACTGACCTTCCTTATTCTATTTTGTTTATCTTTCTTAAAATGATTTCAGTTATTCATTTACCTTTTGAAGATATATTTGAATATTTATCCTTTGAATCTAGAGAAAACCGTTACGTTTTTTTTTAAGTCCAAACCCTTTTCAGATTTTTTTTATAAGAACATACAATTTATAAGATTAAACAGCAAAAGCCAAGACGTGACTACTGATTGAACAGCCTTGTACAAAACACGCTTTCGCTAAATGATATGCTAATCAACATATTCAATACAATATGTTAACATTATTTTCAGTGAATAGGGTAAGGATAAACGGTTGCACTGTACGTCAATGATAACTCTTTAGTGTATACAATTTTAAACTTTAAGTTTTTAAAAATAATGGTTACAATGGCTTGATGTTGAAGTTAGGATATAATTGGTCATATTTGTATAGCAATTTAAAGTGTTCACAGAGCCTTGCTTTTAACTGCAACTCACGAAGATAAATTTGCTATAGTAATGCAAGTTTAATGCATGCTAACATAAAGTTTAGAATGATATATTTCAATATTTTTTGTTCTCGGCTTGAAGATAAATAAAAAGTACAGCAAAGTTTCAAGATCAAACAAATTAATTATGCAGTCTTAACTTAAACAGGACATAATAAGGAAAAGTAAAAGAAATTAGCAAGGACCCAGATAACTTTCCTCGTTAATATACATGCAAATAAGGAAAAATAATCATTTTTTAAATCAAATAAATAGGAACAAGTAAAATTATTTTTCTAATTCTCTGATTAAATAACTGTTATAAACAAACCTTAACAATTCGTTTGTTAGGCCTTGACATTATTGTGAACTTATGCGACAATGACGCGATATAAACCACTGATGCGGGCACTTTAATTGTATACCCGCCATTTTATTAATTTCATGTATAACCTTCTTACAAATCTTATCAAAAAAACGATTAATATGCGATCGCAAAGCCGCAGCCGTCGGCGAATAAATTAAACGTACTTGTTAAAGTCAAAAAAGGTTAGGTTAGTTTTTATAATAATTATTAAAACTAACCTAACTTAACACATTTAGTTTTGAAAACTCAGTTAGTACCGTTTTTTTTACTTTTTAAGACATTTGACTGTTATAACAAGTCAAAACTACTTTTGACTGGTTAAGAGTTTTGACTGTAACATAAACAATGCTATTCTGTCATTATTTCTAGCACAAAATATTGATATAACACTGGACTTATAGCTGAATATTTGCATAATATCTACGTATTATAGATTAATAAACACAAAATAGTTTAAACCACATTGATATTAATACAAATGTAATTTAAAAAAATAAAATCCAGCCCACACTCCTGTATAATTTTGTTATACTTAACCTAAAAATACTATATTTTAAATGAACTACTTGGCAGAGCAATCTAATGTACCGCGTACTTGTAAGAAGGTGACGAAATAAAATGTATACACGAATTAAAATAGTTTTAGAATTTCTATTTGAGTTTAAATTTTCGAGTAGTATATTAAATAGGTAAAACTTCATACCATGCCATCAACAGCTATCTTAGATAGGCGCTCGCAGCATTGTGGTATTGAGATGTTTCTTACGATCGAAGTTAAGCTACGTTCGGCAAGTTCAGTCCATGATGGGTGACCGTTTGTGGCAATTTCATTCTCGAGCTTCTCCGTGCTTTGGAAGGCACGTAAAGCCGTTGGTTCCGGTAACCTCGTAATGTGGTAGTCGTTAAGTCAAGTTGGAAGCCTTCTAGGTGACTTGATAAATTCCGACACTAGGGTCTGCCTCAAGGCCATACGATAAGAAGAAAAAGATACTGTAATATAGGGCGAGCCTAGTACTATTACCACCCATAATTGTAGCCGCCCAGTCTAATCAACTAAGCGCTATTGGCAGGCATCCTGAAAACCATTTTACAAGAAGGAATACAGATCTTTTAGACCACACTATTTAGCATAGCATTCTTCAATCATCGATGTGAGAAAAGCCAACAGCAATAATTGTTATTAATTAAATACAATAAATATTTTTTTAAACGTCTAATCAAGGACGTACCTACTCTATAATATCGGATTAGAATTTAAAATGGCACGAAGCCAATTGAAATAATTTCACTACTTATCTACAAATGAAATGATACAGCGCAATGCAGTGAGTCGTTTTCAATTAAAACTTTATTAAAAGAGTGCGATCTCAAATTCACTTTCCTCTTTATTTGTTTCTTTGTCGCAATAAGCTCGGTAGCCAACGTTTTTATTTAGTTGGTTTATGTTGTTCGTATCTGACTAATAAAAAGGTTTTACCAAGAAAAAGAAACATTCATAAACTCTGAATACGACGAATCTTAGGTTTAAAGAAATTTATTTCTCTTAAAAACTTATCAAGTTCACTTATGAGTAAAAAAAACCTACTACTACTATGTAAAAACTAGACAAGTAAAATCTCGAGCTTCAATTTCTCCTAAGTTATCTGCTTTCTGTAAATAATTTGACTAGAACATAACTTGCCGTAGATTTAGATCTCGATTCTTTTGTCGGTGAAATCGACAACCACGCGTACCTATTTTTATATTGAAATTGCCTACCACTTTTAACATTTATGTTTTTGGTGGGATTTTCTTTACAAATTCTATTATTTTATTTTTGCACTGATAGTGTGACATTCTTTCACTTCCTTAGGTAAACTGTTATACATCAGAGTGTCATGGGAAAAGATATATAACTTAAGTCAAACCAGGTGGTCCATAGGATATACCTGACTGGCCTGTTCGCGTAGTGGTTAGTGACCCTGACTGCTAAGCCGAAGGTCGTGGGTTCGATCAGGACATGGTTCTCCCCACTCAGGACAAATCTTTGTGTGATGAGCATGAAGGTTTGTTCTGTGTCTGGGTGTAATTTATCTATAATATATATGTATTTACAAAAAAAAAGGTATTTAAGTAGTATATCAGTTGTTTAGTACCCATAACACAAGCAAATATAATTGCTTAATTTGGGACTAGATGGCGCTGTTTGAATGTGGTAGAATTATTATTATACCTACTTAATATGAATTAAGGTTATTTTAGAAAATCTCTGAAACGAATAGCAAGTAATAATCGATATTTGGAGAAAAAATAAAAAAACTTAGCTAAAAAAAAGTTGCAATTCTCCAGAGCAACTGCTCTCTTAACTTCAACAAATTGTAGTCATAAATAATTCGCCTTATTTTTTATATGATTAATGTGAATAAGTTTTTTTCATTATTGCTATAGGCCAACGGAATCGTAATTAAAGAAAAAAAAACATCTTGTACAACTTTGATTAAGAATGACTCGTAACTTTCATTTCATTAATAATTTTCACAGTTATAAAGAGCAAGATTCAAGTACTTTGTCCGAATAAGTAATTAATCTTAACAGAACATTTTTTTTTATACCAAGACGGTGTCAAAAAATCGCACAGCCGCCTGGTAAACGGTTACTGTAGCATATGGTCGCCTGCAATACCAGAGGTATCTACTGTAGAACCTTGGGAAAACCTCGTTAGGAAGTTCATTCCACATCCTAGGTTCTCGGAAGGAAATTTATTATTTTTTCTTTTTTATGTCACCATATTACCATCGTGACGTGCAATTGGAGAGGCCTATGTCCAGCAGTGGACTAGTACAGGCTGGTGATGATGATGATGATGATTAGTATTGTATTACTGTTTATTAGTTATTCGTTTTCCCTTTAATTGTCGTATGACAAGATGAGTTGACGATTGCTGCCAGTGTTTATTGCAAAGCGATTCTTTTATGTTATATTAGAAATATAATTCTTATAAATCACATAAAAATACAAGTTAAAGAAAATAATATATTAAATTTTATATGGTATATATGGTAATACATAATACTTATAGCCATTAGTAATGTGTGCCATTAACATGAAAAACAATATTTTAACTTTATACCCTTCAAAGAATCCCAAGTACGAAATCAGGTCACGTAAGTATTTTTTTCAGACTGTATATTTTTGCAATGTTTTTCTTCGTGTTTTCAAACGAGACTTGCTTAAACTAGTACCTACATAGATTACTCATAAAACCGTACAACAATACTGATACTAAACAAAGAAAATCAATAGAAACAAGTAGCATCGTTCGTGTATTGTGCTTACAACACACTGTGTATTCTAAGTATCTATTGCTGAAGTAAACTAAGCTCACAAGAATATTTAGCACTAAATTATCTGATTTCTTCATAGTTATTAGTAAAACGCGAGTGCGAAAAGGCAAAAAAATATTACGTGATATTACGTTCACGAACCATTCGCTTTCAGAGGCGACAGCAATTTCATAGGTGAGCGAACGTACAAACGAGTGTGGAAGAAATGTAGCGAAAAACATAAGAAAACACATATTTTTAACAACGGGCCATTATTCTGAGGCTAAGATCAGACAAGCGCAAAGAGGTTAACGGTAGCATGTCAAATTCATAGTAAAATGTAACGTGTATACGTGTATTTTTTCTCGTAACTAAAGAATAAAGTAGGATATCAGACAAAACTAAACTGAAAACGAATACGAGGATCGATTAGCAATACTAGAATTCATTCATTTAACTAATTCATTGGGTCTTAAGTCTTAACCATCTAAAGCCGAAAACGGTTAGGCTTTCAGAATTAGAATTTTATTTTCAATTTTCGTAAAAAATCTGAAATATGGAACTTGTGAGACAATAACTTTATTTGCAAGTACGTATGTAATTTTTATTTTAGACTCGCTTCGTACGATCAAAATTGTATAAGACACTCAATTAAAATAAAATTATTACGTAGGTAATTAAATCGCTTTAAAAGAAATTAAAAACGACGGAACTCATTCTAAAATCGTTAACAATAGATAATAATTTTATACCTAGAAAAACCTTCACCTTAGGATTTCCTTTACGATTACGAGATATCATCAAGGTTATCAATAAAGGTCCGAAATAAGGAAAATCTTTCTACACGAACGTAAAAATATCTTTAATTTTCCTTATTTCAACAAGAAAAAATAAGTATTCCATTTAGAAAAGTAATAAACAAGACCGAATCACACAAAAAAATGTTCCAATGTATATAAAGCTCTTTAGTCCAAAAACCACCTGAGTAAAGATTCAACGGAGGGCGAACAATGAGTCAATCAATTTGTCCTATCTATTGGACTGTGAGGGACTGGGTAGCTACCTCAAGGTATAAACGTGTTTAAATAAGATTAGGTACCCATTCACTGAAGGTAAATTAGTTTAAATGACAGCCCATATATCTGAGACCCTCACTTACAACAGTGATAGAAGTAGATATAGATATAATTTACTGTTTTTCATTTATTAATAACTTCCACTATAAGGTATTATCAGTATAGACAACAGAACTCTTTTCTATTAGCAAATTTATATTAAATTTAAAAGCTTCATTATAAAGCATAAATTCAATCGTGCATAACTTGAAGCAAGTTCGAAGCAACATTGAAATAATCAACTTGTTCTTAAACAAAGCTTCTTCGAAAAGCTTTTCGTTTAAAAACTTAATATTAGTTACACCAAATTTTAATGTTCTGCCTTCAAACTATCGTATGTCTCTAACATTTCAAAACATAAACATAAATATAGACAAGTTAACAAACTGAGAAATTAATAATAAAGTAATTCAACGTCACGAAAACTACGGTATAATGTTATATCACCCCCATTTAAAGTAGGTCACACGCGTAAACAAATTTAGTAGTATGAGTAAATTGTTAGCGATAAAGTAGTCTGTAAACCTTTTGAGGGTCAACCAACGTAATTGTAATCACGGGTAATTGACAACAGGCATTGTTATGTTCCCATAACAATAGTAAAAATGTATGAAAGGAATATAACGAAATGAAAAGGGTTCTAAACCCCATTTCGTTTACTTGTGAAATTCAATCACACATGCGGCGTAGGTAATTTAAAAGGAGAATCATTCACATGATATTAATTTAACCAAATTTAACTAATACAATAATCTTGAAATCCCATCTCTCTCTAAAAATCCCAGGCTTGATAGATAATAATGATAAAATGGTATTTATGCAAAATTTGCCAAGTATTCCATAATACATCTTCATAGCCCAATAATCCGTCAAGTGTTCATTGAAAGTGTACATTTTTTTAATTGATAGTGTTGCAATCATTCATAAGCTGCAGTATTCAGTTACGATCATGGGCCGCATAAAAAAATAAGCGACAGGTAAAGGTCATGTTGCATTACCTACTTACGTCAACACATTGATTAGAATCTGAATGCAAAGAAAGCCGTCATATTTAGCAATAAATAACGAGAATAAATATTGGTTATGTGGTATACCTTGGTCTTTATTCAGCCAGTAAAAAGACTTAATTGGTTAGCCAACAAACCAGTGTAAATAAAGACAGCTTCACAGCAGACTTACTTAATATGTACAAACATCCTTCAAACGTAGCATAGAATTAGATATCCAGTTTTATCAATGACAATCGGCAATTAAATGAAAATGAAAGCCATTCCGGCAATACGTGTTTCACAGTCATGTTCGGTCATTGCCGTTTGTAACCACGGGGTTTATTTATTATATTATTTGTACGAGGATTTTCATAGCTTTAGGTTTGCTTAAACGATAGAAACAAAAGAATCACGGATATTTTTTGACAAACTTGAACCCGATGACCTTCATGGAATCTCGACTCAGTCGATTTCGGTTACGCTGTAAAATTAGTGTAACCTAAGCGTAATTATAAGTTTGTCAAAAAATATCTATGGTTGTTTTGTTTCTTACGTTTTAAGCTAAGAAATCGACTAAGCAGTAACCGCTTGAATTTAAATATAGTCGCTGTTATTTTCAAACAATTACATAACGATATCAAATCGACTATATCCAAAACGGGATACCGAGTAAGCCTTCTGACATTGTTGGCACCTATATTGTAGAATTAGATAGTCTATAGTTTTTACAATTAACGAGGAAAATAAATAATAAATTAAATTGAATATGTCATTTCATAAAAAAAACCGTAACTATGAAGTCTTTTCAATGTCGATAAATTCATTTAGGTGCAATAAAATTATGTTCGATGACATTATAACTAAATCTAACTCAAAAGTAATTACCTAGTTAATATAGGCAAGTAATAGGCTACCTTATATTTTTTTCTCTTTATACAAAACAATACGCGATTAACAATGTCGTAAGCAGAAAATTGCATCTTATTGATATTGCAAGAACCTCATCCATTAGATATATAATATAGCTAGTATAAGTTTAAAAGCCACTTTAGTGCAGAGGACTGCTATTACTTAGAAATTGCTATCGTGTTAAGACACATTTGCTATGTAGGTAACTATTCATAAGTAGCTGGACTTGGTAGTTGATAAATATAAGTAATAATAGAAGTCACGCGGGGCTTTGTTCCCGTCGTTTTTATTTGGCCACTGCTCAGCTCCTTTTGGTCGTAGCGTGATGATATATAGCGTATAACCTTCCTCGATAAATGGACTATTCAACAATAAAATATTTTTTTTAAATCAGACCAGTAGTTCCTGAGATCCTAGCGTTCAACCAAACAAACAAACAAACTCTACAGCCTTATAATATTAGTATTGATATATAAAAAAAATTGAGAACGGTTCTAGAAAATCAACTAGTACATTTTAATAAATCCTCGGCATAGGTTAATTATTTGAATGGATTTTTTGTAGGCAAATATCAAATAAAACCGGCCAAGAGCGTGTCGGGCCACGCTCAGTGTAGGGTTCCGTAGTTTCCCGTCCGTCACAATAAGTGTTCCCACTTATGAGTTTAAAGGAAGTTAAAAAAAAAATACGGGCAAATGAAACTTGACCTCTGGATTGTATAGGCGCTCATACGATTCAGGGACCAAATTATATTGGTTAACTGCAGTTTCCATCTGTTGTTTCCATCCAAGTTCAAAATAATTTTCCTAGAAAGTCCTTATAAAGTTCTACTTTTCAGATTTTTTTCGTATTTTCTAAACTTATGGTTCAAAAGTTAGAGGGGGGGGGACGCTTTGTTTTTTACTTTTGGAGCGATTATTTCCGAAATTATTGACATTATCAAAAAATGATTTTAGTAAACCCCTATTCATTTTTAAATACCTTTCCAACAATATATCACACATTAGGGTTAAAATTAAAAAAAAAAACACTTCCCACTTTACATATAGGGGGGCTACCCTAATAAAACATTTTTTTCCAATTTTTATTTTAGCACTTTGTCGGCGTGATTGATACACATATTGGTCCCAAATTTCAGCTTTCTAGTGCTAACGGTCACAGAGATTAAGCGAGGACGGACAGACGGACAGACAGACATGGCGAAACTATAAGGGTTCCTAGTTGACTACGGAACCCTAAAAATGGTATCTAATTACATAACTTCTAAAACTGTTTAAGTCACAGCTGGCACCTTGTAGAATGGATTGATAGAATGGATGGAAAATTATATAGTCAATTTCAGCTACCTATAAATTTATGAGCACTTAAACGTGCTCAAATAGTAAACTATGTGAGGAATTGAGGATCTTTAGTAAAGATGCGCAATTAATATAGAAAATAAAAATAAAATATAGTGTTTATCTGGCCGTGACATATTACAGTCGTTACTTAGCTCTGCATGAAAATTCTTTGGACATTTACTGAACACCGACTCTTAACCGAAGCCACCTGGACCGACAGGCCGGTAAATACCGTTTCACACTTCGCTGAGGATAAAAATGGCTCGATGTTTTCACTGAGTGCCTACAGAATTCTCATTTTAACGAAACACGCAATCATGAAAAAGTTTTATTTAAATGTACCTACTACTATTTTTAAATGAAATACTTACGACGTGGAAATAAAAAATAGATTGCTATTATTATAATTTTATTAGCAAAAGCTGTGTATGAGCGTTCATAATCATCTTGTGTATAATATTACGTCTTACACTAATTTGATAATCTAGCAAATAGATATGACTAAATCATGATAAAAATAAAGGTATGTACCGAATATAATGAGCGTACTTTGAGAAGAGACGTAATGGTGTTATATTTTTAGGGTATTTTTCAAAGTATTCTAATAATAACTTGTACAATGTTGATGGTATCTAGAATATTATAGCTATTTTTATCTTTGAAAATTCTGGTAATCTCTCATTAAGTGTGATGTCAATATTGGAAGCTGATTCGTATGTACCTATTTTTATAGGCATTCTTCTTCTTATCGTATGGGCTTGAAGCAGTGTTGGAATTTATCAAGTCGCCTAGAAGGCTTCCAACTTGACTTAACGACTACCACATTAAGTGATAACCGGGACTAACGGTTTTACGTGCCTTCCGAAGCACGGAGACGGTCGAGAATGAAATTGCCACAAACGGTCACCCATCATGGACTGGCCTTGCCGAACGTTGCTTAACCTCGATGATCGTAACGAACATCTCAGTACCACATTGCTACGAGCACCTCTCTCTCTCTTATTGGCATTGAAAATGGGCTGTCATAAATGTCTAAAATTTTATTGATCACCAAAGACATTTTAAACTTCATAGTAGCGGACATCTATCATCCTAATGAAATTAATCAATTTGTTTGAATAATTAAATGAACGATCTAAAATTGTCAATTTATCATTATGTCATTGACGACCGCTTGGGTCGGCAGTTTATTTTTAACGTATCTTTCGTTCTCCATCGTTAAAACGCCAACATTTGGCAAGTGGACAACAACACAGAGAAATAAAACAATACGGTAATGTGATGTCGACTTTTTGTAGACTGACTTGCGCGGGCAATTTTCCGAATTTTATTACTTGCAGCAACAAGTCATATTATTATATTTCTGCTATTCTATTACCTCTTGTACCTAGTGAAGAACATTAGGTATGTGAGTAGGTAAAGTACGAGACTGATTCATTTCAACATTAATCTTCGCGCTGTCGTTCTTTATGACCACTGCTCAGCTCTTATTGGTCGTAGCGTGATGTATAATATCTTATAGCCTTCCTCAATAAATGGCCTATCCAACACAAACATAATTTTTCAAATCGGACCGGTAGTTCCTGAGATTATCGCGATCAACCAAACAAACAAAATAACTCTTCAGCTTAATAATATTAATAATAGATAACTAGTTATATACCTATCGAGATATTTAGTCTTGCAGTTTTTCTGATGGCTTTATGGAAGACACGGAGTTGACATTATTTTGTAGATTAAATTCATGGTACATTGATTACATGATACATAAGAGTTAATATCTTTAATCTAGAATATCTCAAAAGTTGTAGTGTTATTAATGGGTCAGTATCATCTCGTCTTAAACGCAACAGGTAGCAGTAGCGTTTGGTCTAAAACGCAGCTGGTCACTGGGTTTAAAACACATCTTGTCTAAAACGCTACCGGTCTAAAACGCAGCTGGTCACTGGGTTTAAAACACATCTTGTCTAAAACGCTACCGGTCTAAAACGCAGCTGGTCACTGGGTTTAAAACACATCTTGTCTTAAACGCTACCGGTCTAAAACGCAGCTGGTCTAAGTATCAATTAGTCTAAAATCAATCAATCAATCAATCAAATTATTTATTTGTTAGAATATGGTACATTACATAATTGGTCTTACAATAAAATATTTAAATTCGCATATTCTACCAGCATTTTGGCGTACAAATATTTTGGTTTGGTAAATTAATAATTGTTAACATGACAAATGGACATAATCAAAATAAAATAGTCAAAATAAAATAATCAAATGCAAAATAATCTAAAATAGTCAATAAGAATGAAAAATAATCAAATTAATACATAATAAAAACAATGTCAATGTTAGTTAGTATGGACTAAATAGTATAATTATGTCCAAAGAATATAATTTAATGTCCTAAAAAGTGTCATTTAAAAAATCATTTATGTCATAATAACATTTTCTGCTCAACAGACCCTTTAATTTAGTTTTGAACAAATTAAAATTAAGAAACTTATACTCGTTAGGGATCTGGTTAAAAATTTTAGGAGCAAAACAGAAAAAGCTTTTCCACATAAGACTTGTCTTAGCTTTGTGTACACATAATTTATTATTGCGCCTATTCCTCTTAACTGTATCAGATAACTGAGGAAATAATTGAGGATGTAGTTTAACAAACGATGCCACTTCAAGAATATACAATGACGGCAGTGTTAGAATTTTATATTTCTCAAAATATGGTTTACAACTGTCTGTGACCTGAAGTCTAAACATACTTCTGATGCATCGTTTCTGTGCTTTAAATGCTATTTCCTTATCTGTTGAATTGCCCCAAAAGATAACACCGTACCTTAACACAGATGCAACTAGACCATGATACGCAATGAGAAGCGACTTAGTGTCGACTACTGGCGCAAGTTTATGAAGTGCGTAAGCTGCGCTGCTAATTTTTTTGCTTAAAATTTCGATATGAGATTTCCAATTTAATTGTCTATCAATAGTTATACCAAGAAATTTAGTTGTTTCAGTATCGAGTATTTTATGGTTTTGATACTGAATGTTCATTTTTAATGAGGGACTTCTTTGACTAAAATGCATCACATGAGTTTAACCCAGATTAATTTTTAGGTTATTATTATTTAGCCATGTAATTATCGAAGATATGCAGTTATTAATTTCGGTTTCATATGAGTCAAAACTATTACAAGGTATTGTTAAGGTACTATCATCAGCAAATAAAGTTAGCGGATATTTAGTTACTTTGGGAAGGTCATTTATATAAATAATAAACAATAACGGACCTAGCACGCTGCCCTGTGGTACTCCATACAATACTGTGCGTTCGCCAGATAGGTACGTGGTTTCATTATTAGTCTTGGTATCAAATGTAGTTATAGATGTTATCTGTTTTCTATTTGTCAGGTATGTTTTCAGTAAGTCTAATATGTTAAAAATACAAGTCGTCTGAAACGCAACTGGTCTAAAACAGTTAGTCTAAAATTTCATACAGCTAAATAGGTACGATAAACAAACATAGTTATCATTGTTTCCCTGTCTGAAATTTCATCGCTATACTCGGAGAAAACTAATGTTGGCACTTACGCTAGAGTAACTAAGTGCATTGGACACCTTACAAATTGAATTTTATACCTTCTGAGTAACGAACTCTGTCGTAGAAATAACATTAGCTTACCGTCTGACAAGTCAACTATTCAAGTGATTCAATTAAAAGTAAGCTTTAGAAAAACAATTCAATTAAGTGCACTTCCATGATATCTTTAATGATTTCATTGGAGAATCGACAGTATGTAATAAACATTAGTGGAAAAATCTGTAAATTATCTGTAGAATTGACACTTACGTGTTTTTCATTTTTCCAACTACAACAGCTCCAATCATAAGTTGGTGCTACTAAAGGTTTTATATAATTTAAGTACCTAGGTACTTACCTACCTACTTGAAAATCACAACTGAATTCGAGTATGTTGACTATTGCCTTTGAAAATAATTGATATTGATACTTACTTTGTTTTTGTTTATAATGTAGAAATACATATTATTATGTGTGTTGCAAAAAGGAGTATATGTCAAGGACTACAGGAATTCTAGTAAAAAGGCGTATCTAATAAACTTGTTTTCTATTATTTTTTACATTATATAAATCTTGTGTAGTGATATCCACGAAACAGGCTATGCCTAGTGTGGATGTCATAGTAAATGTCATGGTAAATGTATTATTTAGCAAATCAAAGCAAAACTACCTATTATATCTTGATGAAGTCGACGCCTCTCAGTTCATGATTTTCTCGTTGAACTTCCGCAAAACTAATCTGCACAGAAGTTTGTTTAATGACAATCGCCTGACGGCCCGACAGTTGCTATTTCATAACTATTCATCTAAAACTGTATCTTAAAGCTAACTCGAATAGATTTTGTTTCAATATTAAATAGATTGTAGAATGAAATCTTTGAAATAAAAAAGTTTATTACAGGAACATTATAAATGCCAGTTTTTTAAATAAGTAAAAATAGTAAAACTAATTTTTTGAGCACACAGTCAGGTAAAAGATGTAAAATAGGTTTTTTCAAAATTATTTTTTTTAGCACAATTAAAGTACAGTCAGGTAAAAAATATAAAATAGATTTTTTTATATAGCATAAAAAACAATTTGCTGATGCAGTTTTACAGATTTATTCTGCTGAGTGTCATAATTCAAATATTTAGCAATAGCAACTTGAATTTCCGTAAACTATTTATAAGCATGTATAAAAAAACTTTATTTTTCAATTATACACAAATAATGTATAGGTTTCACTATTATGTAGACCATTAAATTATAATAAATTACAAAAACGTGAAAGTATAGAGCTAAGGTAATGAAGCTTGAAATCGCAACATATTTTTCTAAATACACGATTTCAAAACGCCTAGATAGATAGTTATAAAACCGATACCCTATATTTACAGTGTGTATAATTGAATAATTACATAGTGGGCACAGATCGCAACTGGGGTGTCACGGGCGGAAGAAAGCGGCCACTACGGATGTCAGCAAAAAGTTATCACATTATGTTCGACACAGAGCTGTCTAGATACAAGATAGGTGTGCCATTTGTATTGTAAAGTTAATAACAATCGTCATATTATTGCTATAAATCTCATTACTAATACTAAATAACAAAACTTTTAGGTGAATGATCGACGTAAGAGCCATTTTAGGCTTGCTGGTGCTGATTGACAAGGGAGCAAATTTATAGTCACGTCACTTGTCACGTGTGTTTTTGCCCTAGGCAAATAAGTAAGGTACTTATATATTAATCATTCCTCAAAATATAAAACGTTATATAGACCGTTTTAAAACAATGAAATAAACGTAACTATTGCTTCACTTATTGTTATATTAGTGCTCTTTCACACTAGCAACATAAATCCTTCATTTCCATCGAATAATTAAATTATAATTAAAATTATAATAAAACACAAGATTTTTTAAACACTATTGTGAAACCCTTGTCTCAGATGTCGCGATAAATAAATGAAAAACATACCTACTTACATCCCTAATTGCAGTTAAGAACTGGAAAACAAGCGTGACAAGTTAGACATGAGAACGGTTTACGTATGAATTAGGTTAATTCGTTCACTGATGACCATGTGACAACTAAAAGGCAAGATCCGAACTTGATCTTTGGTTACATCTGTTAACACACTATTACAGATGTAGTCCCTGTTTCACCATCTCTATTTAATTGACATTTAGCTAAAGTGACAGATTTTTGACATAATTATGTTCTATATAAAATATCTACGTCAAAAAACTGTCAGTAATGCCGATTTGACAGATTTGCGTTTAAAAACGCTCCGATTTTGAATTACGATTGCACATTTGGTGGAAAGTATATTCGTTGTTTGACAGATAGAAGAGTTGAAAAGTCAATTTGAAAAGCAGTAAATGATGCTATCAACAAAACATTAATATATTTAAAATAGCCGTGAAGACTGGAAGATATTATAAATATGTTTTTACTGCGGCATTACCAGCATCAAAGGGAACACACAGACAAACTATAAATAAATTAAAAAAACCATTTAAATCAAACCCGTCAGGAAATGTTTGTGTTTGACAAACAATTTTGTCATAAGTATGACAGTTTCTATCAACAGCCATTTCGACACATAAATACATCGAAATATCGACAAGCAATCAACGATTGCATTCATTCATTCAGAATCCGTGTAAATCAAATCAATACTATTATATTAAAACCGTATTAAAGAAGAAATTAAAACCGTAAATAAGTATTGACGGCAAGCTTTTATCTTTTTTAATAGAACATGGATCCCTAACAAAACGCAAAAAACACAAGTGTAATACTGTACAAGAAAAACAACAACTCACTTTAAAAATACTATGTAATTTTTAAACATGTAAACATTGAAAATAAACCTCTTCGTAATCGTATTACATAATATTCTCGTCTCAGTATTCTACACTTCGTTTGTCAAAATGAAACAGATGCCGTGAGTAGACGACTGACATTTTTCTTACGCCACGGAAAATCTTCACATTACTACTTGCTAAAGAAAATATAATGAAACAAATTTGCAAAGAGAATAATGAAGTTCGTTTCATTTCTTCACGATCGTTGAAATTAGATCGATTAATATCATTTTCTAGGCTTCGTGATCGACATGTAAACTGGTTTAATTTCAAAATAATCACCAAGCTGTTTACATCTTACTGGATTTTATCTATTTAGTATCTCAGAATAATCACTGACACCGGATCAAGAAAGTTCTATCTATATCTACAGTTCTCTAAATATAAATTGTCGGCATCACAGCAGAGACTGAAAAAAGTGTTTTTACTGTCCTACGCTAGTTCTTACGTCAATGCTCTCCTGAGTTATAGAGTAGGATATAAATAAGAATTAGTTTGTCATTCGAATACCATCAATTATTCAATCAAACTAAAAACGGGCGATACGGCTCTTAAATTTTTGGCAAACTTACAAAGGTATTGATTGAAATTTGATTAGACCTTTGGCCACAAATAGCCACATTAATATATGCCTATTAAAATTTTCACTAATGTTAAAAAACATTTTCACGAAGTAGAAACATCATATTTCATACCAATTACATGTCAAACATTTCTTGTTGATTTTCTTCGATCTAATAAAAAGTAAGCGGAAAAGTAAATAACTAACTCGGGCTCTATAAATAAAACTAAATTATTCACAATGAATCACGAAGGTCAAAAAGTCACGAAAGCTTTTGGACGATCTGATAAAGTATAACATTAAATGTAATACGAAACTTTCATTTCTTTGATAAAACGGTATACTAATTCATTGAGGAATGAAATTCAAGGAAAACAATTATGTGCCCACATCTGTTATTCCAAATCAATTGGAATGATATAACATCAAGTAGAATATACATTTTGTAACATTTTTAGATACGTGGTTGCTAACTTCTAAATATTTCACAGAATAGTAAGCACGGGCATCAAAATCAGTCATAGAATTATTGAAACTGCACATCTAGGCAACTAGTTTCGTAGACATGTACCTATTATTAGTGATGATCAAAGTAAGTGCCACGACTAATCCACCGGTCGCTAAATAACAATACAATTTAATAACAACTATAACTTTCGCAACATGGTAATTGATATATCAGTTGATTTTTTTAATTCCCAATACATAGACTAGATGAGTAGAGATAAGAGCGCTGAAAATAAACCTATTTGGTCACAATAATGCATAGTACTACTAAATTGAATCTATATATACTAAGCTAATGCTTGTATTACAAGCATTAACTTAGTTTGGGACTAGATGGCGATGTGTGTTGAATTAAGAAAATATATTTAAATAAGGTAATTTAATGGGTTGAGTTAGGAATACTAATGGATGAGTAAAAAATGAGATGAGACGTCATAGGATGAATACGGAACAACCCTACTAAGCAGCGTTTAATGGAGCTCAGACGCCTGCCAATAAAAGTCGTGCAATAAGTTTCAATGTGAACACTTAAATACCAACGAATTGAATTTAAATTGCAAACCTAATCGGCATTGCAGAAGCTGTAGCAGTTTTAAAGACGAATAACGTAACGATATATATCTTTTTAAAGAATTTAGTACCTTGTTCTTTTTTTTTGTAAAGAGAATAGTGATATAATAACATCTTTGAGGTCAGGTCACGTTTATTTTTTTCGAGGCAGGAAAGTTATTTGAAGAACCTTGAAGATCACTTTTCGGCAATCGTAGAACCATTAGGGAGTACCTTCATTTCTATCGAAGATTTATTATGTCGACACTCTTGAAAAATATGTTCTTATAAGTTCTTATTGCAAATATAAACTTGAAAATACATTTATGTGTTATATTCGATCAATCGAAATAACAAGACTGACAAACTTGATTAATACAAATATACTAAGTTCAGCGATGTTACATCGTACTTACCTTTCAACTAAGTAAGTAATATTAGTTTATTAGTTTTATTACCGATAATATTAGAGATAATATTATTTATCTGAAAGAAATTCTACTACCTAAGAAAACTTGTTAACAAGCTACATATACGAGATTTAAACACGATATATTAATTTATATACCAACCTAAACTAAATGAATGTTTTGTACAATTTTTTTTTTTAAAAAGGCCAGCCTATCTTTTTATTCGTTTAAAAAAACGCATTGCGGACAAATGCTTCAGAATGTAAATATAAGAAGCATTTTAATGATTTGTATGGTGGCAGTAGTGCTGCGATGTGCCTAAAAAGGAAGAATGGTCCTAAAAACTTAATTAGCAGTTGACTTTTTAAAGTTTTAAACATTTATTTATTTACAACGGTTGACACTAATTACTGTAAATAATACAATTACAATTGTTAATTTAAATTAAAAATAAAGTTATACATAAAAAATAAATAGGTAATTAAAGCATTAATTAAATCATACAACTAAACACACTTATACATTTCTCTCACAGTACCCCATGCATTCTTATAATATCACTTTAACAGAAAATGTATAACTAAAATTACTATGCCTTGTTTCAAAACTGCCCGATAAGTGTCTAATAACCTATATGAAATTTAAATATAATATTTTTGACATACCTTTTTTAAATTCTATCACTTAACTCTCGATTGTTTAGACACTTATCTACCAGTTGTGAAACAGGGCCCTAGTACTCTAAAGTACACAGAAAATACGTGTGTAGTCAACGTAATTTAATTAGATTAAACTGAGACTGGAGCAGAATTTTGGTCTTAGAAAGCACTCTTAGAATAATTAGAAATTGAGAGCAGTCAAGTTTATCCAACATTAAACAAGATCAGTGATTGCTGTTTGAACTTGAAGTGTACAAACAGTATTAATTAAAGTATACTCATCAGTTTCTGGAATTAATTATATTTCGCTCTACCCATATCATTCAATTACAGAGTGAACGGTTGAATGATATATTTCGTATAATGTGCTCTTGAAACAAACAAGACAGGGTTTATGTACCTACCTACGTTAAAATGAAGACAAAATCTTTATAAAGTAACCAGAAGGTTTTCCTTAAAAGGCATTTGATTTAGTGTAATAATTGAATAAATTAGGTAGTTCCGAGTATATTAACGACATACAAAAATAATTTTCATAATAATTGTTTTGATTCATCAACAAATTCAGACATTGTTAGGAATTTTAAAATCAAGAATTTAATTTCTTGTTTTTAAAATACCACGCAAGAATCACTTAACAGAATCCATTTACCGAATATTAGCACATTGAAATGAATTGGATTAAGAGCTCTATTCTGAATACATTCGCGAGTGCATTAGGGAAGGCTATGGGAAATACGTGCCACGAATAAACTGAGATGGATACGCATATGTAAGACGAATGTAGAAGACGTATGGATTGCTAAACGATGTATGGATAGTAATATTAAAGGATAGGTAAGAAATGTAATCAATTATTATGTTTATGACTGCTACATAAAAAGTACCGGGGAAAACACTATTGCGGTTTTCTGTCACTATATGAGGCCGGAATTTTGATAATGTGACTGGTTTATGACAATAGGCTCGCCCCCTATCACATGGGACACAATATAGCTAGAAAAATGAATGAGTAATGCACCAATGCCCCTTCGAGGGTTAAAGGCATAACGCTGTATATGTATTATGAGACTATCTGAAAGGAGCACTGTTTTCTACACATAATCGATTCTTATCGAAAGGGATACATATCAAACAAGTATTTTATTAAGTTAGATAAACAAACTTATCAAATGAACTGTGTCTTTCTCACCATTTACTGACTGGCCTGTTGGTCTAGTGGTTAGTGACCCTGACTGCTAAGCCGGAGGTCTTGGGTTCGATCCCCACCCAGGACAAATCTTTGTGTGATGAACATAAAGGTTTGTTCTGTGTCTGGGTGTAATTTATCTATAATATGTATGTATTTACAAAAAACAAAATGTATTAAGGTAGTATATCAGTTGTTTAGTACCCATAACACAAGCAAATATAATTGCTTACTTTCGGACTAGATGGCGCTGTGTGAATGTGGTAGAATATTATTATTATTATTTACAAATGTTCGATTCAATTGTCTTTTCGGGATATTATCTATAAGAGTTACCGATATTTTTGATCGTCCATATATGCTTAACTTAAATGACTAATGCTAGGTATTAATAGGAAATACCCAAAACCACCACATATAATAATCATATTTTAATATAAGAACTATCATAGGCAGATTTCCTCCATAGCTTTATAATTGGGAAAACGAACACAGACGCGTTATAAATCTCCGTTTCCTCTATATAATAGAGTATTGTTCTTGTGTACGTGGAACGATAGAAAATTAAGGTCGTCCTGTGTTTACTGGCCTGAGAAGTCATTTCCATTATTGCTGATATCATTATTTCTATGAAGGGTGTCTTAGTTTCTATTGTTTTACGTGAGGATGTATAGTCACGTGATTAAATAGTTTGATTTTAAAACCAAATAGATTAATAAGATACATCTTATTGTTTCGGTTTTTAAGAGTGAACCTAAAAGTCGCTGATATCCGATTAACCAATGCTAATCGAATATCAACGACTCATGAGACTGATCAAAAATTAAAATACCCTATAAATACTTTTTCAGCAGTGAACCATTAGTGGTTAACTATAAAGCCTGAAACTATTTTTAAATTAGATAATCCTCAGACAAATAAGATTAACATTAAATATATTCCTAAAAACGCTTCTCATGTAAATAAGAAATTTGACTGTCACCGTGGCGCAGTGGTTAAGGTGGTCGCCTCGCCACTACATCGCCATGCTGGGTGACGTGGGTTCGATTCATAGATATTTGTTTCTAGTCTGGGTGTACTTTGTGTCCGTTAGTTTCATGTTTGTAAAGCTCCCCGCGACACAGGGCTCGTTCCCTAGTGCGGGCGTTGTCTTTTTTAAAATAAAATAAAAAATAAAAATTAAGCTTAGGAATTATATTCTCTATTGGTCTTCATGCTAGCTGATTATGGGTCATATTTGTAGATGAGGGTACGCAGCCGAAATTACTTAAGCTCATCACGCTCATTGAAAACGGAGAGTGCAATCAACCAAATTTAATCCAGAATACGAATACCAACATTATCTTGTGTTGTACGATGCCAACGTGAGCAGACGTCGTAATGACCGCACACATGAATAAAAATAAAGGACAAGCGAAGCACACTACTCTTGTTTATTCCTTTATTCCTTATTCCACAAGGAACAAGAACACAAAAGATAATAATGAACGGATATCTCTGAGACTTCATTTACAGCCTTACGAGTCGCTTAACTTTTAAAGAAATTCAGGAAAATCTCTCAGTCAAATATTTTGGAAAGTTATGCGAGTTCATTTTATCGAGTTTTATGGAGTTTGATGCTAAACTTGGTAAGAAATTAGTTCAATAAATTATTACTACACCTGTTTATGAAAGATGGTCGATCGAAGGTTTAGCAACAAATCTTTGAAGTGAACCCTTTCCAATATCAATATTTTCATTGCAATTTAATGTTTAATCGATAATATTATGATTGGTGTCATAAAAAAAATAATATAACATTTTGATTTGTTTATTAAGAACCAATAGAATCACTTCATTTGAACGATGCTAGGTAAACACAGCGGTTCGACTAGTTTTTAACAAACACATCCCTCGTTAAAAATCCTCGCATATCTCCGGTGGAAAGGCAGCCTAATAGGAGTTGGCAGTTCACTCTTTTGAGTAAACGTAACATAAACAAACTGCATCAAAATTTAGTGCAGTATGTCAATGCTATGCCGAAGTTTTACTCGCCCCAGTCTCTGAGTAACTGGAGTAGCATATATAAAGATAGGCCAAGTCTTCCTGAGGGGCGAGACTATGAATATTTATAGCCAGTTGCGCTCGGAAATATAGGTAACACCAACGAGTAACGATGGCGTCTCTCGTTTGTGCTGATAGTACCTACTATTCTTTTATTGTTATTTCTTCAAATATTCATAACGTAAATTTAGACGGTAATACATTGTACAATTTTATTGTGAAACTAGCTTCCACCCGCTGTTTCGCCCGCGTGGTATGTATTTAATACCTATAAACCTTCCTCTTGAATCACTCTCAAAAACCACATCAAAATCCGTTGCGTAGTTTTAAAGATTTAAGCATACATAGGGATATAGGGACAGAGAAAGCGACTTTGTTTTATACTATGTAGTGATACAACGGGTCGCCCCACAAGCTCACAAGCACAGCTTCGCGGGGAAGTTCACAAACATAAAATTTATGGATTAAAGAGCACCCAAACTCGAAACAAATATATATGAATACCATAAATTTTGTCTCGTGTGGGAATCGAAAGCACGTCACTCGGAACGGCGATATTACTGGCGAGGCGACCTTAATCGCTATGCCACGGTTACAGTTGAAATTAAGCATAAGAATTTGGTATAAATGCTTCTTCTTCAACGAATATCCGCATGAACATGCAACGAATAACCACCATAAATATAACAAAAAAAATCTTAGTTTATTATCAAAGATTAGTTATGTTAATCAGCCAGGCCGTGCGCCCGTTTGACACCATCGCTGATGTCTTAAACATGTATGCATGCAATCGAGCTGGGAATGGCATCCTAATAATTATGTGAATCAATATTTACACCCATCATAACAATAAACTAATTTTTTCTAAGCAAGACTTACAGAATTACATATTTTCGTTTGAACGGTTTTCTAACAGAATATACCGTGCTTTCTGTGAAACCATAACAAAAGATAGCATTTAAATCACCATTCTGCTTACTAGCATAATATTGACAGTCGTTAGCGGAGTTTTTATTGCACGACGTGTTTTTCCCGCTGAGAAATACCTGAGACCTATTTGCTATTTGTAACGTTTCTGAAAATATCTGAAACTACGCCAGCCAGTGTGTCACGTCAATAAATTATTATGTATCTAATTTATTTGTAAGTTTTTTGCACAAATTAATTTTTCAATCATACTATAAGTTTACTTCGTTTTTAGTAGTCCATATTACAAGTTGTTAGTAATACAAGAGTAATGCAAGAAAAGGAAAATTACAAACCCTATACCAATCCGTCTAGCAAGCGTGGTATCATCAACATCATTAACATATCAACCCGTGCCCAGCCCGCTGCTGGGCACGGGTCTCCTCCGGCATTTATGGGTTGAAATAATGAATGATGATTAGATGTTTTAAAGACTTTGAAGAAAATTTTACCGTCCTGCTATGCTAGTCGAGATGCCAAATACAATTAATACAATTACATATTATTTAACGAAAGTCTTATAACCGTGTTACACTTATTTTAATGACATTCATAATTATTATACATACTCGTATAGTTACATATATAGTGATTGTTAAAAATTTCTTCTAAGTTTATTGTCCTTAATTTTTGTCTTGTGAGTGAAGTTTCTTACTGTGTTGTTTCTTTTGAGTTTTTTTTTTTCTTTCTTTATATGTTTTTGTTTATGGTCTTAGTCAATACCTCATTACAGCATACTTTGAACCTAAAATATGGTGCGCATAAAATGCCTACATCACAAATACCTCAAGTTGTAAACCAACTCATTGCTTTTACATGATTGCCTTACTTTACGATCGCATAGTGTCTTATTCGACATGGCCCCTGATGTTTACATTCCGCTAAACAAACTTTTATACGACATAATTGCTCTCTTCCGTCGAGATAGAATTTGGCGTAAGATCAAACAATTTTCGTTCTGCTGTGACGAAGCTAACATCCATTGATTGCTAAACAAGATCTCGTAAAACAAAATACACAGGCATCTCATTTCATATCATGCAGTTCCTGAAATTCAAGGTTTTCACACGATTCTGGTAGAAAAATAGGTTTCAAAAGATCAAAATCGTTAAACGAGTGTCATAACAATTAATCTTGGTGCAGAGGCGGCAGTTGTCTTCTAAAGAAAGACCCATTCCATTCTGGCATGGTTTCAAATGGTCGGTGCAGTTGACATGCGTTTAAGAATCATTAAATAGGAATTTAGAATTCTGCAGTTTGAACACTCGTTATGAAAGCACAGAATTAGAATCAAAACCTAATTTGAAATCTAAGACATTAGACAATTTTTCGAAATTGTACTTTAAGGCATATCGGTAACAATTACGAAGGATTATCGATGGTCTCAATTTACATGAAAAAAAAGAGCAGTTACTTTCTATATAATTAATTCCACAGACATAATTACAGCCACAGAAATTCTTATGTGGGTCGATGATCCTTTGTAGGACAAATAATATTATATTTCCATGGAAAACGAGGTCAAGACATCTTCATTATTATTAGACACTCCATTTTTGTAATTCGAGGTGCAAACATCTCCTACCACCCAACAATCACTGCCGCAGTCGACTGTCGAGTTTTATTATACCATGCGTCATTTATTCGATTCATTAAGAGAAGTCTTGCTTTATTATGATTATTCAACTGAAATCAACTTTATTAACGCTTTGTACAAGAGAATCGCTTTAAAATAACGTTCAGTACACTACTTAATGAAAATTAATAAATTTTGTGTGCCAAATTCAGTAAACTTCTTTAATTACGACATCATTTTATTCGTTATGAATAATTAGAAGAGCTTAAAATATATTATATCATCAATGTATAATATATAGCAGATATATTATACATTGATGCTTCTTACAAACACTTATTTCTGATGTCAACGGAACAGATCCAGACTCTGGCATGGTGCCAGTATAATAGACGACATAGGGAGTAGTTACACCGGGATTCTCATCGACACTAGTAATTCTAAACTACACTATTTCCAACCGTGTTTAGTATTACATACAATGTCATCATACCTACCAATATTGACCTACTTGACGTCACTAGAAAAAACTATGACTCAAGAACACCACACCAAATGCTACATTATCTCGTGTAAACAGTATTATCAACCCAGAAAATACATCTTAATCTAATCTGTGATGTTTTGCGTTTCAGGCACTCGGTGGACTCGGTCGCGTCGTATTCTAGCCAGAATCACGTTGACCGTATAAGGGCACAGAACTTCTCAGCGGCTTCTTGTCAAGACGACTGCGACTTTGGCTCAATAAAGACAACCCTTTTTAGACGGTCGTCATCTACTTTGGAATATCCAAACAAACGGCCGGAGAGCGTCACGTCCAATACCAGCTCAACAAGAAGCCGCCTTCGAGAACTTGTCGAAAGGAAATCGAGTCAGGACGAGCACAAGTCCGCGGCAAACACCGTCGGTGATATCCAGTATTTTGAAAACCCAACAGAAACATTGGAATTTGATAAACCGCGGAATTCGTTAGAATCTAAGAAAAGCCAAGAGGAACGTCCAAAAAAGAGGAAGTTGTCTAAAGGAAAAGATAAAGACGTATGCGAAAATAAGAGTAAGAAACACGAGAAATATCAAAGTAAGCTAGCTGAGTACTACAAACTCCCTGTACAACTACCTCAGGACGAATTCTATCAACACCTAACGAGGTCTAAAGCAGCCGAGGAACTTATACAGAAACGATTCTCGAATTCCGACACAGAGTTTAGCGGCAGTTACGGCAGATTGTGCAAGCATAAAGAGCCTGAAGGTGCTAATTTACGACGCAGTCGAAGCTTGGCAGTGATCAGAGAGGAAACTTTCACTGATCTTCAAATACAGAACCACGCTAAAAGCAAGAGATCTCAGCTAATTCCCCGCGCCCGTTTATTTGACAAGCCTTGCTTCAAAGACAGGTAATTTTGTTATTTTATTTGTTTTTATTTATATAGGTATAATGGAGAATTTAATTTTCTAGTTCAATTAGCAACTCTCAGATCTGCACATTGAAAATTCAATAACAGTAATCAATTAAAGAATCAAGGTTATACTCATAAATTATTATTTTATTTCTGTCAAAGATCGCGTCACTTAAAACATTATATATTGAATAAGTTGTTCTTCAAACTTTATATGTACATTATTATTTATTACTTTCGCTAGTATACTCTCAACTACTTGCAGTAAGAGCGGGACTAAACTTTTTTACAACAAAACTTGAGGTAAACAATGTAATTGAAGATTAAAATTGGTTAGGCTGCTATCCCTTATAATAAGTTTTAATTAATAATTAATTACAATGATAATGTATTTACAATCAGAAATAAAATGCAATTATCATATTATTTCCAGGTTGCCAGGTCGTGCTAAGTATCAAACTAAAGAAGAAGTTCTGGAAAGTATTTATATTGATAGCACCGCTTCTTGTTTCGGAGACATAAATGCACAAAAAGAAAACGAAAGCCCAGAAAATACCGAAAACAGATCAGAGAAAGAAGAAGTTGTTTCGAGAAACGGAAGTCATCAATCTAGATCAGTGAGTGGAAGTTGGCCTAATTTGAATGAAGAAATAAAACAAACTCATCTTTCTGAAGATAGTATCGGACATTCACGTAATCCGAGCGAGATTGATAGTCTAGATTCCAACTACGTCAGAAAGCATTACAATTTTGAAGCCCATAGAAAAGGTTACAAAGATAGTTCACCTGAAACTGATCGATCAATCGTATCACCAAATCCGAGCAAAGATCTTTATGTAACTACAGATGAACACGGTACTGACAACGAAGACAAAGACAGATCTAAAATCAATACACCAAAATCATTCGCAAACGATAGCTTAACAAGGAGCGACAAGAATAAATCGGTCGAACCCGAACCAATTCCACATATAGATTATGATCAAATTTCTATAAGAAGTAAACAAAGTGAGAGAAAATCGAATCCAGAACCAGAAGATCCCCTACAAATAAGTGAAACGAAACATGATAATGATAATCAATCTTTAGCCTCAGAAAACGACGAAATTATATCGAGCCCCCCAGATAGTATAACTTCTTATATTTCAATTTCAATAGCTTCCTCAGACAAGTCGCACAAGTTAGAGTACCTAGCTAATTCCCTTGCTGAAAAAATTGATGAATATTGTGATTCTCAATTTAAAGAGAACGGTTCAGTTACTTCGCATACAATAAACTCTGAAAATAATAGTCAAGAAGCAGATCCTATTTATACTCAAGTGAATAAAAAGAAAACTTTTGCCGATATTCGAAGAGATTCTTTCTTGAAAAAAAATAATAACTTATTCAACGAAATTTTGCAAAAACAAAACAACGAAGTTTACGTCAGTAACACTTACATTGAAAGTGACACTTACTCCACTAAGAGCCACTGTACTTCAAAAAATATAACAACAGAACCTTTTGTCACAACCTTAATAGAAAACCAATACTATTCTCTTCCTGATATAAATATCAGTAAGTGCTTAAGAAAATCAGAACGTATTGACGCTCAACTGAGAGAAGAGGATCCAGAAGATATACCCTGTGAAAATACGTACGAAATTGCACAAACACATTTCCGAGAAATTTTATCTTCTAAGGGAACAGAAAATTATGGACAACTAAATAAAACTTTTGTAAAACCTACACATCACATAAATATTCAAACAAACAATTGTATGTCCCTTCCAGAATATTCAGAACCACAGTTATTACAGAATTTCACCAAACTTGAAGACGACTTAAAATCTATTATAACCGTTGATAGTTCCAACGCTGACGAAAAAGACTATTATAGATCCGATAATCATCAAAACGAAAGAGAAATAAATGAGATAGAAGGCACTATACGAAACAACAAGGTAATCACTAAATCTGAAAGTCTCAAAATATCAAATAGTAATTACAGGCCAGATATAAACATTATAAAATCTTTTTCAAACGATAATATTAATAAATCGTCACAAGACAAAAAATCTCGAACTGGAATAAAGAAACATTACTCTCTTCGACAGAGGGATCCAGCTGAGGACGACTGTGTTCGCATGCCTAGCCCAGACTCTATAGAACAAAGTATAACCAAGCCTAACGATTCGACAATAAAACCACAAGTTACAGAAGAAACAAAGGCGCCTTCGTTGTTATCACGAGTTCAATCATTTAAAACTTCTGCAGAATCTAATATTGCAATAGTTCCTCTGAGTGGGCACCAAACTATTGTGATTGATCCACCACTTACCCAAAGCCAGAACGATATTAATAGTTCAATCACATTAGCGTCGCAACGAGAATTACAATCAAACACAACCCCAAAAATCGAAGTCATACCAAAATCAGAGCCAATAACTCACTTGGAACCTATAACTGAAACACCTCAAGAGCTTAAAAAAGTAACGCCAGACAGTTTTATAGACACTTCAAGCTACTATACACCTAAAGATCCTTTCATAACTATCAAACTAAACAAAGTAGTAAAAACAACTATACCTAAACTAAAAAAAGAAACAAGTGATAAAATTGCATTTGTTCAGCATAAGTTTGAAAAACCACCAGCCAAACTAATTATAAAAGATAGTAATAACAACAAAAGTTACTCTGAACCTCCAGTATACACATTTAAGAAGGTAAGCTCCAGTATGACGAGACCTCAGGTATTACAAGTTATCGATTCGAAAGGTAAAACACAAAATACTCCAACCAAGATGCATAATAATATTGAACTCAACACTACTAATAATAATAAATCAGCCCTTCCAATGGATATCAAAGAAGAAAACAAACAACCCAAAAACGATAATGGAGTAAAAGATAAGTTAAATAATGCAATAAAGACAGATATTGAATACCAAGAAAAACTTAATTCAGTGAAAAACTACTGGTCTAAGCTAGTTGATCAAAATCCAGATTGTAAAGAAAATATTAGACAAGAGCAAAAGGTAAAACCAGAAGATTTAAACAATGATAAAAATCCCAATATCAATGAAAAAGAAGACAACATTCAAGAAAAATTTGATGAAAATAAGTGTTTGCCTGAAATATCTGTAGGTAATATTATTAAATCTTTAGAAAGCGTAAAAATTGTTGACAGTATACGAAAAATCAGTCAAACAAAGTTACAACTGTGGAAAGATGAAACGGAAAAAGTAAAAAGTGATTCAGAAATAGAAGAATCAACGTTAGATAAAATTGTTAAAGATTCTGATCCAAATATTTACAATAAAAATGAAATAAAAAAATCGGGAATAGACTCTTGTAGAGATACCCCAGAAATAGAAATAGTGGAATTAAGCTGTGATGATAATCAGAACCAAAAGACGCAAGCGACACTTATTAAAGCTAAGGGGTATGACAAAGGTTGTGATGATTTTGATCATGTGCGATATAAGGTAATGAAATCAGAACTATTTAAAAATAGCATGATAGCTAACTATCGCAAAGAAGCTCAATTCGATGGATTGCTACAATATTTACAAGACTACAGTTTTCAAGAATTATTGGTCAATAATAATATTGTTATTATTGAACCAGTGAGAACAAAAGTAGAGCCAGCGCCCAGAAAAAATACTGACCCATGCAAAATTCCAACTAATTTACTAAAGAAAAACGATAATGTTTGTCAGAATGACAAACCTAAAAATTCTGTTCGAAGACATTTCTTTTATCACCCCATTCGAGTCAATAAGGAGATTATAGAAGAAGAATTGCCAAATCCAGATACAGTCAAGAAAGTGAGAAACTTATTTGAAGATACATTGAAGATGAAAAGTCCTATGACTCATGATCCACCTCTCGTTGAAGAAAATGTCGGTTTAACTAGACGAGCTACATCATACAGAAATCTTAGTGAGGAATCCAAAGGACCCAAGAATGGAAGAAAGAAAGTTATACGACAACTAACCATAGATACTACAAATTTCGGAAATAAAAAGTGGGATAACGCTAGTCTCTCGAGTGGAGTGTCTAGTGGAGATCTTAGCTCAAACAACGAATATGAAAACGATGCTTTGAGTCCATATTCACAGAAAAATTTAAAAGATACCGTTTATAGTTCAAGTGAAGAATATTTATGCGATTCTATGAATCAAGACTTTTGTTGTGAAAGTCAATACGTCAGCCCTGATATTTTGCGCAAAATAAGAGAATGTGGAACTTCGGTTACATATTACGGTGGAAAAGTATTAAACTCTAAAACAGGTTCAACAGTAAGCCCCATGACAAAAGCTATAATGGAGGAAATAAAAAGTTTACAAAAAAATTGTAGCAGAGACTGTTATTCGTGTCAAACCAAATGTCGTGGAGATAAGTGTTCTTGTCTAGTGGCAGACAAACATAGGCAAATGCTGTCTGACAAAATAACTTCTAATACAACATCCGAACCAGTAAAACAAACACAAGATAAAGATAAATGCACTGATTCATTTCCAGGATTCAAATTCAAATTAGTCAAGTCAAATAGTTGTAGCAGCCGACTTGAACTAACTGGCACTGACGAAAGTAAAAATCTACGGGTAAAATACAAAAAACAGATATCAAATGATCCACCATTAGTTCATGATGATGAAAATTCCGTAAAGAATAAAATCTGCAGACTAGAAAGCTACAGCAAAGGCATTGTTAAGACGCCATTTGAGAGCAAGGACAACGAAATTAAAAAAGACGCGGTTAAAAGTAAAATTGAAGCTATACAGAAATATGAAGCTAGTGTAAAGAAAGTTGATGTCACTCCACAGCCAATTATCTCTACAGAAATCAAAAAAGAGGAACCAATACCAGAGCAGTCAGAAGATTGTACAGACAACAAAAATGAAGGGCAAACAGACAAACAAGGAAATAATGCCCACACCTTCGAAAAAAAGTTTTACTACGTAAACGATAACTTAGACCAAAATAAAGTCACACCTGGCAAATTTGGTGAGATGGTGTTTGAAGAGTTTGAGGTTTTAGAATCGTGTTACGATAGTTTAAATAGCAATAAGTCGTTAAAATAATAATATTTTAAGAAACATATTATAATAAGCTTTTGCTTACGTAAAATGTGATCTGTATTCAAAATAACCCAATTAAATTATTGCTAGTAAATTTAGTACCTATTAATATAAATGTTTAGCTTATAAATCATGTATCTAATATAGATTTTAGATGTTCTTTTAACATAGATAGCTGTAACATTCCCATTCAAAGTGTACCGTAAAATTGGTGATGGTCCTTTATGTCTGTATTAAAGTTATTTTATGAATTGTGTGAGTTATTTCTCATAAAACCTTACCCTCAGCTTTTTCGGTGTCGACTTTTGTTGTTGATTTGGATCCATGTGCGCATACGCTTGTGTAGAAGCAGCGGCGCGTGGGTCGCCACCGGCGACACCATGACTCCTGTAAACAAAATAGATAATAAATAAACTCGAATTTAAATTCCTTTATTAACAATTTTATATTTGGATATTTGGGGCGGCTAATCGTGTCAAAAAAGTTGAGAAAGGAGCGGCTGGTACATACTACATGGCCTGGGGCAGCCAAGAGTACAAATCCGCCACTGACTACAAATGAAATGAAATGAAAAATATGTCAAATAAAAACTAGTGGCAAAACAGAGCCTTAGTTATACCTATTATTCCTAGTATTTTAGGGTTAGATGCCTTTAGCTTCTTTGCTAAGTCGACCAGTTACTGATCTATTGTAGCGCCACATATACACTTAGAATTTCTTCTACAGATGTGGGTTTCCTCACGACTTACGATGTTTTTCTTCACCGTCTAGTATATTTAAGTAAGCACACATGTTAGGCTTTTATCAGTCATCTAAGTTTCAATTCAACGAAAATCTTCAACTCTATAACTAAGTATATACAATTAATTTCATTTTCTTTTACCTCTATTCATGACATGCTCATTGCATTCTATTACATTGTGAAATTTAAAGAAGTAAAACAATATTTTAAGTTGATATGTCACTTGAAATATAAAAGGTCCTTCAAGAAAACAATTGTTTGCTACTACGTGATTGAATCATATAATCAATAAAAAAAAACAAATAATTAGATCAAAGATAAAAATTGACAACATTATTTACATAATTTAACCAAATAAATCATATTTATAGCCTTTTTACTGTCAATCAAATTACGTTATGGCCGTACGTTGAATACCAATTGGCATCATCGACAGACTGTAGCACAAAGCTTCCAAATTTAAATAGTAGGTACACATTAACATACACATAAATAGAATCATTAAATTTATTTACACACAATTACACTATTTAATAACTGTATTTAAATATATTTTACCACTGTTTAAAATGCATTTACTGCAATTAGTTAATTACTTTTTATTCATTACTTAACTACGAACTACGACCAACGGAGCACGTACATAAAAATTTAATAGTTCCCTCAGAGTTTATGGTGTATAAAATTTTGCGGCGTATGGAGTTGACGGTTTCCGAAGGTAATGTATACTTATTTTAATGTTTTATTTACATTTTAGGTGCCTTTAATATAAATACAATGAATGTAATATGACAAATATCGGTAAACTGTTTAAAATAACGTCGTCACAGCTTATGGCAGAATACACCATCAATATTATAAAGGAGACAGATAAATGGTAGTAAACTGGGTAATAATGGCTCGTTACTCATAGCTAGTGATTTTGTAACGACAGTTACTAAGATGAATTTATTTACGTTAATAGTCTGGCCGCAAGTCCACAGAGTGTGCGCCACGTGGGAAGTAGAGCTCGCTACATCTATATTTATTTATATTTAATTATTCACCTACTCGTATCTGTGTGAATTCCACATTAGCTAAAGAAATAAATAAAAAACAATGTATACCATCATATTTTAATAAAGAATATCAAAATACATTTCATTTACATTTTTCCTTTCATTCATGCACGATGAGCGAACGTCGTACAAGGCCTTATTATGGAGATATTTTCCTGCTTTCCTTATTAAAAATGATTGCTTTAACAAGTATGTTTCGAACACAATTATCCGACAGCCATCTTGGCTGGCTTTATAATAATTTTACTAAAAATATATCATAATGAATATATTCTATTTGAGAAAAGCCTTTCACTGTGCCTAAATAGAATAAAAATAATAGTTACTCATAACTGTTGGGAAGTGCCTTCTCTCCTCTATCTAGACAGCTGAGAAGATTTATGACATAATCCATACACGCTATAATGCCGGCTGAAGAATCAGTAATATCCTTATAATTTCTTCTAGGGTGTGTTGGCTTCACGCTGTTTTCCTTCATCGTTAGCAGATGGCAAGCCACATGACTAGTACATATCTATTAAAATTGTAAAAAAATAAACTAGAACCGCTTCGCTGAGAGCTATCCATTGCAGACATTCGTTACCTTGTAAATAAATATTACTGAAGCGGTAGATTGCGCGTGCCAAGAAACGTTTCGGGTTTGAAGTAACTGGCGACAACAGAGATGTGGAAAGTGACATACGAATCGGCTGCAAGGCTGTGATAGGAGCCAGCTACGTCACGGGTTTCAATTCTACAAGGATTTAGGTCTATATAACCCTGACTAAAATAGCTAAACTGAAATAAGTAGCAGTTTACTAGTATACCAATCAATATCTACTGAGGATAGCAATGGCCGTTTATAAAATATTGGATAAAAAGAAAAAGGTATTATAAACGAAAACCTATGTTTAGTGGAAATAGAGAGCATAGCTCATTCAGATGAAAGTAAGTATCTAAGGGATAAGGTATTTATATTTTAGAATCCTCATCACGCACAACAAGTTATATATTATAATATAATTTTTACTGCATAGACAACTTAGCTTTCTTAATTCTCACGTAAGCGCCTGCAGTCGCAGTATCATGTTCGATAAATAAGCGTATTGTATTAGAAATTACTTAGGAACTAGCACGTGAGACCAGTTTTGAGTTTTAGGATCATTTTCCTTATTATCTGAACGCTGACAGCGATGCGCGTCAGTACCCAAGAGAATTTATCTATCAGCTTTATCGGCATGAGAAACTTTTTACCAACATTGTTCGCGTTATATATAATGTCAATTATTTAAATATAATTCTGCTTTAATTTATGCCAAATTCATAAAAAACTTATATAATGTGTCATCCAGTGGAAAGAACGATTAACGCCACAAGTGCCCAGCTCCGTCAAAGCGGAGATAGGAAATGTGTAGAATAAACGTGCGGTCAGCGGCGCTTGCAATAAATTATACAATTGCAATAATATATAAGCGGTATACTCAGGGAATCCACTAGGAGACTAGTTTTTCTTCTGTACTTGTACAGTATACCTCAAACGTAGTGTTGTCTATTTTGCCAATAATTCTATAAGGCAGTTGTTTAAACACATCTCTCAATCCGGTTTGATAAAATTCAGTATTTATTCTGCACAGAGAATAAGTTCAGTGGGTAGCTTTTGCTCTAAAAGAGTACTTGTATTGCCAACATGCCGAGTACACATACAATTGCATTAAAGTTTGGTTAGATATTTTTCATAATTAATCTTCTTTGAAGCTATCTATAAAACCATTAAAAGTCGAAATACTACCTACTCTACACAGAATGGTGTATGGTATGCAAGGATGCTACAAGCTTGGACAGGTTTATAATGAGAAGATGCATATTGAGTCGATAAACACGATATAGCAGCTAGCTTAATTATTACAGTCAGGCTAATTAATTAACGTGGTGGTCTTATCAGTAAATGCGTGGAAGGTGCAGTTATGTGGATACAGGTAATGTTATAATGAGCTTTAGTAATTTACGTGCGCTGGACTTTCGGAAAAATAATGATTTTATAATGTTGTTGATTTGATGCTAAAATACATCAGTATAAATCCAAAAAATTTAGTTCCTTGTAATACCAGTTTTATTGATATTTCCTTATAAAAAGCCATGTTGAGTTCGACCTTAACATGGAAATACTAGGTCTGTGAGAATGAGAAGAATGAATGAGAGTGTCCTACGTAGGTATTTTAAAATTAAAATCGTGAGCAAAATTTAAGCAGGACTCCAGTGAATCTATTTAGGTACACATCTAAATTTACGTATGTATTTGTCTATTCGTTCGATCTATTTCAGACAAATCAACAGACTGTTTAACAATAAAACACTGAACAGTGTAAACAAAGTGAACACTAGTTCAATAAAGAAGAACTTAATTACGTTACAGCAATTTATTTTGGCACAACAAATTTCAATATTTACACAACTAACTTGCTTTTGATCATACATAGTGACATTGATACACGTTGCAAAAATAAACTATAATATAATTAATTTGCTTTATCATCCGGTATTCAAATCAAGGGGAACATTGCCAAAAATATCACATGAATCATTGTTGTAAATCATACGGCTTGGAGTGTGACAATGGGTTGGATATCATCAAAATGTATACCCGCGATTGCATGTAAATTTCAGGGACGATGCGTGCACCTAATAAGTAACCTACCTACTACACCTTCTGTGTTTTAAGCTATTCGTAAGACAACAATACCAATCTATTCTACGGGATCATACTGCTAGATGAGAAATATTCAATAATATATTCGTCCGTCGAAACCCTTGCGCCATCTCATCTTCCATGCACAGCAGGTGCTGCTGGCGCTGCTGCTGCTTCAGCCGAGTTTAGTTGTAAATATTATATCTAATAAATATTTGCACATAGTTACTAATTTCTCACTTTTAACCATCTGAGATCAATAAATAACAAAAGATTATTTATTAATGAGTTAATTACCAGCCCTTTGCAGTTTATTGGATCGAATAAAATTACTAGTAAGTATAAAATAAAAAGTAAACGTGTTCCATAATAATCTTACCTTTGCTATAGTCAGTAGTGTAATGTAATTAAGAACTGGTTTCTTTAGAGGAATATTAGATAAAGCACACTCTGGTGAACACTAATACGCTTGTTAACCTTTCTAAATTGAAGTTTTTGCTATAAACCTTTTTACGATAACAGCGTAATTGATTTTTTTATCGGCAATCTTCTGATAGCAAGACTCAAAATTTAGATAAGAATTTCAAGTTACATCTTTTGAACTTGCTACTGCCCTCGGCACAGCTCGTGTGGTATGACGATGATTATCATATGTCACTCTCCAGCTCAGCTTTACATCTTTAGATATCTCTATATAGAATCACAAGGAAGTAGTTGAATTGTAAGGGAAAGTAGGACAAAATATGAAATCATCAACATAAAATCAGATTTTGCATTTATAATACTCTAGTATGGAAGTACTATAACTTATTTTGTAATACGGATAATAAAGTACAGTATAAACCTACTGACCCTTATTACAAAATACGGATTGAGCATTAAGCTAGGTTTAAATTGTCAATTTTGACACTAAAACAATGACTATGTCAATTTAAACCTGGTTTAATACTTAGTCCATATTTTGTAATATAATTTGTAATAGCGTTTAAAATAGACAATGATACATCCCTATAGACCACACTATGCATAGGCATAAATATCATATTGACAAAACATATCCATAGGGATATGTTTTGTCAATATGATAATTGTTACCTACGATGTAAATGACGAAAGTTTTGGATCTTACTTTTAGCACACACAAAATATATTTGATTTTAAAGAACCATTATTTCACTTTAGCCAGACGATTTAGGTCGAAACAGTATTCAGTTTAATCAAAAAGTTTCAAATATTTCGTTTGTAAATATTAACAAATGAATAAACTACTGAATTAAATACGTTAAAATAGAACTTTACAATATGCAAATTCTTGGCTGCATAATATCACTGCTTCTAGTCATACTACATAACATAGTTTACAAACAAACAGCGGAGAGTGCTCTTTTTATCAAGTGAACAGTGTGTACATAGACAGGTTAAGAGCAATGACCTGAGAATTGATTGTGTGTACCCAATAACCTTGGTGACATACTTTTGTTTGAATCGAATTGTTAAAGCACCTGATATATGAATTGTTCATCTGTTCTGTGTAACAAATAGGCTTACGTAGAAAATATTATTATATAACAAAAGAGATCTAATCAATAAGTTATCAAAGAGACCTGAACATTATATGTACCTATTTAAATCTATTGGTCTAATTTTGAGAAACAAAAAAGAAAAAATACTATTCAACTAAAAAGTATGGACGCTTTTGCCCAGCAGTGGAATTAAGCAAGCTTACTTCAAAAGAGGCAGACGTGAAATACGTTCTTTTCTCACTCAAACTAATCATTCTCTCTGTACTAACAAAGAGAATTAAGTTAATTCTTTAAGGCGTGAGCAAATATATTTTAAGAAACCAGGTTTTCTCGATACAGGCTTTGCCTAGTGAGAAACCCAACAGACAAACTTAGTTCTCATTAATAAGCGCTGCCTGTGAAATGTATAACATAAGTATAAGTTATTGTTTGCTAACCTTGCTTTGTAACGTTTTGCAGAAATAAATGATTTTATTATTTTTATTATTATTATACTCTTCAGTCCAAAGCCTTTTTTGGACCAGTTTTTGGAGTATATCTCCAACGCATACTTTTCGAGATCTGCCGCGCCGCTTTTGCCTCAGGCCAGACACACTTTAGCTATAGTATGAAAGTACCTACATGTTCTTTAAATCATTCCAATCTTGTCAAGTACAACGTATTACTGGCACTTCGCATTTGTAAGGTCGCGTTTCAAAGTTCAGTTCTCAACCTACAGTCCTTTATTTGTCTTTGATAGTTAGCGCAGTGCTCCCTACCAAGGTTGTTGAAGATCAACGGAAATGTGGTTGCGGTCCGACCCACATGGTATGAACCTTTCTAAGGTGACTGACACGGGTTGAATAATCCGATACGATCACCATCTTAATGGATTCAGGGCTCCTTATTGAATAAATATCAACGTGTTTTTATACGCATAAGGTGTATGAAAAACAGCTACTATAGCTTATGAATACTTATAAGATGCCATGATGGTTCAACTTATGATGAATGGATTATTTAATGTTTAATATTATTTTACCCCAAAACGGAAAAATTGCTACAATTAAGCCTGATAATGTTTTCTCAGGTCACTCGTGTGTAGTCGCAGGTGAAAGCCAGTTTAATATAAAAACATACTATTCATTCTGCCTAAGAAACAAAAAGAACGCTTCCCAAAGGAGTTCTGATAATTCTATTCACCGGCAGAAACACAACACAAGTTAATTAATTAACCGAATTACGAGCACAAAGTTGGATAAAATAGGTTCTATAGGTTTATGTATAGCTATGAGAACATCCAACTAACATATAATGTATATATACCGGCAGCATTTTTAAAAAGCTTTTAGATAATCAGGTGTCCATTAGTCTGATCAATTACCCACCAAATAAAATTATAACAACTAACTGTCTTGCCTAAATGATGTTATTATATTATCATAAATCATTGAAATTTTATGGTTTTAATCCCTAAACCAGGAATAGGTGTTTAAACCCCCATTTCACCAGTTACGTTAGGTCATAATTATGTAATATAGGAGGGCCTATTGACATTAACTGGACATATTACAGTTTGTTGTCATTTTCATACCTTTGAGAATGATTAAGTCGAATGTCCAGATTCAAATTATTATTAGGCCCTAAACTCTATTAATAGAGCAAAGGCCAACAGTATTACATAACTGCTGATAACGAATCAAGCACAAAGATTTATTAAGTTATCATTCTGAATTACTACTATTCTATTATACTGTGGTACTGAGATGTATATGTGGTACGTTACGATCATCGAGGTTAAGCAATGTTCGCCAAGGTCAGTCCATGATGGGTGACCGTTTGTGGCCATTTCATTCTCGAGCGATTAAATGTGGTAGTCGTTAAGTCATGTTGGAAGCCTTCTAGGCGACTTGATAAATTCCAACACTAGGGTCAGCCTCATTCCCATACGATAAGAAGAAGATTCGAAATCTATACCTATCTATATCTATATTATACAGCTGAAGAGTTTGTTTGTTTTGTTTGTTGAACTACTAAAATTATTTTAGTGTTGGAAAGCTCATTTATCGAAGAAGATAATATCATCCGGCTATAGGCTATATAACATTACACTACGGCAAATAGGAACTGAGTAGTGTTTGTGTGTTTAGAGAAGCCCCGGGCAACAGCTAGCCACTAATGTCCCACTGCTGGACTCGGGTCTCCTCTCATCTATAGGTATAGAAAGCTGACAGATTTTAGGCTAGTATTATAATAAAGCCGTATTGAGGGAATTCTAGACTAAACTTAATACCTAGTTCTCTATTGTCAGATTACGCCTTAACTGACGTTATCGCATGTTTACGTTGTTATCACTAGGTTCCCTTGTCACCATTTTTACCTAGTGTGATAAAATAACAAGGTACCTATTATCTAAAGTAGCATAGAAGTTATGGAAATAACTGTATTTTAAAGTGTCAGAAACTAACACTTTCACTAAATTGAAAACTAGAGAATATGACGTGTTTCAGCAACCAATAGACTCAATAGTTTTGAACATATTAAGATAAAGTTATGATACTTTTATAAACAAAAGAGAATTCTACATTTTTAGGTTATATTATTTAAGTACTTACAAGTAGTATTTGGACTACCTCTCCAAACTATATCTTAGAAGAATATTGAAATTCTATTGGTTGTTGAAACCACAGAACAGAGATAGGTCATTATTCTGTGGTTGAAACATAAATCTCTCATTCTCGTTTTCATTTTACTGGATTACAGGCTCAATCCGTGTATTATAGTGTTTTTTTTTAACTTAAACGTCCTTTTCTCAGGAACTATAGAACAAATCTTAATAAAATCGTTTTGCATTCAATAACCAGTTTACTGATAAAAATAAGACTTCTGGCTATAAATATTACCTCCTTGACATATGGAGCAGTAACAGTTGATGCAGTAGAAACTGTGGACCAAAAGTATTCAATAAGTACACAGCAAGTTCACTTCAAACTCTGCCCAAAATTACAATCATGATTCTGCGCTGTCATTTGTTTGTGTTAAATGAATTATTTCATATTGTCACACACACATACATGCGAGGTATAGAGCGGTCAATGGCCACTCAGTGTACAGCCACTGCCGAGCATGCATTCAAGAGGAGTGACGTAGTCGGATCATCACAGAAGCAGGGAGTAAGCGTACTTCTCATTATTACTGCGGCGCTGTTTATTGGCACATGATAAGTATTGTTTTATGAAGCCTATTAGGAGAATGACAAAAAATGTCGTTTAACACTGATTATTTTGTCGGAACACAACAGCCATAGTGATTCATTGAATGATGTCTTAAGAGGGAGGTCACAGATAATTACTAGTTTAATCTTATTGCAGTGTGATATCATTTGTGTTTGAATTCAAGTAATTAGTACAGTTTTACTTGTTTTTTTTGCCATTGAGAAAATCAGAAAATTATGTTCCCACGTTTGTTTGTGATTTTTGTTACCATTTCATCTATAAGGGAATAATTGTGAAACAGAATGCTAAATTGACAATGACCAGAAAGAAGATTTTATTTTCCTAACTTGGCTGACACTGAATTTATAATCAATGAAATCAATAAGTAATCTTTTCATTTCAAAAACACGAACAGTTGAAAATTTTAAATTTCAACGGCTATTTTTATGGCAATTCTGTTACGTCATTGAATTAAATGACTCGGATCAAAAATATGCGTGGGTGAAATCACAAACGTACATCCTTGTTGCTACAAACCTTTTACATTCTTATTCTAACCGAGTTAAAAATACAAAGGGTTACAATTGATATGCGTACTTGGCAACAGGCCGAAGCAGAGTGACGTCACATTATTAAATTATATTATTACTGTCTGGGAACGGAGTCACATCAAATAACTTAGATAAACTTACTATAAGTAGGTAGTTTTGTTAACAAAAACTAGGGCGACATATTTCTGGTGATGTAATAAAAGGCACGGGGTCAGTGATCGCAGTAGTGCATTAACCTTGCAACCCACAAATCAGCTGATTTACTTCAGCGCTGATAAGAAAAATTTCGTATGTAGTGTAAATGATATGGATTTATTTTGTACTTATTAATTTATTATAGCGTGTTAAGATCATGGGACATCATAATTGCAAAATAAATTATGCACTTTTCGTGGCATTGTACCACCAATCAGGAGTCGGCGCGGCGACAGTTTTAAAATTAGATATTTTTAAAATTATTATTATCTTCGAACATAATGCTATTCACAACCCATCATTTAGATAAACTGTAGGCATAACAACATTAGATGTATTACTCATTTGTCTTGTACGATTGAAAAAATTATAACGTTACGAACGGTTTCAATAGTTTTAATTGGATGTATTCCTGGATGAATTTTAATTTTGTTTGCAAATTTGTTGTGTATTTTATTCTAGGTTCGCTATAATTATTATTATTAATGTTACTATGTCAAATAGATTTCGCGAAACAAGAAATCACAGAGAATCTATCCGATTTAAGTTGTGATTTGTGTCTGGCATTTATTTTTCTTCTGTCATTCAAGTATCAAAATTGCCCAGCGCGTTTCTCATCATATCTCTTTTCCACACTGAGTGCGATGTATCATTTGTAAAAAAAACTGCTTATCTCTTATCATAATGTACACACCATAAAATCTGTCGATCTGTATCGTTACGTATACATAACATTAATCTAATAAATTAACACATTAGATCATGTTCTGATTATATTATTTACATTGTCTTCTTATCAATTGGGATTGAGGCAGACCATGGTGTTTTCCGTGTAGTGACCGATTAAGAATACATAATGTCACTACCCCGTCTCATATTCTCAACCCGTGGATGTCGTAAAGGCGACTAAGGGAATTACCTTATGCAGACAAGAGCACTGCAAGAAAAAGAAAATTCGAAACAAACCCTATACCAACCCGTCCCTCCGGCCAGCGTGGTATACTTAATAGGCTAAATTCCCTCCACATTCTTTGGAGGAGACCCCGAAGATGAAGATGGTGTTTTTTTTTTTTTAATCTTTATTTCTTTAGGGGTTTTATTACTTAGTAATATGTCACCCCCATCGTACCTTCTACATGTTATCTCTACTTACATACTAAGAGATACCTCACTGCTGTATAAATATAGCAAATAACTCAGATGCAATATCTGAAGTCGGGCTCGCTAATATACTAGTGAACACTCCGACGTCGTTCATGTTTAGGTCATATTTAGACACCAATGAGTCTCTCTGTCTCTTATATTTGACACAATCCATGAGTAAATGTTGAACATCATCAAGAGTACCACGTATGTCACAATTAGGGGAATCTACTTTTTTCATGGTGTTGGAATTCATCAAGTCATTTTTAAGGCTACAAAATAAAGTGATAACAAACAGTTTTATATGCAGCTATAATAGGTTTTCTACACGGTTATAAACTTGCGTTCCAACAGAGTGACCTTAGTGGGAGCTTGGTTGCCATCCGCGTAGTTTGTATGAAATTTGGTTTACAACAGATACGGATGGAATCCACCAAGGGTACCTCTGTGGAAGGCAAGTTTATAACCATGTAGCACGGCTTTAATGGTCACAAATCTATGTTCTGACTTTGCCGGACGTAACTAACATCTCATATTACTATAACTAAACTGCACTCAATAGGCGCTCATGAGTCATGTTTGGTTGAGCCCATATCTTGGAAAACACATGAATAACAATGTGAGAGGCTGTTAACGACGTTACCATTATACCCGATTCATTTATGAGCATGATAAATAGTAAATACGGAAGTCACGTGATACCGAAGACGTATTACTTCGTGATACATGGTAATAAAACATGTGTTGCCTTTCTTGTTATCACACCAATACAACACGTACGTATAATATACTTCAACTGGCATTCGCACGAGGTCTTGCTACTGGGGATCTTTGTTTTGCTACTACTCAGCTTCTATTGATCATAGCGTGATGTTATATAGCCTATAGCCTTCCTCGATAAATGGGCTATCCAACACAAAAATATTTTTTCAATTCCGTTCAGTAGATAATTGCGTTCAACCAAACAAACACTTCAGCTTTAATATTGGTATAGAAGTATAGATTAGACAACAATACGCTTTATATTAGAGTGGTTACACATAAGCGTTTTAAACGCTTCGCTTTATTTGCAGGTGTGCATGCACATCCAGTATGAATGCTTCATTTTCGCCTATTACGCGATCGTAATTGAAAATGTGAGGTGAAAGCGTCTTATACAAGACTATTAGACGCAATCTACTGAATCTTGACCATAGATGAATGATCTCTATCTACGTCACTGCGTTAAATTACTAGAAAAAACAATACGTCATAAACTATATTGAAACTTATGCGTCAAAGTTGGCTTATGCGTCATAACTTCATGACTTCGCTTATTCAAGCTATCGGTAATGTTAAGATTAGAGAAAAACGTTTTATTTTTAACGAAACAAATGACAGAAATAACAAAATCTGAAAACTTTTTAAAAATAAAGCAGAAAGGGCGCTTTATTTAAGAAAGTTCTTTCAGGATGTTCTTTCAATACAGTTTAAATTCGTTAAAAATAAACAAAGATAATCGGACAACGAAACGTAACTGTTTCGATTAACGAATGAGCTGTGCTGATTCTCGCCTGAAAAGGATAGGACGTCAGGCATCCATGCAATATCTAGCATTATGATGCCAATCGAGCGGTCATGAACAGTATTATACGGTCGAATGCTTTTAATTTGAGAGACCAATGAATAAGGTAAGAATGAATGGACAAATCTAATAAGGTTCTTCTCCGGTAGCGGTATGCGGTAATCAACAACAAGTACGTGACAACGTACAACAGATTACTTATAATTTAAGTAGATATAATATTTAAATAAGATCCAAAATTGCACATCAGCGTTCCTCATCTTATAGGTAGGCAACTCTATTCCAATAGTAGAACTCAAAGTAAAGGTATTATTATCGGGTAAGGTTACTATCAATAAGGAATCTGATATCCGGATGTCACGAAGCGTCTGTAATGATTTATGATGGAACCAATATATTGCAATATGACATCGACATATGGCACTACCTATATAGGCATCGCGAAACGGCAGAAAAGGCTGATCAAATTCCCCTGATGCGACAAACATTGAAAGGATTGATTGAGAGATCACCAAGGGTTGTTTATGTACCTAACTCGATTCTCCTGAGAGGTTAGACTTGGTGAAAGCTATTAGGCCTTCATCAAGTCCAAACTTTATACAGAATTACGAGTCGAACGTTTGGAGATAATCCAGATCATGATTAACATTCGCTTTCTGGAAGTCTTATCTAAATAAAATTATAGTTCTTTAAATGAATCAATGAGTATGAATAAATAGACGTGGTTTCAGCTGAACAAATAGTATTTGGCAAAAGATTAGACAGCTAATAGTCTGGTTAGATTTACTGATATCGTTCGAAGATCTGAACGTTATGAACAATTTAATTACATTAATGTGTTATTAATATTTATTTCATTTTTTTCTGAATTTATACATAATTTTTTAAATACAGATCTCTATTACCGTTTTACGATTCCCAAATCCGAATTTTGATGGAGGAAATGGAATGGGATATGTTGACTCCTTTAAAAAGCGTGTTTTTAAAACGAAGGAAAATCTGTAATCTGTCAAAAAATCTATTTGTTTATTTCGTAATCCTAAACGTCATAGCAAGCGGTCTTTACATAGTACAGTACCTATTCAACAACAATCGACAGGTCGATGATCCACTTGCGAAGGACGAGTCAACTGTAAATCATGAATAATACATTTTGTATAAGTACTAATTGGCTAAGATAAGTTTAAACCATCATGGATTTAAACAGGACACGATTTCGGCTGTTATTTCGAAGATTTGAAGTTTAACCTTGGCCACAAACTTCAATAACTGCAAAAACTTTATTTCATTAAAATATGTTCTTAAAAATGCAGCAATAGATTGCATTTTCATTTATCGGTCATGGACACATACGCATTGGCCTCTATCAGGCATCAAAATCAAATTTATGTCTACAAGTTAGCTTCAGATATCCGTGTCAGGCAAATTAATCAATGAAGACGGATTGTGTCCCCTACAGAGGGTATTGCTGTTGACGTTTGGGGATACCTGTGTACAGAACCCGACCGGACATAATAATCACGTCGTCGCTAGTCAAATTGTAAAACAAATATTGTTCTGGTTACAAACTGTTAGATGTGCATGGTCAAAAACCGGTCTAAGGAACTGCTAAAAATATGTTTTCTCACGTTCCGAAATCTTAATACTATAAGTAGGCACCTTTAATATTATGATTATGAGTGCAATGTATCACTATCTAGGTATACCATGCAGTATCTATAACTGCTTCTGTGAGCAATATTACGGATGTTACCGATTACATGACGATTCGTTTATAGCGGCACGTACCTAGGTACACCTACCTAATCAACCAATTTTCACAAACTAGGTACGTAAGTACTTCTACATAAGTAACGTATGTAGGTACCTAAGTCGGCTTAAGATTTTCTTGTAATCACAACAGATATTTTTATTATTTCTATATCCATTGATATCCAACAATTCCTGATAACATCATGAGAATGAATGTGTGAAAAGATATGTGTGCCACATATTTTTTCCTAGTTGGTTATAAAGAGTCAATGGCATGGCTATTATCTAGACAAAGGTTAAGCACCAATCAAGAGATTTTAAACACATATATCTGGTCACTTGAGTTACCTATTTATAAAATAACTAGCTTCCGCCCGCTGCTTCGCGCGTGCCCGCGTGGTATGTATTTAATACCTTTAAACCTTCCTCTTGAATCACTTTAGGTATCTATTAAAAAAAACCGCATCAAAATCCGTTGCGTAGTTTTAAAGATTTAAGCATAGGTACATAGGGATATAGGGACAGAGAAAGCGACTTTGTTTTATACTATGTAGTGAATTCACAGTAGCACTAGACAAAAAGATAGTCAAAACAACATTTTTGTCGGTGCGCTTATCGTTCACAAATAGATTATAATCTGGACTTTTACCACGACTGCGACCATTAGGCTATTATGAACGGAACAGCATGGAACAGCCAATTAGGTTTATGATGTACAAACATCATGTTTAAATTATCGTTTAGCATACGAAAAGACGCGCAACATTTCATCAATTCTGACCACGTACTTAATACAAGGAACTTATAACTCGAGATATAAGTTCCTTGACTTAATAAAAAACGTCAATAAAAAAATAAATGATGCTGGCTGGATAGTAAATTCAGTTGTCAGACTCAAATTACACTACACGCCCAGACCAACAAAAATATTTTTTTGTTGGCCTGAGACAACATGATGTTTAGGGCCCCTATTGGACCTCCTGAACACCATATAGTTTAATATACTATTAATCCAATAGAATACTACCTACACCAACCGGTGTTCAGGAGGTGCCTTAAAGGGACCCTGAACATCGTGTAGTGTAATAACCCCTTTAATAAAAAAAACCAATCCAATAAATTGCTCTTTGTGACCTCATAGAAATGACAGCTAATAATTACTCTTATCAGAAACCTTATTCTACATTGTGACTGTTTTAGCAGCAACATTTATGGGATATTCAATCCTTATCTCATAACTCACATACACAAACAAAACAATGCCGTATTAACTACTGACCATTTATCATGTAAATAAATGAAATGGAATTAAACACATAAAATCTTGCTATAAATCAAGTTTTTTATTAAGGGATACGATTCACAAAAATTATATTGTAAAATGCACAAAACAGGATTAACTCGTTTAGTTTGTGACGTTATCAATGGCTTATCTACATCAATTAACCTTTTTCCAAAATACCGGTTCAATTTCGCACATAGATACAATGATCTTCATTCAAACAAACTATGAAGAAAAAATAATTAAGGACCTTTACATAATTAATTTTCTGGGCTATAATTTCCTTAATATAACGTACACAACAGATATAAGAGTGTCAAAATCATGCATGTTATAAAAAAAGGTTCTACAATGTCATTGACCCTGAATATTATTATCATTATCAATAGAATCTGTTAACAAAAAAATAAAAACAATATTTGACGTTTGACAGCTGCTATCGATATATCTAGCGCTAGGTACATGCACGTGCATATCAAAATTAGGTTCCGAAACTGCAATCATATATGAAACACTACTATTTATGACCATCTAAATAAAGGAAATGGTTCATTACTTACCCTGCTATTTGACAAATCCCTAAATAGCGGTGATAAACACAAACCACGATTTATTTCTAATTTTGCTAACAGTCGGCACTTAGAAACACACACCGTCGACGCCATCTTTACACTACGTATGTACAACAAAGTAGGTATGTATAGTCTATAGAAACACCACACAGCACCACACCGGTCACTGTACCGGCCACACTGGCGCCGCGAAACAAGAAAGTAATGCGACGAGCTGGCTGCTCGTGTATGTTATATTGTCAAACTAAAATACATATCCCTTACAATAGTAGAAGATTAAAAATCTTCGATTATGTTGGGGAGCTGAGAGCAAAATTTCAGTTCCTCTTGCGATTGTATAAAATTGACAAGATATTTTTATTTATTCTACTGTCAGTTCATAGCCAAAGGCTTAACTATGTTGGCGTCTAACTTAGCAACATTTTTTGTTATAATTTAGATACAAGTCTCATTCAAAATTCTAATAAAAAGCACTCGAACACTGATGTCTACTTAAAATTCGCGCTTTATTTTTTATGATTCTACTAGAGTTCTAGAGTTGGCAGCATTGATAACGTTTCGTTCATTATCTATAAATTGTTTCGAAAATGTCTCATATTACGGAATTTGTTACGGTTACATTTATTTATTTTCATAGGCATTCTTAAGAAGTTTTTCATTGCATGTCTAATTATAAGCTGGTCTTTCTTAAAATTTTAACTTGTGCTACGCGCGTACGTATACAATTTCATGAATTCGTTCTTCTGCTTCTTAGAAAAAATGATCTATCAGTGACACCTTACGTCAACATGACATGACAACTTTTACTCGCCGCGATTGTTTCTGATATTTTGCTGCATTTTGAAAATAAATACGTTTTCCAATGGCTGTACCAGATTATAAACTAAGTGCTATCTTGTGCGGGCACTCGCTCGATGTTAGGAGTGTTGCGACGACTAAAGACTTCTGTATATTATCTGCTTCACGCGACAGAACTGCGAAACTATGGCACCCGGAGGGGTTAGTAAACTGTAAACTCACTATTGTTCATCTATACTTTGTAATAAGAAGTAGGTGAAAGTTAAACTATTATTGTTTCAGGATAAAAGACTTTGTAAACGTAGTTACGTACAAAGGACACAGGAACTTCGTGTCATGTGTGTGCTGGTTTCCTCCTTGCGAAACTTATCCCGATGGGCTAGTGATGACTGGCGGCAATGATAACGTTATATTGGGATATAACCTACAAGACGGCACTGTTCAATTAACTTTGGAAGGCCATGAAAACACTGTGTGCAGCGTTCAACCAAGCAAAGAAACTGCAATTCTGTTAAGGTATGATATTATACTATTTTCTATTAATATTTGTATAGAAAACAAAGGATTATTTGTCATAGGTATTGTGTCACTTCCTTTTTGATAATTACTCAGTGATTTTATCATACTATTTCTGTTATATGACATTAAATTTTTAATAAATATTATAAAAAAGTAAGATAGTATTCTGGCTTTTTAGTACCAAAGCCAACAACACAATAAATCTAAATTTTTCTTTTCAATGAGAACTGGTTAAGAAACTCTTTAGTCATAATTAGAAGATGACACAATATAAATCCAATATTTCCATTTCAAATCCACATTGAATTGCTACTTGTTGCTTTATTTTTTATAGAGAAATACAGCAGTACATCTGTACTAGTTTTCAAATTTGACAGAAAATATTGTAAGCTTTATAATGTAGTAAAAAACAAAAAGAGAAATAAATATTGTAGTGAATTATCAAATCAATATAAGTACTTGATCTTTTCACAGTTCAAGCTGGGATAGCACAGCTAGAATATGGAACATAAACTCTCAGCAATCAAGGCCCAAAACCCTGAAAGGCCACCAAGCTGCTGTGTGGTCTGTAATAGAACTTCACAATGGTACTTACGCTACTGCTTCAGCTGATAAAACTATAAAACTGTGGAATAAAGCTGATGGATCGGTTATAAGCACACTTACTGGTATAGAAAGTTTTTACTATTCTATTGGCACATTATAATGATTAATTTTAGCCTATTGCACTCTCCAGTCTTTTAAATGCATATCGGATTATTCCGATAAATATTTTTGTGTACATTTCGTCAGAATTGTATCATTAGCAACCCATTAAGTCCCACTGCTGGGCTTGAGTCTTCTCTCCTCTAACTAGAGAGCTGAGAGGGTATGGGGTATTGTATATTTATGCCAAAATATGCTCATTTAATTTTATCAAAATTATTTTCATATTAGGAAAATTATCAGGTATTCATTTACATTTCAATTAATAAATAAGTCGGGCGGCTAAAATGTTACCACTGTAAAGATTAAAGAGATGTGAAAACTCTGGATTTTACTAAATAAACTAAACATTTGAGCAGACTTTTTAACTTCTACTACTACAACTCAGAATAATAAAATAGAATGTAGTTCAAAATTTAAATTAATTTCCAAACTTTAATACCTTGCCTGGCACTACCAAATAATACAACGGCAGTTTAGGCAGATAACAACCCTAACTTTAATAAATGTACTTTAATTTATTAATCCTATTCGTATAAAGAGGCAGTTTTGAATTTGATCGGTACTCTTTATGTTTAAATTAATTTATTTCCATTCTAGGACACACAGATTGTGTAAGAGGTTTAGTGATGGCTAGTTCTGAGACCTTCCTCAGCTGTTCTAACGATGCCTCTATAAAGTTATGGGCTAACAATGGACAATGTCTCAATACATTTTATGGACATACTAACTATATTTATAGGTAAGTGCTTTATGATGCCAGTTTGTGGCTGACTAACTGTAGCAGCAGCCAGACGACGTGTCGCCGCGTTATGTGACTTTGTGCTGCAGGCGACAACAGCAGATAGTAGTATCCAGTTCAAACTCACATGACAAGATGTCACTCTACACTACTATGTTGTCTGCTGCTAGACAACGCGTCACTAGTTATGGAGAGTATTTCATACAAATACTTAGATACCAGTAGCAACACACGACGTGTAGTCTCGGCACGAGACTACACCTCGTGTGTTGCTGTTGCGTGGAGTTGGCTACAAACTGGCGCCTTTACATTAACAGATGAATATATATTATTTAATATAATTTTTGCTACGTCATAAATGGGTAAAAAGTAACTTACATACATCACTTATTCCTATACTATTGAAATATGAAATTACTGAGGACTCATTCTGTGGTTGACCTGTGATATTTTAGCAATCAGATTCATTTTTCTAATTTGAGTGGTTATAGATTGTAATTTTATTGTTCTGAACCGGTCTACATCTGTTACTATATATCAAGTATTCATAAATACTTTATTTATTAGCTTTAGTGTTGCGATTGAATACTAGCCGAGAAAGTATATTTAGAGATAGTAATTATTAACCAGAGTAAAGTGTTTAACTAACTAAATAGCTTTTTTCCATTCCAGCATCAGTATGAACCCCGGAGTAGAACAAGGTTTCGCAACGTGTGGTGAGGACGGTAGCGTACGTCTGTGGACGGGAGGTGACTGCGTGCGCGATATTCGCCTGCCTGTACAGTCTGTGTGGAGCGTCTGTTGTCTGGAAAATGGTGATATTGTCACTGGTAAGTGGTAAATAATAAAAAATATTTTTTAAATTAAGTTAAGTAATTGTGTATACAATCAATAAAAAAATAACAATTGAAAATGTTATTGTAATTTTGAAGTCAATCCAATTTTAATAAAGCCTTGTCTAAGAAATACCTTCACAATCATGTCAGCTGTCAAACAAGAAAAAAACTTATCCAAATCTTCCCATTGATATAAGAGCTACAATGCCACAAACAGGCACACAGACACGTCAAAATTATAACACCCCTCATTTTGGGTAAACAAAAACAACATGAAAATTAAGTATTTAGTGCTGGTATAATGACCGTTAATGGATCTTCATTAGACATGATGACTGTGAATTATGTGTTATGTAATACTGTTGGATTCCATATTTATCGAGAAAGGCTATGACAATACCTATAACATTACGCTACGGCAAATAGACGCTGAGCAGTGGCCAAACAAAGAATGACGGGAGCGAAGCCCCGGGCATCAGCTAGTTCTTATATACATATAATGTTTTGACAGGTTCTAGCGATGGTGTAGTGCGCGTATTCACAAAGGACCCGGCGAGGTTCGCAGACGAAGCAACACTCAAAACATTTGAAGAAGAAGTACAAAAAATGCAAGCCGCACAACAAACCGAAATTGGAGGATTCAAGCTTTCCGAGTATGTGTTGTTTACTAAAAGCTACCAACTTATATATATTTATTAAATTGGTAGGTTGTTCAGTGAATACTAACAATAATTTGAATACAAGTCTATAAAATATAGACTTGTATTTATCTTGTCTGTAAAATGTTTATATATTATCTCAAGTACACCATCAGCTCCGACGGATTTTTTTTTCTTCAAGTCTGGATAGACTCGATGGAGAGTTGCCTGGAAGAAATAAATAACACCGCCCATTGTCACTAACTTTTGTTTATTGATTTTTTGCACTAAATAATATGTTTTATTTTGGTCATGAGCGGCTTCTTTGCCATATCGACCAGTCAATAACGTCAACGTCAATAGACTGCTGGCGTTCTTCGGCGAGCTAGGGTGGATCGAGTGAGCTATCCACCCTCACGCAAAAACCGCGCCTTGACGTGGAGTTGCGGACAACAGCCCGCCATACCATACCATACCATACCATATCGACCAGTTACTGATCTATTATTAGCTCCCACAAATATAGTAAGAATTGCTTCTAGAGAATTTGAATTTCTTCACGATGTTTTCCTTTACAGTTAGTAGATGGTAAGTTACTTGGCCAGTACATATAAATTTCTCAAAGTAAATTCCTCATTGGTACTGCCGGTCGGAATCGAACTCGGACCGCATGATTTGCATGTCGGTCACTTATATATTTTGCCGCCATCGCTTTTAATAAAGAAGTTTCTTATATTTGGAAAACATCCAGTGAGAGCATAGTATTTTCGTTTTCCAGATTGCCTGGTCCCGAAGTACTTCTAGAACCAGGTAAAACCGACGGACAAACAAAGCTAGTCCGCCGCGGTACCAACGTGAAGTGTTATTCGTGGAGTGCTACTGAGAGTACGTGGAATGAAATCGGTGACGTCATGGGAGCCAACCCTGCTAGTGAAGGGAAGACCATGTACCAAGGGAAAGTAAGACTTTATGATTGTTAATGATAGCAGAAAAATGTGCTTTATCGCTTTAACAATAAAGGCACTTCATCAATGTAATTTTACAAGAGCATAACTGATGGTGCAGTGGCCGTGGTGAAATTTTGGGCTGACACAATTTAAACGATTTGCTGTCGACACAATAAGAAGAAGAATGTAATTTAGCACGTATTTATGGATTTAAATTTAGAGAAACAATACAGTAGAACCGAAAAGGATTTGGTTCTCCATTGTTTTTTTTTTTACATTATTTTTATTAACTTTCTATGTATGTTCGGGTCAAATCTTGCAAATGAATTTTAAAGCAGTTTTCCGCTACTGATTGAGATGAAATTTTGTATGCTCCAATAAAATAGATGACAATGAAATATTTTAATAAAATGGAGCTGAGTTCATGATGGAGTTGGAAGATGGCCATAGGAACTCTGTTATAAAACGATGGTATAATATTGAGTTTGGGCTCTTTTGATTTGTTTTGAAGAGGACTCCAAATCCAAAAGTTTATTTTAAAAAGAAAATATTTTTCGAACAAAAACTTATTATTTATTTATTATCAATAGATATGTATAAATATATGCTGGCCGGTCTTTTGTAATTTAGTTTGCCGGCTTTGAAATCTTCATGTCAGTTCCTCATCGACACTTTTTGACAAGATCGACTCATATTTGTCTACTAACTCTGAGCTATATATTACTAGCTTTATATGCCTAGAGTATTTTATATTATTTCTACGTAAAATAATTTTCAGCTAATAGATATTTTATATTATTTCTATGTAAAATAATTTTCAGCTAAAGTGTATACGACTGCTGTGCATGAGGTCCCGGGTCGGGTGAAAATGGTATTGGGTTATTCTATCATGAAATTCCAGTATTGAGATTTTTCCGGAGTTTGGTAAACAAATGTTCCTGGTTGATGGCAATAGGCTCGCCCCCTATTTCATGGGACCAAACATAGCTGGCGAAATGTAGGTCTGAAACACCTCTGCCTACCCCTTCAGGGAAAAAGGCGTGATGCTATGTAAATTTTTTTTAGAAATGAATTAAAATAAAACAATTTATTTTTTCCAGGAATATGACTTCGTTTTTAGCGTGGACATCAAAGATGGTGCGCCTCCAATCAAACTACCTTTCAATAAGACTGAAGACCCTTGGGTTGCCGCTCAAGCTTTCATTCATCAGTAAGTTTCATCGAAACTAAAACCTCTATCTATACAAATAAATAAAATTGGTGTGTCTGTTTGTAATAATAAAATAACCGCTTTTTACTACATGCATTTGAATGCGTATACGGTACATATACCAAAATATTTTTTTTTTTTAAATTTTTGTCTGTCTTTCTGTCTGTCTGTTCCAGCTAATCTTTTAAACGGCTTGACCGATTTCGACGGGACTTTCACTGGCGGATAGCTAATGTCACAAGAACTTAGGCTATTTTGGTTTTGAAAAAATATTATATTATGAAAAAATATAATATATTTGGGTTAAAAAGAAATTAAACTCCATGAATGCGGGATAAGTTGTCCACGCGAACGAAGACGCGAGCACAGCTAGTCCATCCCATATAAATAAAATTAAGGAGTCTGTTTCTAATAAATAAAATAAAAAGTCATGTAATAATAGCTTTTTAGGCATATAAATTACTATGTTACATAAAACAATTTTTTTTTTTTACAAATTGCCATGCCAAATAAAATTATTTTTTTTCACTTTTCAGGCATGATCTCCCGCAAGTGTACTTAGAGCAAGTAGCAAACTTTATAATTACTAACGCAAAATTGGAATCCCAAACATCTTCAAACAATGGGTGAGTTGTAATATTTAAATTACAACAATCTTATATGTGAGAATTAAGTGTGCTTAGATTGGAACTACTGACGCTCTATGGCCTCTGTCTTTGTCTGTAAGAGACAGGTGTGATGAAAATTTATAATGGCATCGTCATCATCAGCAATCCATTAGTGTCACTACCCTATCTCAACCCGTGGGTGTCGTAAAAGGCGACTAAGGGAGTCTTTTACGAGGAAGTCTTTTACGGACCTTATGCAGACAAGAGCATTGCGAGAAAAAGAAAATTCGATACAAACCCTATACCAATCCGTCTGGCCAGCCATACCACACTAGATATAGTAGGTTAAATTTCCTCCACATTATTTGGAGGAGACCCGTGCCCAGCAGTGGGACGTTTATGGGTTAAAATGATGATGATGATTAAATCAATATATTTGTATTCTCTCGTCAGGTTCGCGGACCCATTCACAGGCGAGAACAGGTACGTGCCGGGCGCGGGCGGGGTGGCGGGGCTCCCCCCTCCCTCTGCCGCCGACCCCTTCACCGGCTCCGGCGCATACATGACGGCGGCGGCCGCACCGACCGCCAATGAGACCAAGCTTATACCGCATGACTCTTATATTAGGTGAGAGATCTATACTAATATTATAAAGCTGAAGAGTTTGTTTGTGTAACTATGCATGCTAATCTCAAGAACTACTGGCCCGATTTGAAAATTTTAGTGTTAGATAGCCCATTTATCGAGGAAGGCTATAGGCTATATAAAATCACGCTACGGCCAATAGGAACTGAGCAGTGGCCAAATAAAGAGCCAAGTTAGCGAAGCTCCTCGCAACAATTAGTAGATATAAAGGCTAATTTATCCTTTTCGTTCTCTCTTTGTCTTACATTTAGAGATAAACAGAGAAGGCATGAGAATTACCTGGCAAAACAGACAACTTGAATTCTACAAATTTTAATATATCTTTATATATATTTATATTATTGTTATATTATTATATATTTATATATATATTATTGACAGTGAACTCCTCCTAAACGGCTGAACCGATTTGAATGAATTTTTGTGTATGTGTTCAAGTGGATTCGAGGATGGTTTAGATTCACAAATAAAAAAATGCAATCGATTGGTATATCATGCAGGACAACGTCTGTCGGGTCCGCTAATCTTTAATATATTTAATTTCAGGTTCGACCAAGCAAATCTTAAAGCAATATATGAAAAACTAAAGGAATTTAATAGCAAGGTCGGTGATGGAGTGAGCGCCCTCACGGAAGAACAATTAGAAGATGTCGTCAAACTTTGTGAAGTTGTAAGTAGAATACCGATACCTGTTTTGGGAGCTTTTTTTATTACAATGGTGGTTTTAAGCGGTTACCATAGTCTATGGACACCACGAGTTTCACATGCGCATCACTGACCCTTTAAAAACCCCAATAAATTCTAGACACCACTACTTAAGAGCGTTTATACCAACAAGAGTGGCAATATCGTAATTCAGTGTCATAGTTCGTGGTTTTCAATTTTTATTATTAAATCGGATCTATATTTAAAAAAAATTAGGTAATTTAAAAAAAAAAAAAAAAAATAGGTAAATTAAAAAAATAAAAGTTAGGTAAATTGTGTTTGCCGATGCCAGCGTGGACGAATTTTACGCAGTAATGCGAAAAAAGACTGCCTCGCTGGTGAACAGGATGCGACGGAGCTCGAACCGAGTCCTGAGCATGGTTGATGAATGCCCCGATTCTGTCCTGGTTGGCAGATTCACCGAACTACATGTTAAAAAGGTTCGGTGAGCCTGTCTACTAACTGTGGGGAGTTACTTTTTTATTTTCATTATACTAACATAGTTATATTGTTACTAACACTCTATGGATTTGTGGTCTGATAATAAATTATTTTTATTTTATTATTTATTATTAAATTAGATGAGGCCTATGTTCAGCAGTGGACCTCGTTGGGCTGATATGATGATGATGATATTTAAAAAATATTTTTTATAAACTTTTTAGAATTAGGTGAAAAGTGTGTAAAAGATAAGAAATCATTGCATTTACAGTTCTATTTATATGCAAATAACACATTGGAAACTGCAAGTTTGGGCGTTATTTTTATTGTAAAATAACTGAAAGCATTACGGATACTCACTTTTTAACACACTTTCAGGTTATTAATAATAATAATATTCTACCACATTCACACAGCGCCATCTAGTCCCAAAGTAAGCAATTATATTTGCTTGTGTTATGGGTACTAAACAACTGACATACACAGACACAGAACAAACAATCATGCTCATCACACAAAGATTTGTCCTGGGTGGGGATCGAACCCACGACCTCCGGCTTAGCAGTCAGGGTCACTAACCAACAGGCCAGTCTTATTCTAAAAAGTTTATCAAATAGGTGGCTGCGTCGAAGTGTGTGTTCGATCCCACACTTGAATAGCGCATATAAATTCCACAAAATGTCCACATTGGTACGAGTACGAATCAAACTTGGACAGCATGATTTGCATGCCGGTCACTTACCTATTCAGCTACCGTCGTTTCATATGTTTTTTTTTTTTCAGAACAATATGCACAGTAATGAAACCATTGCTCTATTGACGAAAATGTTAGAATGGCCCAAAGGTTTGTGCTTTATTCATGCTTATTTATTAATTTAATCAAATATTACATTATAATAATGATTGTCGAGAGAATGAATGAAGGAAGAATGACAAAACAAATATATAAGGCGAATGTGAAAGGAAACGTTGGAAGGGGAAGACCTAGAAGAACGTACCATGACCAAATAGGTGACGTTCTAAAGAAGGGACAGATCAGAAGTACCCTCAACCGGCGAGAATGCATGAAAAGACTGATGAATGTTGAAGAAGCCAAAGATGTATGTCAGAATCGTAGCAAGTGGAAGGAAATGGTCTCTGCCTACCCCTCTGTTGGGAAAGAGGCGTGATCTATGTGTATATGTATGTAATAATGATTAATATTTTTTATTTTTGCCAGATATCCTATTTCCTGTACTAGACGTGACAAGATTAGCCGTTAGAAGCAAAGACATCCACGCACAGATATTCGACAGAACACATGGTCCGGAGTTCATTAAATATCTGCTCTCTTTACTGACACCCGGTATGTTTATAAAATTACTAAGTTATAGTAAATTCACATACAATTGGACCTGATAAGTGGCATTAGGTCCTAGATAAGACAGAATGACTCTCGTGTCTGCTATTTTGACTGTCACCGTCGCGCAGTGGTTAAGGTGGTCGCCTCGCCACTACATCGCCGTGCTGGGTGACGTGGGTTCGATTCCCACACGAGACAAATATTTGTGTGATTCATAGATATTTGTTTCTAGTCTGGGTGTACTTTGTGTCCGTTAGTTCCATGTTTGTAAAGCTCCCCGCGACACAGGGCTTGTTCCCTAGTGCGGGCGTTGTCTTTTTAAAAAAATTACAAAATTACAAAAAAAATTCTATATATTTTATGTTTTTTTTAGGACCTATAATATACATCTATAATTCTATACACATATAATATTTTCCACAATTCTAACCATAATTGGCACAAAGACATTTCATATTGTATTTCAAGCTTCTGCCCGAGGGTATTTTTGAATTTTCTAAAAAAGTCAATTCTTAAATAATACATAATATTTTTAATCTTTATTGCAACCATAATTTAGTACATAAACTTAGAAGCCCTGCCCCCTGAACTAGATAAAAATCTGTACCTCAGGAGACAGTAAGGATAGGTACTTATGTCCTTTACTCACTATTCCCCGATAGAAAGTAGCTTTTGTCCCTTATCCATTGAACAATCAATCTATCTTTTGTTGACAGATAACTTGCCAGCCAATCAGATGCTGTCGATGCGAGTGTTGGTGAACGCTTTCACGGATCTCCCCGGAGAGATGTTGGTGTTGGCCGCCCGGGACAGTGTTGTGAACGCCTTGATATGTCTCACACAACTTAATAATAACGCACAGGTAATTATACAAATAGACACAGAACTTATATAATAAGTAGTTCGCTTCATTAGATCTTTGTGTAGCCATTACTCAGCTCCTATTGGACGTAGCGTGATGTTAGATAGCCTAGAGTCTTCCTCAATAAATCGGCTATCCAATACTAAAAGAATTTTTCAATTCGGATCAGTAGTTCCTAAGATTAGCGCGATAATATTAGTATATATATTCTCCAAGAGGTAAGCAGAAGTGCTGCACACACACATTTAGCACATCTTTAGATCCCATGAAATATTGTTTTTTACTATTGCCATTATCAAACTATTGGTTGAAACTGAGAATTTTATGACAGAAAAACTCAATTCTCCTTATCCGGGACTTTTCGCGTAGGTTCCTATAATGTTCCGTTAAAAAACAAAATTGAAAAGTCACCCAAACAAGAGCTGATTATAAACCTTGAAACGGCTGCACCAATTTTAATGAAACGTGTCTAAAACCATCACGACCATGTCAGCTTTCAAACAAAAATACCGCATGAAAAATGGCCCATTCGTTTAAGAGCTACGATACCACCGACAGACACATCAAACACTTCACTTTTTGCGTTGGGGTTTAAAAAACATAACACACAGTCTGCCACGGCCACCCAAGGCTTTTTTGGGGTAATTTTTCGTAAACGTGCTGTATCGGCCATATTGAATTTGTATGTGTATACAGATCGCAGCGACCTCGCTACTGCTGAACCTGTCGGTTGCGCTGGCGCAGCAGCCCGACAGTGTGGAGCTCACCGACTGTCTCCTACAGCTGCTCGCCAAGATCACTGATAACGAAGCTTATTTCAGGTAAGTTATGTACCTTGATATCCGTGTAGTGACGGATTAAGAATACTTAATGTCACTACCCCATCTCAACCCGTAGGTGTCGTAAAAGGCGACTAAGGGAACCATAAGCATATACGAGCACTGCTAGAAAAGGAGAATTCGAAATAAACCCTATACCAACCCGTCTGGCCAGCGTGGTATAATAGGCTAAACTACCTCCACGTTCTCTGGAGGATCCGTGCCCAGCAGTGGGGCGTTTATGGGTTGAAATGATGATGTACCTTGAAGTATTACGCAGCCTAGTTTTAATATAAGGGGCGATTTAAAAAAACAAAAATGTGCATGAAATGATATTGTTGTCCACGCATGGACATACGGCGGAGGAGGAGGAGGCGGGGCGCGAGAACACGTCACTCAAAAGAAACGTTCATAGCGAATGGTCGATAGTTGATTATCCTTATTTGTACATAGATTTTTACTATTAATACACTTTACAAATACAGTCCAGTTTAAATTGAAACCACCAAAGTAGCAGTCGAGGCCACAACAATTGTATATACAATTAAATTAATAAATTACGGACCTATGCATTACTAGATTACTACGCACTAATATCGAAATTCAACTTGAATAGTCATTTAAATAATTTATTTATAACATTAAATTGTTTATAATTATAACATTATTAACTATTTACTTACATATCTACAACTTCTATTTACAAAACTATAAATAAATCATAATACAAATGGTAATGTGGGCTAGGCGTCAAAGTATTCATCGGCATCACTGTCACAAGGGAAAGTGCCTAGAAGGCTAGCAGCATTGCCACGCTGGATGGCAATGCTGATTCTCTGTGCGAGATAAAAACCAGCCCTCTGGTCACGTGAAGTGTCGGTTAACCGCGTCGCTAGTTCATTTTTACTTGAATTATGTATAATTTGTTTTAATTTCAATATTTATTTTCGCCTACAAAAATTTAATTATGTGCCTTCCATAACGCCTTAAATCAAATATCGACGCTTAAAAAGGTTTGTCTACCTTTTTAGGCGTCGTTCGGTTATCTAACCTTAACCATGTGCCTTACCTTTCGAGTGCAGATTAGTTATCTTGTTTTTATTATACTCATATATATGTCTTGTAAATTATCTAATAACAAATATAAGGGAGATAAGATATGAATCACGGGTTATACTAGTTAACATTACGTCAGTACTTCGTTGATAATAACATTTGAAGTACAAACATATTGTACACAGAATCGGAAATAGGTGGAAGAGATTTGCTAACGACATCATTCTTATCTTCACATTTTTTATAACTAAGATTATAAATGTTTACTTGGATAATAGGTTAACTAAATCTATAAGTAATTTACAAACATATCCACACACACACACAAGTACACACATACAGTGTGTACGCATGTTTTTTCTATTTTTTATTGCCTAAAGTGGCAGACGAGCAGACGGCCCACCTGATGGTAAGTGGTTACCGCTATGGACGTTGGCAATGCTAGGGGCACAGCCAGGCCGCTGCCTCCCTTGAGAGGATAGCTCTCTTTAAACCTCGTTTGAAGAAGGACATGTCATAGCGCTCAGGAAACACCGCTGTGTACGCATGTGCAGCATTGGTGTATGTAACATTTTCCTGATAAATAAACATGTATGAATAATAAATTGTCACCGTGAAAACAAGCAATACTGTGTTTCTACATAATTGCGGACCTGTCTGTATTTAATGGCATATGCTCAACTTAAAAACTTTTTTGCTCATGCTCGGAAAATACCAACCTATGTTCCACCTTTAACACTTTGAACGCAATTTTAAACAAGAAATCTGTTGTTTGGTGAATACGGGCGTCATCGGTCATGTCGTAGACTTTATTTAATATATTAATTCTCTTGTTTCAGAGGATTGGTGGCCCTCGGCACTCTACTAGCAGAATCTCCAAACAAATTACAAATCCAAACTAGAATAGTATCGAACACACAACTTCACAATAGACTGAAGAAAGACAGCACTAACACCTCCTCGGATGCCAACTTAGCGAAGATAGCATCTTGTTCGCGGCAAATTATCAGACTTTTATGAACAAGTTATTGTTCTAAAGTACTCGATAAGGCTGTTATTTATAAAGGGTGGAAGCATAGGCCTCTCGATTATGAAAACCGGGTATAGTGTAATAGTTATTTAAAAAGTGGTGGGCCGGAAAGTTCGAGTTATATAATAATAAAAAGAAGAAAATTATGTAAGTACCTAAAGATATTTCTGGAATCATTTTATCTCTTGTGTACCTATTGTTGGTTTCGTCAAACTTCTACTTCGCTCGGAAGTTGCACCCCGCTGCTGTTAAACATAGTAAATGAACTTCGTTCGGGTACGTTTGTATCGCGTGAAGGCAGCTCGAACGGTTCCGAACACAGCAGCAGACACTGTCATTGTAGCTGATATTGGTTGCACTATAACCAGTTTTCAGTACCAAAATGGATGCTTCCAGCCAATTTTAGAATTAAATACATAATTTTGTATGTCGCTATGGATTTCACTAGATGATAATGGCTCGCATATCATTTGCGCCTATATTCATTTTGTAATCAATGTACTAGAATAACTTAAATTTTAAATATTTTTCATGTTGTATATTATACAGATGGGACGGTTCTCTGCGTACTTACCTTTTGACCGGTAAATGATATTGTGGCATATTGCATAAACACTAAAGTTCATTTTCAACTATCGTTTTAATGGCTATTGGTATATAAACAATATTTAATCTGTGAACAATTTACCTTACCTGTCTTTAGACTTCTTATGCTTATCTTAAGCTCAGCAACATTTAAATGTTCTGGACTGATAGCGCGGCCGCGGTCACACACGGGTATACGCGGTCTTTTTTGCTTCCTGTCAATAAGACTGCCCCGTCCCATCTGCGCAGCGCCTTAATCTATAATGTAGAGTGTAGACCATACCATAGAGCAGTAAAAAAGACTGCCAATATAAAAAATAAGTGGTTGAATTTTTTGTACGAGATAAGTACGTGGATGTCCAAAGTCCCTAATACGCCTTAACGATTAGCAATAAAACACGAAGTAAATATAACGTACGTGTATTTCATACATGCGATGTTTGCTTGCCACCCGTCATCATGGAAGAATGATTTTATAACAGACAATGCAGCAATAAAAATTGTATAAAATAAAATTATTTTATTATCCTAACTTTACAATACAAAACTAAAAAGGTTTTAACTGACGTTTTTCTAGTCGATGTTACAAAAACGCCAAACTGAAATGCTGTAGGTGCGTTTTCGTGATCGCATCGTATAAAGTTTATAGGTAAAAGTGTTGTTGTTAATCAAGGCACTTGTAATGAAGTCAACTTCCAATTGTATTGAAATATTATATGAACAAACATTCTTTTGGTGGTTGTATGTATAGTCAACAATAAAATTGCTTTACCATCCTTAGAGTAAATGTCGTTTGCATATCACAAAACAATAAAGTCTATTTTTGCTTGCAAGTAACATAAGTACAGTGATAATTGTCATCAATACGCAATGTCAACATTAATAATAATGAGTCTTATTGAATTTTAATTTTGATGGAAATTTTTGTTAAATCTTAATACATGATCAGTCTTGAACACTTTTCGTTTGCAAGCTGCAAGCGTGGCTTGCTCGCCCATTACGTTGTTGTTGACAAAAGCTATGTAGGAAATAAGCACTTTTTTTATGACTCTTAAAATTGTAGTAAGCAAAAAGTCTATAATGGTGTTCTGCTGGTGGACGAAACCAAGGTAGCTGTCGGTTACTGCACATTAAACGCATAATAATATAATTATAAAATTTTGCTCATAAGACCACAAACCCGCACCATGCTACAGCGCAAAGAGTGTAGTGGATGGCACTTTAATTTCCCATTCCTCAAAAACATTTATCGCAATTGCTTACCACGAAAACGCACCATAATTACAAAACTGAAATGTTTTCACTAAACAATACATAAAATATTACAATGTTTCACAATTATTATGTAAAGGCAACAAGTCCTGTTTCACTACGGCCAATTAAACGGATTTTAGAGATATTATGCTTTCTTACACCATTTAATTGGCAATGGAAAAACTGTCTTAATCTCGTGAAGTTTATAAACATCATATAAAAAATATTTAACTGAATTTATATACAGTCATCGTTGAGATAATCAACGAACAGTCTTAACATAAAGAAATTATAAAAAAATAAAGCAAAACATTTCAATATGCTCTTGTGAGAAAATGATTTATGATTCGATATAAAATCTTGAGTTTATCGAATAAATTATGAATGATTGAATATGAAATAAAATTTCAGCGAGTTACGTAAGTAAAATATATCACGTCCAGAGAATATTAAATGATTTCATTTATCTCTCCGCGCGTCAAGCTTAAGTTAATGAACAATGCCATAGTATCTTCTATCTTTCAAATTAACTTGCCGGCACGAGATAGGCTAGGCTAGCTAGGCTGTACCCTATGTGAATATTTGTGACATTCAATTTATTTAAAATTTTGATAAAAATGTTGAATCATATTTTTGTTATCTCGTGTCAGCAAATATACCCAACTACCCTGCTAAGAAAACAAAACAAATACATGATACAAACCACGCAAAACTCACACCTACAATCATAAATATAGGTACGTTTTTCCTGTACTTACAATAGTTCTTCATTAGCAGGGCAGCATCTACCGTTAAAAGATAACAAGTTCACTTCTTTTTCTTCAACTCTTCGAACCTCCTGTTCAGATCATCGAAATCTATTTCATCGGAGGAGCCTGGTGCTGTCGGGGCATCGTTGGAGGTGTTCGAGTTGTTGCTATGAGGCACTGATGGTAATAAAAGGTCCGAAGGTACTGATGGTAATTCTGGGAGCTCAGGAAAGTGGTTTGTTGGTGGTACTCGCGAACGAGGTTGTGGGGTTGGTACGTGGGCAGGCTGAAAGAAGTTATAAACTATATTATATACCAATATTATAAATGCGAATATTAAGGATGAACTGATGAACTGAATCACGTCAGAACGGCTAAAAGAACATGTAGGCATAGACTATACCTAGGATACTTTTCTTCTAACATACCAAGCAGGCCGAAGCTAGTATATAACAAGTAGTGTCTTTATACTGCCTCACTCAGAGACGTCAATTAGCAGTAATCTGTCATTAACACAATTTTTAAACGACTTCAAAAAAGGAGGAGGTTATATGTTCGACTGTATGTATTTTTTTTTTTTTATGTATGTTCAACGATTACTCGGAGATGCCTGAACCGATTTAAAAAATTCTTTTTTCATTGAATAATCGTCTTTACTAAGTAAGTATTACAAGTTTTTTACTAAATAAACTTTAAAGTTAATTAACGGCTCTGAGTACGGCAGTTAGTTTAACAAGTGAGCTTCCTTGCATTTAATTTATATAGAAGCATTAACCCTTTGAACGCCAGAGACGTCTATACATGTAAAATGAAAATGTGCTCACCACGCCAATGACGGCATGGCACGTCAAAAATGTACTGTATTTTAAAAGCTTGGCGCTCAAGGCACGGCGATACCGATTTGACGTGGCGGTCAAAAGGTTAATATTTGTTTGATAATATTTAAAAAACGATGTATAATTAATACAACACTGGCCTACCAGCAAGTTACTATTATATTTTTTAAAACCTATGTTATTGGGTGAAATTGCTATTGTTATTCTCTAATGTATGTCTTCTACAAATAGTATGTATTCTACTATGCAGTTCTTTACATCATCATCATCAGCAACCCATTAAGTCTCACTGCTGGGCTCGGGTCTCCTCTCCTCTAACTAGAGAGCTAAGAGGGTTTAGGCCATAATCCACTCACGCTGGCCTAGTGCGGGTTGGTGGATCAGACATACTCATAGAATTTCTTCTAGGGTATGTGGGTTTCCTCACGATGTTTTCCTTCACCGTTAGCAGATGGTAAGTCACTTGACTAGTACATATAAATTCCACAAAGTGGAATCCACATTGGTACTGCCGCCGGTCGGGATCGAACTCGGACCGCGTGATTTGCACGCCGGTCTCTTATCCATTCACCCACCATCGCTTATACCTTGCTCTTGTTTAACTCAAATTATTGGTAATGTAGATCTAATGACAGTTCTATACAGTAAGTCCATTTTCATTATGCTTAAAAAACTTAGAAGTTTCACCTTTAAAAGACTAATGCGAGTGTTTAAAAGGAAAGCAGTAAACCATATTACATGCGAACGAAAAACATAGTTTGGCATTCATAACATTATGAGATTGTTATTTAAACTCAGGCTGGAATGTATATAGAATTTTTCTAAACAAATCACTTTCAGATTGTATTTTAAGATTTAATTTAAATATTTTCTTAAACCGATATCAGTGGCATTAAGCTTCTGACTTGATGTGACTTGCAACTATAAATATTTGAAAATAATCCAATGCAATAAAGTTGTTTTTATTAATTTGGACACGACTATGACTATGATCATTTGCGTTGATATTTACATTAAACACACGTATGTGAGAGACACAGCTACATTAGTTTATACGTACAAATGTTGATTTCAGGTCAAGTATAGGTAATTGGTTGCGGGCGGCACAGGACCGTTCGCAGTGGCGTAAATTAGGTGAGGCCTATGTTTAGCAGTGGACGTCGATAGGCTGATATGATGATGATGATAATGATAGGTAATTACGTGCACCGTACAGTAAATGAGTACTCGACAGACAAGTCTCTGCTCCACTACTCTAGTCTACCTCAGTCATGATGTGTTCAGTATTCAATAACTTTACATTCTATTATTTTTGTGCCTATTTATAATTACTGTGACATACACTGATATTTGACACTACATACTAAATTAACCTTTTATTCAAATGCTTGTAATATAATATTCAGTATCAAATTTTAAATATTGTATGCCCAAAGGGCGGGACATAGCTGTTCTTATAATAAATCATTAACTGTAACATCTGTATTATGTACCTACCTATGATCTACAATAAAGAATACTATCACCGTGCAAATGCGTGCTGAAACTTGGACGTCACTGAACTTTAAAATATTTATATAACAAACTAAGCACTACATAATAAAATGATTCTGAAGCACTATCAAGCATTATGATATATAAAAATAAAAAACAAAATAAGTACCAAATCGTGGTGGATGCTGTCATAAGCGGGTGGTAGATTGCTCATTTCCTCCTGTGGAAAGGAAATTGGTTATATCAAGCACTTTAAAATTGCATGCGGAAAAAACATTTAGATTTATATTCTATAAAATGCAAATATATTAGCAGACATAACTGTTATGGGCTTAAGCGATTTAGTTGCATTTGAGCTATTATATTTAGATCCAGTTAACATAGATATATATTTATAATAGTCAATAGAATCTTCACAATTCAGTTTTAAACAGTGGCGGTTCTAGACCAAAAGTACTTATCAGCGTTGCGAACTACACGAGAATCACGCATAACTAAACTTCTAGCGTCTCCACCGTCCCCTCCAGTGGGCGCTAGGCTAGAATATGATAGTAGGATCCAGCTATAATATATGGGGAAGGGCGTGGGGCCCTCACAATAAAACACAACTGATCTTATGAAGTTATAGTATTAATTTTAAATGTCAAGAAGTGCGTGCACTGTACAAGAAATCGGAATAATAGTGAGCCTTTAGTCTTCGACGGGTGGTCCGACGAAGACTCGGTTCGAATTTGAATTAATTTAGGATTTTGAATTTTAAATTATTAAAAGTAAATTAAAAAGAAATCAAAAGAGATCCAAAAGTTGGTCAAAAGAGGTGCAGTCGTGCAGGACGTAGCCTGCAACGGGTGCAACCGTTACAAACTTCTTATTTCATCGTTAAACTTTTTTGAGTCAAGCCCTATATTCAACCACTTTTTTAGAACACCTGACTACAATAATGTAAAAATTAATATAACTCATTCATAAATGACACAAACTAACACGTCATATTTATTACACTTAAAGCACAAAAAGAGGTAAGATAGTGCTTAGAAAATATGCGTGCAGTTCTGACAAAATGTAATAGGAATGTCTACTAATTAATATAAATAACAGTACCGACAAGTTATCTGAAAATAAAAAAACTATAAAAAGGCAGGCACTAAATAGTTTTCATCTACATAATATATAAAAATCAGGTTGTCTCGGGTACATTACCTAACAGGTTATCTCGGGTACTATAAGAGTTATTACATATCGCACTGGCTAAAAAGGAGATTGAGATGTCTGGCAATTTTTTTTTTGGGTAAAAAAAAATAAGGTTCAAAGTAGCCGTTTTAAATCTTACAACTCTTTTCTGCTATGAGTGCGATTGGTATTCTTACCTGTAAAAAGCTGTTGCTGAGGTTCTTTGAATCAACTCCTGGCGGTAAATTGTAGCCCATAGGCGCCTGACTTGGGCCGCCGAACGCCGGTGGTGGAGTCGCTATAAAACCGCCCACCTTACCGCCTGATGGTGTCTAAAACATGAAATTGTAAAATATTATAATACTTTGTTTAATTCTACTTCGTATGATTATACAACTTTATCCTTCTGCGCGACAGGATTATATTTTTCACGCAATAACTAGTAGGTACATGTTTGTGGTATTTTTTATCACCCCAAAGCATTGCAACAGCCTGGATAGATTTTGATAACTGAGATATCTACCAATTCATCTAAAGTTGTAAACCACCTGATATTTATAGGTTTGGTGCTGTTCTTAGAATGTGAGCATAATAATTTCGATTTAAGAGAGTTATAGCATATAAAATTAAAAAGCATATTTAACTGAATAGATTTGATTTAGATATTTATATGCCTATTCAATGGAGTAAAGCTAGATTTCGAACATGTCGAGCAACAATAACAAATCAGCTGATTTTCAAGGTCACGAGACAAGGCTTCTTGTCAGCTGCGTTACAATTTTAAAACGTTGAACGCCGAGATTTCAGACACAATAAAAAATCTATTGTTTGGGGGACACCGGCGACCCCCATGGCGCTCAGACTTTTAAGTATATAATTTGCAATTCTCTTCAACCCAATGCGATGGTGGCTGAATGGATAAGGGACCGGCGTTCAAATCATGCGGTCCGAGTTCGATCCCGACCGGCAGTACCAATGTGGATTCTACTTTGTGGAATTTATATGTACTAGTCAAGTGACTTACCATCTGCTAACGGTGAAGGAAAACATCGTGAGGAAACCCACATACCCTAGAAGAAATTCTATGAGTATGTCTGATCCACCAACCCGCACCAGGCCAGCGTGATTGGATTATGGCCTAAACCCTCTCAGCTCTCTAGTGAGAGGAGAGGAGACCCGAGCCCAGCAGTGGGACTTAATGGGTTGCTGATGCTGAAGCAATGTATTATAAAGTATATACATAAATAATAACATACCGTGGGATAACTAAACGGTTGAATATTAGGACCAGGAGCTTGTGGGGGCATGCCGGGGAATGGTGGCATACCAGGCATTGGCGGTTGTGGGTACCCAATGAAGCCAGGTGGCATCGGCGGTCCATTGATGTCGATCAACATTGCATCGCGTCCTTAAAAGAAGTAAAATATATGGATTGTTACATTTTATAATATAATACGTACACTACAATTTTTACAATTACGATATCTGTGTTACCTTCTATCTCCAAGATTTATGAAAGATACTTAAATAACTGCCTAAAAAACTTCCTAGACAAACACCACATAATAGCAAAAAACCAGTATGGTTTTCGAACTGGTGTATCAACAGAAGATGCAGTTATTGACTTTACACAAGAGATAGCAGTGAATTTGGATGGAAGGACCAAATGCTTAGGCATTTTTCTAGACCTTTCCAAAGCATTTGACACAGTTTCTGTCCCCAAGCTCATTTCGAAAATGGAACTTATTGGAGTGCGTGGAAAACCATTACAAATATTTAAGAGCTATCTCACAAATCGGATTCAATGTGTTAAAATTGAATCATACTTTAGTGAAGATAGATCTGTAACTTATGGCGTGCCGCAGGGCAGTATCTTGGGTCCGACGTTATTCCAGATCTATGTGAATGAGCTCTGTAACATGGACCTTTCTAACGATAAGATCTATGCTTACGCTGACGATACTGCGATACTGGTATACGGCGCGTCTTGGGATATTGTCAAAAACAAAGCAGAAATGGCCCTGTCAGAAATCATGAAGTGGCTGAACTCTAACCTGCTAACTCTTAATTTAAATAAAACCACTTTCATCCCCTTCGCCCTTCGTCATAACCTTTCACCATCTCACAACTATTCACTAACCGCACACTCTTGCCTTAACCCTGATATACCCTGTAACTGTCCTACCCTTGCTAGAGCCGCCAGTGTAAAATATTTAGGTGTTCAGATAGATGCTTGTCTAAAGTGGAATGTTCAGATAGACACACTCACTACGAGGACATTGCGTCTCATACACATCTTCAAATCCTTGAGATAATCGGCAAATGCAGACACCCTGAGAATGGTATATTTCGCACTATGCCAATCAGTACTAGGATATTGTATACCAGTCGGGGGTGGCGCAAACAAGACCAGCCTCCTCAGAGTGGAGAGAGCACAAAGAGCTATACTCAAAGTTATGACAAGAAGACCTCGCAGGTACCCAACTACAAAATTGTACTCGGACTGCAAAGTACTATCGGTCCGCCAACTCTTTGTGCTATGCTCTGTTCTGCGAAGGCATTCAAATCTGCCATCCTCAGACCCTAATAAAAGAACCATGCGTCTCAAACGTACAGTACATAGTACTACATTTGCATCACACCAATATTATACATTAAGTACTCGCATTTACCAAAAAATTCACAAACAGATATCCATCTCGAATCTTAATACTTATAAACTCAAATCAAAACTCACACTATGGTTACTACAACAGGATTATACTCAAACAGAGTCCCTACTTACCTACTTGCCTATGTCACTTAAGTAACACGCATTCACATTCACACACATCCACACACACACACACACTCACACACAAAATGCTTTTTCTTTGATTATTTGTATAATAAACTATTATTATACAAACTTAATAATTACCTATTATTATTTTTTTTTTTTTTCTCTTATTTAGATACCTACCATATTAATGCTAAAATTCATACTAGATCAATCCAGTCTACAGTCTGTGTATTCAGTTGTTTTTGATACTTTTAATGGCTGAACACTGTCTCTCAAGATACAGGTTACCCTAGTTTGAGAGACAGGGTTATTTTATTGTACAGATACCATGTAAAAAAACAACATCATTGTTAACCTATTTGTTTAATCTGTAACCTTTGGTGAATAAATTATATTATTATTATTATTACAAGCAACCAAATCATTGAATAAATTTCATGCAGTTTTAATGTCTGTTTGTATGTTTGGCCCCTGCGATTGGTCTGGGTGCAATGATATTGTATGTTAAAAAAGGTGTAGATAAGTTATAAGCGCTCGAAAAGTGGCACACTACAAGTAGGCTTATTAGCAGACCTCATCTCAGTGTCGCGTTGACTGTGTCAATGGATGAACGAAATGTCATAAAAAATAAAAGGGCTTCAAAACACCTAAAAATGCCGTCGTGTGTTATGAGATATTGCACAAACTATACCAGCAAAATTTCTAAAAGTCAAGGAATTACATACCATTCGTAAGTATTACTATTTCTATTATTTATTTCATATTTTTTACAATTCAAAATTGTCGTCCATAAAATATGACAACAAAAACAAAATATTACACAATATCCAAAGAAAGAGTGAATAATAAATGCATTTTTAATAGTAATCCTAGATAAATTCATCAGTAAATCAATTTTTAGGCAAAAAACTCGGTAGGTCAAAATGTCACGTCTGTTTAATTACATATTTTAATCTATATAATTTCTACTGCATGTCACGACGCATTGTAGGAAATTATTATTGTCTCTCTTTAGATCGTGGTAATTAAATCATGCTATCTTACTTTTACGACTCATTTAAGGTATTTTTACATTGTATTATTACGTTATCTATAAGTGCGTTTGTGTGCCATTTCCAAAGATCGAACGCTATGTAGGTAACCTATCTAGGTACACCTTTTTTAACATACAATATCATTGTCTGGGTGCTTGAAAAACTATTGTTATATTGCCCTATTATATAATGATGATTAAAACGCTCACCTTCCTCCTCCCTCATGACCTGTTCGTCGGGTGTGTACTCCACATTATAATTCTTAGCTATCTCTATAAGATATCTCTCAACCAATATCTTTGGCGGACTCTGTACAGACATCTTGTGTCTTAACTTCTCGCTCAGTGTGTTTACATTCTCATTTCTGCACGCATCTGCATATATTTTACCGTATTTCGCTGTGAATAAGTCTGATATCACTTTCAATTCCTGTAAGTAATTTAAAAAAAAAACAATTTAGAATAAAAAGCACATTAAATAATAATAATAATTTATTTATCAAGTAACTAGACTCAGTGTGTTAGTAACAATATTTCTTAAACCTATGTTAGTTCCTATTCTAAACACAATACAAATAATGATAATTTGTATGTGAACCACTACCACTTGCTCGGCACCTAGGTGGAAAGCTTGCAGCAGTGACTCACATACAAACAGTAGAGTCTGTTCGCTATACAGCGCAGAATACTGTTGGGGCTGGCCCGAATCCGACGCACCAGGGAAGCGCATCGTTTTCTCATTGTTGTATAAAAACAATAGACACGAGCTTCGGCAAACATCCCTGACGCGCTACAGAAACGGGGCAACCCCATCAGCATCCTGAACGCGTTATTATATTGAATACGAAGGACACTACGATTTCAGCGAATAATCTGCCCACAGACTGCACGTGTAAAAAAAAGTGCAGTAAAACCATATATTGATTAAAAATAAAATGTAATATATTATTGTAATAGTTAATTTAATACTCATTTTGTAATTATTTACGATTTACAAACAAGATTTATCATAGATTGGAAAACCAATGTGCTGTACTAATGATAAATGAATGTAAATTAATATAAAACATGATTAGTCATATCTCAGATAAACATGGGACAGGACAGTACACATTTTTTAATCTACTAGTTCTATTACTCATTGGCTGTTATAACCTATGACAATGCAATTAGACTTTTTGGCTATAGTATTATTACTTTCTTCTTCAGTACAGCCTGAAACAGAAGTGAAACTGGGCAGGGCATGTTGTGAGGTACAGTGATAGAAGATCGACTCACCAAACAACAAAATGGTCTGGTCCTTTAGGAAAGAAAAAGGCAAAGTAAAAGATGGGCAGGTGACTTAACAAGTGCACCAGAAAAAAGTTGGATTCACATAGCCAAGGATAGAGATAGGTAGAAAAAGCTGGAGGAGGCTTTTACCCATGGGGGCCAACAGCAAAGAAAAATAAAAAAAACATTGAAAGGAAAATAAATATAGGGTTAGAAACATTGCTGCTGGAAAATAAGCTACAATAATAAAAGTTCTCGACCCAGGACATTATCTCAAGTGCGGTCTTTTAAAGTATAAAAAAATATTTATTACTTTTAGCAACAACAGTTTTAAACAAAACCTAGCATATTGTGATGGCTAATGAGGTTGGCTGTCCCTGCTCCTTATGAGGAAGGGAAAGGAGAAGACACACCTGGGTGGATAATTTGCAGAATTGGACTGGATTAGACATTGCCACACTTGAAAAAGTAATAATAATAGGGAAGAGTTCCAAAGGATAGTCGCCAAGATCCAATAATAGGATATGGCACAAGAAAGACAAATAAAAAATATATATAAATATGTATAATCAACAATAAAATTGCTTTACCATCCTTAGAGTAAATGTCGTTTGCATATCACAAAACAATAATGTAAATTTTTGCTTGCAAGTAACATTAGTACAGTGGCAGTTGTCATCAATAATGAGTCTGTTTGAATTTTAATTTTGATGGAATTGTTTGTCAAAAATGTTTTACAATATAAAAATTAACTAAGCAATAGTTACCTGTATATCTGTGTGCATTCTAGGAGCGACCCATATGAGACTGGAGATGGCCTCAGCCAGACCCTCATCTAACTCCTTCATCTGTGTCACTAGGCCAAATCTGGCTAGCACCAGGTCACAGTACATCTCCACTATCTCCATAGCTTCTACCATGTAGTCTTCTCTGTAATATATTTTAGATCAGTCAGTTATCATTCAACCAATTGTAGTCGTCTGCTATGCCCAGTCATTATCATCATCATTACAACCAATAAATGAAGGTCCCATTGCTGGGCACGGTCTTCTCCAAAAAATTTGGCGGGAATTTAGCCTACTATTCCATGCTATTGTCCAACGCATTGGTGTAGTTTTGTTTTAAATTTTTCTTTTCTCTCAGTGCTCTTGTTGTTTTAAGTTACTCCCTTAGTCGCCTTGTAGGACACCCACTGTTTAAAATGGGATAGTGACATTATATATTCTGAATCTGTCACTAACGGACAATGTCAAATATTGTACTAATCTTATAAATATTTTGTTTGTTTAGTTAAACATGCTTATTGATGAAGATAAGAGAATAAGAGTACAACCAATAGGAATTGAGTAGTGGCCAAACAAAGATCCATGGGAGCCAAGCCCCAGGCTTGTGTAATAGTAATAATGTCCACCGTGCCAATTTCAGATATGGAAATTGCTACTGCGCTTTGTCAGTTGACATATTATACAGTACTATTATTTCATAACATCTTATATTTTCATTAAATTGTGTTTTTGTTTACTTTTCTTTTTGTTTGTAAACTTTTTTAAACATGAAATTAAAGTTTGGGATTTATTTTGAGAAACAGTATTTTAATTTCTGTAGGTTTATAAACCTCCCCATATGCCTTATGGATTACATTATTGTATGATAATCTCAGCCTAAATTTGGTCAGACGATACGAAACGGGGCACTATGGAAAAAACAATACCCTCCCTATCAGTCTGGTAAAAACAAACTATTTATTATTTTCCTGTACTACACCTTTTTTACGCATGGTAGCGGGGCTCCTACTTCTGGGTGGTTTAAAAAAAAAATCCACTAAGGCAAAGGCTTAGCCTTCTAACCTTACCTATCCAAGTTGGGATCAACTAAAAAGTAATTTCGCCATATCTCCAGAACGGTGCAAAAATTATTCAAAGTCCCAAAAAAGTTTAATCGCGATTTGCAGCTCAACTATTGGCGAAAGACAAAAAGTACCAAGATCAAAAACCTTTTATTTTAGGCTATATTATACGATAAAATAATAAAATAGCTTATTACCGAAAAAAATGTTTTTCTTAAAAAAAAATCACCTCAGTGCCCCGTTACATATAGTCCAACCCTAAATTTTAATAGGTAAGTAAAAATATAAAACTAAGTAGGTAGTTTAGAAGGAAAATATTTTATGTGAGAGAAAACTTGTGATGACATACCTATCCTCATACTAATATTATAGTAGGCAAGTAAAAATCTAAAAAAGAATTATAATGGATGTATAGTAAGCAAATGAATGAATAACCATAATGACAAGCCTACCATTGAAATCAGACTACAGCAGTAATAAAAATGACGTAATTTTAATAAAAGAGGCCAAATAAAACTGATCGAATTCCGTTTCAAGGCTGCAATATATATTATTGTCTTGATCATTGCAACTCAGATCTAAGAAGTACTAACCTGATAATATGTTCCACTCGTATTTTTGCCCTCTCGCTTTTACCTGCAGCTATGTATTCCGCAATTTCCTTTCTAGCTTTCTGCGCCAATTCAGTTTTCTTCTTTTCAATTAGTTTGAGACGATTTATAGCCAATCTCAAGTGAGTTTTGAGCTTAGTATAATTGGGATTTGTAGAAAACATCTTATATTAAGTTTCTTGTACAGTAATTTATATCACAAACGCCTCACGAGATTACGAATGACTAACACAAATTATTTATTGTTTGTATGGTGAGTGAATCACCGTATCGCTACATCAAAAAGCCTGAATTAATTCCAACAGAATATCTGTGGAAAAGTATCAGTAGTCAAATTTATGCTAAGAGTAAGATAGGTTTATCTAGTGTACTGTTGTGTGAGAGGGAACATATTATTCAAAAAGCTAAAGTTATCGAAATAAGGTTTAGACAATTGCTGTCAAATGTCAGCTGTCGTAATCGCATCAAGTGCCAGGTTGACATTAATGATGTTTCATGCTACGTTTTGTTACACCAAATTTTGGATTACTTTTAAATTTTCTATTCGGTAAACTATGTATTTTCTGACAATTATTATCTTAAGCCAGAAAAATACGTCTTTCTAAGATTCCAAAAAGTTTACAATCCGGAAGCAATCCGACGAGTCTGAATCACGACCGGTCTGCATAAGGTTACCTACTCCCTTAGTCGCAAAATAATTATATTATATTATTAATCCGTCACCACACGAATATTATTTAAACTAAAAAGCATAATATGTTTGCTTAGTCTAATATATTATAGAATATTATCGTGTAGGAGAGAGTCCACAGAGCACTATTAAGTATTAACCTGGTGGAGAATCCAGGTTTAGGGTCTTTCACACCCGACGGAAGATGTGTCGGGCTCGGGCATATCTATTTTAGTGGGTAGGTATAGATATACAAAGATGGCAGAAGCCATCTTCAGGTCATCGTGCCCCACGGCCCCTCATAAAACCGTCTCTTTTTCTCTAACGGGAATTTTATTTGTAAATGTTAATCGAACCTAATTAACAAATCGCAATTTGTAAGGCCAAGCCTTTGTTTACCCTCCCCCTCACCGATTTTTGTTATGCTAAAATATCCCACTTGCCACTGCTTCGCTGTCCAGGTTGGTATTCTTTTAAAAAACTAGGACTTTTTTTTAGAAAACCCGCACTGCCCCCTGATTCTGCGCTGTCGGAATACTTTCGGCCAGAACTGTCAGTTTATTTAAAGTTAAAAAACAGAATGTTAAAAAAAATTATGGATGTAGAAAAAAATCCTATATTAATCAGTTTTTAATTTTCTATACGGTAAACTAATTTCTAACTCTTAATAACTTAAGCTGTAAAAATACGTCGTTCTTAGATTCGAAAAAGTTTACGATCCGGGAGCAATCCGATGAATCAGAATCAGGGCCCTGGTTTCGTGTTGGGCGTGGTGTGAGGTAAAACCCGAAAGTTTTCAATAATAATAATAACAAAAACAGCAGTTGACAGACATGGACCTAAATTGAGCCTTGCGAGACACCAGTAGCAGCACCATCAATAAATTCAATAGTTTAGTATCTATAAATGTGTCTTGCTAAGTACATTTTTATGAATTTATTAAATTTAAGTTATTATAAGTTTTTGTGGCGGAAATTAGGTGAGGCCTATGTTCAACAGTGGACGTCATTGGGCTGATATGATGATGATGATGATGATAAGTTTTTTTAAATTTATATTTAAGTTACTAAACTATTCGTATATATCAATGTGTATAATATTTATACACATTGATACGGAAGATGGAAATGTAGGTAGTTATTATTAATCAATAGGTTTCATTGGCGCAACCAGGGAAGACGGAGGTATGGGGATTCAGCTTTTTTATTTTTTTTTTATTTTTTAGCAAGTTTTATTTTCATACGTGGGGGGGGGGGGTGATGATGATAGGAAAATGAACCCTAAAACTAAAACCTGGTTATGCCCGTGCCGTGATAACATTGGTCCAGTCACAATACAAATTGAAGCTTGTCATTTATGAAGTTAAATAAGTAGAAACCGAGTTAATATAAAAATGAACATTTTATTTCGTTTCTTACACAAACTGATACAATTAAGTCTGCAGCTACCATAGGTAGACTGCCAAGAAACAAGTTCTCTATTCTACACTATTAATACAGTAAGTCAACATACAATGCAATTTCTGATTAGTAAAAAATCTTAACGTCAAAGTTACAAATCAAACATAGGCAAGACATAATCAATAATTAGATATTATTCTATACTGGCATGGCATTATATCTAAACAACTAGGATCAAATGGCACATTTGTAACAAAAATATTTCATCATTTTGCATCATTTTCACGAAATTTGTGCAAATTTTTTACACTAACTTGGTTTGATTGCGTAAATTTATTTAAAAAATATTGCAATCTGTAATGTACATGTGCGTTATACATAATAAGTACATCACGAATTTTGACGCAAATTCTCACACTTATGTTATGTACATATTTTAAGTACCTACACAATAGTAAAGATCACGAAGGAAACATTACATAATACATATTCATATGCAACTCTTTTATATACAAACACTCTTTTAAACTATTAATATTTTTACCATTTAAACTTTAACAGGATGCATATATTTAGGAGCAAAAGTTTTGCATATGAATGTAAGATCAATCCGACTGATTGCACACAGGGCTAATTGGAACAGTGGCGAATTCAGGATTTAGGTTCGGTAGGTTCCTCTCTCCTGAATTAGAAGTTCTCATAAAATAAATTTCTCTTCAATATACCTGTGAGCACATTAGTGATTAAATTTTAGCTATCTAAAATTTAATCATGGAGACGATTCTAGTTTCTAATTAACCCTGTTTTTCAGTCCGATTGACAATTTCTAAAAATATGAACAATAGATTTTTTAACATTAATGCGTAGGTAACAATTTCATTGTGTCTGTGAATTGACATTATTTATAATACTTATTTTAATAGAAGTAGAACACGAATACATCAATGAACAGTGCAAAGGAACATTCAATTATTTATATAGTTATTTAAAATCGTCAAATCTATCATTAAGTACATTAACAGATCATATTTCCTAAGATTCATGGAGAACTGTAAAATTAAAATAGGTACCTCAGACCAATAAAATACACAATATTTAAGCAACGAAAATGTTAGAGAAGCTAAGCTCGTTTAGATCTTATATTGTCCCATGTGAATATTTATGTGATAATTATTGTCACATTGATCATTTCTATAAATTGATTTTACATCAGTTATTTACAATGACAAAAAACTACAGTAACAAATTAATGGAAATAGCATTTACTAAAATAAAGTCAAAAATAATACTGCTGTCACATAAAATACCTACTTCAAATGGTTGCCTTAATTACCTATTTCATTTAGCTCTAAACATTCAGTCATTTTCAGAAACTATATTATTACTCGTATCACTAGACTTAACAACTTTGTGAAAGTTCTCGAAATCGTCATGTAAGACAACTGTAGTAGCACTGGCATTAGAGGGGCTGTGAGAGTGTGTGAGATTCGTTCGATTGCTATCTGCTAAATGTTCCAATTCATGACTCTCCAAATTAGGCATTCCAGAACATATTGAACTAACTCGCGATACAGATTTCCTTTCCTCTTGAAGAGATTCTTTTGAAGAACTACGTCCAAAAACATGAAGCAAAGAACACAAGAAAAATGTCGCGTATGTCCAACTAACTAACATAATGAGAGCAAGAAATGAACCTATTTGGGAATAGGGAAGAAGATTCGAACGTAATAGAAATATACCAGCAAAACCAGTAGTCAATGCGGCAGCAGCCGTTGGTCCTGCAGATGCTGTTAATGCATACTTGACCCGAGCAGTATTTGCACCATTAGCATTCGTATAAGTAAGAGCGTAGTGAAGACTAAAATCCACAGCTAGCCCGGCAGACGTTGAAATAGCTACACTTTCTAAAATATTAAGTTTCCAGCCATTCAATACAAGAATAGCGATAGTAACCGTGGCGGAAAATATCATAGCTGCTAATGCACATGCACTAACGACGAGGCTTAGTGTAGCTGGTATAAGAACTATAAAACCTAATGTAGCTGATAGACCCAGAGCCATTACAGTTCCACTAGCTAATGTTTTTTGTAGATCATAAAATTGTAAATCTGATAAGAACCAACCACATTTCATTGCTGGAGGAGCTTTTTTTAACTCATGTTGTGTCCAATTCTCTACTTGTTCATAAAATTCATCCATAGCTGTATAGGACAGCGAGTAAGGTACTACACTTTCAAACTCTACAACAATTACTGCCACTGATGGAGGAGAATCAGTTCTAAGAAACTTGGGGCCTGCTACACCAGGCATAAAGATTTCTCGAGGCGTTTGATACAACGATTCAATCGCTTTTATAATACAAAATTCGAATACTTCTTTTTTATAAGGAAACTTAGATGATTCACAGCAAGGTGTCCTATTTATTTTATCGATATGATCTACACATCTTCTACTCATATACATTTTGAAGCTTTCAATAAAACAGTTGGGCAGCAGAGGACCTAAGGTCTGTTGGAAAAATGGCTGCGCCTTTATTCTTGCACAAAAACCTGCAAGCCAGCTCTGAGAATCAGGGTCTGACATAGTAAATTTTTTATCAAATACTAAGTGACCTTTGGATGCAGGGTTCATGTGATTCCCATTATCAATAGCTTTTACTCCCCAAACCCATCTAAGAGGCATTCGACTGCCTGTGCCAATATCTTTACTAAATCTTTCAAATAGAAACTTGCCTCCATATACAATATCATATTGTTCAAAAGGATGAGAAGATTGAAAAAGTTGAAACTCTTTAGAGTCTGGTAATTGAAGCCCTGGGGAGTAAAACACTACAATAATACTTCCAATTCCAATAGCACCCAACACTAAAACAAACATTATGTGCAATCTTGTCACACAAGTTATAATACATTTATTCATTATTACTCTGATATCTTCCCAAAATTCATTAATATTCTTATGTATAACATCTAATAACTTTCTTCGACTTGTACATAACTTAACATCTATGATAAATACTGATACAGGCAACCAACTTATCATTAGAAAAAAGTTGACTAGAACAGCAGTTCCTGCGAATACACTAAAGCAATTAATAGCGGGAATGTAACTCACATATGACGCATAGAATGCAACAGAGGTTGTTATAGTTGTAATGAACATTGTCAATATAGAATGTTTCATAGTTTCTTCAAGAATTTGTATAAGTATAGTTTCACCTGCACTGGACACATTCTTTATCGCACTGAGATCATTTTCTTGGCTAGCAACATTATCTTTAATCAACTGTTTACTGACCATGTTCCACACCTTGACATAAATAAAGGCATCGTCTGCTCCAATACCTATGACAATAACTATAACTAATAAATTCATAAAGGGAAAAAATTCCAAATTGAACACATACACATACAAGAAGTATGCAATACCAAGTGAATACGTAACAGCTGTGAATAACAGCACGGTGAGAATAAGAGATTTTGTATAGACCCATACACACACAAATACAAACACTCCACCTAAACCTATTAACCATGTATCTTGAATGACCCAAAGATCAAAAAGTGCATTTCTTAGTCCAAAATCTATGGCAGGTATAACTAGTGTATCATAAGATAGATTTGAACTTTGCAGTTGATTGTAATAAGGTAACACAGTGCTACTGCTTGGCAGAGGTAGGAAGAGCATCACACTACTCACAAATGTCTGTGATAGATCTAAAGGGGAGAATGCATGAGAATCTATTAAGTAAAATAATAAACTGTATATAGCATCATACTGAGAACAATACTTAGGGACTTTGCACCGATCTAAGTCACAAGACGCCATCAAAGTAAAGTTGTGGAAATATCCGGCGCACTTTGTCAGCAATATCACTGTGTTGTTAACATCTTCTTGGCTTAGATTTTCGCAAGAATTCTTTCCAGATATTAAAGCTATGTAATTTGGCACACTCCACACTGGACAACAAAGGTCCTCAGAATGTGTGGCACGTTGGCACATTTTGTAATATTCAACACCACCCAATTCTACTAAATTTGATTGAAATCTACACATCTTTTCTACATTTTGAAAAGTTAATAATGATGTGTTGTCAGTATTTATCATTACTAAATGAGCATAATCTGATACAGGTGGTCCGCAAGTACCTGATGCATAGTTGTGATGCATCGGTTTGTCATGTCTCCGTTGCATTTCTTTTATCGACACCCACTGTTTTCTTGTATGATCTTTACGAAATACGGTGTTTTCATCTTCAAATGTTTTGTTTGTACCAAATCCCCAGTGGACATGGCCATTAGATATGTTAGATTCCGAATTCAACCATGACTTTTCTAAAATAGTGTTATTGTAGTTTAGTTTCTTTTTTTTGTTGCGCTCTTTGTTTTTGGAACGGCCGCGACCTGACCTGGGTCTATCCTGTCTTGTTCTGTTGTGGTACGTCTGTTTCATGCGAATTTGGTCTTCTATTTCTTTAGGATTAACTGCAAGTCTACGAGAAGGTCTCGTCTCGTCGATGAGATTTTCCCACGCAATAAAACGATGCGCAAGTGTTGTACCTCGCGTTTCAAATCCCACGATTGGATCGGAAAACGACGGCAAATTGTGGAATACAAGTGGGATCACAGTGAGTGTGGTTGAGATCACAGTTACAGTAAAAATAACAAGGTAGGAGTGGCGGACAATAAATCTGGCGTAAGCTGACAACATTTTTATGTAATGATTTCACGGGCCTCATAATTACTTCACTGCACCATCTTATTATAGCAGCGTAACACACGCCCAACTGACTCAAGCTAATGCTTCAATTAAAGAGGATCACATTTTGCAAAATAATATACACAACACATTGGGAAAATGGAAGGATAAAGATTCACTCCTCCTCCTCCTCCTCAAAATACACAACTAATTAATAATGTCAATGTCAAAATATTGTCAAAATAGAAAGCTCCTGTCAAATTGACATGGCAATTTTTATTTTTTTAAATTTATTGTAGCATTGGCCAATTAATAATAATAATAATAAATAGATGGTGATAGATCGATTAGAGCACCTTGCAGTGATCATCGATGTCACCGTTCCTCATGACATGAGTAAGTGTAGTGTAAATGTATAAGTGAAGATAAACAAGTAAAATATTTGGACCTTGCTCACGAGATTGTCGACATGTGGGATGTGGATTCGGCGATTATTGTTCCGATAGTCGTCTCAGTCAATGGACTGATTGCCAAGAGCCTCCATCGACACCTGAAGAGGCTCGCGTTAGGTAGATGGGTCGTGGGCCAGATGCAGAAGGCAGTACTTCTGGACACGGGACAATAATTTTAATAAAGAGGAATAATAATAATAATATTTGGACATTCAAACACAGCGCCATCTAGTCCCAAACTAAGCTAATGCTTGTAATATGGATACTGATATAATACTTAAATAACTTTTTCTCTGTTAATCTGTCTCACTTTTACTCCTATCTTGTGCTCTATCTCACTCTTTCACATTCGGTCTATCTCACTTGCACTACGGTAAAACCAAAATGTATGTATTTAGAGGATGCAGGGAAACTTCTTTTTACACATGACCCTTTTGCAAACAACGAATTATTACTACTTTTTCTTGTGAGATAAGTGCCAAGTTGCGTACCATTATAAATTCTTGATTAAATGGGCTATTTTTTTTAAATAACTTGCCTAGGTTAGCTTAATACATATTTTTAAAGGAAATAGAGCTTAAACATTTGCATACTATACTTTTTTTTTACCATAACTCTAATATCTTTTGAATTTGTAACAGCAAACTATAGTATAATTAATAAGGATTATGTAAAAAAAAAATCTTGGCAATATTTGGCACTATGTCATAGCAGTACCTAAAAATGTATACAGAGTTGTCGATTTTCATCATTTTCAAAAAACAATTTTTTATGACTGAACCATTATGACGGATTTTTTTTTATATTTTTCTCAGAACAGGTACAGCCTATACCATCGCCCGGTACCCGCTTGACGTTGAATTTCGGGACACCATGTATATATTAATAACACATTATTTTAAATCTTAGAATTATAAACTACTAGCTTCCGCCCGCTGCTTCGCCCGTGTGGTATGTATTTTATACCTATTAATCTTCTTCTTGAATCGGTCTATCTATTTAAAAAAACCCGCATCAAAATCCGTTGCGTAGTTTTAAAGATTTAAGCATACCTACATAGGGATATAGGGACAGAGAAAGCAACTTTGTTTTATACTAAGTAGTGATGTACAAAACTTATTTAATATAATATGGAAACTAAATTTAACAAATAACATAAATATGATAAATCATTTTATTTGTAATTCTTGATAATAATATACAATATTTTAAACTAAATTTAAACAATAATATTTACAAATAAAAACTAACTAAATGTATCATTAAAATAAAAAAGGGAGGAAATTGCAAATTAAAATACGGCATCATAAAATTCCTCCGCATCGCTGCCATTGTCTGTGGGAAAAGTGCCCAACAGACTGGCAGCATTGCAACGCTGGATGGCAATGCTTATTCTTTGTGCAAGAAAATAGCCAGCCTGTCGGTCACAGGAAGCGTCGGACAATCGCTTTGAAAGCTCTTTAAATAGAGCGCGAGCACCTGATCCCCACGGCCCAAGTGTTTCGACTCCAAATGGCACAAATAGATAATTTCCAGCGAGGTTGGTATATTTGCGCCGTATATTAAAACAATTATATCATGGAGCTACAAAATAACATTATTCAGAATTTAACAATTATTATATTATGTGATGTGACCAATAGTATTCATTATGTAATACCAAATTGAAGTATACAATTCTGGAGATTTAAATAAATCAGTGATGGAGTTTGGAAGTACTTCAAAACCTATATCAGTAGCAGTACATAACGAAATAAATTACATTGACATTGAAAAAAAATATGATCCAGATCGCATACATCATGTTTACAATTGACATGGTGTAGTAAAGAATATACCCGTATTATTTAGGTTTTATTTATCAAAATTCAACATAATGATACAATGACACAATCAATCCTGACAACTCAGTTTCTTCTTTACATAAGACGTTCAATATTAACCAAGGAGCTTATATTATATTACTACATTCGCCTGGGCTTATTTATTGTGCCACGTAGTCAGTTAGATGAGCAGGCGGACGTCGTACTCTTTCAGAACGACGCAGAGTCTCTGCCGTGATGTTCTGTGGCTGGACTATCTCATTCTGAGAATCTCGTCTCTGGCCATCTGTGTTATGATAATCGCCATTGACTGCATCGATGAACTCGTCGTCATCATTGAGATCAGCTTCATCTGTTTCTAACGATTCCCCCGCAGGGGCTAGGTGTCGATCAGATACGACAACTTCTCTACCATTGCATGTTGAGGATTACTTTCCAGAGTCTCTACTTCTTCCACCAATGGAACATATTTACTAGTTCTGTTATGGTTTCGCATTAATACTTTTCCTGGGTCGTTTAGCCGTGACGGCATCGACTGACCAGTTGAGGATTTCCTGGCGTGAAAGAACATCCGCTCATGGGGCGTACAGTTTGTAGCCGTGCAAAGAAGTGATCTTACAGAATGCAGAGCCTGAGTTAAAACTGACTCCCATTTGGTTACAGGCAGATCATGGCTTTTCAGAGCCAATTGAACTGTGCGCCATATAATTCCGTTGTATCTCTCTGTTTGTCCGTTACCCTGAGGGTTGTACGGTGTAGTGTAGCTTGTAGCAATGCCCTTCTGGTGAAGAAAGTCTTTCATCTCTTTTGAAAGAAAAGAAGTACCACGATCTGAGTGAACGTAAGTTGGCATTCCAAATATAGAAAATAAGTCGGCTAGTTTATTAATTACCGTTTTTGTACTCAAGTCTGGGCAAAATAATGCAAATGGGAATCGCGAATATTCGTCCACAATAGTAAGGATATATCGATTGTTCCCAGTGAAAGTGATTGGAGATAGATAAAAAGTGTTTTTAATCCCAAGTTGTAGAGAATTTTATCAATAAAATTTCGTACGATGCACAGTTTTCGAGATGTAAGCAAGTTTCTGCTTTCGACATTTCCCGCCACAATCATTCATTGACTGGCCTATATGTGAATTATTGTAATTACCCTTTTTTTTCAAAATCAAGAGCACATGTTGTTAATAGGTAAACTTTTTTCTATATATTATAAGCTACACATTCCATTTTTTCTTTTTAAATTTCATCTACTGTAACTGAAATCCGAGGTTTTTATTAATTTGACGCCCTGGGAACTCCACTAAATAGCTTGCATCTAAAAAATAATGAAAATTTGGCTACACCCTGAGCACGGGATAGCTATAAGTTAGAATAAATAAGGTAGGTAGGTGTTTACATAACGTCAGTCCCGAATAAACTCTCACTCTTACTCAAATTTTTTAGGCTTATCATTGTATACCCCAGTACTAATATTCAGTGATATAACAACACGAGATCGGTATTTGGATTTTTTCCTTTACTTGTGCAACTTGATATTGCTTCTTGCCAAATTTCATGATTCTAGGTCAACGCTAAGTTCCCTATAGATTTTGACTTTAGGATCGTCAAGATAAATCGACAAAAATGGAGCATAAACGGCTGTATCTTTTGATTGTGTTCACTTAGAATATTGATTTATTTTTTACGCAGAGGATTTGCAGACCCAAGTATATGATATTAATTTCAGCTTTACGCGTACCTCTACGCGTTCTTGAGAAAAATATTCTAGACAGACGGACAGACAGACAGACCTGACATCGGAGTGATCCTATAAGGGTTTCGTTTTTTCCTTTTGAGGTACGACACCTTAAAATTGCATAAACGGTCACCCATCTATGAACTGACCTTATTCGAAATTGCTTAACCTCATGAGTGTAATCAATATCTCAGTACTACAATGCTACGTGTCCCTATATACAGTAACAGGTCTAATTATTTTACAGATAACTGTAAACACAGGTTTGCTTAGTCTATTGCAGCGCCCCTGGCGAAAAAATACAATATCGTGTAGGTATCTAAAAACCGTCCTCGGTAAATCACAAATACATTACAGAAAACTGTATCGAAATCGGTCTAATCGTTTTAGAGATAGGAGGGCACAAAGGTTTTAACATAATCAGTGTATTGTAGCGCCCCCTGGCGAGCTATTAACATAACACCTATCTAATAACCTCTCCCCAAGAATCGCACATACTTTACAGAAAACCGCATCTAAATCGGTCAAACCGTTTCCGTGATAAATGACATTATGTGAGAACACACAAACACGCAACCTCTCACCCCAAACGCATGTTGCACGCATGCACGTCTCCGTCCCGTGTCGTAGGTAAAAAAATAACTTAACTCAAAATTTGAAACAACAAAAACAAAAAAACAAAAACACGACTGCTGTTATGTCACTAGAACAACAAAATTTGTTTTATTTAGTTTTATAATAATAAAAATTGGTCGTTCCTTAAAATATACCAATAGAAGCTATTGTCAGCTTATGTCGCTAATGATATATAGTTGTTAGGTCACAAGAACATTTATTTATCTAAGTTGGCAACATTTTATTGTCTATGACATCTTGTGATCACAAGACCTCTCCGATTTTTGAGTTTTCTGTCAAGGCAAAAATTGGGCGAAAAAAGGCCGTCCCTTTCGGGAAAATCGGGTAAAACAGCTCCAATTTGCTCAAAAAATATCTCAAGATGTTGAGGCACTTCCTAAGTTACCTGTTGACGCTGCTGCTGGTGATCACGATCCCGATCGTTTCTATGTTCTTTCTTCTCCAAGGAAGGGGTGAGGAAATAGATTTCGGATGGTTCCTGAGCGGTACCTCCCCGTATATGTGGGCGACGTTGGGCATCGCCTTCGCAGTCTCCTTCTCTGTAGTCGGAGCTGCCATGGGTATCCACACCACCGGAGTGAGCATAGTCGGAGGAGGTGTCAAAGCGCCCAGAATCAAGACCAAGAATTTAATCTCCGTCATCTTCTGCGAAGCCGTTGCTATCTACGGATTGATCACTGCCATCGTGTTGTCTGGAATGTTGGAGAAATACACAGAGCCCCTGACTAACAAGAATATCATTGAACAGAATTTTATGGCTGGTTACGTGATGTTCGGTGCTGGACTCGCCGTGGGTCTCGTCAATTTGTTCTGTGGTATCGCAGTCGGCATCGTGGGCTCTGGAGCCGCCCTAGCAGACGCTGCCAATGCTGCATTGTTTGTCAAAATTCTAATTATAGAGATTTTCGGATCAGCCATTGGTCTATTCGGTCTCATCGTTGGTATCTACATGACATCAAAGGTCAAAATGGGCAACCAGTAATTTAAGATTATTTAAAACTTGAATCTAAGTGTAAGTATCAATTACATTTTTTGCATTTATGTTTCTTTAGTGCTGAATGTGAGTAAAACATTTTGTTTTACAAGCTGCCTGCCGTAATTTCAAATTAGTAAATATTTAAGTGAATATTTTATAAAAAAAATATTGTTTATTCTTCATAATTATTATAATTCTTCTATGTATCTTACAATACTGATTTCATTGTAAACTGTACATAGTAGTTGTATAAAATTATTAACTATTCAAATTATACTTTTTCAAGTGACTCATAATATTAATTAATAATTGTCAGTACATAAAATGTAATTACTACTGGTTCAATTATCATATATCATTAAACATTGTATTAATATAAATCATGAAAACAAAAATTTTGTTAATCTGCACTCCATCACATGATCTTTCAAATAACAAGATCTCTTTGGTTATGAAATAGATATTACATTTCAAGAACTAGGTTTTATTGTACTTAATTATTAGTTTTTGTTTACCCTAATCTGTATAAACATAATAGTAATAACTATTGTGGTTGTGGTTAATTAAAATAGTTTGAGAGAATAATGGTGTTTTTTTTTAATTTCAGTGTACATCAGCACTGGATGTTACCAACCTTGACCTAGACTTGACAATCAAAGTATCCAGTGCTCAAATACTTAATAATCACCGAAGATGCTTCAAGTTATTCATTGCAGTGTTGAAGTTGTGTCTGTTTTCTGCCTACACTGTTCATGTGTTTATAAATGTATTTTTTTTTCTAATCCAAAATATCTGATCTTAGCACTATAGAGTAAACTAGTATATCTCTATATTAAACTTTTTGACCTTACAACTGTATGTTAAATCATTTGTTATAAATTTAAGGCATTTCGTGCTAAGATCAAAGATATTTGTGCAGAGGTTTGGATTGTATTGCAGTATTTTATTGACATCTTTTATGAGATTGTGTTGTTTTATCGTAACAGTGTTCTAATTTTGAAAGGACTAGGTATTTTTTTAAAACTTTGCATGGCCTAATATGTCGCCCATCTTGATGTTAACCAATATTGTACCTAGTCACATATAAGGCTTATACATTCCATAAAACCTTATTTCGAGTTTTGTACACTTTGATTGGTAAATCTGTATCCCATATTAAACATAGTTATAAATGTAAATAAAATGTAGTGTTTGGCGTGGCTATTTTCCATTGGACATAGGCTTTTTGGGCTGCATTATATCATTGTATATTAACATTAATGTTGCCCTATAGAAAAATGGCACAGCACAAAATATAGAATAAAAAAACGTCTAAAAAGGATATTTTAATAAAAGAATAGTTAAGTAATGAATGTTAATTTACTTTTATAAAGAATCGTCTTTGTCTTTTGGAAAATATCTAAATTCTTCTTCTCTGGTTTAAAGCACAGTTGCCCCTTTTTTATCAAACAAACAAATATATCCAATTGTAAATATTAGTTTGCTTTCCTGACTAATTTATTGTATTTGTAAATTCATTAACTGCATAACTTAAATATAGGTGTTGTGAATGCCATAGATTATCGGTATTCATTCGAAAATCTGTTACTAAAGTAAGCAGTGTTCACATTTCGGAACATAACGATCCATAAAGTATTATATCAGTCTTGTAATAAACCGTTTACTGATGTAATTCTAAGTTTAATATATCTTATTTGTGCAAATGTAGATATTATGTATGTTGATGAATAAATAGATCAAAAGTTGTTTATGAGTTTTATTTACTAAAATCCAATAAATCTCTCACACATGAGTAATTCATCAACTCCTACTGCATGCCTACTTCGGATGGCTTGAAGAAAATCAAAATCTATATATATGTATGGTCGTGTGCTGATCGGGACTTTCTTGGTAATGTATCTAATAACCACACTTTTATAAGTGAGGCGCATGGATGTACTAGGTGGCTAGACCACTACTGTGTTGTTAGTGTATCGGCCAGGCAGACGGTAACTAATATATCGATAAAAATGATACTTACTGGTCAGACCATTTGCCTTTAATTATTGAATGTGAATTGAATGAGATAGTATGTAAAAATAGTTTAAATATAAGTAGTCATAAGTTGAATAAAATTATATGGGGTAATAGAAGTAATGAACAAATAAATACATATACAAAACAGTGCAATAGTAAACTTAGATTAATAGATTTTCCTGAAGATTTTAGAAAATGTAGTGATAATTTTTGTAATTGTAAGCAGCATAAAAATAGAATAGATACACTATATAAAGATATAATATCAGTATTAACTAAAACGGCCATAAACTCTAGTCAAATTCAAAATGGTTCTCGTAGAAAGAAACGTTATGTGACGGGATGGAATAAACATGTAAGGGAGGCTAGACTTAAGTTCCTAAAATTGGTTTCAGTGAATAAACCACAGGCTGGCATTGTTTACGAGGAAATGTGCGAAAGTCGAAAGCTATTTAAAAATAAACTAAAATGGTGTCAAAATAATAAAGAACAATTAAAAATGGATATAATAGCAGAATATCGAGCTTCAAACAATTTTAGTGATTTTTGGAAAGCAACAAATAAACTTAGTCCTAAGTCTGGTCTCCCTGTGAGCGTGGGAGGTGCGTGTGACAGCAGAGTAATAGCAGAACTATTTCGAAACCATTTTACTGTTCAATCTCCGCTGGGACCCTCAACTGGGGATGCTGAGACTATCATGACCGGTGATTTGTATATAGTGTCTGCCAAACAGGTGCGTAATAGTACATTATGATATAAGCGCGGTAAGTTGATAATTACAGCCGAGGCGATATTGCTAGCCCGAGCCGCAGGCGAGGGCTACAAGAAAGCAGACGCTGTAATTATCAAACCGCACGAATGTCATACGACGTTTTATAACATATTTGCGAGGAAATAAATAAAATTCGGACTTTCTTAGAAAAAAACAAATACAGCGAAAAGAAAAAGCGCGCGGAATAATTTTTACTTGTCACAAATATCGATGCGCGCGCATCAGCGCTTTTTTTAAGGCAAAAACACAAAAACAGCCAGTATTACTAATAAAGTAAATTAATATTTTTGTGTTTTATTACAGATAAATGTTTGTAATTTATGGTCTAAATTAATTAAGTTAAAGAATTAAATGTTTATTTTATATAATTATATCATAATTATTTTATCTCCCAAAGTTAATTTTATTCATAAAATGTTGACCACTTTTCTGACATAAAAACTCTTTGCTAAGATTTTAAAAAATAGGTACCGTTCGTTACGTACGGAGCCCCTTGATTATTAGTATGTGAGCATGAGAAGCCGTGCAATTTACTTTACATTACCGCACTAGTGCGTAATGAGATACATTACAACACTGAAATTGGTGAAATAAGAGACCCTTTACGAGCAAATATGTTATAAAATTAAAAACCGCATGACTAGTGGCAAGTCGCCTGGTCATGATGGACTCAGTATCGAACATTTGAAGTATGTCGGCGTCCATCTACCGCGAGTACTCGCAATGTTCTACTCGCTATGTCTGAGTCACACGTACCTGCCTGCTGATTTAATGAAAACCATTGTTGTGCCAATAAAAAGAACAAAACTGGTGATTTGTCTGATAAGAACAACTATCGGCCAATATCGTTGGCCACAGTGGTGGCTAACGTTTTAGACGGTGTGCTTGACTCAGAAATTGAAAAACATATTCAAATACATGACGCTCAGTTCGGTTTTCGGGCCGGACTCTCTATTGAAAGCGCAATTTTGAGTCTTAAGCACACTGTACAATACTACACTGATAGATGTACACCTGTGTATGCATGCTTCCTCGATCTATCAAAGGCATTTGATATGGTGTCATATGACATATTATGGGACAAACTCAAGAGGACAGGCGTACCTACACAGGTGCAGAGAATTTTTCATTTCTGGTATGCTAATCAGACCAACAGTGTCAGATGGGCTGACAGCTTCTCGGATGCGTACAGGTTGGAGTGCGGTGTGAGACAAGGGGGGTTAAGTTCTCCAAAGCTCTTCAACCTGTACGTAAACCAGCTTATAGTGGGACTCAGCAGCACACGAGTTGGTTGCTCAATTGATAATATCAGTATGAATAACTTTAGTTACGCTGACGATATGGTGCTGCTGACGCCTACTGTAAGCGCAATGAGAAGACTGCTAGCTATATGTGAAACATATAGTCACACCCATGGCCTTATGTATAACTGTGTAAAAAGCGAGTACATGGTCTTCAGGGTCCCCGGTAAGTGCTCAATAAATGTGCCTGCAATCAAACTTAATGGTATAGAGCTTAAACGGGTACAGCAGTTCAAGTACCTGGGGCATTACATTACCGAGAGCCTTGATGACCAAGCTGATATAGAGAGGGAGCGCAGGGCATTGGCAATCCGAAGTAATATGCTGACCCGCAGGTTTGCACGTTGTAGTACTCAAATCAAACTCACTTTATTTAGAGCATATTGTCAATCGTTCTACACGTGCAGCCTGTGGTTCAGCTATACTCAGAGATCGTTTAATACCCTGCATATCCAATATACTTATCCCACACACATCATATTATTTCCCAAATTATAGGGAAAATGTTTAACAAGTGGCAACCCTGTCAACAAACACATAGACAAACAGGTGGCTTCATTGTAATGTTCGTAAAGCTCCGTCTTTCCTTTTTTGTTGGTCTGAGGATAAAGGTAAATCCTCTTCTTTCAGTAAAACAAAGTAAAGATTTAGCATTATTTTATTTCATTAAAAACAATCAAAAGGTTTGTACCACTATTCAAAAATTGCCCGTAATAGTTCTTACAAAATGTGAAAAGATATAGGAACAGTACCTATTACAAAATAGAAATGAAAGTTGAGCCATATGTTACAAAGGTGACAAATGTATAAATAGTACAAAGCAATATCGAACTTGAGATCTAACAGATAAAGCATACATTTGAGCACGAATAAATTGGAATGTAGGTTAGAGGAATGTGATGTCACATTAGTTTTTAATTATTATATAAATACATTACAAAACAATATACAAATAAAAAATACAAAAAAATAAACAATACTTACTAATTTTTTATTAGGAATTAACCACAATTTAATTAAGGAATTTGGTAGCATTTTTTTATCTGTAGGTCTGTACTATTAATTTTTAATTTTACTTGTGGCTGATCTATTTTATCAAACAATTTTAGACATACTAGTGTTTGATAAATTATATTTAATTGTGTTGAATTTAATATTGTACTTAGCTAATTCTACTACAAACTGCCACTTTAGACTATGAAATTACAAAGTTGGGTACCTACCCTTGATTTTTTTTAACTAGCAACATCAGCATTTAAGAAAATATTTATTTGTTAATAATAATATTAGTGCATTCTAAGAACTCATTAAATATTAATTATGGCAATCTGATACTAGAGAATATCTAAATAAAGCTTTCACTTAATATTCCACTATTAATGTAGTCCCTAATTTATCTACTAAAAGTGTAAAAATCTATTTATTTACAAAATAGGTGGACTCTTCGTTAAAACGCTAGAAATGCACACAACACTCTACATATATAAATAAAAAACTCAAAATTTACAAAGGTTTTTATAAACTATTTTATTGAAATGTAAAAAAAATCTAATATAAACATTACCTAATGCAAACAAGATTGGATTTTTATAATTTTATGTATAATGACATCTTAAAGTCCAACTAGGTATGACATCACTTCTTTCACACTAATATAAATCATTCATAAACTTACATAGGTACTAATAACATTAAATACGTTGTTTATAAACGATAGTTTTGGTTTTCTTATATAAAAATAATAGTATCTAATCCATATTTTGCTCTAATTTAATTCTAGGCGTTTAACGAAACACATTACTTTTGATTTTTTCTAGCCTAGATACAGCGTCCTCGTGAGTAAGAGTTACATAATGAAACTAAGTCATGCACTTCTTTACAACGAAATGCGCATTTCGTCACACAACTATATCAAAATATATTAGGTCCCCTGCAGACTAGCATCAGCGATCGGCAATTTAGTAGCTTTATTGCGATGGAAAGTAGAAAGTTGCGAAAACAGGATGCAAAATCGCCATTTACCGATGCTAAAAGTCATCATGTCATGGTCATGAACTCATGACCCCCTTGACCTTCTAAGGTTGAGACAAGACTCTTCTAAGGTTGAAGAATGTATGTTGGATAAACGCCTACTAATATCCTTATCATAATATTTACATTGACTGACTTTGGATGTCATTCTTACTATCATAAGTATCCATTACGATACCTACTAAAATATCATCATAGCTACTAAATACATATTCAAATAAACTATTTTTTATTTTAATGTTATGTGTAAGAACTTTTAGCACATTATTTACATGTCTACTTAAAAATAGATGCAGGTATGTTTTAATTTTTAATCATTTTGGTGCATTCCACCCGGTTTCTGTGCTGGTATAGAAACACTGGAGGATCTCAAGGTGATTTTCCACCAGAGTGGCTAGGCGAGGAAAGGCAAGGAGAAAATTGAAATTTATATGGCAAATTTTCAATCCTCTCCCAGCGCATCTTTGGTGGAAACAGTGTGGATTGATGAGAATATGCGAGGCGTGAATTGAAATATTTGTTTGTGTAAAAATGAACCGTATTGCTTTCGATATAGAGTATAAATTAACTTTGCAACAGAAACACGCTTCTCGAGAGAGGCTTATTGTTGTTCGTTGCTACTTATTACCATGTTATTACCTGAGAATACCGTCATGATAGTACAAGCCTTTTCTACTAGAGGTCGGCGGTCACGCGCGAGCTCGCGATTGTTATCTTTTTGTGGAAAAGGGTCAGTGCGATTTCAATTCTCTTCTCGCCTCGTCTCGTCTCGCCACTCTGGTGGAAAATCACCTTAATACGTTTCAATATTTATACATCTCAGATTACAAAACAAAGAGTGGAGGACAGAAAACTAGAGTGTGACCAAAAGAACGAAATAGGTACTTACTTACTTCAATTTGTGTACTGTATAAATTATTTTTGTTACATCCTGTTGTTCCGTACGCTGTATGTACTTTTTGTTTTGTAATCAGACATTATACAAAAAAATATTCTTATTACCTACTTATTTTTTTACTGCTAGTTTTCAAATTTAAATGCATATACCACCAAATCATGAATATAAAACATATACAGGTTATGTCAGTTCCACTATACTTCCTACTTAAAGCATAGACAAAATATTCAAATAAATAAAATGTACTCATTATTCTACACTATGGCAGTGGGTACTGATTGTTTGACAGTCTTTGCGTAAATTAACACTATTTTAAAATTACTACGTAGTATAAAAGTAATATAATTTATAACTAATTGAGATTCATTGGAAATCTTGTACTATTAAATGTTGTTATACTCTTGTTTCCGCATCGTCTTCAGTAGTAGATTTCCTATAAGCAGTAAAAAATATAAATATCAAAATGTAATTTATTAGTAGTAGGTAGGTAGTTAAACTTTTCCCCTTACAATGTTGAAAGCATAATAAACAGCCAATTTACAAAATAAGAATTCGAAGTTAGAAACAATTTTTTTATTAAAATTTTAAAGTACGTAGTTCTTTTTAGTCCACTCACAATTTTTTTTTATGAAAAGGAAAAAAATCCAAATATTTTTTTTGTCAATTTATAAAATAAAAAAATGATTTTAATGAATTTGTTTTGGCTATAGATAAATTTAGAACATGCATTCTTATTAGACTAGATAATAGAAATGTGATTACCTCGTCCCTAATATGGTTGTAGATGATTTTTCGCGCGGAAACACCACCAGTTAGCAAAGCAAAAGATGATTTACAATGAGTGTTTCTCATACAACCGCCACCATCTATTGAAAAGTTCATTAACATGATTGCGTTTTAATAAAGACTAAAATTAAGTGTGCAGAGAACATTTATTACCTTTCCCATCACTGACAAACAAGCATAGTATTTAATTTTCTAATGCGTTTTTTGTAGATAGATACTAAATAATTACATTTAGTAGAAACACGGATAACTAGTTTTAGATAGAATAATCTCAATAGTTATGTTTAAAATGTATCTTCTTGATGTAGCGTGTAGCTAATTTTAACAATACATAGAATTCCGTACTGTGTCCACATGCACATTTAGAATATTCATGCAAAGAAAAGAAAGATGACATAAATTTAATACTTACTCGCTTGTCTCGCCCATACTTGCTAGTGGCGCCCCCATTTGTTGTTGTTGAGCCTCGCCTAAAAATACAACATACATTATGTACTTAATTATATAAACTATTAGGTATAAAATAATATATACCCACTAAAACCTTTTGGGCAGGTACATGAGAATCAAATTTTTTTAGGTAAGTTCCTGATAGGTAGGTACTATCGTTCTCACCTCACCTTAGTTAACGTTCCAAATCTTTATAATTTAAGCACTAATTTCTGTAAAATTTATGCTAACCGGATAATAAAATGGAGTGTAATTGCAAGAGGAAATCCTCAAGTTACTTTTAAAATTAAGTGTTCGTAATATCTAGTATTGCAACACCTTCCACGTAGGTGCTCTAGCAGAATAAAAAAATAGTCCAAAATCTAATATAGGCAGGTAGGCAAGGCTACTATGGTAATTTCTAAAAAACTTTTGATTTACATTTGATAATAATAAATAATAATAAACAAAATCGCTCGCTGTGGCGGAAATTAGGTGAAGCCTATGTTCAACAGTGGACGTCGTTGGGCTGATATGATGATGATGATACATTTGATATTTGAAATCTTTGCAATTTTTACCTTGGTCTCCAACTGACTATGTGACTTGGGCTTGGACTATGACCAAGGTACTCTCTCACATACCTAAACAATACTACAACTATGCTATGAAAGGGTATATAAAAATAAAGTGATAAGACTATGTTGTATAAACTATTTTTAACAAAAAAATATTAAAACGACTTCAAATCAGTACTAAAAAGCGAAAAATAAACTGAATTAGATATTTAATTCCAAACTAAATAATACCTACCTACCTGTTTAAAGTATAATACCCTATTACTAATCTGTTTGAAGTCGGTGCCAAGCCTAAAGAGTTTGTTAAGCTACGTACTACTTAGTACATACATCTGTTACCGCTCGCTACTTCACACCACCTCGCACTTGCGTGTACCTAGTGGATGGCTCAAACTGAGTGATACAACCTCATTAGGCTGGCACCGACTTCAAACAGATTAGTAATAGGGTATTATACTTTAAACAGGTAGGTAGGTATTATTTAGCTTGGAATTAAATATCTAATTCAGTTTATTTTTCGCTTTTTAGTACTGATTTGAAGTCGTTTTAATATTTTTTTGTTAAAAATAGTTTATTTTTCCATTTTTAGTGTACTTTTTATCTAGCAGATTTAATAATACTGGCTGGCAAACTAAGACGGAAAACCGAAATAAAGAATCTTCGATAGAAGGGAACGTCTATTTAAATATTCTAACAACACAACCTGATTGTAGAATAGAGGAATCTCAAAACTCTCAGCTTTTTATGTCTTTCTTTTTTCCTATCAAATGCGACAGGTAACAAGTATAGGTATACAATGCAGGTTAGATACTATATCGATAACTTAAGATATCATCTAAGAATTCCTTTGAATTATACAGCATTATCTTCCATCAAGAGCTCTCACCTCAGACACTTGAAATAACACAACTTAAGGTTTATACATGGATGAGATATTTAAAGAAATCATCTTCTTACTCCTAAACATTAAGAAGTTTCCCTTTCAGTGACAGCTCACCTAAGTAACCTACAAGAATACAACTATAGGTTTATAAGTACCTATAATGTTGAAAGAATTATCCTCGAACTCCTAATAGTTAAGGAGTTATACCTTCCAGTATCAGCTCACCTAAATAACCTACAAGAATACAACTATTGGTTTATAAGAACCTATAATGTCGAAAGAATTATCCTCCAACTCCTAACAGTTAAGGAGTTATACCTTCCATCACCAGCTCATGAACATGAGATGTTGACTATCAGACGTAAATACTTGAATATCTTTAAAAAATATACGAAAAACGTAACATGTGCCTATAAAATTTGAGGGTTGCCTTCGATTTCCCTGAGATTCCATCATCAGAACTTGACGTGATGAATAGGGGACCAATTCGGAAGTATACCCTCTCTAACAAAAAAAGAATTTTTTAAATCGGTTCAGGCATTTCCGAGTAATCGTTGAACATACATAAAAAAAAAAAAAAATACATACAGTCGAACATATAACCTCCTCCTTTTTTGAAGTCGTTTAAAAATAGTATAATACAACCCCTGAGTACCATTACATATTATCGTCATTTCTCACGAACAACTTTACAAAGCGATTGTGTGAGCAGGACAACAATATTGTGAAAATGTGAACATTGGATTAAGAAAAAGAAGCACAAATATACAATATATAAAAGCAAATATTACCTGTATGTGGTTCGCTACTATGGACCTGCGGAGATTGGCTGATTGCACGCAAATGTGCGTGGTCCTCCTCAGCTAAAGCAAGCAAAATAATTAATCAAAAGCACAAACCGCTTCAATACTGTGCTCCGTACTAATAAGCTTAGGAATAAAATAAAATTAAGCACACTCTCAAATAATAAATCACACCAAGTTGGGAATTAAAACCTTCTTTATAAAATAAAATAGCATATTATATTGTTTGATAATACAATTAATATAATTATTTTAATACCCTCTCATAATTTAAGTGGACTTTATTTGTAAATGTTATTTATTTATTAATCTCAAGATGTCAAGTAGATGTAATATGTATACAGGGTAATTGCTATGTGTCAAATCAGATAGAATACAACACATTTTTATAGCCAATACAATCACTAATATTTTGACATTAAAATTAACTTTTCATAATATATAAAAAAATGTTTTTTATCAGAATAGGGACTGAGTGTTTAAATTGTTAGGTAAATTTTATTATGTAGCTGAGTTAACTTATTGCCTGAGATAGAAGTACTAATATACCTACTGTCTGATGGGTATAAAAGATTGGTCTATAATCATAGGGATGTACCACGTATCTTTACAAATTGTGTACATAACTGTGTGTCTATTTTACGAGTTTAAAATACTTTAAAACATCACAAAAAGTACAAGTTAATTTAAACTACATACCTGTATACGGGAATAAATATTTATCATGAGGGTGATGCTTGTCTGATCCTTCCGACATTCTATCGTTATAATCACCACCGTAATGACTATCCATCTTCCTTTGATAGTCATTTTTCAACATAGTAGCTATTCCCGAATCCCTATAATCCCTCGGTGGGTACCCGTCATGTTCTCTTGTTGACACCCCTGAATCCCGAAAATCTCTGGTCCCATAGACGTTAGTTTCCGAATTCAGGTACTTTGTAGGGCTGTATCCATAGTCAGATGTTCTTGAAGGCAGGTATGTTTTAGACCCGTAGGGATTTCCGGGTAGTCTGTACATTGTTGGCGATATTGGGTAGTTAGGGTCATAGGGTATTTGTTTCTCAGTGTCGTTCGGTAATACACCGTACATTAGTTCGTCTTCCATTACGCCGTATCTGCAGAAATGATTAGGTTATGAATAATATAAATGTCTAAATAATAGGAAATTAGGATAAAGTAGTAATTTTTTGATTGTTATTTCTAAAAAAATATTGATGATTGTCCAAATTTGACGGGCGATGGTATTTGGGAGACCATAACCGAACAGTGAAAACTTGAAAAGGTTAGTTAAATAGAAAACAAATATTAAAAAGAAACAAATTTACATTCGTTACCGTTAACCCTGTTTATATGTTTAACATTGACTTAAGCTCTCTATGGGTGTCCCTAAACACCCATAGACAACTAAGGCAATATAATTTTTTCCAATTTCATTGTTATATGGCATCCACAGGACAGGCTTGCCTAGGCCCTGTTGTGTAATATATTACATATATTACACAACATTATTATAATTATTTTTTAAAGGATATATTGGCCATGCAGAACATAGAACTCCGCTTATTCCTCTTATAATCTGTGCATCCTTAATACCTTTAAAAGAAAATATAAATACATATTATTCAAAGCTACAAACCTATTATCCAGTGGCAGTCTTGAAGCATCAACACTAGCAACATACGTATCATGTACATTTTCTAATATCGAAGGCTTCAGTCTATGCCTGCCTAGCTGGTAAACATCTGAAGTTAGATCCGGATTTGGAAGCGGAATGGGTGACGGCGATGCAAGGCCTGCGTTCACTCCTTCATTGTCTGAGCCTGTTTCTTGAGACCAGCGGCCCATGTCGGGACGGTTTGGCTCTAGAGAAAGTAAAGTGAATTGTCATTATGTTTGAATAATAATTTGTAGAGTATGGTGTTAACGTTAGGAATATTCAAACAAGGACGTATTTAGAAGCTGCAGGCCTAGAGGAAGGACAGGTAGTCAAAAATGAATGATATTACAAAAACAGATAGGGTTATGGGAGCTTGACCCAATGTTTCCTCTTGGATCCACTGTTGGAGTTAACACAATATATACTTGTCCGATGGTGAAAACTCTTTTAGTGTTGGATAGTCTATTTATTCAGGAATGGCCTTCCTGAATAAATGGACTATCCAACATGGCCAATAAAAGCTTAGCAGTGGCCGATAAAGACCGACAGGAGAAAAGCCTCGCGACTTCTAGTATTTAATAATTGTGTACCGTCTCTTATATGCGACGGCCATCTTGGCGGCATCGCCAGTGGTGCGCCTTCAGTGATGTTCGGTAGAAAGCTAGCAGCACTGCCACTTGTTGCACGGTCCCCTGAGAAAAAGTCTTCCTTTAAGAATCATTGCTAATAACGTGGTTAATATAGTAGAAACTTAATTTAATTAAAAAAAAATTAAACTTTGAATACGTATACGCATTTAGAACTTACTCAAAGGAGGATTTAGTGCTTGAAGCATTTGCTACCAATAGAAGCACGATGGTGCAGAGATGCTATAAATGATGAAGGAGGTGCATTATTCATTAAAATTATTTTTGAAGCCCCCGTGGCTCAGTGGTTGGTGACCCTGACTGCTGAGACAGAGGTCGTCGGTTCGATTTCCAACCAGGCCCACCCAGGAGCAAAATTATTTGTTCTGTTTCTTAGTGTAATGTTGTAAATTTTAAAATTTCTTTTTTACCTTTTAGTTCACGTTTTTGTTTATTTAAAGCTTGTCCTTAAAAACTATTTTTTTTTACGTAGTGCATTTGTTTAATTGCTTCTTACTGTTAGCAGAAGGTGGATGACTAGACCGGCGGGTGCTAGTCTCGTCATCATCAGACGAGTGGCTGGAGGCGAGCTCGAGACTCCGCGCGCTGTCACTATCACTATCGGTAGCCTCTGTCGCTTCTTCACCTGTCTCTCCCGTGGTCTCACCGTCTGTCGCTGCCTTGCGACGACGACGTCCTTCGTCTGGTTTTATTGAACAAGATTGTTATAATTGGCATGCAAATCAGTTTTCGTGTGTTGTATACAATATATATTATTCAAAATAAATTTATTAATTTGGTTTGCATTATGCAGGGATATACCCATATTGTCATATTGCGGAAATACCACTAATAAAGTGGAAGGTCGACATTAAAAACTTAGCGGGATTGGATTGATGATATAATTGAATACAAAACAATCCGGTGAAAGTAGTACAAAAAATTGGCTTATTTCATAAATTCAATATTTTACGATTACGAACACAGTCATAGTGTAAGCGATGGTGGCTGAATGGATAAGCGACCGGCGTGCTAAACACGCGGTCCGAGTTCGATTCCGACCAGCAGTACCAATGTGGATTTCACTTTGTGAAATTGATATGTACTAGTCATGTGACGTACCATCTGCTGACGGTGAAGGGAAACATCGTGAGGAATACCACATACCCTAGAAGAAATTCTAATATATCTGATTCACCAACCCGCATTAGGCCAGCGTGTGATTATGGTCTAAACCCTCTCAGCTCTCAAGATAGAGGAGAGGAGACCCGAGCCCAGCAGTGGGATATTAATGGGTTGCTGATCATGAATCATAGTTGTCTGCCAAATAAAAACACATTTTTCTGGGAGTGTAATGGGACAAAAAATTTAGAAACAGTCATAATTTCAAGGCAGTACTTGACATAACATTGAGTTAATGAGAGCATACGATATATTAAGAATGAAGAAATGAAAAATAGACATAATAAAATCTAAAAAGCATAAAATTAATTATTATATACCATCTTTTCTAGTATGCAGTGAGGAGTCAAATCCTCTGAGGTAAGCTGGCATGTCGCTTGCGCTTGTGTTATAGTTGGATGTTGAAGTACTGGTGTGACGTAGTTGTCCGTCACTCCGACTATATATTAACAAAAATTTAATTCGATTTTAATTTGATTATAAGTTACTGAAAACGAGCACAATTTTCTATTAGAAAATTATGATTAATTTTGATAACATGTTACCTGTAAGGACTTGAACTGGTTTTTGTTGTAGACCTGGATGTGGTAGATGAGGCAGAAATGCCTATATTCCTCAATTGACGACCTGGTTCTGTGCTGCTGTGGTAAGCTAGAGCAGACCTATAAAATAAAACATATTTGTAAGTCCTTTTAAAGATCTGAGCTGTAAGGTTAACTGTCAGCATAACACAATACTTTAGTGAGTTTACAAAATCGTTACCTGTTAACTTGTGATAAGTTTTGAGCGCTGCTGCTGATTATGACCGATGTGTCTACTAGAGGAACTTTCTTGCCGAGACATCTTAGTACAGTCCTGTAAAAAATATTTGTGGTAATTGAACCAATAAAATTGTTAAACATATAATGTCAGGTCCCAGGACACAGCCTTGGAGGATCCCTAGCACTGTAGGAAAATATTCAAATGCATCAATACCTATAAAACACCAATATATTTTTATTAGGCTAATAATATGTATTATAATATTATTAAAATAGATTTTTGATACATATTTTTCATTATTCGCAATCTATATTTAATTATGTGCCAAACTGTCGAAGGCCTTCTACAAGTCAAAAGAGCAATTATGTGTATTTTGTTTTTCTATGTGAAAAAATATCTTTTATAAACCCTAACGTTTATTTACCTGGTAAGATTGTCCCTGACGCGCACGTTGAAGGCGATGTACCCGAGCGCGGCGGCGAGCGCGTGCGCGGCCACGGCGGCGCCGAGCGCGGCGCTGAGCGCGGCGCGGCGCGCGCCCGCCTCGCTGCCCAGCAACAGCGCGCTCGCCCACGACACGCACACTAGCGGCACGCACACCACGCTCACGCACAACAACATTCTGGAACAAAACGTTTAAATGTTCATCAAAATTATTCCAGATTGCTACAGTTGATCTCATATAATATGTATTAAATGATATTTATAAATATTTTTGTATAACGCTAAATCATCATCATCATCATCATCAGCCCACATCCACCCACTGCTGAGTATAGGCCTCTACCCCACAGCGCCACTTCTCACGGTCCTGTGCTAGCCGCGTCCAATGAGATGCTATGATCTTGACGATATCGTCTGACCATCGGGCTGGTGGTCTGCCCACTGGCCTGCTAGCTTCTCTAGGCTACTAGGTTCTCTAAAGCTAAATAGAAACAATTAATAAGATTCACACTTTATTAACTTTGATTTTGCACATTAAGTGACTCCTAATTAATTTTATGTATTTGAGAGAAGTCAAACTCAAAAAATTATTCTACTTACCGTAAATTTCCAAATCCAATGACATGATCTCTAACAGTGAAAGCAGCTCGAGTAGCACCCGCTAGGAATACTATAGCTGCCCCAGCATACACTGCAGCAGGGATTACCACCCACCATACTACTGGTTCGTGGCAGCTTACCCAGCAGCTAACGAAAAAAAATCAACTTTAATTAGGATATATTTTTCAAAAACATTTACTATCTGTAAATGCATATGTATAACTCAAAGACTAAATACATTTTATGGTTATCACATTAACTAACTGTACCTGCAATCAAGTGTATCAGTAGAAAGCCTTGAGGAACTCCATTAGGTGTTAATATTGGAGTTTCACAGGGCATGCTTTTGACTCGTAAGTATATTAATCAACATTTTTTATTATTATGGGTGTTTTAAAATATTAATAGTAGCCCCATAAATAGAATTAGAAAGAATAAGTAAAATGGTTATCATAGCATCCTTTTATAATTTTAAATTGACTAAATAAGACACGTAGGGAAATTATAATCTTACAGAAGAGACTCACAAAAGCGCATTTCCATACTGATGCTGATGATGCGATGCGGCAAGTGCTAGAACAACAGCAGGCGCCGCGTATGCAGTGGCGAGCTGCGCGCAGAGCCCGCCGTGGTTGACGTCGCGCAGCTCGCGCACGAGGCGCCGCAGCTGCCAGCCGTCGCACGCGCACCACGCCAGCGCGCACACCCACCAGTAGTGCAGCGACATGGCGATCAGCTTGCACGCGAACTTATATCAACAAAACTCACGATAAAATAACAATTGAAAGAGATACATAGCGTTACATCTATAACCTATCCTCAGTAGTGCAGTTTCAGCAGCAATGTAATAGGCGATATTTATTTATTTAAAACGGGAATTTACGCGATTATGATTTAGGTATTTACATACCTTATAGTGCTTGACGTTTCGGTTACATCAATAAATATTATCATGAAACGCGAAAGTTTAAAAGTAAATAATGTAATAGGCGAGCAGTCGTTAAAACTGCACCACGTCCAAAGCAGTCAGACTCATTTATAATAGAAAATACCTAGTGAAATATTCATACAAACCTCATTTTGCACTAAGCTCGTCCTTGCCTTCAGTGCAATCAGATATAATAATTCGGCCATAAACACACAGAAGATGAGATGTTTGTGAATAGAATTGGAGACGGTTGCGGCTCCACCTCTCATAAGACATAGTGCTGCCCATGTAGCCAACAGTAGAGGTAAGGAGATGCTGAATGCTGTATACGATGCTACGGATTCCAGGAGTGATGGCTCCGGGACAAACTGTTGGAGATTTTAAATATTTAATACTGTCTTCAGGTAATGGAAAAGAATTAGATAAAGTAAACAGATGATTGTAATGAAGTCTGTCCTGTCTTAATTGATAGTTTTGGAACAGAAAAATCAATTGATATCTACTCATATAATCGATGCTAGAAAAAAAGCTCCACTGATCGCCGGAACTAATGCGACAAAAAAATTTACTAGGTCAGTGTACCAAATTACACTATTTGGTATAAAATAAAACAAGGTTTTGTATTTTTAGGCATTACCTCAACATCAACTTCGTCGACCAACACAGCAAAAGTGGACAGATGGTTACAGGTACAGTTGATGAGAAGCGGCTCGTTGGAATATGGTGACCAGTCGTAGTCGATCTCTGTGTGGCAACCCACACGAGACCATTCACCAGACCTGTACAAACATAAAAATTATTATTCATTATCATTATTCCATTACGGTCCTTTCCCATTGATCCGTAAGGCGCTAAGAGACTACTCGGAGTCAAAATCGATTGAGTCGAATGTCGAAATTCCGAATAAGCATTCTGGAGTCTGGACCGTACAAAGTGCGCGTGCGCAGGCGCACTAGAAATCCTTACTACTACTTTATTAACCGTGCTTTGTTGCTTTACTAGTAGTATTAACCGTGCTTTGTCGTGGGCTTCAATATTAGTAGTACATATAAATATAGGCCTACATCCAACAGTAGACATTCTACAGCTCATATATGATGATGATGCTACTTCGAATGGGAGAAGCCACCACAGATTGTAAAAATGTATTATTGTCTGTACTGTTTATCATGTGTTTTTATTTTATTTTCTAAGATTTATGTATTGTGCGCCGTGTTTATCGGACATAATAAAATATTTTTCTTTCTTTCTTCTCTTTCTTACTCACCCTCTTAACGTAGACCAATGTACACATTGCGGGTTCGTCCTCGATCCAAACGTGTCTTTATTAATATCCAACCACATCTGCAATCGAATAGGTCTTTTTAACCTGATTCCACTGAGGCTCTTGTACACCAGCTTTTTATTCACACCGTCCTTCGTTATATTCCCGCTTTCACTAATTAAAGCCATTGCTTTAGGTCCTTCATGACTTTCAAGTTTTTCTGCTACATAAGATGATTCGTTTTCTTGGACATTATCGCTGGTGTAAGATTTGTCTTGTTTTTTGAAAGCTGGTTGGATGAGAATGGGACCGTGGTTGTCATGATTCTGGTTCTCTTCGGATGACCAAGTGTTTTTCGGTGGAATTGGGTTTAGGTGATTATTTGTGTGAGAGTGGTGGTTGCCTTTGTTAGCGTAGACTATACCTGTGTATATACAAAATCCAAGTTTTAAAAAACATATTTATAAAGACATTTTCAATAGGCTATGAGATATGGAGATGATTTTGTTTGAAAGAATAATATTCATTTGAATATTCTAGAATTATCGTATAGCTCAAACAGTTTCAAGGGACATAGTATTTTGAAAATGTAACCAATTTTGTGGCATGAATTTGAATGAATGAAACTATTTGTCTGACAAAAATGAGCTGCAATAATTACTCATGCAATTTTATCTGAATGTGATACTGACCTTCTACGTCTTCCGTATTATTTTCTAGCGAGTTATCTTCATTCGTTTCACTAGCCTCTTTAATCCACACGTACTCTGGTACGAACAAGGCGAGCTGTATGATGGGTGATCCTATAGTGATGTTGACGCCCCAACGTTGACTGACCGATTCGTCCATGAGTAGAGGCATCAATTGTGACGTGTTGCGGGAATATTGGAGGTAAGAGAATACGGCACGGGATTCGTAGTTTAAATCTAGGTTTTCTGTAAATAAGTAAAAAGTAAATAAGTTTTTTAGGTATTAATTCGTGTTTGGTATGATTTAGTTTTTCAATTTCACATGATTTGGACTAGAAAAAAATTATAAATTTCGATTCAGTGTATTATTGATTAAATTCAATTTTGGACACCATTTTTATCTAATTTCGATGTTAGCCGCAGTTTGATAGGATTTAAAATAAAGTAGACAAATTTTTGTTAGCTGTAAAAACTGAAAGAAAAACATAGGAAACCTGCACACCTACGAAACGTACTAACAAATCGTATGTCTCATCCATTAAATCATATGGATCAAAACTCAGGTATCTATCAGTGTGATATGAATGAGTTACCGTGGTTTGAATGAAAATAAGCTTCCAGTACTCACCTTGTATATTACTATTAGTGATTCCTAGCAGATCTAACGGCAGCAAAACTCTCGTAAACAGATCGAATTTATTTTTATTCTTCACATAGTTATTATACTTTGGGAACGATACGGTCGGGCTGGATGGTTTCCTGTGCTTGTTGACTTTCCCATTGGCGTAGTACACGGGCGTTTGTATGGGTGAATGTATGAATGATGACGTATCTGGTAGCACTACTCGCTCGGTCGTGTACGAATCGATGTTATATCGATTTAGTTGCGTCGGTTCGAAGCCGTATATCGATTCTGCTGTTACTATGTCCACTCCAATTACTGTAAGAAAGGTATTAATGTGAATTCGAAAACGTATTTAATTAATTCTTAAATTGTTTATCAACTAACTGTTGCCCGAGGCTTCGCTTCCATGGATCTTTGTTTGTTACTTAACTCCTATTGATCATAACGTGATGTAATACATAAATAGCCTATAGCTTTTCTTGATAAATATAATAATAATATTCTACCACATTCACACAGCGCCATCTAGTCCCAAAGTAAGCAATATAATATAATATTTGCTTACTTTGGGTATTTTTGGGAGTTATGGGTACTAAACAACTGATATACTACTTAAATAAAATTTTTTTTTTTTTACCGCATTCACACAGCGCCATCTAGTCCCAAAGTAAGCAATTATATTTGCTTGTGTTATTGGTACTAAACAACTGATATACTACTTAAATATATTTTTTTTGTAAATACATACATATTATAGATAAATTACACCCAGACACAGAACAAACAATCATGCTCATCACACAAAGATTTGTCCTGGGTGGGGATCGAACCCACGACCTCCGGCTTAGCAGTCAGGGTCACTAACCACTAGACCAACAGGCCAGTCAATATGGGTTATCCACACCAAAAAAATTTTTTAATTTTAGTTCTCTAGTGCCTGAGATAAGCGCGTTCTTAACTCTTCAGCTTTATAATATTAGAATATATAATTATATTCGTCGTTACCGCATTTATAATCTTATTTACTACTTTGAACAACTTTCACTCGTATTTCTTTGGACGAAGATATTAGAATTTTGACAACCACAGTCAAATTTTTCGGACGGTTTCAACAGTATATATTATGTGTATAATCTATTATTTCAACTTTATTCTACGTTCGTTTTTTGGTGTGCGCATGCGCGGCCACTCGAAAAGTAATGCTCGTATACGGTCTTATTACATCAGCCTATACGAACATACCAAAACGCCAATTTGAAAGCGCTTTCAAAGTTTATAAAGCATGATAATTATTATGAGGTTCATTTAGGTGACCTCTAAGAGAGATGAGAGAAGTTGCCGTATTATCCACTTACCTAAATCACTAGTAACGATCTCAAAGGGGCTGGTATATGTGTCATGTTGGCTCTCAGCTAACACCGCTATGTATTTGTCGAAACGTTGCAACAGCAGTTCCATGCCGTGTCCTGTCAGCTCTCTGATACGACGCCACTCCTTCGTGTATTGAACGTCCAAGATAGTGTTCGATGATTTTATAACGTTCTGAAATAGGGGTTATATTTTTTGTAGGGATCGCACGTAACGCAAAGCTTTGACTCCAAAATTTATCGGTTACCTATTAAACAAGATCAATTAACCCACATGCAATATTATTATTTCCTAAACCCCCAAACAAAGAGTCGATAAAAGATAAAAAAAATATATCGTGAAATTTGTAAGCGTGTTTCTGAGGTATCACATGACCCAAGGGCTGGCCTCTACCTGGGGCAACGCATTATCCTTGCTATTCAACGCGGTAATGTGGCCTAGCCTTTTGGGTACGTTTCCTCAGGAATCTGATCTCATCTGACTGATCATGAATATAATATAAAAGCGAAGCGCCTTCACGCTCAAACTAGCTGACACCCTGGATTAACACATAGGCATTTTTAACGGCGGGGCATTGCTAATCTGTATATAAAATACAGCAAATATTTTAATAAGAATATATTCCGATCAGTAAGTGTAAACATGTATGATTTAGTCAAAGTTATATACAAATATCACCCTTCTAGTAAATACCAACAATCATTAACCAAAAATTATTCTTAAAATTACTCTACTTTGTGGAATTTATATGTACTAGTCATGTGACTTGCCATCTGCTAACGATGAAGGCAAACCTCGTGAGGAAACCCACATACCCTAGAAGAAATTCTATGAGTATGTCTGATCCACCAACCCGCACTAGGCCAGCGTGAGTGGATTATGGCCTAAACCCTCTCAGCTCTCTAGATAGAGGAGAGGAGACCTGGGTTGCTGATGATGTTAACCAAAAACGGGTCATATATAATTATATATGAGTCGTTTTTGGTTAAAGATTGTTGGTTTAACCAATTGGTTACAATAACAATTTTACGTCATCGATAAGTTAACGTACCCGCACATAGTCCTTGTCCTGACTATGAGTGAGGTTCAAACCAGCTTGCTTGAGCTCATAGTTGAGTAGTTCCAGCAGTATGCCTTCAGCGACTAGAACATCAGCACCATACAACCGGGGTGTGTTGGTACACGCTGACGTCAGATCAGCTGCGAGACGGACACCGACGAATGTGTTCACTGACAGCTCACCGGACTCAATTTTGCTTAGCTATGAACAAGAATAATCGTTATTAACGACCCGCGGTTTCACCCACGTGGTATGTATTATGTACATAATAAAATTGTAGGTATATGTAAACATTCCTCATGAATCACTCTACTCGTATTAGTGAAAACCGCATCAAAGTCTTTTGTGTAGTTTAGTATTCAATTTATGTATAAAATTTACTATGTTATTAATAAAAAAGGATTCTTGAAAGCATACTCTAATTATAAAACACTATAGAAGTCGCGCGGGGCTTCGCTCCCGTCGTTCTTTGTTTGCCCACCGCTCAGCTCATATTGGCCGTAATGTGGTGTTATTTTGGCTATGTTACTCATGATAAAGCTTTATAACGGCAAAATAATTTTTAAAATTGGTCCAGTAGTTTTTAAGTTTATTCGTTACATACAAAAATACAAATTTTTCCTCTTTATAATATTAGTATAGATATCAGATAATGCGAACAACTCGTCCGTAATATTTTGTACTTAGTTCATTGAGAGCTAACTAATGTTATTATATTTTTTTTTTTAAACAACATAACATTGACGATGGTTGTGGGATGAACTCCCTAACGAGGTTTTCCCAAGGGACTACAGTATGGGGTTCTTCAAAAAAGGAGTGAATAGGTTTCTTAAGGGTCGGCAACGCGCACGTGATGCCCCTGGTGTTGCAGGCGCCCATAGGCTACGGTAACCGCTTACCATCAGGCGGACCGTACGTCTGTTTGCCACCGTCGTGGTATAAAAAAAAAAAAAAAACATACTGCTATGACAATACAGAAACCTGGAATAATATTTTTTTATTTATTTGAAACTTTATGCACATTGGTCTTTTTGGTTGATGCAAAGTAGACCAAAGTATGTGCAGAGTATTAATAATAAAAATTAAAAAGAAAAAATATAAAAAAATACAAAGAATATTGGTGGTACCTGTTTCCTAAGTTGGTAGAAGGTGGATGTGGTACAGTTGAACATGTCGGGTTCCTGCCAGGGCACTACTTGAGTTTCATCACACATCCGAGTTGCTTTACCACTAGAACCTGCATTAAATAAAATATTATGTAAATATTTTGTGTCATATCTTAGTCATCTACATCATCTACAACCCATTAATATTAATGTTGGGCTCGGGTCTCCTCTCCTCTATGCTGGCCTAATGCTGGTTGTTGGATAAGTCATACACTTAAAATTTATTCTAGGTAGGGTTTTCTTTCACCGTTAGCTGGTAAGACATTAGACTAATACATATAAATTCAACAAAGTGTTGTGTTTAGAAAATCAAAAAGTTACGATAGGTCCTTACCTGCTGGGCAGTCTGTGATAGCTTCTACACCAAACTTGGTCCGCGGCCACCAGACACCATGAGCAAAAGAACGAGGACACCCATCGTAAACAACTGTGGAACAAATTTTATTTTTGGCTTTTGTATAAATTCGATAATTTTGTTCGAATTTTAACATTTTGTAGTAGGTACATTGAGATTTTTTTGCAAGGGCGAATATACGTTATAGATAGAGTTAACGCTACTTTTTTGCCTAACTGAATAATAAAAATGTAATACCTTCACAGCCTGTATTAGGTGCAACTTCAGCGTATAAGTTGGCGCAAGAATCACACGCGCGGCCGATGACCCCGTCGCGGCAATAGCACTGCCCCGAAGTGCTCTCACATGAACTGTTGAGAGAGCCTGCCGCATAGCACTGGCATGGGAAGCAGTCGTTCGATCCTTCAGGTTTGTAGTGATTCTCCTGTGGCATGGAAATAAAAAAATATTATCGAGCCATCTTACTTTGTAAAATATGTCATCATCATTTGATTTTTATATAATATATGATTTACAGAATAATGTTATGTTATGTGTAGTTATTTCAGCAAGACGCTTCACTTTCGAGCTTGAGATTCCCAAACGGATCTCTAAATAAAGGAGTTATGTTAGCAAACTAATAATATTTTTTAAAGACCTATCTAACGATATCCCACACTATGGAGCGCATGAGAGAAAAAAATATCCCCATTTGACTTAGGATATTGTTCAAGATACTTTGTTGGTATGACTAATAAATATATCTATGCCCAATTACAGCTCTCTGGTACTAAAGGCATTTGAGCTAAGCTGTGGACAAACTTACGCGCGCATAGAGCTAGTACCCACGTACGGACATATATTATATAAAAAAAACTACTGCCGCCTACGAAAGAGAAGAAGTAAAATAGTGTTTTTTCTGTACCTTGCAATGACAGTGACCAGTGTTAGCATGGCAGTGAGGATGGTATCCTCTTGTAGCATCGCAGTCGCACGGACCGCATGCTCCGCTCACACCTCCCCACCACCCCCCTGGACACTCCTGGGCTACTGCTTCGATACACCCTGATGCTGAAAGAAATCAATAAAAAAGGGGGATGATCTAATGGCATGTGTGTACAAAAAGGCAGTGACGAATGATTGTGGAGGCCATTCTTTATTTTCAGAATTAATTTAATCATCATCATCATCATATCAGCCCAACGACGTCCACTGCTGAACATAGGCCTCACCTAATTTACGCCACTGGGTTGCGGGCGGCCGTTGGTTGCAGGCGGCACTGGACCACTCGCAGTGAAATAAATTAACCTAAAATACCTATATAAAATTTAATATATCATAAATAAAATATATGACAGGAAAACTAAATCTAAGCTAAAATAAATATATAATGTGATACTAACCAGTAAGCATGTACCCATCCTCGCAAGTACAGTGGTACCCTCTATGAGAGTCGTGATGTTCGCACGTGGCGTGTTCCCCGCAAGGTCGCAGCTCACACGCCTCAGTGCACTGCGGACCCACGCGCCCTCGCTCGCAAGCGCACTCCGTGTTGTCCCAAGACGATACACACGTACTCTGGGAAATAATTCAACGTTATCAGAGACCAAATTTGCAATGTGGTCATTCAGACATCCAACTTAAAATCTTTTATTTAATTTGGATCACATACATGATATTTAAGAACGTCATACAAAGCAAAAAAAGGTGTCAGTAAATTTGCCCACGGCCAGTTCACTGACAAGGTTGAGCTCTGAGAAGAACTTGGCAAGAAACTCAGGCCACTCTTTTTAATTGCCATAGTAGTTATAATTTCAATTGGTTATAATTTGAAATATCACAGAAAGGTACAGAACCGTTTGGTTAGGCTTAAAAAAGTGTTAGGCTATCAAACTTTAACGCAACTGGTCGAGGTCGATCAAATTTAATATTGATTTCAGCAAAAACTGTTTTGTTTAATGGTATTGTTGTGTTATAGGTCCACTCTTGGACGCCCAAACCGTAACATATCTCACGACACTCGCCCATAAAAATTAGACACAGCTAGTTTGGCAAACATATAAGGTATATCTTATTTGAATGTATAGTAACTTACGTATGGTGGACAGATGGAAAGCATACAGTCAGCTCTTGACTGACACCCGTCCCTCACGTTTTCTCTTACTGTTGGTCGATTCAGCAAAGACTGAGCGGTCCCCACTCTTACATCCTGAATAAAATATTATTATTAATTATCAGTTCTCAGCTGTTAGCATCTCTACGAAAATAACATAAAATATGCATAAAACAAAAGTACAGGCAACATTGATGTTGTAAAGTAATTTGTGACCTTTGAACCACATATTGGTAAGCATGCTGGCAAAGTAAAAAGTGTCTTAAAATCAGAGTAATACATGTACAAATTCAGTGATCGATATGTGAGCTATATAATGACGAAGTTACAATACATATATGATAATAAGGCGTTTACCAAGAACAGAACGGCAAAACTCACCTGAATACACCCTTCAAAGTAGCCAACTTCAGACGCAAACAATCCAGCCGTGGTATCAGGCCCACCAATCAAAATCTTGCCTATATATTGTCCTTGTATCTTATTGGTCAACATCGGTAACAGCACAGTTCTCAGTCCGTAGTCCACGTTTACTGAGATGTCTGTGCCGAGCCATTTGATTTCGATCCTGTGCCAATCACCATCGGATAATGTGTTTGTTGGTAGATACATTGACTCCCCGTTGTATGAGTAGTGGAGATGGCCAGATTTTAACTACAAAAAAGGTTTATTGTAGGTTTATTTAGTTACTATGAAAAGAAAAGGCAGCAGCAAAGGTAGGTTAAATTAGAGGCACCAATGGCCGTGCCGTAAAATGTAGGTAGGGTAGGTACTAATGTAGTATACGATATCTTTAAATCTTTTCGTCTATCAAAGTTTAGTCTAAGCAACGCTCATATGATGCTTCAGTTGTTGTTACAGGTGTAAATAGGCTACGGTAATCGTTTACTATAACACAAGACAATATAAAAATAATGTAATCAGCCATTTCATTGATCGATTTGCATTATTTTTTTCTATATTTTTAGGAGATTCAACTGAGAGTTATTTTATATTATTTTTGCATTATTTTATTTAATTTTATCTAAAGAGTTGTCATTGTCATGTTCTATTTTGAAATTTTTAATCCTAAAATTTTACACTAAATTTTTTGTACTTATATTTTCGTACATACAAACCTTGCCCAGACGCTGATTGTAAATTCAACAAAAAATAATTAGATAAATCTGTCAAGCCCTTCTCACGTGAATCACATACTTTTTGGAGATCTATTTTTATTTATACAGAATAGATAAACTCACCGTGATCAATATAGTGCTGTTCTGTCCTACTTGTATTGACATCAGAAAAGCGTCCTGTACTCTAGTTCGTAAAGAGAGAGCATTGACCCACGGCAACTGTATGGGTCGGAGCAGAGGGTTGAATGATAGCATGCCGTCCCCGCTGAATCGCCATGGTGGCGTCGTTGCTAAAAAGTAAGTAATTTATTAATGAACAGGTAAAATGAACTATGGAAATGAGGCTAAGAAATTTAGGATCTGCATATTCATCTTTCAAGATTCAATTGCTGAATGTCTGAAGTCTAAGTGTAAGTTATCTTTAAACTTTAATTCAAGGAGTGAAGAGTTCAAAATCACAGGCATTTTACAAATTTATGTGATTGTAATTTTTAATTAATGTCCTTTAATTTTTAATATACGAGTATTTATATAGACTTGCCAACAAATACTTATACTAATACATTTTTTTTTTATATTATAAAGGAAATGTAGTATATCAGCCTTTTAAACGCAAGTATAGCATGCATTTAAATACATACATACATATACATACAGCACACGTCTCTTTCCTAACAGAGGGGTAGGCAGAAACTTCTTCCTTCCACTTGCTACGATACTGACATACAACTTTGGCTTCTTCAGCATTCATCAGTCTTTTTATGCATTCTCGCCGGTTGAGGGTACTCCTGATCGGTCTCTTCTTTACATAGATATTTTAAGAAGTATAATTGTTGAGAACCCACTTACTTTCAGCGCAATCCTTCCCCGTATATCCTTCAGTACAATCACAAAGATAAGTGTCCCATAAATCTCGGCATTCAGCACCATTATAACAAGGCGCACTGCTACACTGCGACCGTTTCTCTGGACAACCAGCTAACGTCCCATTGTCTGACACGTAAGAGTTCAAGTCTAAGAACTTATGGTCCACGTGTAGATCTGAGATACAGCCGATAAAGTCTTTGTTCTTTACTTGGAAGCTGCTCGGGATGTTGGGTAGGCCGCCGACTTGGAGAGGACCGGTTAGGTCAAGGAATCTGGAAGAAAATGTGCTTTTGAGTTTGAAAGAGTAGTTTTATACACGGTGTATGCGCTTGTATTTGGAATTACGCATCATACGGTAGAGAAGTAGTTATCTGCAACCGTGTTATAGTCTACTCGTAGTTTAAAAGACTTCCGGCTAGTATAAAAAACAAAGTAAGAAAGCCTAAATAAGTAAGAAAAAATCTGTTGCCAGTCACTGAATTTATCTATCAATGTTGTTAAAAGAATCCCGGAAGAAATGATTCACCCTTTAAACCTCTTATTACAAAATACGGATTAAGCATTAAACCAGGTTTAAAATGACAAATTTGACATTAAAACAATGGCTTATGTCAGTGATATTGTATGTTCATACAATATCATTGGCTAATGTCAATTTATACCTGGTTTAATACTTGGTCCATATTTTGTAATCAGGGAGTATGTCATTTAATAGGCTAGATAGAATATCTTTAGTAGTTTAACTTTGGACATAATAAATTATTAAATTTTTATAGATATATTTTTGTATATATATGTTATATTACCTGTGGCAAGTTTCCGTAGGTATATCACAGCGAGCCGGTAGCACTTTTATGCTGTAGTTGGCGCACGCATATTTAGTTCCAAAGTCTGCCGCTCCAGCTAGTGACAGCGCTTTGTCGCAACCGTCTAGTATTAGTGTTGCTGTCTGGTGATGAAAAGTCAGTTGTTAGAAGTTTTTTCTTACAAGTATACTTAACAACTATTTCATCATCATTTCAACCCATAATCGTCCCACTGCTGGGCACAACTACTTACTATGATCGTATTGCGTGACTTACAATAATACTTTCAGTGTAGAGACGGATAAAGAATACATAATGTCACTACCCCATCTCAACGCGTGGGTATCGTAAAAGTCGACTAAGGGAAAAACCATGTGCAGACAAAAGCACTGCAAGAAAAGGAAAATTCGAAATAAACCCTGTACCAACCCGTCTGGCCAGCGTGGTATAGTAAGCTAAATTGCCGCCATATTCTTTGGAGGAGACCCGTGCCCAGCAGTGGTACGTTTATAGGTCGAAATGATGTTGACATTACATTATTAACTTAGAAAAAGTTTTGCAATTGTTTAATTTATTCGCTCGCTTCAGAAATATTATTTATTTAAAATACAGTTCTTGTAAAAAATAGGATACCTATTTACCTCAAGTTTAAAATTACGGGACCTACTAAGCTGATACCAGTAATAAAAAGTATGGCAGAAACGCTTAAACGCACAAAAATTCATGCGTGACTGTTCATAATATCATAAATTCTTTACATCATCATCATCATCATGATATTAGCCCAATGGCGTCAGGCCTATGTTCAACAGTTTGAACATAGTCCTCACCTAATTTCCGCCACAATGAGCGATTTTGTGCCGCCCGCATCCAACGGCCACCCGCAACTTTAACCAGGTGATCGGTCCATCTGGCGGGGGGCCGCCCCACGCTGCGCTTCCCAATACGTGGCCGCCACTCGAGAACTTTTTGAACGATGATGAACGACACAACAAATTCTTAATTAATTCGTCAATCAATATCTAGTATTTACTAATATAAATTCAAACAGTACTCACCCTATTATAATATTCAATTTCAACAGTATGCCAGTTGCCATCAGCCACATTACCAGCTACAGTGACGTCGACCTTGCTGCCTCCCAGAGCGAACGTGAAACGTAGTCCAGGCCCCGAGTATCTCCCCGCTCCGGTATTTATAGTCTCTAGTGCTAGGAAGTCGTGGCGTTCGTTGTATCGACCGTTGTATAAGAGGAGGCCGTTTGGTGTTTGAGTTGCAAACCTGTGAAAAGGTATATCATTATTAGGAGTGGGAAGCTTGACTTAGAAGCTATTGAGGCGATGAGCTCCTTAGAACCGCATCTTATTATTATAATCATCTTGTCAATATTCATTTAAGCCACTTTTTGTCATGATTATCAACAACTCATTACGTCTCTCTTTACAAGAGACTACCTATTTTTAACATGCTGACTGGACGGTTTGGCTAGGTATTTTTTATTTTGCTGGGAATATGCCTCCATCCATACCAGTTAACATAACCAATCCATTGCCTATCTTCGTTCTAATAAGTTTTATGAACCAGTATTCCGTAGCAAAAATACAATACAATACAAATAAATAATTTATTGAACAAAAATGTTTACGTACTTGAGTTTCAAATGCAGTCGATTCCTTCTCTTCAGCCCAGGGAAGGTCAAGAAAGACGACGCAGGGAAGCTTCGGGCTCTGAGCTCGCACAGAGGCGTGGTGTACGCCGCGTCTAACGCACAAGGTTGACACAGCAGGCCTCCCTCCCGCGAGGACATGCACTGTGAGCCGCTCCGACATACCGCAGAGGCCATAGAGCATGTCGCTGATTTTAGTTGAGTTTCGCAGTTTACACCTAATTAAAATATTATATTTAATCCTTTATTCGTCTTTCATACAAAAATCATAACTTACCTACTTATTACATAAAAAATAAAAAAATCATATTTTTTAGCATATTGGTTAGCGACAGTTTAATTACAATAATTTTAAAATAAATCAAGACACTTACCAGTATACCCAGCAGAACATACGCAGCTGTAGCCACCCTCCCTTCGAATGCAAGTACCATTGTTGATACACGGCGACGAGTAACACAGGTCTACTTCATTATCGCACATGTAATGTTCACGAGAACCTACGATAAAAAAATGTTAAATAATATAGCTTTTTAACGTTGACTTCGGGGATCTTTAGGCTCAGTATACCACTGTGGCAATGATATTGTATGAACATACAATATCATTGCACTGTGGTATGTCACAGCCAAGCTTAACAATTCAAGCGAAATATTTCTCTGCGCATTAACTGTCTTAGGCTAGACGCACACTACGAAAAAAAATCGTTACGAATAATTATCGCAAATCTGTAAACAACAGAAATCATCAGCGCCATCTATCAGGACTAAAATTCTACTATTTTCAAATTTGAACCAACAAAAAACATCGAAATCAATGGAGTGGTTTGGAGGTCAGAGTGTACTTTCATATAACTTCAAACTTCATATTAGATTATGTCAACTTTTCTCTTACCTGTAAAGCCATGCGGGCACTGACACGTGAATGTGGTGACAGGATATATGGGCCTAAAGAGCACAGAGTCGCTGTTGATGAAGCCGGACGCGTTACCGAACTTGAGTACAGTGAGACATTCCTCGTAGTTCAGACATGGCTCGTGTACACATATGTTATCGTCGAATGGTAGAACCTAGTAGAAAAAAAAGACTTGCTTATGATAAAGTTACCAACTGAACGTGAAGTACTTGTTTGCATTAAAGCCGGTTTCTATATTCAATAATGTATACTAATATTAGAAAGCTGAAGAATTTATACAAACCTGTACAGTAGCAAGTCTAGCAAGCGTGGCTCGATGCAAGTACACTCGTTCCCTCAAGTGTGTAGGCGAGTAGTATTGTGACGTATCCCCCGCTACACCGATCTCGGCGTCAGGCCGCCGCGCAGAGAACGACACGTTCAAAATGTTCCCCGTCACATCTGTGTCATCCTGAAACAAGTAATAGAAAAACTCTCGGTTAGAAAATATGGTATTGAAACTGCTGAAAAGTTGACTAATAACTATAAGGCACCAGTTTTTGTTTATACTTACCTACAATGTAGAGCGCTAATCGTGTAGCTAAATCGGTCCAGTTTGATTCGAGCATTGACCAAATTATTATATTATATATTTGCCGTCAATTTTCTTTTATAGTAGTTCTCTTTAAGACAAAGATGCCATCCGAAACTGTTTGATTATTACCTCTTTGGAGTACTAAAAGCGTAGCAGCAAAAAAAAAAAACCTAGATACCACTAAACATGTCAGACCACTGGATACACAAATAGCTTCTTGAAACAATCTTTCAAACTTAAAGATTGTCGGAAGTAGGACTACAAGAAACAGGCAAAAAATACTTCTCCTGAAATTTGCTCTTTATTATAATATAAATAAGCAATTATTTTACATACCTGAACACTAAATATATAGATATTCTCCTTAGGGCAAGGTATGATAGCCGCTAATCCGTCGATAAAGAAGCCAAACAGTGGCGACAGAAAATGTTCTGCAGTCATATCGTTTAGTCTCACGGTGATTGAATTAAACAGCATCTGTTCAGTGATCAGCCGGACGGAGAGTTGCATCATTGCTTTTACTTCATTTACACCATCTATTGTAAGAGAAAAAAGTAAATTTATGAGTAGTCCAGCGATAGTTTGGCTGACCTCAAAGTGCACTACATAACCTTTCGTTTAAGTTATAATAAAGTCAACTCGCGGATAACTCGGCGTGCCGCTACTGATTTGCCAGCGCTACCAGATCAACAAATCATATCCTGTGCGGGCCAGCTCCAACAGCATGCTAAGCATGATTGCACAGAGGCTCGACTGTATTTATGTAAACCGATGTTCTGCTGTCTCAAATGGAATTTAACAAACTCGAGCCAAGAGTGTCGCAATGCAATGGAATTAAGCCCCATTATATCGCATTTGTATACTTATTTATTTTTACTAACAATTAGTTCTAAATCTTTAACTAATCCATTATGAGTCATGGTCGCTTAAATAAAGAATTTTTTTTTTATTTGTGCGTACTACCACCCACCATGGAAAACCGCTAAAGCAGTGCTTTTAATGCGGTTTTAAGGTAAAATTGCTGTTCTGTCAGTAAATGGCTTCTTCTTAGAGATTTTTTAAATAGTAACATAGAATGCATGACTTATCCTTACACTGCAACAGTAAATACGTTCCCATTTTCCTAACACAATTCCTGCTACTGAAAACTTGAGGGTAGAAAACTAACTAACACTCATCCTAGCGATACGCCACCGAAGCAGGCACTTTAAACTTTGCAACATTAATTCGGTTTAAAAGGATATTTGCCGTGAAGAAGTCGCAGGTTCCGACTATCGTTAGTCAACGTCTAATCTCGTAATATATAGGTCAGTTTTCTTCTAAGAAACTTTCTCAAATTGTACGGTAAAGAAAAATGAACTGCAGCAAAGAACTTTCTAGTGTATAAATGATAGAGTTTCTAATATGCTAGCTATTCAGTTCACCGTATCCATCCTGTTCCATTGCATACTACTCTAATTGTAAATTACAGATTGTAACTCATAAAAAGGAATGGCCTAAGTTTCTTGCTCATCCTTCTCATGTCTCTACCCTGTAAATCTATAGGCAGGAAGTCACTTACTGTTAGAACAGCAATGTGATTGATAGGCAAATTGGTTGAAACTATTATTATCGATACATTCCTTCGTTAAGATTTTCATAAGAATTACTTTGTATTTGTAGATAATTAAACAGCTTTGGTTTGAGACCAGTTTTCTTTGTGAAAGACTTCTATTTAGGTAGTAATGAGTTCCTGAGTTAGCTAGCTATCAGAAATTTTTTAAACATAATTTTTATTATAGGTAGGGTTGTATGATAAATTAACTAAAAACAAAAATGTAACAATTACCTGAAACAGATATCTCCATAGTGGCCAGTTTGGGTACATTGGTATTGAGTTGTGGAGATAGTGTCATTTCGCCCGATGTTTCGTTCAGTAGCACCAAGTTCGCGTTGTTGCCGGAGAGTATACGGTATTGTAGCTGTCAAATAAATATCAGGTTTAGCACGAGGAATTGTATGGCAGCCTCAGTTTTTACATAATGTTTTATGTCTTTTTGTTTATTATAAAAGACAGGCGATAAACCCTGCAAACTTGAAACTAATATCTATGAATCACACAAATTTTGGTCTCATCTGGGTATCGAATCAAATCGCTCAGCACGACGATGACGCCGCCACGGTGACAGCTAAAGTATTTTCAGTCAGTTAAAGTATTTTCGAATATAACTGAAGACTCACTGTTCAGCAGAGAGAAGAGTGTAAGAGAGAAAATTTGGAAAACTATTTACATTGAATTAGTATTATAATTTTTCGTGATCCTAAATAAAACAATAACAAAAAATAGTCTTCCAATAATTATTATACGAAAATACCTACAACTTGCATATTAAACTATACCTTATCAGTAACATCAGCGTCATACGCCGGAACTCGTCCAAAAGGTCCCACAGGAAAACAGTCCTTATAATTATTGAAAATAATCTGAAAATCCTTCATCATTGGCGCGTTGTCGTTTACATCGGTAACTAATATTTCTACTCTGACGTCATTCCATAATGGCGGGCTGGCTGCTCGGATGACCAGTTCGTATTTCTTGCGAGGACTTTCGTAGTCGAGGTCTACCATGGTCACTAGTTCAGCTTTATCGGAACCTTGGCGTGTTTCTAGTGAGAAGCTATTTGAGTCGTCTCCTCCTAAGAATAAGAATGAATTTAAAGATTGTGATTTGGAATTGTTAAACACAATATCAATTGCTACTCTTTGGCTACCTTAGGCTTCTAAGACTATCATCATCATATCAACCGTAAGAGAGGTCCAATATTGACATAGGCCACACCAAGAGATTTCTACACTGAGTGTTATTTATTTAGCATTTGTAATCTTAACAAACTAGGTACTTTAAATTATGTTCTACCAAGTTCTTATCTGCTATTTTTTGCTAAGTGTAAGCGTAAAAGCAGTCGATACCATATTATAGATAATAAATCCTTTAAAATTAGACTTTGATTTCACAACGCGACAACTAAACAACTTTCTTCAAAAAGGGAATAAATGGTTAAAAACGCGTCCATGATGCCCCTAGTGTTGCAGGCCTCCATAGGCTACGGTAACCGCTAACCATTAAGCATTTCGTACGTCTGTTTGCCACCGTTGAGGAATAACAAACTCAAACTAAACTAAACTCAATCTAGACACCAGGAGCTCCTTACCTTTGATAGAATAATGCACTACAGCGTGGGGTCCCTCGTCTGGATCGTGCGCGTATATCTCACCGACCGTGGTGCCTATAGGACTATTCTCTGCTATGTAGAACATGAGGCAGTCGCTCTCGAACACTGGCGGGGAGTCGTTTATATCTTCTACTTTTATGTGAACTATCACCTGGAAATAAGGTTCATTTTAGAATTATTTCTGTTGGGTTTTTAAGGTAACGATATGTGATTCTTCATTCTATAAAAGTGGAAAAAAATATTTTTGTGAAAAGTAATCACTTATGTACTTTTAAATTTGGTCACTGTTTGAAAATGTTATCTATGTGTTAGGTACTACGCATAGATAACAGGTTAGTTAGAACTGCATTATCTAGTTTGTACCAACTACACTACTAGATGAGTCTTATTGAAATCTACACCTATATTAAAACTAGGCATAATACTTATTTAAAAAAAAAGCGGTAAAGCACAGATATAAATCCAAACATTTAATATAAATCATTCATCATATATTTTATACACACAAAATAAATATCTTGACAAGTACAACAATCTACACAAAACAAAACTTACAGTAGAGCTCAAGGGCGGAGTGCCTCCATCAATCGCTAGAGCCTTCAAGTCATACGTGGCGACTGACTCTCTATCCAACGCCTTGTTCGTCCTGATGACCCCCGACGCGGGGTCCACGACGAACGACCCCTCCTCTCGGTCGCGGGGGTCAAGTTCGTAGTGCACGCGCCCGTTGAGACCTACGTCAGCGTCCGTTGCGCTGATTTGAGTTACTGATGTACCTGTTGATAGAAAATATTATTTTAGTACCATTCTATACACTATAGACTGGCCAACACACAGCCGGGCATTTACTTGATCTCAGTGGATTTTTGACTATTACGAAAAAAGTAAATTTATATACCTAGTACTTAACCAACACCGTCCTAGCCATGATCGCGGGCAGGCTTGACTGCCCCTATATGCGTAGATGCTCTGATATGATGCTCTGACATGTATTGTCAGGGCATCTAAAATAATATAATTTAGTTAGTTTTTAAGATTACTAACACGTAGAATAAGATTTACTAACAAATATGAGTTGTAATACTTGCAATAAATAAATTATTATTATTAAACCCAACACCGAAACAATGATCATCATTCGTCGTTCATATAAATACAAATGGGGTTATTCAGTTTATTACAAGTGCCTTGAATAACGACTGAAATAGGAGTGTGGCCCAATGTAAAATTGCTCTCTTGCGGCAAAAGCTAGCCAGAACATTATAATTTAGGCTGAAGAGTTTGATTCTCATAAGTTATATAAAGCTGAAATAACAAAAACCGCTTACCAACTAGAGCGTCTTCAACAATATTGGCGGTGTACAGTTGTTGTTTGAATACAGGTGCGTTGTCGTTCACATCTACTACTGATATTTCCACATCAGTCGTGTCAGAGAGGGATGGTACTCCGCCATCACGAGCCGTCACAGTTAGCAGATAACCTAAAAATAACGAATATGTTTAGAAGATTATATACAATATAAGGTAGGTTTTTATACGTAACTGTTTTTTATACGGTTTCGGTTCGGGTGTGTTTGTGTGTGTGACTATGTTTGGGTTCTCAGTATCAGCCCGGAGCTTGAAAATGTGTCTGGTTAATGGCAATACGTTCGGCTCTTATTTATATTATTATTATTATTTATTATTCTACCAACCCACAGGCACTAGACCAGCGTGAGTGGATTATGGCCTAAACCCTCTCAAGTTAGAGGAGAGGAGACCCGAGCCCAGCAGTGGGACTTAATTGGTTGCTGATGATGATGATGATGATTATTTATTATTATTAGATATTATAATTATTTCTTATTTTTTTACTATTAGGTATACGTCGGTAGGCAGGCGTCCCTTGGCTAAGGTAACCGCTTACCATCAGGCGGGTCGTAAGTCTGTTTGTCACCGTCGTGGTATAAAAAAACATAGCTGACGTATGATGGACATGCCTACTATTGCGTACCCCTTCGGGGAAAAATGCATGGCGTTAACTAAAATAAAATCTGCTATTGTATTTACCATCTTAGTAACAAGTTATGATTGCAAATTAGTTCATAAATGAAATTGAAACTGCATTTAAAGTAGCATAGAACTAAGTATAAAGTAAAATAAATTCTGATCCCCTAAGAGTTTAAAACTAGTCCAAGTAAGATAAAAATTGGAGTTTCTAAAATTTATTCTTGACATTTTCTTGCGACACCACATTTTATCATTTTGCAGTTCTTGACACTGAATGTGAAATGTGAAAGTGAAAAGTTTAGTACTGCAATGTGTATCAACAGTTGGTTTCTTTAAATGTTTACAGAAATGCGCTTTGTAGAACTTTAAATTGGATTATATGCTAAAGTTATTTGTTAGAGTTTGCTATACATGTATTAGTTCGGCTGTATCGAAATTACTCAGTGCAACATGATCCGGCATTGATGCGTGGTAAAATACAATTAACGTATAAAAAACTGTCTGAGTTGCAAATAAACATAGTTTGCTATGTTTATTTGCAACTCAGACAGTTTTTTATAGGGTTATTGATCAAAAAGGTATTCAGAGTGGATAAATTTCTCAACTGACAACTACTCAACGAAAGAGTACAACCGGTAATTTATTTATTTGAAGGATTCAAATAAATAAATTATACTATTTCTCAAAATTTATCGATCATAAAATATTTTAATTCACGAACTTACCGCTCATAGTCTCCCTGTCCAATAGCTTGTTGGTAGTGATAGCACCAGTTTGTGGGTTGATGACGAACTCCTGCTCGTGATGTGTGACTGCCTCGTTAGATATCTCTGAGCTCAGACTGTAAGTGATCTGAGCGTTGACTCCTACGTCGCTGTCAGTCGCTGATACTACAAGTACTGTTGTGCCTACTGGAGCGTCTTCGAATACCTGAGAGAAGATTTGAGATAGAATTCTAGTCATTGATAAATTGAAAAAGCTAGATAGTTATCATTTTATCATCAGATGGACCACAGGGTCTGAGAGTTCACTGTCAACAGACAATAATAAAATAGTTGTTACAAATTGGAGTAACTTCTTTGTATCTGAATGTTGTAATATAAAATCTACCACAATAAAGAGAATTATCAACACTTACCGAAGCCGTATACGGCGCATTCTCAAACACAGGTGCGTAATTATTAGCATCAGTAATATTGATGTGGACCATGGCCGTATCTGATCTTCCACCGCTATCAGTAGCTGTAACAGTGAGCACATATCGCCGTTCTTGTTTGAAGTCAAGCGGCTGGGCCACGGTGATAAGGCCTCGGCCGTTTTGTGAGGTGATTGAGAAACGGCCGCGGGTGTTGCCACCAGTGATCTCATAGTGCAATCTGTAAGAAAGTTTATTTTAAACATGGAAGGCATTTATAGTAGGTTATTTTTTTTTATTACATCGAAATATTTTAGGGCTATTATAGTACTTGTGCATGCAGTCAATTCATGCCTATATAAATCATTATAACAACGTATATCCAACGTAATTAAAATAAAAAAATAAAAAATATTAAATATGTTGTCTAAACTTTTTTTATTTATATTTGAGTCACTTGTTTATACCCAGCTACTGCCGTGTGTTCCCCGATTTATTATCGGGGGTTTCAAGTATTTGTCGACATTAGTAACGAAATTTATTGTGATGGAAATGAAACTCGTCTTAAAAATTATTTACCTATTATCCTCATCGGCATCAGTAGCAGTGAGTGTGACAACAGGCGTGCCTGGTGGTTCATCTTCAGCTAATTCGACTTCGTATTGTGGTGGAGAAAACACAGGATCATTGTCGTTAACGTCTTGTATGACTACTACTACAGAAGCCGTCGCTGACCGGGGTGGAGTCCCGCCATCTGTCGCTGTTACCTAAGAATAAATATATATGTAAGAATTTTTTTTTCTCTCTTTTATTATTATCTCTGCATCTAGCATTCTAACAGTCAACATACCCTAGGTATGTAATATGTACATTTTATTTATGCAAAGGTTTTAATAAATTAATAAAATACAAAGACATATTCATATTTATGATATAAATTATATAATAATGTATGTGCCATCACTTGTTTCACGCAAAAGTAAGGCCAACGATATATCAAATCCAGACTTTTGTAGTTATAATTAGGTTTATTTGCCACGTGATAGGAAGAGTTTATTGTCATCAAACGCGGTGTCAAAAGTCTCCAGTGATACAGACTATTTTTCGATATTTGCGAAATAAAATATTTACATTTTGCGAAATTTGGTTATCAAGTTTTGTACTCGCCATAGTAGTTTTACATGAATGTGCATACTACCATTGCGTCACTGCGTATGAGCCTAATTTTTAGGTATAACCTACTATATCATGCCATTCTAACCTTTTACGTACATTAAATTCGAATTTATAGAAAACATAAATTAATTAGGGGGCTTACTCTGAATTTCGACATTCGATTAGTCGGTTTTGATGTCGCTGTCAAATGTTTGAAAGTGATAGCGATCATATCTTTTCTTACATTTGACAGCGACATCAAAACCGACCAATCGAATGTCGAAATTCAGAGTAAGCCCCCAGTTCAGTAAATAGTTGTTACTAAATCTCCAAGTAATCCAAAAATATTTAACAGATACTTCTTCTATGTATTTTCTTGAAACTTACCATTAGCTGGTATTTGGCTTGCACTTCTCTGTCCAACTGACCAGAGGTGTACACCCAGCCGGACCTAGGGTCTATGGTGATGGGCATATCATTGTTGTTATTATATTCCTTGTCTGTCAACGTGTAGGTTATCTCTGCGTTCACTCCTTCGTCGGCGTCATAGGCTTGGACCTGGAATGAGTATTTTATAAACGTGCTTGGACTGACTGACTGACCAATTTTAACGCCCAGCACCGGACCGCTGTGGGTTACTTGGAAAAATGTATATTATGATTAATAAATAAATGAAGTTAATATCCTCATCAGCATATCAGCTGCAGGAAGACATATGCTACAAGCCTCCTCAAGAGATTTCAATATCAGGGCGGGCTGTATGCGGCCTGCATCCAGTGCGATCGTGCTGTTCGGATCCATCCATCTTGTTTTCAATATTTTTTGCGTAAAGTCTAATTAATCTCTGTGAACTGCAGTTTCATCTACATTAACAGTTACTGCAGTTATATGGCTTGTAGAATAAGGTTTTATAGCCTAGCCTTCCTGAATAAACATGCTATACAGTGCACAAACAAACTTTAACTAATGGTAGTATATAGGAAGCAATTCTAGTATACTACATACAAGAAATATATTTTGGTGAAGATAATATTACTGAGTACTGTAAAAAAATATTCTTGAGTTTCCCAGCTATTTTATAACCTCATCCGTTTCATAAAAGTAGCTATGGAAAAGGTGTGGCATTTTGCTACGTGTATCACGTATCACATCACTCGTTACGTTGTTTCCTTAGAAATATAACGCCTCACTGCTTTATGGATTTTCAAGTTTAGGGCAGTAAAGCTATAACTGTAGGTAGGCCTTTTTTAATATTCATCTCTAACTATAAAACCATAATATTATAGGTTTAAAAATAATATATATTATTTTATTAATAAACAACCATGTATGATGCGCTTTCACTTCAAGAAGTGAAGATGAAAAGAGAGTTTAGAGCATTCGTAATTAGCTAACTAAGTGTTGCCTTCGATATCGATTTTCTATATAAATATTTAAATTTTTTTGAAGCGATGGTGGCTGAATGGATAAAGGACTGGCGTGCAAATCACGCGGTCCGAGTTCGATCCAGACCGGCAGTACCAATGTAGATTCCACTTTGTGGAATTTATATGTACTAGTCAAGTGACTTATTACCATCTGCTTACGATGAAGGAAAACATCGTGAGGAAACCCACGTACCCTAGAAGAAATTCTTTGAGTATATCTGATCCACAAACCCGCACTAGGCCAGCGTGAGTGGATTATGGCCTAAACCCTCTCAGCTCTCTAGATAGAGGAGAGGAGATCCCGAGCCCCGCAGTGGGACTTAATGGGTTGCTGATTAAAATTTTTCCGTTGACAATAATTTTCAATGAACCAATCTTCTATAATCCGCCCTCTGTGCATTATGTCTTTATTTATAAGATGCTAAAAGTTTTAACTCATAAACAGACGCGAGATAGTAAACTTGCAGTTACAATGTCGTCGCCCGTATGGAACAATAACCATTACATTTATAACACCAATAACATTTTATATTTGCCGACATTGTTTCAGTTTATTGAGAAAGTGTTGTGATGGATGATACAATGATGAAAGGCTTACTAAAAATAACGACTTTGACGACAAATTTTGCATTAGAATCTAATGTACTTAATCGACGAATTGTGTAATGCCTTTGATACAGTATTGTACTAAATCGTGATGGAATGGTATTACTTTTGAATTTCCTATGTTTCTTGCTTTTCTTCCTATGTTTATAATAAATGAAGTGGTCACAAATATTTAGAATACTCACTCTAACAATACTATATCCTGCAGGCACATTCTCACTAACAGACTCTTGGAAAAGACTGGTGTAGAATCTCGGAGCGTTGTCGTTCACATCTTTCACGTTGACCAGGAGTTGAGTGGTATTCGAACGGGAAGGACTGCCTCCATCTACAAAGATGCATAATGTCAAAGAAAAATATAAATAAAGACAATAATCAAAACGCTCTTGAAGGCATTAAAACGTATAATATTCGATCAGGGGAAGTCACTTCACTCCTAACTCGAGGGGTTCCCTTGTAGTCACAAGAATTTCACAATCAATCTCTCATGTCAAAACAATACTATAATTATGTATATAATAATTAATAAGGCTCTAGTTGAAAAACAGAGCGGGACTCTTGTGCCCTGCATTAATCTGAATGAACTGGCGTCCTACTTTGATGCGGGCGTGAAGTCCAACTCGCTCTTTTTCTCTCAAATACTTACGTGCCCATGTCCGTTAAAACATGTGTTTTATTCTTTTTTTTCGTTGTTTTAATTAAAATTGCATGAAAAGATTGATGAATGTTGAAGAAGCTCTTTAGATATTTACTTCCACTTGTTACAATTCTGCCATACATCTTTATGTATGGCAGAATTGTAACAAGTGGAAGTAAATAGGCTCTGCCTACCCTTCTGTTGGAAAAGAGGTGTGATCTATTAAAATTACATTTATTTAAGTAGGTACTCTGAAGTTCAATTTCTTTTAAATGAATATTTTTTATTTCTTTCTTTCTATTTCGACACGAAGTGGGGTTAGAATTTACTTCAAAGACTTGATTACATTATTAGTTAGTTGTTTGTTACAAGTGAAGTCAATAAAAGCGTGTTAAAATATAAACTCTTCTAATATAGTTTCAACGAAGTTTGTAAAAGTTTCTATTGTTAAAATATCATCAAAGATTGAGCTAAATAATTCCTATAATAATAATTTGTAGAATTCGACATTATCTTAGTCTTTGGAGACCTACCTCTATTTTCAACTAACCAATTTCTAAACTACTACATATTCAATAGCAGTCCTAACTTACCTTGGGCTCTAATAACAAGCCTGTAGCTCCTAACTTGCTCATAGTCAAGTGGCTTAACTAATGACACGTCACCACTCAAACTGTCGATGGAGAACTGCAGCTGTGTGTTACCACCGATGATTGCGTAACGTATTGCTGCGTTTGATCCCACGTCTGCATCCGTTGCCCTGGGAAAACGGCAATGAATTAGGAATATAAAAAAACTCAAGTCAAAGTCGTTTTTATGTGGTTACGTATAGGAAGATACAGCTTTTGAAAGTGTATCATATTTAGTCTATGCAAAAAGTATAAGTAGTATAATAAAATTATTACTTAGAGATCAGAGTTATTCCGTTCGGATCCCCTAATTTGATCCCCTGCTGATTATTAAAAAATAATAATAAAAATATAAAGTATAGCATATGGGACGAATAATGTGATCCACGGGTTTTTGGTTAAAGTTTTTTGTAATTGTTCATAATGGTAGACAATCTTTAGACCACCAAAGTTTTGGTAATACTAAAAGATACCCAAGTCGCTTACTCTTCAAAAATGCTATATTTTCTTACAATAATAAGGTTTAGTTGGTAATATACAGCTAGCTGCTTTTCCATGAGCTGTGTCGGCCTCATCTTGTTATATCAATCAATTTTGTTTAATCACGTTTCAAATTAAATGAAAATATTACACACTTCATCATTCTAATGAAATTTGTAATTTTGTATGTGGATATCGTGGAACGAATCTTTCATTATTATTATCCAATTCTGTAGGTATATTAATTTTCAATTTAAAATGAACACCGTTTTTCCCGGAGATTTCCCGGTGAAATTGAGAAGCCCTTTTGTTTAAATATGTTGTCTTTTGACTTCATTGCACAAAAGATTCTACATACAGCTCTAGCATATACAGACTTAAATAGATTTCTTCGATCTATATGTCAGCCCCTCTAGGTAATCGATTCGATCTATGTTTTCTATCGACATGTCAAATTAGTACATTGATCTTAAGATTGATTCTACATTGAGCTTTTGACATTACATTTAAATATTTCGAATAGAATGGGCAAATTGCCAGTTGTCTAGGGGGATTGATATGTCGTTCGTATAAATAGATCAAATCGTTTGCCACTTGTCTAGCCCCTGAATAATTACTTTGATTTTTTGATTGACACAAAAAAATATAAAACATTTTCTAAATTAGGCGGGTCGCATAACTAAAATAATAACCACTACAAATACAACTGACAACAAATTCATTATCATAAAATTAATTTCATATATTTTATTCAGCCGAGCCGTACCAAAGCGGTCACATCTGCTCGCATACAATATGAATTTCTAACTATTTATCGACCACAAAATGGTCCAGTGAAATATATAAAATATTGCAGTTGGACACCGTCGTACTAAAACAATAAATAAGCACTGGCTTCTAAAACTATTCCAATAACGATTTATGGCGATACAAATTTTGAACACCAGACGGTGGACCGATCTAGGAAGATTGCCAAGATACAGGAAATATTACCTTATTGATAAAGGAATATTCCAGGGACAGTTGCGGGTATCAGAAACTCCGATATAGACTGTATTGTTCACTAATATAGGCTGACTAGAAGCCGCGCGGGGCTTCGCTTCCGTCATTCTTTATTTGGCCACTGCTCAGCTCCTATAGGCCGTAGTGTAGTGTTACTAGCCTACTATAGCTTATGTTACTCAGTAATAATGTAGCTTTCGTGCTTTGGCGAAATAATTTTTGAAATCGGCCCCGTAGTTAAGTTTATTCGCTACATACAAAAATATAAAAATTGTATCCTTTTCCCTCTTTATAATATTGGTTTATACTCGTAGAAGAAACTAATATTGAAGTTTTATATATCTTTATAGGTGTTTCTTATTGCAGGGCAGACATGTACGATTCGCGAACTTCGCATTTTTATTGTTGCTCTATAAGAGGTGAAGAAGACATTCATTCAACATATGATGGCCATTTGAACATTTTTTTACGAACAGCCATGAAAATGTTGATCACCACTTTTTGCTTTTTTGCCACTACGCAATCGGTCGTAAGTGCCTTAAAAACTACAGCAAATAATAACAAAGTTCTTTTGAAGAAACATTTTTGGTAAAATACGCCTGCAATATACGGTTTGTGCTTGTAATCGGATTACATTTTGACCTCTTTTGGTGCATTTGTATGCATTACAAACAGCTTTGTTAATAAGCTTTGTTGTTGTGAATGCAAAATGAGCATTTTGTGCTGTACTGTAAGTCAGTAATTGTTTTTAGGAAAATCTGACAAAATATGAAAAATATGTGTAAACTTTTTTCACCAGATTTTTTTGAACTTTGTGTTGTGAACTCTGTTTGTTTACAGTTCGATAGGTAACAATAACCTAGAAATAATCCTTATAGTATTTGAACAAATACTATATCATTGTCTATAATATAATAATTAATTAATATTGTTTCTTGTAATGTTAAATTTAATTATTTCTGGGTGTTTCGAGAATATCTGGTGTTACAGACGTACAATACCTCTGCAAACGCCTGGTACCATAAACCTCGGAATATCAAAGTTTACTCTTGACATTTGGTGCGGAAACCTTGAAATTCAAATATCAGCATAGGCTACTTTCTCCATACGATGTGACAGTAGCTGCAGTATTGTGTTTCCAGTGAAGAATTTCCGCGACAACTAAGACGCCCTTGATAATAAGTTCGAAAATTGGTTGAACTTCATAGATAAATAACGCCTTTTTTCAATATACACTTGATGAATCTGCACACTAAAATGATGCTTATTGTTGTTGTATTGAGGTCACTTACTTGATTCGTGCTATAATAGGATTGTCGGAGACAGTGATGTCCTCGTCTACTGTCACTGTGTAGGTCTTCTCGCTGAACTGAGGGTAGTTGTCGTTGTCATCTAAGATGTTCACGTGTACTGTAGCACTGGGAATAGAGAATAGGATTACAAATTGCGTATGATACTGTCAATACGCATATTATACGACATATAGCACGCAGAACTTGCCGATGGGATTGAAAAGTTCTGGAGCAATGACCATGTACCGGCATTGGCCAGTTGGAATATAGGACCGAAAAATAATTTCGTATATAAATAGAGCATTTTATTTTCAAGATACGCAGCAGGTGAGCTGTGTGACTCTGACTAAATCGATATGTGAATCCATAGTAGGGTCTCAGAGCATGAAATGTCACTATCCTAAACCTCTATACTAAGACAATTGAGCTATTAATAATTAATATTAATCAATATACTATACAGGGTACTACACATATGTACGTGCCCTCAAAGGCTCGGTCCAAACAACAAACATAGTTCGGATTACATCTTGTGTACATAATTACGTATTAGTAAGCTGTTAACAGAGGTCGGCGTAAGGTCTGACCTGCCTAACTGCTGATAAATTCATTAGTATTGTGATCTAAGCGTGTTTGTATATTACAAGCAAATTATTTAGGAACAGAGGCTTTACAGATTTTGCAGCGAAATAAGATGATTTAAATGCTTAAGATGGAATATAGTTAGGGAGAGACAAGAGTGGGAAGTTATGGGGGAGGGTTTTGCTTACACACTTCAAAACTTTCTCAACTTGCACACATATTCATTTCGTAGACAACAGGTCTACACTACCATTAAATTCACTACTAATACTATTTAAAGTAGAGAACTTTTTGGTTAGTATGTCTTCCTGGGTAGGATACCATGAGCGGCTTCTTTGTGACGTCGACAAGTTACATTCACTTAGAATTTCTTCGTTTTCCATCACCATTAGCAGATTCCAAGTCACAGTAGTACACTTCTATTTGCTATAAAGTAAAGCTTTTTTTCGTCTTCTGTTTTTGGCTAGGAACTAAATTTGGGACCTATGGTTTGGCACGCTCTCCCTTAATTCTCTAGTAAAACTTATATTAATAAATTTAACTACAAGTTATTTACACAGTACCTATTTTACTCCACCAGTTTTTTATACAGCAATCATGAACAAAATTACTTAAGTGATATGAAGTAAATACTGGAACGAACAAAAAGTAGGTAGTTCAAGGGTCATTTGAACCTTTATTAACCTATATTATGTTGGGAACATTTATTTTACAGGCTTTTATATGATAATGGTAATGAGCGGTCGGCCTAATGCAAGGTCCGCTACTTTACTCTTAAATATCAAAGGTCACTTTACGCCTTACTACATTTTGTATTTAGGACTTTACTGTTTTGAACATAATTATTATGATGCGACTAACCATCTGCTGCAATATCGTGAAGAAACTCACGCGTGTGTGGATTATGGTCTAAATTCTGTCAGATCTCTAAATAGAGATGAGAAGTAGATACCTTGCCCAATAGTGGTATTAAAGGATTGCTATTATTTATTTTTATTTATTTATTTATTTCAAACTTTATGCACAATTGTACAAAGGTAAGCTTAATGCCAGAAGGCATTATCTACCAGCCGACCTTAGGGTGATGCAGAGAAGAACACGGTAGGTGCAAAAATCAAGGAAAATTGTGACGAGTAAGCTATAATATTAAATACAATATAGGTATAATAAAATAGTAAATATAGGTACTACACATACAATAATTAGATACATATTAAATAATATATATAGATGTAAGTAATATATATATATATATATATATATATAAAATAAATACAAACAAAATGAATATAATAATATCAATATATATACTGCTAATTTATTGACGAGATGATTGTGCTAGTTTGTCGAATAGTATGCTTCGTACTCTTAACTTAAAGGTAAACTTGGTAGTGACCATCCTGACCTCCGAAGGGAGCGCATTCCAGAGAAGAACAGATTGTATGAAGAAGGAACAATGAACAAAATCAGTGGAGTGAGGAGTGGGACAGGTGAGAAGAAGGTTATTAGCCGAGCGTAAAGTTCGGTTATGGGTTATGTATGTATATGGTATTATGTATATTATTTAAAAAAAAAAACTTTGTAATTATTTTATTAATAGGCAGCAGAATTTAGTCGTCTACCCGTCTTACTATCCCCACTATCCGTCGTTAAGAGTTAATTAAAGACCTTAAATAAATACAATAAATACGGATGTAGAGCCTTGTCGTTATTAAATTTTTTTATTTTTATATCCAGACGGTGGCAAACAGACCTACGACCCGTCTGATGGTAAGCGGTGACCGGAGCCTATGGACGCCTACAAAACCAGGGTCATCACGAGGGCCTTGCCACAATTTTTTGAAAGAACTACGTACCGTAATCCTTTGGAAAAACCTCGTTTAGGAATACATTCACACATTTATTCCACTCTCTATATTAATTAAATACTCACGTGCTAGACAATCTATCAGACACAGGGCTGGCTTGATCAGTTGCTTTCACGATGACGGTATACCTCGCCACCTTCTCTCTGTCTAGAGGTGCCCTAGTCAACAAGGCACCGCTCCTGCCGTCTATTCGGAACACGTCCTGAGTATCAATCTGTTCCGTGTCGATAGATTCGTTCGTATCGTCGGGGTTCAAGGTTTCTGCTGTTACAGATTCTATTGAATATTCCACCTGTAAAAATGTAATAACGTTATTGTTCTGTTTTAACGATCGGTTACAACAAAACGTTCACTAAAAATCATTTCAAAACGGTTTTCTATTTTAGGTTTTACTAGGAAATATTGTTCTGAAATGTGAAAACGTAGCTTAAAATGTATTTTTATGTCGAATGTTTCCACAGTGAAAACCCACGGTAAACAATGAAAATTCAATTTTTTCTTATTTTGTGTACCTATCTACGAGTGAACTCCTTATGTCATGGGTTCGGAAATTGTCATGTATATATTATTAAAACAATAAGTAAAATTAATGAATACAATCAAGCAAATGTTAGTATTTAAATAAAGAAACCAAAGAGTCATTAAATTAAATTTCAAAAGTTTAAAAGTAGAATACAATGAATAAAACAATATCTGAAAGTTCTTTTATGATAGGTACTTCTAGTTTTCAAGTTGGCATGACGCTACAACTGTAAACTGCAAGGAACTTTTACCAGCGTGGTTCTTTGAGTTGAATTATTATTGTTTAAGTTGAAGTCTAGCTCCAAATGGCTGTTACATTTCATAACGGTATTATTAAAATATTGTAATGTAAATTAAATTAATTGAAACCTAGTAACATATTTATATTTTTATACTATAGCTCAATCAGTTTTCTTCAGCATGTAAGTTAATCGTGGCGATAGAATAAAAAGTGATCCAGATTTTGGGTTACAAGTGTTTGGATAATAATTTATCATATGTGACCATGATGATGATGATAAACATATAGAAGGCCAAATTCCCTCCAAAATCTTTGGAGGATATCCGTGCCCAGTAGTGGGACCTTTATAGGTTGACATGATGATGATACATAAATATGACATAAAACAATTTGAAATACCTACAAAGCTTAAACGATAAAGAGGAAGGCTTACCTATAACTGCATATTCTCTATAATGTGTGTAAAGATATTGCGACAGTCCGTTCAAATAATGTATTTTGGTATTCAAAAATTACTATAAGTCTAACAACTCACTTCAGCGTTTTTCCCAATATCCTGATCAGTAGCTTTGAGCGTGAGAACTGTAGTGCCAGCACTGGCACCTTCCCGAACTGAGGATTCATACTGCTGCATTTCGAAAACCGGTGAGTGGTCGTTGCAGTCTAGAACGTTGATCTAAAAAAGCACATAAGCTTAAGTATGCTGATATTTAATAATATATAGCTAAGTGATAAATGATGGTAGGGCATTGCAGCAAATTATTTTCACATGGCTCTTCTAGGGTGGTCGCTGCTGTTATAAGTATTCATACTCGTAAAGGGCATTTTTTGTTCATATACTCAACACCTGAAGACCTACTCGTAATCACGACACACGATTGGTAGATTTTTTTATTGTTTTCAAATATTTCATAATAATAATGTATACTAATTTTTCATAATAATGTATTATATCATTAAATGTTTATAAATGACACGGTCATTTTAAAACATTTCACATCATACATCATCAGAATCTGTCAGACGCTGTATACCAGTAGTATTTAACTAATATACTGTATTGTCATGGACCACTAAAAGTTCAATTAGTGATTGTTGTTCCACACAGTTTGCATGTTCGTTTAACGGACCACTTTTTCTACCCTCAGAGACCAGTAGTGGTTCGTGGACTATAGGTTAAGAACCACTGCCATAGATAGACGATATGAAATTCTGCATTGAGAAAAAATAGGGTGGATATAGCCTAATTCTATTAATATACTCGTAAGTTTAACAATACATGATTGTCATATTATTATCAGTTAACACGTTGAACGCTGAAATTCCAGACTGGGGGACACCGGTGACCCCCATGGCGCTCAAAGACTTAATTATGATTGAATTAGTCACGATTTATAGAAAACGAAGGCAATGACAAAGGAAATTTGTCCTTAAAAGCAACAAAATAAAAACCAAACAAAAAATCTGTTACCTGTAACGTCGTGGTACCACTTCTGGGAGGAAAGGTGTCATCCTGCGCCACCACTCTGAAGTAGTGAACATCGAGCCGCTCTCTATCTAACCGTGCCTGTGTGGTGACTACGCCAGTCCTTGAGTCTACAGCGAACATGCCGGCGGACCGCGAGTCCAAAAGACTTGACATCGAGTATGTTACTGGACTGTTCTCTGGGTCCCTGTTACAAAAGAGAAACAGTCATATTTATAATATAATAATAATAATATTCTACCACATTCACACAGCGCCATCTAGTCCCAAAGTAAGCAATTACATTTGCTTGTGTTATGGATACTAAACAACGGATATACTACTTAAATACATTTTTTTTTGTAAATACATACATATTATAGATAAATTACACCCAGACACAGAACAAACCTTTATGCTCATCACACAAAGATTTGTCCTGGGTAGGGATCGAACCCACGACCTCCAGCTTAGCAGTCAGGGTCACTAACCATTAGAGTCACTACACCAACAGGTCAGTCTAGTATATTTAAATGTGTAAAGTTGGCATTGATACATTGGTTACAATAGTAGATAGTTTTCGTTAAATTTTATTTGATTAGTTTTCGATTTGCCGAGCTTTGTCAAAGTTTTATATGTATCTTGGCTGTTCTAGCAGTAAAATACTCTAGATTTTACCTCTTAAACTGACATACAATCTATAGTAAATGTTAAATAATAAAAAGCTACGGACTTTTATTAATTAGACTTATGATTTAGTAGAAGTCGCGCTTCGTATTTATTTTGACACTGCTCAGCTCCTATTCCCCGTAGCGTGATGTTATATACCCTATAACCTTTTTCGATAAATGGGCTATCCAACACTTTAATAATTTTTCAAATCGGACCAGTAGTTCCTGAGATCATAGCGTTCAAACAAACAGATAAACTCTACAGCTTTATAATATTAGTATAGATTAAGCGTAACAGCTTACATATCTTCGAAGCTCCAAAAAAATTACCGCTCGAGTCCCTAGCACTCCAGTAAGTAATTTTTTATCGTCTCATATCTTAAAGAATACAACCTCACAAAAACCTAAATAGTAAATCATGAAGTAGGCAATAAATCGTAACTTTGAGCTATGATTTACGATTTCTTTTTAATTTTAAAAGAGACAGGTGTTTCTTTCCGTAATGCCCTATCCGCCGCGTGCTCGAATTATTAGGAAAAAACAGGGTCCATGCGGACTTCTAATCGGGGTTATGGCAGCTGGGCTTTTATACGACTCATTTATCTTTACGGGGGTGAATGAGGGAGTTTAAAGAAGTGTAACGAATAGTCACACATGTGTGTTATTTGATGTGTACAATAGAATTACGTATGGCTTATTCACTTTATTGTTAAAAGAGTCATAAGGACGTGAAACAAAGCGGATACGAAATGAGGAAAGAAGACATATAAAGAACTAATAATATAATAAAATCTGCCCATTATAGATCCGCAGCTGGGCATGGGTTTCCGAAAAGGAAACCCCTGGTTTGCCTCTCCTCTATCTAGAGATTTGAAAGGATTTAGACCATAATCCCGAATCAGAAATATCCACTCTTATCTCTGAGGTCATAAATGGTCTTCAATGATCTTCTTTCTAGGTATTTGGTTCTTTCCAACTTGAAAGGTAAGTTAGTTTTGGATCCAATAGGTCATTAAATAAATTGTGCATGCTACAAGACAATTTTACTCTCCCGGTCTCATTTGCGCATCTGTGAAGTCCAAGTCTAATGGTGGTACTACATTTTTACGATCACAACTATTTGAGTCTGTCTTTATTGCCAAAGCGATGACTTGCTTATACATCCAAATTCAAAGAAAACAATCTATTAAAGCGAACAGCAATATAAGCAAGTTATAGAGTGTGAGACATTTCTTTTCAAATAATATGTTCGCTTAATAAGCTTATTGCTGCACGTAATCTTCGTGAGTTCAGAATTAATGATGTAATTTAAAATACTGAGTTCAAATAGCGGCCGATGCTACTGCGAATTACACGATATTACTCGTAATTGTAAGTACGTGATAAACTGCAGACGTATTATTGCTACTAGCACGTTAAGGAGCTTACATGTACTGTGGCATTGGCAATACGTCTCATTCAACTAATCATTGGCAATAGTAAAATGGTAAACAAGGCAGGACACCAGAAACATCACATGCGAGTTGTCGAGACTTGAAAACTGATTTCCACCTCAATAAACTCCAGAAAACACTACACATTAACAACACCTCCGAGGCAATTAATTTAGCAATCATTTCAGATACCTTATTTTGCAGTGTATAATTCACGCATAACTATCAACTCTAACTGCCGCATTCAAAGATGTCAATTAGCAGTAATCTGTCATTAACACATTTTTTTCATTCATTAATCGTCTTTTGGCGTATCGACTTAAGTATTACACGTTTTTACTAAATAATCTTTAAAGTAACGTCTCTGAGAACGGCAGTAAAAGTGTTATAATTTGTAATTTACTCATCAAATCTATACAGCTTGTCAAACGATCTCTTAAATGGCCACGTCATGATGTTAAATTATAATATGACGCTTGTTCGCTTTCAATGGCCCATTGGACTCTTAACAATGGTTCCGGACCACATAAAATAGATGAGTCCATAAAAGTCCGAGCTAGTCAATTAAAACAGATGGTTTACTAGGTGTCATGTACCGTACGTTATGTTCATTAGGACAATGCAGACATCCTGTTTGTAAAAGGAACTTTGAATTAAGATAAGTCATTAGTCATCATCAATTCGCATCTAGGATTACGTCTTGAGGAATTTGACAATGCGTGTGTATCAAGGGAATTTTTGCTTTATTTTTATAAATGTTTACTAAAGGAAATCCTTCCTGCGTCAGTCTTTACAACGTATTTGACAGACACAAATTACTTTTATGCCGCCTCTATACGTTGGCCCAACATGCAGAAATTTTGTCCACAGTGTATCCCCATTGCAATGATACGTTAATACAAAATGACAGTAGTTCAATTTTAAAAAAGTATTTTAACTATGCTGTATTAATATTTTGGCTTAATTTTGGCTCAACGTGTAGAACTGGCTTTAGAAGACTTTGCTAAACAATCAGCGGAATATCCCGTCGAAGAAGGATACATTTTTGGTAAGTCTGTTGTGTTGTTTTACATTAATTTTATAATATACCCAAATGTGTAAATAATTTTGTATAGCCGCTTAGAATTAAATTAAAATCTTTACTCACCGAGCTCTAACAGTAGAGACAATAGCACCAGGTGGTTGTTCCTCAGCCACAGAAGCCACGTACAAGGCTTGCTCAAAGTACGGCGACTGGTTTCTTAACTCTCTCTTCACTCTTCTTGCTATGTCAGTATCATTCAACTCCTGGTGGTGGTACACTATCTTCAACCTATGATCTGAGTCCACGATATTGATCTTGTCACAGTTAAACGTGAAAAGTATCGACACTTTCCACATAGGTTCTTGTATACAGAGATCTCCACTTGCAACTAAATCACCTTGACTCGTCTCAATCATAAACCTCGGATCGCTCACATCCAGAAACTGTACTTTACACATTTTCTGCACCGTTCTAGGCAGGAAAGCGGTAAGGGAATTCACAAATTGCGATTGCTTCAGACAAATCCCTTGCCATCGATCCGTAGTCGGTATAGCGAAACTAGCGTATGTTTCCGATATCCACTGCTTCGCTTCAGCTATTTTTACATCTATGGCCATATCGAATGGTATTAAATTGTGAGATCGTTTCCTCCTACTCTTGTTTCTCGCTGCGAAATCCTCAAACATCGCGTTCGACCACGGATACGCCGTGGATAGTACATTATACTGACTAGAGACTAATTCATCGGCTTCAAGCAACCTCCAGTCTATATTCTCTTGATATATTACTTCTCTCTTATCCCTGATTGGGACCGGTTCTTCATCATATTGTAACGCCGCATCGTTTTGGTCGTAGACTCGGTCAAAATCTATATCATACAAATCTGCGTGTCTTCGACTGCAGTCTTCACCCGTGACCAGCACTCTGATAGGTAGACTATAGTAGTCAATATCGCGGATGCGTTCCGAAGTGGAGTCGACATAGAAAGTGAAGAGATTTGGATAGAGAACTCCATCACATCTGAGTCTTTTGCGTAGTGTGACGAGGCCGCTGGTTCTGTTGACTCGAAGTATGTGATGAACAAAGTTAGCTGTTCTGTGGACGTCGATGTTGTAGGAGCGTTCCGAGCCTAGTTTGTAGACGGCAGCGTCGAGGACCACGTGGCCCGGGGGTGCGGAGTCTGGGACGAGGATGAGGTAAGCGCGCGCGGTCGCCAGCGCGAGCACGGCGACCACCGCGTGCACCCACGCTCGCGCCATCATGACAGAGCTTCACCTACAACGATGCCGCCGCGTCCACCGACTGCTCCGAGTGTCCATCTGAAACAAAACGAAATCATTTGAAGTTCTAGTCAACTTTTAGTAAAAAGTGTTTTTGGTGTGGCACAAGTTTTCGGGACTAATTTAAGTTTGTTAAGATATACAGCAAAGCAATAACATAATGCATAGTCGGTTTTAAAACAAAAATAACTACATGATATGTTTTGAATAAGTGCATAAGATGTGGCGTAGATAATGACGTGTCACATGACTAAATAATTATATTTACTGTAAATAATAAATATAATAATTAATAAACATTGTTATATCAAACATGATCACATTCGCCTCAGAGAAGTCAGTGTGGGAACATGCACAACGGAAACTCAGTAGACACAATCAATAACGAATTTTTATCACAGTTCTGTACAATTTTATGAGACATAAAACAAGCGTCAAACTGATACTTTATGAAACACATTTAGAGAAAAACCAGACAGATTCATATCCCCGTTAAAACTTTATTGGGAAATATAGAATTTCGTTCAAACGTTCTGTAATATTTAGTTCGGGTAAAAATGTAAGAAAACGTGGGGTAAATCGTTCGGAAATAGCGCAAGTTCAACATGTTTTGTTTAGTGTGGAGGAAATTGAAAGAAAATACAAACACCTGCGCATCGAGACAATAGGATTTGGGTCCAACTACTTACATCGTGGATTAAGAACAGTTTGTTTTTATAAACTGTATTGGAATTAGTACCAGATATTCTTCCTTATGATAAGATGATGTAATCGATTAGTTTTTGGTGTAAGTGAAAACGAGGAGGGCTTCCAAGTTAAAACAATAAATAATCTACCTTTTGACACAGATCTATTCCATTGAACATTAAATTCGTAGACAGCGCCTCCTAACACCCTAATTTAGTACCTACGAGATAAGCAATTACCTATTCGGCTTTGTTCGGGTGTTTCCGTGACCGATCGTGTCGAGGTTACAGTTACGGTCAAAAGATAAATGGCATCAATTAACGAAGCATCGTGTGCCGCCAATATCCGCGTTTTCCAATTTTCTACGAGGGGAAAGATCATTTTACACCTGGGCCTTCCTGTTTTCGACAATGTTGACAGTATTTAATTAATACTAGGGGCATTGCACGCAACATGATTTATTTGTACCTTACATTATTGAAGCAACTTTCTATTGTTGTGGTGGTAACCTGTAGGATGCTTTATTTATCATCATTATTTTAGGTGTAGGACGTCCATTATTGGATATAGGCCTCCCTCCCCAAGATGTTTCCTCGATAAATAGGCTATCAAACATTAAAGGTTTTTTAAATCGGACCAGTAGTTCCTGAGATCCAAGCGTTCAAACAAACAAACTCTACAGTTTTATAAGATTAGTATATATAAGTATAGATTACATTAGTTATTACCCATGTTTATATTCAATCTACAATTAAATGTGGCGTTCATATTACGAATTATTTAAAGATTTCAATATTGATTTCGTAATAAAATATTTATGCAAAATTTATACATATAATAATGAAGACAAGATTTGGCTTTCCCTTGGAGATGGAAAATAATAATATCTTAGGTTTAACGACTTTATTACTCATAAAGAACATATACATAGTTCACTTAAAATGAGTTTACATAATAGTGTTTCTTATAACTACCACTACACGTACACTACACGTTTCTTATAACACACAATGTAAAAATTGTTTTTGGACGAAATAAATGAAATGAAATAACTAGAAGTTATGTATTTCAATTATTTGCTACAGAGATTTGATTTATAAAATGTATATCAAATATGTAACTAGAAATTATCCACTATATACTTTCTTAATATTTTTTTAAACATGTCACTTGATTTGGACTCCTTAATAAAGTTTGGTAATTTATTTTATATTAATATTATTTCAAAATATTATTAATACCATGTCTTTTATCATTATTTTACGTAGCAAATGACCATTTTGATAAAGTTGTAATTTCCAGAGAATATAAGTGACTTTTATCGGCATATTACGCAAGGAAAATTGTGTCCATAGACTAAAGCTTTCAGAACAAATAATACCTACTCTAGAATTTTCTCCTCAGAAACCGGACACCAGTATCAATTGCGAACCACCACTTTGTAACATACAGTGTATCAGAATGTAAAAACAAGTAATAAAATTCCGTTCACCTAGAACCATTTACGTAAAAGCCTTTGTTTGAACTGCACACGGTTTAACAAAGAAACCACGAGGTATATATAAATAAATGTGTTTTTCGGGGTCTATGTTCGAGGAATGAGTCATAGAGGTAGTTTGAGTGAGTCGTGCAACTAGTCCCTTGGTATAGGAGTGTGGGGACTAAAGATGAGTAGGGTGACGTGGAGTTTTTGTTGATACCTACATGAATATTAGGTACGGTACGCGCAATTTAAGTTGACCGGCCTGAACATCGCGCGAGTGGCTGCGTAGTAAACAAAAAAACTACGTTCAAGTCGGACAAGTTAGATCACGCGTATTGTACCTACATTAAGTTAATCTATAACTATTACATTTCCTTTTAAGTTCCGAAGTGCAAAACCCTAGAACGGATGCCATTACTACTACTTTGTTAGTTTTAATATTCGCCCGAGGAAGATAACGGAAAAAATAAATTTTATATAACGACTGGGTCGTATTTAAAAAATCATCGTGACGAAGTGATGCCTAAATTTTTATTTATTAGTCTCTACCCCCCTGCCCACCCACCCCACTGTTGGGAAAGAGGCGTGATCTATACCAATGTCTTCGCACTAGAAAATGTAAATGGTGAGATTGGATTATCATCGTATTATCTCTGCAATCATTACCAAGAAGCGCAACTACCCCATAGCATCTAGTAATTAGGGCCTATTGAGATAACTATGTACTACTGTTATTAATATTACGCTTCCAGTTTTTATAATTGCCATAATGGGCTCCGAATAGTCCGAAAGCTATAATTTATTTGCCGCGGTCGGGTTTTAATTTAGCTTAGTCCTTTATTTGTGCCAATAAAAGGTTCTAGTATTCCACCAATCTGTAAATAAAATGTATCGGTAATCATTTTATGACTGATAGGAAATAAACCAAGGTGTGAATGATTAAATATTTAAGGCTTAAAACATCACTCTCCTGGTACGTTAAAATATAATATAAGGTCGCAGAATAATAAATTTTGTGTTGGTTGGCTTGTTTAATTTTTTATATTTTCCTTCCCTTTATTAGCACACAATGAAAAATGAAAACCATTTTTTTTATTTACTTTTCTGGCCAGTTTATTTACCTGGTCTGGCGATAGGGCACACGGGAGGGAATAAATTTAACCTAATTAGTAAACTTTATTATTTATTTTATTTTGTTAATCTACATATCTTTTTAGGTTTTTTTTTAGTAGTATATACATAAATATTTCTGTTTCCGGTTCACCTTTTGTTATACATAATATGCTTTCCTCTTGTGTGTGTGTCTGTACCAAATAAATGTTTTTTCTTTCTTTCTGGTCACTTGTAGACTTTTACGTGAAAGGAAACTACATAATTGATTCTCAGGTGTTTATTTCTATTAAAACATGCCATATAAATCTTTGTAACGATTATACTTATTATTTAATTTTCTAATTTTACACTGACTAAGTTTATAAAAAATACAATCTAATTGTACGTACCTTAGCTTATCCCAGAGAAACAATCACTTATTATACACAATAATAAACTGTTATTTATTCGTCCGTACAGCTCAACTACCGTGGCAAGACTGACTGTGTGAATTCAACAAAAATGTCTCTAACGCTCTCCCCTCCACATGAAGCATAGAGTGAGGTGATTAAAAATGACAAGTCACAAAGTCAGTGTTGCCTAACAAGAAAAAGTATAAAAAATAAGCTAAATAAATGAATTTAATAAAATAATATAAAATATCGTGTAAATATAATTAAATGTTTGTCATAATTCCTAACAGCTCGGTCATCCTGATATTTGAGCGAGTCCCTTCGCTTTGAAACAGAAACAGAAATATTTATTTGTCAATAAAACACCTACGGTTAAATTTACAGATCTTGTGTTATTAAAAAAAAAAACACATTGTACCTATAGGCATACAAATATTATTTTAAGATAAAGAAAACAGAAATCAATTAAAACAAATCATGTTTACATAATTATTTTAAGTAAATACATAATAATGCAGTGCACATCTATATACAATCTTAACAAGAACTACAACTATTTAAAAGTACATACAGTAATTATTAAACCAGTGCAATAATCGATATCGTGAATAAATATTCTAACTTCATAAGGTGATCTTTGTTCATGTAATAACATTTCATAAGCAATAATTACTGTAGGTATATATAAAACAAAATAGGCAGGATTAAAATACAATGCATGATTGTCAATAGAATTAGTCTGTAGATTTACATAAATTAGAGAAAGCAACTATACTTGTATTCGTTATGTATGGGTTAATGTAAGTTTGAAATTTAATTATTAACAATTATATTAATTATTATATTTTTTTTTAATTATTAATTATTATTATTTATTTAATTATTAGTTTTAGATAAATCACAATTATCATCAGTACTTTCTGAACTAGAATCACATTTTCTGTTGAACACCAACCATGGTTTAAGTTTATCTATTGATACAATATTTTCATAGCGAGGCCGGCCAGGCTTGCGAGTTAGAGGAGTATCTTCAATTACAAATCTGTCATTAGGTAGTATTTTTGACAAACGATAAGGACCTTGATATTTAACAACTAACTTCTTTGATTTACCATCACTATGAGCTTCCCGCCTTACACTAACTAAATCCCCGACAGTATAGTTGTGTTTAAGTTTTCTTTTAGAGTCAAAATTAATTTTGTCTTTCATTTGTTGCTCAGTTATGCGCTTGCCTGCTTCCTCACGCATTTGGTTCAAACTATCTAAAGATACATCCCTAGTATCATCTATAATTTCATTGAGAATATTCTCAGAACTATTATTAATCTTAAATCCAAATAAGAGTTCAGACGGAGTTTTGCCAGTTGTCTTATGAATCGTAGTATTTAATCCTATTTGTATATCTGATATGTACTCGTCCCAATTTCTATCATCCTTGTCGTGGGTTTTAGCCGATAAAGCATCCAATATTGTTCTATTGAACCTCTCAACTTGCCCATTAGCTCGCGGCGTGGCTACTGCATTATAAATGTGTTTGACACCTATCGATTTTGTGAATGAACGGAAATTATTACTAGTGAAAGATGTACCTTGATCAGTTATAAGCCTAGATGGAGCCCCAAAATAACTTATGTGTTCCTTAAACACCTTGATCGAAGTAGTACTCTTAGTATTTCGGACAGGTGTAATGTTAATGTACTTTGTGAAGCCATCAATAATAACCAATAGATAACAATTCCCTTTTTTACTCTTAATAAACGGTCCTAAATGATCCGCGTGAATGGTATGAAACGGAATCTCCACTTTCGGTATCGGATGCAATTCTCCTTGTTGTTTGCCTGAAACACCCTTGTGATACGCACACTCTAAGCAGGAACTGACATATTTTTTTATGAATTTCCGCATTTTTGGGAACCAATAGAACTGTTGTATCCTAGTTAATGTTTTCTCAAAGCTGAAATGTCCTACGTCATCATGATTCATTTTTGCAATTTGCCATCGGACACCCTTTGGTACTAGCCAACGAAAATCGTTATCTCCCTCACCTAAAATTCGATAAACTTTGCCATTTTTGAGTTTATAATTCTTAAGAACATCCATAACCTTTATAGCTTCGGGATCGTTTAGTATTTCTTTGATTCGAACCACCTCACTATCACTCGACTGGACAGTAGTTATCCAATCTTCAGTGCCAACATTTAGAACATCTAGAACATGGGGTTCTTCGATTGCATCTTCAACAGGATTCCTGCTCAAAGCGTCTACATGTTTCATCCCAACACCTGGACGATACTCTATCTCGCAATCAAATTCTTGGAGCTGTACCCACCACCGGGCTATACGAGAAATTAGGTCTTTTTTTGTCAACGTGGTTCTAAGGGCATTACAGTCTGTCAACACTTTGAATGGTATACCAAGAAGATAAACTCTGAACCTATTAAGTGAAGATACCACAGCAAGCGTTTCTAACTCAAACGAGTGGTACTTTTGCTCATCGGGGGTAGTTTTACGACTATAATAAGATATAGGTCTCAGTAATCTATCGTTGCCCCTTTGAAGTAGGATTCCAGCGACACCATGCTTGCTTGCATCAGTATGAACCTGAGTTTCTTGTTTGGGATCATATAATGCAAGCACTGGTCTTTGAACTAACTCGGTTTTAATCTTTTCGAATGATTCATTCTGCCGAGAGCCCCAAGTCCATTCAACGTCCTTCTTAAGAAGGTCCGTTAGGGGACCAGCTGTAATGGCGAAGCCAATTCATGCTGCGTTTTGGGTGCTGGAAAATTGGATTTGGCTTCAGTTTTCTTGGTACCTGGCTGAATACCATTTGCTCCAATCTGAAACCCTAAGAAGTCAATTGAATCCAGAAAAAACTTACATTTTTCAAGTTTGAGAGTAAGTCTCCCTGCCTTTAAAAGGGACAAAACCTCCTCGAGTCTCGCCATGCCTTCTTCAAAGGATCGGGCTGGAATAAGGACATCATCCATATAGACCAGGGCAAACTTGGATTTGGCATCCGAAAGGATTTTATTGATAGTCCTCTGGAATACGGACGGAGCATTGACTAGGCCGAATGGCATTCTGGTGAACTCAAACTGACCGTCTGGAGTAACGAATGCGGTTTTGTCCTGCGAATTCTTTTCTATGGGAATTTGGTAATATCCAGACGCTAGGTCTAAGGAGATAAATAGAGTATTACCCGAAAGTCTGTCTAGCTGATCCTCGATAAGGGGAAGCGGATAATGATCCTTTTTAGTTCGCCGATTTAACGCCCTATAGTCAACACATAATCTTTTCTCACCTGTTTTCTTCTTCACCAGTACTATAGGACTTGCATAAGGAGATGACGACTCCTTGACAATACCGGCATCGACCATTTCCTGAACCATTTCTCGCACTTGTGACCTCTCGCCGTACGACAACCTATACGGTCTATATACTACAGGATCAGAGTTTTCAAGTTCAATTTTCATTTCTCCTGCAGTCGTGAAGCCCAAGTCTTTCAGACTTGAAGAAAAGCATTCGGAATATTTAGCAAGCAAACCCTGAAGTCTAAGTTTTTGATTGATAGTGAGTTGCTCTCCACAATGTAAAGACTTCTTTACTTGTTCATTATCAAAAGACACGGGTAGTACATCAAAGCTACGTGCTACAGGCATAGCGCGTGTGATAAGAGTCCCTTTTTGCAGAAAAATATCTTCAGAACACAAGTTATACATAAGAACTTTACTTAAACCGTTTTCAAAATTGTATGTTCCAGGTAGCAAGTAATGTTCATTATTAATTCGCCCCCGAACAGTTCCGTTCACGAATATTGTCCCATTAAATTTAGAGCATGCTTTGACAGCTAGTGACACTAAATCATTTGTTTTTATTATCGTGTCGTTACAGGCCATTAGATATATTTTATGACCGTGACACTTCTCAAAAATGATTTGGTCTGGAGTTTTAGTAATTGTAATGTTTGGTTTCTCTGTAAATGAATGACCCAACAGAACTGGATGCTTCATGACGGAATCGTCCACGACAAAAACTTCGACACTCTCCTCTATGCCTTGTACTACAATGTTAACGTCAGCCTTTCCTAATGGTTGCACATAATGACCCCCTATACCTCGCAAAGTTGGCAATTGATTAGAACTATACTCAAGGCCTAACTCTCTAGCTACCGTTTCTTTTATTAAAGTACATTGGCTTCCTAAATCGACATGGCAAATTATAGATTTTCCTTTTATTAAAATCTCAATTAGGTATTTTTGATTGGCTTTTTCAGATTCATCTAACAACGCAACTTGTTTTTCTGGTTTAGTTTCAGCAACTTGTTTTTTATCATTAGTATTATTTTGTTTAGTTCTACAATATAAATCTAAGTGTCCAATCCTACTACAAATCGTACATTTATTAGGTGATTTGTTACACCTAAAACTTTTATGTCCTTCTTCGTTGCAATTATGGCATTTTATTCTACCGAGTGAATCTGATTTTGTTTTGTTTGTATAGTTTTGGTTCAAATTTTTCCGTTCTGATTTTGTTCTGTCAGCTGTCTCCCTACTATGACCCGCTTTTACAGTTTTAAGATATTTTAATAAATCTTCCGGTTCCTTAAACTGGGCAGCTTGAGCCCCTACCCTAATGGCACGATCCTCAATACCATGTAATAAACAGTCTACTGCTTTCCTGCCTTTAATTCCACATCGGTTAAGTAAATTAATTTTAGAATAATAGTATTGTTCTAACGATTCACCGTAACGCACACGCTTGGCCAGCATCTCTGTTAGTAGTTCAGCATAATCGTTTCGGCAAGGGAACGACTCTATAAGCTTTCTTTTCCATGCATTCCAGCTAAAAAGTACCGTGTCTAAACCCTGGTACCAGGTCTTGGCAACGCCTGATAATTTTGGAAGGGCAAAATGAATTGTTTCACGTTCATCCCACCCATATATTTCAGCACATTCTTCAACTTTAGTTAACCACGTGATTATGGTTTGATCCTTAGATATCGGATCAAATTCCGGAAGTACATTTGTCAAAGAAAGCTTAGAGGTTGATGGCCCTTTTACATTACTTAAAATGTCTAAAAATTTATTTAAAATCTGTTTGTCATCACCGGACATATCTTTAAAACTAAAGTTACTGTCTACGTTATTCATTAAGGTCCTATCAGAGTAATGTGGGCGACGAGATATAGAACGACGACGTCGTTTCATTGTCTGTCTCAACTCATCTTCACTATCAGTATCCAACTGACGCCGTTCTCCTCTCGTCGTACACACCATCTCATCAGATGAGCTACTACGTAATTCACGTGATCTATAATTGTATCGTGCCTTATGTGGTCGTCGCCGCCGTAGACGTGACCTCCTAGAGTCACGATCTACATGATCTGACTCATCTTGGTGACCACGTGCATTATTTATATTAATTAATTTTCTTAATGATGTCGAGTTTTGATGTTGCGACCTACTGTGCTTATCACGTTGTCGCAACACCTCCCTACTCGGTGTCTGTGATTTATTATAAGAGCGTTTGTGGACTTGCCTCTCTTGCAGACTCCCATCCACTCCCTCGCTCTGGTCATTTCCTGGTATCGGCCTTACTCCGCTTACATTATCGCGTTTACTATTCATGGCCTCGGTCTCAGACATGGAGTCCGATACGTGTTCTGATGTAGCGTTCTCCATCGATCTGAAACTTATTTTGTGTCTCTGGTATAATCCGTTGGCATATAGAGCGTATTAGGGTCATAAGTAATGGACCCATTACTCGAAAAGGTTCCCATTAAAATACCAACCTAACTTAACTTACTCATAATAGACAAAAAATAAAATAAAACCTTTTTATGACATATCTCTGAAACGGTGCATCTGAGCGTAAAAATAACGTTTTTTTCGCACCCCTTTGCTACCCTTAAACACCTCCTTCACCATCAATTGATCAGATGTTAAACGCGAAAAGTCGTTGTTTTGACGATTTTCCTTGAAAATTTTACGACTCCAGTTTCAATACAAAATCAATTAACGTTGTAAGTCACCAAGTGTGGGATCCTTGGTATGAATAAATAAAATACTTACTTAAATACACATTATATGTACCTACATAGTACCTATCTATACGAGAATACTTACTTAAAAATAAAAGTATTTATTTTATAGTTATTGTATCAAATTATTATTTATTGTATAATATACTAAAGTTATTTTAATCTATATGTGTACAAATAACAACCCATGGTGACTCAAATTATCTTAATATTTAACAAAGTTGTCATAATAATGTTTGTTAAAAAAAGTATAAATTAATAGCATATTAGTGTGATGTTTGTAGCCCATTCCCAGAGAGTGGCCCCGGCAGAATACGCTATGCTCAAAGAGAAGAACTAACGGGGAGTGCCCCGATCGAATTCAACTCTTATTAACACACTAATATGCCTTATCAAAGATAATAATTACCGGGGAGTGCCCCGATCAAATTAAAATCCTTGCAATTATTACGTAATGGTATCTCTATCACTGCATATTATAATAACGCATTCCCAGAGAGTGGGGTCCCAGGCAGAATACGCTATACTCTAAGAGAAGAATTACCGGAGAGTGCTCCGATCAAATTCAACCCTCATGATTAACATACACTGACAACAATACAAATATCGTAATGCTGGTCCTCCACCCACGCACGCCAAGAACAAGCTACCAGGGAGTACCCTGGCCAAACTATATTCAAGGCGGCGTAGCGGGGAGAACATGCAGCATAATTTAAAAATAATTTGTATAGATAGACTAACTTTGAAAAATATCTTATAATGGGCAGTAAAATGTTCACATACAACTTTCAAAAACAACTGTTACAGTATTTCTGAGAATCAATCACAGGTGTACAGTGTAATCTTTAATTTAATGCTTTTTAAATATACACAAAAAAGAAAAAGTGACAGGAAACACAAGTGGGCTGAGATTAACGGGTAGTTTGCGTCAGAGAAAACAAAAAAAGTCGAGATAATAAATCGCAAAAACCCGTCAATCCCACTTCTGAGTTGAAAGGAAACTACATAATTGATTCTCAGGTGTTTATTTCTATTAAAACATGCCATATAAATCTTTGTAACGATTATACTTATTATTTAATTTTCTAATTTTACACTGACTAAGTTTATAAAAAATACAATCTAATTGTACGTACCTTAGCTTATCCCAGAGAAACAATCACTTATTATACACAATAATAAACTGTTATTTATTCGTCCGTACAGCTCAACTACCGTGGCAAGACTGACTGTGTGAATTCAACAAAAATGTCTCTAACGCTCTCCCCTCCACATGAAGCATAGAGTGAGGTGATTAAAAATGACAAGTCACAAAGTCAGTGTTGCCTAACAAGAAAAAGTATAAAAAATAAGCTAAATAAATGAATTTAATAAAATAATATAAAATATCGTGTAAATATAATTAAATGTTTGTCATAATTCCTAACATACGAGAGAGTCAACCTGTAAGTATGTAATATTGTAATATTTTATTTCCAAACTTCAAATAGTTCTAAAGCTCCCTCAGCTTGACTATTTGAACAGCTCGTAATTTTAACTGTCCTACGTTTACACAATACCATAGTCACTGCAGTGCTAATGGCGCTATCAATTAAACGTGCCACGAATAGCCGATTCGATTCCCATCCCGGTCCCTTTCGGTCGTTCGGCTCGGTCCCCTTTGTGCTATAGGTAATGTACGTGTACAATTGCTGGCCCTATTGGAACGTGTACACTTGTGTTTATTATCAAGCAAGGATAAATATGGCTTGCATCATATTTTGATGTACCATATAATTATAAACGTATACTACTTACTATAAAAAATATCACTAAATATTATGTGTATTATTGCTAAGCGCAAAGTTAGAAAACTGCTGCGACCAATTTAGCTATTCCTTTTTTTTAATAATCGTAAAAGAATATAAGTCTCCTCGAGGGAGACAGATCGGAATAATTCCAAGAAACACAATATATAAATCTGTTGATTTCTGATTCTTACGAAAAATTGTGAATCAACAAACATATTATATAGTTTTGAAATAAAAAGATCTCACCTTCAACATATGGTTACCCTTTTATATTTTAATTATATTATCCATAAAATATAAGTGTATGTAAATTTAAATGCATCTAATGCATTAACTATGACTGAGTCATAAAATATCCAAAATGTCGTAGTTACTGCATTTATTACCTACCAACGTTTGTTTTCCTTATTAAAGTAAAATAAAATAAAATTCGTGTAATGCATGTCAATGGCAAAGGAATACGTAAAGTAGGTAGGTGATAGACAGTCAAAAATATAATAAGTATATACCCATTTGTCTGTCTAAGTCACCGCTTTTGGAATAAAAAATACTATATAAATATAACGATATTATGAATACCTATAGACTGTAATACCACTTCGAAAAAGGAAGTATGTTAATATGATTTTACAATAACCTTTACTAAAAAAAACAATCTGTATTTCCATAAAAGTACCTAATAATGGCCCCTGCCATCACCTCTGGTATTTAATTCTCAAATACACCCATTAGTTTATAATTAATCTAGTTCCCCATCAGTTAAAATTAAAGGTTCGTGGCATTTAATCGTCGGCATACAATTAAAGAGGCTTTATAACTTTAAACAGGGAATAGCTATGTCGGGCGGCTCTATATAAAATATATGACGATTTTTATATAATTTTAATTATCAGCTACTCGTTTAATTCTAAACTTTCCCATATGTACTGTTCAGAAATCAGATAAAAGTGTTCAACACCACAAAGTTACACTTTACTACCGAACTATCGCCGATAACATTTAAGTGGGTCATAAAAGTTTTTATGAAATCGATGCTACGTACCTTATAGTATCTGTGATATTTTCCTGTTCATCCAAATGTCATCTGTAATAAAAAAAAGAAAAATTAAAGATTATTTATTTTCTAAAGAGGTAACGCTTGTAAATTTGATAGTCTAAGAGCTGGCGAACGACATAGGCTACTTTTTACAGACAGACCATGCGGGTGAAATTGTGAGCTATTAAAATTTCCGTTCAAGATCCTTACTGTCTACCTGATGGTGAACGAAACATTTTCTTTTGATCTAGGAAGGCATACAATGACATGTCTTGGTTGATGGTCTTTAGTATTCAGCAGTAACAGAACCGAAAAGATGAGCTTTTATATTTCATATTTGCCACCGAATTTTGGCTGAATTATTAAAATAATATTTCATCAACAAAATTAAGATTAATGAGTGCGAAACGAAAAAAATGTAAATTACATTATGAAAATTTAATTGAATTTAAATGAAATGAAATTTCAGCGATTGCAGTCGACTGAAAATTAAAACGATCTTTTGAAATCTTGGGCAGATGAGCCGGGGTTTCATAATTTACTTTTTCATTAATTGGCGGTCATGGAAATAATTGGTAGACGCACAAAGGCCAGTAATTTTGACAAATGAGAAAATGTTGAATTGTTCACTCACTGGCAAGAGATGGATCTTGATTAATGGAGGCTTTGTGTTGTGACGTAGCGATTTTTTAAAGTAATCACTTAATTTACTACATATTACGGCGAAGACAAGTTGAGGCCAAGCGAGATATTTCAAAGCGCCGCGCCGTGGAAATTTCGATATATCATGGCTAGAGAAGGCTTTCCTTCAGCATACGGTTTAGAGCTGTCGCAATCTCGAATGTATGACACACTCTTACGTACTCCAGAACTTAATGTCATATTATGTATGTGTATAAATGAAATGTAAAGCTCTCGTTTTTTGTAGACTTTTAGAGATATACGAAACAAAATTTTATGAATGCTTTTACAACGCACATTTTACACATTTTAGCACTTTCCCTCGCGTAAGTGCAAGGAAAAAAGGAAATACTTTTATGTGTGTAATACTTGGTTGTAAAGTAGATGTTATTAAGCAGTATGACTGTGGATTGCATCTGTTATCTTATTTATTTTCTTGGAGTCGGTGCTCCAAATATGCTAACTCAAACTAATGAAGGATCATATCGATGCTGCGTTTCACTTTTTAAAGATCTTTGAAAGGTTTAAAAACTTACGAGAAACAGTCAACTCGATTGGCTTCTTAAACAATAGAATCTGAATGAGAAAATGGAGATAGATTAAGTTAAGCATCTTTAGGTACTGTTAACAAGACAGAGAAAAATCCAGCACCGAGATTAAAATAATATATAATTTCAGAAACTTGTTATAAGATATATTATTTTAATTTTGAAGAAGATTACAAGAAATATAAAGGAAGCACAACCATAAATATATTATAAATCCTCATTTAGATTCTAGATCTCATTAAGACTAGAGTTGCTAATCGTTCAATTTATTCTGTTGAAATTCGTGCTAAATTTTGATATACTTTTCAGCAACAATATAAAGAGATTTAATATCGTTTCACCACTCTCAGACGTGTTTCAAAAGACACTGTTTCAAATGTAGCAAAATAAAAAGGTAGCTCAGACTAATCTACATGCAACGAGGCGCTCGCTATGTGTTATTCTGCCACGGATAAACGCTTTTATTTCGGTATTAAACGTTTATTGAAGCATTTTATTTTTATATCTAAATTTTTACGTTTGCAACAACTTTTTATATATATAGTATGGGTCATGGATGTTCTCTTAATGGGTAAGTCATGTCGTGTCATGTGTTTTGATAATGCCAGCAGCTTGGGAACAATAAATTGATGGGAAAATAATATTTCAAAAAGTAAAAACGGAACCGTACAGGATCACTTCCTTGTTTGTCTGTTAATTTCTAGTACCTATATCAATATAAGGCACTTTTCATAGACCTAGAATCATGAAGTTTGACATAAAGTATAATTTGACTTTAAACCACAAGTAAAGAAAAACCAGACCACAGAACAGAGATAAGTTTACAAACCTAAGCTATCTCTGTTCTGTGGTTTACACAATTGTAATGTTTTTTGCTAGGTATATCACATGAAATATCTAACAAACTTACATTCGCAGATAAAATGTATGGGTGATCCTGTATTACAATTGTACCACAGCATGTTAACTGGAATTTGGCAGGATATTTTTTGTTACTGAGGTATGAGAAATTTACGTCATAACTTCATGAGCTGAGAAGCTGTCAGACTAGAAAGTAGACTTATTGTCTCTATTTATTTTCGCCTTAACTTCTAATTAATTACGTTGCGGGTTTTTATAGAGTACCTAGGTTAGGCATTCCCTGAGGCTCTTGATAATTCGGTGCTTGCAAGGGATCTCGATGTTAGTCTTGGCTTACAGGAATTGCAGTAGCGGCTATGAGGATGGGATCGTCCGTGCCAGGCACGATGACCACGCCATCGTTAGTCTGTGATGACACACAAATAGTAGTTCATGAAGACATATCTAAATTTCTCCGAATTCTGAATACCTACGAGTAATTTATGTTCGCACGTGTAACCACGCCATCGTTAGTCTATGATGACACACAAATAGTAGTTCATGAAGACATATCTAAATTTCTCCGAATTCTGAATACCTACGAGTAATTTATGTTCGCACGTGTAACATTCAATTACTTAGTCCGCTGAGTAATTGAAAGACACACAAATGTTTATTTTGTTTCCTTAGTAATATTATAAATGCAAAAGTTGGTCTTTTCATTATTTATTTACATAGATAGTCTAGGGTCAGGAGAAGGATATAAAGAGGCCTTTTATAGGCTTTCTTTGTAGGTACTAGGGCGACAGAAGCTAGTACTTCATTCAATAAACATAATATAACAAACATACATGCAGGTATATTTAATAAATTTCGTATTTCATCACGCGTGGCATCATTTATTATTAATTAAATTCAGTGCGTGAAAGATGAAACTCATTAAAATACTCAATCGTATTTTGTTCGATTTCCATTTAAAATCTCTGCTGTTATATACAGAATAATACAGATATAATTAAATTTAAAGCAAATATTATAACGAAAAGGCCAATAATTATTTTACGCAATTACCATAGGAGTCATTTTAGTAATATAGTAGAAATAACTAGTAAAAAAGTGTCACAGACCAAGTGAATCTAAAAAAAGATTAGTTGTGAGTATTGGTAGTTACTTAATTAATTAATTGTAATTTGGAGCACAACAAACAAACGGTTTACCTGTCAATTTCAAGTACCTATATTGTAATTGCTAGCTTCATCCATTTAGAGAAAGTTAAAATTTATGCTCGATGAAAAAAAAATGGCTATTCATAGGTACATAAATTAAACAACATCGGACAATTAAGTAATAAGTTCATCCAAATGTTGTGTACTGGGCAGTAATATTACTTACCAATTCTGTGACTGGGCTTTTAAAATATTTTTATTTCTCATTATGGCTAGAAAAATATCCCTAGTTCGTAAATTAAGTACAAATCTCTATAGTTTATCAACGATTTCTATAGTTATAAGAGTGTAATACCAGTTGTCTAAAAGAGCTCTAATTGTTCAAGATAACAATAAACGTTTGAGGTAATGACAATAGGTTCGTTTTAATTAAACAATTTTATAGCGTATAGGCAGTAATAATACCAATTGTTATTGTAAACCTTTTTATAAGTTCCTAAATTAGTTTACAATTTTACTTTATATTTATAGATTAAGAAGGTTTTTTTGCCGTGTGCAAGAAACACGGCAAAAAAACCTACGCAGCTTTTTGAATATAGGTAGAAAAACTACAATTATTTCAATATGATGTATTGATTTTGTATAGTGTCAGATAAAAATATTTAAAAATAGAACAATATAAAAATAATTTTTATTCTCTTCAGCCAGTTGTAGCCGATAGTTTTGTATTGAGGCAGTAGTTATTTGTGAAGTACCTATTCAAACTGTTTGCTATAAACTTTTTTCACTTTTAAAATACAGAGTCGTTTGTTAGGCTGCTCACGCATTTTTATACGCAGCAGTCGCATGGATGGAAAGAGATTTAGGTAAGCCGCACACAGACTAGGTAATCTTTTGTGAGCGTTCCTCTAAAAAGTAAATGCTTTTGTAGAGGAAACGCGCATTGCAGGTATTTTCAAGTTTGATAAAGTGTCGTTGGAATGTCCGTTAAAACTTTGATCTATGATTGCACATAGATTATGTTTAACAATATTATTAATTAACACGCTATAAATCAGTCCAGAAATAAACACAAGTTTTTAACAATATTTAATACTATGTATAACATAACATAGTAATGAACATTTACTGCAAATTTTAAAAGAAATTAAAAGCAGGTATTTTATAATTTTCATACTGAGAGAAAAAACCAATAATTTCAGATATGCGGCTGACCGGAAGGCCAACTCTCAGTGTTTGAAAATGTTTAAAAATTACATCGACTAAACTTTCAAACATTTGACACCGATATTGAAATCGACTAAGTCAAATGTTGAGATTCCAGTAAGCCCTTTTTGCTACAAAAAGTATCCAGTCTAGTCTAGTAAAACGAACTAGCTCAATTCGTGCGTACAACCCGTGACGTAGAGAGATTTAAGCGACTCACGTGTGCGTTTGATGAATAGCAACGTTTCCTGTGGACGCGATACGTAACGATCTTGGAGACTAAAGTTTCTACTTGATTTACTCTCTCATTTCCTTACTATAATGCGGACGAGTTGGGTTACTGAGTTATAGCGTAGGAAATGTTGAGATGCATATACGGACTATTAAGGTGATCTACAAGTATCTAACTACTATGCTATGTTGATTGATGGCCTCAATATTATCAGCTAGAGTCCGATAAATACATATTGACGAATATTGGCCATCAGATCAAACGAAATTATAAAGAATTTCGTTTCAATAATTTTGTCGTGCTTTTTTAAATCGTAAAACGGGACACCGTAATTATTTCATGCATTTTAATTGGAGTGAAACTGGTTGCTCTTTAAATGCATTTATTTTCGTTGGATCCCAGTTTTAAATCCCATTTTTTAAGTATTAACGATGGATCCCATTTGCTATTTCCATTGAATCCTATGTTATAACAACATGTGTACTTGTCAGAAGAAAAGTGACTAAGGAGGGAATTGGGGCTCCGGTATTCTGCACTCACCGCACGAAACATAACAGTACGGATACTGCTACATTACGTCGATATTCTGTGAGAGGGTAGTACTTCTCCGGTCGATCCGGACCATTCATGCTGATATCAGCAAGGATCTACTACCTTACCTTTACCAAACATTTAAAAAGCAGCATGTGTTCGGCCCGCCGATTAAATAATTGAAAGAATGAAAGACAGAAGAAACATGAATTAAATCATACTTTATTTGCACACACGGCACACGGAACCCTATAGGTCAGTGGCACCTACCATGAGTTTTCACGGCGTTCACCCAAGACAGTGCTTTTGATTGACAGATTTTTATGAAAAATAAACAGCACCCCTAATGCTATATGTTTGAATTATTAATTCAAATAAGTAGTACTAGGGTCGCTGTTCATTTTTACATATAAATCTGGCAATCAAACAGAGTAAAACGCCGTGAAAACTCATGGTAGACACAGGTCAAATTTTTACACTACAGTCGAAGTTTTTCCAAGCACATTCCTACAGAGATATTAGAGATATAAAAAAAATAGTCAGGCAATATAAAGTATACCCTCATTTAATTAATAATTTTGTTGTTGAAAGTACCCGCAGTCAGATTTTTTAAGCATTTGGGATCCAACGGAAATAGTTTTTGGGATTCAACGACAATAAAACGTAATTCTCTTACTTTTTTTAAATTTGGGATCCAACGGTAATACATAATAATATTTTGTGGGATCCAACGCCAAAAATATTAAACTAGGATTCAAAACTGGGATCCAACGAAAATAATTCTTTAAATGCAAGTAGCAGTAAAATAAAACGATATTTTTATGGCTTCATATTTTGGCTCCAATTTTATTACTTGCAAACTTTTTGAAAGCATCCCGGTGTACCTATTTTATGACGACAAGTGCCCAGCGAATTCTGATTTTTGGTACCTGTTATATTGGGTACAAAGGATAAATTTGCGAAAACTGGTGCTGTTTTAAAAAAGTTGATATTTTTTTTTTACATATCATTATCATCATATCAGCCCAATGACGTCCACTGCTGAACATAGAATATCTTTTTACATTATAATCGATTATGAGGAATATTTTTGGTGTTGCAATTTCCATAAAAGTTTTAGTAGAGCGTCATTTAGGCGTATCTGCCTGGGGAGCCTCACAAATCAACTTGTTAATTCCCGTTTCTCTTTTATTAATCAATAATAAAATAATCTCAATAATAAAAGAAATGACATGTAAAAATAAACATTATTACAATGATTCAAAACTCTCTCTTCGTTTTAAACGTAATAAAAATCTGCTCTCCTCTGCGAGCGGGTCTGTATGAACGGACCCTTATAATTCAAAGATTCGTAATTTCACTACTAAACTTAAGAATTTATTTAATCGCCTGCAGATCAGTTATTCAGTAACTGATCAAATTGACTGCCGTCTTTACCAAACCTATTCATCTCAGTAACGATATGCGATGATCAATAAGGAAGCGACTGAACTCGAGTCTCCACAGAAATCATTAAGCGATCCATCAATATAAACATGGATTTCTTTAAACCATCCATCAATATAGTAGGCGACAAATAAGTGTCATGGTACTAACACTGTTGACGAGCGTTTAATAGGCACATCAGGAAATGGTGCGTCTATTTATTTATTAATATGAATTTTTGCTCGAGGCTTCACTCCCATCGTTCTTTGTTTGGCCACTGTTCAGCTCCTATTGGCCGTAGCGTGATGTTATATAGCCTATAGCCTTCCTCGATAAATAGGCTATCCAACACTAAAATAATTTTTGAAATCGGAACAGTAGTTACTGAGATTAGCGCACTCAATCAAACAAACTTTTTAGCTTTAGATATATTAGAGAGAGATAGAGATAGAGTTATATTAGATAGTTCCCGATTCAGCGGAGCCCGTAGCTCCACTTCAACATATTTTTGCATATCGCCAAGCCAATATTCATATCCAGTTATTTACTTAGTGTAAAGATCAAATATGAAGGAGCCGTTTGTTCCTTTCTGATTGTAGACTACTAAGTTCAATAGATTTTTGTCATACAAGTAAGACATGGATAAAGTTTTAGAAAAATCTTGTACTAGATATATCTATCTTAACCCTAAATTACGCGGTCCGAGTTCGATCCCGACTGGCAGTACCAATGTGGATTCCACTTTGTGAAATTCATATGGAAAAATCGGGAGGAAGCCCACATGTTCTAGGAGAAATTCTATGAGTATGTCTGATCCAACAACCCGCACTAGGCCAGCGTGAGTGGATCATGGCCTAAAACCCTCTCAGCTCTCTAGATAGAGGAGGGAACCCCGAGCCCAGCAGTGGGACTTAATAGGTTGCTGATGCTCGATCTTAGCAAAGTTCAAACTGTCTGGATGACGCAGCAGGAGTATACGGTGAAATTTCAGATTTGAAATGCTCAAGAAAATGTATGGACGATGTATGGCACTTGGGACCATACATTACATACCATACCACATTTCACGAGCTACGATAGTAGCTCGTGAAATGTGGTATGCACCTCTTCATATGCCTTCGCGGAAAAAGGTCTCTCCTTTTTCCTTATATATTGCTATATATTTCTTAGCAATTGTAAGATTATAACAGAAGACCTAATAAATACTCATAGATTAGTCGTGGCTTTTTCCATTGAGAAAGTGAATAATGTGATCTTATGTCGCCAACAAAGGTGAAAAGTTGCAAAGGGACTGCTTATAAAAGTTAATTATAGCATTGTTCATAAGTAGGCAGTATATTGTTTTACGGCACTTTTTAGTTTTTATGGAAATTTTATCATAGATACTATAATATTAGCTTTACAGAAATGACGTAAATTTTATTGAAGATTAACAAAGAAACCCTTGAAATGAACTCCTTGTATTGTCCTGCCTAAGTGATGACAGTAAGCTCATGAATAGTGATCGGGACTCAGAGGGCATACTCGGAAAATCGACATTCAAATTCGTTATCGCTGTTAAATGTTTGAAAATTTTAATATCTTGATGGGAAATAAGGGTCTTTGTTCGTTTCGGACCACGAATGATTCGAACCGCGGTGTGAATCACCCAAAAACTATATTTCTACAGAACTTCCGTACTAGTTTCTGTGTTCTTATTAAATATTTCACGAGAATAATAAGTTTTGTTCATTGTATATTTTTACTACATACTCCAGTATCATTACCCTATACGTTTTTAGTGCTACTTAAATTAACTTAAGTTATATTGCTGGTCTGTTTGATGAGTGGTTTTATGTCAGCCATCGTGTTGTATACTGCAACGTCATAATTTTTGTCAGATATCCTAACTCAAGACATTTTTAGTTTATGGTCAGTCGCAGAATTTGCAGTCGTTGGAAAAGAAGTATTTTTTTTTTAATAAACCGTAACAAGACCTATATCGCGGGGGACTTCACAAACATAATTAACAGACACAAAGTAAACCAGACACAAAGTTATTATTAGTATGTGGACATGAAACTATAAATAAAATAAATAAAATCATTTATTGCCAAACACATTACAATTTTGATGTTGTCCATAGGCTCCACACTAGGCTAAGCCTGTCCTGTGGGTACATTTGCGATTTACAAATTTGTTAAAATTGTTTGCTCGGTCGACATTGACAATATAATTTTTACATTTGTAGGTACATAACTTATTTTGTACAAGTGTATTTTAACAATAGGCAGTATTATAAAAAACAAAAAAATATGGGGGATTACAATAACATAAAAGTAAAATATAATATATAATGATGTATAATGAATAGATACTTTATTCTACATCCAATTCGATCTGAGTAGACAGCATTGAGGTTTGAGCCTTAGCGTAGGATCTCTCAAGCCCGGAGGTTTGATATGAGTCAGTGGGGATGTCTATGTATTCGATAGACTGCTATAGTCTGATGATCGAGATAACATTACTTTTCGCAACGAGGAAATTTACGATGGCGGTAAAGTCATTTTATAAGAGACTGGAGATACACGACACTATACTACTGGGCGCTCTAATCTCTGAGCACATCTTCAATAGATAGGTACTATTACTGTTTACTTTATACGCAATATGCAGACAACTTATGAACGCGATCTTCGAGCAAAACTAGATAAGAAAAATATACAAACTTTTTATAGAGAATAACCGTTCAAGAACTCTTTTTATCTGGCAACATCGCGGTACACTGTAACGAAATTTAAACAACGAGCTTTATCGATTGGCGCATCAGGTTCTATCGTTATTAATCGATTGTAATCGATAGTTGATGACCGTTATGAAGTTACGAACAAGTATGAACAATTGAAGTAAGTTAAAAACAGTGCAAGAATTTATCGACCGGTGCGGTGGGGTCGCCGGCCTATGATTACAGGCGACGACGTGGTGCCACTTACGGGGAATTTTAAACTTCAATTAACGATTTATTATTTATAATAACTTACTGCAACATCAGTGCAATGACACTGAACTTTTAATTGATTATTTTCTTCATGTATTTGGAAATATTGAGTAGGCATTTAATGGGTGTATGTCGAACGTTAATGATTTTGGATTCGAATAGGTTTTAACCGTTAGAAAATTTCACCAAAGCGAAGACGAGATATGGAGGAGACTATGCTTTGAGCGATATGCGCATTAAAGATATCTAGTGAAATTATATTTAAGGCCGAGTCAAACATTGCTCTCAATAAAACTTAATATCAGCCTACATTTAATCTTCATATAATTTATTTATGTATGAAGCTGCGTTTATGTCTATAGGCATTGAAAATGCCGTGTCAGACAGAATATAATTTTTCTATAAAATTGACAGCTCTTTTTGGTCCCTGTCTGTGCGGTCACGTGACGATAGATATAAATGGATAGAAAAATATTTTTTGTCTCATAGATATAAACGCAGCATAATTGCATAACTCTTCAAATGATTCTGCAATGCAATCTTTTATGTGCACCAAATAGGTACAGTTAGCAGTATGAATGGTCAAGTCATACTATTAAAATGCTATTCAAACTTGTTTATAGCTAATAAAGCCGGCTTAGAATGTTTGCTAACGGTATGAGACTCTAGAATGTAAGTGTCTCTTATAACTTACTTTAAGTTACCGTGTAAGTATACATATCATTTCAGCCCATTACACTCCACTGCTGGACTAAGGCCTCTCATAAAATCATAACACAAACAAAAAAAAAAGATTCCAAATCGCATAGAAAATATTAAGTATTTTTATTTGTCATATTAATATGTTGCCTCATACCGCTCCTTATATTTTATCGATCTGAGTTTTGCATAGTTAAATTTATAATAATATGGAGAAGTAGTGCTGAAGGATTTCAATATGAAAACTAGCTGCCTCCCACGCCTTCTCCCGGCTTGTAGGTATGTTGGTAGTTTTTGCACTGCGAAATTTCATGGAGCATGATAATATAGGTATAGTATTATATAATGTCCAAACAGTCTACTTTCCTATTTATAAAACCGACTTAGGTTTTAAGAATTTCTACCTTGACTGGACTACTAGACTTAGGCTCTGTTTCACCACTGCCAGATAAGTGTCTCATCAGCAACCCATTAAGTCCCACTGATGGGCTCGGGTCTCCTCTCCTCTAACTAGAGAGCTGAGAGGGTTTAGGCCATAATCCACACACGCTGGCCAAGTGCGGGTTGGTGGATCAGACATACTCATAGAATTTCTTCAAATGTGGGTTTCCTCACGATGTTTTCCTTCACCGTTAGCAGATGGTAAGTCACTTGACCAGTACATATAAATTCCACAAAGTGGAATCCACATTGGTACTGCCGGCCGGGATCGAACTCGGACCGCGTGATTTGCACGCCAGTCCCTTACCCATTCAGCCAACATCGCTTATGGATAAGTGTCTAATAAACTATAATACCTGAGACTTTTTGACAGATTTTATATGAAAAATACGTCAAAAATCTGTCAGCTAAGTTTCTTATAGGCTATCTAGCACTTATTTGCCAGTGGTGAAACAGGCCCTAAGACTTATAAATTATAAAATTCATAACAATGATAAATGGACACAGATTATTGAGCGACAACCTGATCTAGTTTTTATTCATATTTCACGCAAATAGATTGCGTGTATGTAGACGCTAGAAAGTTAGAAATAAGTAGGCTGCATGAACATTACCTGTGCCTAATAGGTTTTGCCATTACATTGTCATTTTGTTAAAAAAAAGAACATGGTTTTGTAATGTAATGTTTTTTTTTAATATATAATTACACTAAAAATTAATATAAAATATTGACAATATTCAAATTTTATCCGTTAAAAGCTGCCCGCCGCACCACTCGCACGGAATTTGATTCCCGAGACCATTATTTTTCGAATTTTTCCCCCTCATCGAAACTTTCGTCCGACTTAGCGAATATTTAAAAAAAAAGAATTACCTAGCCGAATCGGTCTAGCCGTTCTTAAGTAATGGCGTGACCAAGTGAAATGGCCCAGGAATTCATTTCTATACATATTTGGATGAATGGAAGGTGATATTATCAGAATGCTTGGGGTACTGTGAGAGAAATGTATAAGTGTGTTTAGATGTATGAATTAATTTATGCTTTTTAGGTTTCTTTTTATTTTTATTCTTTTTATATAAAACTTTATTTTTTAATTTAAATTAAAACAATTGAATTATTTACTGTAATTGGTGTAAACTGTTGTAAATAAATAAATTTATGTAAGTATCATGTTTGGTCTGTGCTTTGGCGGATAGGTACTACTATATACTATATAATCTAACATAAAAATTTACAGCTGTAAGTAAAACAGAGCGTTCTTATTATGTTGGTAATCTTACAGTATAATTTTACACATTCAACTAAGCAGGGTCAATGACCTAATGACGTTTCAGTGGTCAGTCTGCATACATTATCTGTGGTCGTAATGGCCGAGGTGATAAGTAGTAGTGGAAATGTTTGTTCGAAGCGTTACTTATTGACTGTTAAGTGTTCGACGAAACCATCTCCCATTATTACAACCTTTTTGGGTTCTGACAAACAAATGCACGCTGGTTATGTTTGGTCCTATGTAGGTATAAGGAGCGTGTCTGACTGAGTAAAAACTTAGTACAGAATTTTATCTTGGTGTTACCAAAGCCGTACTTGTAAACTCGTGTGTAACCTGCAGTCTTCATAGGGGTACCCTAATGCCTCCACCTATTCGTAATCAACATACACTATTATTATTACAAGTTACAAGTTAGGCATTTCTGACAATTAAACCTATTTTTCTCAGCGGCCAACACTAAGTTCTTTAAATATTAATTGTTATTAGGTTTCCATTTGAATGTCGGTATTCTAAGGTATGAGATGCTGTTGATGAATCTAATTTATAGTGAAGCTTTAAGTAATAAGTTTATCTAATAAAACAGATGTTCAGTGATTCATCATATGAACGGAACATGGTTAAGCTTAATGGCAAGCCTATAGACGCTTCCAATTCCCGACCACAGAGCAACTTGCAGAATATTCTATGAGCCTACCGGTGTTCACGAGTGTTAGGTGTTGTTAGCAATTCCTTTGATCTGAATGGTAGAGGAAAACATTTGTTGGATTGCAAATATGTTACTTATTCATTCGTTCTTAGCGCGTATTGTGGTGTGGTATAAATTATTCAGATGCAGCGTATTAGAATTAAACATTCATTTGTTTATGGAACATATTATTATGTGTAATGTGTGTTATGACGAAGAAGAGTGTCGTCGGTGAGAGCGGCAGATTCGGAATACGAATGTGTGATTACAAATAAGAGCGTATTTAACGTTAATGTGTTAGGTTATTACCTTCTAATAACGAGGAAGAAGTTCCACTTCAAAGAAGATTGCAGTCATAAAACATGAGCTCTGGGATCCCTCCAATCTCAGTCTCTCAGTTTTTTCAATCGCTGTAGTTGTTTACGTTTAGTTACTAATATCACCGTGCCGAGTGCCGTGGCGTGGGTTCAAACACGTGACAAATTGTTGTCCGATGCATAGAGATACTTGTTCTGACTGTAAGATAATTCTAAAAAGTGTATTTAAACCTAAAAAAAAATTGCTCAGATTAAATAACAAAAATCAAAAGTGAAATTGCGACGTTGTCATTCCTCTCTGTATGAACAGTCTTAACTATTATATAAAATTTTCGTCGTAAATATTGGAATTCTAACTTTTCTATCTCTTATTTTCTCGACACGTTTCAGTGTCATTTCTATGCCAAATTAACTAGCAGTCAGTCCTACACTTATTTCCTGACTAATCGCTTACTTGTTATCTGCTTTCATACCGTATTTGATCCAATTGCACCATTTTGTACCAATCGTAATTCTTCCATACTAAGGCTACGAAGTGAGAAGTTATGTTTTATACATTTAACCTCATACAGGTTTGTGATATAAAGTAATAAATAATTGAAAGCCTATCTTATTTGCTGCAACTGCATCCCGTTTCTCAAGGCTAAGTGTAACGGTACTACTAGTAGTTGCCAGTTCCCATACTAGGCGCGGAATTCATCGCCACTTATTCCGCTAATGAGTCGAAGTAATTTAAACCTAATTGAGTCGTAATAAGTTCCATATAGAAGCGTAATGGTTTTGCAGAAGTAATGTAATAGTGATTCGCAATAAATTGTTATTGTAGAAAGATAAGGGTAGCATCTAGCTCTTTTGAACCCTTTACAATTGACTTTAAAGTTCAAAATAAAATAATTGAGACCAACACATAGGACGTTTGAAGGGCTCTATGACCTTGGTACATACATAACCACAATTCATCTCAAATAATTTATTAGCCTTGCTACTAAAATATTGCTTTACAAATTCAAAGCCGAAGATGTAATTGAAAACACTAACAAGATAAGTTATAAATAAATGTATCACTTTCTCTTACTTATGACTAAAACGGGATAAATACATTTAATCTTACAGAGGAGCCGCCATGCGCAAAGATAAATGGCGGGAACCGTGTTATCTTTTTACAATCATCTTTTTCATACCAATTTCATGAAGGCAGCGGAGTAAGTTTATTTAGCCTCTCACGCTATTTAATCAAGCAAAATTGGTGTAAGTACACGTTCATAGACACCGTTCTTGTTGTTGTACTTATACTAAAATACTATAAACTACACGATACATAAAGAGGTTATTACACTACACGATATTCAGGCATCTCCTGAACAACAAAAAAAATGAATCCAAATGTCAAACACGTGACAACTCAACTAAAAAAAAAAGACAAAATAGGTTGTAATAACTGAGAGAGGTTCGTTATCTCGGTGCAGACGGCACACGTCTGAATAGCCACCATCCGACGAAAAGCATTCGAGTATTGCTCCCCTTAATTAAGAGGCTCGAAGAGTGGTCTGAAAGCGTTGGCGGTGTACAATGCCTAGGTATCCTGCTTGTTTTGAGGGGGCTTTATTGTTCTTGAATCGCTTTCGAGTTTCCACCTGAAGTGAGTCTTTAGTTTGACTTCACAAAGACTTTTCCGTAGGCATAGCTTGGTTTGTAGTTTATAAGATGCTTGCAATTAATTTTAATTGTATTGCAGTGTGATATTTTTACCATTTTTTTATGTACGATGTTATGGAAACGCAAAATGAAAATCAGTTGTTAAGGCGACGTTTATCAACAGTCAGATTTTTTTAAACTTCTGAAAATTTCATTTTGATGTAAAGTATAACAATAGAAGGTATATGACATAAGACAAGATTATTCAGTGCTTAATTACCTACGGGAGTATTCTTTGTGAAGGTGAACTAATTTCTGAAATCGCTTTTACATTTTATTACAACTGCAGTAAAAACATGCAAGGCATTTCACACTATAATACCAAGAAAAACTAGATATCAAAGATCCATTTTCCTATCAAAACTGAAAACGTGGAGGGACAAAGGATCATATTTGTTACAGTATAACGTTTGATATATAACCATACGTTGCTAAGATAAATCGAGGATATCAACAAAAGTGTCCAATTCCTTTTGTGTTAAGCAATTTTGTGTGAGAATCATATTAGGGGCACCTTTTGAAAGGTAGGTAAGAGGGTTTAGTAGTGTCTATTCATACTTTAGTTACTTTTGTCGACGGTAAACCAATGTGGGGAGGGGTGAGAGGTTAACTCAATGGGATAATGTACGTTGTGAGCAGCGACAGGCGATGAAAATATATTCAGTGTTTGCATCCTTTTTAATCGCAAACTCTTTTGTGAAGAGTTTGATGAAGAATAGCGGAGTGGTATTACGTTTTATGGTTTGTTGATGGTTGTTCTTTATCATAATATTATGATAATATATAACTACATCTATACAATATAATAAATAAAATTTAAGTTTCTGTTTGTAATATGCAAAATAACAGCTTTTTAGAATATGGGCTATGAAAGTATGTACGTTACTTATAACAAAAACACAAATAAATTTTTTGTCTGTCTGTCTGTCCGTCTATCTTTGTTTATTTGAGGTAAATTCTGAAACGACAAACCGATTTCGATGAGAATTTTACTGGCGCTTAGAGACATCGCCAGGAGTAACTTATGCTACTTTGATTTTGGAAAAAATATCAGGTATCCGTAAAAAAAATCGAAATTATACCCACGCGAACGAATTCGTGGGCACAGCTAGTATTACGATAACACTAAGCGATTTTATGATGAATGTTACGTTCGATAGGAAATATGAGATCGAATGTAATTGTCATATACCGGGTAAAATGTAGTTAGTTTCTGACGCTTTCATGGTGCTGGAGATATACAAATATAAGCTGTCGTACGCACTTCTACAACTCACATGATGTTAGATATGTCATCATTAAAATATTCTTAGAACGAAATATATTCATTATCAACTCGCATTCTTAACTAAATAGACGCTTAGTTTTATATTGAATCCAATATGGTCGGTTTCAATATCCATATATAGCATCATTTACTGATAGGTAAGTATATGATTTAATTTATATTAAAATATTTGACCTATTTCATCATCATAACCGGTTAATTTAAATAAAAGGCATGTTGATAAAAAAAAAAAAAAATTGCAAATTATTGAAATACATAGCGAGCTTTCGCGATCATTCACTAGGTTATTTGTCCTCACTAATTAACTTCCTACCAGGCTGGTATAAAGGCGTAAAAAAAATTATGATCATGTGAATTCCGCTGATATAATTCAAATATTACGCAATGCAAAAAATCATAGGTACAAACTACAAAATTAAATAGCTATATTTAAGAATCAAACAATTCTATACAAAGTGTCATTTTTAAAAGTATTACCATCTTGTTTAAAATGTCACTGGTTTCAAGTTTTGGAGAATTTATCAGGATATCCACAACGCCTACTTACTGTATTTATGAAAACCATTTGGTTAATTGAAGGTAATAATAATGTTTTAAAGAGGTTACTGGCATTATATAGGGATGAATATTTACTGAGATATTAATAACCTTTATATTTTTGGTATCATGCAATAACTTAAATAATAAAGTTGGTTTAAAAATAACCTCAAAAGATTACTAGTTCAAAAGACAAACGTGTAAAATAAAATTTATGAACCATTGGACAACAGCTCTAGTAGAAGCTACAACTTAAGAAATATCATTTTGCCACTCTTTAGGAAATTCTATACGTAGGTATACTTACTTTTGGGAACTTTGGTGATCCATTGCAAAATGTTCTTTGGGTAACTCAAAAATTCTACCATAGCAGCACACTATTTCAAAATTAGAATGTTTTCAAGATAGATAAACATTTCTATGAATATAATTTACAGCCAGCGTTAGGAGCATATTTAAAAACAGAATAGCAACATCGCATTTTAGTGTCATACTTCGTGGTTTTAAATTTTTATGCAAAACACATTGGAAACTTGAAGGGCGTTATTTTCATAGTATAAACTATTTTTAACAAAAAAATATTAAAACGACTTCAAATCAGTACTAAAAAGCGAAAAATAAACTGAATTAGATATTTAATTCCAAGCTAAAAAATACCCAATACCAATCATAAGAATTCAGACAATATCTGTACACAAAATAGACCGGCAAATATTGTCCAATCATGAGTTCCATAATAGCTATAGTTCGTATAGAACATAAAATATTATGACATACTAAAAACGATAGTCTAATAACACCGATTTTACGAACAAAGGAAGTACACACGCATATAAATCTTTTGCACCTCGATCCGCAATGATTGGACAAATTACATGGCCATATCACATGACCAGTATAACAAGACCCCTCTAATATCATGTATTTTCTTCTCTTTTGTATCGAAGTGTCACGTGTTAGGGGGGGTGGGGGAGATCAATGATGGTGGTGGCAATACGAATTGCTCGCATTCACGGACGGACAATGCGCTCAATGGGCCTTATACACAATAGCTGAAATCCACAAAGTGCTTTTGAAGATATTTTTAGGTAATGTTTTCAAGATATTACTGGAATAGAAGCTTTCTTAATTCAGTGCTGTAATACTTGACAATGTGACATTATTTATTAGCTATCATATGGATAGCAATCGTAATTATAACGATTGAAAATATATTAAAAATGACGTCACGCAGACTTTTTGCGGCACAAATCCTTATTTCTATGATGACAAAAATCAGAACAAATACGCTCTGTAATGATGAATTACTATTTTTACACCACTTACTTGTGCTTTTCTTAAACGAAATGGACATCACACGGATCATGGAGTACATCAATGGACGTCAAAAATGTATTGTTATTTAGCGGCCACGATAATTTTGTCGGTCAAAAGTGTTATAAGGCCTCTTCTTAGTAGCGTTAATTTTCATGCGGCTTCTCGATAAAAATATTAAGGCTGCTCTTAATCCAGTAATTACTTAATAATTGTGAAATAGCAATTAAGAAACAAATATAGTTTACAGCAATTAGTCTAAAACTGCAGAACTGAGACATGTACCAATGATAACGGAGAAAATAAATTAACGTTACAATCGTTGTTGGACTTTGAAAGCCCATTAAATGGTGTTGAGGTTGAGAGTGCCAGAGATTACACAGGAAAAATAAATTACCACCGTCCCGTATGCATTTAAGAAGCAATTAGTAACTTTTTGATTTAGTAGCTTTATCTACGACGTTTTAGAGAAAGGTGACACAATACTTAAAAGATATTGATGTGTACCAGTCAAGAACGTGACGAAATATTAAAATGCATGCATGACTGACTGCCACAGAATGGTTAATATTAAAATATATATAATTTGAAAGAAAATAAAGATTATAGTGCTCTCAATATATATGAACTTTGTTAGTTTTATGAATAGTAAAATCTTTAGTAGACCAAACACCTAATTGAATTGAAAAATGTCTATTAATTATGTCTAGTATATAAGTTTATTAATTTACATTCGCTATTCTCTACAAAAACTGATTACTTAGTTGATTACATTTCAACTACAATCCCGAGAGTAATACGAAACATGATTCAAAATATACATGAAACGTATAAAACGTAAAAAACATATAAAAGCTGGAATAAACAAACCTCTGCATACTTCAGGCACTAATATTATACTGCACACAAACAAAAACGTATAGTACTAAAATAATAGCCAGACGGTGGAGTAAAGAAAACTAGATATGTTTTCTAAAGTCCAATTAACATTGACCTTTTGTAATGCATATTATGTTAGCATTCATGTGTCTGCCTTTAATGGATTTTTCGCCACTTTCACATAATACTCGTGCGAATTATCATTAGCAATTTTTGTTCTACTAATTTAGACCTTAATTTTATTGGAATAAGGTGAATTGCTGTTCTTTCTGCTTGCAATGAAGAAACTCAAGTTGTGCGGCATACGGCGACAGAAAAAACTGGAAATGTTTTCGAGGGTCGGACAAACATATGGTAGGCTGATGTTTTATTACTTTAGGGTTGTTTTCCGAGTTTCTTTCATATTTGTTTTATTTTTCTTTATAATAAATGTTAAAAGTCAAATAGAAAGTATGTATAGCAAACAATTTATGCGAAACTTCTTCGTAATGGAACTTCGAAGGCAAGTCTCGCACCGGCGACGTCTGCGGAAAACGACGTAAGATATTTTTAAATCAATGCAATATTTTGTTGATTAATATCTTTCCGAGTATACATATAACACTAAAATGAATAGAGATAATTATATACCTGTGGTATTTTTCATTTCTCAGACTTTTTATGCAACAATTTAATTTTAAATAGGCAAATAATATATTTACTCTGTGGAGACGCATCGGACACAAAAAAAATAACATCCTGCAAGTAACTTGACGACCAAGATATAATATAATATTAGGTCACTGAACGACTATAAAAACCGCAGAAATAAAACATTAGAAATGGCTTTCTAATGTCGCCAAACAGTGATGTGAAATAAATTGTGAAAAGACGATAAAATACCGAAATGGCTTTGTCGACTTCTATCGTTTGCAATAAAACGCTTCAGGATTTCAAAAATATGATTCCAAACCTAAGCCAAAGAATCTTCCAATACCGGCTGTAGCAAAAGTACACAGCTAAAACAAGGAAATACGTTTATTATTGAATATCTGCCTTACGAGAAAGCAATAAGGTTTCTATTTGATTTTTAAACGACTTCAAAAAAGGAGGAGGTTATATGTTCGACTGTATGTATTTTTTTTTTTTTTTATGTATGTTCATCGATTACTCGGAGATGCCTGAACCGATTTAAAAAATTCTTTTTTTGTTTGAAAGGGTATACTTCCGAATTGGTCCCCTATTCATCACGTCAAGTTCTGATGATGGAATCTCAGGGAAATCGAAGGCAACCCTCAAATTTTATAGGCACATGTTACGTTTTTCATATATTTTTTAAAGTTATTCAAGTATTTACGTCTGATAGTCAACATCTCATGTTGATGAGCTGGTGATGGAAGGTATAACTCCTTAACTGTTAGGAGTTGGAGGATAATTCTTTCGACATTATAGGTTCTTATAAACCAATAGTTGTATTCTTGTAGGTTATTTAGGTGAGCTGATACTGGAAGGTATAACTCCTTAACTATTAGGAGTTGGAGGATAATTCTTTCAATATTATAGGTACTTATAAACCTATAGTTGTATTCTTGTAGGTTATTCAGGTGAGCTGTCAGTGGAAGGTATAACTCCTTGACTCTTAGGAGTTGGAGGATAATTCTTTCGACATTATAGGTACTTATAAACCTATAGTTGTATTCTTGTAGGTTATTCAGGTGAGCTGTCACTGGAAGGTATAACTCCTTAACTTTTAGGAGTTGGAGGATAATTCTTTCAACATTATAGGTACTTATAAACCTATAGTTGTATTCTTGTAGGTTATTTAGGTAAGCTGTCACTGGAAGGGAAAGTTCTTAATGTTCAGGAGTAAGAAGATAATTTCTTTAAATATCACATCCATGTATAAACCTTAAGTTGTGTTATTTCAAGTGTCTGAGGTGAAAGCTCTTGATGGAAGATAAAGTTGTATAATTCAAATGAATTCTTAGATGATATTTTAAGTTTTCGATATAGTATCTAACCTGCATTGAATACCTATACTTGTTACCTGTCGCATTTTATAGGAAAAAAGAAAGACAAAAAAAGCTGAGAGTTTTGAGATTCCTCTATTCTACAATCAGGTTGTGTTGTTAGAATATTTAAATAGACGTTCCCTTCTATCGAAGATTCTTTATTTCGGTTTTCCGTCTTGGTTTGCCAACCAGTATTATTAAATCTGTTAGTTAAAAAGTACACTAAAAATGGAAAAATAAACTATTTTTAACAAAAAAATATTAAAACGACTTCAAATCAGTACTAAAAAGCGAAAAATAAAATGAATTAGATATTTAATTCCAAGCTAAAAAATACCTACCTACCTGTTTAAAGTATAATACCCTATTACTAATCTGTTTGAAGTCGGTGCCAGCGTAATGAGGTTGTATCACTCAGTTTGAGCCGTCCACTGGGTACGATCACACGCAAGTGCGAGGTGGTGTGAAGTAGCGAGCGGTAACAGATGTACGTACTAAGTTAGCTTAACAAACTCTTTAGGCTTGGCACCGACTTCAAACAGATTAGTAATAGGGTATTATACTTTAAACAGGTAGGTAGGTATTTTTTAGCTTGGAATTAAATATCTAATTCATTTTATTTTTCGCTTTTTAGTACTGATTTGAAGTCGTTTTAATATTTTTTTGTTAAAAATAGTTTATATAAGATCTATTTACCGTTGAGGGAGAGCAAGTTGATGGGACAGAATATGAAAAATATTACTAGACTACTGAATTTCCAGCCGCCTTCTATTGTACAAATTGAATGGATTTTTTCGATATTATCTCTTGTCTTTATTAATGGTTTAAAGAATATACAAGGGCATATTTTATAAAGAGATTTTTTTCTTTGCTCTTCATGTAACTTTTGGTATATGTTTGTTGTAATATTAGGATTTGCTTGCTTAATTTCAGTTTCCTGTACCTTTCAATTCTACTGTGGGTTATGTTTTAGTTGCATCCAACCTTGTCAGTTATTCAACACTTAACGTTAAGTTGATTTTAAACAATTGGCTTGAAATATTATTGAGTGTTAATTGGATGTAAAAACTAGAAAATATAAAATTCTTTAAAAAAATAAAAAGCTTGTTAGTCGAATCTCATTTTCAATAGAATATAAGTACTGAATCAAAATAAAAATTCTTAGCACTTGTCTGACAGAAACAAGCGAGTTAATGAATACAAGTTTAATATTCCGAGAACGATCATACTTGACGAATGAATTTCATCGATGACAGCCGGTGTGATTTGAAATATCCATGGAATCAGGGGAGCGTGGCATTAGAAAACGGGATTTCATTTCCACGAATTATTGTTCTTCAAAAATGAACTGGTAATGCGTTCGGTGACTTATTATTTTCTATTGAAATCGCGAAAGATAAGATTACACCGGTGGGTGGTCGAATGCTTTCAAGTTAGATTGCTGACTCAATATGTCTTTGATAAAGATGGGCTTGAGCTGTCTGTGTCTCGGATGGTATGTATCTACGCCTAGCAGTTCCGAATGTCATCCATTCCTGTAGTAATCGGTATAAAGAGTAAGTATAATATTTATGTTTTTTTTTACTCGATTTTTTGGCGCTGTAAACAAGAGACCTATATCCAGCAGTGGGTGGATGTGGGCTGATGATGATGATGATGATAATATATGTACTCAGAAATATATATATATAGGGTTATCCTGTTGATTAAGAAATAAGGTGGCTATCGACAGGTATGTAACTATGTTTAGCGTTTTTATCTGTTTAAAAGCAGTACAACGTTTGCCGAGTCAGCTAGAATTTAAATAAAAATATAATTATGAAAGTTATACTGCAACTTACGTATAGCAAGGAATTAAACTTCTGAATATCTTATTCATTAGCATAGCAAAACTCTGAGTACTTGAACGCCACACCGGTATTACACAAAGTCAAAGTCAAAGTCAAATCTTTTTATTTCATTTGGATCACATACATGATACTTATGAACGTCATACAAAGCCAGAAAAAGTGTCAGTAAATTTGCCTACGGCCAGTTCACTGACAAGGTTGAGCTCTGAGAAGAACTTGGCAAGAAACTCAGGCCACTCTTTTCAATCGCCATAGTTGTTACAATTTTAATTGGTTACAGTTTGAAATATCACAGAAAGTACAGAACCAATACACCATACTAAATCAAATTCAATAAAATTTGGATATGAGAAAATAATAATAGTAATAATGAGCAATCAAACTTTAATTTGTTTTCGTCAAGAAGTATGGTATGTGGGATCATCACTTGGTACCAACTATGTATTAGAAAACGGTAAAAACATTTTGTGAACACATTGTTAGCAATATTAGCTTAAAAAAAAGGAATTGAATAATTTAGTAGCGCTAAAGCATAGCATACGACGACTGACCAGTCACCCCAAGTAGCGCCCGTTCACGGGCATGACGCACAGACCAGCCATCATTCTCTTCAACCATATTTGAGGGAAGAGAATGACCCGGCCAATACGACACCACAAGCAATGACAGTTTAGTGAGCATGACAATCGAAGACACTTGCTTAATAGGAAAGAAAAAAAAAAAGATCTCAAAATGCTTCCACTTTACAGTAATTGAGTGAACAAGAGTAAAATAAAAGTTATTCCTGCAAAAAAAAATAGATTAAGAACCGAGCAACTAGTCCCATGCCTTTTTATCATTTATATAATCGTTTACGGTATAGTAGCCTTTCCCTATTAGATGTTTCTTAACCGTAAGTTTGAATTTCGTTAAGGGTAGGTTCATCATCTCAATGGGTAGTTTGTTATACAAACGTACTCCTAGTCCAACAAAAGAGTTGTGGACTTTATGTAGGCGATGGGAAATATTACAGAGTAAGTGTTTATTTCGTGTATTTAGTGAATGAATGTCACTAACTTTTCTGTAAAGGTGAATGTTCTGTTTAATAAACATAATATTCGCAAATATATATTGAGATGCAACCGTTAGAATACCTATTTCTTTAAAACGTTCTCTCAGGGAAACTCGTGGGCCTAAATTATAAATAGAGCGTATAGCTCGTTTTTGAAGTATAAATATCGTTTCAATATCAGCAGCCTTACCCCATAGCAAGATGCCATAGGACATGACGCTGTGAAAATAACTAAAGTATACTAGTCTCGCGGTTTCCACATCAGTAAGTAGTCGCACTTTTCTGACTGCGAAAGCCGCAGAGCTAGATTCCCAGTATTGAGAGGTCCTTGTGATGTCAAGTGTGGGTTCACGCTCCTCAGTACTCGACGAAGTACGACAGGCCCCTGCCTTGTGAGAGGAGAACAAGTGTCTACTCAGAAAGTTTACATTTGCGATGTAGACACTTCAAGTTTATGATTTTGTTCGGTGGTGATTTTCTTTGCAAATATTTTTATTTGTTTTGATGTTTGTAAATCGCAGAGGTTCATTTTATTTTATTGTATATTATTTTTCACGATATCGTTACGCGTTGATGTGATTAGTCATAGTAAGCAATCAGGTTCGTTCTTTAAAGAGACAAACATTTTAGGATACGCAATTAATAGTTGCATTGAAAGATTCAGGTGTACTTTTTATATGTTAATTATAAATTAGATGTTTTTAAAGTCCACCACAACATAGACTTGGACAATGCGGTCGTTGTGTACAAAGTAGTTGGTGTACACTGTGCATACCAGGAGTATTAATGAATTTTTAAATGCCAATCTACTAAAGAAAGAATTGTAGTTCCATTAGCCAAACAAACAAAGTTCCCCTGCCAAGAGTTTTGTAAACCAAAACAAATTTTAATTCATATCTAACCTACAAACATTCTTAAGCACATCCCGTATGAAACGCAGCACTGACTCAAGTTAAAATCTTTATCCATCAGTACATAAACCAGTAGCAAAGAGCTCGATATAATTGCCTCAGTGGAGCGTGGAGTAAAAAGTAGAACCGGTCCTGTAAGCACCCGTAGGTAGTCTCACATCGCACCCGTACAAATATTTGTTCCGCCGCCGGAATTTCTTGATGAGACTCATAAGTTTAGATCATCAAGTTACGCAGCTGACAAACTCCCTAGAAAGGTGAAAGGAACTGTTTGTTTCTGTTCCTGTCCCTTTAAAATAAGAACCTTGTTAATTAGGTGCTAAGGTTTATTTTAATACTAACTTCCGACAGATGGGACCGCGTTAGCTACAAGAACACATTATCTGGGTAAATGGTGACGTGTAACATATTTGGATTAAGCTTATAGATAGAATTTTATCTAAGTTCGCTATCTATGCACCCTGAAAACATTTCTCATTTATAACAGTAGTAAGTAATGATGCGTTTTTACTTGTTTGGTTTAAAGAAAATCCAATTTCTGTAGATTTTTTCTCCTTCTTTGTAACGTAAACCGTTTAGTGTCAATAATATTTCCTTTACATTTCATAATGTTGTTCAAGTATCCTTTAAAATAATAACTTTCTCTTCCATGTCGGAAACAAAACCACAGGATCTTTGGTTATTTAATCTCCAAGGAAGTTAGGTTAAGAGATAATACTTTTTGTTACGTAATCTAAGCCTTACAAATGCATGGCTTCGGTAACCCGAAACTATTCCTTGAGCCGACTACAACCACCTGAATTAGAAATATAGGTTAAGTTCCTTAAAAATTTCCAACGGTCTAAGAGAAAATGGGGCAAGAAGCTAACGAAACTGTTGTTAAAAAAGTGCGCCACAAATTTAAGAAAACGTCTTCATAGCTGTTGGACACATTAAAGCTTGGGGATCTTGAGGAGGAATGACAGAGAAAAATGTTCGACCCATTACCCAAGATAAATGAAACAAAATTACGGTAAGGATATAACATCATAAGCAGGACACATAGTGCATGAAGTGCCCGCGGTCCACCAAGCTTGACAAATTGGAGTCCCAGGATTATCCTTTCAATGCGGTATATTACATGCTCCCGGGTATTTTTCCCATTGCCGGGTAACTCTACACCGGGGCAATCGAGTGTCGCGTTGTTTCATTACTTTTGTCGTGATTTTTAAATGCTCTTTGGAATTTTTATCCAGGTTTATCTGCGGGGGATTATTTTCATTCATTGCGGTTTGTTTTTGGGACATTTGTTTGGATACGAATTTTATCACCAAAGAATATGCTGTGTAATTTAGTAACAGTGTTTATTGAAATGTTTTTCCTATTTTTAGTGTGAACTTTCACTTTTAAGTAGAAACCTAACTAATTGTAGAGGTATATTAACATTAATTATATACACGAAAAAAATATTAAAGTATCTGTTTGTTAGACGTATCCATACATCCATACAAATAAATAAAATAAAAGTGTCTGTTTGTAATATAAAAATAATAATTTTGCCTGTCTGTCTGTTTGTTTGAGGTAAAGTTCGAAACGCCAGAACCAATTTCGACGGACCTTTAACTGGCGGATACCTAATGTCACATAGAATAACATAGGCTTTGGTTTTGGAAAAATATTAGGGTTCCGTGAAAATAAGAAAAAAAATTAAGAAATTATTGTCCACACGACCGAAATTACGGGCACAGCTAGTGTTATTAATTAGGCTCTAAATTAAATGAATCTAAGACAACATTTCTTCAAAAAAGATAAACATGATAACATAGAAAGCTTCATGTCCATATCAGATAAATTTTTACGATGAATCAATCGTATTCCTTGATGGGGGACACAAAAGCTCAATTTCAATTTATATAGTGTGATCGATAATAACTAATCATTTCAAATATAGAAATGACACGCGATTTTTCAAAGTATCAGTAAGTTTCATCCAGGAAAAATGGAAAGTCCGAAATAAATGTGAGCCTAACACGAGTATAGGTTACGTATACAAGTCATGAGAAAATAGCGAAAAATACTTGGAGTAAATTATCACAGAATATAAGTTATTATTTGTTTATGATCATCATCAACAACAAACCGTCTTATCCCAGATGCAGGACAAGAGAATGGCCATGCTGATCAGACAGATTAGTACAGGGTTTTATTAAAAAAAAAAATTATAACTAGAACTAAGAAGTCCTTAAACCGATCCACGTTTTTTTATTTTAAACTAAAGAGAAATTCGGAGCTCTATCTATAGATACTAAGATTTAAGAATTAAAATAGTTTTTTAAACGACATCAGCGATGGTGTCTGAATGGATAAGGGATCGGCGTGCAAATCACGCGGTCCGAGTTCGATCCCGACCGGCAGTAGCGATGTGGATTCCACTTTATTAAGGAAAACATCGTGAGGAAACCCACATACCATAGAAGAAATTCTATGAGTATGTCTGATCCACTAACCCATACTAGGCCAGCGTGAGTGGACGGATTATGGCCTTAATCCCTCTCAGCTCTCTAGATAGAGAAGAGGAGACCCGAGTCCAGCAGTGGGACTTAATGGGTTGCTGATAAAACGACAAATATAAATAAAAGAACGAAATAAAAATAACCCAACATTAAATAATTAACCGTAAGTAAAGTCATAGTCTCTAGATAATAATGTTTATAATCACCGGTAATCTAGACCGGCAAGACTTGTAATTTGTCGACCACGTTTATTAAACCTTGTAGCAATAAACGAAACGAGTTTATCAACGCACAAGATGGTACAATTTTAACATTACTGTTCAAAATACAACATAATGGTGAGATAGATTTAAGAAGACCAGTATTATTTATATATCTTTTATTTCCTGTACGTATTTAACCCAGTGACCGACTTAAATAAATACACAAATTCATATATTTATTTAATTAACCGGTAGATAAATGCTTTGCAGTAATCTAACGTGGGTCTCAGAGTTTACCATACTAGCCTGAGGGGCTACTCGCAATATTGATATTTATTTGGTTGGTTTTAATTTAATCGTCAAAATATAAAATAATAAATATAGGTAGCCGTCGCCGCCGCTCGTTGCTATTTTCAAACATTTGACAATGATACTGGAATCGACCAATCGAATTTCGAAATTGCGAGCAGACCTACTCTGAATATCGACATCGAGTTACTCAGAATCGAGATCGCTGTCGAATGTTGGAAAATTTAATTGTAGTCTGTAGTAATTCTGGGTATAAAATGAGAAGAGAATTAGTAGAAGCAGAATCTATTCTTTACTCCGTCACTTGGTCGCTGACAAATCGAATGTTGATATTGTGAGTAGGGTAATTACACCGACTCGCTTACTCTTATGTCTTACGTCAACTTAATATAGACGACATGTCGTTTGTATAAAAATGGGCGACGAAAGGCCCCGGATAAGGTCTCACAGGAAATGAACCGTGGACTTTGTGACTCCTTAATGTTGATCCGCGGCCTGGCAGACCTTGGACATTCAAACCGAGATGTCATTACCATAGGATATTTTGTTCAGTTATTGCGAAGATGTCAATCTCGCAATACTGAACAATTACTTATTTACTTATTAACAAGTAATCATACTAATCTTAACTATTGAATATTAAAATGTTATATTTAAAGGCAAAATTTATTAAAGATGGATGCTTGAAAAACAACAGCAGAAATTTTATAGTATGATAGATAGCTAACCATCCGAATAGCAAATGGGCTATATCACTACTTAGTATAAAACAAAGTCGCTTTCTCTGTCCCTATGTATGCTTAAATCTTTAAAACTACGCAACGGATTTTGATGCGGTTTTTAATAGATAGACTGATTCAAGAGGAACGTTTATAGGTATAAAATACATACCACGCGGGCGAAGCAGCGGGCGGAAGCTAGTTTATAACAGAATAATGACACGTGGGTGAAACAGCAAACACGATATTTTTGTGATTGTTCCGAACTTGCAAGTACTTTCAGTTTATCATCGTCATCTTCATCATATCAGCCCAACGACATCCATTGCTAGACATAGGTCTCACCTAATTTCCTTTAGTTTCGGTTTTTTTAAATAATTTTTGTTCTTTTTTGTTTTAAAGAGTTCATAAAAAAAAATAATTCTATTCTTATTATATTTCTCGCAAGTGTCGAATCTTTTTCCTAATGTAATTTTTTATTTCATTTAGTTTTGCAAGTCCGCAATGGCAAGGTCTCTTAATTACCTGTAAGTTTTGCATATTTAAGAACCCTATTACGGAGAATTCTATTTACCATATATTTGCACGAAAGCACAATAAAACTTTATCCCTAAGGATACTATTAAGGCAATTTACAATTATGCATGTTAGAGTCCATTAAAATGATCTTCGAAAGTATGGCAGGAGAATCACGCGAACAGAGGCTACTTCATCAATGAGATTCAACTTTATATTAATCACTCTAAGTCGATTTTCGTTTGATCGATGACTCGTTTCGATTGATGGACGTGAAGTCCCACAGGATAATAAATGCTATTCAAAACAGAACTTTATCTTAAAGGTGTTAAGTTGATTTTAGTTTAATTGATTTGTAGGGGGTAATTTCGTAAAGTATTTGCGTTAAGGGACCGGTTGCACTTGCGTTTACCTGCACGCATCAGACTGACTTTTCTTCCTTTTTTAGTAAACATCTAGTTGATATTGCATTCTGGTTTATTTGGTTTGTGAGACGTGAGCTAGTTATGGGTTAAATTAGTTTTTTATTGTGCGGTGTACGGTACACTCGATTGGGTTTGTAATATCGATTGGCATGAAGAACAGTTTTCGAATGAAAGGAATCGATTTTATTCGATAATATATTTTTTATAATATTTTACCACATTCACAGAGCACCATCAGTTCCCCCACATTAAGCAATTATATTTGTTCGTGTTATGGGTACTAAACAAGTGATATACTACATAATAGATTTTTTCTCAGCAGTCAGGGTTGCCAGTTAATAATCAGCATTGGACTTACGACATTTTCAAACATTTCATAGCTATATCGGCGAGATTCATAATGTCGAGATTCACTGAATTCTATTTTCGAAATGAATAAAATGTTACTTTGGCTGAATCGTTAAAAAACAGGCTTTGATTTTATTTTAGTTCTTTAATAAAACTTACTTTAATAAAATTGTATTTGATTTTTTATAATAGAGTAATTCTCTGCGCACTGCCTGTAGACTCCATACTTAGTTCATAAGTATCATATATGTGATCTATAATATTTGAAATGGTTATTATTGCTTGTGTACCATTAATTACTAAAAATAAAACCCGATAAACGTTTATGGCATACATTTGCCGCCATTTAAACCCGTTACCAGTTTTGAAGTATGTAATTATTGTGTGTTCAGACATCTTGACTTTAAAACTGCTTATAAAGGCGCAAACGAAACGCTATGTCGACTGTTATCTACCCATTATTGAGCAAATGACGAGGGTCTCAGTAAATATCATAACATAATGTGAAGATTGTATCTTTTTGAAGGGTTTTATAAAAGTATCTTACTTGGTAGATATTTTAAGTGACATCCTTTTAAATATTGATATCTTATACCAGAGGTGGTGTTAAATTTGATAACTTAAATCTAAGCTAGCCGATAGCCTCAAGTAGCTTTCGACCTAGCTTCCTAAAGGAGGTAGAATTCTGTAACATCTTCAACGATATGGATAAAAGCTGCGTGCGAAAAACATTACCCTCTTTTTTGGCAGTCGGGTAATAATAACAAAATCACTCAAAAGAATATTATTAAGCTTGCGTTTTTATAAGTGTGCTCTACTGTTACTGTTACTCTATGTTTAATATCAATTATAATTTCACATATCTTTATGCTATATGCTTTCTTTTTACTATACTCGTAGTTATAAAACAGAAGAATAGAACAAATAAGCGCTTTCAGATACTTTAATTAAGCTCTATTTAATCTGAGCTAATTTGCCCCAAACAAATACGAACAACTTTATCACGAGGTAGTATCCACCGAACATAAGTTTTCGCGTAAAACTTGGCTAACTTAATCAAAGTTAGGCTTTACTGTGAGACTTTACAAGATGACCATAAGCAAAGTCTGTTAGCACAGTTGTAACGATTAGGGCTTGTTGTGATAAGGCGTAAAACTTGTCACGTATTTCTCTAAAATGAATAAAATGAACTTCCATACATCAATTTTATTGTTATGTTATGATTAATTTTGATTGAAAAAGTAACATTTACTAACTCTATGAAAATTTGCTAACTGCCGTACTTGATGTTTTTTAATCAACCTGTGTTGTCCCAATGCTGGGCAAAGGTATCCCCCAAGCTCTCCCATTCTTTTCTATTGGATACTATATACTTGACGTTACTTAACTTCAAAGTTTATTTAGTAAAATCGTGTAATACTTAACTCTCTACTCCTAAAGACGATTATTCAATGAAAAAATTGTGTTAATGACAGATTACTGTTAATTGACGTCTCTCACCGCGGCAGTAAGTCTCCTAATAAAAAGCCAGGAAGTTTGGTAAGTGCACATGATTAAGAAAAATGATTTTCAGAGTCCAGCAATGCTAACGGTAGCAACCACCACTCATAAATATTGCAATTGCGAGAGATAAAAGTCAAGAAAACGCTAACTCGAAATCTCGACACTGGAAATAACTCGATTTTGATATCGTTGTGAAATGTGTGAAAACGACAACGACCCTATTAAATTTTGAAACTTTTTTTGTGCAATATAGTACAGGGGTGAGCTCAATGCCAAAGGCATTATCTACCAGTCAAATTTAGGAAAAAATGAAGAGGAGCATACTGGGTGCATGTATATTATTTTGACATATACTAAAGCTCGCCTAATAAAACCTGTCTATTTAGTTTCTAACCAGCAGTAGGCTGCAAACTAATCGCCTCCTGTGAACGTACGTTAAAATAATAGGAGATAGAATGTGTTGGTACGTTGTACTGGTCATAAACTTCACATGTAATTGACTAGCACAGAGCTATTTTGGCTTTGTGTCGGGTTGGGATGAAAATTAGAATGGTTTAGAACGGTTAGCTTAGCCTATGAGTGTGTATTTTAGTAATTATTATACTAATGTCTATTTTTGTTTAGAGATATATTGAGAATTCTGAACAGCTCTTAAATCATATGGAATTCTACAACTGCCGGTAATTTTTTTTATTTAGAGACTTTACCATCCTAGTTAAGCCATACTTATATAAAAATAACGTCTATCAGGTGTTAAATTTTCAAAACATAAAATAAGTCACGAAGGACAAAACAACACTTTTAACAACCAGCGATCAAGACCCCTAAGTTAAAGGTGTTCACCTAAAACAAGAGTTCAAGTTATAACAGTCACTAAATGCGGTAGACAGGCATGTTGGAATTAGACGAGAGCCTTCATCCTTTAATTGGCTCTGTAATTAAGTGGCTTTACAAACGCGTAGCTGTGTTTGAGTTCCTGCGGTTATTCACTCACAATAAATTGCATTTACTCGATATTTCGTTATTTAATCAAATGCACGCAGTAAGAAGCTTGTATTTTATTTATCTTGATAAAATTAATAAAATATTTACTGAATTTCGTCATGGATCATTCTTTTGTTTTGTCTTTTATTTTTTATGATTCGGTTTAGGAATACTGAGGCCCTACTCAAAATTTCGATTCGACGAAACATTCGACTTAATCGATTACGATATCGCTGTCAAATATTTGAAAATAGAACCGACCTTATAAGTTTTTTAATATTTGACAGCGATTCGAAAATTGATACCACTGTCTTCGATGGTTATTCTCTTTTATGAATCCTTCTCTTATCGTTGAACCTTATTTATTTAAGGAAGTTTGATTAAAATTCCTTTGTCCTACAATTATCATAACACCTATGGCTATCAAAAGTAATAAAAACGGTCGAATACCAGGCAATTATTATTATGAAACCCCTATCATCTTTATAGAAGGTCCATTGCCATTGACCGCGCTATATCACGCAAAAGTTACATAACATCCATGTACCGATCCTAATCGATTATTCGGCTAACATATCAGATATTCAGAAATACTACAATTATCTTTATTTTCACGGATATAAGGGTCATTATAGGTTACATACCTAGATCGAGCGTAAAATCGCGTATTATATCGGTTCAATATCGTAACGTTACGATCGTGTGAATGAATGATGACACGAGCTCTCGTGGTGCCTGTTTCTATTTTGGGTATATTTGGCTAATGGTTGGGCGCTGTACAATATTCTACGTATTCGTGGCAGAAATAATTTTTAACTCATTGAGATTCTATTCCTTTCGACACGCAGAAATTTTATATAACGTCCTTTGAGGCTGTATTTACAAGAAACTTTTAACTAAAAATAATTAAAAATAGATATATACTATGATAAAACAAAAATTATGAAAATTGGTGGTTATTACATACAATTATTTAGATAGGTAAGTATTGTATTTGAATAAATTTTAATTTGAAAATAATCATAAAATTAAGTAAAGAATTCGATGTTGCAGCTCTTAGAACCTATTTCATCACTGACTGTTAATGTCTGATATATTATCCGACTCTTAATTAATAGACTCTTGATATACTTTTTCATAAAAATGGTAACTTACGTTTTTAAAATCAGAAATTAACAGTCAGTGGCTAAACAGGGCCTTAACGGTCTAAAAATGTAGCTCAATATATCCCGTAGAATTCGTAATTATACCTATAAGGATCAAACAAACTTTGGATGAACTCCCGTTTATCGCAGGAACCAGACAAGGCCTAGTGAGCCGAACGTCTAACTCAAATAGACTGAAAGCCTCCCCGCCCTACGTCAGCCTGCAACTGTTGTTTCGACATGACTTTTGGAAAGCTTGTTTAGAACCACTCTAATACGCATAATGAATTCGAAGTCGGTTTGGTCTAAGTTTAGATGCGTACACTTAAAATCGGTCGAATAATTAATAAGTTATTCTGAGACTAATATACTTAAGTATAACTCATGTGTATTCAATCTACCAACATAATATTATTTTTAATAGACACGTTTAACTGTACAAGGCCCAATAATAAAAAATAGTACAGTTAAACGTGTCCTTATATTTTTTTAGTTTCATCATCATCATCATCATATAGGCCTAATAGAAAGAAGAAAGAAAGAAAGAAAAATATTTTATTATGTCCGATAGACACGGCGCACAATACATAAATCTTAGAAAATAAAATAAAAAACACATTATACACAGTACAGACAATAATAATTTTTTACAATCTGTGGTGGCTTCTCCCATTCGAATCTGTCAGGCAGATTGACAGATTCCTAACTGTGACGTTTACAAGTCACTTGGACTTCTAAACGTCACAATCAGAAAAACGTGGCAAAATGACGTGTCGCCACGTGCAATGGTGCAATACTTTAAGAAAAACCACCACAGATTCCGGCCAAATGGTTAATTATGTACGCCGCTAGTTACCGTACACAACGGGTTGACACTCAGCATACTCTGGGGAGAGCGTTATCCACCCCAGAACTGATTTTCAGTGCCAGCCATGAGGAGTGTCAGCTAGACGCCCACGCCGACGTAGCATATCCTTACTATTTAAATACATTAATAATATATGTTGGATTTGTGGTGAGTACCCACAATCAACTACTAAATCAATACATAAAATAGAAAGAAAAGAAAATATAACCTAAATAACATAATACTTTTACAATTACATTACCCCAATAATTTTTTTTTGTTTTTTAGATTTGCAATAATACAGTCAAATAAAAAATGAAAAGCAGCTGAGCCCAGATAGCGTTAAGGCTCCAAACAGAACCATACCCAAATACAATAAGTAGAAGACAAAAACAAAGCAAAATAAAATTAAATAACTAATGACGTCCACTGTTGAACATAGGCCTCACCTAATTTCCGCCACAACGAGCGATCCCGTGCCGTCCGCAGCCAACGGCCACCCGGCCAGGGCCTTTTTAGTTTCAGGACCCCATCAAATCAAAAACGTGCAAAGAAGACTTGTGTGTGACTTTTTAAAATCAACCAAATATTAGGTGCCCCAAAGATAAATAACCCATCGACCGAAAAAATATTAAAAACTACATTAAGTAGGTAAGTACTTATTATGAAATCTAGAAAAAACTTTTTTTTAATATTTTAGATTTTAATTCATATACTTAGTTGCCTTTTTTCACAACAATTAAGATATGAGTCACAATATCGTAGTTTATATAGTTCGCGGTCCCCTCAACTTTGAAAACCAATAATATAGATATCAACATTATTACGTGAGATTCAAAGTAATATCAATTATTATTAATCAAGTTATTACAAAGTCATAACTAAATTACACTGAGAAGTGATCTTCAAATACCCGTAAACCTTGTCTTATGGGCTAAGTCTGTAGAGAGAACCCAATTAGCTACCTGTGTTCCCCAACGATCATACTGTACTGGGTGGCGCAAAAGTAGTGGCACTAAAGAAAATGCTTTTTTTTTTTTTATTATACATTTTCTGTCATTCTGTTGTTGAAAATTGTGTAGTGAACAAATGTAAAATACACTGAAAATAAACATGGACCGTTTTACTCCCCAAGAACGTGGAATATCAGTGATAAGAACACAACGTGAATTTCGTCGACGATTTCCCCACCGTCCGGCACCGATTGGTCGCACAATTCGACGCTTTGCCACACACCCACTAAAAGTTACTGTATGGTGTGGCATCTGTGTTGACAGAGTGATCGGACCCTATTTTTTCGAAGACGCTGGAGGCAATGCGATAACTGTCACTGGAGAACGCTACAGAACCATGTTACGTGAGTTTTTGATACCCAGTTTGGACGAATTGGGGCTGGAGCACATCTGGTTTCAACAAGACGGCGCTACGGCACACACAGCGCGCGACACTATGGACTTAGTGAGGGACGCTTTTCCAGGCCGAGTTATCTCTCGTTTTGGCGATTTGCCTTGGCCTGCAAGATCACCCGATCTGACCAGTCCAGACTTTTTTCTTTGGGGTTTTTTGAAATCTCGGGTGTATGTGAACAAGCCACAGACTCTCGCAGCTCTAAAAGAAAACATTCGTCAAGAAATAACGAACATATCGCAGGAAGTGTTACGGCAAGTTATGCAAAATGTCATAAATAGGGCTCAAATGTGTATCAACTCTGGAGGTCACCATTTAAAAGACATCATCTTTAAATCCTAATGGTACGAAATTTAATGGCACAAATATACATTTAAAAAAATCTAAATCTAGTTTTCTAATTTAGAAAAAATGTTATAGCTGAACCAAATAGGGTCTTTACTTTTGCGCCACCCGTTAGAAATCATAATTAAAGCAATGTAGAAATCGTACGTCATCTTTTGCATAGAAATAGTTGAAGGGTTATAGAATAAGGCTGCGTTTCCACCAGAGATGTGCGAGGATGCTATATTTGTTATGAACCAATAGAATCGCTTCATTTAACGGACGGCAGGTTCATAATAAATATCGCATCCTCGCACATCTCTGGTGGAAACGCAGCCTAATAATATATTATAATATTCAACCAGATTCTATTCCTTTATATAATAATAGGTTTCTGTCTAGATTAGTCGAGATCGTTATTATATAAAACCTTTTCCACAGCTCAAAATATTACGGATCAAATTACTGTATCACGAAGCGAAACATATTATACATAAGTATACGATTTCTACAATGTTGATAATTACGATTTCTATAGGGCCCAGACAAGAGGGCTTTATTAAGCCTATCATTGGCTATAAGCTCGTAAGTGTTCCACATTTATAAGCCTATTAAAGTAAACTATATTTATTCTAAACAGGTACTGATTATAGAAAATAGCTAAATCGTTTCTGAAAATGTAAAATCTTTATGATGTTGTCACTTAAAAAAAATCTGGGCTTATGCGTTTTGATGAATTAATAATTTTAAAGGAACAAAATTGACTAAGGTGAACTACACTCTGCAAAATAATTCCACATATTTTATGGAGATGATAATATTGCAATAAAAGGTTAAAATTAGGATGTTACTTGTAGCATGGTAATTTTACCGTTCAAACAATTTTCAACATCACCAAATTGCCTTCTTCTTGAGTGGAACAACAACAAGTAAGTAATGTTTATTTTTTTCTGAATCACAAGTTTTCATAAATTTCTTGAATATTTATTGTTTAAAAGTAATGACGATATTTCAATATTTAACTGGCAAACATTTCTGATGGGTGAGCAGATGGTATTTTTAATTTCCGAACGCGATGGTTGCAAGCGTCGAGACGCTGCGCGCCGTAACGAAGCAAATCGCTCGGAAATAAAAGGTTTATTTGCATCTTTGCAGCTCAACCATGAATTAATGTATTGTTTTTGCAGATTAATGAAATAAAATCGCTTTGAATCGTTAGCTTTGAAGCTGTTGTTTGCTAAATGAATTATGAAAATTGATTGGGAAACTAACTTGTTTAAATTTCAGCCGTTTAATCTTACTAATTGCTTTGTAATTGTTTGTTGATTAATCTTGTAGTTTAATTTGTTAGTCACACTTTTAAATCTTTATTTTGTTGAGTGCTCTATACCTACCAAGCTTATTCATTATATTATCATTGAGTACTATAAGTGCAAGTTAACTTTAAAATATAATTATGAAAGTACTTTAACCAAACACCAATAAATAAGTATATTTTTACACAAGTTTGTGGTGATTTAATATCGATAAGCGTAACGTTCGTCGTCAATACACTTATGACTGTCCGTTTAAAATGTAGTCCGTTAATTACTATTGAATAAAGACATGATAGAAGATTACAAGCTGCAGTCAAGAAATACTGCGTTAGTGTGTTAAGACAAAAACCTATCTCTGTTCTGTGGTTAAGACACACTAACTCAGTATTTTTATTTCTTATCTGGATTTTCTAAAAGTTGTACTATTTACTGCGCATTTTTTTACAATCACGTCGTACTACCACTATGCCAGCTAGTCAGCAGCGTTCGTACCTTACAATATCAACATTCTAATCGAAAGACGCCGAGGACGGCCATATTCAATTTTCAAACATCTGACATCGTTTTCGAAATCGACCAAATGAATGTCAAAATTGCAAGTAACCCTTCTGGCCGTTAGCAAAGAGTGTAGAGGTGTTACTGACAATCTCATCATACAAATAAATAACACATACTTAACATAGGAAAACATAAAGAACCAACAATAAGCCAACCCCATACAAATAAAACAAAACCCCAAACTAAATAAACATAAACTTCGCAAATATCTCTTATGGGATTGTCTCAGTTTCATAACATACAAGCAAACTCATACACGAACGTATAATAATGAGTTTACGGACTGCCATTTACATGTATTAGGGATGTGGCATCGAAGCGAAGGCGCTAAACTCTCAAGTTATCATTTTATAGCATCGTAAATACGGTTGGATGGTGAATATATGAATTTAGCAGCTGTTTGTGTAGTAACTACGTAAATTATGTACTAGTTGGTGCGTATTATGATCTAAACATTATGTAGAATGACTAAAGCTAACAGTGGTTGGACGGAATAATTTAAGTCGTTAATAATTCCATTACTAATAAAATTAACGCACCAAATAGTTAAGACAGTATTTTAAAAAAAATTAAACACCTGAGAAGGTCAGTTACTTGGTCACTAAATTAAAACCACCAACCTCTTTAATACAGAATATGGACTAAGTATTAAAATAGGTTTAAATTGACATAAGCCTTTGTTTTAGTGACAAAGTTGTCAATTTAAACCTGATTTAATGCTAAGTCCATATTCTGTAATAAGGGGGAAGTTTTTTGTATTTGACCCCAAGAAGTAGATTTTCAAGATTATTTAAAAATGGTGTACTTTATGTCGAAATTTTAATACCACAATAAATTTTAATTTGTTTTAATGAACAGCTTACAATTTAAAAACAACACCAGCGATAATGTATTCATACAGTTCATATTCATGCAATTAATCTATTTGCATATTCCCGCCGTTCGCACACTTAACAATAAAATTGTTAGCTGCCAACGACCGCACTTAATAAAAGACGACTATTTTTAAACTAAGACCCTAGTAATCACTCTAAAGACATAAGAAGGAATTTAGCCAATTTTAAACTGTTTAGCCAATTATTAGCATATCCTGCTATTAGGTTATATTAGTCTAAGAGCCCGCATCTGCATGATGGACGTTACTATATTGATATGACACTAAATAAGGACATGACAGCGAAATGTCGTTTTGTCAGTACTCAGTAGGTATGATATAATCAAATGTCAGATTGCTAATGTAATTCCATGCTGTTATTCCGTAAAGATGTTTTCGCAACTCAATAAACCGTACGGTATGAAATGAAAGAGTTTGTTGTAAATTAAATTTTAAATGTAATCAATCATTATCATTATCAGCCTTCGGATTTTCATGTTCACCAAGATAATATATTTATGTCCAATAGGACACTATTATTAAACGACGAAAATCAAAAGGAAGTTCTCAAGGCAACCCGTATATTTTATCATAAGCTGTATGATCACGCATAGCTTTTTACAGAATTGTCCGATTTTAATAATTCTTTTTTTATTAGATAGGGTATCCTCCTACCCCGAAATTGGAACCAATTAAATTTAAAACCATAATTTTACCCGTAATGGTAGAAAAATAGGGGAAGATTGATTATTTCCTTTTCAGTTCGTTTCTTTTTTCATCGGTTTAATTTTTTTTATAATAAAATGCTATTAAGTTTGGAGTTGGTTTTTATACAAAAAGGAAAAAAAGGAGACATCACTTTCAGTGGGTGAGTCGGACTCACTCATAGTTTTTATTACTATCACTTAATTTCTGACGTATCTGAAGGCGTATCTGAAGAAGAAGTAGATAACCCTTCACGAATATATACAATATCTGCACAATGATGAACACATAAAAGTATGAACCATATCATTCTCATAATAAAAGGACTTCCCTTTTCACCATTCATAAAAATACTGCCCTATCTTTACTCAAACTAAACAGCGTTGCAGGTTACTTTTTAGCTCATAAACTTGTGCACAAACAGGCACAGTACCAACAATGTTATGATACTGAAGTTATTGAAGCAGAAAATTATACTCATGGTATCCCACGGGCACAAACGGGTTATAACAATAAATGTGAACTGTTTCTGTTTATTTTACCGCCATCTTGGATAGATGGGGATATACATAACATGCACATCCTACAACTACAAATAAACAAAGTAATGAAATCTTGGCACTCAAACTTTAACCTACTTTGTAGGAATGAAACTTGTATGTATGTATTCGGGCAGACAATATAATTATGAGGTTTCTTAGAGCTAATCTGATGCTGAGGCCAGGAGTTGTATAGTGAAACTCAGTGGTTTCAAAAGTACCCTTCGAGTTTGAGATCTTTTGGTTCGAATTGTTTAGTTCGATGGTGTAGGTTTTAGATTTTTTCACCAAATCTTTTGATTTAGACTAAAGACAATACAAAGTGACACGGTTTTTGCTATGGTAAGTCACTTGTACACATACAAATTTCACAAAGTGAAATCCACATTGGTACTGCTGCTCGGTATCGAACTCGGACAGCAAACTCATACAAGTGATAAAAAATAAATAGAATACGACGTGTTTTAGCATTTTATATCTAAGACCCGTGTCTTCTCAATTCGAGATGGCAGACCGATATTATTTCTAGTAGGTAAGGGATCCCTCGTTAGGAACATGACTAAAATATTTACTACTACCGAAATTCGCTTGACACACTAACGTACGTGGACCGAGTACATACCTACTAAGTTGTTATATTATTACCTGAATCATGCGGCTTCTTTGCCATATTTAATGTTCTAACCCATCTGGCCAGCGGCGTACAGTAGGCTAAATTCCCCCCACAATGTTAGGAGGAGACTCGTGCCCAGCAGTGGGACTTTTATGGGCTGTGATAATGATTGATGTTCTATTTATACTTTGATCTCGTACAAATAATTTGACTCATTGATTTCTATTTGTAAATAAAATTTAAGATTTTGGATTGACTGGATATGATCTAAAAATCTATAAACTCGTTTAAAAAAGGGATACCTATATCATATTTAAAGTTTTTAAGATCATATAGCATACATAGTAATCTATACATTATAGTTTTCAACAGTGCAATAGTTACTTAATATTATTATGAAGTCAATGCTACATGTGTAAAGACCTTTATACTCTCTATTCCAACGAACGATTCCTGAACGAAAATAAAACAAAACGTTCAAAACCAAAGACATGTGAATATCGTTGTCTAGAATCTGAATTAAAATCATTGGTGATACAAACGTTAACTTTGGTTTAATTGGATCTATCAGGGAATCCAACCCGAACACAGAGGAACGACTATCAAACAATTTGCATGTGTAACTGAAGCAAGTTTCACACGTCTCAAACTTGTTAGTTTATCGTCTAATGCTGACGTGGAGATCTACTTACTTGTAAATGATCCTTACAATTCTATCTTACTATTGGTCTGGAACTTTTATTATTATAAACGTATGTATTGCTATTAGTAGGTAATGGTGGTAAGTAAATTTTAAATAATTATTCAAAATGACAAGCTGAATTCAATGCATAAAGTTGTATTTATTGATGTCAGAAAAAACCGAGCTCTTTTACCTAAGGATAGTCGGAGGGGCAAATAGTAAAGTTTGTTGGGAAGTATTTGTTTGGAAATATCTTCCGTGTTATGTTTTTCGTAAATTCGTCCTCAAAAACTCATTTTTCGTAAATATGATCGTCCTCTAGGTCGAATTTTAATTCTTCTATCTATTTAACAAACAAAAGCATTTCACTCACAATGCTATAATGAAATCTAACCAAACTTCGCATTTAAATTGCGTTTTCTTTGGCCTGAAGATTGCGGCTCGCATATTTCAACAGTTGCTATCATGATTATGTTTACAAGACAGTCTAAGTCGTGTTTTATGTTCGCTAAGTGCCAACCGCTATAAAATAAAATATGTCTAGCCTATTAGCTTACTTAGTCCATTTAGTACATTAAACCTTACTTTAAAGTCACATTGGACCTAAAGTTAAGTTATAAAGGTCTTACCTATTTGTAACTTTGGGCATGAGTGGCCCTGGATTACTATAAACTTTATTAGGAAGTTTCAGGGTATTTAGAAAGATAAAGCTTTGAAAGAGCAAAATAAAAGTTTGATATTTTGCACACAAATTGTTTTAACAACATATATTATATATTATTATATTCTTACACAAAATTTTGTTATATAATGCGATGCGTGCTACACTTTAAAATTAAGAGAAAAGCAAAAAACGTCTAATTATAATCATGTTAGTGATCGCGTCGTGAGGCTATTAAGAATTTTAATTTCTAATAAGCATTGTGTATCAATCAGTCACGTTTAAAAAGCTTGTATGACTCTCAATGTCATGGGAACTGTATGTAGAAAGTACAACAGTGAGCTGGTAGAACATATTTAAATGTCAAGTTGTGAAAAGTAATCGATTCTTGCCGATACAAATGTCTGTGAGATAGACAGTTGAACCAGTTCTGTTGAAATACCGTAATAACTAGCTACTACTACATTTCAAACTTGTTATAGAAGTTGATTTTCCTATCAATTTCTAAAGTAGTAAAGTACTACATTACATTACATTACACTAAACGTTTTACGTGTACCGCATACAAATGGAATTAATTACTACCAAAACATAAAATTTCGCGTAGTATGATATTGTTGAATTGCCTCGGTGGCGCAGCGGGAATTGTATACGACTGCTGTGCAAGTGGTCCCAGGTTCCATTCCCGGGTCGGGTGGTGGTAAATGGTATTGGGCTTTTCTATCATAAAATCCCAGTAGGTATTGATATTTTCCTGGAGTTTGGTAAACAAATGTTCGCGGTTGATGAAAAAAGACTCGCCCCCTATATCATGGGACCAAACATAGCTGGCGAAATGTGGGTGTGAAACATCTCTGCATACCCCTTCGGGGAAAATGGCGTGATGCTATGTTATGTTCACGTAATCATTAAACAGGTATTTACATATCGTAAATTATTTTGTTAGACGTTATGACATGGGCCGTGGTCACAAGCTGACCGACAAACTTTTTAATTAAATTTATTCCAAAAAATATTTTAAGTTTTATTTTTTGATAATAATATTTGTGAGCATACAAATTATTGTTCTGTAAAATGGCAAAGCCCAGTTTTAATAATTAAGGAAGAATTCGAAAGCATACTCACAAAAATTACTTCCCGTAGGTAAACTTAAGCTATGAATATCAAATCAAAACATGTTTGGATACTTCACGAACTTACACTAATGAACGCCGGTGAAAATAAAATGAGTACTTGCTCTTAATAAAAGGTTCAGGAAAAATAGTTTTCCTTTGAGAAAATCTTGAGCTTTACACCTAAATGTCTGTCTGGGTTGCTGCCTCAGATCTTTTAATTCGTTCCAATCCGACCTCCACTCTAAAATGTAGGTTTTAATTTCACGAATTACATTTTGTTTCCCGGTGCCTGGTGTTTTATTTAAAACAGCGATTTCTTGTGGCAAACAAGAAAAGTTAATTAGTTTTTTACAAGATTTCTATTGAATCTTCAAGAAGTAGCATCTTTTTTTATTAGGCATTATTTTTGTGCTTCTCGGCTATTAAGGTAAAATGATGGAGACGATTCATAGTTTTTGGGACATACTTTGCTCAATTTTCAATTTACATTTGCTCGAAATTAAGCGGTTAAGACGCCTGCAACACTAGGGGCATCACGAACGCTTTACCAACCCTTAAGAAACCTGTTCACTCCTTTTTGAAGAACCCCATACTGTAATCCCTTGGGAAAAGCGGGAAAGTATCATTAATAAAAATTAAAGTAATTGATTAAAAAATTATATCAGACGTATAAGAAAAGAATCGAACGCATCGAAATGTTAATTAAAACATTAAAAATATGCACGCACTAAATAAGTTATTACTTGTTGAAGTAGGTTCTCAACATCGTGTTTTATCTAAACATGAATATTATGAGGGTGTAACATCGAGAGGCTACACTATAAATAATGTAGGTAGGTGTTTTATGTAGGTCTTGTCGAAGATACATATTATGTATTTAATGTAGAACTGAACTTATTGAATAATAACATATACTTATATCATTTTACGATACCTTTATTCTCGCGAAACGTCGGCCACGAATATCTGGAAGAGAAAAAAATATAATTTATTTTAATTTTTTTTTTTTGTAGGCTGAATTTCCTCCACCTTCTATCGAGGAGACCTATTCCCAGAAGTGGGACATTTATGGGTTGAAATGATGATGATGATGATGTATTTGTTGCAAATTGCCTTCGTATAAGACATAAACAAAAATAACATGGTTGTGTTCTCGCTGGTGAGAAGTGGTGTACAGAGAGAAGGAGTTTGAAGGGTTGACTATACGCTTGTGATGTCTCTTGTGTTGCAAACAACAAATCATCTATACGTTATTAACTGCTTACCATCAGGCAAGCCATCCGCCTCTTTGCTACCGACTTTGAACAAAAAAATATCCCAAAAACTTTTATTTTACTCATAATAAGCTCATAGAACAAACATTTGTCTAGAACTTCTGTAAGTAAATAAATACATATAGAAATTTGACCGCACGATTCCAAGGGTAGATATGCAATGAAAACAGTGAAATGAAAATTTCTATACGAGTCCCAAACAAACAGCCGGGTTGTTAGCTAATTGCTGGCCCATGAAATATTATTCAAACAACCGGTTGTGGGGCCAGTCACAGTGAGTCCTGTGCCATGTACATTTAGCAACAGATGCCGTATAAATATTGGGCAAAGCCATTATTACTATCATTGTGAAAAATTAAGCTTTTAGTTCCACAAACATTGTTGTTGAATACAATGATTCAATTTTGTCAGTTTAATCTTTGCGAAGTAATAAAGTAGTAATAGTGTCTCAAGTAAAGGAAAATAATCTTTAATCTTTGTTTGGTCACAGCTCAGCTCCTATTGGACGTAGCGTGATGTTATATAGCCTATAACTTTCCTCGATAAATGGGCTATCCAACACTAAAATAAATTTTGAAATCGGACCAGTAGTGTCTGAATTTATTCACAGAATATGGTAAACTGGTTAATATAATCAAACACAAACACTAGTCAGCTCGCGGTATTTGCAACCATAATAATCAAATAATTTGTTTTACACTACGCTATAATAACTCAATTAAAGTTCAATTTTCATACGATCGTACTGGGAACTATTTAATTTCCGCCTCTCCAATAGAAATCATTTGCTTGCTATTATTTGTTGAAATAATTTTTATATATTGATGATATCTTGACTTGCGCTATTCAGTTATATGGAAATAATTTCCTGAAGTCCCGCTTTATTAAACTACAATGTTCTTAAAGTATTTATGGTATTGTTCTATTTAAAAAGCTGTGGTAAACGAATGAGAAAGTGCCTGATATGAAAACCATGGGTTTGTTGCCGTGGTTACCGAATGTTAACTTCACTTTTTGCAATAATAAGTCTAGCTGCCGTATTCAGAGACGTTACTTAAATTCAAAGTTTATTTATTAAAACAATCAATACTTAAGTCTATACGCCTAAAGACGATTATTCAATGAAAAATTTGTGTTAATGACAGATTGCTGCTAATTTACGTCTTTGAGTGCGGCAATTAAGTCTTGTCAAATGAATATGAACTGCTAACGATTAAAAAAGACATTATTATATGTATATATAAGTTAATATATAAGGATATGTCTACCTTTCCAACTGCTTCTTAGTATTTTCAAAAGAGGTGAGGAGACCCATGGTCATCAGTGGAATATCGAATGTAATTATGTTTTAGTTAGAACAAATTCTGAGGACCTACTCGGAATTTCGACATTTGATTTTCAAATGTTTGAAATTGACGGCAAAAGATTTTTTTTTAAACATAATTATGACAACGATATCGTTGCGTTGTCAAAATCGATCATATCGAATATCACCCTAGTAGAATATGAACCTAGACAGTTTATTCTTATGTTAAAGCCTCTACCTATTATTATTATTTTATTTTTTTTCCATTTAACAGTAACTATGTAGTAGTTTATGTAACTTTATCTTGTTTTTGTAATGTATAGTACATAATATAAATTCGCGCTGTCCTCATTGACAGCTATATATTTCCTACTTTGGTAAGCAAACATTTAGCCTTGTTTAAATTACAGTCACACAAACCACAATAACCTCAATAATATGTTTTGATTGACATTATTGTTAGCCTAGATAGAAATACTGCTGATGCTGATTTTTATGTAAGTGACACCTGATTGTTTACTTCGTAATTATCAGATTTTATATTATTTTAAGTGATTCTAGTTAATTTTTTTTAGAAAATGTAACATTAAATTAATATTGTTAGAAATGTTTAGCTCTTACATTACTATTAGCTCTCCAGTCGCCTGTGATACAGGAATTATTATCCTAGTACAGGGATGGATAAATATTGTTAGCCACATATTATTACTAAAAAAGTTCTTTTATAATAATATTTGTATCTTTTTAAAATTTGAATAAATGATTTGATTTTTTGATTTTGATCAAGTTCTCGAATAGGCCCTCTTCTCACACATGACGAAAGGGAAGGCCAAACGAATAAAATTAATGAATTTGTTAACAATGAGTGTTCAGTAAACAGAAGGTCGCTTCACACACCTAGTACGTCAATGTAATACAAGTACTCGAAGGTACAGCCATACTATGTTAGCTAACTAAGCGTTACAAATCACATTAATCCGAATTTCCAGATTTCACATGAAAAAAGTGCTGAAATGATACTAAGTTAAAAATAGATACAGTTACGGTGAGAGGAATAATGCACAGTTAGTGACGACCACCCCGTTTAGGCCAAAATTAGTTAACAACAGTTTGTACTGAGTCTTGGTATACTTCTGTCAGTTTCTGAACGTTTACCGTGATTTAAGGCTTCTTCTTTTGGTGTGAGCGTCTTTTAAACAAAACTCTTTGGTCTTTTTGTAAATTTCTTTGTATTTTACTTTGTTTGTAAATGACTGTATGTTTCCTGAATAAATAAATAAAAAAAAAAATATTGAGATACTTTCTATCCCCTCATTCCAAGATGGACATCAGTATAGGCGGTCGTAAACACTACTTTTACGCCACTAAGGTATTATTATCATTTTGCAGATTTATAATTATAATAATTATTAGCGTTTAAAGTATGCAAATAAGTATTTTACTTGTACAAGACCAAATTATGCAAAGATGAAGACTTTAATCTTTGAACTAGACATAAACTTAAGCCGTAAAAGTGATTAATTTTCACGGAGGTACGTTTCATGCCTAAAATTAGTGCTGTAATAAATTAGGAACAACATAATCTATGAAATTTGCATAATATGAAGATTCCCATTCTCCTAAACCTTACGTTTTAAACGTTGGTTGCTGTGGCCTATTCTTAATTAGAAGGCACGAAGTGTTGCCACCCTCGGGAATTTATGTACCCACATATCTTATAATTTACCTAGAGTAGGGAAATTGTGGAGCATTTCAATGAAGATGTTTTTTTGTTTAGAAAAATGGGAGGCTTAGTAAAAAGATTTATTTTAATAGAATGCAGCATGATTTATTGAAGTGCTTTTATTTAAGTATTATAAATGATGAAAGCAACGGGTGATCAAACGCAGGGGTTCTGGAGGGGAAAAGTGCACTATACAAAATCGATGGGAGTTCGAACGGTTTAATTGACAGGTCGAACTAATAAAGGAATTATAATTTGCGAAATTTTTCTTTGTGTTCAGCATTCCGAACATTCCACCTGTTGCCGTTGGCAAAATAACCCAATGTAACAAAACATTTCCAGCTAGTTAAACTTTAAGAGAATATACTTTAAGAGAATATACGTAAGTGAGAGCGGTAAATCTGAGTTCTGGAAGACAAGGAATCATTCATACTACTATGTATTGACGTGCTTTCAGAGATTCACTTATTCCTATTATTGTACAGTCATTGATATAAAAATGTCTAACCAAATTATGGATAAGTTCTGAAACTCTAAAGTGTAGTTATAAATAAACAATTCTACGCAAGAATGGTTAAGATTACAGGTTGATACGGACATTTAGTGTTGCAAATAAAAATGGCTAGCTAACCCGACATAGGTACGTCGCGTCGTTCTGTAAAAAAACGATTACCAGCTAAAAACGGCTTAGAAAATAAACAGGAAAAATAAAGCTGATTTTTTTACATTTTTTTTTTCGCATACCTATTTTTCATATATTGTTTCACCTTTTAAACCCTCCTTGGACTTCTAGAAACGTTTGACAACCAAATATGCAAAATCGTTCTTAACCGTGAGTTTTAGCGAGATTACGAACAGCAATTCATTTTTTAGAATTAGAAAGATAAATATGTATATAGGTAGATATTTCTTCTTATTATTCCGATGACAGCTATATACTACGAGTACCTAAATACTAGCTATTTCGGTCTAGTGCCTTAGTGCCTCAGTGGACCTAATTTTATAATCAATACCCTTTAACTTAAAACAGCAGTAGTATAAAGAATTCAAAATATTGTGAGCGTTGAAAAGCTCAATAAATACTATAGAACCTATGGATCAAATATATGTCCTCATGTGAATGGTTCAATAAAATATGCTGTACATTATGCAATAAGTTGTAGTCACCCTTTTCAACAAAATATCTAATGATGGTGCCAATATATTAATGAACTCGACTGTACTAGTGCCTCTAGACAATGTTACACGCATTTTTCGTTAACGCCGAAGGAAACATGAAAATTGTATGGGATTGACGTCTATGAGAGAAAAGACAAAACAGTGCAGTGTAAGGAAACGAAATGTGGTAGACAATGTTAAAAAAAACGCAACGCTTCGTTTTCTGTTGCCTCAAACTAAAAATTGTATGAAATGTAGACTTTTGACATATTATGTGCTAACGCTTTGATATCGCCCATCTGCCCACTGTCAATATGTTGTTGTGCCTTGATTTTCACCATTTGCCGCTTTAAAGTGTAAGTGGCGGTGTCTCATTGAACTTTGAATCTTTGAATCTTTCTAAACTTAACGCTTATCGATAGATTTCATTTAAATATTCGATATAAAAATGGTTTTAAAAACGGAAGGTAACCTAATAATATAATTAATAACATTTTTAAGATCTGTGATGACAGATCGATCCCAGTACATCGTGGTAATGCCATGTTTGAGAATTGGGTTGGGCACATGCCTGTAAGCAGAGTGGTAGCAAATGACGTTGCGGTAAAGAGAGAGTCTGACCATGGCTGCCCGCGCCGCACCGCCGCCCGTCTGCATTGTTCTAGTATAGGAGCATAGCGTTTTTAGGGTTCCGTAGCCAGAATGGCAAAAACGGAACCCTTATAGTTTTGTCCTGTCCGTCCGTCCGTCCGTCTCTCATCTGTTTTGATTATATGTATAATAATATAAGGCTCCCAAAGTGGCATAAATTGTGTCCCTCTATTTAAATATATATCTATAAAACCTAGAAATCTGATAAAATTCACAAAAATAACACTTAATAAATGCTTACTTAATAATACGAGTACAACTAAAATTATTTTGAACATAATCGAATGCACAGTTTTTGAGTAATTGCTCTTCTCAACAAAAGGACGTAAGCGCTATGAAGATACGCTTACGGATATTTTTATAAAAGTTGTTCCAGTAAAAAGAACTATCATAGACAATAGACTTTGCTGTTAGACCATTGACGGTCTATCCCATATTATTATTATTATTACATATTTAGTATTTAGGCGTTAAGCGTCAACGCCTTGGCGTTAACGCTTGCCGCTTGGTAGACAATGTTACAAAAATGAGGCAGACGCGAATTTATTCTGCCTCGCTGCTTTGAAATGTAAATTCTCTATGGTTTTCCTGGAAGTCGATGTCAAATGAGTTGTCAAACTCAGCACATACGTGCCTTATTTATGTAATAATTATATACTAATCTAAAACAATATATAAAATAATTCACAACGGGCAGTGCGCTGTAACAATGTAAACACTCGTCGAGGTGCTTGCTGTCTCGACACGTTGGTTCCTAGTTAAACGCCAGCTGTGTCGCCGAAAAACTTTATGGATTTGTGAAGGTAGAAAGAAAGAAACGCCTGCGGCGAACCAACAAGAACTGCTGCGGTACGGCTTCTCCAGTTGCTGGCTTTACTTTGAATGCAGCAGCTTCAAATACTCCGGAGTACATTTCGGGCCTGCACGACATCTCAATGCCAGAGGACACCGAGAAGTATGTGTACCTTAAAGCCAAGTATTATTTGGCTTCTGGAGTCACGTTGCAGTGTTTGTACCGCACGTCGGTACAGGCACCACACACAGTTCAAGTCTTGCATCTTATAATGGACGAGAACTTTTGACCCGAGCGTTTTGTGTTCTATCGCTTCCGGGAACAAATACCACCTGACCGCACATTGAAGTGCAATGTGAAGAAGTTTTATAAATTATTATTTTATGTACATTATTTTAATAATTATTTATTTTTGAGAAATTGTGATCCTGAGAATAAAGAAAAGATTTATTGAAACCAAAATATGCCCTTCCTTCCCTAATCTCATATGTACTAGTCCATTACCTATTTTTACATTTTAGTTCGGTACATAAAAATAAATAATCAATAAGTTACCAGAACACTTACCTAAAAGAAGTAACAATTGGCAGATAATTATATTTAATTCGTTAAAAAGCTAGCGAACACTAAAATATTTTTTCAAATCGGACCGGTCTGTTTGTTTGGTTCCTGAGATTATCTTGTTCAACCAAACAAACAGACTCTGCAGCTTTATAATATTACTACTTATGGATAACTAGCGTATTATTTGTTATAAACTTTACTGTTGGCCAAATTAAACACAATATTAAATCATACTGTATTACACCAAGTAATCTTTTTATTATCTAACATAAAAGCATTATTTATTTTCGTCCGAAATACAAAAGATTCTTCTCTCTTTGGCTGAACATATCTCTCTTTCTTGATTTCTTAATTTTAACTGCTGAAACCATTGATTGCTACGAAACAATTGTTTCTATTAATATTATTAGTCAAAATATTTATTGAATACGATATAATTATAGATGTATTGGAATAATAATGAAAATAATTAAATTAAACATCTACTTACATAAAACTATATATACAGTTAAATACAAACAAAAAAAGGAAACTAAAACGAAAACTTAAACAATAAAAAAAAAAAAAATCAAATAACCCAAAGAAAACTTGTTTAGGCATCGTAATATTCGTCAGCATCACTGTCAACTGGAAACGTACCCAAAAGGCTGGCGGCATTGCCACGTTGAATGGCAATGCTAATTCTCTGAGCGAGAAACACACCAGCCCTCTGATCACGTGAAGCGTCGATAAGCCTTTTTGCCAGATCTTTAAACAAAGACCTAGCACTCGGACCCCACGTACCTAAAGTCTCGACCCCAAACGGCTCAAAAATATAATTACCAATTAAATTATGGTATTTTCGCCGTTTGAAGGTCTCTGCGGCTGCAGCAGCAGCGCCAGCACAACCCGCTGAGCTTGAAACATGGGATGGCGCAAGGGTGTCGACACATGTTGCGTCCCACACCAAAGGCCTACCCATCTTCCAGGGTAATAATGTCAAACCATCAGGTCTCTTCCCATCGTCACGTGCCAAGCCATTCGGTTCAAGAATAGCTGGAACGCCAGCGGTGACAAGAGCTCGGCGGATAATGTCATTTAAATGGGCATGCCGTGGTATACGACCTGCGCTCCTGCTGCAGGATAGGCCATGGTGACCGAGGCTATCGACGGCCTCCCCACAGTGACAATGATGCGGAGAAACACACGGTGCACCTAAACGAAGACAAGTGGCAAGACGAAATGTTGTATCGTCCAACATTGTGCCTATGTTGGGCGACGGGAGTGCTTGAAGCCATTGACCAGATTCCCATTCGCCCACAGCAAGCAAGCGCGCACGTTCAGCAGCAGTAGAAGCTGAAGAAATAAGATTTTTTCTTCTCATACTGCTGAGCGGCCCGTCCCACAGCTTCTGGGAGAATAGGTTGGTCGGCAAATCAGTACCTGGACAAGCCATTTTCCAAGCGTTCACAGCCTCGGTCTTACACAGCACTTCAGAGTTAAACAGTGTAGGTTCTAAAATTTTCCTGACTAACTCATCGGTGCTGTGGACAGAAGACAGAAACGCTGGTAGACTTACATCTGAAATTTTGCGAATGCCGAGCCCCCCAAATCGAATAGGGAGAGACGCCTGGAGCCAGACTCGGTCGTTCAAAGCCACATTTAAAACTTTGCTCAGAGTAAATTGGATAATTTTGTCCATTTTGTCTAATAGAGGTGTGTTTTGCCAAAACTGTGTTGATCTTAGGGCGTGAGTAAATTTTGGTACAAAAAGACAGTATCTAATAATGGTATAAGCCGAATGTGTGTTAATATTTAAAAGACGTTCAGAAACTTCATTAAAATTTTGAATTTTTTCTTCAACAAAAGAATTGTAAGATTGTTCAAGAACGGGGGACCCAAGGAGGCGGAAATTACTTTTTTCAATAATTTTGATGCCAGGTGCCAAACAATCAAATTTAGAAATTACCGAAAGTCTATCATTAACATTTTCATTTAAAAAAATTTCACACTTGTTTGTGTTTAATTTTAATCCAATAGATTCAAATTTGGATTTTAAAAGGGCCAAATCTTGTAAAACTGTATCTACGTCACCTCCGAGAGTCCCGTCGTCTAGATACCAAATGTTAAATTTTGAATTTAGCTGCCGAATAATTGGATTTATAGCTAGACTAAAAATGACAGGTCCAAGAGGGTCACCTTGTTGACATCCCACTGCCGAATCCAACACGTTGTCCTTGTAAATTAATTTTGAAGTGTTCCTGTAACATTGCCAAAGGTATTTGTAAATTTTGGGAGTTTCTAATTTTACTTGTTCTAACAAGGTGTCCCTGTGTACTGAGTTGAAGGCATTCATCAAATCAACCTTCAGAATGACCTCTCCTTCACCACAACCAAGGTAGGTAGAGAGAGCGTGTACGGCAGCCTCACAGCCCCCCTTTGAGCCGAAGCCCAACTGTAGGGGCTGGAATTTGGAAGTAAGTTCTTCACAATAAAATCTGCAGCAAATTTTGGCTGCCAAACGCCTGTACGTGCTCCCCACGGCAATGGGACGAATACCACCATCTTTTTTCTTCAGTGCACATAGGTTTGCACCATACAGAATATCGATGATGGCTTCGTCCACATTTCCGGAGAGCATCAAGTTGATTAGTCCAGTCAGCTCCTTTAGGAGCGCATCACCGGCCTCCCCAGCACTTGGACAAACTAAATCTTTCAAGTGTTGGGGAGTCAAACCATCGAGGCCAGGTGTTTTTAAACGAGTCAGGTGTTCTAAATACCGTCTATAATTCCTTGAACTAAATTCAACAAAACGGTCCCTTTATATCCAGTACTACATTGTTTTAAAATATTGTAATATCATAAAACATGCAATATTTATCAAAATTAAAATAGTCACTACTTCTCTTTCTGCAGAGTCTCGACAACCGCTTTGATTTCCTTAGATAAAACCAAAGCGTTAACGCATGTCAAAGGTGTATTTTGGCATAAGGCAAAAGAAAACACAACGTTTCATTTTACGATACTGTTGTTTAACATTGTTTGCAAATTTTTATTTTGTTACAATAAAAATTTACGAAAAGTGAATGTATCTTTTTCTACCCGCAGACCGTAACTTAAAATTTTATTCATATCATCATCTCAACCCATAAACGTATTTAATATTACAGTAATCACTTACAAAAGATTTTAATTAAACATAACGGAAAAATATAGGTACATACAACCTTTTTGGATGTTTCAGTGTATATTCTGTGCACAGAGTAGGTACATTATAGATTCTGTGGTTAGAGTGTGACAATAATATTGTCAAGACAAGTTTAGATAAATAAACGCTAATGTTCTACTATTAGGTCTGTGGATAAATAGAAATAAATACTTATAAACCAGATGACAAGCATTATATTTTCTTTGATAACAACAAACAAACAAGACATACAAGAATATTAATGGGAATCAAAATACTCAATTTAATTATATTATTAAAGAATTCGAAAGTGTTAAAGATTCAGAAATGTCAGGTTTCACTACTTCTGGGGGCACCCTTGGATACCTATTTACATCAATAGTTGCAAGTCGCAGCGGCGAGAATTGAATGACCCAAGATTTATTTTATGGGATGATGATATACGAAACGAAGAAGAAATAAAGTCAGTTGAAGGCAGGAATGTCAGAAAAAAAGCCATGGTTAAAAACAACGATTTCATAGCATGAATAGTAAAAATATAAGGGTTCTGTTTTTACCTTTTGCGGTACGGAACCCTAAAAATAATAACATTATATCGTGAAAAGAAAGGTGCCGAGCCAAAGAAAAAGAATCTTGTATTTCTGACGAAACTAAATATGTAATGATTTTTTGTCAATAAAACGATTACTTGTGTCATACAGTTTGTTTGGATGTGTTTATAACAATTATTACGCCCTCTTGTTAATACTATTACTTATTCTGTGTCTTATGCGTACGTCGCGGGCACAGCTGATTATTAAAAAATATGATTACCTTACTAATAATAATATCTACAGATAATATTACTTCTTTTAAGTTTTGTGTTTCGGTAACTGCTTGAATATTTTTAAGATATAAGGAAAGGCATATTTTGGTATCAATAAAGACATATTTTCTTTATTATCAAAGATTATAATTTCCCATAGATAAATGTCTTATAAACGACCGTACATAATTATAAAAATAACTACTTCACATTGCACATAATAATTATACCTACGGTCAGGTGGTATTTGTTCTCGGAATCGACAATACAACACAATACGCTTTGGTCAAAAGTTCTCGTTCATAATAAGATGCAATAAGCACGTCGGTACTTCTGTACTACTGAATACAGTCACCACAAACACCTTTAAGAGTGACTCTGCGACGCGACTCCAGCAGCAGTACTCTCATAATGTACTTGGCTTTATGGTACACATACTTCTCAAAGTCCTTTGCCGTTACAGTGTAGTGCAGGCGAGAATTAATGTACACCGGAGTACCACAGCAGTTCTTCTTGATTCGCTGCCGGCATTACCTTTTTTTGCACCTACACCAAACAGTGCACAGCGCGTCGTGAATTTTCTTATTATTGAAAACAAAATAAAAATTTATTTGGGCGCGTTGCATTTAATTTAATTATTATTATATAAATCAGGTGCGTTTGTACTAAGTTTGGCAATTCATTTGACGTTCAGAAAAGCCATAGAGTAGAGAATTTACGTTTTAAAGGGGCGAGGCCGAATTTTGCCTCGTTTTTGTGACTTTTCGTTTTCCTGAGACGCTAACGCCTTGGCGTTAGCGTCTCAGGAAAACGAAAAATGCGTTGCGTGATAACTTTGTCTAGAGGCCCAGGACCTGCATAGTTGTATTGTGAATGTTATTGTGTAACAGGGTTTAGGTCTCCTTTTTCATATCAGAAATTTTGCACGTAGTGTTTCTTTTTGTGCTTCAAATATATTAAGTACCTACCATATAACAGAAGAATGAAACCCAGAATATAGTATTTTTAAAAACACTTAATTCTTCCTAAGGAAACAAAGGACCAAAATTCTATCACGATAGGCTATTACTTATTTACCCTACAATATGAAACTGGTGAATCATAGGTCGGGTCGATGCTGGTATGGTGCAGTATGAGTCACCCCTTACAGCCTTCGGAGGGGTGAGTACAAATTGGCAAGTTTATTATATCTGTGGTGTGCGCGGGCATTACCTCCTCCGCCTCTACAATCAAAGTTGTTCGCAGATTTCGACGAAACGCCCCAAATAAAATTTTCATGTTACATTTTTGAGTGAGCTAATTTTGTTTATGAAGATTTTATTTAAGTGATACATTTTAGGGCTACAATGTAAAATAGTGAAAGTGCAAAGACTACATAGATATTATATGTGTAGAAGTAGCATTTTCAAAAACACTGCATTAACTGGAAAATAAAACGGTCAAAACAACAATGACCTTATTACGTCTAAAACTTCTAATTTTTTTCAAAAATAGAACGGTGTTTTTAAACGAGTCAGGTGTTCTAAATACCGTCTATAATTCCTTGAACTAAATTCAACAAAACGGTCCCTTTATATCCAGTACTACATTGTTTTATTCACTTAAAAATTAGAAAAAAATCTCTAGCGACATAAATTGACATTATAAATAAAGGAGCAGACAAACAGACAGGTCAGTGCTAAAAATACACATTCCTCTGTTTAGTGCGAAGTTTAAAAGTTAACTAACACAAGTTATATATTAATCCAATTAGTACTTTGTAAACTTAACTGTTAAACTAAATGCCCCTCTATTGTATTAGTTTTGCTTAGTTTCTGTGTGTATTGTCCCTCTTCTGAAGTTCTAGTAACTTTACACTTTTCGTCAATTAGTAGGTGTGGTAGAGTATCCGGAATACATCCTAACTATACTAATGACTACTATTACGAATGTGTTATTCGACCTTACTGCAGGCTGCAAATATAGAAAAAGATCAATGTAATTCTTACAAACGTATGGGAAGGTTGAATAATATTAAAGACAAGCAGTCTATTGCAATAACAGAAAGAACGAAAGAAAATCTATTATTTTTCAGTCTCATACAGATTTAGGTACATTCGCTTCATGACTAGGGAATCTTTCTTTTCTTCTTTTAAAAAGACAACGCCCGCACTAGGGAACAAGCCCTGTGTCGCGGGGAGCTTTACAAACATAAAACTAACGGACACAAAGTACACCCAGACTAGAAACAAATATCTATGAATCACACAAATATTTGTCTCGTGTGGGAATCGAACCCACGTCACCCAGCACGGCGATGTAGTGGCGAGGCGACCACCTTAACCACTGCGCCACGGTGACAGTCAGAATATTTGTAAACAAGGATCATATCCCCACGTTTCAGGACTCTACAATCAGCGGTTTAGGCTGTGCGTTGATCCGTCAGTCATTCAGGGCAAAGCATTTTATATGTATAGATAACAAGTCCTGTTTGAAAACAAAAAACGGTTTCTGTCTCTGTAGCGCTGATTTAAATTTTCAGACAGGGCTGAGGTGACGTAACACGCGAACGTAGCCATATCTGAACGCTACTTGGTAATAATAATACCTTCGGTCAGACTCAGTTTCTTCACCTGAAGACGACTAGAGAGAGAGGAAGGCCAATATTTTATTGCGTGTTTCCTCTTTCTCTCATTAGCTTATGGCACTTTACGCAGTCCATTACTGCTCAAATGTAACTGCCAATTTGCAACACGAGACTGGGACTTTCGGCCTGATAATATAACATTTTTGAAAATAAAAATCGCCAGTTTTATAACTTTGCATCGCCAGGTAATGTTCCTATTGAGAGCTTCTAGAGATAATTCTAGAAACTATTCTAGTTCAATCCAATTTTAATACGGAGTCTCATGTGTATAGTCCAACGAGACGGTTTATAAATTTCTAAAAAAGGTTCATATTGAGTTTTATTGTTTTAGGCCCGGGTATGATCGATTTTATCTAATCCTAGAACTGAACTCTTTGCTCTAGTAATTCATTTTACCTTTTCTCCGATTTAATCTTTCTACTACCAATATTCCCAGTCCAATGGATTAATCAAGGAATATTCTAATTAGCATTTTCTCCGTTTTGACGTTTGTTTAATTGACGTTTCGTTAGACACATTTTAGTGCTGAATAATATTGAAGAAAACTCGATTGAAAGCATGATTTATTCATTTGGACAACCAGTTGTTGTTACACTGTTTAACACATTTTGTAAATAAAAACACTTAAATATAAATTAAATGCACAACATTTTAGGTTTAGAAAAGAAAAAAATAAACACTTAAAATATTAAATAATTAAAGTAATTAAAATTAAAATGTTACACAACGGAATAATAAATATTATTGGGATCTTATTGGCCCAATCTTAATCTTAGATGAATTAGAACTCAATATGGAGAATGATATGGTTTTGGATAGACTACGTCCAGCTTAAGTTTTCAAATCTATACTATTATTACAAAATTGTAATTTGTTTGCTGTATAACATCACGCTATGACCATGGGAGTATTAATAAACATATAAACACAAAATATAATGCTTTTTATATAAAGCAGACAAAGAACAATAAACAAAGAAAATCAACGCTCTAATACTAAAAGTATCCATTAGCGTAATTAGTTAACATGTCTAATACTAATTTATAACATTGATCGAGCAATTAGCCGGGCATCAGTGCGCAGCTGGGACTCGAACCCCACACCCCACAGTCTAAACATCAGATGGAGATGTCGTTTATCAACGTCCATCGTTATTACTCTCAATTTGTAAAACATTTGACTTTGTGTAGTTCATTAGTTAATTGATTTAAGTGACAATTTAACTAAATGCAGGATAATTTATTGTTTTGATTTGTTTAATAGTAGAGATTGCACTAATACCTAGTATTATGTTAGAATTTTTTGGAATTGGGTTTTCTTTTTTTTTTCGTAACGTTTCAAATATCTCATAATTTTTTTTTTACCATTCAAAATAGTATTCAAAATAAATCAATAACAATATATTTATAACCTAAAAAAAACATATTTATTTGCGATACTGTGTGTTTGCATAAATTACTTAAGCTCTGTGTTAATTAACGCCAAAATGTATTTGCTTACATAAAATGAAAATTTCGCAAGCAATGTGGGTAGGCGTAGAATTTATTACTGAATGCTACCTACTTTATGAGAATGTAGGAAGCACGTTGAACCGCTATTCAACGCGCAGCGGGTACGGTATAACAATTGTTATGGTTATAGGTAAACGCATTCAAGACGTTTCAATGCTTATACTAAAAGAAGCTTGAAGTACATACAACATTCACCTATATAATATCCAACTAATTTTAGGGAAAGATTTCGAATTTTAATCATTTTTATTAATATATAAAATGCAAAAAATGTTTGTACCTATGTCTGTTTAGACTTTGAAACCATTTAAGCGACGTGAGGAAGGAAACAATGCGAATATAGTTTTAGACCATAACAAACAGAAGAGGCAATATCGGTCACGGCAATCGAATTCCAGCGGGGCTTAGCCGGCCAACGGCTTGTAAATTACAAATATGAAAATTTTTAAGGAAGGACTCTATTGACTCGAAGGCGTAGTAGAAGAACAGGTCAAAGAAAGAAGAGCGGAATTATACAACGACTGCTGAGGAAGATGCCCAGGATTCAATCCCTAGGACAAAAACGATATTGGGTTTTTGTGTTATTAATGTTTACTTCACCCGAGAGTCAGGTATCGTGCCCGATTAATGGCAATAATTTAAGTTTTAGGATGTTAATAGCAGTTTTACCCAAAAACTGCTGCACAAATTTTGGTGCATATTTCAAAATATTAAGTGTAGTCTTGGATAAAGATATGCATTTTTGCCATACGGACTACAACGCAAAAAGAAGCTAGTACAAAATATTTACCGCAAATAAAAACGAATTATTTCATATTATACAACTTAATATTCTAGCAGCCAACATAAATAATATAAACAAACATGCAACACCTTTCCAGGTATAAAACGCAAGAAATATAATTTGCGTCCAACACTTTCATTATAACATTTCTAGTCAAAAAGGCGTTATTTACGTTTTAATAGCCGAAGGGTTGCTTTGTGCTGACTAGTAATTTTGCCACTAATTAGACGGCTGGCTATAAAGAGGTACCAACGGTTACTTGCATATTTGAATGCCTTTATCAAGTTCATGTAATCGCAGCGGGACATCGTTGTGGACATACTGCTGTGAAAATTCGTCAACTTGATGGCTTTTAAGTTTGATAATTTTTTTACTGGAATATTTCCAGGATATTACATAAAAGCGATGGTGGCTGAATGGATAAGGAACCGGCGTGCAAATCACGCGGTCCGAGTTCGATCCCGACCAGCAGTACCAATGTGGATACCACTTTGTGGAACTTATATGTACTAGTCAAGTGACTTACCATAATGCTGACGGTGACGGAATATATCGTGAGGAAACCCACATACCCTAGAAGAAATTCTATGAGTATGTGTGATCTACCAAGCCGCACTAGGCGCCAGCGTGAGTGGATTATGGCCTGAATCCTTTCAGCTCTCTAGCTAGAGGAGAGGAGACCCGAGCCCATCAGTGGGACTCTAAAAAATAATAATAAGATTCATGATGTTTGAAGAGCTCTTAAAATACTTTACTAAATGTACTTATCTTGCTAGCGTAGAAACTAGAAAGCAAAATTATTATAATATACTAGGTTTATTATAGGATTATAGTGTTTATTTATGTAGCTTTGAGTGTAAGTGCTTTTTTTAGGAACTTCCTTTTTTAAAGCTTATAAGAAAATAGTATTTTAGGAAAAGTCTATTTTATTTATTTAATAGAATACTCCAATTACACAAATGCCATACTTATATACCTAAACTTAGTACTTATAATAAAATTGTGCACCTAAAATTAATTATGTCATAATTATATTATGGCAATTAAGAATTTTAATATCACATGTACCTATTTCATCTTTTTCTCTAGCAATATGTTATTCAACTCTTTACTATCCGATTGTTTCTTCTCCCAACATCTTCATCCAGCCTCCCAGCATGTTGTCCAATCTTTACAATCCTCTGTAGGCTCGTTATCGTAGCTCGCAGATACAGTTTCCCCCTTCGAAGCTATATTTCATACAGTTTCCCTCTGGCGCGGCATAATGAAGGTATTGGAGACGATACTTAGGAACTTGCTCGTACACGTGTGCCACTTTGCTGCTCGATTTGGTACCGGCTACACTTAAATTTCATTACCGTACGGACTGCACCAAGTTTTGAACATTACTTGACTGCAGTTCAATGTATAAGAAAGTTTTAAACAAATGAAACGAAATCTCGTTTATTCATTGACGTTACAAAGTAACACTTATAAAAGTCACAAGTTAAACATGTAACAGGTTATCCGAAAAGTAGTGTCAGCAAATTTGCCTACGACCAGTTCGCTGACGGGGTGCAGCTATGAGAACAACTGGCAAGAAACTCACGCCACTCTTTTAAAAAAATGGATAGTTATAATCTTTTGTAATTTACAATTTGGGTAGCGTGTAAAGTGATGCAGCATCAAAATATAGAATCCGTTTCTTGCGTTTATTTTCCATTGATTTTAGAGGACTTATTGTGATTAACTTATGAATATTTTATCATAAAAAAATGCGGTATAGCATCATGATCAATTGTGTTTAGCTGTCAAAATGCGTCACTCTTAGTACCATGAGGTAAGTTGAGGTAGCTTTTTTAGTTAGTCCAGTCTGTCGGGCTGGATGGAGGACGTCTTATCAATAGGTCTATTGTGTATTATAATTCAGGAAATATATATAGTATATATATCTATAGTAAAACCAATAAGCTTACGTATATATTTTATAAACGGCAGACATAATCTCTCGACTAATTTAGAACCGTACACTTGCAGTACGGCCGTAGCCTTACGTAAATAGGATTGGATCCAATAGGTCCCTTGAGCCTACAACCGAATGACGAAATGAAGGCGTCCGACAGTATCTTAGTCCTTGAGGATTTCCTAAAGGAAGATTACATACGGTCCGTTATCACGGTTGAGTACGAGTATGTTTCGTTTTAGTAGGTCAACATCGTAACTATTTAAGAATATAATATATATATTATATATTCTCATAATATTATATTCTCTCAACAATAGATCATTTATTCTCTCAACCGTATTACTGCACAGTTGTTGAGCAAAATGGCCTGGGTACAATCTCCGAGTCCGGCAAAAATGGGATTGGGTCTTCCCGTCTTGAAATTCTCAGTATCGGAGTTCCGAAAAATGACCGGTTAGTTGCAAAAGGTTCGCCCTTATTACATGGGATAACATAGCTGGCGAAATGTAGGTGTGAATTTTGATGGACCACTGCCAACCCCTTTGGAGAAATAGCATAATGTTTATGTATTTAATTTAAATTATTCTAAAGAAAGTATTTTATTTTATTACTTCATAAAGTGACAGCCTCGCAGATTTTAATTGAACAGCTGAAAACAGTTGTCAAAAAAGTAACAATAACTTTGCCTTCAACTATCTCACAAGTATTCAAACGAGATATTTCCATTTGCAATATTTGAAATGATGTCACAAGTTAGTAATGAAAACTGACTCTAACTTGTATATTATACTTGCATAATAAATATTGTAGAAAGGTTTCCCTCATAAGGTTTGTTTGACGTCACAATATGCATGCAATATCGCACGTCTCATAAAAACGACACCGTCCAAGAACGTCCAGGTTATAACTTTGTTCGAAGCTTTGAGCTTCTACCGGTAAAGTGAGTGACAATCTAAATTTCCGCTTCGCGAATATCAACCTTGTTCATCAGAAATAAGGTGCATATAACTTACTTTAATTATATCAGAGGCTTTCAACAAAATGTCCAGATTGTGTGATAAAAGGACACTGCTGTGGTTTAGAAATAATTTAGTCTTTTATTTTGCGAAAAGAAATGAAAGCGATATTGGATGGAAAATGCGGATGCTTTTTGCTGAGTATTGTGATCTTTTTCATTTACTGTTTAAAAAAAGGCTTCGAAAATCGCTGTAATACAGGAAAACTCAACCGAATTCTTTAATGGAAATGTTAGTCGTGTAATACCACGTACAGACTGTAAGTGTGAATGAGTTTAGTAATAACGAAATAATAGGTGTTTGCCTTTATCGTAGTTATGTCCAGAAGACCTACTGTCTGCGGTCCAAAATTTAAATATGGACGCTGTCATTTCCAAACATTTGATAGCGATATCGAAACACTAATATAGGCCAATATTCTAAGCCGAAAATCGATATTCCGAGTAAGCCTTCAGTTTTGTCGTAGACAAGTACCTCGTTATTTAATAGATGTCAACACATGGAATATAAGTAAAGAAAACCAATATCGTTAGCTTCAATAAGAAAGATGTAGGGAGCGACTTACTGTTGTCAATAGACAGAGGTTACCAATTATTACTAATACGAGAGTGGATACCTCATCTACCTTTGGCAATAAAAAGACAAGTGACAATGAACATTTTGCTGAGTCAAAAAGTTCACATTCGTTCTCGTTCACTTCATCTGTATCTGTACCTAGCTTTATAAGTCACAAGTGACCCCATGCAAGGGAACCTTTACGCATGTTGAATACAAATGTCTAAAGGTGCGGTGCAGTCCGTCTTTTTTCCTCGGCTTTACGATTGTAATCCAAAATTTACCGACCGTTAAACGTGAAGTAATAGTGTACCGAATTAAATTGGTATCTCTCTTTATTGAGACGCACGACTTTTACGTTTTTATGTTTCAATAATAAAGGATTATGTTTACGATTTAAATATGTAGTTTGTGAATGAAGATTATATTGTTATGTATTCTTCTTATCAATGTAAAAAAATGTAAATATAATTAAGAGCGTTTATACCACAGAACAGAGATAGATTTTTTTTTATACATGGCAACGTCGCAACTTATTGTCATATTTCGCAGTTTTAAATTTTTTGAGTTATTTATATTATTTTAATTTTATTATTTAATTGAGCTTTTAAAATTGTGTGACGGCTTTTAATAATATACTTATTACAAACTTAAACTTAATTTCTACACTATTATTACACGGTCTAAAATTCTAAAATATCAATTTTACTTAGTAAATACTGCGTTTATTCTAAGTAACTCCGTATTACATTTAAAAGTTAAGTTTAAGCTTTCAAAAGTATTTTAAAGTAAACTTAGAACGATTAAAATTCATCGCAGTTGTTTGTTCTGTATTTCTAATTGACGCCATATATTTTCCGGTAGCTTAAGTTTATTAATTAGCTTGGTATGTTGAATTGTTTAATGTATTGTTGTTAATTCGTATATATAATGTATCCTCTTGTAATACTTGCAAATTAAATGCCTCTGCTTGTTTCATTAAGTATTCCGTAGGCATAGCACATTAGGAATGTAACTACTACAGTCCATAGAGTAAGGTTCGATCGATTAAATATTTAATTATATTATATATTATATTATATATAATATAGAATGATTAGGCAATAAAATCTTTTGTCTGAAAATAAGATAAACTATTTTATACGTTGGTTTTGTAAGCCCGGCATTAAATTCCATATCGGGTATCCAGGCATTCTATAGAATGGCTGAAATTCATATTACTAGTAACAATATATTCAAAATATTTAATTACCAACTATTCGTTTTCTAAATGAATACAGCATTAAAAAAAAAACAAATTATTGATATTAATATATTATTTTAATTAATTAATATTACCAAATTTAACTTTTTGTAAATCTTTAGTTTAAAATATTGTATAACATAAGTTGTTTATTTCAGCTTTTTGTGTACAATAAAGAATAAATTGCAGTTATAAAAAAAAAATAAAAAAAAGTGAAAAACGTTTATTGACACAAGGAAAGAAAATACATTGTTGTGGTTACAATTAATGGTTGGCACTATACAGTCTTAATGTATTACACTAGAGGTACTGATACTGTTGACCAAACTAGGCAAAGCCTGTATTTTGGTTGACAGTGTTCAGTCGTGGAATGGACACAAAGTACATTTTATTAAGGCGTGGATGTTGCTGTACAACGAGTTACACAATTAGGTAAGTACAATTACGTTTTTAATATATTCGTGATAGTAATTACAGCATACAAAAGGTGACAGGATTTATTAACATTGCCTGAATGCCCACTTGTCCACATTGCCGGCAACACTGTACTCGTATACTTAAAAGCGATTAACAATTAATTAACGATTGGTTAGGAACGTCTGATCCCTGACATGATCTTTAACCTAATTGATTATATAGCTATAGTACTTAATAGTGAACCAAAACGAACAATTATAGTTAATGACTTTGTTTTAGAGAGAGACTATATTATAATGTCATGCATATTATAAAGCTGAAATGCGATGGTGGCTCAATGGACAAAGGCCCGGCGTGCAAATCACGCGGTTCGAGTTCGATCCCGACTAGCAGTACCAATGTGGATTCCACTTTGTGGAATTTATATGTACTAGTCAAGTGACTTACCATCTGCTAACGGTGAAGGAAAACATCGTGAGGAAACCCACATACCCTAGAAGAAATTCTATCAGTATGTCTGATCCACCAACCCGCACTAGGCCAGCGTGTGTGGATTATGGCCTAAACCCTCTCAGCTCTCTAGTTTGAGGAGAGGAGACCGGAGCCCAGCAGTGGGACTAAATGGGTTGCTGATGAAATGTTTCTTTGTTTGTATGGTTAAAAGCGCTAATCTCAGGAACTACAGAACCTAATAGAAAAATTATTTTAGTGTTGGATAGCCCATTTACATAACATCGCAGACAGAAGTGTCCAAACAAAATGAATAATTAAATTATGTTCACTTTCACATGTTTCGTACCTCCTTTTCTTTCATTTGAGACTGCTAGCCTATTTAACCCCATGTATTGCTGACAAAAGATCTTCCCGTATAGTATACAAATTTTTGAAGCAGCTGCGAGATAAAAAATAAACAGTTTTTCCTCTGGTTCATATTCATATGTAAAGCTGAACTAGATTAAAACGTAAACCTTTGTTTTAATGGAGAGTGGCACGTAGGCTACAAGTCCGATAAAAACTGGAAAATATCGGGTAAATCCGTGGAATAAAATATGAAAATGTTGGTATACCTACTTTATTTTGCTTCTGGTTTTGAGTTAAGTTTATAATGTAAGTCTTTTTTCAACAAATATAGGAAAAAATTTAACTTTACTTAATAGTTTACACGAATATATAAAAAATATGGCTTGATTAGTATATGTAGGTTTGCTAAAATATACATCGGAAAATTAATTTGAGATAAAAAATTAAACAAATTTCATGCAATTTGTTCTATATAAACAACACATTCATAAAGAAATCGATTGCGAAGGAAACAATCTAGCTTATTTAAAAAAAGAACGGTTCGGCCTAAATCATTAACATTATTACTTTTCAAAAACGTGCTAAGATAACTGGATCAAGTAATTATCGCTTTCCACTTGAGCTCTTGAATTTTTTTAATACTTACATTAAGTTAAACGTTATCAGATACTTGGAGAGCGGGATAACTTAGTAGTAACTTAGAGATAACTTGAGACCACTTAGCTTACAAACGCTTTAGATGGGCGCTTGTTGTTGGTCAATCACCGAATAGGAAACTTGTTATCACGTCATTTTTACCCGACTGCCAGGAAGGTTATTGTTTTTCGTGCGTATCTTGTATGTTTGTAAATTTCTTTATTCCCACGTTTGCTGGATGGATTTTGACAATTAAGGCATCGTTAGATTCATCTCAAAAACCCAAGTGTCCTTAGATAGGTATTTATAAAAAAAAAAAAACAAAACGGCAGACTTTTGGCGACAAATTTTTCGGTCTTTTTAGTGCGTTGCTTATGTATCTGTTGATTTTTACTTGTCTAATTTATGATTGGTTGCAGCAACCCTTTAGCTACTATGGTACCTAGTGCAGAGGGAAGTAATAAAAAAAATGTTATATCGTTAACTTTGCTGTGATTTGAGCCTATTTTATTCATAGTTCAAGAGAAATGTTAACATTTTGACATATTATTTTCAATGTCGTTTATCAGAGTGGACTGTTAACGTCAATTTTTTTTGTCTAAGCTTTATACTATTTTATATTCGAGATTCATAACCAGCAATTTTTAATAGAACTATAAAAAGCGCTTTTGCAAGTAATAAAAGTTTTACGTTAGTAAAATTAGTCGTGCAATTTAATTTCCTCTCCAGAAATGGTACTCCAAAACTTTTGTCGCACTCAAAGCGAAAAGGGATTAACATATTTTTGGGAAAACTCTTGTAAATGTGAACATGTTTTTCCAAAAGCGTTTTAAGTGAAACTTATTCTTCAATTATGCATTTGTTTATTGTTTGCCCTGTTCGTTTTTTATGCATGTTGTAAAGGACTATTTACTTAGTACATGCTTTTGTTTTCGTTGTAAAAGATTCAAGCAAATTATCATAACGTAATTACCAACAACCTTAGAACAAAAATCTATTTTGAAATATTTACTTCTATGCAACGTTTACGGTATAAATTAACCATATACTTTGTTACCATAAATTTTCAATGGATGGTTTTATTAATAAATAGGTATTAAATGGCCGATCCCATACTCACCTGAGCATAATAGACATCGTTATATTTTGCAGAAAAGAGTCTAAGTACATACTCTGACAAAAAAGTTTTGTCTTTATAAAAAAAAACTCTCCTATGTATAACATAACACCTTCATATTTTACTTTGGTTCTTATTAATCTTGTCATACACATCACGTACTAGACTCTCTACACCCCATATATGAATAGTTCGCACCATCTAAAAGCTCATCAAAGTTAACACTCAAAACTAATTTCAGAGCTCAACTTTTCGAACTATAAACGACATGAAAATAGAGAATATGGCAAAAGTTCACTAATCTCCACGAAGACATTTTGGCTGGCCGCCTAATAGCGAACGTGAATTGTTTAGCTGCTGTAGCGATGTAGACAGGCTTTTGCATATAAACGCCACTGCCGACACCCCACACTATGGGTCTTTTAGCTTGCATTCGAATCAGGAACAGCCAGTTCAAAACATAGACCCGTCATACTCCAATATATTTTCCAACCCACGGTATTGTATGACCAATGAACAAAAGATAATGGTATGAAAGGCCGATTTCAAAAAGGATCCTTCTCGATTGATACCATGAGGCGAACAGCTTGTGGCATGAATCGACGAATGACACATTTATAGACTTTCATTGTACCCTTACAAAAATAACGAGGTTAAAAGTACACTAGGAAGTAAAGCTTCAAATTTAAAGTAGGGTAAACCCGGGATAGATGCCCTAGTTAAGGAAATAGTCTTATAACTTTAATACCAAACGTATTCGTAGAGAATATCCCTATGATATAGTTAGTTTAATCATTCATAAAGCTTTAGAATGTATATTTATTTACGTAACTATCACTGGGTTAGCAGAAATTAAGTTCTTGCGAGACATGTTTTTTGGGATAGATGCCTACCGGCTTGGATAGATGCCTCACTATTAAATCATTTGGAAGGATAGATGCCCTTTATAATAAAACAACAAGAATAAGTTATCACAATGTAACATTTATTTTTCTTCTGATAAAGATAACACAAATTCTAAAAGAAAATAAGTTGACCCTTAACTATATAGATTACAGATGCATCTCTTTAACAAAAATATTTTTAATCACTAAGTCAACTTTTATAGAAATAGCCCTAACAAAATAGTAACATCTTTATTTTATTTCATTGACTCCCAGTTCTTTTTTCTCCATTTCTTCAAATGCTTTCTGCAGCTGCTCCGTAGTCCATGATATCACTCGAGCTTGTACACCCTTCTTCCTTTTGTATTTTCTTGGCATCACCTACAATAATCAAAGTAGTTTTGGTTAAACACTTTATAATCACACATACACACACTCTCACACACACTCTCACACACAAACACACACACACCCTCGTCCTGATGTCCTGCGGATGTCATATCAATTGACATCCTTATATAGTAATTAGATACATACATATTATAAATACATTACAGTCAAACACAGAACTCTAAATAAATTCATTGTCATCACACAAAGTTTGTCCTGGATGGGAATCGAACCCTCAACATCTGGCTTAGCATCCAGGGTCTCTAACCAACAGGGCAATCACAATGTAATTAATATAAATACACTTCTTCAATACTTTAACACGGGTTTTACAGTATAGAGGGATATATGCCCCTAAGGGCGTCTATCCTTCTAAATTTTGGGGCGACTATCCTTTACGCTAGGGATAGATGCCTTTTTGAATTTTAATTAAAGTAAATGTAAGAAATCAATGATTAACTCCTAAATGTGTTTTCAATGAACCAATGTATTAACACAATTAAAATAAAATATAATACATTACTACTTCACTAAATAGGGAGCAGTCTATACTTACGTTTTTTAGTGTTTCGCGCTCGTCGCGTCCGTTGCGGATATATTGGGGCACACACGCGATACACGTCTACTCTGCACAATAGTTTACGCATCCCTGAGGTGAGGGGTGTACATGGCGCATGTTTAAACTATGCACTTGCTGTGAAGTATGTTAGAAGTTGATTTTTAAAAATCGAGGCGTCTATCCGAGCGCGGCATCTATCCCGGTTTTACCCTACTAATAATAGAACACATATATAAAAGAACCAATAATGGACCTGGACCAAGGTTCGCGCGAAATAATGTATCATTTTCGTAAAACAAGAAAAGTAAAAAACATTTCGTTCGACTTTAAAATCTCAATAACATATAACATTAATGTTAATGTTCATAAAATATGTTACGCACATAAAAACCGACAATCTCAAATACTCCACAAAGCTATTATACTCAAGAAACTGGTTTTAAAACCAACATTAATGACAATGACTAACAAAAACGTATCAAAACTGGTCTACGCATTGAAAGTTCTATGTCCTAGAACGCGCGGAATGTTTAACATAGTATTATAATAATGTCTGCCTGACATTCGACTCTATTAAACGCTCGACCAACGTATAGATTATAATAAAGATATCAATACGATTAAACGTCTTAATCTACGGATAAGAAATTCTATCTAAGCGACAGGCTTACTCTGATAAACATTAAATTTAAAGGACCTATTAACATAATATTTCTTTTAAATATTTTCATTACAAAACTTCTTGTTTTACATAAAGATGAGCATATTTCATACTGTTTATTAGGAATGCAGGATACGGGAAGATAAAGGAAATGAGGCTGGCATATACTTTGAAAAATTCGACGCGTCTATTGAGGAAAACGCTCCTTCGAAGCATGCTCTATACGGGGATTACACATTTTTGGAATATAGCATTTTTAAATTAAATCTCTAAGCTTCGCAAAATTTTGATAAAATATTTTGTAACAAACAACACCTTCACTGTCATACGTACGAATATACGGTAAATACGAAAAATGTGGATACCAATAAAATTCTCACGATAAAAATCAAATGGAAAAGTAATCTCGGCAAAATCTCGTAAATAAAAAGGACAGCTACTGAGGTAGAAAACAAAACAATCACAATATTTCACGAGTTCAAATAACACTGGACAGTGCTCGGAGTCGTTCCTAAAACAGTAAACTCCAATGGAAATATACTGTGGACTTACAAATTGTTTAGATAAAACCTGAAATATAGCCGAGGCTACAGCGTAATCTCCCAATAATAACGTACCTAACCTAATAAGGGTAGAGACTAATGTACCGGTATATAAATCCGTACTGATTTACCGATTTTTCGCCCAATCTGCCGGACCGATCAGCAGTTAGTAAAAGATCTGGACCTCATGTCAGCTAATTGGAAAAACCAATAAATAATTAAGACTGGTTTTGTTCAAAGTTGAACCAATTTTGAGAGGTAAGTAAATTGGAAATGATCTCTAACTTTCAATAGAAAGTTGAGGCGCTCGTAGCATTGTGGTACTGAGATGTTTGTTACGATGATCGAGGTTAAGCACGTTCGGCAAGGTCAGTCCATGATGGGTGACCGTTTGTGGCAATTTCAGTTACGAGCGTCTCCATGCTTCGGAAGGCACGTAAAGCCGTTGGTCCCAGTTATCACTAATATGGTAGTCGTTAAGTCAAGTTGGAAGCCTTGATAAATTCCAACAGAAGGATCTGCCTCAATCCCATACGATAAGAAGAAGAATAGAAAGCTACTAACATTAGTGGTGCGCTTAAACAATACTTAATATTATAAAGTTATGAGAGTTTTTTTCTATATTTGAATGCGCTTATTGTTAGATCTACCGTTTCAATCTATAAAATATTTTTGGATTACATAGTGTGTTTAATGATGAAGGCTTGACTACAAAACATGAAGTTGCAACAGATATGAATGTAGCTGTAACTATTGACTCGGGGACTGTTATTACTGTGCAGTTGAGAACCTCAATAAAAGAACAAGATTGATCATCGCAGCCGATACTCGTTTTAGTATTCAATTACTAATAATATCAAGTTATTATAACGGTTAGCTCTTTGGCAATTTGTCTGAGTGATTGGTAGTTTTACTATGCTAACAGAGGATGTAGCTCTTTAGATGGAGATTTATGCAATTTCTTGTTGACCTGACCGACGGACGTTATTCTGTCCAAGTTCCTATCGTCGGTATGATTTACGATCAAGATTGCATACACAAATTATGATTCAGGAGCAGACTTCATCAAAACGGCGATAGAAAAAAAGAGATGTGTAAACATTCAATACGTGGTGTGCTTTGTCTTCGTATGGTAGAGTTGGAGTCGGTAGGTTTTAATATTTAAACTCAATTATTTTATAAATATATCGATTAATGATTTGATGATTAAAAGTGAACCAAGCAAAAAATAGACAAAAATCTAATGTAACCTTAAATCAATATTCTACTTCTACCTTTCTCTAGAAAGGAGCCCAAAACTATTTTTCAAACAATGCTACCTTTTCACAAAATACCCCTATCGCGTGGAAAAGGTTCTGGAATCTCATAGATGGCCGTAATAAATTGAATCCGATTGATAACCCGCTCCATATCACGTCGTGTGACAGAGAAGACTAATCGTTCAAATGAGAAGGGTCCTGATTAATTAGGTGTACGGTGAAATGACGTGCGATCCTCTGGCTATCATTAATATTCCTACCCAAGGTTAGGAGGTAAGCTCAGGACTTAGTGGCAACGCCTAAGTACTTACGGTATTATTTGTAGAAGGTTCGATTAGTTACAATCAGTTTGTTAAAGCTTCTTATGCAGCTTACGTGAGAATCATTAGGAGATTATACAAGATAATGTCATCGAAGTTTTCTGGTAGATGGAAAGTACGTTCGACATAATTTCATTTCATGATGAAAAAGTCTGCTGAAAACTGCCTCGGTGGCGCAGCGGGAAGTGTATACGACTGCTGTGCAAGAGGTCCCGGGTTCGATTCCCGGGTCGGGTGAAAATGTTATTGGGCTTTTCTAATATGAAATTCCAGTATTGAGATTTTCTCGGAATTTGGTAAACAAATGTTCCCGGTTGATAACAATAGGTCGCCCCCTATTTCATGGAACCAAACATAGCTGGCGAAATGTGGGTGTGAAACACCTTTGCCTACCCCTTCGGGGAAAAAGGCGTGAGGCTATGCTATGTTATGATGAAAAATTATTCTTTGTTTAAATTTTACTTAGAATTTATTTTACTTAAAACATCTGCAGTATATTTACTTGTTTTCTTTATGTCCCAAATTGCTGCAGCCAAGAGTATTATGTTTTAAATTATATCCTTTTTGCTTCTATCGATCTGTTTAGATTTTTCTGCGCCACAGCACAAGCACCAAAAAAGTAACCACTACCTTTCATGGATGCCTTTCAAAATAATTTAATTCGTCTACCTAAAAATCCTCGACACGTCACAAAAAAAATCACTATATCGTAAAAGCCTCATCTCTAAAACAGAATACAGTAGCGGTACGCGAAAAACACGAAAATACTTGAGTTTCAACATCGGTTCGCAATTCGTTAATTAAAATCGCTTCGTCAACGGACCACTCGGAAAAGTGACGACTGAAAAAAAATGTGGTAGAGATTGCGTCCTCGAAAGGGAAATCTCGACATACCCACAGAAGTTGAACGTCAATGAATAATTCATTCGCTGTAATTGTCGTGTCTCATCTCATATTTACATGTGCTTATTAATCATTTGTCATCACATCACACGTTTTAATTGGATGTCGGGATTGTAACATGATTGGATTTGGCTAGTATAAAATGGAGTATAGATTCATTAGAGTAGATAAAAAAGCTGAATTTTTGTGTCTGGGTTCCGCCATGAGATTTTTGGCCATACCTAGATAATAATCTAATCTGAAACAAATTGCCGTAATGGAGAGATTGACGTTTGTAGGCTCGTTTAAAACTACGACGATAAAATTTAAGGGAACATTACATTTTGTTGAATGCCTATTTGAAATATATAAAATTTATGGAGTTAACATTATTTTTAGATTGTAAAGATAGTCTGTTCTTAGAACCGAAAAAGTACGGGGATTTATTTTAAGATAAAGAAACCGGAGCTCAAATTGACGGATGTTTCAATCAAAAATCTGAAAATACATTTTTAGAATATCATTCCATCCATTTGTGTTATCACAATGAGAGAGAGGGATTAAAATAATATTGCCGTATTGAGTCAGGCAGAATTTACAAAAAGACGAAATAAGAAAAACATTTTAAAATACGTTTCTATGTAATACGTAACGTTATTACTCCAAAAGAATTGACCTTGTCTGTAATTTTAGCCCTGAAAATTGTATTATTCCCGAATAAGTCAGTACACGACCCTTCATAAAATGAAACAATGTCCAAGCAGATTAAACCGTATTGTGGGGTTCTAATATTTATGTTATATTTTACGTTATGCCTCCCAATGTCCAGATATGTTCGACTATTTATGAGTTTTGGCGGGCTCGGATTTAGCCCGGTATTGCTGTTTAAGATACGAGTAGGATTCAAATTTATGCCTGGATCTAGATATAAAGAATGGATCTATGCTGGATAATTTTATGGCTTGAGTCTGTTGGAGGTTCAATGAATATTATTTCTGCTACTTAAATGGCAAACAAGTTCACAGTCCTCCTGAAAGTAACAATAGACAAGCGTGATAGTCTTTTTGAGCTGCTCTTTATTCCTCGTTGATATACGAACCCTTCTTAAAACGTTATTTGACACAATGATAATTATTTTGGTATAGGTACAGGTTCCCAAATATTGTTTTAGCTCAGTACCTACATACTTCACAAAGTTCTGTCAAAGTTAAGTGACTGTGTATAATATTTACCAGGATAGCATCGCCTTGATGAACTCTGTTATCTCTTAGAGACTACTGATATTGCAGGAATTTGCATTCTATTCATAATCATTCAAAAATATCACAGGAGCCCGACACTAATCATCAATTCAGCCTACTGCACTCCAATATTGAACATATAGGCCTCTCCTAACACGCGCCACACTCGGTCCTTCGTCTTCCACATCCAGTCAGACCCCGTGACCTTTTTTAGTTCATCGGTCCACCTGGCGTCCTACTCTACGATTGCCGAGACGCGGTCTCCACTCAAGGACACGCTTGCTCCATCGTTCATCGGTCTTTAGCCTTACACTTCAGCTCACCTATTCACTAATTTATTTATTTATTAAGGACAACTAGTGAGCACACAACAATAACTTAATTAGGTACAATACAAAATTCTTATCGGTTGCATAATCTTTTAAAGTTGCCACAACAAGCACATATTTTATGAGTACAGAAGATAAGAGATTTTATATATAAACTAATCATAGGAGACAGTAATTAGGTATGTGAGAAGCGTTAAGCTATTAGACATGTATTATCTATTCCATTTGCGAGACACGATAGATGCATTCCCAATGACCATCGAGGACACCGGACATAGAGTAATGAAATATTGAACGAGCGCTGAGCGTCTCGGTGACTGGTGTACTAATTATATTATTAGATATCGTCGAGTCATATCAGTCTATGATCTTATACTGTAGAGTCTGTAGACTGTATTAAGGTGTTAACGTAGACTGTACCATTTCGTAGTATAACCTATAAAATATAGTGTATTAATAAGAAAAAAAGACAAGAAACAATAACATGATTTTGTATCAAGTATTCTAATTCCACGTAAGTCTTGTAAGACAATTTTACATGCCTATATTATCCATTACTCTTCGTACATAACTGAGTTAAATTACTAGCAATATTTTTACTAGAATAAAAATTTGTAGCCTTATTTCTGGCAAACATAAAATTAATACTGTTATACAAGTAGGCAAACTGAAATTTGGCTCTGATTCTTATATCTCTGTGATATTCTAAATACACCTAACTCATTTAACGCGCAACTAAATATAATCAAATATGGTCTACATATCTAACTACGTATTAGTTTTATGATACACAAGTGTATATGTAATATTTATAGACGTTTTACAAAAGATAATTACAACAGAAATATATCACGCGGTCATGGTTGCAACAGAGCAAAAGAGTTCCCCGAGGAGCTTGACGAATGGGGTGTAAATTGTGTAACCAGTTCACCGGGTTTCTGATTCCAATTTGATGGGACGAGGGGATCTTATCGCAGTATACAGGACATCGCTGCGATGGCTTATGGGTCCAAGATTGTAAACTGAAGAATAAAAATTTGAAAACACAAATTTGATCCAAATTACCCCAATTATGAATTTTAGTTTAAATTTAGTAATTAAATTTTATTCTAAGAATGCTTGGTAGCAAATTCTTTTGATATATCAAAGAGAACAAGATCACATATCATATCATTTCATTTCACCAACATCATTAATGAAGTGATCAAAACAGTTAACGTTTGAAACTTGAAGGAGATATGCTAAAGGGACAAATTAAACGAACGCAAAGGAACCTCCAAACACTTTCTACCCTCCTGGTGCTTTTGTCCGCGACCCTCCTGTCATGAGGCTTAATTTGAATTATGCCAGGACCGAACACCGTACAGTCCGTACACCCGATGTACATGTATAAAATTCACGTTTACCCCTCTCTTGGGACAGAGAACGACATTGATAAAAATTCGCTAACCCTTTCAATGAGTTTTAGTGATCGAATGAATACTTAACGAACTGATGAGTAAAATAAATATGTAGATGACGATAAAGCCACAAATACATTCAAGAAGGGATCTCACGTATCTGCCTCCCCAGGTTAACAGTTACCTCATTATGCAAACGTATTCTTGAATAAATTCAGTTATCTCTAGAGTAACTAAATTAAGTAATACTATATTGGTTAGCTTATCGAAAAATTATACGGGATTAATCCTCAATATGCATTCACATTATCAAAAATACAACTTAATAAAATTATAGCCAATTCAAGAAAGAGTTGCGTCGTAAAAACCGAAACATTTTACTGTAGTGCACACTCACAGTCACTTTTACGATTGGTATCGTAAAATACGAAGACTTTATTAAATTCTGCAGAAACCGGTTCGTTGGTGGCGCGGTACGGTTGCACCTCCCAATCCCGGCTGCCGAGAGACGACAACTCAATATCAAGTTCAAAATTAGACTCTTTTGATGTAGGCCCAAGTTTCTTTCAGCCGACAGAAATGGAATTGATAAATTATCTTCCTTTACGCGTTGGAAACAATTGGTGCAAGAAATGAGATTTATATTTTATTATTATATTCATATTCGCAAAATATCCAATTTACGATAAAAAAATTAAGAATAAGAAAATTGCATGTCTATTGATTGTCTAGAACAGTCGATCTACTAATAGAGATCGAACTAATAGTGGTATGAATGTGTCTTCGGCCACAATGCACACAATAGAGCCTAATGTTATCGAAATTTTATCTTTACTTTGTTCTTGTATTGACAGATACTTAACTTGTCATTAAGTACAACAAAATCGCATTAGTGAAATCAAACACCTAGAAAACAAAAGAAACTTGATATATATCCGAGCGTACACTATCCTTATGGGAGGGGTGAGGATAATCTACTTTGGAGGATATCCCGTCTATCCGGTCGTATTCCCGGATAACCAGCCGTGCCCGGTTCATTAGTCACATATCAGTTAACGGAATTGAATTTCGTAAACATTATCTGATAATGCCTCGATTTTGTGAAACTTAGGAATTGGAGCCAATTCAATTAATTAATTGTCAAAGCCGCTTTTAACTTTATTCAAATGAGCATATAAAAGTAAAACCTAATAGAATGAAATAAAATAAAAAAAGGTTGAAAGATAAAAGAATGTCTCAGATTCTTGAATAAATAGAATAGTTATTACCAGGGAACAAAATATTTGGTACAATAAAATCGCTTTGAAATATTGAATGTTGATGAAAGAAAGACGATAGCAAGGTCAATCAACATATACCTTTCTTATAGTTTAGTATAATTTAAAAATAAAATATTAATAAGCTGAATAATACATTATTTTGTACGTATAAATAAACAAAATTTCAGTTTAAGTTGACTTTAAATTTTGACCAATTTAAATAAGTGATGACAAAATTATTGTTTTATAGAGTACCTAAATACGACCTGAGTGTATAACATTGTATCGAAACATTTCCCAATGCCAACAAAACAGTTTGCCGAAATTAAACAACTTACTATATTTAGACATTGCGTCCTTTATTGATGTAATTAAAAACACGTGAGAATTTCCCCCGTATTTTAAACACGATAAAATTATTACTGAGAAAGAAACTTTACAACAATATGTTCCTTGAAACATTTCCACCTGTAATCCAAGGTACACAAGAACATTTAATCTTCCACACAATTGTAGATGTGAAGATTCCACACAACTGTCTTGGCGAAGTTTGTTGTATTACTTGAGTAATAAATTGTGAACTGAAATTTCAAAAGTTGTACCAACAAGCGTACCCTACGCTCTACTTAAAGTTTTCATGTTTTCAACGTTGTTGCCGAGCCTGAATACATCTGTTCTGATGATTCAAGTAATCGCATTATTTGCTAAGTTTGTCTCAATAATGAATGACGCTAAGACGATGTCTGGTAAGCGGTGATACGGTCTTCATTTGCCAAATTGTTTGCGGGCGATAAGGTACTTTAGCGTACCCTTTCGAGGGATTATTATAGACCCATTTCTTTTGAAACTTCTATCCATAATGCGTAAATTGTTGCAATATTAGAAATCTGAATAGGATAAACGCGATATTTTCGAGTGAAGGTTCCATTAAAAGTAACACGTCATTATTTTTATTTGTATGTTATAGAAATTGTTTATACTGTTTATAGTTTTAGTGTTTATATATTATATATATATTAACTTTATAAAAAAATTAAATTTTTAATGCCGGTATTATCAACTCTATATATTTCCTTGTAGTACAAGCAAATCAGCTTTACCTATTCATGTCTCTGTTCATTACTGAACGTTAACCAAATTCAATTTAAGCTTTTTATATCTTGTTGAAATAAATCCAACGTATAAAAATAACAACGTTCAGAGGCTTATTCTGTTTATTCAGGCTACGACGATAGCCAGATTTGAAGGACCTTTCTTTTATGTAGGTTCTAAAATAAATCCTGCTATAAAAATGTTTAATCTTGACTAATTTGGGAACAGAGGCGGCTGAGACAGGTGTCTGTTTCATTAAACAGTTAAATGCTGTAAGTGCAAATTAAAAAGTAATACCTACAATTGTTATTATTACATATTGGCTACAAGGAAAGTTCCAATTGAACAGAGGCATGATGGTAGCAGTAACAAAAACTGACCAATGTATTTGCCACTTCGGGGAAAAGGCATGCCATTGCTTTGTTGTTTATGATAATTATATTTTTTTGATATCTTCACTCTCGTTATCTCATCTAAATTTACTATGACGTAATATACCCATCGTCGCAAATAAACATTTGATCGATTGATTGAATCCACTGGAAAGTTATACTATAAGAAGATTAACTATAGTTTATGTGTTATTTTTGCGAAATTTAGTAATAAACATCCAAAATTGTATGTATCTTAATACCGGCTTTATGAATTTATTCTGAAGGTTTTATATCTAAAACAAGTTTCAATCAAATGTAGCGTAATATTTTAATCTCTCTATACACTCAGTTATTCTAGTTAATTTAGCTTGGCAATTTCTAAGCAAACAAAGTTAGTAGCTAGTAGTAAGTTTGTAAAGTTTGAAACAGTAACTTGTGAAGAACTTGAATATGACAAGTTAAGTAAAATTAGTAAATAATGACGAAAACATGTAATGTAAATTTGAAAAAATAACGATATTATGTCCTAATGTTATAATGTCACGTACTACATTTGTAGCGCAAACATTTATTCGGTTTCTTTTCAAAAAATCAACAATTATCGTCATTTTTTATTTAAAACAAAAACTATTTGAAATATATGATTTTCCAACCCTTACAATGACAGCATTTTATTTACGATATTCCTATTCAAACTACTTACTGTTCATAGAATTGAAAAATCAGTAATTTGTAGAATCAGTCATTTAAAGAATTGTACATTTCAAGAATTGGTCAATTATAGACCATGTAGTCATTTTGCGAGTCAGTCATTCCTAGACTAAACCAACTAGTCAAGTGACTTACCATCGGCTAACGGTGAAGGAAAACATCCCATATACCCGAAAAGAAATTATCAGTGTATGTCTGATCCACCAACCCGTACTAGGCTAGCGTGTGTGGATTAAGACATAAACCCTTTCAGCTTTCTAGATAGAGGAAAGGAGACCCGAGCCCAGCAGTAGGACATTAATGGATTGCTGATGAAACATAGCTGGCGAAATGTGGATTTGTCTACCGAGCATATTTACATCCTCGGGGGCCGATACTGAGATCTTGGTTTGGTGACAGAAGAAGACATCTACCGTTTTTTCGACAGTTTTGCGCGACAGTCATACTTGATTCACCGAGGCGGTCTGCAAAAGCAGATTCTATAAATTACTAATATTAGGTACCTACTTGCAACAGTAGGACAACAGAGACCAAAGCTCCTTATTAAAATTTAAATAATAAATCTCTTTTAAATCATATTTGATTATGCATTCTCTTTCTAAAGCAACCAGTTGACGAAGTTCGTCGGTCCCTAAAGTTGCCTCAAGGCTAAAACGGTAACGTAGAACCAAAGAGATATAATCAAAGGTTAACTTTGATTGATTACATCCCCTTCTTCAACAACAGACTAAGACACCACGGCCTATTCGGAAACTCGACATTGTACGTACTCGATTTTAATATGTTCGTAAATTTCAGCAACCATATTTAAATTTTCAAATATTTGACATCGATGACGATCAGTGTCAAATATTCGATCGACAACAATAAATATTAGAACAGTAGTTATGTTTTTCTGCTGGTCAGTAGACCATATCCAGAGGTCATCGGGAACGGAAGGAATTTTAAAGGTTCGGCAACACGTATCTGATACTTCTAGTGTTGCTGGCATCAGCGCTTAGCTTTAGCCGGGTAACTGCCATCTTTGGGTCAAATACAAATAAAAAAGAATTGTCGATATCGAAATCAGTAAATCCGTAAGTTTTACCATAATTAATTAATTTAGTATCACTATTTGAATCACATAGAAATAATATTACTAATAAATTAATTTCTATAATTTCACTTCATAATAGCTAATATCGTTTCTCCATTTCGTCTTTGAAGGTCCTCCTTTACAGCTACGTATTTAATCTTTACTTATTGGTATGGTTAGCAAAATAAGTTACAGGGCATTAGAAACTTTTCTCGTCGAAATTAGTTTATAAAATAAATGTAAATATATAAATCAGTTGAGATAGTTAATTTAAAAACTTTAACGAACTAGAATAGTAACAAAATGTTTTTAAATTTAAAAAAGCATATTTGTAAACATGGTATAGCTGTTATACTTAAATAGACACTACAACTATACTTTATATGCAATTAAATTTTTGAATAATGGGCCAAAAGCGAACAATAAGTTCTGTAACGGGTTGAATTCTACTGTGAGATCTGAGCTCCAATCGATTTACAAAAAAAATGTTTTGTCATAATTTTACACAATGAATGTTATTTTAATTTTACTGACCGTACTTAATTTTACTTATTGGTATATTTTAACCGCTGTCTTTCAGTTACCGTTTACATTGTAACTTTTGGCGAAGTTTAACGATTTTTGTGAACAAATCCATCCAAAAAGCAATTTATAAACTGCCGCAGGTCAAATGCAAAGGCAGTTCACAATTTGTTTTGATAACATTTTGTGAATATCTTTCCTTTAAGTGATATCTTTGATGAATTAAAATTTTTCAGACAAGCGAATATTTTAATGGCGATTTCATTTTTCAGTTGCTGTCGTTGCTGGGTGCAGGGATTAGCTGCACTTGTAGGGTGTATTCGGGTGTAATGATATTCTAAAAATTAAATGCACTCTTTTAAAGATGAAGTAGACGACTCATTTCTCAGATAACGCACGTAGGTACTTTGACCATGTCATGTCAGTATTGGAATAAGATAACTTAAATGTTTATGAATAAAAAAAGTTTGCCTGAATACCTCGAAGAAAACTTAGTCGCGTCAGTGGCAGTAGCAGAAAATCGTCAGTCTGTTAATGACCTTAAATCTACACTAAATTGAATGTTTTTTGTTTGTTTGCATTGAATAAGCTCCGAAACTACTTGACCAATTTGAAAAATTATTTTAGTGTTGGATAGCCCATTTATCGAGGAAGGTTATAGGCTATATAACATCACGCTACAGACAATAGGAGCTGAGCAGTGGGCAAACAAATTGACGGGAGCGAAGCCTCGCGCGACTTCTAGTTAATTATAAGGAGGTATTTCTTTAAACAGCAGTTTTTTCTTGGAGTCGAATAAAATCATTTAAACTTATACTGAGTTGAAATAACTGTTTATAATAATTAATTCATTTTTAATAAATTCGTTTTATACCATACATACCAAAAGTGCGTGTCACACACACGTGTACATCGAAAATCATCTGACTTTCTCAAATGTCCACAGTATGCTGAATGGGCCATTGCCGACATCATTGTCTCTCTAACACTCATGAGTCTCATCACCAACCATGATCATCTCATATCTCATATCATAGCTGACATCAACACATAAACAGTGTTTCATCGTCTTCCGTAACTTACGCATTAAGCGGTTAACTAATTACATAATGGACACTATGTTAAACATATGTGGTATATGGTTGGCCAGTAGACCGTAGCCATTCGCTTTCGATGCCACACCGTGACGTGTAGTTCATCAGGTTGCACGAAGGACATTGATGACGTAGTTACGAGAATACCTCCGAGCATTACTGCGAAGTAAGTGTGGGATGTAACAATATTGTTGGTTGTGATAGTTGAATGTGAGGAGTTGGGACATACGTTGCATGTGTGGCTTTACATGAATTATAGGCACTACCTACTTGATGTTATGGAGATGTAAAAGTTAATAGGCGGGATACTAGCAGTATATAAAATTCATTATACAATTTTATATGCTACGAGTATAGTCGACCATATATTTGCTTTACCACTTGTGTCAAATATTTCCATCAAAATTAAAATTCAATAAGACTCATTATTGATGACAACTGTCACTGTACTGATGTCACTTGCAAGCAAAAATAGACGTTATTGTTTTGTGATATGCAAACGACATTTTCTCTAAGGGTGGTAAAGCAATTTTATTGTCGACTAAATATGCTTATTGCTTAAAATCAATATACAAGAAACAAAAGTGGTATAGCTATACTTTTTTCAGATATCCTTATCTTTATTCCAATCAAGACTTAAAACCTACATTTTTACGATTCATCTATGAGTAACTGCTAAAGCTTGTAAAAATAAATCATGCTGATCCGATATGACATACAAAATTAATGGATAGGAAATAAATTGAAACTTCAACTAAAATTAAAATGAAACTTAAGTTTTTGTATTTAAGTTTTAAATTAACTTATTACGATTGAATAATGAAACACGTTTTACCGCAACTGAAGTTTCATTTACTTGCGTAAAAACATTTCTTGAAAAAGCAATTTAGAAAAAGGTACTTTTTGTAATCTAGCCTAGAAAGTACGGTTCTTTATTTGAAATGGTGACCAAGGGAACAATATACAGACCTGTATTTTTTTTACAATTCCAAAAAGTTACATTGTCGTTGTACATTTTGGTTACAAATTAGAAAGGGACATCTTTAACTTTGCTTTTTTAGAAATACCGCTGTGAAGTGAATCATTTTATTTATTTATTTTAAGATCTTTAACAGAAAATACACTTCACATTAGTAGAAAGATAAAATAAAAACAGTTTTTGGCCTTCTGCGTTCCAAATTATAAAAGACCACAGCATGTCATATTGAAGCTGGCTTTAGATCCTTAGGATTTATTATGGTACGTAGCTATTATATAAATATCTATAAGTATCAAATATATATACAATTTAAAACGAAAACAAAAATAAAATTATTAGGAAAATAAAAGAAATAATAAAAATGTAGAAAGACAAGAAAAGAAACGTAAACTTCTAAGGAACAATTACAATAATTGAGGCAAAATGTGAATTAAGTAATTGAATACATAAATTCTTTAAATTTTGTGGAAGACCAACTTAAGTCGATATCAGTGCTCTTATAAATTAAACATTTATCATCGTAAATTCAATTCTGGCAGTAGTCTTATAATAGTTTATGTAGTACATGCGTTTTGAAATTATGGATATATTCAGCTACTTTTGTTGCTGACCGTATCTAGAACAATAATAACGTTTGGACATTCACACACAGCGCCATCTAGTCCCACACTAAGCTAATGCTTGTAATATGGATACTAGACAACTGATATAATAGTTAAATAGCTTTTTTTTGTAAATACATACATATTATAGATAAATTACATCCAGACACAGAACAAACAATTATGCTCATCACACAAAGATTTGTCCTGGGTGGAAATCGGACCCACGACCTCCGGCTTATCAGTCAGGGTCACTAACCACTAGGCCAACAGGCCAGTCAAATAATAATGTATTATGTATTGACAGTGGTACAAATATATAAAGTTATTATAAATAAAAGCATATGGAGCCGGCATTATTCTATAGAACCAACGAACCCTGTCTCTTATAGCATCAAGGAAGTCCGCTATAATGGCAGATGAATGAAGTGAACAACACAATGTAATCAGACTTTGAGTGTTTGTAGGAAACTGTATTACACGGTCGGTCGGCGACCGCAAGCAACAGGAGCTTTACGAGTCTACCCCTAGGATAGAAGGCTTTTATGCAACTACGAGTATATTATTATGGTGCTAGTGATAATTGTTATTGTAATCTTGATAGTAAATGAGTTATGTTTGTTTTGGAAATAGTAGAGTTGGAATATCTATATACGTACGCTCAGGCAAACTATTTATGGATCGCAGAAATATTAGTGCATCAAAAACACTATTGAATTTTCAACATGACCACTTCTTCTTCTTCTTCTTCTTATCGTGTGGGCTTGAGGCAGACACTGGTGTTGGAATTTATCAAGTCGCCCAGAAGGCTTCCAACTTGACTTAACGACTTCACATTAAGTGATACTGAGAACCAGAGACTGTCAACTGTCACTGTGATGTAAACAATTAACTCCGTGTTAAATTAATTATTAAAATAGTATTACTAGCAGTTTACACCTGTTTTCTGGACTTGAGTGAAAATATACTGTGCAAAACACCTGTGACAATGTTATCTACTATAAAAATTTACAAATAGTGATAAAACAGTAAACTTTAACGGCTCCTTCTAAAAGTTGAATTATTATAAACAGAACACTAAAGCCTACTTCTATGAAGAAAACAGTAAGTAATAGTGAAAATAGAATATAAAACAGTCGAACGAATGGAAATAAACATGAAATCTAAGAAAATGTGCATATAAATCTCTATACAATTCGTTTTTTATTCAAAATTGGTACTATCTTTATCTTAATAACTCTTTCGCGACATCTATTATACCTATACCGCTACTATACTACACCGTCGATAAAACAGGACGGCACCACAGATAGTAAAAGAATCGAAATACTCATTTATAGATTTAGCACAGAGACATCTATTGAGCAATTTATATATTACTAAGGAACACAGAAATGCCACAAATACAGTTACCTATTTTGTCAAATAAGATACATACTTGATGGCTCGCTGGCTAAGTGGTTGGATTTGACGTTGTAATAGGAACGTCAGGTTCGAATCCCGGGTGTCTTCAGTACTTTTTGTGATAGAATTCGACTAATTTGTCGCAATGGAAAATATAACACTCAGAAAGCAAAGTAATAAAATGAAATCAAGCTCATTTGATGATTCTACAACATCCTTATTTGACACTACAATGAGGAGTATTGACGAAAATGAATCGACTAAAGAAATGAAAGATAAAATTCAAAAACTAACACAAGAATTAGAAAGTGCTCACCAAGAAATTGATAATCTACTATGCGAAAACACACGTCTTAGAACTGACTTAGAAAAATCAAACAAGGTAATTGAAATATACAAAAAGGTTACCGTGGATAAGACAACCATAACACCACGGTCAACGAAAAAGGGAAAACCTAGAAAATTATGCCTAAGTACGGCATCATCCCCGACACAAAAGGACTTCACAAAAAATGACATAGAAAAGAAGGATACTGGTTTATTATATGATCTACTACAAAGAAATTATGATAAATCTTCAACAGTAAAGGAAACGTTAGATAGTACCACATTACCAAAAATAGAAAAGGAAGAACACAAAGAAAGAAAAAGAATTGTCATACTGGCTGACCAGCAGGGATATAGGATACAAAGAACTCTACAAAACCTAATTGGTTCTAATTACTCAGTAACATGTTATTGGAAATCAGGAGCAAATATATTTGAAGTTCTAAATTCCATGCAAGATGAAGTGAAGACCTTGACTAGTGATGACTTTTTAATAATATTAGGAGGAATTAATGACACTAATCCTTACGAACTTCAGGTTAATATTAGCAACTATATTGTGCATAACAAAAATGTAAATATTCTTTTGTGTGAGGTGCCATACAATAAATCACTGAACGAAATAAAACTAAATTATGTATTAAGATTCATTTGTGGAAAATATAATAATTCTGTATTTGTTGACATGAATTATATGACATATTTGCCTAACAAAATTAGACGCATGATTAATATAAGTCGTTATTTACACCAAGAAATTATTAGACTAGAGTACAAAACAAAACTATTTAAATATCAAGAAACAAATAGCTTACAGAACGTTAAATCTAAACTTCTAATTGAACAAAGTACACAAACTGATGAGTCAAGCCTTGTACAAAACTTAGACAATAATACTAATGGTGACATACAAAACCAAAATGCTACTATAATGAATACTAATCAAAATAACATGCTTTTTCTCAACTAAAAATCTCTACATCTTACACCAAAATATTGCAGGTTTATTGAGCAAATCAGACTCACTCACCATTTGTCTAAACGAACTTTTCGAAAGGCAAAGTATAGATGTTGATATAATATGCATAACTGAACATTTCATGATGGCCGGTGATGAAACTCAATTATATATACCTAACTTTAACTTAACTGCATACTATTCAAGACAGAAAAGTAAAAGAGGGGGAGCGTGTATACTTTTAAAAAACGGCTACCAATGGAAAGAAATAAAAAGTGTCTCAAAGATATCAACTGAGGGCGTGTTTGAATGCTGTGGAATAGAGCTTACTGATCATAACATCATGCTTATATGTCTTTATAGGGTTCCATTACCGTCAAACATTAATATTTTCTTTGAAAAATTAGAAATACTCCTCAAGGACCTTATGAAAACCAGTTGTAAAAATATAGTCTTAGCCGGGGATTTTAACATAGATATTCTAAAATCAAGTAACCAGTCGCGTGAATTTGAATCAATATTATTAAGTTCTAATTTACATTTAGCTATAAGACAGCCTACTCGCATTACAAGCCAAACGTGCATAGATAACTTTGCGCACAGTTTTAAGAGACTATGTAAAGCCCAAGTCTTAGAGCTTGCCTTATCAGACCATACTGCTCAATTATTAAAGTGTCCAGTCAATAAAATATATACTCTTAAATTCTGGCGTAAAACTACACGGGTTTATACTCAGGAATACATAGATAAATTTAAAACCTGCTTGCAAAGCCTTTCCTTTCTAGACATCTATGAAACACAGAATCCAAATATTGCCTACAACTCATTTATTGATATATTTTTACTATTTTATAACCTATGTTTTCCCAAAAAAACAACTACAATAAAAACAATTGGAAAAACAGCTTGGGTGTCACGTGGCATTAAACAGTGTAGCAAAAATAAAAGAAAACTGTTGTGGAAGTACCGACTAAACCCAAATGAAGCTAATAAAATATGTTTTAAGAAATATTCAAAATTATTTAAAAAGATCACTAATTTGACACAAAAAGCACAAAATGATTATAACATTAAAAACTCCACAAACAGGCCAAAAACTAGTTGGCAAATAATAAATAGAACAAAACTTAACCTCCCCAAACATCCAATTTTAGGTATTATTCATGAAAATAAACATATAAAACATCCACTACATATTGCTAGGGCATTTAATAACTACTTTGTAGATAAAACACAATGCATATTAGGGGCAGGTACCAAGCCAACATCATACATTTTGAATAGGACACATTCCATGTTTATGGCTCCTTGCACGCCTTTCGACGTTAAGAAAATCATAATGTCCTTGAAAAACACTAACAGTGTTGGCTACGATGGTATCTCTACGAAAATAATAAAAACAGTGTCAGAACATATATGCCACCCCTTAAGTCATATTATAAACTTAACTATCAGTGAAGGTATATTTCCAGATAAGCTGAAAAAATCGATTGTTAAACCACTATTCAAAAAAGATAATAGAGATTTAATGGAAAACTATAGACCCATAGCACTTATACCAGTGTTCGCAAAAGTTTTTGAGAAGTACATTCATAAAGAAATATACGCTTATTTAGAACAACATAATATATTCAATAATTCACAAAAAGGTTTCAGGCAAAATAAAAGCATTAATGTTGCTATTTACGAATTTTTACATATCGTAATGGTCAATGTAGACAACAAAACTCCTGTTGCTGCTATTTTTTGCGATATGACTCGCGCTTTTGACTGTGTCCAATACAGTACTCTTATTGCCAAATTAGAAGCATATGGTATCCGAGGTAACATTCTTGAATTATTGAAAACATATTTACATAACCGTAAACAAATTACTGAGATCACCAATGTTAATATGACCACTAAAAGAGAGGAGATATTTACGTCAGAAGAGCGTGAAGTAGTATATGGTGTACCTCAAGGTAGCGTTTTGGGGCCTTTATTATTTACGCTATATATCAATGACTTGCCAAAGGTAACAAATAACCCAATGACACTGTTTGCTGACGATAGCACTTTGACGATTGCAAGAATAAAGATACATACGAACATGATATTAATAATACTCTGACATCTGTAATTAAATGGTTACATAATAATAACTTGAATATTAACACCAAAAAGACAAAAATAATGCATTTCAGACAACGTATACTACCAGCAACAGACCTAAAAATTCATATCAATAACATAAAAATTGACACAACAGATACAACTAAATTCCTAGGACTGATAATAGATGAAAAATTAAATTGGAAACAGCATATTGAATTGCTCAGTAAGAAAATGAGCTCATCATCATATGCTCTATACAAGCTCTCAAATATCGTTAATATAAACACGTTAATAACTGCCTACTATGGACTAGTTGAATCAATCATGAGGTACGGTGTTATCTTTTGGGGGAATAGTACAGACAATGAGGTGGCACTTAAGGCCCAAAAACGTTGCATCCGAGCAATGTTCAATCTAAAACAAACCGACAGTTGTATCCCATACTTTAAAAAATATAAAATATTGACGCTGCCCTCTCTTTATATTCTAGAAACAGCTATGTTCGTGAAGTCAAACAGTCATCTTTTTCCTCGCATATCTGATACAGTTCCTCGAAATAGAAGAAATAAAAATAAACTTTGTCTTCACGACTCAAAAACAACCCTGATGCAAAAAAGCGTATTCTGTATGGCTCCTAAGATTTATAATAAGTTACCAGAATCATGGAAGAATCTTGATACACAAAATTTTAAACAAAAACTTAAATTTTTTTTAACACTGAAAGCCTATTATACTGTATCAGATTTTTTAAATGAAATTACAATGGAATAATATTATTGGAATTGCATCTTGTCATACATTTAATTTGACATTTGAATTGTATTTAGTTTGCTTATATTATTTGACATTTGAATTGTATTTAGTTTGCTTATATTATTTGACATTTGAATTATAATTTAACAATTGACTTGATTATTTCTGTACGCATTTAATTATAATTATTTAGTGATTGTAGAAAATGAAAATGTTATTTTAAAAATTATTTAAATTAATAATGTAAACCGAATTTGTACGCCCAACACGGGCTGAACATATGAAACTACATACTTTTACCATCTTACATTTTTTTGTACACTATGTTTAAACAAATAAATGCTTACTTACTTACTTACTTACTTACTTACTTACCGACCAACGGCTTTGCGTGAAGCACGGAGACGCTCGAGAATGAAATTGCCACAAACGGTCACCCATCATGGACTGACCTAGCCCAACGTTGCTTAACCTCGATGATCGCAATGAACATCTCAGTTTCAACCAAAATGCTACGAGTGCCTACGTTTATCACTAAAAACGTTCGAGTTAAACCCTAGTCATTACGTAGGACTTGCCTAAAGTTTTACAGTATAGAAATGAGATAGCGTAAAGCGTGTGCCAGACGGATGTAATCTTGCCTCTCAACAGAAGTGACCTTGGAAGGAGCTTAGATTCTAACCGCGGATTGCGTTTAAAATTTGGGTTACATCTGCTGTTTAGATGGATGGCATCTCATGATTAGGTACATCCGTCTGGTTCGCTTTTTAAGCGAACCTTCCTATTTGAATTTTGTTTTTCTGAGATTTGCCATGTATATTTGACTGGCCTGTTGGTCTAGTGGTTAGTGACCCTGACTGCTAAGCCGGAGGTCGTGGGTTCGATCCCCACCCAGGACAAATCTGTGTGTGATGAGCATAAAGGTTTGTTCTGTGTCTGGGTGTAATTTATCTATAATAAGTATGCATTTACAAAAAAAATGTATATAAGTAGTATATCAGTTGTTTAGTACCCATAACACAAGCAAATATAATTCCTTACTTTGGGACTAGATGGCGCTGTGTGAATGTGGTAGAATATTATATTATTATTATTATAATATTATATAAAGCAGTCGAAATAGGTAAATATATACACTGTATAGAGGATAAAAGGTAAAAACGAGCAGTATGATATTATTACGCGCTCCATTTTTTAACAGTCATGATCTTTTTTATAATTTTGGATTAAGTCCCCCACTATACCCACTTGGGCAGAAGCCCTATATAGTGGGGTACTTTACAAACAGTACGGGACTGACAAAGTACACCCAGATTCGAATCAAATATCTATGAATCACACAAATGTTTGTCTCGTGTGGGAATCGAACCTACGTTCGTCGTCGTTGTCGTTGTTGATGAACGATGTCGTTGAATATGATTTACAACAACAAAAGCAGAGTATGCATAGAGAAATAACACACACATCATAACAAGTTTCTATTGATTCATAAATAAATATAGGATCCATATGACAGATGACGTCTTTTGTTAGTACATAATGGGTTATTCGCAGCGTAGCCTATTATTATAAATGGAATAGGGTTGACCTGCCATCTTCTCGTGTTTACAAAGCGCAAGGGGATCTCCCGGACGCAAGTAACACCCCATAATTATCACATAAGACTTTATATCAATTAAGATACGCTTCAAAATCGTATTGATGAAATTGGTTGTACCTATGTTGACAACTTATGGTCTGTATTTAGCAAAATTTGTCTTTAAATCTTTTTTTTTTTGCAGACTACTTTAAAATTTTAGAAACATTAGTACACACAGACTCAGGAGAACTATTTATGGATCGCTGAAATATTAGTGCATCAAAAACACTTTTCAATTTTCAACAAGACCACTAAAAACGTATGACTTTAACCCTAGTCATTACAAACTTCTAATGGTCACATTTACGACCTGCCTAAAGTTTTACAGTATAGAAATTAGTGGGGAAAGTGGACAAAAGCAATCTGTTTAACAGCAACAGGCTTTAGTTCTAAAGTTTAATCAACATGTTGGAAAATTGTTTTTGTTATGGCAACACTAGTTTTAGTTAAAATTACGTATGTATATACAAACATTGCCTAGGTCATAGTAAGTAGATATAAAATATCTAGGCTTAAAAAAAAATATCAAAATTGTAACAAGAATCTCAATCGAAACCCATAAACGTCCCACTGATGGGCACGAGTTTCCTTTGAAGGGAATTTAGCATACTATACCACGTTGGAAAGATGGTTTGGTATAGAAAGAAAGAAAGATACATTTATTCGGTGCAAGGTGGTAACAATAACAACATTAAAGAAACAATACAGAAATAATAATAAAAAGATAATGTAAAAGAAAAAAAAAAAAATTAGACTACAAGAACCTCGCAGTTGCACCGATCGAGTGTCCATTATGTGTATAGGTTTTGTTTCGAATTTTCCTTTTCTCGCAGTGGTCTTGTCTGCATAAGGCAGATCCCCTTAGTAATCTTTTACGACACCCATGGATGGATGGCATAGTGACATTTTGTATTCTTAATCCATCACAACACAGACAATGTAGTAGTACACTAAAACAATTTGTAAGTCTATGAGAGACTAATATTTCTACGAAATCTATACTAATATTATAAAAAAAATTTAAAGCTTTTTTTAATTTATCGATGAAGGTTATAGGCTATATGACATCACACTACGGCCAAAAGGAGCTGAGCAGTAGCCAAACAAAAGCGACGGAAGCGAAACCCCGGGCAACAGCTAATCTCACATAAGTATCAAGACAAATATTGCGTAGAAAATCAACTTTCAACTAAGGTAACTATCTAGCTAGATATTTTCTCGACATTACGTAAAGTGGTAGGTACTCGACTCAGAATTAAAACAATACTTACATATTAAACATCTCTTTTGTATTTCAAATTCTCAATTTGCCAGTGCACTGTAAATATTAGATTTAATAACAAAAAGGAAACTGTTTTCCGACTTTTGTTCTCAGTTTGCAAGTACTACCTGGATTTCCAGTTTTAATGCATAAATAAAACGTGCCTGGCTAATTTGCTGGGATGGTTGGCCATTCCATGTTGAGCTTCTATAATAGGAAGTATTTACGGCTTTGTTTTATGTTTTAGTATTTTCTATATCCACAAAAAATCTTTGTACTTACTCGTATATCATGAATTGACTATCATTGTTCTCTATCATTATAAAAAAAACGTTGTGGCTAGCGCGAATAGATTTCATTTTCAAATATCGCCCATGACGGCATTGACGACAGTACAGTCGGCACATTTTCATGCGTGATGTTAGCGCTCCCTGCTTATTAACTACGTTGGTTACATGTCATCAAAGCTACAAATTTCCAGATCAACCATTAACTTACACCACACATAAAACAATATATTCAAACATAGACACATACAGTCTTTGATATAATAATAACATAACATAGCATCACGCCTTTTTCGCGGAAGGAGTAGGCAGAGGTGTTTCACACCCACGTTTCGCCAGCTATGTTTGGTCCCATGAAATAGGGGGCGAGCCTATTGTCATCAACCGGGAACATTTGCTACCAAACTCCGGCAAAATCTTAATACTGGAATTTCATGATAGAAAAACCCAATACCATTTTCACCCGACCCGGGAATCGAACCCGGGACCTCTTGCACAGCAGTCGTATACACTTCCCGCTGCGCCACCGAGGCAGTTATAATAATGAGGAGGCAGGATATAATAATATCTACCTACAATATAATATGCCAAGTCTTTCATCTGTCAACACAATAACAATATTGCTACTTAAACTGTCAATACCGACGCGAGAAAATCCCTTCAATCCGCTACAATAAAACGAATCAATAGAGCCAATTTTAGTTCACAATACTATCAGGGGAAAAAGTAGAACGGTGTGATGTTGTTGAGAAAAAATACGGTTCGCAATAGTCCACTAGTCGAATTTTGTGTAGAAGAGAACACTAACGAGTGGAATGTCCAGTAAAGAGTACAAGGATTGACAACAAAAGGGGAGTAGCCATACAAAAGCAAAGGGAACGAGCTCCGGCTGGCCACTGGCGGACTGTGTCCAAAGTACTACGACCTACTTATTTAAAAGTAATTATTTCCATATTTTAATTAATTTTTCATTTATTCATTCATTCTTCAATTAATTTAAAACATAGCTTATTCCCTAGTGTCTATACACACGCACACACACACAAAAGTGTGTTAATACTAGTAGAGAATAATATTTGTAAGATTTTATAAACAAACTATATTTGACTATATTTTATACAATTTAAAGAACCTATAACTAAACTCAAAACCAATGTAAAAAGTTAGACAAGTTCTAGAAATAATGACATTATTTTACATGAAAAACTAAGCCCTTAGTCAATTACTTGATGTTAAATTAATTACAATATTTTTCAAAAGCAGACTATGTATTCGTTGACGCATGCAATAATTAAATTTGGAGTACAAAGGATCGCCAGTGTAAACATCGAATGTAATAAAAACTCGTGATAAAATGGAAACAAGCTAAACTGGTTTACTCGTATGCAAATTGACTGTGGCCTTCCCTAATTCATCCCCGAGGTATTTTATACCCTACTATATTAAATTAGGGTTTAAAGTAAAAAGTAGAACACGTAGACTGTTTCTTTAGGAATACAGAACACGGTTAAAAAGTGTTGAGTATCGGTTAATTAAACTGAAGCCTTTTACGAAAAAAGAAACCTTATTTGGATGGATGTAATGACTTCAATTCGTAATGCGAGATGAGGGGTGAAATAATACTGGCCACTTGTAATTAGTTTTTTGTTGTCGTGTCAAAAAAGGCAACAAAAAATATAAGTAATGTTGATTGGAGCGAATTCGCGAGGGTCATTGCACAATTACGTATAAATTTTCATTATAATATTATAACTGTTTGCACTTACAAATATATGATATGTATAAACATAATAGTGTATGGATGGTCATCATCTAAAATTGGATAGATGTCCAATAATAACGGTCAACAGTTAGATACCTCGAAATATTTGCTATCCTGCTTTGAAGATTTGCTAAGAAAATAAAGCTGACATTGACAGGATTGACAGGAATACTAAAGTACTGTGCTGAAATTGTTGATAAAAGTAGATCATACGGAATAAAGAAAGTGCCTGTGATTGTCAGTAATAAACATTTCTCTCTAAGGCTTTTACATAGAATACTTTTTAATGTAAAAATTTTCAAAGCATGAGTAACTTGCTATGTTACAAAAAATAACTAGATTAGCAATTGCCTCTTTATATGGCTACAGCCATGTGTGTAATTTTTTTCACATAAATAACTATGTTACAAGAAAGACTTTGGCAAACGATCTCTTGTACTATGTATGTAATGGGAGCAAACCTATTGTCATAAATCGGGAAAATTTCCAAATACTAAAGCCCGATACGATTTAATATGTGAGAGAGACAGACAAATAAAATGTTTACATTAAATTTTTTTTTCTTGTAAAGATACTAGTTCCTACGTCTTCTTCATGAAATAGTCGCTATGCTTTTTATGACGCACTTTTAAACTCACTCTGTTCCTCTAGCCGTATAGCTCAATGCCTCAGAGCGTAACTTTATCTAAGTAGATACGTCGACGTCGTAGAACGAGTTATATATTGCTGCTGAGTATTCCAGTTTGCAAGATTTACCTTGCTAAGTACATAGTCTAACGTAGCAAAGTGAATAAAATAAATTACTCAAGCCACTGCTACACTTACTCTGATTCGCTTACCGTTAAGTCGCCGGCCATTTTAGAAATGGTGTATTCCATTTTTAAATGGTAAAGGTTAACGATTGTTTTATTTTTTAAGGGCTGTTCTGAAACATAAATCTTTGTGATCTGCTTTTAATTGTATGAAACCTTTTTTGGGCGTGGAAAAGGTAGCACATTTGTCACGTGCGTAAATACAAAATTAAATGGGTTTTTAAATGAAAATATGTAAAAGATTGATGGATTGTAATTCGCTCATCAATATTATTCGATACTAATGGTGCCTCGCGGTTTCACATTGTAATTACGATATAATTTAATATACCTATTTTCTGATTTTATTTTTCACGGATAACACAATTGTTATCCGTGAAAAATAAGCATGAAGTAAGATTACTTTCCGTACAGTTATTGACTGTTATAACTTTTATGTATATCTAATTGTTCATAGATGAACGTCATTTCAAATCATTCCAGTTCGCCGAACTTGCTTTTCAACAATTTTGTTTTGTATATCTCGTATGAGCACGAAAATACCTACTCAGAACTCATATAAACAATAGGAAAGCGTAGATATCCCATTCAAGCCTGCCAAATACTATCAATGTAAATGTTTCTACTACGAGTCTACATCACAATTTATTTGCTTACATAAAGTTTGATAGTGACGCGCAAATAATAAATCGATAAAACTTTTTCTCGGCACTGAATCAGTCGATTATTTGCAATATCACTGAGGTTTCTTCGAGCGTAAAGATTGTTCGAACGTAGTTATTCTTGTGGAGCAGAATCGGATTACTTCTGAGACTGAGTCACTCAAGCGACTTAAGCCTAGTAAAGGTAGACTTTAACTTTCTTCAATCGTGTAGCTTAAGCAACTATAGCTACTTAGATGCGAAGGAGTTTTCGAAAGTCAAGATAAAGAACAAGCCTTTAAGCTGTGGTAAAAAATGTTTTTGGGATCAGGAATCGTAAAGCTAAGGAAATCAGTTACTTTAACAATTTATTTCTCTCTATTCGATAGTATAACTAAAATAGTGACTTATATAAAAATGAAATGTATCGACAGGTTGGATGAATAGATATCGAGGAATTCTGACAAATCATAGTTACAGCACTAATTCGGATTTATCGCAGAATACAGTTAGAGGACCGGTTTAGAGCCAGTTCGCTGTATTGTGATACTTTACAGACCTGGGGTGTAAGTTGAACACTATAAGCTATTCCAAGCGTCCACAATGTATTATTCAACAAAGCTTTTCAGTTAAATCAGTCGGGTATAAGTTACAAAGGACTTTGTCTTAACATTCTTTTATAGGTACACACTGCTGTAGAAATGGTAACATTGTTCTATGTGTTAAATAAGGAATTCCTATTTTCAAATGTGATCATGATGATGATGAATGAACAGATTCCTTGATGTTCTATCAAGGAATCTGTGCATTTCATTAGATGCTTCTTACTTTTAACTAACCGCGCTTGAATCAAATAGTCATATGTCCACAAATGAATAATAAATAATATTTTGCAAAATTTTCAGTAAGTACCTCTACATACAGATGAAGCGAAAAAAGCAATCTTTTTGTTGTAATTTTAATCCAATTGCCGTGGAAAACAAGGGACAAGGACAACTCGAACGTAAGTTTTCTGTCTGTTTTATCGCATCGCGTCGGTTAAACGTGACACCGTTTCCTATATGCAAAAATGATACTCCTAGTCATGTCGTTCAATTTAACTATTCTTTTGTTATTATCTAGATTTGGTATTTGGCACTGGTTGGATTTATCAAATTTCGCTAACCCACAATAAGAAGATGATGAAGATGTAGACTTCAATTTCGAATGGAAAGTTTTAATTTTGTAATAATACAAAATATGTAATTGTTGGTAAATTTTATTTTTCACTTCAAAGGTGATTGATCCTTACTTATTTTTTGGACGTGTTTCCAAACGGAAACACCTCCAAAAAGGTAAGGTAAGCACCTTACCTAATCTACTCACAAGTAACTAGACAAAGAATTTTAAAAACAGTATTTCTAAGCACTAGATAAAATGGCAGGTAAAAAATACCAGCAATAAGAATTTCATGCATTTTATAGTGTAAGACGAAGTTGGAACTAACTTTTAATGGAACGTTCGAGAATATTAACAGTTTGTATGCGTCTTATACTTACTACGAGTACATATCTATCTTAAACTCGGAAGATTGACTTTCATCTCCATGTCGCGTTTTAATTAAGCTGTACTTTACAGATTAATTGTATAGAATTCATAATAAGTTTGAAAGTGCGCGCAAAGTTATAGCGCCATGGATATAACTGCTGTACTAAGGTTCAATTTCATAATTTAAGTTCTTTAATTTTGACATAATTTATCTATTTATATATAAATAAAATAAACGTATGTAAGCATAAGCACATGATCATCAGCAACCAATTAATATCCCACTGGTTGAAATGGGTCTCTTCTCCTCTATCTAGAGAGCTGAGAGGGTTTAGGCCATAATCCACTCACGTTGACCTAGTGCGGGTTGGTGGATGTAAGCGCATCATTACAGAGCAATTCAACCGATTTGGATAATTTCTTTTTTTTGGGTTGCGTTTGTAATTCTCAGGTTATAACTTTGAAAGACAAATCAATGCGAAATTTCGGAAATTCGCATCCGTGTGGAGCCGCAACAGGTCAGTTATTCATAAATTCAATGGCAATTTCAACGAGTACCTATATTTTTCATACGTGAGCCGCTTCTGGTTTCGTGTGCCGGTGCCTTCACTCTCCAAATTAATTCCAATGTCCAATATAGTCGTATTGTCATTTCAAACTAACAACAGAAACAACAGGACACTTAATTGGACATTGGAACTATTTTGAGGTGAAGAATCAGTTCTTTAAACAATACGTTTTTAACTGAAACCGGTCACAAAAATCAAAGAAAAATGACACTATCATCATTACTTGTACTTTCTAGTAACAGTACCTAACAAAGATACAATGAAGTTAATTAATCATGAGTACCGCTGACAGACCACAGTTGAGACATACACCGGCCTATACTAAATGGTTCGTCTGTCTATGACCTTGGCACTCGTAGAATTATGGTACTGATATTATGTTTGTTACGCTCATCGAGGTTAAGTAACGTTCAGTAAATTCAGTCCCTAGATGGGTGACCGTTTGTAGAATTGTCGAGCGTTCCAGTTACCACATAGTTGAGTAGTCGTCAAGTCGAGTTGGGGGACTTTTGGAAGACTTGGTAAATTCGAGCAGCAGTCTGTCTCAAAACTAACCAATAAGAAGAACTGGTGAATAATGTAGACCTACTTGGAACCATACTAGACCATACTAGAGAATTTCGACATCGACTTATCTGAAGCCGATATCGCTGTCAGATCTTTGATAATTTAAATATGTAGCAGTCATTTTTAAACGTTTGACATCGATGCCGACTCCGACTAAGTCGATACCGAAATTCATAGTACGCTCTCTAAACTAAATGGTTTACCGGCTGTGACCTTGGCAGTGACTGATCAGTGCTCGGGTACCGTGAATATAAAATTTTATTACATTGTTTGTAAAAATAATTGGGAGGAAGTTATATTGAGCAGCTTAAATTACAGTTTTGTAGTTATAAATATATTTGAGAGTAGTGAGGCATAAAATTTTATAAAAATAAAACATTTAACACGATATTTGTTAGAACAGTGTGGTCGAGCTGCATATATCTTACGTTTTATTTGCTATGTTAGCTTTTATTTATTAATTTGATTGTAAAGTGAAGTCTATAACACAGTTTATAAATAGACTATTTTATATTCTAACATTTATTGACAAAAATTAACCTTTATCATGTACAGAAATATTGAATAATTATTTTGAATATAAAATATAAAATTTTATTGTATTGTTTGTAAAAATAATTGGGAGGAAGTTATATTGAGCAGCTTAAATTATTTATTTTGAATAATAATTTGAATATTGTTCAGAGTAAGCTTAATTAATGAGCTAAAATTTGGGATGATTACGAATCACTAACGCATCGTCGCCATATTTCAGGTTTTTCATATATTTGTCAGTTATGGCGGAAAGCAACCAACGATTGGCGATAGGTCTTCAGTCAGACGTGGACTGACTGATCTTAAATTAATTATTAAATTTCAATTTATACATAATTAAATTTAACCTTAGAATACCACCGCATCGTGTCCAAATTATTTTAACAAACATATCTGCACAAAGCCTCAGGACGGGAGGCGAGATCTCTCAGACCGGAACACGAAGACTTATTCATTAAATTTTCAAGTGCAAATTCCGTAGTTGGAAGTAAGCGGCTTGGTAAGGAGCTACGTTCACACCGCAGACTGTCGGATAACAAGTGTATTTATGTACGCTTAACCCGGCGAGAATGTGGTACAAAATGAGTATACCGAGAATGTGGAGGGTCTTGCTGACCCTGTGTTTAAGTCGCAGTTTTTATGTATTTATTATATTTTTTTATGAATGAACGGTTATAAATCTTACAAAGTAATCGATAATTAAGGGATTTTAAAAATAAGAATTTTCATTATAATCACAAGTCTTTATTAATTAAAATTATAGGTAATGTCTAAAAAAAAATACAATTTTCACCTCTTTGTCTTACATATTAATTAACACAAAAAATATTAATCTTTCAGACTTCTAGTTTTTATTATTTCTGACTTTGCCAAGCTAGCTCCCAAGCTCACTCCAGGTACTTGCGTAATAATATTTTTAGATCGGGTTCGCACTTGTTGTTGAGGTGGATTTTTACACCACTTAGTCCCATCTTTACCGTAGTAAAATAAACTTGTTAGCTGGCTTTCCGATCGTTCACCTTCTTCATCTGGGTTCTGGGTAATGTTTTGCAGCTCGGATAGTGGTATATTGTCGTCGCTATCACTCATAACACTTGCGTCTTGCTCAGTATCGCTTTCACAACTGCGCTCACTCACATAGTCATCGTTATCGCTACCCTCTGTTATAAATTCACCTCCTCCTCACTTTCCGATATTGCCTCCAGTAAACCACGTATGCGTTCAGCCTCCCGCTCTTCCCGGTTAATTTTGTACAAAAATACCTAACAATACCGAATATTTAATGAAAATATGTAAATCGAAAAATGGAACGAAACTTCTACGTCACGATTGTGGAAGGGTCATACGTACCCTGAAGACGTTAGCGCACTTATATATCCTTGCGCGAGCGGCGCTCGACTTAGGTGCGGCGTGCAGCGGGGAGAGGCGTTCATTAACTGCAGCTACTGAGCAGTTCGAAAACGTGCGACCCGGGAATAAAAAAATATACGCGAAACAAAATGAACAGGGTCAAATAGACCCCGCCACATCCTCGCCGGGTTAATAGAGGAATTATTTAGTGAAGTCGATTCGGGAATATCAAACGGTTACACTTGTTTTGTAGGTATGTGGCTTATATTCTGGACGTTTAGGTGTATCTGGTATACACATAGTTTCAACGTGGAGAAATTTGTTACTGAAATATGGCACGGAAGTGTAGTTATTTCTAGTTTATGAGTGTAAAGTATAAGGTAAAAATTTTTCAAAATAAAACATAAACTAACCTTTACGCCCGCTATTCCAAAGACTGCGCCAATCTGAAACCAATAAATTATTATGAGTAAAGTAATATTTAAAGTATAGTATAATTTGAATGGAGATCAGTCAATTAATTCGTACCACTTAACGCGTGGTACAAGACGATTACATCAACTGACAAGATTAAATTAGTAAAACCTGGTCAACATCAAATACGAATAAATTTAACCCTTTGAACGACTAATACACGTAAAATGAAAATGTGCTCACCACGCCAGTGACGGCATGGCACGTCAATAAATGTACTGTATTTTAAAAGCTTGGCGCTCAAGGCACGGCGATACCGATTTGACGTGGCGGTCAAAAGGTTAAGGACTAAAACAACTATGGGTGAATCTTGGACTCAAAATAAATAATGGTATCCAACTGAATACTGCGAACAGAAGAAAGAAGTGAAAGTAAAACAGGTTTAAATTGATGTATCTGATTGGTTTGTCCGTTTTAACTGAAGCAAAATAAATATCAGCCGTAGAACGTTCACTGTTGGACATAAACCCCAAAAGATATCCAATAGGACCGGTTGTATGCGGCCTGCATCCAGCGCAATCTTGCGGTTCGAATCAGATCATCTCTCCACCTTGCGGGTGAACGTCCTACATTACGCTTGCCGGTGCGTAACAACGACTAGGTAATAGATAATGATAAATACATAAATAAATTGAGGGTTTGACCTAACAGTGTGGGGACTTCATCATCATCATTTCAACCCATAAACGTCCCGCTGCCTGGACACGGGTCTCCTCCAAAGAATGTGAAGGGAATTTAGCCTGCTATACCACGCTGGCCAAACGGGTACGTATGGGCTTTGTATCGAATTTTCCTTTACTTGACGTGCTCTTGTCTGTTTAAGTTTTCTCCGTTAGTTGCTTTTTACGACACCTACACAGTTAAAGTCATAGTCAAAGTCAAATCTTTTTATTTAATTTTGATCACATACATGAGAGGTACTTATGAACGTCATAAACAGCAAAAAAAAAAGGTGTTAGCAAATTTGCCTACGGCCAGTTCACTAACAAGGTTGAGCTCTGAGAAGAACTTAGCAAGAAACTCAGGCCACTCTTTTTAATCGCCATAGTAGTTACAATTTCAATTGGTTACAGTTTGAAATATCACACAAATATCACCAAAACACCATACTAAATCAAATTAAATAAAATTTGGATATGAAAAAAATAAATAATAAGCAATCAAACTTTAATTTTTTTCGTCAAGAAGTATGGTATGTGGGATCATCACTTGGTACCAACTATGTACAGTGGGGTCTTACACGCATATAAATATAATAGTTTAGCCATCTCCTAGGTAATGATTTTAAATCACACCCCTCTAAATAGATTTTCGACTATCTACGTAATCCACCGATCGACGGCTAGGTTTTAGCCCCGATTTTTCAAGACCCTTGCCCTTCAAGGGTATTTGTCCTTGAAAAAAAAAGATCCCTTAACAAAATATTTGTCAGTGTAAACAAACAGTTTTACAAACCAATGGCGCATGAGACGTTCTATTATAGTTTGACAGCGGAGACAGGTGTGACGTGGGTACTGTTTTGTTCACAGGATTATATTGAGGCATCCACCCGTCAACGAACACAATGGATCCAGCGCTTTCTTTCTCTTGTTAGCGCAAGCTTCATGAGATTATACTCACTTTTATTCTTTATTCGAATAATATTTGGTATCATAAAAAGAAACATTTTTATAGAGGGCGTTGTTTATATGTCGCTTCTTTGGATTTGTTGAGTGGGTTATGTCAATGTCTTTGAGTGGACATATGTTCTTCTATCGATTTTGTCTAGACTTAGACTGACTATAGGTATGTATTTTTAATGTGCAGTCTATTTCTTCATCCCACAATAAATTTATTAAAATTTTGAATTAATTAATGAACTGCAGAACGACGTTTTCTTAAGGCACATAAAAAAAAGGAGTGAATAGGTTATTTAAGGGTCGGCAACTCTTGATGCCCTTGGTGTTGCAAGCGTGCATAGACCACGGCAACAGCTTACCATCAGGCCGTGCGTCAGTTAGCCACCATCGTGATTTAAAAAAATATTATCGATACCTAATTTTATTGTGAAAATATTTATAACTATCCATATCCTAACGTTAAAATTAAATGCTCACTCAATTCGATCAAGTTGAACCAAACTTAGCTAATTCACCGATCGAGAATGACGTTTTAATACCTGGTCAATGACCTTTCGTTTCAATGGCCGTACACTTGACCTTGACAGGTGGGAACAAACAACAGATGCTAGTTATTGTAACAAAATTAACCGTATTTGAAGTGGATAAAAAGCTACGAGTATGTCGTAAGAGTTTTATTTAGAAAAACCGCTTAATATTCATTTATTGAACAACTGACTTCCTATGTGAATGAATATTATTGAATAATCACGATATAAATGTATTAATAACTAACTTCTATCTGATATATACATAATTATATTATGTAGTCCGTTTTTAGATTTCCTAGTGTGCACAGTATAGCCGACGAATGCGCACATAAGCACCACAACAAGAGTTTGAATTTCACGACAGAATATTCCAATACTGTGTACCCGACCCCATAATCGAACTAGGACAGACCTCATGTGGAGCAATAGTACCTACACACTTACACACGTTCTTGCTTCTCAGCCGAGGCTGCTAGTAAAAAGTACCGCTTTGAGATATTGAACAAAAACATCCAGCGCATAGAGAGATATTAGTTCGTCAACGATATGTTGTCGAACATTTTGCGTGGATTCCATGTTATATAGTTATTATGAATCCTCATATATAGTTTGCTTCTGACAATGTATAGTGACAACATCATCATTAAAACAACTTACTATTCACATATCATGCCTACTTTTATAACTACTATTTACTGAGCGACATGCCCAAACAGGCTATACAACAATTCTTTTATAGACAGCCATAAACAACTTTTAAATTAGCAGCAAGAAGGTCTACTAGCCCATAGAACATAATTTAAATTTTATATACAAATATACGATCATCTTGGCTAAGGAACACTTGAAATCCAGTAGTTCTTAGTATTTCTTTTCCAGCCTTTCACACTCTCATATTCTCGCTTTTTCGCCAACGTGATTCACGGAAAACGGGCGAAGCATGTATAAGAATTAATAATAATATGTTAATCCAAGTCCATAGATCATTCTAACTTCAGCATTCACTATAACTAGTATTTTTATTCATCATTTCAACCCATAAACGTCCCACTGCTGGGCACGGGTCCCCTCCTCTCCTCCTGTGGAGGGAATTTAGCCTGCTATACCACGCTGGCCAAACGGGTACGTAGGTATAGGGTTTGTTTCGAATTTTCCGTTTCTTACAGTTTGCAGTGCTCTTGTCTGCATAAGGTTTCTCCCTTAGTCGCCTTTTACGGGTTCAGATGAGGTACTGCTATTATGTATTCCTAATCCGTCACTACATGAAGTAGTAGTTCTTTTTTTTTCTTTTAATCTTAGATTAAACGATAACTCCTTTTCTAGAACAGTCAGAAAACAGCTCTACTCGTATATACGGCTAGATCATTAATCCCAAGTTGAAACTTACTTGTGTATTCGCTATGGACGTCACTAACCAAGTTGTCGTTGTTTGACCTACTATACCCAGTTCTGTGCACTACTTCTGTCTACTAGTCTATTTAGCGAGCAATATGCATCTTTAGAACTGTTAGAACTTAGTGATACTTCGTCAGTTTGCAGCTTCTAGACAGTTTGTGTGGCTGTTTATTTTGGTCGTTGTTGTGAATAAGATAACAGGAATTGGTCTAGACGATTTATGAGTACAGTAGAGGTTTTGGCGGATTGCCTTGAAGTAGTTAATACTTTAGGATCTATATAATTTTAGTCGGTATTTGACATCATTGGACATAATTATTAGGTACACTATTAAAACAGACAACAAAAATACGATTTCCTTTTAAAATCTATCAACTTGAATCTACAACCTGTCGGTGATACTTTATAGCTAAAAATTTACGTCAGCTATGTCCTAATCCCAAATCGATTGTCAGTTTGATTTAAATTATAGCTACAATATTTGCCTATTGAGAAATTTTCATTTTCACAAAACAAATTTTATTGTGAGCAGAACACTTTCTGGCAACCGTTTAAAAAGGCTTGGTTTACGCGTGCTATAATAATTTTCCGAACTTGTCTAGACATCAAAACTCGATAAATAATCGAACAAAACTTGTCACATTTATTCAGAGGAAACATTGCAACCGTCGCCAACGTACGTAGCGTCTCATCATACCAACATTATACAGAATCAGTACATTTGTATGCCAGTCGTCTCTTCGAGCAGACAACGACGCTACGTCCCATCGCGCTGACTACTGTGAATTTAACTTCGTATAATGAACTTCATCAGAAGTGTGATGTGTATCTGAGTTTAAAGATGGCTTTTTATGTGAGATATTGAAGTTACTTTAAACGATACATAATAACTGACTGAGTTTACTCTGAGTAAACTGTCGCTATTACGGGAGACTTGTCCAGTGGGTCATCTCTCATTCTCTGGCCGCGAATCTTGCTCACACATCACATTCCTGACGTGCCAGGGTATGTTTAGAAATTGTAAACATACCTCGGCACGTCAGCAATGTGTTCATATACTCGGACATCAACCTAAAAACGGTCAAAAAGGAACTTGAACCATATAGCAAAAACTACCAAACCAGACTTAACATTCACAGGAACTTTCTAGCTGTTCAACTGCAGGGCCCCGGAAGTTTCTTATTCTCCGAGCAGAAACGCCATAGTATCCTAGAACTTGCGACATACATAATATAATCTTTTAAGAATTCCACGTTGTTTTTAGATATCTTTTGTTGTATCAAATCTACACATAAAATCAATAAGGTGCATATTTTGACTGTCAATTTTTATGCTTGCTTTATCTCAGTCTTTAGTCTAAGAAACTTTTACCGGAAAAATACATTATACCTACATTGTAGAAATTGAAAATATGTAATTTTGGCGTTGTACTTTCCCAATTACAATATAAAACAATATCAGTACGCTGTCGCTACTCTGCCTTGCTAAGAAGAAAAGTCGCAATTGCATTACATTAGCTACGGGATAAACGCATGTAAAGTTACTATATTAGATACAATTTCCCGTGCGCTTGATATTCAGATAAGCCGTTCTTCTTTGGTAGGGCAGTACTGAAATTCTATTCGAATACTGCTATACAAGAATAATAAACCTGCATTTTCCGAATATTGTCAGTCGAAATGTCTGCATAACCGAATATTAGTAACAAACTGTCTAATAGCCGTCAGGATTCCTAAACAAATGAAATGTGTAGCATAAATTCCTGCACCAAAATAATGCATTAAGCAATGTTTGCAATGGGTAATATCTTTGATATCGGTAGTTATTCGCTCATGAAATATGTACATGGTACGAGCAAGCCAATGTCACTAATAACACGCGATGAATATTTTATCAGACAACATGGACCGCACACTGCGAGCAGATAACTGATTTCATGTTTGTATCTATTGAATGTTTTCTGTCTTGGTGTTGATATCTGATCAACACCAGGGTTTATACCACAGAGGTAATAAATAAATAAAATATAAATAAATGCATAATATTAAAGTTAATTTAATTTAGCATACGTCTACCTATATAATATATTTTCGTAGACTTGACGAAAGAAACGTACTCGCAATTACGACATTTGATTGATCGAGTTTTTCGATGTCAAATTTCTGAAAATGACCACTGTTTCCGATTACCATATTTACATTTTTAAAACATTTGACAAAGATATCTAAATCGATTGAATGTCCAGCCCGAGATGGCTGGCTGTCGAAATGACGAGTAGATAGATCCATTTAAAATACTCGGCCTTACCTAAAAAATCAGTGCTTTAGTACATTAGTGTCAATTTGCTGAGTTAGGAGCAGTTGTTTGATGTTTTATAATATATTTTATATGTAGCTGAATAGCGTGTACAAAGCATAATATATTTTTTCTGTCTTACTTATTAAGTTTAGGCATTAGACATGATACACATCTATCCAACCCTTGGGTTATATAGCTCTTGATCAAAATTAACCTTATCGGTGTAACATTAATTAAGATTTTTGGTTAATAAAGGGCAATTTGATTGCTAGGTTCATAATTTATATCTTAATTCGCATGCGATAATTTCATTTAATATGTGTTATGTCAGTTTAATCCTAAATGACTGTTCTCCAATAAATTAGAAATAGGTTATGTATATTAATAAATAATTAAAGATATGCAGCAATGCTGGAGAAACCATTAATTTGCCGTATAATGTAATGTACTATTTTTATTGTGTTTGATGCAGGACAAGTTTTAAAGGAGGTTAAGATCATGCTCAATACTGTTTTTTGTAGACCTATATAGTATATACAGCAGTTAATTAAAACAGGCTTCAATTATATCAAATCATTAACATAACAAGCTTGATTTAATTAGTTTCTCTATAAAAAAATATATTATATAACGAATATTGTCATGATCTATCAAACGCACTGAAGTGTTAAGTAATTAAAAAATAGAGCTAAAAACCTGTAAATGGCGTACCATTTACCGTTTCGCTATGGTCCGCAAAAACACGAAAAATACTTAAATATTTTTCCACTTGGTAACATTGAAACGTTCTTCAATTTAATACGCCTATACCACTCGGTCTGACGTCCACAACCACGAAATGGTTTCAAGCCTGAGAATTCCATTAAACTTTTTATACTTTACCAATGTACAGGATAATTACGAATAATTCAAGATATTTGAACAGCGGTTTTACAAGTCGCTATTTGACTTTTAGCTTATTGTTTTATATTAGAAAAGTGTAAAAAATAGTGTAACTAAGTAGATATGGATTTTAAGAAGCTATTTTCTATTGTGCCCACTCAAGACTAAGCTGTTAATTAACTTTTTAGTATAGATTTAATCTATTACTAGTCTTTGGGACTAGATGGCGCTGTGTGAATGTGGTAGAATATTATTATTATTATTATCTCTGAGTAACATGGGCTAAAAAAAAACTGTCACGTTAATCAAATTAGGCAGGCAACAGTTATCTTTTAAATAAAGCTACTTTAAGAAAGGCATTTCAAGTTCATATTAGACTTCTATGTAAGTACTGCTGTTAGTAGGTACAGTTATATTTACAATCAATTTGTTCTCAACTTGAAATGTGTAATTTGATTTTATAACATCATATTTATAAAAGATTTACGCGAAATAAACATCCAACAAATGTAAGTATCGGTGAAAAATGAAAATTGTTTGTTTCTTTCTTTGAAAATTTTATTCAGAAAGCATTTATCCGATTGCAATGTAACTCCAGTGATTTATTGTGTGCTTCCGCGAAAGTTTCTGACAAAAAAAACAGACACAGTATACGAGGAACGGGAAACACGCGAATGAAAACGCGAGGGAAAGCCAGTTAATTATAAATTACGAAGAAATAAATATTCAATTAATTATTCTCTTATTACATGCCACGGAGTATGAATATCATGTTGAGCCCATCATTATCATTACAGGAGGGTAGGATGCCAATCAGAATATACCTCTGAAAGCGAAGGAATAGTCACATTTATAATCCTTTGCCCGCCCGTTGATCCACGTTGTAACAGGCAAATATGAAAGATACTAAGATTCAATGTCAATGTTTTCTATGCTTGTAAATTGTAAAAAAGCTGTTGAGTTTCCTAATAAATAAATAAATAAATAAATAAATACATAATTGATATATTATACTGATAAAGAGACTCGAGCCCAAAAGTGGGAGATAATGTGTTGTTGATAATGATGATGAATGATGAATTATACCACAACAGAAGGCTTCATCGGAATATTTTAATATAATAGTGTAAAAACGTAATTAAAAAACGTCGTACAATTCCTCCGCATCACTGCCGCTGTGCTGGAAACGTATAACGTATTTATATATTTGTTAGTTAAATTTAAGTTGTCAATATTGTTTTCTTGTAGGTATATGTGTTGGAATAAATGTTTGTTTACGACAATTATATTAATTCGACAAATCAAGAAAAATTAAACCAAGAAATGTCGAGATTAGGAGTAGACCCCCAGAACATCGCCTATTAAAACAGCTATGCTCTTATTAGTTGGGGACAAACTGCAAAAACAAACTTATCACCTCGACAACATACAAGACGCTGTGTTACAATCTTCTTGACAACATAATAAGCAGTTGACAAATTTCTGAGAAACACTTTCGTCACTTATCTCTAAAGTCAACATAGTAGTATTCTTGGAACCACTTTAAGTGTAACAGATGTACAATTGTAGGTACATGTATCTGCATTCACAACTAGTTTTAAACCAGTTGGACTCGTTTTCGCGTATAAAACATAGGTAAGTACTTTGTTGTTTGAATTTCTCTACAAGTTCAAAGAATCTTTTCTGTTAATTAACAGTGAATGACTAAAGATCAATATTATGTACCTAAAATATTTTAAACTCTCGCGACTTGTACACATATTAAATTATTATATAACGGGTCTACGTCACGTATTATATTTAGGTCGGTGTAATTCGACCGAAACGTCGGGCAAACAAATAAGGTATTTTCATATTCCTTAAATATAATACGTGACGTAGACCCGTTATATAATAATATAATGTACCTATAAAAAAAATATTACACTATTTATTTGTGAAAACCGCATGAAAAATCGTGTTGTTGTTAAGAAAATGTAAGCGTACAGACAGCAGTAAGCGACTTGGTTTTTATACTATGTAAAAATTCCAATCAACTGAGAAAGACGATAAATGCAAACTTTTGCAAAGTTTTTATATTTCAAATAAAGAAACAAATGTGTACATCAATTTCTAACACATCAAGAAGTTATCGGCTAAGCAAAGAGCCAACAGCAGTACTACTTAACACGTCATACTGCTATGCAAATTTTCCTGTGGTCACCAATGGCACACCTATTATTATATTACACGAGTATCACACAGTCCACGTTGATTACAAAATACTACCAGGTAATGTGATAACGCAGTTTTAACCGTAGAATAATGTAGAAGGATATTTTCTGCTTTCGTACTTTGTATAGTAAAATTGTGTTGAGAAATAAACCTAAGCTGCGGTTGAGTGCGTAATGTACCTAAGACGACAAAAACAAATGGGTCATTATTTGAGAAGAAATATAAATGAAAAGGGTGTTTTATCAGTTCAAAATTTGAGGACTTTTTCTCAATTTCGTAATTTCGTGTGACAAAAAATCTTTGAAAATGACATGAGCAAATTTAATTATATTCAAAGATTTGAGAATGATGATATTGAAATTGAAAATCGAATGTTGAGATTGCAAGGTTCCGTTCTGCGAGGAATTACGTTTGACAGAAATATCACCTTCAAATTACTTCACTTCTGCATTATTCTGTGTGACACGGTAGAGCTGGATGGGCTAATCAAAGTGCATGCTAGGCTTGCCGGTAATAGGCTTTGAATCCAGTACCATTATTTCGTCCGCGCCGAGCTTAAAGCCCGTTAACTGTTAACATGAGTACGATGTAGGCATACTATTGTTGTTATCATTAGTCTGGTCCGAAATGAATCTGCGGTTACCTCTACTAAATGTGATAATGAAATTTTGAAATATTTGCCTTAAATTTTAGCGGTGGTAATGTGAACCTGTGCCGTAAAAGCTCTTACCGAATATATTATCTCGAAAAATTGAATTTGTGAATTGTTTTGGGTTCCGATTTAACTCAAATATGTATTATTATTATGGTTTCCATGTTAACCAATTTTTATATAGTTGTCAAATATTTGAAACTGAGTGCCACCACAACGTGATATTGATGTAGTCATCAATTAAGTCGAATGTTGAGATTCCGTTCCGTATAAATTAATTTGCGAGTTCAGGGTTATTTTACTTTTTTTTTTTGATTATTTTGGGCACGTCGATGTTTATGACTTACCTAAACAACTTCTTAGCAAAGACTTTTGGAGTTAAATATGGTTTTTGATGTTGGGAGTTGCTTAAATAAATGTTAAACATTTCAAAATGAGCAGCTACTTACTATGTTTATGACAATTATATACATTATGCACTTAATGGTATCACACGATTTATATGTACTAACGAGTAATTCAATACCAAGTGAAGGTATTGAAGTAATCTCTTGAGCAAATATGTAACAAGATACTGCGTTAACTTAACAAAGTTGTCAATAAAGATCAAGAGAACTTAGTTTATTAATATGAACTTATTTCTAGATAAGTGCTATCAACATTTAATCTACAATTATATTATCTGTGTGTCTCTAAGTGGACGTGTCTTAAAATACAAACATACATCATTATAATAATAATAATATTCTACCACATTCACACAGCGCCATCTAGTCCCAAATTAAGTAATTATATTTGCTTGTGTTATGGGTACTAAACAACTGATATATACTGATAGATACTTAAATACATTTTTTTTTGTAAATACATACATATTATAGATAAATTACACCCAGACACAGAACAAACTTTCATGCTCATCACACAAAGATTTGTCCTGGGTGGGGATCGAACCCACGACCTCCGGCGTAGCAGTCAGGGTCACTAACCACTAGACCAACAGGCCAGTCAAATCATTATCATCATCATTTCAGCCTTTTGCAGTCCACTGCTGGACCTAGTCTTCTCCTAACACGCGCCACAGCACTCTGCCCTCCGCGTTCCGCAACAGTCAGACCCAGCGACCTTTTTTAGGTAAAAAAAAAAAACAAAAAAAAAATACATGCAAACAGAAATCAAATAGATTTTCTTCTACCAGTCATAATTTTGTAAATATATCCTGTAAATCTACAGGATTCACTAAAAAGGCCCCTCGATAAGCCTCTCCAAGTGGCTCGGTGTGACAGTCGACGGCAATTATCCAGTAAATTGCCTTGATTGAAACACTTGGAATCTTAACTTTGAAGTAAATTTAAATTTTCCAATTAAAGCTCCCGACTTCGACTAAAGTGGTCCAAATTATGTGGATTATAATCAAAATTATAATAATTTAACTCTGTTTTTGTTAAATGGTGTAATGAGATTTTGTTAATTTCATTCTGATGAGTCTAATGCCAGATAAGCCCTTCTTTTGTAGCACTCAGTAGTTTAAGGGGTTTATTATAATGAACAGTATCTATTTATTTCGAACAAACAACGTTTTCGCGTTTCTAATTGTCGTTCTAATACATATTTTTATTGCCGCCGTCCATGAACATGACTGTTCTCTAGCATTGACTAAAAATGCGAAGAAAACACAGCCAAGCCACTGTCTAAAAAGGAAAACAGAGGGGATTGAGAGGAAGAATTCGGCCAAGAAACGAGGTTTTGGAAGCCAAAGAGGCAGAGTCTCGCTTTGATGTTTCTCAAGTAGCTCTAGAAATTACAGAAAAATTTAATAAATGTTATCAATTATACACATATTCGTATAATAATTTATGGTTAAGATAAGGCATTGAAGGAACGAGTCTGGCAATTCTATCCCACGGTCGTGGGAATGAAGAAGTCTCGGACGAAATTATGTACGTTATAGTTTTGTACTTATGAAATCATATCTTGCTAGTGTCAAATACCTGGCAACAAATCTATATTAATATTATAAATTATAAAGCTAAAGAGTTAGTTAGCTCAGGAATTACAGGTCCGATTAGAAAAAACCACCTAAAAAGAAGTAGCCCGGTGCGTCGCTCCGGCTGCGGCTCCGCTCAGCTCCTTTTGGCCGTAGCGTGATGTTATATAGCCTATAACCTTCCTCGATAAATGGGCTATCCAACAGAAATTTTTTTAAAAGAATTTTTCAAATCGGATCAGTATTTCCTGAGATCCTAGCGTTCAACAATACAAACCAACACTTCAGCTTTATAATATTAAGTAAAAAGTATAGAGTGGTCTCAATTTACTTTGCCGACTAGTTTAATCTACAGACTGTTAGGTTAGCTAACACTGAGCATTTCATATTTTTACTGAAAGAAAACCAATACTATGCTACCGTAATATTCTTAGGTAATATGAGATCATAAAAGTCAATCTAGATTTTGATATTGGAATCATAAATTGAGTCAGTAAGTATATTAAAGTTATTTTTGATGACTTAGTACCTGCTAGGTATTTCGGTGTTAGAAATAACAGGTCCCTCAGTGACCCTATTTTTTTTTTTCAGCAATCCATTAAATCCCTGCTGGGCTCGGGTCTCCTCTCCTCTAGTGGCCCTATGAAGTAATTTAATTTCTGCATAGAATATGCAAAAATGGTTGCAGGCAGCCAGTGGTTTTACCAATCGATTTATTTTAGTATAGCATAGATCCCTTAGAAAAATAAATATCTACGTAACCAACAGCATATTAACTTGTCATTGTCTCTCCATAACAAATAGAAAAAAAATATAATCATAACACGCAATAACAGCGTTTACTTCGACGCATACATTATTCATTATTCTTGAACGTAACAGGAGATATCCCATCGGTGTAGGTTCGATACAATGAAAGGTGCCCGTCGCGGTCTGCCGCATGGGAACCGCGCGACCCCCGCATACCTAACGCGGGAACACCGCCTTAATTATCTCTTCACTTTTATCACGTTAAGAAAACTGATATTGTGTTGGTTACTTCTCGTCGTAAAGTTTATTGTTGGACGTTTTCATGATATAGAATTACTAATACGTGTAGCGAAATTTGTTAAAGATCAAGTTTTAACTGTGTTTCAATCAAACCAAAACTGCTTACTATCGAGACACAATGTCTTCTGACTACACACCTAACAATCTAACGTATGTACAACATACAATTGACTTATACGAGTCTATTTATACATAATTATTATCTTAAAACAGAAAGAAACTGTCTGGACTCTGTTCATCAAACGACTGAATTTAAGAAAATAGGTTTGAAAATTTATTCCCTTTTAGGAATAAATTTTCAAACATGCTGCTTCGGAACCTAATTTCCACGCGTGTGACAGCTTGTAGATAATTATTATGTAAAAGTACAGGGCGGATTCTAAGTCCAATAAATTTTACCTTACGTACATTTTTAACCGTTGAATTCTCATTACTAATGAAAAGGTGACTGAACTGCGTGCCTCTTTAATAAATAGGATAATTTTATTATAAAAGATTGTTTGAATCGGACTAGCTGTTCCTAAGATTTGCATTCTCAAACAAACAAATTGTTTAACTATACGAGTATAAATAAACTTAAGTTATTCCAAAGAAAGGTTAAATATTTCGAATGTTTGACTTTCCATATTAAGCCAGGAATTTATTACTTTGTTAGAAGTTGGAATATTTCTTGGGATGAGAAATACGGAAAGTTTCTTTGGTATAACATCTTTCAGAAAGTTGTCTTGTAACGTATGTGGGTTGGTGTTTACATAATTAAATTAAATCAATTAAAAGAGATAATTAGCTAATAATTATAACGTTGTGGGCGGTTAATGTATATCATAAATATTTGGTTTAGCGTGGTTTTAATAGCCTTGTGAACACTCTAACGGTATTAAGTCGACTTGTCTAAAGTATGAAACAAACATTCTAGTATAACTATTATTTATTCATACACTGGTATCTTAGAATTGGCTCAAACAATTTGAATGAAAATTAGTTCTTTAATAAAGTGCTTTTTATCAAGCTTATCTGTGTATTTGTGTACTGGAAAATAAAATAAAAACTTTATAAAAATCAAAACTAATACAAATGCAAAGTTCTAAGCTTTGCAAAGGGTATTATCGGTTATTACTCTATTATCCGGTCTGCAAAAGTATTCAAATTTATGTCTTACTCTCAAAACACTATGTAAGATAAAATTTCGTTAAAATTTTTCACTTTACTTGCAGCTTGTGGTCAGAATGGAGCCGTATATCGTTGAGTCGCGAGAACGCAATATGCCACCGGGGACGTATTTGTCTCGGTAACTCGCCTCCGTCCACACAGCTATTTATCCTTTAAAGTCTGTTATAGTGGACTAGGTGGTAGTTAACCATGTGCCTGTTTTAAAACTTAAAACATGTACCTAGTACTACCCTAGTACCTACTCGTATTTATGTATTATTGTGTTTCATATTACCACAATATATTTTAGAAGTGACATTTAAACTTCTTAATTAAATGATACACTAAATAACTAATAATAATAATAATAATATAATAATAATATAATAATATTCTACCACATTCACACAGCGCCATCTAGTCCCAAAGTAAGCAATTATATTTGCTTGTGTTATGGGTACTAAACAACGGATATACTACTTAAATACATTTTTTTTTTTTTTTTGTAAATACATACATATTATAGATAAATTACACCCAGACACAGAACAAACCTTTATGCTCATCACACAAAGATTTGTCCTGGGTGGGGATCGAACCCACGACCTCCGGCTTAGCAGTCAGGGTCACTAACCACTAGACCAACAGGCCAGTCAAACGAATAAATACTGCTAATAAAAAAAATAATAGATAAATAACCCTAAATAGTAGAATAACTATTTATACATGGCCTTGGGATTAAGCAGCCTTTATAGTTGAACTCATTTAATAAGTTTGTGGGGTATGTACAATTAAAGTTAACCTAAATCATTATCATCATAAATAAATAAATTTATAAATATATATAAAACATAAATCAACTTACAAAAAACACTAAACTAAAGTTATAGAGCGCGTGTATACGCTGAGAAAACTAGCCGTATCACGTAAGAATTCGTGTCGTTTCTACATAATAATATGAATTGTATGTGTTGTTCGTAAGAAAATTTCATCAAATTGTCATCAACCGGGAACATTTGTTTACCAAACTCCGGGAAAATCTCAATACTAGAATTTCATGATAGAAAAGCCCAATACATTTTCACCCGACCCGGGAATCGAACCCGGGACCTCTTGCACAGCAGTCGTATACACTTCCCGCTGCGCCACCGAGGCAGTTTGTATTTGTAAAGTGGTTATAAATAATAAATAAGTAACTTAAATTGCTAATAACAAGCAAAATATGATTTAAAAATAAAAGTAGAACCTGTGTGGATTATGGCCTAAACCCTCTCAGCTGTCTAGATAGAGGAGAGGAGACCCGAGCCCAGCAGATGGACTTAATAGGTTGCTGATGATGATGACGATGTGGCTGTGCTAAATGTAGCATATTTGTCCCGTGCAGTAATAGAACCCTTAGAACTATGATATACCTAATAATAAAAATAGTGTTAAAAAATAGATCTTGTAGCGCTTTCAAAATTGTTACACTATTGCATGCATATCATTTGAATTGTAATCTACACATGTTAAGACAAATAAATTAAAAAAAGAAAAAAAAAAACCATGACACGAATTTTTTTTTCATTGCATTCCATGATGTCATTGTGCGGATGCCTGGTCTCTTGTCATAATAATAGGTGCGATATGTACATAGATTTACGAACGTGATATTAATTCTACATTAAAGTCAATCAAAAGAAAGCCGAAACCAAAGTTAACTTTAACTCAAAATAACTTAATTAAAATGTTAACTTCAATCTACAACGCAGAGCAAACAAACTGCAACAACAAACCTGTCACACCAAAAACAAACACGATCGTTCACCAAAATGCATATCAAATTAAACAGAGCAGCTAGCCGTAAATAAAATGTGCAGCGCGAAACGAACATTCGTTTAACTGGCCATTAATTAAAAGCCTAGTTTCGGCTTTCGGCTCAACTTTGAGTTTCGGCTAAAAATTCTCGCTCCACTACACACGGGTTATGATTTGTGTTGTGGTTTTACGCACCGTTGTGCAGAAAGCGCGAGTGTTTAATTGAAAGTTATCAATGTTTGTGTTTTAGGGTTATGATTTACTAAAGAATATTTTTTTTTGTTATTTTTTTTTTTACTATTTATAATAAAGTATGGCTTTTTATTTATTTTCCATTACTATTAACTAAATTAAATTACTATTAAAACTAAAAAAAACATAATACTTACAACCTAACAAAAAAGAATATTAAAAACTAATTTTATTAGATTTTAAAGAATCAACTGAAACAGAGATTCACACAGTTTAGTATCTCACTGTACGTTTTTAATAGCAGCAGCAGTATAGTGGCAAGTAATCACGTCGATGTATCTCGAGATCGCCGGTCGCAACCTTCTTTGTATATCTATACTAATATAAAAAAGCTGAAGGGTTTTTTTTTTGAATGCAAAAGAGGTTTTCATTGGTTTTGTACATAATCATGCAGATAATCCCCAATGATGAAATTCGAAACAGTCGAGACAAACTCTGTTTACGGAATATCAAACGTCAGTAGTCAGCCGACTTACTAAGAAAATGGACTTAAATATATCGTAAAAGATGAGACTGTAGTCTTCGAAGGCTAAGGTTAATTAAAGCTAAAGCACAAGAGATAAGTTTCGAAAAGACTCACACTTCCTAAGGATGATTTTTCGTTGCCCCAACATAAGCCCGGATTAGAACAGGATCTGCTTTCCTATTAAAACTCTCCCCATTCGACCTTTAACGCCTTTTGCCAAGACTTTGAGATTTAATCTTGAAGTAATTTGTACAGCGTGTGCGTATTAGCACATGTAAGGTGAATATGTGCGAATGAAATGTTTCTCATGAGTGATATAAGAGGCAATATATTGTAAAGATTCCTTCAAATATAAATTTCGTTGTCTTGAATGTGTTATGTCTATTAAATACATTTTTTTCCTCAAGTTCAAATCTAGGCGTCTATTTTTATTCACTATTTCAATACGACACATGACTACCGTTATCTTCTCAGCGCGTTATGCGAGTCAGTAATATTCGAACTATTCAGATAAACCCTCTTTATTTGTTATTTAAAGGTCTCCCTTTGATTACCGCCGATGTTCGTAACTAACAAATCAGACTCATGATTAATCTGCTGATATGACTATATATGCTATGCATGTTTTATATCTGAACTGCATACAGCACAAAAAAAATACGTATCTCTTTACTTCATCAGTCATAGAAGAAAACACTGCATCATGAATATCACAAGACACGTATGCTACGTCGCAGCAAAAACCTTATTCACACGTGTACATAATTCACACCGTGTTATATCGATGGAACAGTTTGAAAATAACGAACAGATTCCCGTAGCAAGGACAATGGGTGTTTAGCATGCGAAGCACGGACGGTATGCGAGCATGCTATATCATACGAAGTCTCCACATTCTAGTAGTGTTCGCAAGTTTAAAGTAGTATTGTTGCTTCCACTGATTTCAAAGGAGAGAAGTCTCTAAACGATTTAATCTAAAACACATTAAGTTGGCGCCGACAGTCTAGAGATAAGACATAGCAATGCAATCTATGTTGCTTAGTCACTGGTTACAATTGTTTTAGATTAAATTTTTGCTTATGATAGCATTGTGAAACTATTTCTGTTTATTATATTTATTTGATGATTGGCTTCTAGCTTCAGTACTAAGCAATTCGTTTCTCATTCGGCTACTCTTTTAAAACTAAATATGTAAATTAAATTTTATTTGTAGACTTCCAGGCAGTAATATCCATTAATATTGGACTGGTTTTCCAGAAAACAAAATAAAAGTGACTTAAGTCGAACTTTGTAACCCATAATAATAGATCACCCATAATTTATCACCTAAATCGGTCAAAATTATTATAATTTCGAGGAGCATGGGTTGTGTTCCATTAATAGTCGGAGAGCTTAAGCGATTTCCATATCGCTTACTAACAATAATAATCAATCAAGCAGCCGTCTCTACGGTCGGGATCGGAGGGTAGTTGTGAATCGGTGCAATTAGTCGCCATATTGTTCCCCACCCGCCTCGGTAGCCCCGCACGATATTATACTGACATAAGCGCTTATTTCCACTAAATTATAAAAAATATAATTTTTACATCTTACAGAAGAACTAAGAACTACTGCAATTGTATGTAAGGCATATTTAAGTATCACGGGAAAATTGGATACAATGATTTCTATTAAATCTCTAGGGTTACCAAGAAATAACGGCAGAGTTTTGATGAGCTAAATTAATTACTAGCTTCCATCAAGAGCTTTAGACAAACAACATAAAATAAATCAATAATGAAATGTATGGTACAGGCTACTGCAGAAATAAAATTTAAACGGGCGTTTGCTGCTTGTCTAAGTTGACAAGTTACATAAGCAAAACTTAACTTCTAATAGCGACGAGCAAATATTAACTGAAAATCGATTCTCATTGATTAATGCTGCGGAGCGGAGTTTTCTACTAGATACATGCATCGTATACTTAAAAGAAAAAACCTGCCTGGATCACTAATTCCACATTTTAAGTGTTCAATTTAAGTTTTAGATAAAACATTTGACTGCAAATCTTAATTGCTACAGTTAGTCTGTTTATTCAAATAAACTGGATGTTACTATACCTAAACAACACAGTTAAAAGAACCAGCGCTATAACATGTTTAGATTGACTGAAAGACAAACCCTGTCATATAAATTGTATCAACAACCGGTCCTGTCAATCCATGGGGTCAATTTTTACATTCTAATTTACAAAACAATATGGTATGCTTTCAAAAAGACAGTAACTAAGTAAATTGTCTACTCCAAAAGAGAAACTGAGCGATGAAACGAATCATAATCTGCTGGAACCCCGGTGTTAATAGGACAATGAATTTGAATAGTTATCAATGAACAAAGGCAAAACTTAAACTTTCTTTGTCGTAACCGAAATGATTCATAACGTTCACCTGAAGAGTCCCATCGCAGTGGTTACAAGTTCTCATAACCCAACAATAACTAAATTATGCTAAAAGCCAGACGTTCGTCGAACATGAAATTATTTCACATAAACGTGCTCCTATCACGCAAGAACAGATAAAAACATAAAATTCTCTTTTATATTGAACGAAGCTTATTACATTTTCTAATAAAACGAACGTATTCATTATCTATTCAAATTTTAGATCATCTATCTCGACGTCACGTTTGGAATTTTAATTTCGATTGGGGGCGAAATCACCCCAACATTGACCCGCCCGATAATTGTAAATGAGTCACAGGCGAACGCCATGTTTCCACTCACAGCTATTATTACGTAATAGCAATATGGACGCCAGACGCCACTGACTGACTTGAAAATATTGATTGACGTATTAATCTATATTAGATATATCTAGATAAAGTTTTATGTTTGTGTTTTATTTTGGACTTGGTCATAACTGGATACGCTATTTAGAACACCAGACCGATATAGTTCAAACCTTTTTTTTGTTTTTGTGACCATCTTATTTCGAGTCCAGTTTTTTGTTTTTCATTAACTGGAATATGCAAAATTCTATCCTATTTTAATTGATTGGACTATAGATAGACAAAATAACAAAACAGTGTAGAAATACTCGTAAATGGTCAAATTTCTTCAAGCTGTTAGCGCAAGATAAATCTTTAAACTATTAAGTGAGCCGTTGGTTGAATTTCCCAGTACCAGTAGATAAGGCAGTACTTTCAAATAAATAATACGGTAACTGACCGCGATGTAACTAACTGTGATTGTTCCCTTAGGCAAGACTACTATCTTGCCTGCTCCTACATTATAGCTCCTCCTAGACTCTACAGACACCGTATTAAAAGTCAATTATTACATGTTATTTACCGAACCTTTCCGAACTAGGGTTGGCTTCCGACCTAACTGGTTGCGAGTGGGTGTTAACATTTTTGACCATAGCATATTTTATCTCTACTTCAAAAGTTTTAAGGACATCATTAATTATTCTTGTCAACTTTTAAAACCTTGTGATCTTAATTATGTTAATGCTGTCACACCATACATATTTTATTAAATGATGTACCTATTTAATTTTTGCATTATTTATTTTCAATTGATACTATTATCTTCGTAATTTCCTTTCCCATTTGTCGTGATTTACATGTAAAATAATACAAACACCAATTGGTTTATTGATGGTTCATAATATATGTTCAATAACTATAAATTGATTTGAATATATAGTTATTCTATTTAGCAGTTTGTGATTTAGTATCGCACACAGTTTAATTATAGGTTTACTTCGACGATAACTATTGGCACCCAACGCGGGACTTCAATTTGATTAATACTTGATTCAAATCTCAAGGTTTTCAATGAGACATTATTACTTACAGCTCTCGTAGAATGTTTCAAGTAATTTCAGAAGTAACCTGGAACAAAAGATACTTGTTAGTAATTTAATTCGTTTTTGCTTAGGTACAGCAAACTTATTTTATTGTTGATAAGAAGTCTAATTTACGAATTCTCACACAACAATGTAGAAAAAGTCAATCTTGAAGTGACTTTGGTCCTGTACTATTTTAGCTGTCTTACCACACTCATTTTTGAAAAAGGAACAAAGTACTTTAAAATGTCGTCAAAAGCCGACATCAACCGATTCAGTGATTATTAAAGCGTATACGAGTACACTTTTAAAACCGTAGTCAAACAACAAACAAACGTTTACAGTTTCGCAATTTAACTTCAAGTAAATTAAGATCTGTCGACGTCCTAATCGCATTTAGGTTTATACCAACTCAGGGATCGTCGAATCCGACTTAGAGACCGTTCAAACCGGCTCTGGGGACATCAACTAGACGTTCCGGATGTCTTTTGTCAAATCGTCAGACGTAGGGGGTCCATTTGAGCGAGTGCTCGCGGGACGGTAATCTCATTAGCAGATATTCAAGGGGCTGCACTGGGGCAAATTAACGTAATTCGGAAGGGCTGTTTGTGAACCCGTTTCACAGTGCCAAGCATTTTTCCTGGTTAAAAAAGTGAGTCCTTTCAAATTTATGGTGATTATTTTTTTATGTCACTATTTTATTTTTCAGCTTAAATTATTTAATCATAATAACTCAGAGGAAACGTAATTAAAATCTTAAGTAGCAACTGTGAGCTTGAATCCAGCTTGTGTATTCGCAACGTTTATCTATTCATTACTTCCTTATTCCGGACGCTGTTCCCGGGCATGACAAGATGCTACATCATTCAGTGAGTCATGCCGCCGGATGTTCACTCGTAAAACGTACAAAAACTCTTCGGAACTCCACTGAAAACATCCAGTTTAACTTGTAAAGAGTTTCCGCTGTACGACAGAATTATGAGCCAAGTTTACGCTTAACTGCAAAAAGTAGTCTGGGGAGAAAACAAAAATATATTACCTTAAGTAAATCGGAACGCAACTTTAATGCGTAGCATGTTTAAAATTCGCAACTCATTGAACGGTGTAATAAAACTTTCGATGAGACGCAGAATGTTGTCACAGATTTATAATGGCCGATAATGGCACCATTTTTCTGTCGCAACTGTCAAACTAAACCAATTTTGATTTCATTTTGCATGTTTTCTTAAGATTAAAAAGGTTCGAGGTTGGGGGCGACTCTGCTCTGTCAGTGTGTAAAGACAGCAATTTTCAAGACATCAGATGACACAATAGGGATTAACAAGTAAATAATTATAATAACTCGACTGCAAAAAATTAACAGATAAGCAACGCACTAAAGAGACCTACTAAAAATGGTAGTAATTATTATTCCTGATTATTTTAAATTTATAACATAATAATATGTATATATTTGTAATCTCCATTTCATTCCCTTTATTTTGATACCAAACTCGATAGATTCGGTTAAAAATATAAATTTAACTACTTACAATTTGGCGCCATTAAATTTAAATACATAACAATTATTTATTATACATATTTGTAATCTCCATTTGATTCTCTTTATTTTGATACGATATATTCTCGATACGTTTGGTTAAAAAAAAATTTTAACTACTTACAATTTGGCGCCAAAAGTCCGCTATTTTGTTTTTTTATTGTTTAATACCTATCTAAGGACACTTGGGTTTTTGAGACGAATCTAACGATACCATAACTGTCGAAATCCATCCAGCCGTTTGGAAGAAACGTGGGAATAAAGAAATGTACAAACAAACAAGATACGCGCGAAAAACAATACCCGTCCTGTCAGTCGGGTAAAAAATACCTTAAGTGATGTACCTATATACGTAAATATTTTTGATTACTGATGATAGGTATTATGTATTAATGTATTTAGACGTAATTCGTGTATCTTTTTAACAAAAGAAATAGAAATACACCAAAAAATATTCAATTCTGTTGACTAATAAAAACGTTAGCAAAAAGCGATTTGCTTAACAAAAAACGTCAGTAACCACCATACATAGGGTGGCATGCACTTAGGGGGTAACATCCCCTAACAAAAGACGCTTGGCAACCCATTTGTATCGATTCACACCGACTCTGGCTATACAATGTGTAATAAACTGCTGTTTGGATAGCGTAGGCAAGTATTTAAATTAATAGTCGTCTGCTGAAAGATTTTATGTGCCTATATTTATTCGACAAACCTATCTTTTGTATATGAGTAATAGTAAAAAAATATTTAAATTACTGTCTGTCTGATCAAATGTTGTCTTTTTTTTTCATTTGCAATGTATATAGTCCTCCTCATCGTTTTCGATGACGGCGACCCAGACTATTATTGTTTTTTTTTTTTGCAATGTATATCGGTATTGTAGATAGCAGTGGCGAAGGCTCCCTATAACTGGATTCCTACCGGCTTCCCTTTGAAAATCTTTTTCTTTCTTTTTTTTTTTTTGTTTTTTTTTTTTTTTTTGACAACGCCCGCACTAGGGAACAAGCCCTGTGTCGCGGGGAGCTTTACAAACATGAAACTAACGGACACAAAGTACACCCAGACTAGAAACAAATATCTATCAATCACACAAATATTTGTCTCGTGTGGGAATCGAACCCACGTCACCCAACACGGCGATGTAGTGGCGAGGCGACCACTTTAACCACTGCGCAACGGTGACAGTCAAAAACTAAAAAATGACAACTAATACTGAGATCTATTGGTGGGCCAGACGTTTAGAGTGTTTAAATATCCATATTGCATTCAACACGTTCCGTTTATTGCAGGGCAGGGTAAGCATTTTTTGCTCCAGTTTACTATTTATAAAAATCCTACTTTCTCTACTGGTAGATAGTCATAGGCCTCTCAAAATACACGTACGATATGTAGATCAATACTATTTCTACATAATTTGTTTAAAAAAAAAACAGTAATATTTTAAAGTAGAAACCGGTTAAGAGCACGTTGGACCATGCTCAATGTAGGGTTCCGCAGCAAAAGAGCGTATCTTCATAGCGTTTAGGTACGTCCAGATAATAACCTCCCAACCTCTTAGCAAGGATTGTCACCTGACGACGGCATCCTACTATTTGTTTGCCTCGTGTAAATATATTTTGTACTAATAAAATTTCAACCCTTTGTATGTCACCATTTGGCAATAAATATTTCTGTTTATCAATGTATGGCGAGTCAAAGAATGAATGAATAGAATTTATTCGCACATTAGCTCCTTTTATTGCCAAATACCGCCTTTTAATGTCCATCGCGTCGTAAGGGTATGCGTTGTCATAGTAACGAGCATAGAATCAACAACAAGAGAAGCGAATGTTGATATTTAGTAAACACTGCAATTGCATTTATGTATGAGTTGATCCAAGCTTTGTTTACACAGATAACCTTGACTTTTATCATGATAGGTCTATCAAATGAATCAAATGAACTTGTACGAGCATTACAAAAACCCCTGAAACAATATAACACGCATCGCTGGCGTACAGTTCATATAATGTGACAGATTTCTATAGCAATGTTTGGGACAGTCAGCAACAGAAGTTATTGACCAAACAAATTTTCTTAAAATGATGATTTTGAATATTACTTTAAGATTGTACCATGTTTCTGAAATAATGTTATAGGCAGACACATTGCACAAATGCCGACCAAAATACGTCACTCATTCAGAAAACATCATTCAATTCAGCTCAGTTATGGTTTTTATCCTTACTGACACTATAAATGCGAAAGCCAGTTTATTACTTTATTACGCTTTCACGGCCAGATAGACGGATCGTAATGAAATTTGACAAAGGGATAGGCTATGGAAAAGGACATAGACTAACTCCTATTGACATTTCACGCTTGTCTACCCGCGGACTGAATCTGTGAGTGAGTTCTGTTCCCGACAGTACATTTATTCAACAGCCAAGGCCGTGTCGTATGAAGTTAATGATGAGGTGGGTGTCCACAGTCATGTATATAAGCCTGCTGGTCTGATTTACTGTAAGTAGTACAAAATGGCATCTCTAACTGTTGGTTTGTTGTTTGTCTGTGTGCTGGCGGGATGTTATGCTGCGCCGCCGCAGCCGAGCGATCGTGAGTTGATAGTTTTAATATAGGATTTAAGAGTACCAAATAATGTTTATAGTAAGTTCCTTACCTAAATAAGAAAAAGTAGAACGCTTATAGAATGAGATTGTCCGTCTGTCTATCCATACACCCAGTATTTTTACTATGGTCAAAATAGACTTATTCGCTTAATAGTAAACTGTTATCGTATCAGATAGTATCCTTTGAAAGTCTAAATGTTCACCAAGACAAAAACATTATAATGCATTATCGTTATCTGGATCATACAATAATATAAATGGCTACTGGTTCTTAAGTAGACGGAAATATTCGTAATGTATACAACGTGTAATCGATCGTGTATATAATTTTTTTTTACAAAATCACAAGATGTCCTAGTGATTATATCTACTATTGATTAGCCACAGCCTAGCCAGCTATAATATTTAATAATAAATTAAGCAATAACTATCTAAAAGTTTCATTATAATATTTATTAAGTTATTTACAATATTAAATTGGAAATCAAATTAATAACTATTAAGTAAATCTGAACTATAAGTTTCTCTACACATTTAAGCATTTATTGTTCTCATAAATTACTAAAAATATTATTATTCAGGGCGGTTTCCAATAGTCTGATAGTTGAGAGAGAAGTTCTGATTGGTTGTTCCCAATGCTCGACATGGGACTGACGTAAGTTACCCAAAATTCTAACTGAACTACTTAATCTTATTACTTCAGACAAGGGTTGTCGTGGACTAGATCTAGACTATTAAAATTTAACGTTGTTGTTCTCAGAATACAAATTAACTGTAGCATAAACGATTGGCAATTAGTACATCGGTTTTCAGAAATTTAGTGCAGCAATGGGACGTAACGTACATTTCTAGAAATACGGTTGTTTAAAAAGCAATTCTGCGTATAGTTTACACTTTGTAATAATTTAAAATGTTGCTTGTAAACTCTATATAGTCTGGTGTATTAATTTTGTTCCGAATTATTTAATTAAGAGCATTATTTCGATGATGACAATATTTACCTTGTCTGACCAAGTCGTTGTAATATATAATTGTCGTATACTGTCATGCGGCGATGGAAGGGTTAAAATAAAGAAAACTAAACATGATACCTACCTTTATTTAATATATTTTTTCTTAACTGTTTGTTAAATAAAAAAATACATTAAGCATTTTAAAACCACTTTATGAGCTTTTCAATGTAAACATGTTTTCCATCAGACTAAGTTGTTACTTTATACGAAGCCGAGGATCGATGGCAAAGAGCTGTCTGTGTAGTCTATAAATAACTTGAAAGCATTCAAGTAACTTAGCATTCGGGGGTCTTACAATACGAGTACTGAAATTCACATTTATGTTATGAATGAAATCAACTCAGTCTTTGAAATATTCCCTAAAGTTATTAATTTATTTTCTTACTTAAACAATAATAATTAAGCTCCTATTTTCATCGCCACCCATCTAGATATTTGATCTAGATGTCTGGCTCAAAGTATTCATATTGTAACGAACAAAACCTGCTTATCATTGCACGCGATCAAGGGACTGTAACCATGGCAATGTAAAAAGCGGCAATAGACCGCAAAAACTTGACCAAAATGTTCATGTCGAAGTTCTGAACAAAACTTAGGTAGGTAGGTACTTACTTTTAGTGTTCGTTTGCGACTTCTGAAGAACTACTCGGTATCTTGGCATTTGACTCGACAATCGACATACGTCTTCAGCAGTCGTAAATGTCTGGTCCACAAGTACTTAATTGTTTTGAGTCTGGGTGTATTTTGCTATGTTAATTAGGTTTGTTAAGTTTCCTTCCCTGAGACACGTGGTTGGTTTCCTAGTGGTGGCAATTTCTTTTTAATAAAAATAAATGGCTTTTGCGATCCAATATCTTTGGCTGCTTCCAACCAGTTAAGATGCTTGTAGCTCGAGGATACCTTTCACCAAAAAATATGTCCGTTATTACAAATATATCATCGGAAGAAACTATAACGATATACGACCGCTCAAAGGCATTATTATCTTCGTTGTTCCAACGGTATAACACATAGAATAAATATAATTAAAAAAAATTAATAACCCGACTGCAAAAAATCAACAGAGAGCAACGCACTAAAGACCGTAAAATTATTGTAATATTATTACACCTGATTAAATTTAAATACATAACATATGTATATATTTGTAATCTCCTTTTGATTCTCTTTATTTTGATACCGAAATCGATAGGTTTGGTTAAAAAAAAAATTGAACTCTCTTACAATTTGGCGTCAAAAGCCCGCCGTTTAAGTCTTTTTATTCTTAAAACCTATCTAAGGACATTTGGGTTTTCTAGACGAATCTAACGATACCCTAATTGTCAAAATCCATAAAGCCGTTTGGCAGATTCGTGGGAATAAAGAAATTTACAAACATACAAGATACGCGCGAAAAACAATACCCATCCTGACAGTCGGGTAAAAACAAATATTAACCGTAATTGGTATAGAAACAATCTGAGAATTAAATCCGATTGTAGGTTCACCACGTCGCCGTCGCGTCGCACGCGATTGTAGTCAATTTAAACGTTGTGAATTACTTAACGGTTGTTGTAGGCGACGGTACAACAATTGGTAATGACCAAGTAATCACTATAAAATTGTTGTCTTTAATGTCCGGCGGAGACGAATGAAGGCGCGGCGGCGGACTCTAATCAAAGGTACCAAGTAACTGACACGGGGACTTCAGGCTCTTGCAGGCTAATCGACGTATATTAACGTTTGCGGAATATTCGTCATGATCTTAATACTAACGGATTTTAGGTAATAATATAATGAGTTTTGGACAAATAATAGGTACTTAGGAGACAGTAGTTATCCATAACTTGTAGTTTAATGTTAGTATCCATAATATTGTGTTTTCTTGTATTGTACTACAGCTCATATTTTGGGAATAAAGCTTATTATTATATTAATCAATCAATCAATCAATCATTTATTTGCATTGAATGTATGTACAATATATTTGATCTTAAAGCTAGGTATTTAGTTCTGATATATTCCACCCATTAGGCATGCAAAAATTAATAAAGATAAAATAAAATACATAGTCACATCAGGCAATATAGAAACTTAATTATATAGGTAAATAGGGAAATTTAATTAGTAGATTAATAATAAGTATTTATGTCAATTGTGTTATTAATGTCAAACTATAAAATGATGATTGTCAAATTTTATAAAAATTTAAATTATTACGGTTGTTAGATAGAATATTTTTCTGAATTCTAGTGTAGTGTTTTTGTCCCTTATTGGTTTATTTTATTATAAAGTTATATAATAATATAATATAATATTCTATCACATTCACACAGCGCCATCTAGTCCCAAAGTAAGCAATTATAGTTGCTTGTGTTATGGGTACTATACAACTGATATATTACTTAAATACATTTTTTTTTTGTTAATATATACATATTATAGATAAATTACACCCAGACACAGAACAAACCTTAATGCTCATCACACAAAGATTTGTCCTGGGTGGGGATCGAACCTACGACCTCCGGCTTAGCAGTCAGGGTCACTAACCTTTTTAGGGTTCCGTAGTTCTGACTAGGAACCCTTATAGTTTCGTTATGTCCGTCTGTCTGTCTGTCTGTCTGTCTGTCCGAGGTTTTGCTAAGAGACCGTTAGTACTAGAAATCTGTAATTTTGTAGGAGTGTGTATATCAATTACGTCGACAAAGTGGTAAAATATAATTTTGGAAAATATTTTTTTTTAGGGTAGCTCCCATACATGTGAAGTGGCGATGAATATTTTTTTTGTTGTCTACCCCATTGTGTGGGGTATCGTTGAATAGGTCTTCTAAAATGACTTGGGAGTTACTAACATTATTTTTCGATTTAATGGTCCATTTACGAAATATTAAACTTAAAAGAGCAAATTTTTGTTCCAGTAGGGCGTCCCCCCCCCTTTAAAAGCTAAACTGCTGGCTTGAAAAATCTGGAAAAATTCATGATGATAGTGCATTTTATGAACTTTAAATGAAAACTATAGCGGTTAAGATAACTTTATTAGTTTAGCAGTAATGGTCGTTGAACTTGGGTGTTGGATAATTTTGTACCAAATACAAAATCCTTAGCATTAATCCTTTATAGTGACTAAGATAAAGTAGTCGCTTGTTTATAACGGGTAAAGACTTGCATTTAAAAACAAAATATCAAGTAAATAATACATCCATACATATTATTATAAAAGGCTTTGTCCTGCCAACAGACTGACTGACTGACAGACAACGCACAGCCTAAACCGCTGGTCGTAGCGACTTGAAATTTGGAGGGTGTATTTGTCCTAATGTCTAGAGGTGTACTAAGAAAGGGTTTTTTAAAATTCAACCCCTAAGGGGGTGAAAAGGGATAAAAACGATTGTATGAAACTTCTTTGTTTTTTAACTTAAAGATTTGAAAATTTGTTATGGGGTACTACTATCAAAATAAAAAATATCCTCATCAATATTTTTGACAAGGGTGGCTTTGGAAGGGTGAAATTGAGGATGAAACGTTGTATGAAAAGATCATTGTTTTGAAGTTAACGTTTTGCAAATTAGTATTGGGATAGGAACTTAAAATGTTGTTTTTAATGTTTTTGATAGGGGGTGAAATATTAAATAGACAGTTCTTTGTTTTTCAAGTTATATGTTTGGTAATACGCGATTAGAATTTCAGTTAAGATGTGAGTTAATGGGTTGTTTTTGGTGTTTGAAAAACTTACCCTAAGGGATGAAATAGGTGTGAAAATTATTAGAAATTGATATGGATGTCGTTTTCAAGGTTTTCAGGGACGCTGATTACGAAAATGTTATCTATATTGACGTAAAATGAAATTCAACTCCTGTAGTGGGGTGTTGTAGAATTCATGAATTGCACTTAAAACAAAGATCTATGTAATATCGAAATCTACGCGGACGAAGTCGCGGGCAAAAGCTAGTGATATATAAATTTGCTTACTAAGCAATTGAAAAACTTACTTATCTAACATTTTAAAAAAATAACACCCTGTACTTTTATGGCATAGATATATAGGTTCAACCATAAGTATTGAATTATCTAACAAATGTGTTAAAATAAATAAGAATAAAACCAAAATTCCACTCTGTATGTGGTCGTTATCCTACCAACAGCGTCACCTATCTCTCTCGAAATGATCCAATCTTTCAAGCTGAAACAATTTAACAGACTCATGAAATTTCATTAAACTAGTATTTGATTATTTTCAAATACTAGTGTATATATATGATGAACATCGTAGCTCTTTTGCTGCGGAACCCTACATTGAGCATGATCCGACATGCTCTTAACCGGTTTTTAATACTAAGTTAGCACTAGTATAATTAGTGCAATGGGCTTCATTGGGCTGATATGATGATGATGATGCAGTTGGTGGGTATTAGCAAGGGAATTAACATTTCTTAGTAATTAATTTATATGGGATATTTTCCACGTAACTCTATTAAAAAACTACTAAAAACCGTTACAGAAAAAATAACTGTTGATTTTTCATTGAAAATAGAACTGAGAGGACTATTCATAGTCGTCTGTGTGGGATCTTAGATAATATTTCTTGCTTTACACTTAAACGATACAAATCCATATTACGGCAAAAAGGTAAATCACATTGAATAAAAATGTTCAGAACTCTTTATAATACCTATTAATAATTTAGAAGCGACCGTGACAAATTGTATGAGCTCACGCGCCGTAAAATTGTACTGTCGACGAAATAGTCCCTATCATTATGTCCAATGTAATTCTTGTATCTATTATATACTGATCACAAGTTAAATAATGCCTACACAGTGACAGTTTCATACATATAATTATATACAATGTAGTGTCTAGATAAGATATAAATACTATTATTATGATGTATCGAAGGTCGTATTTGAACACTCGATATACACTTATTTTATGACTGTCACCGTGGCGCAGTGGTTAAGGTGGTCGCCTCGCCACTACATCGCCGTGCTGGGTGACGTGGGTTCGATTCCCACACGAGACAAATATTTGTGTGATTCATAGATATTTGTTTCTAGTCTGGGTGTACTTTGTGTCCGTTAGTTTCATGTGCTCCCCGCGACACAGGGCTTGTTCCCTAGTGCGGGCGTTGTCTTTAAAAAAAAAAAAAAAAACTTCTATTGACACATACATATTAACAATATTATACCGCGTGTGGCTCAAAATTAGCGAATATTTGATAAGTCCAACTTCTACCCACGTGGTACGTCGGTAAAAAGTAGCCTATATGCTATTCTAGATTATAATGTTCTTAATTTCAGACAGATCTATTCAGCCTTTATTTTCATATGTACATAATATTTTAATATAATATAATATTCTACTACATTCACACAGCGCTAGTCCCAAAGTAAGAAATTATATTTGCTTGTGTTATGTGTACTGAACAACTGATTATTATTATATATAAAGTACTTAATTATTTTCTTTTGTAAATACATACATATTATAGACAAATTACACCCTGACACTGAACAAACCTTTATGCTCATCAAACAAAGATTTCTCCTGGGTGGAAATCTGGATCGAACCCACGACCTCCGGCTTCTCAGTCAAGGTCACTAACCACTACACCAACAGGCCAGTCAGTCTAAATGGGCTAAATTTCACACAGATCTATTCCGCCGTTCTGGCGTGATTAAGTATCAAACATTCACATGTTACGTAATAAAATATACAGAAGCAAACCAATTGTATTTGTCAACATCTTCATATACTTTTAGTAGCCAGATTCATGAATCTAAACAAACATTTACAATATTATAATACTACTACAGGCACGACAATGTTCAAAACTCGACTCCCAACAGACAAGTGTGATTGTAAACACAAAACATATACAAACAAACTACAAACTATCTTATTCTCATCCCTACCATAAGTTAAGGGGTAGATCAATAAGTTGTTGCATAAACTTGATGAAAAGTTTAGTGCGGCAACGAAGATAACCGCAAATATTCACTTCTTTATTTGAACCTCCCTTTTATAAAGAAATATATTGCAGCCCTAACAATTCTTCAATGCACAAGTTCGTTATTGTGAAAAGGGTTGTTGGAACCCCAAACCCTGGAAAAAGTAGAGGTCTAACGCCAAAATAAATTGTTCCTTCGTAGTTTTATGAGCTCAGACCTCCTCGTAATGTGGAATTTCGTTCTACATCAAAAACCTGCTGGCGCGTTTGCCTCACATCAATTTTAGCAGCAAAAAACGACCTAAATTACACACGTTTCTACTTTAAACACCATCACCTATATTATACAGAACAGTTTTTTAAATACGTGCAGATAGAAAAATATGAATTTTGGAATACACAGGCGTGTTTTAACAAAGTGGATTTGCACTGCTGCAATCATCTACACTGGGATTTAGGTCCTACTGCATGGTTACTACCTACTGATTCATAATTATCTAAAACAATATTCACTTAAAGACCACATACCCTCTGGCGATGAATACTGTTGAAGTCTGCGAAGCCGTCTCGTTGACTAAAACTGGTATTAACCTATTAAATAATAATAAATTTTATACACCTGCTTTAAAATCTTAGAACTTGCTTCCTTAGACCGTAACAGTAAAGTTTTAATAAGTTTTTCAAGGCTCTAGACATTAATAAATATTTCGTTCAAAAAGTAGTCAAGTACGTCTCAGTAGCTAGTCCAATTCATCGTCAGAAGAGAACCAAGAAGATGCTCATTTATTTGATGCAGTTATACATACAAACAATTTTTTACCTTACCAATTTCAATTTATGATTCATTATAAAACGGAAAGCTATTGAACGTCCGGCCGCACACATTCTTTTGTAATTATTGGGTACAAAATATAATTTTGAGCAGCACGTAATAACCTATTGGTTTATATAAAACTGCAGGTTGTAGAACAATTACTGTGGGCAGGGGAAAAGTGAGTCCTGGATAATTCTAGGTATCGCGAATCGATTCTAATTATCGTATTCGTATATTCGCTTTATCATTTTCAAGATCGATGTGCCTACTCGTAATCTCGATTTAGTCAATTCCAATATTTTCGTCAAATGTGTGAAAATGGCGACCATATATTATATGACCAACATTTGACAATTATATCAACTAAATCAAACGTCGAGATTCCTGGTAAGCCCTCTGTTCATTTCATTGCATATATTATTGAATTAGGGCAACGTATCAAGATCACTTATAATCGTTGCCATAGTAACGATTATAATAATTATACGCGTATTGGTGCTACGAACTCATATATTCGTATTATATTCGATCTCAGATATGATCAGGCAAATGATACGCATGAGAGCCAGCATAGGATATAACATAAACTAGATATGTATTTAATAAAGATAGTGCAGGTAACTTTAACTGAAAGAGATAAGCTTTATAAACTTGTTTAAACAACGTGCTTATAATGTAGAACTATTGCAGTCAAGACTTCCTTTACTCCAAGCCGCATGCTATTAAAACTTGAAGTACTATCTAATCGACTAATTAGAAAAAAAACGATAATAGGTTCTCGATTATCTAGAATAGATTATGTAGAAAACTAACTTTTTATACTTATAAAACCTCACATATTTCAAATGTTAGTTTAGTTAGGTTTTTATTGCACAGCTTGGCGACGGGTTTTCCACTTTCCGTCATTAGTAAGTGGAATGTTGAGATTTTATTAGACCAGGACTACTTTGGCAGTATTTTTTTTTGTTTTAAAGACACAATACGCGCTCGTGCCTATGTTAGCCTACAAGGAGCATTATAGCATTCGAATGCGTTTAATCTATATTAGAGGCAAGCCTTTACGCTATACTGAATCAAAATTGTATGCAACATGCAGCTGCACAATTTTATCTTTGGAAAAAACAAAAGTTTCATTATAATACGAATAATACGAAACTGAATAAAAACTTTACTTTGAAATAAAATGGAAACTCACGAAGATAAACGCTAGTTTTAGGGTCTGTTGGGGAATACTGGGCTCTACGTAGGCAGTGCCGCTGTCTGAAGAGTGAGAATCGTGCAAGACGGCATTCGTTTAGCAGTGGCTCAAACTCAAGCATTAAACTTAGTGGTGAATATTTTTGAGTACCGTCTCAACTTCACAGCAGTCTAAAATGAAGTAAGCTCAACAACTGGCTTTCTTCAAAAAATAAAAACAGACTTGAAAACAACGTATTCCACTAAAGAAACAGAAGTTATGCCGACGCTACATTCTTATTTAAACGTAATTATATTTGTTGAAGTTACTTATTCGCTGGATGAAACCTTTTACCGCTTACCTGAGGAACAAAAAACGGACCATATTAATTACAAAAGGTTCATGGGAATTTTTTGTAGGCAATCGCACCTAAATCAAAGTTAATTATAACTACAGGTTGAAAGTGATAGAATCTCGTTTGGACGGTTAAACGGATCAATGGATAGCTCTTAAAATAGCCATTTAAAATGTAAATTAAGGAAGTTCATTTCTGTCCATTTACTTATGTTATCTAATTTATTAAATGTGTTTTGGATCTGTTCACTTTGACTCGTAAAACAGAAGGCTAGTAACTTTATAGTCGTATCTTTTAGTTCTTATTTTTTTTTAAATATTGAGTACAATAAACTTTTATATGCTGCACGGCCGCTTTGGTCATTATATTCGATATGTATAAAGTGGAGTTCTTTAAATCGAATCTGTACTTTAAATCTCTCTGATCAAATTATTTCTCGAATAAAAAATAGCATTAAAAAGACCAAAAGCAAAAACAGAGTAGGGAATTTGTTTCTTTTAATCATAAGCATAAAGTTAAAAATTCCTCGACATGTGTTTAGCTTAGGTCTTTTTTCCGTTACAATATAAGACACAATATTTAACTCCCCTTTTTTCATTAGGAATTCAAAATAAAGATGTGATGTTTTCTGACCGCTCTCTTATAATAAGATCCGACCAAGCGATTACGATACCCAGTTGCATAATAATAAGCTTGAAATTTAAATAATCACCTGTCCTATCACTTTAACATTACACATGTCAAGTCAAGCCTGCAGTTATCTGAGAGAGATCTTTGTATCATGTTTAACATGGTGGCATTATCATTGCACCAGGATTCCCCTCTCGCGTCCCCAGTTTCACTTCCCCTCAGGGTCCATGGTACCGTACAGTGAACAAATTCTTTGGAAACGTCGATGATGAGAGGTGTAGGGGTTTTGTGACCATGTTATACGTGTACAACATCTTCATTTTATTTTATCTGACATCCTATAGAGTGAAAATAAACATTATGGATAATGGATTCGACGTAATAGACTGTCATGGTGGTATAGTATTATTATAGTGGGAGTAGATTCAGCTACTGTGAGGTCATGAATTTGATCTCCAGTTAGATAAAATTATATCGAAAAATGTTACGGCTTTGGATTTTTTTTAGCTTTGTAGCTTATGGACATTGCATGTAAGATAGATAATATAAGTTGTTAATAAAGAACAAAATAATTAGATAAAAAAATCCAATGGAAAAACGTTAAAAATTTTAAATTTTTACGGATTTTGAAGATCGTGTATTTAAAATTGCAAATAAAAGGTATAGTTTTGTTCTCTCAGCTTTCTAGAACTGCTATAAATTGGAACAAGATTCCTAAAGTACATTTTCCATAATCAAACCATTAATAATGTCAATGCGTTTTATATGAATTAAAGACACATTCCACCTTCAATTTTCAACCCTAATAACTCAACAAGTTACTAATACAGCATCCAGAACATTGTCGTAGGGTTGTTAAACTAATTAGGAATGCTAGACACCTTTAGGCACGCGACCACATCAAAGGCGTGGGGAGTATCTACCTACTGGCTTCAGACCGCAAATTAACTAGACTAGTGAAGTAAGTACCTTGCGTTGAATGTATTTACTTGTATTTATGTGTATAGGCATTGAGCGTAAGGGCGTAGGGTCGAACTACTGTAAAGCTGAGAGATATATTATATAAATTCATAAACAAATAATTGATTTTTAATAATATCATGTTTTACTATCATTGGAACTTTATTATTAGGTAACGGCTGGACCGACTCTCCATATTTTTTAAAATATTGCCTCTACAGGTAAGCAGAAAAAAATATTAAAAATACTAGGAAAAAGTTACTGTGGTCGTGGAAACCTCATTACACGTACATGGAGCCACGAACAACAGATAAATAATCTATATCTATACTAATATTGAAAAAGAGGAAAGATTTGTATTTTTGTATGTAACGAGTCAACTTAAAAACTACTGGACCGATTTCATAAATTATTTTGCCGTTAGAAAGCTATACTAACACTGAGTAATATACGCTACACAACACTACGCTACAGCCAATAGAAGCTGAGCAGTGGCCAAATAAAGATAGACAGGAGAGAAGCCCCGCGTGACTTCTACTTATTAATAAAGAGATATAATATTAGAGTTGCTAAATATCTAGACATTAAATAATACCTATAATTATTTATTTTCTAACGAATCTTGGACAATGACTTACTCGTATGGGTCACGTTTAGGTTGCGTACGTGTGTGAGATTTACTTAATATAATTTATATTATCAAGTCCAACAACACAATAAACAAGCCGAAGAATGTCGTCCAACACTTCTATGCTACAATCATTACGAAAAAAGAGAAGATGAATATTCTTAAGGCAGTACATCGCAGAAACCTTTTATGTTATTCTCGACTTGCACCGGATGACGCCATAGCCGGATACAGCTGATCAGATTCCTTTTTTAAATGAATTTATTAAAAGAATATATATAATACATGGTATTTCTTCTATAGTCTAGGTACTATATAGCTATCCATACGTCCCTTGCGTCTACTTATGAAAAATACTTAAATAGATAAGTGCGATTAACCCTTTGTGTGTGTGTGTGAGGTGAAATCAGCTTAGAGCAATGATATTGTATGTTAAAAAAGGTGTAGATAGGCTATAAGCGCTCGAAAAGTGGCACACTAAATATATGCTTATTAGCAAACCTCATCTCAATGTCCCGTTGACCGTTTAATTTCTACTGCATGTGACGACGTATTGTAGCAAATTTTGTTGTCTCTATTTAGATCGTGATAATTAAATCATGCTGTCTTACTTTCACGACTCATTTATGGTATTTTGACATTGCATTATTACGATATCCATGAGTGCGTTTGTGTGCCATTTCCAAAGATTTAATGCTATGTAGGTAACCTATCTACACCTTTTTTAACATACAATATCATTGGCTTTGAGCTTGACCACAGCAGGTGTAATCATAAGGTATGTAAATACCTAAAATATTTATTCCTTCTCTACATATTTTTTTTTTCAATTGATAGCTTAGATTTCTTAGTAACTACCTATCTATACTAATATTATAAAGCTGTGCAGTTTGTTTGTTTGAACGCTAGGATCTCAGGAACTAATGGTCCGATTTGAAAAATTCTTTTAGTGTTGGATAGCCCATTTACCGAGGAAGGTTATAGGGTATATAACATCACGCTACGGGCAATAGGAGCTGAGTATTGGCTAAATAAAAACGATGGGAACGAAGCCCCGCGCGCCTTCTAGTTTGTGATAAATATCTTAAAACGATTATATACATAACCTTTTACATTAAACTATCAATTGGCCAGTTCAATACTATTCTTATAGGAAAGCGATCAACCCTCCTACCGTACCCCGTACTTAATCCCAGCTATAAATTTTATAAATTTTAATCCCTTTATCGTGTGAACCCGTACAACTCTTTGTTGTACTATCCGCTCAAACGGGTATAGGCAGGATTAGGACGCGAGCCTAATGTTTCAGGGATTTAACCCATCGCGTGTGGACCCGGGCTCGAGGTAATGCGAATATCGTGACGAACCATTGAATGTCAAATTGAATTGGTTTTTAATTGCATTATTGTAACCCTTCTAATCGTTTGGGTATTTTGCAAGGTCGCTTATAATTGTAGCTTTAGTTTAAACACAGTTTTTTTAGATACGCACGTAAGGCGCTTATTATCTGCTTAAATTAAACGTAGGGTATTTTTTCTACCATTCTACTGAACAGTTTTACCCAAACCGGAGATCAAACTAAATATCCAAGCTATGCGCCAAGCCAATGATACGGTCTGAATATTTAACCAATCAACTGAGAAAATTGCTATAAGCAATGATATTTTTTTTTTAAATCTTTTAAAAAGACAACGCCCGCACTAGGGAACAAGCCCTGTGTCGCGGGGAGCTTTACAAACATGAAACTAACGGACACAAAGTACACCCAGACTAGAAACAAATATCTATGAATCACACAAATATTTGTCTCGTGTGGGAATCGAACCCACGTCACCCAGCACGGCGATGTAGTGGCGAGGCGACCACCTTAACCACTGCGCCACGGTGACAGTCGAATATTGTAATATTCTATATATATATTACAATATTCGACTATAAGTATATATATATTTTAAGTTCATTACTAAGTAGGATGCTTAGAATTTTTAACTTTTAATTCTACATGTAGACAAACATATTTAAGTTTATTACTTACATTAAATAAATGAAATTACTTACCCATAAGGTTAATTGGAGAAAAGGAAAAATTTCAAAACGTAATTACCTATAAGTACTTACATAAAATAATAATGTGCAATGATTATAGTGGGAATGGCAGTAAAATTGTTCGTTCGGTAGTTTATTCAAATCGTCACGAACGCGGGGTGCCCGTAAACTCCGTAAACATTGATATTTATTATTACGACCGCACTTATGACCTTTATGGTTAACATAATAATAAATAAGTTATTAATTTTGCATGTACAGTCGATTATCGAGCCTAAGGACGTAACATTATGGTATTTTAAAAAAGGCAATATAATACCTATTTACAATAACTATACGTAGCAGTGGCGTAAATTAGGTGAGACCTATGTTCAGCAGTGGACGTGTCCCTGGGCTGATGATAATACGTAGCAGTCGCTTTGTTGGTCTACCGAAACAGTAACAAGTCGCATTTTTAACTAATTAATTTTTATGTCACTTAAGATATACTTTTTTATTTGCCCACTGCTCAGCTCCTTTAAACCGTAGTGTGATATTATATAGCCTATAACCTCTCTCGATCAATGGACTATCCAACATTAAAAGAATTTTTCAAATCGGACCGGTAGTTCCTGGGATCCCAGCGTTCAAACAAACAAACAAAGTCTTTAGTTTTATAATATTAGTATAGATTTGATTTACAGACTTCGACTCCATCGATCTTTGTTTGGACACTGCTCTGCTCCTTTTAGCCGTAGCATGATGTTATATAGCTTTCCTCGATAAATGGGCTATCTAACACTAAAAATTTTTTTTCAAATCAGACAAGTAGTTTTTCAACCAAAAAACTCTTGAGCTTAATAATATTAAGTATAGATATTGATTTGACACGCAGCATAAAACACATAAACTATAGACCCTAGTACTCAACAAAATTAAATTTAATCTCTACAAATTTCTTTCTACCCTCTTTGAACAAACAATACCACATACGTATATGAAACTGTACATTAATCAAACTCAGACAGTCCCATAGGTGAATATATTAATTTTAAAATCCATTTACAAATGGGAAACCCATGCCCTACGAGTTCCTCCCTTTAAACTATAAAATATCTCGATGAATATTTTATATCCCGAAGTTAAGCTATTTATATCAATAAGGATGATTTTATTGTTTCCTTACTGTATATTTTACCATCTCAGGTATATTATTATGTACCTTTAAAGAAAATCTGTAATAGATCCTATGCTACTGGTTTTGTATACCTAATCACCATTTAGCATGATTTTATGTACGTTAAGCTCACCTATCTATCTAAGATATTATGTTACTACTACAAGTCGCGTGGGGCTTCACTCCCGTCGTTCTTTATTTGGCTACTGCTCAGCTCCTATTGGCCATAGCGTGATGTTATAAAGCCTATAACCTTTCTCGATAAATGGGCTATCCAATTCTAAAATAATTTTTCAAATCGGATCAGTAGTTCCTGAGATCTTAGCGTTCAAACAAACAAACTCTTCAGCTTTATAATATTAGTATAGATTAATAAAGACCTTTAATTGGCACTTTGTATCATATTGTTACTGTTCTTTTGTTATTACTGCTGTTGGTTTTCCGAAGAAAATGAAATAAAATAAATATTTATATTTATCTATCTAAATAATATAATATATAGAGTTTATTTGTTTCTAGGATTTCAGGAACTACTGGTCCGTTTTGAAAAAATATTTTAGAGTTGGATAGTCCATTTATCGAGGAAGGTTATAGGATATATTACATCACGCTACGCCCAATAGGAGTTGAGCAGTGTCCAAATAAAGAAAGACGCGCGACGGGAGCGAATCCCTGCGCGACGTCCAGTAGTGTATACAGTGACTGTTCTATTTTAGGTATTACTTTACAGATTTTAACATTCTAAATCTAAATCATAAGTCAGTTATGTAACGGGTGTACGTACTATAATTTATTCATACAAATAAATAAAATTAAAGTGTCTGTTTGTTGACTATTCTTTATTTTATTATAAATTAGGAGCTAGAAAGTTTAAGAGATAACGTCACGAGCTGCGAAATACTGTCTTTCGCATTCCCTACAGCAGTAGTAGTACTAATTTATTAATTAAGAAAAACAATCTACCTACAGGGCTACTGTTCTAAAGTTACCTTATATTTATTACATAAAACATGTTATGCTGATGACAGAGTAATTCAACAGATTAAATCACAGTAGTATAACCGAGGGACGTGACTCCAATAAACATTAATTACGTTTTTATATTCGTATCGTACGGGCGACGAGCGACACGTATGAAAAAGATTATATTCTCTTGATTAACGGCTGCATATTATGCTGATGAATTATTATTTTAGCACTTTAGTATCACCTTTGAACGCGTTTCCCAGTTTCTGCATGTCAGATTAACGTACCTACACATCTATTTATCTACAAATATCTAAGTACTAGAATTCGCGCGGGGCTTCGCTCCCGTCGTTCTTTATTTGACCACTGCTCAGCTCCTATTAGCCGTAGCTTAATGTTATATAGCCTATAACCTTCCTCGATAAATGGGCTATCCAACACTATAAGAATTTTTCAAATCAAGCCAGTAGTTCCTAAAATATGGACTAAGTATTAAACCAGGTTTAAATTGACATAAGCCATTGTTTTAGTGTCAAAGTTGTCATTTTAAACCTGGTTTAATGCTTACTCCGTATTTTGTAATAAGGGGGTTCAGCTTTATGATATTAATATACTCTAAAGCTTTCCTTATGTAAATACAGAAACACGTTTTCATTCTGTTTCCGAGACGCTGATGACTGTAAAATTAAATGGATATGTTTTAATTAGCTCTTTGCGAACTATGAGTTACTAAAACTTCAATCAAGGTTCAGTCAACTGTTTTATTTGGATTAGACAATGATTATTAAGATTTAATCATCACAAAATTATTTCAACTGAAAAGTGCTAAAGTTAGTAGTACTACCGTAGTGATGTGACCAAACTTTCAACAGCGGAAAAGCATAATAATATGATGTCAACGGGAATGATAAACAACAGAATAATAAGAAAGTAAGCGAAAACTCGATAGCAGCACGTGTTGGTGACAGGACCCGAACGGGGACCTATTGATATTGAATGTTGATAAATTTGCCCTTAAGGACATGAGCACGATTTATAGATGCCTGACTTTTAACAGCACGGTCCGAAAATTCTTATATCGTAAAGCTAGAAATGAAAGCAGGTCGGAATACGGGAGACGCAATTTTAATATCAATTCCGGATTCAATTTTTTTTTTAATTTGATCACTCAATTATGCCAGTTTTGTGTTCAAAATCTTGGCATCTATTATGCGAAGTTGTCAGTGTTTTTAAGGCCCAGAACAAACGACGGGGCAGCGATGTCGTCAGAACTAGATGAACTCCCACGCTCTCTGGATTCAGGTAAATCCAAAAAATTCCATATTGTCATGCACACATGACAAAATAACTTTCTTAATTATTTACGTTGATGTTATGAAATTAAACTGAAGTTAGTTAAGGGAACTTCAGTCACTCACACTCTTCATTTACAAAAACTTACCTATATACCGGCCACACATGACATGCAAGTATGATCCCTAGTCCCTAACATAAAACAGAACGTATTAGCGGCTCCCCTAAAGGCTGTAAAAGTCAACTAAAAACCACGTAAATTACACCCTGGCAGTATGTAAGGTGTAACTTGTAATGTGGTCTTTAAAATAGACACTTTATTGTCGCACACAGGCTCTCTGCTTACTAACCCGTTCAGTGCCTTTATTCTATTTATTTTCAAAGAAAGATTTTAACAGTCGTATAGAAGTTTTTTTAGGAAATAATATGAAATTAATATAAAGTACAATTGTATTACAGCAACCATTAAGTCAACACAAAAGATATTAACATGCATAAGTATTATAAAATACGCATTTTGGAAAACTTGTTATCCCGTAATCATTTGCTGCAACTCACTTCATCATTAGTAGCTTAATAAATTCATTAGGTCTTTCAGCCCAGATAGAAGACCTACGATGAAACATTCTACAAGTTCGAATGAAATTACGAATCGATTTTAAATAATTTGTCTCCGGAATAAATTTTGGCAGAATTTTGGTTTTTAAAGGATAATTCGTATGAAATTTCCATTACAGACACTAAGTTTTAAATTAGGCTTACAATAGTTCTATAGTAGCTCTACAGGTTAACTACCATTTAGTATTATGAAGTAAATATATAAACGGTGAACGTTGCCTGACCTCACGTTATCTAAGTAGCCGAGAAACCGGTATGCAAGTAGTGGTACTGGATACTAACCATTGATAGAATGTTGGCTTGACCACAAGTACTAACATTGTGTACGTGCTGTATCAGCTCTACAGAGGCTTAAACTCCCTGGTTTATAATGCTAAAATAATGCTTGACGCAAAGCCTTCCTACCCACGACTAAAGATTACTGAATGTTAGAATTTGTTATGTAGATCTACTAGGAGCCAAGTTTCGGATGAAAATTTTCATCAGGAACTCCAGACTTAAGAAACCATTGAGAGAAAATCACGCCAAAACACCTGCGCTAGAGAAGGAAAACTCAAAACAAAAACCCTGTACCAATCCGTCTAGCCAGCGCGTGGTAATAGTACCACCTTCTTAGATGAGGCCTATTTCCAGCAATGGACGACGTCAATGTGTTGATATGATGATGATGATTTAGAAAATGTGAATTAATATTATATGAAATATTAATTCACATTTTCTTTTATCTTAGACAGACACAAACAGCAGAGCTGAGCTCCCAGATTTCTTATTTCATTTAACTATGTATTTAGTAAGACAGCACTTACTCGACAAAAATAACCAGCGAAGGCAAGGCTGCATTGTTTGGAGTCACGTAGAAATACGTGTTAAGCATAGCGATCAGTTGATCACAGTGCCAATGTTAACATCGTCGTCTGCGGTTGAGATAATCAACTGATATTCTTTTACAAATCTTCAACTTGCTAAATAAGTTCTAAAAAGGTTTTATTTTTTGTACCTAAGTTTTAATTATTTAAGTACACAAAATTGTAGGTACAATGTATATAGGTAAATATGTATGTATCCATTTGAAGTCATGGCTGTTTTTGGGACAACTACGATTAATAAGACACACAAAATCACTTAGTTTTGTATTTCTCAAGGATAGTAAATAGGAAGTTGAAATAACTCATCACCATTAATTTCTCCTCTCTGGAAAGTCTCCATAGCCTTTTGCAGTTACCGCCATTAAGCTTCGGCCACTTTTATATGACATTATAAAATACATGGTGATATCATACTATTATTTAGGTTAGGTTAATACAAATATGACATGCAAGGGAACGATAACATTTAGCTACTTTACAAACAACATTGTGTAATATTCGTGCATTTAGCTGGTAATTTATTATATTATTATTCTATGATATGGTAGCTAGAACGATGCGGTTATAAAAGTTTAACGTAGTACGTAGGTATACGACTATAATTTTCACGGAAGTCGTAAAGAGACCCGCTCGCCCGGTCCGCCATATTGAAAACATGGCGTGTGTTTTGGCGGGAAACCCTGACAGCTTAACAATGACGTGTTTTCTTTGATAAAACAAAGTAACGCGACCCTGCTTTTAGAAGCTTTTATAAAATGCAGTTATTTTTAGCGCTACTTATTATAAGTTTCTTTCTAAGCAGGTTGTATGCATTGTACGGTTAAAATATGATGTGAATAAACCAAAGATTGAATTTAAACTTAACCGACTAGATTCAGTTTAATTTATATTTTTAACTAATCTATTATTATACTTCTCTACTTATATTCACTGAAAAGGCTTGATTACAGTGGCATGGCGTGGCAGTTAAGGTAGCCGCCTCACCACTAAAATCACCTCGCCGAGTGACGTGGGTTCAATTCCCACACGAGAATAATATAATATTTGTGTGATTCATAGATATATGTATCGAATGTATCAGTTAATAAAGTGTTTGTAAAGATTCAAGAAGAAAGATAGAAGAGAAAAATAAAGAAATCTAAAGAATGGCCTAATCCGACCTTAAAAACTATAAGTATTCCAAGTTGCAACTAGATAATTATGCCCAATGCCCATAGATATTTAAAAAAACATCACCCGGGTGAGACTGCGAGCAAAAGTTAGTATTTAAATTAAGAGTGTAATTTTAAGTTTTACAATTGTAACTATACCAAAACAATAGGGAGGACCCTATCAAATAGAACTTAAACTTGGTGTTCCGAACTTTTGACCAATATTTGGACGACAAAGTTTGCTTATCACTGCCAATTTCCCAGTTACAATGTTATAATAACGGACCCGAAACGCAATTATAACTTTACTACTAGTGTGAAGATAATATTATTAATTAGACGGAAATGTACAAAAATACTACGATATTGATGATTGATTAGTAATTGTTAATCGCTTAGGATATTCATTATAATCAATACCTATAATATTAATCATTGAATTTCACCTAGAATCAAGTATCAATAGGCACCATTTGGAATTTTTGAGATATCACCTATATATAATAATAATAAAATACGTAAGTGTAGGTACCCTTAAAAATACGAATATTTTAAGCAGATTACGGATATTTTGAATACTAAAAAAATCTAGAAGAGCGTTTAAACTCGTTTATAATTACGAACGGCAATGTCGCAATTTAGTGTAATCTTTCGTGGTTTTCAATTTCTATTATTTAAATGGAGGTATATTTTTTATACTTAAGTATACAATACAATTTTTACAGTATACGTAATACTTACAGTTATTTTACTATGAAAATAACCCTCTGCAAGTTCCAATCTGTTATTTACAAATAAATAAAAATGTAAACGCAATGATTTCTTACCATTTACACACTTTTCACTTCTAATTCTAAAATGTAATAAAATATAGCTTCGATTAAATAATGATAATTGAAAACCACGAAATAAGACTCTAAAAATTGCGACGTTGTCGTTCATAAGTATAAACACTCTTAATGACAAATCACCGCGGGAACAGTTTTCTCTCCCTTTGTTTACTTATCGCGTATCGGTATAGCTATGGATTCTGTGATCGATGCTGTTTGATTTCTCTTTCACTAACACTGTTGTTAGAACGGAAAATTCTTAAATTTGTCACATACAACAACTAAACGGAATTGACATTATTAAGATTTTATTTATTTATTAAAGTACTGCCACATGATACATATTAAAAGTACAACTTTTTTTTTTATTGCCTAAAGTGGCAGACGAGCAGACGGCCCACCTGATGGTAAGTAGTTACCGCCGCTCATGGACTTTGGCAATGCTAGGGGCACAGCCAGGCCGCTGCCTACCTTGATAGGATAGCTCTCTTTAAACCTCGTTTGAAGAAGGACATGTCATAGCGCTCAGGAAGCACCGCTGTAGGAAGTTCACCCCAGAGCCGGCACGTACTGTTAAATTATATATAAATACATGTGTGTGGTAGGATATTATATTATCTATGCCTATATGCGTTCAACCAAAACTCTTCAGCTTTATAATATTATTAGCTGTGCCCGCGACTTCGTTCGCGTGGACAACTTATTTCGCATTCATGGAGTTTTAATTTTTTTTTACGGAACCCTGATATTTTTTCAAAACCAAAGTAGCCTAAGTTACTCCTTGTGACATTAGCTATCCGCCAGTGAAAGTCCCGTCGAAATCGGCTGGAACAAACTGACAGACAGAAAGACAGAAAAATGTTACAAAAATTGAAAAAAAAATGTTATTTTGGTATATTATGTACCGTATACACATTCAAATGCATGTAGTAAAAAGCGGTTATTTTTATTATTACATATATTAACAGACACACCAATTTTATTTAGTTGTATAGATAGCATTGTTTAATATATAGTATAGATTTGGTATATAATAACATCATACCCATAATACACCCCACGATATTTAAATGAGATGTACAACTAGTTGAATACTGGGGTTGACGTGTTGTATCCACAATTATTATAATACGTCGTGGGCAGTGAAGCGGAATATTTGTTTTATCATAACATCATAAAATTTACATATTATGTGTTTTACACACACATTGGATGTTACGTTGATAAAATTGTACTAACTAAAAGCCGTGCTACATGGTTATAAACTTGCCTTCCACAGATGCGCCCTTGGTGGATTCCAATGTAGCCGGCTGTTATAAACCAAATTTCATACAAACTACGCGAAGGGGAAATCAAACTCCCATCAAGGTCACTCTGTTGGAACGCAAGTTTAAAGCTGTGCGTGCTACATGGTTATAAACTTGCCTTCCACAGACCTCTGTGGAAGGCAAGTTTATAGTCCGAATAAGACAGCACAGTTATACACAAGAAGATTCAGCAGTCCAGTAGTAATAATACACAGCAAATGTTTGGAAACTGGTCGAAAGGGGACTTGGCTGATTGTACAATGTAGGTTACAAAATACCACTGCAGCAATAACATTCAAATATAGACAAGTACGCACTTGTTGAAATAAAATTAATAAAAGATACAAAATTATCCTCACGAGTAAAATATTCTAAAGTGCAATGCAATTCGACTCCCCTAAATTATAAAGCAGCGTTACGTCAAAAATGTTTTTATGCCAACATGGTTGTAAGGGAAGAAAGGGTCTTTAGGCTTAACTGACTGACATTAAAGAGGGAACCAACTTGATTTGGTGGTTATATAAACTTTGACGGGAAACAATTGGATTTTTTTGAGAAAGTTATATAGTAAACCTTAATTTAATAAATGTGGAACTTATTGTTGGTCCAGAATTTTGAGATAGCTCAATACCTAGAACGCCGCAGAGTTAGTTTACTTATAAAGACATACCATTCCAGTGAAGGTTCGGCAGACACTATACTATATGTTAATTAGGATCGTTTAATTGCATTGTAATATAATTTAACAGCAAAAAACTAAGCATCTTACTTTTATCTATACGTACATGTTTGTTACAAATTACTAGAGTAGCAATAATTTGTACAGTCAGATTTAGTTCAAACATTGGACTATTATGCTATATCAATATCAATTTATACTTACAGCTAACAGATTCGTTAGGAACGATACGGTGACAGCCGGTACATAACAACGCAGAAATATGGTAATGAACAAATCACCAAACACACAGTCGATGTTTTCAACAGCTAGGCCAAACGGTTACCACAGGGTACGATTTTTGGACCCGTTTTACCCACATGCTGTAAATTGTAATGTAATTAAACAAAAAATGTTAGACTCATATTATAAAGCTGAAGAGTTTGTTTGGTTGAACGGTAAGATCTCAGGAGATAAAATAAACTTCAAAACTGTTCAGTGCTAAATTGCAAGTATTTAAAAAAATACACACACACGTAAGTGATTTTGATCTGATTATTTACCAAAATAAAATATAAAACAATATAGTATGACAAGTATGCGTCTCTCTACACCTTTAGGTAAAAACGTGATTAAATGTAATGTTATTTTAACATGTAGCTAAACAAAGTTATCTCACTTACATCGTAAAAAAATAATAAACCTAATACCGGATCAGCCAAAACCCCAGATCGATAGATATGAGCGTGAAGTGCATGCCGTACACAGTACTAAGGGTAGGTACCGCAATATCTATGTGCAAGGGTCCTCCCCTCTGACTCATAAAGAGGGTGGCGTTTCTCCCTCTCACTTTTGAGGGTTTGGTCGATATTGCTCTCTTTTGTTTTCGCACTTTGAACGCAATGTGTACCGTTCAGACTCGATTTCGTGATACGTTAACTATTTAAAAGGCCGGCGTCGTGAGCTCCGTGTTATCTCACGAAAGGATAAGATTTAGGCAGTCTATTTTTTCCGAATAAAACATTTTACGCGTGTACCTGATAGAAACGTTAATAAATTAAACTTCTATCCTCTTGAGAGATCATTTTTAAGTAAATTAATTATTATTTTGTTAAGGCACTCGCTTTACAAATGTAAGGTTTGAATAAATATAAATGGGATGTTACGCAATGCCCATTCCTTATTAGGTTATTTATATTAATTTTATTATTGGTTATATAATTTGGTAATCAATATCTTAATTGATAAATATATTATATAAATTGTTTAGTTTCGATCGTAAGTTTGTGTGGATGGATGTTGGGAAGTTTATGTTGGTGGGTCTCCTCTCCTCTATCTAGAGAGCTGAGAGGTGCTTGTGTTTGTTGCTTTTCTAAAAAAAAAGCTACTAGGTAAATGGATTTTGGTGAAACTTGGCACACAGATAAGTCGGGTATGACATTAACACTTAACATATTTATTGTAATATGTTCCGAGGAGTAACGGCGAGAGAAAGCTGATTACATATTTAATCAATAGTTGAACTATTTATATTATTATATCAGTTAAATGTCTAATCGTTGTGCAAGTAGTTATGTGGATAATTGATCATTCATGTGAATATTAATGCATTTTTTATGCAATTTTCTAGTCCACCCTCAAATATTAGGGTCTTCGTGGTCATTGAACTTTGGGGTGCACCCATCAAAGCTTACAGATGGACTGGGAATAGGGTGATATATTTGGATAAAAGGAACAAAAATGTTAATGTTATCTATATATATAAAATTCTTTAAAAAAACCGACTTTAAGTTTCTTGAAACAAACTAAAAAGTAGGCAATAATATTTAAATAGGTACTTTAAAGCATTAAAGTCAGTACAAGAAACGAAATTTTTGATACATATCATCTGGCTTGTTGGCCTAGTGGTTAGTGACGCTGAATACTTAGCTGGACGTCTAGGTTCGATTCCACCCAGGACAAATCATTGTGATGAGCATGACTGTTTATTGTGTCTGGGTGTAATTTATCCATACATAATATATGTTTATGTTTGTATTTACAAAAAGAAAATGTAGAAAAATTCCTACTACTCGTAGTTTTACTACAATTTTTTATATATTTTATATCAGTTGTTTACCCATAATACAAGCAACTATTGCATTCATCCAACCATAGATATTGGCATTAATGGTGGTTTGTTTATGCCAGGGTTGTCTATTATATGTTGTTTATTTTGTCACAAATTCCCTACCGTCAGCGTCACGTCAAATGGCGAAACCCTAGGCGTTTGCGAACTCCATTTTTTTCGATAAAATTTATATGGGACCACCTCTGAAGTATGATCTACGAAAAAAAAAAAATTTTATTATCAACATTAATTCATGGTCGGTAGAGAAATGGAGTAACGAATATAGGTAAAAAAAAAAGCTTCCTGTTTTTGGAAGTTGCTATGATTAAAAAGTACTCTATTAGCGGATCATATAGAAAGAAATAATCTAAAACCTGAAATTTTCTATAAGTTTCGTCTTAATTACGATATCATTTTGTCTCGATCTCGATCGAATAAGTCTCTCTATAATTTAATTAGAGGTATGTAGGTATACTTTTTTAAGATAAAAAAAAAATGTTTTGTTGTTGTAAACTCGCAGTAAGTGTAGGAGTAGGAGTACATACATACACTCTGTATGTATGTACTCCTACTCCTATGTTTCTGTAACAATGGTTTACTCCCTTTATGTCCTACTTTCTTTCCTTAAAAAAAATCTTACATCCGATTTTTCAATAAATATTCGTTTTGTCTTGTTGGATATTCTTAGATTTCGATAAAATGAAACATTTTATGTCAGCGGAAATATTTTATTTGTATATTCTCACTTTACCGAATACAAGACATAAATCATAATAATAATATGTAACTACACTTTACTAACAAAAATTTTTACTTTTAAAGTCCATAATCTTAGAAGCATGATGCAGAAATACTATTTTTGATAATTTATGTCTACGAAAACCTTTTTTCAGTATATGTGCAAATGAAAATTTACTTTCTAATCCTTTTGGATTTTTAAACAAAATTACTGTGGAATCACACTGCTTATTATGTAATCGCGAGACAATACAATCAGCTTCTGCTTTTTCAACAGTAACATTATTTCTTGAAGAAATATTGTTAATTTCTTTAATATGATTCGACAAGGCAGTATTTTTTTTTACCATCTCCTTTGTTGAGTGTGCATCATCTAGATCTTCTTCATGTGTATACCATTTTGGAGTGGTTGAGTACTTAGCTAACAGATTTTTGTGCATACGATCTTTTAAATGAAATTCTTGAATTCTATTGATTTTATTAGACTTTGAATTTGACTCTACTGGATTTGATAATGAATGTGTGAGGCTCTGTTTATTGTATGTGACTTTTGGGCTTCTCTGTGATTCCTCATCGTGCAATTTAATTCTCTGTATATTTGGCACTATGGTAGTATTATTAATGTTAGTTTCGTTTTTATTTTTTGTTGGTCTTATATATATGTTTTGTAGTTTTTCAGACTCTAATAAAACTTGATCTGCTGTAGAGCAGCATGATGTTTTCATATTTATTTCCTTTATTGTTGATAGACTTTTAATTTTACTTTGATAAATTCTGTTTAGACAGTCGCATTTGTGATGATTTTTTCTTTTATGAAACTTGATCCTTAAATTATCAGACACACACTCGACAGGTCTGCGATTAATAATATCGAATGGCGGTATAATACATTCATTTTTATTATTTGTTATCTTGTTTTCAGTTTGAAATTTTAAAGGGATTACTTTAAATGTATGCAGAGATTGTTTTTGATTAGCTTGGTGAAACAACGAAGTACAAAAAATATAATCTGTTTGTTGTCCTTCACTCGCGATTTTGTGTCTTGAATTTATATAGTTTGGCTGTAATATATTATGATGTCGAAAATTTGGACCATGATGAATACATTTTGATATGTTAGAAACAGTGTTTGAGAAATCGCAAGGTAGTGTAGTTTTTGATTTGTGATTGAAAACCTTATGAACATTTAACCTAAAACTAGGACCTAAGACTTGATTATTTCTGATATGAACGATTTTAAAATCACATGTCTTTCTAATTGGTCGTTTTATTTTAAATTGGTTTTCAAAGTAGTGCTTTTTCTTCGCATTATCTCTACTTTTATGCAAAGTATGATTAACAGATTTTTTATTTCTTGATCTAAAATTAGACATTGATTTAGTTCTGAGCTGTGAAATCCCTCGAAACGAATTATCGGTACTTCTAAATTTATTGTTCATGGGACAATCACTGTGACCATTTTCATACGGTATACATAAACCAGGTACACAATTAAAACGCGCACCTTCTTGGTGTTTTCTGATAATAGCAGATGACAATTTTTGGGCCAGCCTGTTCTTTTTTGATGCATTTATTATTTTTATGAGGAATAACTTTATAATCCACAAAAAAATCGTAATTTTTTTGGTTATATGTGAAATAACCTTTTGTTTTTCATCGTCACACTGTTTTGATAAAGAGTATTTATTTGAGCATCGTATATTAGAACGCGAGTAAGATGATGACTTTTTTTCAGACGTGGTTTTAGTTACCACGGTTTTATTACTTGTCACTGATTTACTTTTATTCCTAGGAGTTTCTGTATGTTCAGCAGTTTCTCTAAAATAATGACTAAGTGCCGTTTGGCAAGCTTGTTGTAGGTGCTCTTTATAACATTTTTCGTCAAAAAATATTGATTTCAATTCTATTTCGTCACTAGAGAAAGGTTTAACGTATGTGTCAGTTTCATTTGTTATAGAAGTACAATTACGACTACACACTAATAATTCGGTTACAGATTTCCCTAATTGTTTCAAGTCACAAAAGCGTTTATAATTTTGGTCTTGGGATGCCTTGTGGCTGAGGTCGCCTGATCGTCTATCAAGATTTCTGCTAATAATCTCATCTAATGTTCGTTTAATATATCCCATATCCATTGGATATTTCATATAATCATCATCATCATAAAAATCTGCTCCCGATTTATTGACATTTTTTTTGGACAGTTGCCTTGATAGCTTTTGGTTTTCTGATAAATTAAACACAGAAGTTGTGGACAAAACAGGACTATTACTGTTTACTTCAGTAAATTGATAAGTTTTATCATTGTTACCATTTATTGATTCGCTACATCTTCCTGGTGTGGTTTTATATAGACTATATGCAATATTTGAACGAGTTTTTCCCTTTGTAACTATTGAACTAGTACTATCCAAATGTTCGCTTTGTGACTCGCAATAATTTCCAAAATATTTCACAAGATGCTTCTTTTCTGAAATGGATTCTTCTCGATTAAATTGCCTTCCTTTTTTTTCAAACTTAAATATGTAAGGACGATAATTTTGATCACTACCATGAGGTGACAGTCCGCCTGTTCTTCGTTTCGCATTTGTTTCATAACAGATTGTTATTTTCTGAGGTCCTTCAACAAAGTTCATGCCCTATTTTTCAAAAGTTTATTAGTATTTATCTTTGAGTATACAGATACAGACAGAGCGTGGCGTTTAAAGTGCCGTGCATTTGTAGATGGTAACACCCAGCAATGAACTGTGATAAGCTGATCATCGGCCCATCGTTCATGAAATGAAATGAAATCTTGTTTATTTATTTAGGTGACAAAGTAAAACTTTTGAAAGTCACAAGTTAAGAATGTAACAGAAAAGTAGTGTCAGCAAATTTGCCTACGACCAGATCGCTGACGGAGTGGAGCTATGAGAAGAACAGGCAAGAAACCCAAGCCACTCATTTAAAAAAAAATTGATGGTTATAATCTTTTGTAATTTACAATTTGGGTAGCGTGTAAAGTGATGCAGCAGAGCACCACAATATTATTAATGTTTACAAACTAAATAATAAACAAACAGTCAGGCTTTGCGGTTGCATCACTTTACACATTGCTATGCAACCGTTAGGGGCAGTTTGTGAATAAATGTAGTAAAAAAAAGTTACTAAATGTTATTTAGATATATTATATAGGTATGTACATATTACACATATGATTGTATTGTAAAGGAAAGTAGTGGGAGTTAATTATAATATAAAAATTAAATCTTACTGTTTTATTATATTTGTTTTATCCTATTTAATGTTTTTGTAGGCGTCTTTTTCCAGCATTACAATAATTGAGTAAAATCCATAGCTAAAATAAAGGAACTCCGAATTATGATATCGCCTGAAAATGTTCACATTGAGTAGGTTTCACATTTGACCTATGAAAAGATTTTGAAAACTATGAATTGGGAACCGAACAGTTAATCAACAAGAAATCTTGGCGCTATTCAAAGAAAATAACCCACAACATAACCTAGCTGCCCTACCCTTTCTTTTTTTTCTATAATATTTTAGTACTTACCCAATATTTAATTCGGAAGATTAATAACTTTAATTATAAATTTACGGTATATTTACCATTAAATTTTGTTATTATACGATTGTAATCAAAAATAAAGACGAATGTAAAAATACAACAAATACAAAATAAAACTTCTTTAAGGTGAACGCACACTTATACGAGCCGAACGCGCCGAACGAGTCGAATGAAACAAATTGTAGAAATTTATATGAAACCTCGAACACCTGACCACGTCGAATCGTCCGAATCTGGAAGAACCCTGGAACTCCTAGACAAATTCGGATGACGTCATCAGATTGGGCACGGGTGATGCCGCCGACTCGGCCGATGCGCTCACATTTTAACAGTAAACCACTGCCTTTCTAAGTTGATATTTTGTGTTGTGTTGATATAGGTATGATCGCACGAAATCGTACGATTTCTTCGGAATCGTACGATTTCGTGCGATCTATTTTTTCGGCGCGGTCGATTATTTCAGTTCTGATAATGTGTGGGAGGCCTCCTTGACTTTGATTCGTTTGACGCGTTCGGCTCGGATAAGTGTGCGTCCACGTTTACCAAGATAACCACTACGTTTTACGTCAATCTTATTTTTATTGCGCAAGGTATGTACAAGTAGGTAAAAAGGTTTTATTAAAGGTACATATTGTTCTACTATTAGGTCTGTGGTACATATCTAATGAGATTAAGAATTAGGTAGAGGCTTTAGTCTAAGCTTTATTACCTATCACATTTAGGGTTCTTTACCTCAAAAGGAAAAACAGAACCCTTAAAGGATCACTCCGCTCCATTGTCAGTCTGTCAAAAATATTTTTCTCAAGAACGCGTTGACATGAAAAAAAAATATTTTCTATAGGTACCTACCTACTTACGATTACACACACAGACAGTTATAGAAGATAATACAACTTGTTTTATTTTGAAATAAATAAATTATAAAACAAAATAGGTATGAAAGCCCGTTACAATTTGCGAAAACTTCATTAGCAACTAAGTAAGTACTAAGTTTTAAACTCAGAAGAAAAGCTAAAGAATCTCATAAAAATCTAAGTTATTGTAAACACCCCTCCGAAAATTATAATAAAGTAGGTATTCATCAAAGGTTACTGACTTGCGACATGAGAGACACCTGCGTGACAGGTTGCACTGCAAGTCAACGGACAAAACTTACCAAAGTTCCAGAAGTTAAATCTCCAAGTCCAGAGTTCCAAAAAAATAATATCACACAGAACAGATACAACACAATTACTTATGTACACTTTGTTACCACTCAAAAAGAACGTAACTGATAAATAAGTTACTCCGCGAGTTTCAAAACCGCCACAGCACAGAACAATAACAGACTCACACACTCGGATAGCAAAAGCAAACTAACCGTAGAGCGGACTTGAATGTACGCTACGCACATTACAAACTTGCTTGACTTGAAACCTCACGGCATCGGCACAGAACCACAAAAACTTTTGCCAAAACGCAATAAAGCTCACTCTATCTGACGTAGTGCACAACTTTACTACGACTTGAAATTGTAACTAGATGGCGCTTTAAACTTTCCAATACGTTTCTATATGAAATCAACAGATGGCGCTTTTGTCACTTGTTACATGCCACGGCGGCGGCGGCCGCGGCATGGCATGGAAATAATATAAAGCATTTTTTTCGTGAACAAGTGAATTTAATTTAGCACTAACATGCCGTACTGTGCTGTGTGAGTCACACACTGTATGGCATGCCGGTGCTAAATTCACTTCTTATTCATCGGGCGTTTATTCAATCCGCCCAAAATGCTACAACGCGTGTAAACCCATCACTAGGTAACTAACTATAGTGTTAGTATGAAATATAATAATAATTATATTTACGTATGTGACTTGAGATGGTAGAGCAGGTGCACCATCTATATACCTAGATAAACTCCATCAGGTGGAATAAACTCACTCTTACTCAATTTTTTTAGGCTCATGTATAACCCTTCCATCTTAAATTTTTATATTCTGTGATATACCTAACTATATACACGATAACAAGAGTAGGTAGGTACGGTTTTGGGATTTTTCCCTTACTTGTGCAATTTGTAATTGCTATTTGCCAAAATTCATGATTCTAGGCCAACGTTGACTTTTTTGATAGAGAAGTTATACGACAAAAATGGAGCATAAACCGATTTTTAATTAAATAAAATGTAACTACTGCTTTTTATTCTTTAATTTCTAAAGCTCACACTATTTTTAGTTAATAAGTGACGACTTGTAAATTGGCATAATGTCATCATAATATATCCTATTGTTATGAATGTTATTATTTTAGCTAGTAGGAGGTAAGTCATCCATGTACTATAAAAAATAAGTTTGGTTCAATTCTGGGTACAGAACAAAAATCAAAATAGCAATGGGTATACTACTTAATATTAACTTTATTTAACTTAGAAATATATTACACATCTAACATTTACCAAACAAATCGCAAAATAGAGATAACTGGAATATATTTATTTCCAAGAATATAAATATTTGGGGCATTTTTTTACACAGCGCCATCTAGTCACAAATAAGCTTAAATAAGCTGAGTTAAGTGATCTAGACAACTGATAAACATACTTTCAGATTTCATCTAATAAAAATATCCAAAGAGTTTAACAAAATAACACTGACTGTACAGACTGTACCTAGCTAATTATACAAGCCAATGTGCAAAGAGATACAATAAACAATCAATAAATTTATTTCAGGATTGCATAGATCTCATATAAAAATATAAGTATGTACATAACATACATATTAAATTATAAAAGATAACTACACAAGTTATTTCGGGGTCTTGTGCAGTCTTCCACAAAAAAGTTTGACAACAACACCTTTTGGCCTGAACTCTGTCTTGAGGAATGTCTCAATATACTGAGATACTTGTAAATTATACAGATAAATTAAAGATATTAGAAAAACGACAATTATAGATCTGTCTCTATTTCCTGTCCGCCTAAGATTTATACAATCTAAATTGCCAAACAAATAAATACACGTATTTACAAACATTTATATATCTTTAGTATTATATAAGTTTAGTTAAATAAATTGTGTCCTGTTGGACTGAGTCAGCACAACCTCAGTCAATTTCATCATGACTGATTTCAAACACTGTCCTTAGATTTTAAAACTTGGGAATCGAACCCAGCAACTCTTATACAATGGTTGTATACACATTCCTGTTGCACCACCAAGGCTGTCTATAATGTACTATGGTTAAGAAATACAGGATACCACACACATCTAATACACTAATTAATTATTATCAACTAGATATTATTCAGTCACTACAATACAATTAAAAGTGTAACACATGACGAAACTTGTGGCTGATATCTTAACTTGTATTGATGACAGTGGAAATATACAGGGAATATGATACACAAGTACACAAAATGTTATAAAGTAAGATAGATATTATACAGGAATAGTAAAAAAATATTTATATCAATACTCTCACTTTGGCAAAGAATAGCAAGAGACAGGGAGACATGGCAACAATTGGAGGAGACCTTTCTGCCACCAAGGCAGTCTAATTAAGAGGATTGCTGCGCAAAAACTTACGTTATTCATATTTGATTTCACAGGTAAATAAATAAACATACAAGAAATTAGTAGATAGTAACATAAATCTAATCTTCAGATTCTGTCTCAGACTCACTAGGGGGCCACGTTGGCATATCATTTTGTGTACTTCTTGGAGTATGTAAATAATTCTTTTGAGCTTCTAACATACTTGCGCCGTCTGTGCACTTAGAATATAAATCTAAAATTTCAGAATTGAGTTCCAGAAACGAATGACCCCATGAAAACTTTGATAACAAATATTTTGCTTCTTTCTTATATCCTGTAATCACCATAGTTGCTGCTAATGCTTCAACACAACTTAATTCATATGGTACCCCATAGTTTACGGGGTTAGCAGCAACTATGAAGGGCAATAACCTCGGTTGTGGAGACTTCATCAAATGAAAAGGAGTTTGATCAATTTTTGCCCATGAACAATCAATAACAGCTAAGCCAAACTTTTTAATTATTTGTTTATCATTTGGACACACAACTTGAGAGGCTATTGGTGATAAAACTATGCCCGGGAAGCGTTGACCAAGCTTCAAGTTTTTTATAAGATTGAACCGTAGAAGTTTTCTGCCTGAACATTTCTTCGGGTCACAGTGATTAACGTCCCACATGCGCACCGGGAACGTGGCCTCTAAACCTTCATCATCGCCAGAGCTATCATCAGATTCAATAGTCAATTCACTCAGTGTCTCCGCGTAATCTCGTTCCACATGATGATTGCCCCGCTTGCCATGTGCATTCAATTTTCCCCTTTTTCCTGGCGCCATTGTATAATCTAAAAAGAATAGTATACGCTATAATAAATCAATTGAACATTTTTATTTTATTTACTTAGGTACTTATTTATTTATTCAAACCAACAAAAACAGTGGACGTCGTTGGGCTAATTTGATGATTTCTATTAAATTGGTGGTGGAACTAGTGTTTACAATTTTTAAAACAGTTAATAAAACCAAAAACGTACCAAGATTGGTTTAAAGAGGAAAGAAGTGTGAAGCACGAAGAGAATAAAAATAATTCACAGTATCTGACAGTATCCACACTGATCCACAGTGCCCCCCCAAGAACTCCAAGATAGAGATGAAACGAATATATTCATATTAGGTATGCATATTATAATACGAGCGACCGTATTCATATTAGGATAAAGGAATGTCATATATTAGGTTACTCGATATTAGTCAAGTATTAGCCAGAGACAACGCGACGAGGCGAATACAATAGTATTAGGTAGGTACTTATCATTACGATACGAAGCGCGCCGTGCGTCGTTTCGTTAATCGTCGTCGGTCGCCGTATCGTCTTGCTCACTCTCTGTAATCGTCGATATGCGGGAGCGAGATCACTTTGCGCTCTCAAACACATTCATTGCTTGTCGCCACGTACCATCCAATTTGTTTATGTGTGCGTTTACTCTTACGATGGATGTATTTTATATACGTGGCGGGCTTTGTGTGAAAGTTACATAAATGATTACTGAATAAAAGAGCAATGGAGAACGAGCATATTTGTATTTACGAATATTGGCAATATTACTATTATTGAAACAGGTACATATTATATTATCATCGTAACTGCATAATAGGTTATAGGAATGTCATCTATTAGATTACTCGATATTAGTCAAGTATTAGCCAGAGACTACGCGAACGAATACTAGATATAGAGCATAATACTAAAACGTTCACTCCTTACCCTATTATCTGACTAATATCGAGTAATAGGTATGGTATTAGAATATGACGAAACTAATATATCCTATATTAGGATTATGCGAAATTGACCCTAATATAACATCTCTACTCCAAGAAGTACAATACCTATTTATCGATTTTTAAAGTCAAACGTCAAAATGTCATACGTCAAATTCTAAAAGATGTTATTCTAGTTAACACTACAGATTTTAAGTGTTACATACATTACATCGCGTTGCGACGCATCGGCAATATAATATTAATATAGTACCAATTTGTAAATAATTTAAACATTATTCAACTTATTGAGCTTGAGGAGTTCATAATTATGTGCAATAAGGCGTTACACACATCATGCATCCATGCCCAAGAGGTTTTCACAGTCATCCATTGTATTAAATTATTTTAGAAATTGAAATTGCGCTAAATTGTAATTAGTTCAATTTTTTTTTAACCAAACCTGTCGAGTATATCAAATTAATAAAGGGATTTAAAAGATTATGAAAATACCATAAATTTTATATGTATTTAAATATTTAATTAGGGATAAATATAGGATATCCGACGTATTTTGGCATTAAATCGGCCAAGTGTGTGTTGGATGGAAATCGTTATTGTGACGTTTTGCGCATTTTTTGTAGACGGAAGACGGAACACACACACACATACAACACTTCACATGAAATCTTATGATTTATAATAAAATTTACAAATGGGTGCCACCTGCTACCACACATAATGTAAAATAATTAACATTTAATTATTTTAAATTTAAGCTTAATTTAATAATTTTTTTAATTTTTAATCTTTATATTAAGCTGTTATGCGAAAGTAGAGTTTATTAGGTTTTAGTCGTTTGTTTTCTCAATCTTGTTTCGGTTGCGCTATAGATTTTTGCAGTCGAGTTTTTTTTATTAAGTATTTATTTGAATACCTAAGTAGGTAATAACAATTTCGGATTCGATTCGAGTTTTTACCATATTTCGATTAAAAATAAAAATACTGAAAACCTGAAATCTGTCATTTTTTTATGAAAAGTATTTTTATTTGATTGGACTGTCACTCACGATTTTAAAAGAAAAGAATATTTTAATAGTTATAGAATATTTTGTAGATAATTTTATTTGTGATCAAGTTTCATAAATATATTCAAAATTGATTTTACACGGGGCAGAATGAGCAGCGCCTCAATGGCGGGTAAGTTAAACCTAATTTAAAAAAATATAAAATAAGAGAAAATATAGATCATACATAAGTATTTGTAAACATTTCTTTTTACTTTGTCTGGATTGCATATAAAAACACAAATCCTGTATGTAGATACGTAGATAAGTGAGAAATACAATAAAATTATTTGAAACTAATAAAAGTAAACAAGGTACATTTTTTTAAAGATTTTAGCTTGTCTGTCAACAATAACTTATAATATTTGTGGACACGCTAATAATATTATTACAAAAAATAAAAGTGACTACAATTTTAGCAAAAATTTTCTAGATTAACGAATGATTGCGAAGAAAATAATGGTAGACACGTACTTTATAAAATTATCTTACCAATTTTATGGTCTGACGCCTTCTGTTATAGTCAACCCTGCCTACAGCATGATGCAATAGAAATTAATGTACTATTATAGCTGGGTAACACATGGGTATAATATTTTTCTGGCCTCACGAGTTTCATCACACGACCGCGTCCGTGAGTCTGTTTAGTCAGTATACGATTATTATCTGACTCAGCGTGGCTATATTGTTTCATTCAGCCAATCCGTAAGCAGGGCACAAAATTGTATTGTTTATGTACATTGACAAAGAGACTATTTTGTTTTACCATGCCAATTTTTGGCTATTAATTGGCAACCTTGACAGAAACTGACAAAGCAAACTGTTTGTTCAAAATGCTTTTATTTTACAAAACAACATTTTCTCAGCACTTTCTTTTTGCCTGCCAATAAGCTCAGAGAAAGACAAAACAATTACTTTCTGGGAGCAGATTAATTTTTACTTTGTGAGATTGTCATTTGTTTTTTATTAGCGAATAATATTTGCACCCAAAGTGGCAAAGTCGCAATTTACTTAGTGTCATATTTCGTAGTTTTAAATTTCATATTATTTAATCGGAGCTATATTATTAAAAATATATATTTGCTACACTTTTTAGCGGTAGTGTATAAGTAGGTGCTACCTATATATTACCAGCAACTTACGGCCGTTTTCAATAATCTATCTATCTATCTATGGATTTGGCTACGAAAGTTAAAATTTCGACATATTTTCTATGGAGCTTATGTCTTAATTCGAACTTCAGTAGCCAAATCCATAGATAGACCCTTAGGTCTTAGGGGATAAAGAGCGTGCTTTGTGTTAAGTTCTTTCTAATAAAAAAGTCTATAGAATGACCTCTCATTTGACTGTAGATAATTACTTTTATAGCTGCTATAGGCTACAGTTGTCTACAAGGTTAGAACTTAGAAGTCACACTTGACATGTCACGTATTTAAATATGTATGAGGAGGCTCTATCCTTGAATATTAACTATAGACGCTAGGCCACACACAGATCGATAACATAAACTAGATACCTAAGTCACATCGTAGCAAAGTAATTACTAATTAGGTTTACGAAAAAAAAGTCTTGTCATTGTCAGTCAAATCAATCAGTTATTTTTATCGTCGGGTCGGCAGCGCGCTCGTGATGCCCCTGGTGTTGCAGGCGCCCATAGGCTACGGTAACCGCTTACCATCAGGCGGACCGTACGTCTGTTTGCCACCGTCGTGGTATAAAAAAAAAAAATTCTTACGGTAACCCTGTTCGGTAACCGCTTACCATCTGACTCATCGGATTGATTCCGAATAGTAAACTTTTTTAAATCTTAGAACGACGTATTTTTACAGCTTAAGTTATTAAGTGTTAGAAATTAGTTTCATCATTTCAGCCTATTGCAGTCCACTGCTGGTTGTAGGCGTCTCCTAACACGCGCCATAGCACTTTGTCCTCCGAGTAAAAATTAGTTTCATCATCATCATCATATCAGCCCAATGACGTCCACTGCTGAACATAGGCCTCACCTAATTTCCGCCACAGCGAGCGATAAGTTCTCGAGTGGCGGCCACGTACTGGAAAGCGCAGCGTGGGGCGGCCCCCCGCCAGATGGACCGACGATCTGGTAAAGATTGCGGGTGGCCGTTGGATGCAGCGAGCGATAAGTTCTCGAGTGGCGGCCACGTACTGGAAAGCGCAGTGTGGGGCGGCCCCCCGCCAGATGGACCGACGATCTGGTAAAGATTGCGGGTAGCCGTTGGATGCGGGCGGCACAAAATTAGTTTACCGTACTTATTGAAAATTAAAAACTGATTAATTTAGGATTTTTTTCTACATCCATCTATTTTTTTAACATTCTGTTTTATAACTTTAAATAAACTGACAGTTCTGGCCGAAAATATTCCGACAGCTCAGAATCAGGGGGCTGGTGGGTTGTAGATACGTCTATTTGCCATTTGCCACCGTCATGATATAAAAAAAAATAATAGAAAACTCGAATCAGGGACGAGTTATACATTTTTATTTACTGAATAGAATATAAACTTTTTATTTGCTAAGAATGTAGGTATAATAATAAGGTCTTACAAACTCAAAGTGAATCCTTGTACCTATCTACATACTGCCTATGAGACATACAAAAATTAAAAATACTTATCTTCTTCTTCTTATCGTGTGGCTTGAGGCACACCCTTCTGTTGGAATTTATCAAGTCGCAAGTCGCTTCCAAATTGACTTAACGACTACCACATTAAGTAGGTAACCGGGACCAACGGCTTAACGTGCCTTTCGAAGCACGGAGACGGTCGAGAATGAAATTGCCACAAACGGTCACCCATCATGGACTGACCTTGCTGAGTGTTGCTTAACTTCGATGATCGTACCTAACGAACATCTTAGTACATACCACAATGCTACGAGCGCCTCAAAAATACTTATGAGTTAACTATATTCAATTATAATGACTCATCAGCTAAGAAGTCAGCTACAGAGTAATAACATTTATATACCTACTAGAAAATCTGAATGTGGCTTTTAAAAATTCTTAGTGGTTGTTCTTTACACTTTGGTATTTGATTATATACAATAGGCGCCGGGCACATTACGGTTTATATTTTATAAATAGATGTGTCGGGGGGTAAATAATAGGTACCTAATATGAAAGTAGATAAGAATAGATAACAAACTAATGGATTGTTTGTTTGAATGTCAAACAAAATAATGTAACATCAATCATAATCACACTAGGTTTTACCATATTACAATGAATAAAATATTTAGATACAGTTCTTTGATTTCTGTGATCATAAGATTACATAATACAACAAGTAAATATAATTTAAAAATTTAATAACCCGACTACAAAAAATCAACAGATAACAAAGAAAAAACCGCAATAAAAAGACCGAAAATTTTTGTAATTATTATTCCTGATTAAATTTAAATATATAACATATGTAAGTATATATTTGTAATCTCCATTTGATTCCCTTTATTTTGATAAAAAAAAATTTCTTACAATTTGGCGTCAAAAGCCCGCCGTTTAAGTCTTTTTATTCTTAAAACCTATCTAAGGACACTTGGGTTTTCTAGACGAATCTAACGATACCCTAATTGTCAAAATCCATCCAGCCGTTTGGAAGATTCGTGGGAATAAAGAAATTTACAAACATACAAGATACGCGCGAAAAACAATACCCGTCCTGACAGTCGGGTAAAAAAGAACCTAATGCTATATAAATATTACCTAGTGTATTTTTATGTCATTATTAAGGCCTGCGCAGACTAGTAATAATTATTTTTCAGCTAAATGAAATAAAATGTTGGAGAAAAGATTCACAGAACATTTTATTTTAGATACATAAGGTAACTGCAATCAAGATGCAATTAAAAATATACTGTAATTCAAATGTCCTACGGCTTTATTTTGAATACTAGGTATACAAATTTGCTCTGCTCTTCAAGCCAGTCTACGTTTTGATATGAAAGTTGAAACACATCTCCTTTCTCTTGTCTAGTCTCTTTTTTCTTGGAGTCCGGTTTTTAGCGGTGATGATGCAATCGATGTATGCTGTAACGATTTCTTTTTATGATCAGATAATTCTTAAACTTCATCATCATCATTTATCAGCCCAATGATGTCCACAGCTGGACATAGGCCTCACCTAATTTCCAACGGCCATTCGCAACCTTAACCAGATCGCCGGTCCATCTGGTGCGAGGGCGTCCTACGTTGCGCTTTTCAATACATGGCCGCCACTCGAGAACCTTTTTTCTCCAGAAAGAAAGAAAGAAAGAAACATATTTTATTATGTCCGATAGCAGTCTAGTGGCCATCAGTCCACTCCCGATTACAAAACGGATAGCTAATATCACAAGGAGTAACTTAGGCTACTTTGGTTTTTAAAAAAATCAGGGTTCCTTAAAAAAAAAAATCCATGAATGCGGGATAAGTTGTCCATGCGAACGAAGTCGCGGGCACAGCTAGTTATAAATAAATTACACCCAGACACAGAACAAACAATCATGCTTATCACACAAAGATTTGCCCTGAGTGGGAATCGAACCCACGAGCTCCGGTTTAGCAGTCAGGATCACTAAACACTAGCCCACTATTCTAGTAAAATATCGTAATGGCACGGAGTAAAGCGTTGTTTACTACTACTGAGGAATATGTGCCCAATTGTGGGCCTCGTTGCACCAAGTCCAGCGGCGATGAATGTGCCTTTAAACACCAATTAAGCAACAAGGTTGCCGCTCAACTCTATATCATGCTATCTTATCTACTCAGCTAATCACCTGCGTGTGTTTAGTATACAGCTAATAACATTAGGAATAGCACCCTGTATCCATAATTAACTACAATAATGTTATTGTTGATCGATTTTTACCTTGCTTCGATGTGACAGGCATTGTCTGAATACCTCATAAGCATTTGTGTGTCGCGGTTGAACGGTGTTAGTCGGCTGTATACTGTTGTGTCTTTGCATCTATAGAGGAGAGCGGCAACGCCAATAAATGTGAGTAGAAGTTTTTAAAGTAAACTTTACTAATAAAAAAGAAATTAAGAACTTACAAAGCTTTAAACCTCTTTGCAATGAAGAGGCATGTAGTGTAGAGGTGTGTAGACATTACAATAACGTATCATAATCAATGTTTACTGTTTAGTCCTAAAGTTTAGAAACTCTCTTCAAAGACAACAGGAACAGGTTAAAATTCACTTGTGGTATAATTTTTCCAATATATCAATATCGAGTTTCTACAATAAACGAAATTTTTTGTGTACCTACCTATATTAATAAAAAAATATCCGCCTTTAAATCCGCCGTAAAATGCCGGGAAAACATGTAAGTTTTTTTTATATTACAAGATAACGCCCGCATTAGGGAACAAGCCCGTGTCGCGGGAGGTTTTACAGACATAATATAATCAACGGAAACAAAGTACATAAAATTAGATCTTTTGTGTTCCTATGTATCTAAGCAGTTAAGTACACCATCAGCTGCCCACAGATTTTCTCCATCATTCAGTCTATACAAAGGTAGTCTTAAAGAGATCGCTCTTAGCGATCAGACCACCCATTAAAACTATTTTTATTGGATGTTAAGTTCCTTACGCTACTGTAATTTATATTTATGGCAAACCTACAGTAAAGAGTATTCTATCTATCTATATAAGTAGGAATTTACAGCTCCGTGAACGTTTTGTTTGAATACAAAATTATTTATCTAAACAAGTAATTACATAATCTGGTAATTTAGGTAATTCTGGACAGATAGTTATAGGTACGTAATTCCCACGTAACAACGTTTCAGTCTACAATATTACGTTGTTACATGGGTAGACCAATCTAGAGCACTATTAGCGGGTAATCAAATAGATTGTTCAAACGATGACAAAGGCTATTAGTCAGAGGTAATTTCTCAGCGTAGGCTTGGCGACCTACCTCATGACTCAGACTTACTAAGCCGTGACTGTGTACAATTTTAAACCAAATAATACGTAATAGCATATGGATTTATTAGCGTCAAACAAAATTTACGTAAACAGACGCAATACTGCATAAGTGGTCCAGTAGCAGTGTGAAAGATTGCTGTGCAAGAGGCACTCTGTTTGATTCCCCTTCGGGGATTAGGCCTTCAGCACACGAGGTGGTGGGGCGGGCCGTTCTTTTTCAGCCGTGGCCGATCGTGAAAGCGGCCACCTCGTGTCCTGAAGGCCTTAAAGGTGTTAACCTATGTTTAATCCTGATCTATGGATTTAATTACTGTACGAGGCAAATATTTGTGTAACACTTCTTCTCACACTTACTAAAACAAACGAAAAAAAAAATACCCTTGCTCGCATTACTGTTGCCAACCTATTGCGAGTTAATTTATTAACTTCTAGGTAGGTAATTTAAAATGTGTCTGATTAGGATGTCCCATAAAAAGTTTTTAAATCCACCAAAACTTCAGTCTGTACATTTAAAAGACTTCTATATAGACCTACAGGTCCATAGCTTGAAGTTTGGGCAGGTAAATGCCACCTCGATCCCTCTAGACAACGATTTAGGTGGGTCCCATTCAGGGAGTGGCAGGAAAGTTGGAAGTGATCGTATTGAACGGAATACTCATGTAATAAACTATGTCAATATTATAGTTGTCTAGAGACATATTTGTACCATATAAACCGCGTGGGAATTTCTAATATGAACATAATTAAAAAGTAACCCACTTTGCCACTACGTTGACCTATATAAGTCGTTATTGGCGTAAATAATTATAGTACGTTGTCGATAGTCGTGTCTGTGGTGAGTGTGATCTATTCTAGTGGAAGAATCAATAGTATATTATTACTACGTTAGTACTCGTACTATTACTTATTCTGTGGTATTACCACCTGTTTTCATTTATATTTGTAATTAGCTACTTAACGTAACAAGTTCGTTTTAGAGTTTCAGAACTATTTCTTTGAAGTTGAAATGGCACTTTTTTTACTTTCGTAATTTTCTTTACCGTTATTTCTTAATTATGATAAGGCAAAATAGCAAAAGTACTTAATTTAAAATACAAACATTTTGCATTGATTTTTGTTTTCCACTAAAACTAGAAATTGCGAGGCGCTCATAGCATTGTGGTAATGAGATGTGCGTTACTATTATCAAGGTTAAGCAACACTCATCAAAGTCAGTCCATGATAGGTGACCGTTTGTGGCAATTTCATTCTCGAGCGTCTTCGTGCTTCGGAAGGCAGGTAAAGCTGTTGGTCCCGGTTATCTCTTTGAATCAAGTTAGAAGCCTTCTGCGCGATTTGAATAACATGAGACCTATAAAATGATTGAAAGGGATTTCACTACTGATTCTGAACGAACTACTTTCAAAATTAAGTAGTAAGTATTTTTAAGTAGGAATAAAAGTGTATAGGTACGTACTACTGATATAATCAGAATTCATAAAATCGTAGTCTAATCTATAATTTGATCCGTGTCCATTGTAACGAAACAAACGTAGACTCTGTAATTATGATCATATAAAACGTTAGCGATCGATACAGTTTTCAATATATATGTAAGTTTTTAGATTTTTATCAAGATAATAATATATTATATGGGGTGTTTTAGTGTAATTTGTACTGACATGCGATACCTAGTTTGGCTAAAGCATTTAAATTAGGCGCACGTGACACTTGTTCCGCTATCGCCATCACGCCGGATTTTTTAATACGAATAGATAGGTTAGGTTTCTAGATTCACGAATAATATAGCATAGCCAAAGTTATGGATACTCATAATATCATAATAATAATGTCCCACTCCTGGAAGAGGGTCTCCGTTTTATGAAGAGAGCTGAGAGGGTATATACCACAATCCTAAAACGCTGGCCCTACGCGCGTTTGTGTTCTTGGATTAAACATATCGTTAGATTAGACATTTGCTCTAATGATATGTAAATTTCCTCACAAATGTTTTCCATTACCATTAATTAACAGGTGGTCAGTTATATGACCAGTATATATAATCATAAATGGTACAAAGTGAATCTGCAACTGGTCGGACTATGTCCAAAAGTCGACGACATATGGCTCATATGAGGATGACTGGCTGGTCAGTATCGAACTGGGGCCTTATTTTTTGCATGTTGATTGGTTTCTCATTTGGTCACTACCGTTTAATAATAATAATAATATTCTACCACATTCACACAGCGCCATCTAGTCCCAACCAAAGTAAGCAATTATATTTGCTTGTGTTATGGGTACTAAACAACTGATATACTACTTAAATACATTTTTTTTTTGTAATTACATACATATTATAGATAAATTACAACCAGACACAGAACAAACCTTTATGCTCATCACACAATAATTTGTCCTGGGTGGGGATCGAACCCACGACCTCCGGCTTAGCAGTCAGGGTCACTAACCACTAGACCAACAGGCCAGTCAGTTTAAGATATATGTACATACATTTTCTCGGTTATTTAAGATTAATGCAGTTGTATTTGTCCACAGCCTGCTTTAATTACGACAACGTGTCTTCTAAAGGCTCCAAGGGAGACAAAGGGGACAAGGGAGACAAGGGAGACAAAAACGACGTCATGGATAACGGTAAGTTGCTTTAGCGCAATTACATTTTTTTTCATTTTCATTGGAGCCCATACCGTCAAAAACGTTAAGGTTTCAGCGATCATTCCTCCCACGTACGTGCAGGCTCTGGGGTGAACTTCCCACAGCGGTGTTTCCTGAGCGCTATGACATGTCCTTCTTCAAACGAGGTTTAAAGAGAGCTATTCTCCAAAGGTAGGCAGCGGCTTGGCTGTGCCCCTAACATTGCCAACGTCTTGAGCGGCGGTAACCACTTACCATCAGGTGGGCCGCTTGCTCGTCTGCCACTTCAGGCAATAAAGAATTACAATCCTCACTAATATAAAAAGTGTTTGTTTACTGTTGTTGGTTACGCTTTCATGGCTAAATTACTGAGTAGATCTTAATGAAAGAAACAAAGATAATCTAGGACCTGGAGGAGAAGAAGAAAGAAGAAAGGGATTTTTTTTTATATTGGCACCATCAAGGATTCAAAATATTGTGAGCGTTGAAAAGCTCAATAAATACTATAGAACCTATGGATCAAATATATGTCCTCATGTGAATGGTTCAATAAAATATGCTGTACATTATGCAATAAGTTGTAGTCACCCTTTTCAACAAAAATATCTAATGATGGTGCCAATATATTAATGAACTCGACGGTACCTACATGATACATATGTTATAGTTTGCAATATTGTGCATTGATATGTTTATATATTTTTAAATGTTTATGCAGAAGCTGCGTTGCGTATTAAATAAAAATGTTACCATTTTGCCAACGAAATGCTACAATTTCCAATATTAGGACACCAAAAGGGCTCATGTTGCGCGCTTTGTGGGTCGTAAACGCATAATTTTCACTTTACAGTTAGCAATAGGGTCTACTAAAGAGAAATACAGGCCTATTCATCCGGGTCTAAACTTTCTATAACATTAAACATATTATAACACTAGTAAAATACAGTAAGATTTCATACCTCTAATAGTTCCTTTTCGAAACTTGCGATAACAGTGATTTATTTAGGAACAAAACAAATGATTAAATTCCTATATAACTTTTTAACCAAATAATATTTACTGATAGTAAAAATGTTTTCCTATATAGCCGGGCAAGTTTACGACGTATAATAAAGTCGTTGGATTAGAAATAATTAAAGTGCCTTGTAGTAGTTATTAGCAGTTTGATTACGTGTTAAAGGATTATCACGCCACCAGGTCACGGCGTCACGGCATACGGGCTTCCAATGTTACCATTATTAGAAGGCAATGACCTGAGGGTATTTCACACAGTTTGTTTGGGTTCGTAGGTTTTTAGGTTGTATTCAAGTTTATAATATCGAGGACATCGTCGCCGCCGATGTCCTCGAAGAGGTGCTTCTTCTGCGCTAAGCACCTCTTCATCTGAGTTATAACTCATTATGTCTCTGAGGACTATCAGCGGATCCTTGTTCCGAATGCTCTCGAATGTCGCATATAGTTGCATCGCACATATCGCACAGTAGGCGGCCCCTCGCTATATATACCGGCGATCTAGTAAAGGTTGCGGGTGGCCGTTGGTTGCAGGCGGGACAAAATAGCTCGCTGTGGTGGAAAGGTGAGGCCTATATCCAGCAGTAGAAGTCATTGGGCTGATATGATGATGATGGTGATATGAAGGATACACAAGAAATGTGTATAAGACCAGCTGTTGCGCGCGGCACGTTCTCCATGCAATTTAACTTCGTGACCAGATTTTTTGACAATTTTTCTTCTCATGAGAACCTTCCTCAGGCTTCAATGTATTATATGGTATTAAAAAAATTGCTGAATTCATACAACCGTTCTCAAGATACGGCCTGATCAAGGGAACAGCGATTTGACCAAGCGACTTGATTTTATTACATAATTACAAACAAAAGTATTATTATTTAGCCACTACTCAGCTCCTATTCGTCGTAGCGTGATATTATAATTTTAGCGTTCCACGATAAATGGGTAACCCTAAACAAAAAAAAAATAATTGAATCAGTTCCTGATTACTGCGTTAAAAATCTAAACACCTTTGAATGGGGATCATATTATAAAAGAGTTCAAGGTAAAGCAGATAGGGTTGTCAAGCGTTTATAACTTTGAGCGTGTGAATGTAAATATTGTACATACCTATATGGTTTATTTAAAAAGAAGTTTATGTGTAATATAATTATTACAGCACTTAAATTATATACCTACTCTGACTCGGAATACATATCTGTGAATTGCACAAATATTTGCTCCGTACAGAGATTCAACACAGAACACCCGATGGCGACTAGAATACACATAACATTCAATTTAACAACACCAAATTTATGTGGACTGTTAAATTGAATGTTATGTGTATTCTTTATTGGAGATCCTTAAATAAATACATAATTATTTTAATAAATCCTAATAAAGAAACTTAAAAACTTAATCAGTGTACCAAAAAAGGTGACAATGACAACCCTAAGTTGGTGTTATTTTGATTAATTTACTTAGAATTCTTGTAACAGCTTGATAGATGGTATCGTCAGCTGTATAAAAGCTGTAAAAGAAACAGACTGAAGCTATCGTAGACAATAAGCATTGTTCGAACAAATTTTGCGTATTAACCTCCATTACATACAAGCTATTTAATAGAGATGTGTTATCAAATAATTAGAATATTTTACGATAAGTAAATATTATGTGTAATATTGTAGTTCTTTACATAAATAAAATAAGCACAGGTAAAGGGAAAATATTTTACGAAAACATCATAATCGAACAAACGTATACTCCGTCTTTTCTTACGTGACCAAACTGGAAAACAAACCCGACTCGGTAGCAAAATCACGTCTTTGTGTCTTTATCACACAGGAAAACCCACTGAACTATATTTACAATTATAAAAGAAATATCCACAAGACTCAAAACACCGAAATATTCATTAAAATACACCATTTTAAATAAGATTTAAGTTAAAGTAGAAATCCAAACCAATTCGATTTAAATCTTTTGACATTGTGATATCTAGTATTCTATATAGTTTGTCTATGATACATCCTGATGTATCGATATAATGAAACTTGATGAAATATTTTTATCTGAATTTAGACAATATATTGCTTTATTTATTTATTTATTTAAAACTTTATGCACATTGGTACAAGGGCGGAGTTAGGCTGAGTTTCCACCAGAGATGTGCTTTATTTACCTGACGTAAGGTAAATGAAGCTTTAGCTTCTATTGGTTCCTAATAAACATCTCATCCTCGCACATCTCTGGTGGAAACGCAACCTTAATGCCGTACTAACTAACCGATTCGTATATGAAAGAAAGAAAGAAATCTATTTTCATTATTTTAACCCATAAATGTCACACAGCTGGGCATGGGTCTCCCCCAAAGATTTTGGTGGTAATTTAGCCTACAATACCACGCTGGCCAGACGGGTTGGTATAGAGTTTTTCTTTTCTCACAGTTACTTAAGGAGTCGCCTTTTACGACACCCACGGGTTGAAATGGGGGAGTAACATTATGTACTCTAAATCCGTCACTATACGGATATATTATAGATAGGTAACTAATATTATAAAGCTGAAGACTTTAATCGATTGTTTGTTTGCTTTATCGCCTTAATCTCAGTAATTATTGGACGAATTTTTAAAATTATTTTTGTGTTGTATAGCTTATTTATCGAGAAAGAATATAGGCTATCACGCTACGGCTAATAGGAGTTGAGCAGTGGCCAAATAAAGAACGACATCTAGTAAAAAATAGCTGCGGGCGACAGCTATTATGTAGATAATATACGTTGAAACACAAAAGTCTGCATAGACGTCATTGCAGAGACACTTTTGGCATACGCCCGTATAAGTAGTTTATGTGAGGCCGGATCTGTTTTACAATTTAAAGTACACGTATCAACATTTCCTTTCTACGCTCCATTTACTGCAGTACAGATGGCCTCCTATGATTTCATCCATTGTTTTCTTAGCGATAATGTGATATATTCTCTATATCGTTTCTGAGCTTGTACACAAGCTTGTATACAAGATTGAATTGAGTTTGTGTCATTCGTGGGTTTACAGTCAATACAGTCAGTTTCGTTGAGAGTTCTTTTATCAGAATGTTGTGTAAAAAATCGTATCATAGAGGTAATCGTGAAGCTTATATATGACTTGAATTTTTGAGTGACGTGAAATATTCATTCGTTTTTACAATTTCTATACACGTACATACCGTAAGCTATGTATGTGTGGAGAATTTGCGTAATATTCTATTGAACATAGCAAGCTCGAATTTAACTTTGTGCTACTTTTGTTACTTTTATTAAGTTTGTGCAAGTCTTCGTGTAGGGCAGACTTAAGAGCGTATTTACAAACAGAGTGGCAAACTGGCAACGTCGCAATTTACACTCTTTGCGCTGTAGCATGGTGCGGGTGACAGTTGTCTGTATGACTAGACTAGAACATTCTGGTTGGGTTTTATATAATTTACTACAGTTATTAATGATTTAATATATTACGAAAGTGGTACAGCTGAAATACTAAGTCATATTTTCTAAATCGCGGCTACTTTCATGAGTTAAACGAAATGTTAGAGAAACTGTCACCCGCACCATGCTACAGCGCAAAGAGTGTAGTCATATTTCGTGGTTTTAAATTTTTATTAGGTATTTAAGTAATCGGAGTTATAATTATTTTAAAATTATGTTTACTTGCTACACATTTTAGAATTACGTGATGGTGTATTAAAAAATAAGTATCCGTAATGCTTACAGTTATTTTACTATAAATCAATTAATTTAACTCTTTGAAGCACTAAAATTCAATCAGATCAGATTACGTTAAATTATATTAAAAATGTATGTTATTTGTGGATTTAATACGTACAGTATTGGTTCTACAAATAACTCTAAGTTAATCGAGTTGATATGCATATATAGGTACTTATATAATAAGGTATTTGTGATTAATTTTGTTGCGGTGGGTTCTAAGACAGTTAGATTAGGCATTCCCTGGGAATGCGGAGTGATATTACTCGCTATTTGCAAGGATTCATCGCTGTTAATCCAGCCTTTCAGGAGTTTTAGTGGTGGGTAAGCCTGCGGGTGGGACTCTCCCGTAATCAATCCAGAAAAGTAAAGAGTGAAACAGTTATAAATTTTAATATTCAATCACCATCCTCACAAACTTGCGTAGGTACTTGTATCTTTATGCTAATACATCGTAAAATCCCGTGTAGGTATTTTTAATAGAAGTTATTATAACAACCTAATGTTTACTGTAAAAAAACGTAATAAAAGTCGCCCCAGGCTGAAACTGAAACATTTTCAGAATCAGCGAGTTTAGAGTTGAAACCCGGTAGTTTGTCTATTTTGCACTAAGTATATAGGTATATTAAAAATGTATTAAAACATATTTTTATGTGCTTAATAAGTAGCTATTTGTCTTTGGTCTTGTTTTACCATTGGCAGTTAAGCGCATAAAAACTGCTTGAGACTTTGACAGATTTTATATAAAAATATCATTATGTCAAAAATCTGTCAAATAAGTTTCTAATAGGCTATCTATCACTTATAAATTTACCAGTAGTGAAACCGGTCCTCAATATACCTACCAAATGTAAATACCGGGTCTGTAATACTACTACTACTAATAAATTGAAACTTAATTTGGACTTTATAAAGTACCAAGGCACTTACGACAACGAAGCTAAAGACATACCTACCTAAGAATGTAGAAGTTATTATCATTTAAAGCAAAAACCTATTTGTTACTCTAACATATAACTGTGGCGGCTTGTAATGTCTCTACCCTCATTTAGCCTCAGTCGCTAGTTACAGTCGAAGGCTTGAAGACGTATGTGAAAATGTGGAATAAAAGGAAATATTGAACACGTGCATAGTGCGGTTTCATTAGCTATAGTTAGTAATGGACAAAATGTATCGTGGTAAACCTAAAACTAAATCGAATAGTAAGTACAGTGCTTTATATATTCGTTTTTATGAAACCAACATTTTTGTTTGAACAATTTGTTCTACAGACATCATGAGTTCATTGATTGTAAAATATGATAGGTATCTATCATACCGATTAGTAAATGTGTTCATTGAATAAAAGGCATAGTTATTTTTCTGAACCATCAAATAAAAGTTGTTCATCGATTAAAGTATAACCTGACTGAATATAAAAGTAAAACAATAGAACTAATTTATTCATACAACTGTCATTTTTAATTTGTTTATGTTATATTTTATCCTATCAATAACTCCCATTTGACGGGTCAGAAACCGGGCATAAATGCATTAATTAGTGTGCAATTATAAAAACTATACTGAAATTAATGATGACAACAGAAAAAAATAATTCGAGAAAGTTCCATGAACGATTTTTAACAAAACCGATTCGAAGAAGTTGTGTTATCCTTTCAATATAATCGAAGAAAGTTATCATATATATATGTTAGGCCTGTATTGTTTGATGAAGTAAATAATTAAGCAGTGTATCGATTGACCCCAGTTGTGGCACTCGCTTGGCAACCCCTACTATTAGTACTACTACAAGTAGGTATACAGTGAAAACTGAATATGTGTCATGCATGAGGGAAATGACTAACGGTACTATTTCAATTGCTCAATTTGTATATTATAATTTTTTTGGATTCTTTTTGTAATATTATTAAAATTGTAGGTATGGTTTTTAATATTTTGTGTAATTGAACATTTATATTTTTTTTTGAATTTTGATTGATTAGATAACAGCACCCAGTCAAATAGCACTTGCGCGAATCGCACCTAACATATGCCTCGAAGAGTACCAACCAATATTTTTGCAAGGTGGCTAGGTTGGTTTATTTCTTACGAACAGCGTAAGAAATAAACCAAATTTACAAACAAAAATATTGATTGGTGCTGTTTGAGGTGCGATTCGCGTAGGTTCTATTCGACTGGATACTGTTTGAGGAATGCATCATTTAAATATGGTAGCCTAATTTATTATTATTGTCATTCGTCATCATCATCAGCATAATATAGTTGTTCATCTTTGGCAAATACTTAGTAGAACGTTTGCAAAGATATAATCATGCTTTTCCTTTTTTTGACATTGATAGACACTATCTAATAAATAATGTCGATCTATACAATTTCAATGCGTAGAAGAAAGTGAAATTCTTTTGTGAATTATTTATAAATGTTATGAAGGATAAATGTGTTCATTGTTCAGGAACTAATAAAATAATTAAGATACATAAATGATTTACCTATATTAATATATATTAGTAGCATTTCCTTTTACGATTTACAACATTTTCTATTCACAGGGTAGGTTAATTAATATACAATTTTACAAAATTGCTATTATTATTACGGCTTTTCGGTGTTTATAGCGATACAAATCTTTTGTATAGCAAAATATAGGTCAAGGAACAATTTAGGATTTCATCGTTTCCTTCGTGATCGCGTGTTCGCGTCCACTTGTTTACTGTGTTGAATGGTGACGTATTTATGACGTATTATGGAATTAATAATGACGTGTACATTGTTGATTAAATTTATTTATTTTTATGATAGGCTTTGGTTTCAGAATGGCTATAGATTTTTTTAGAATGAAGTGAAGACTGTGAGCTGAAAAATTGTTGTTTTTTTTTGCTTAAATTTCTAAACATGTTTAATGTTTAGAATGTGCTGGTAGAATAATTTCATAATTTCGAAAAAGTTTTGTAATTAATTTTTGTTCTGCCTTTTACGTGAAAGAGACTTAAAATAGTAAACCATCAATATTATATCATTAAACATTTAAATGGGATACCTACTGTATTTACAATGCAATTCGTAGAAAATCTGCTATCTTTACCCTTAGGGGTAAAGTTACTATCACGGATCCGAATTCCCCGCGGGCGGAGTCACTAGCAACATCATCATCATCTCAACCCATACGCTTCCCACTGCTGGGCACGCGTCTTCTCCAAAGATTTTGGAGGGAATTTAGCCTACTATGCCACGCTGGCCAGACGGGTTGATATAGGTTTTATTTCGAATTTGCCTTTTCTTACTATGCTCTTGGCTGCATTACTACCTTAGTCGCCTTTTACGACACCCACGGGTAGAGATGGGGTAGTGACATTATGTATTCTTAATCCGTCACCACATGGCACTATACAATTCGTCAACTTGTTCTCGAATTTTTGTTAGTTTTAAGTAGATTTAGACAAACATAAAGACTAAGATGTTTTGTTTGTTTGTAAATTACAGTAGCATGGCACAGACCGCTGTCGGCGACGTCCAGGCAGGAGGAGGAGCTCATGCAGAAGTCTGCGCGTGCCCTTTCTAGTGCCACAGAGCCGATCGACAAGCTGCGACTGCTGTGTCTCTCGAGAGGCGCATCCGGTATACTAGGGCTTGGAAGGTATCTGAAACTATCAAAAAAATCTATTCTATTTATACAAGTGGTTTCCAAAGACGATTGCACTGCGATCCACTAAATAAAATCTTCCAGATTTGTGACTCAACTATTCATTCTTAAGAGAGAAGAATGTTTGTCGATGTAACTTTGAATTACCTTTAATTTTAGTTACGAAGAACAGTGAAAGATCAAGTTATTTTATTATTTAAAATTTGGTTCCTATAACATACAAAAAACGATGCGAAGATAACGCTCCAAACATGATATTTTAAATATGTATGCAATATTTATAATATAATGATTTCAGAATCTTCCGACGTATGGATGACGATGGCAGCAAGCAACTGAGTAAGGCAGAATTCATCAATGGTATTAGGGAGACGGGACTGGAACTAAGCCATGCGGTAATGTAGTAAAATAGAATAACTTTATAAGATCTTATGGTGCGTCTATACTCTATATGACGCGAGCGCTCTCACCATGCAGACGAGGCGAGACAAGAAGGAACAAGGTACAAAGCGAGAGTAGCATGTACACTCTCGCATTCGTCAGGCCTCACGGTGCCTGACCGAAAGCATAGTAAACTAAGACCTCGAAAGAAAAAACGAAGAGCATAGTATACTGGTTTTTTTTTAACTTTCGCGACTTGTGCATATTAAACTATTATGCAACGGGGTTACGTCGAGCAAATAAATAAGGTATTTCATATTTAAGGAATATGAAATACCTTATTTATTTGCTCGACGTTTCGATTGAGTGATTGACCACCACGGTCGGTGTAAATTGTGCCTCGACTTCTATACGTTTGAGAATACAAGCGCGGTTAGAAATGTAAGAAATTATTAGATATAACTTAATATACTAAACATGTTCATGTCCACCTTTTGATTTTGAACTGAACCGAACCAAAACTAGACTGATTCTGTTTGTTTTTATTATAGGATGCAGAACAACTGTTCAACACTTTCGACACAGACAACAGCGGTTCTATCAGTCTTGACGAATTCCTCGTTCATATTCGCGTAAGTATCGGCTTATGTTTGACAGTAAACGTCAACCGAATATCGTTCTATCTATCTGCCCACTAAGCTCTATCAGACCTTCATCATCATTATTACAACCCATAAGTGTCCCACTGCTGGGCACGGGTCCCCTCTAAACATACAAGCCTACTATACTACGCTGGCCAGACGGGTTGCTCTAGGGTTTTGTTTCGAGTTTTCCATTTCTCCCAATGCAGTAGAAAATCTAAGCGTAAGTACTGATGAAAGCGATTTTAGTTTTTATTGTAAGGATTTTGTGGTAATTTGCAGCCTCCCATGTCGGAATCTCGTCGGGCTATAGTCGAGCAAGCTTTCAGGAAATTGGACAAGACAGGAGATGGCGCTATTACCATTGATGACATTCGTGGTGTCTACTCTGTTAATTCACATCCAAGGTAAATAAAAATTGTTTGGCACTCGTTTACTTAATGTTATTATTAGAATGACCAAACTACTTTGAATATTGACTGGCCTGTTAGTCTAGTGGTTAACTGGTTAGTGACCCTGACTGCTAAGCCGGAGGTCGTGGGTTCGATCCCCACCCAGGACAAATCTTTGTGTGATGAGCATGAAGGTTTGTTCTGTGTCTGGGTGTAATTTATTTATAATATGTATGTATTTACAAAAAAAAAATGTATTTAAGTATATCAGTTGTTTAGTACCCTTAACACAAGCAAATATAATTGCTTAATTTGGGACTAGATGGCGCTGTGTGAATGTGGTAGAATATTATATATTGACTAAGCTATTAATTCATTGAATTTTAATTTCATCATTTAAGGTCTCTTGTGATGTATTACGTTGTACTGGTTGATCGACGCGGTCAGGACACCTCTTGTGTGGGTAATACAACACAGCTAACGCAGAACGCATGAACGCGATAGGTCTCTTATTTTTGAAGATAGTCTTTCCAAAGGTTTATCAGCAAGTCAGTGCCGACTTAGCTGAGATATGCAGAACACACCTAGCTGCTTATCTACTAAAAAGGTCAATTTAGTGCATCGACCTGACTAGACTGTCACAAAGGCGTAGCGGTAAAGGTGGCCGCCATGTGACGTGGGTTCGATTCCCACACGAGGCTAATATTTGTGTGATGCATAAACATTTGTTTCAAGTCTGTATATATTTGCTTCCGTTATGAAGTATCCCGTGACACAGAACTTCGTAATAACTGGGACAATTTGATTACATTGTTGATTGTGTTGAATGACAAGTTATAATTATTATGTTCGTTTTATATTTCTAGATACATGAGCGGTGAAGACTCAGCGGACATGATTCTGAATAAGTTCCTCGCTAACTTTGAATCGGAGGGCACTGTTGATGGCAAGGTATCTACTTTAATCATCATCATCATATTTTCAGCATTTTTAGAAAACTCTTGAGGAGGCCTATGTCCAGCAGGGGAATGCAATAGTATGTTTGTATATTAAATAGTGCAAGCGATGGTGGCTGAATGGATAAGGGACCGGCGTGCAAATCAAGCGGTCCGAGTTCGATCCCAACCGGCAGTACCAATGTGGATTCCACTTTGTGGAATTTATATGTACTAGTGAAGTGACTTACCATCTGCTAACGGTGAAGGTAAACATCGTGAGGAAACCCACATACCCTAGAAGAAATTCTATGAGTATGTCTGATCCACCAACCCGCACTAGGCCAGCGTGAGTGGATTATGGCCTAAACCCTCTCAGCTCTCTATTTAGAGGAGAGGAGATCCAAGCCCAGCAGTGGGACTTAATGGGTTGCTGATAAATAATGATGATGATATGATATGGCGACGGGACGAATGTATGAACGCAGACGCAAGTGCGACGTCTCTCTATGATACCTTCGAAATGGTTCATACATTACAACTTGCTCACGTCCGATGTCACCGTCCCAGCCCCGTTCGTGTGCTTAAAGCTTAAAGTCACCATAGATTTTTTGATTAAAGCATTTAGTGTTTTGAAGGATTTATTTATTTGTATAGATATTTTTCACAAGCATATCTTTTGGTAACAGGTGACCCTGGAGGAGTTTATGAACTACTACAGCAGCATCAGCGTGTCGATTGACAACGATTGTTACTTCGACCTCATGATGCGACAAGCCTACAAGCTTTAATTTAAAATCATACCGAAGTAAAAGTAATACTTCACAATTTCAGTTACAAAATTGAAACCTTTAAATTTTAACTTGGGATTTCTGTGCCCTTGGTAACTATCTCATAGGTCATAACAAATAGTACCTATTCGATTAAATGATTTCACTTATCTACATATTTTGTTAATGCAATCCGGTGCAAAATTTTAATTTAAAGGATACTACTTTATAAACATGGTAGATTTAAACAAGCTTCTATTGTATTTTCTGCCGCTATATCTTGATGAATTTAAAGATATGTTACAATCTGTTATAAATGTTGCTTAAAATATTGTGACTAAGTACTGCTGCGATTATTTCATTCGCTCGTATTTTCCTTATTTCATGTTTCTTGAGCACCACAATCTATTAAATATAATTGAACAGTACCACTGTCTTTGCGTCGAAGTGCACTTTATATTCCAAATGGTATTCAATTGCTTAGTTTATTATCGTGTGGTATGATATTTATGTTGATTTCATTAAATTATTTTGATTTAAAATGTTATTTTATTATTTAAAGGATGAATCTAATTGGTTTATACTGAAGGGGAGAAAATGCTGTGAGAATGTTGGCTTAAAGGGCCTATCGCTGACACGTCATGTTTTCAACTGCCTTGCTTTAAGCTGATTGGGGTATCCTCAATAAGGTGCCGGTTCTTAGCCAACTCCACGCGACAGTAACATACACACGTCTGTTGCTGTCACGCTGTGCGCGGAGTCACGACACTACTGGTTTCCATAATTATGAAATGCCCTTCGTAGCTATCGACGTGTCAGCGCCGGATTGCAAAGGGCCCCCTAGACAAGTGGCAATCGATTCGAGCAACAGAGATCCTTATAGAAGTTTAATTTATTTTTTTAAGAGGGGAAATGCATTACGCATACCGCCCCGTGCGGGGACACGGGACGGTTATTTGGGACTCGCCGGTCTGAAAAGGACTGGAATACCCACTAAAACCCCTCTGTGCACCATCGCTTCGCCGTAATGGGTGGGCCCTGGAACTTGTTACATCATCAGCAGCCCACCCAGCGACAGCCCCTTACGGGGCACCGACACCGGGCCCTATCGGGCCCTAACACCAAACGACAGCGTCCGGGTGCACTGGGGACGCTGTCGACCTTCGCGGAAAGGAGCGGGTGAGGGAGTGAACCCCGATCCCCCACCCGCAGCCTTTACTATGGCGGCATCAGGCGCATATGCGCTCGCTGACGCCGCCGCCCAGTTCGCCGGCGGCGAATCGGCTCCGCAAGGAGAGATTCCTCCCGAAGCCACTCCGCCGCCTCCTTCTGCGAGATGACCTCCTCGCAGAAGGATGCGACCGCTTCCCAACTCCTGTCGCTGCCGGCCATCAAGCTCATGACGGCCGGCAGCGAGAGGTCCTCTCCAACGACTCCGACGAGGCCACGGCGCAGCCCTTCCCACGCCGGACAAGACTCCAGCGTGTGCTGCGCCGTGTCGTCGTCGCAGTGCAGGCGTGGCAGACAGGACTCGATTCCCTCCTAGCGACCCTGTACAGGTAATGCCGCGCACCTGTTCGGGCAGAGGGGACTGCCCGTCCGCCCGAACTGCCGCCACCCGCCGATACACTTCGGCGAGCACTTCCGCCTCCAAGTCCCACGGGGGAGTCCCGGCCAACGCGCACGCCGCGTCTGCCGACACGGTGCGGTAACCGCGTATGGCTCTGACCGCCATCATTCGTTGAGGTCTCCTCAAACGATCTCTATTTTGGGCGGTTAGAGCCGCCGCCCACACCGGTGCGCCGTACAGCGCCATGGACCTGACTACCCCCGTGTAAAGTGCTCATGCCCTACGCTAAGGGTGCGTTTCCACTGAGGCGGAGCGGAGACGAGCTGTGCCGCGATTCACTAATCACATGGTTTGTAATCCACATGTCTTGTCCTCTCCGCTTCAAAGGATACAGTATTGGCGAAGAGGAGCGGAATTGTTTAAAATATCGGGTAAACAGGCTAGTGAGGTGGAGCGGAGCAGAGCGGAGACGAGCTGTGCCCCGAGAGACAAGCGGGGCGGAGTGGAGAGGGGCGGGGCGGGGCAGTGCGGAGCGGGGCGGCTCACTCACATGATAACATCATGCCCCACAATCTTCGTAATCAAAGCAGCTCCGCTCCTCCTCGCATATATATAGTCTGTGCGATAACAAGGAGGGCGCCACTTTACTTGAAGTGCTAACGAATATGACATTATAACAATAGGACAACATTTAGTTCCACTTTATTCCACTGCACAGCTGTCTGTGATAGACAAAACGTAAGACTTATCTATGGGTTATATTCTCTTTGATAGACAAGGTCTGTTTTTGGGTCTTGAGAAAGGATTTGTTATAAGCAATTTTAGTGTGATTTAAGTGATTTATACTACATTTTAAAGTTAATTAAAAGTATTTTACTAATATGAAAAATCATGAAACAAAGTATTTTGAGTGACTAAGTTAATTAACCTCGTAAGTTGAAGAAAAAATAAATATATAGAAACTAGCTATCAGTCGTGGCTCCGCTCGCGTGGTAGGTCGGTAAATAGTAGCCTATGGTGTTCCAGATTATAACATATCACTGTGCAAAATTTCATGCAAACATTTTCAGCCGTTATGGCGTGGTTGAGTAATAAACAAACACCCTAACTTTCACATTTCTATTATTTATTTTAATCATCATCATTATTTCAACACATAACCGTCTTATAATATTGTAATATTAGTAAGATTTAAATACTTGTACTGATAGTGATCATCAGTGGTCTAAATATGGTGGTGATAAGTCATTGGCGATTTGCAAAACATGGCATATAAAATTTTTCATAAATTCAATTTCGGCTATTAAAGAATGAGTTAGTTAAAAAAGTACTAATGTTGAGAAATTCCTCTTTCTCAACTTTTAGGACTATGTATAAGAATTGCGCTATTGCTCCCAGGTTAAATCCCTGAGTCAGGCGAAAACTGACTTATCATTTCACCTTACACTTATTGAATACCTATTGGTTATGGAGCAACTGGACCCGTGACCGTGGAGTCAGTTGCCCAATTGTATATTTTTATTCTTTCGGGCGACGGGAATCAATCAGAATATTATCAAAATATGATTAGAAAAACTATTGTTTAAAATTCTGTCCTAATACCATCAGCTACAAAATTATTTCATTTTGAATATTAACTATTTCCTAAAGTCATTAAATTTTAATATAACATAAAATATGGTAAATAATTTACAGAAGGTATATTATTTAATGTGTGCCCAGCAGTGGGACGTTTATGGGTTGAAATCATGAAATATTAATTATAGCATAGTTTTTTTCCTGAATACGCGCGCAAAAATATTATAGGACGATTAGGACCGCGACTCCAGTTGCCCTATGACCCTATTCCGGATGCACACCCTCTGATATTAACAAATATAATTTGCATTACAGATACAAGCATGTGTCGAACAATAGAAGCTTTGTTGCAAACTTTAGTGAGTGCCTTACAAATGATAGTGCGGATAATAATGATGGTACTGCTCATGATTGAAAACTTAATAAGGCTGATTCTCACAACAGTGTATAACATTTTGTCAGTTTTTTTTCAAGTGTGCTCACTTTTACCGATATGTTGTGTGTTCATATTAACTTCAAAGCTGAGGGGCATGTTGTGTGGAGGCGGTGGTAATTGTATGCCTGGAGGAGGACTGTGCAATTTTGTTATGACAGCAATAGTGCTCTTAATTGTGTACCAGGCATTAAAAGGAATGGGTTATATTGAGAGGATTTTTGCAGGAATGGGATATCAGAAAGTACCTTGAACAGGCGGAAGTTAGGTGAGGCCTATGTTCAGCAGTGGACGTCATTGGGATAATATGATGATGATGAAATACAACTGAGTCTAGTTACGAAGATTTTACAAATTATACTTGCATTATATAAGCTTATGTAATATGTATGGCGCCGACTCCACTGAACACAGAACGCTAGAACGCGCGCAGTGGGGTCGGCGCCTATATCATTAGATTATTTTAAAATATAATAAACATTATTATAAAAGTAATTTGTATTAAGTTTTTTTTTTCGTGTAGTGAAGGATTAAGAATATATAATGTCACTAACTCTGCATACACGTTCCAACGTTGTCGCCCCAACCAAATCGGAACGTCTGTTAATGGTTATACTGAGTAGTGAGTACTGTTAGGTAGATAATAATTCAGGCCATGACACGGCTTTCTGTGCAGTAATGACGTCACAAGGAGGGCGTTGCTTTGCTTCAAATGCTATCAAATAGGACAACATTTAGTTCCATTGCACAGCTGTTCGTGTCAGAATATAATTTTACTAGAACCCGTGCGGGGCTTCGCTCCCATCGTTCTTTATTTGGCCACTGCTCAGCCAAGGGCGGATCCAGCTTTGGCGCCAGGAGGGGGTCACATAGTCGTGATCAAGTCAAGAACTTATAATTTAATTTTGATAACAATAGATACAAGTAATAAGTAGGTATTTTATTAATGTAAGTAAGTACTGTACTTAAAAATATTTATTCTTTATTGTACACTTGAAAAACTTAACACATAATAACACGTACATATTGCCATCTTCTCTTGAAGACATCCAGAGAAGCACTATCACGCACGGAATGAGGCAGCCTATTTATATTCCATAACCGTGCTGAATGATTTGTCTTAACAGCTAAAGGTATGTCGAGGGGTATGACGCAAAACTCAGCAAAAGTGAAGCGACAGTGAGTGAGAGCATGTTTTTTCTTCATCTAAGGTTAATGTAGGCAATGTAGCTGTAGAAGCAGAAGCATCGGCAATACAATTATTTTCATCTGTAGTTGTTGTAGGTGAATTTTTCGAGTGAGCAATCTCAAGCCTTGGTTTCTTTGGGAAAAATGAATCTATTTTTTTTAATGAACGTTTCAATCCACCACTACCATCTCCTTTTCCCTTAGAATCACCCTGCAAGCAAAACCATGCAAATTTCACCAAGCAAATTACACACCCCACAACAGACAACAGACTGTTGCAAATACATATTAAATATATATACATAAAAACACCCACATTCGCTATAGTACAGGCTGGTGGCGCAGGCGCATTACCTCACAAATAAAGCAAAACCATGCAAATTTAACACCCCACATCAGACAACAAACTTTTGTAAACATATGAGTTATAAGTACATAAAAACATAATAATATAGGTAGTTTTACAGTCCACTGCATTTTCCATAAAGACCTTACTCAAGTTTAGGCCCCTACACGATACCTACTTACTTTAGGTAAGTATAGTGTTAAACAAGCAAAACTTTTCAGGTTCTCTAATATTTTATAGTTTTTAAAAATCTGTAATATACAAATAAAGTAAAAAGTAGGTAGTAAGTAGGTAGATTACTATTTACTTGTTGTAAATGCATGCCTGTTTTTATTTATAATATCTATTCCAAGATTATTTTTAAGTTTATGCATGCTATACCTATTCATTTTGTTGGTTGCTCTCTTATTTTATTTTTAAAAAGCATTAAAATCAGTGTGGTCACGACGATACACTTGATTTCATTGTGTGAATTTATCTAAGATTTTAGGTTAGGTCAGTAAGCTTAATGCTCTTCAATCTCCCTCGTCAAAAAAAAAATATAAGTAGGTACATAAGTCATGCAGCACTCTTTCAGTAAGTAGGTACCTACATATCTACCTATGAGGTACTTTATGAGCCTTAACAACAATAACATTTAAGTTAATTTAATTTAAAAATACACACGCACTGGAATAATGAGAAACTGATTACTTACCATTTCTTGTAATTAATGAATTTGCAGCAACAATTTTTAAGAATACTTATAAAGGTACACTTATAAACACATTAAGGTAAAGGCACCTATTACGGAGGTAGTCAAAATCGGCTCCTATTACGGTGGTATTTCTATTTTCGAGTTTTATTCCTGTCTTTCTTAGTTTAAGTACACCAAAACGGGACCTACTTATTCTAAATTTATTACTTCATGACATAAGTGAAGTTTGCAAGTATAGCACATAGACAACACAACAAGATCAATCAGTTTGTATAACGGCATCGACGTAAGAGGGGTTTCCATACAAACGCGGAACGACCAAAGTAAGAACACTAATATTTAGAAACTAAGTTTTTCGTATTAATAAGCCGTTCAAGTTTGTTTATGTGTTATTTATAGCATTTTCTCACTATTACACTAACTATTTCAATAGCATGTTTTATATTTGCAACTCGTTTTATACCCAAATAGGATACGAATTTTATAGATTAATCCTAATTCGGTGGTATAACTCCGAAATAGGAAAAGTACTGGGCATGTTTAATTGTTTATAACTTTCAAATTATTAACTTATTGACTTAGTTCCAAGTTTAGTTGAAATAATTATTAATCTCATAAATTAGAAACCATATTCTGCGGTATGTGTTTTTAATTAGAAATCTGGTTAAATATGAAAACTGTTGAGTACAAAATGTTGGTTTGTTAGAAGGGGTAAAAATAGGAAGGTGTATTTTAATTTATCACAAATCATTTATTTTGTATAACTGTTGGCTGAGTTTTACACATCTGAACCAAAAAACTGTTATCTTTTGATTAAGCATTTACACTCTTTTGTTTATCGAAATTTTTAACGGTCAGAATTAGGATTATTAAAAACACGAGTAGTTTTCCTATTACGGTGGTAGTTATTTCCAGGTAACTCTGTGTTAGGTTCTATGATCTCCTATTACGGCCCTATACATCATGAAACATAAAATTACAAGTTTTAGGGTTTCGTAAATAAATAAAAAGTATTATTTATTTTTGTGGATTCTTATTTGATACTTATGCATGTTTTTTTGATAAAACCAGAAGCGATAAAAACTTTTAAATTTATGTTACTTTTACAAGCTTTTTATTAACTTGCAATTACAAATTATTTAACTTGCAATTGCAACGTAAAAAGAAAAATCAACCTTATTTTAATAACCTGAAATTCTTCTTAAAACGCGTGTGTGTGTTGCACGGTTATACTATATTTGTAAATTTTATGAAAACTGAATGAAACATTTATATCATTTAATAAATATTATTTGTACGGAACTTAAATAAATATAATTTCTGACCCTCCGTATTAGGAGCCGTCTACCGCAGTAATAGGCTCTGACCAAAATTTTACCTCCGTATTAGGGAAAATCGACCCGAATATTTAAATATTTTTTTAAAATAAGAAATATCATGAAAAGTAACATCAACAGCAATTCAAAATATAAATTCCACTTTTGACGATAAAATTTGTTTGCACCTTTAAAAATGCTTAGAAATGCTTATTTTTGTTTCTTACTTTCAAATGTTGCGAAATACCTCCGTAATAGGTGCCTTTACCTTATAGGTAGAAAGAAATTTTAGTTTTTAACTTAGAACTATGTTGAAGTTTAGTCGTTCCGATTCCGATTGAGGTTAGGTCTAGCTAGACGTTACGTAGTCGACAAGCGCGCGCAAGTGTGGCGCGGTAAAATTTAAATTTTCGATGCGTTCGTTCCCAAACGTTTGCCATCATACAAAATTATTATATTATATTAAATTAATTAAATATTGAAGGTATGTAGTTACATAAAATCTGTATGGTGACAAAATATATAAATAAAATCATTATGTTCAATTAGTGGTCCACCTAAGTCCTGGAACCAGCTCAGGGGGGGGTCATGACCCCGTGACCCCCCCCCTGGATCCGCCCTTGTGCTCAGCTCCTATTGCCCATAGCGTAATATTATATAGCCTATAACCTTCCTCAATAGAAGAAAGAAAGAATTTTTCAAATCGGACCAGTAGTTTTTGAAATCCTAGCGTTCAACCAAACAAACAAACTACAGTTTTATAATTTGTAGGTATAGAGTATGAATTTAATCAATCTAAGTTGATGGCCATAGATTATACACTATTAACTTTCGCCCGCTGCTTCGCCCACGTGGTATATATTTTATACCTATAAACCTTCTTCTTCAATCACTCACAAAAAAACCGCATCAAAATCCGTTGCGTAGTTTTAAAGATTTAAGCATACATAGGGATATAGGGACAGAGAAAGCGACTTTCTTTTATACTATGTAGTGATACGGAGGGTGATGGCCTTGTTGCTAATGCTTCAATAAATTAAAAAAAAGGCCATCTTTCAATGTCTTTTTGACATGTTTTTTAGAATTATTACTTAGTTTTAGTTTATTTAATTTAGATTAAGTTTTTAATTTACATGACTATTCGAAGTAATTTACTTTGAAAGTACCTTATAAGCAAATAGTATTGTAATTCATTCCATAAAGAAGTAAGTGTGATTTCATTTCTTTAAAGTATAATGTTTGTTCTATTGATGAACTAAAACTAAGCGACACTAACAATGCAGTTATTAATAAGACTCATATTCCGTTAATGGCATGAAAGATAGTGGCGATGTCTAGCAGCTATGTGTATCCACCGTTAAAGCTGTGCTACATGTTATCAACTTGCCTTCCACAGAAGTCTCAAGCTCTCATTATTGGTGGCAGATATCAGTTAAATGCTATGGATACCCAGTCCCTACCTCCTATTGTATACGACTCAGTTCCAATAGTGCTATCAAAAACGGCTAAGAACTTGGGTATAGTCCTCGATAATTGTCTCTCCTGGGATAGCCACATTGCAGAAGTAAGCAGAAGAGTGTATTGCTCGTTTCAGTCGCTCAAGCGTCTCCAGAAATTCTTACCGTTTCACACTAAAGTTACTCTTGCACAATCACTTCTACTTCCATATCTAGACTATGCCGATGTCTGTTTCCTTGACGCTAAGGAGGAACATCTAAATAAACTTGAACGTCTGCAGAATTTGGGAATCCGCTTCATTTTCGGTCTACGCAAATATGATCATGTATCAGAATTTCGCGAGAAACTGAAGTGGTTACCGATTCGGCAGCGTCGATCTACACACATTCTTTGTCTTCTCTTTTCTATTTTAAACAATCCTGACTTTCCTCACTATCTGCGTGAACGCTTCGAGTACCTCATTCCTCGAGGTAAGACCTGTCGTTCTTCCACCTCTCTTCTTCTTAAAACTCCTCCTCACTCTTCTAGTTGTTACGATGAATCTTTCACTATACAAGCGGTAAGGCTATGGAATGCACTTCCTCATTCCATACAAAGCTGTTCTTCATTAGATGTCTTCAGGACAAGAATTAAGGATCATTATCTGTCTAAAATATATAAATAAATTAGTAGTATATGTACCTATTATATAATTATGTATGTTAGGATATATATATATATTATACACGTATTTAAGTATATTGTATATGTATGTTTATGTATGTCTATTTAATATATATATAGCATAGTGGTATTCGTACCACAATAATATAATAATCCTTTCCTCTACTTTTCGTTCTATTTTACTTTCATCCTCTTTATTTCTCTCTTTAGTTGTACACTTCATTAATGCTCTCTTCTTTACGCTTATCTCCTCTACACTCTAAGGTTTGCTGTAAGAAAACTCAATTCTGAGTTAAGCTCGCCTTTGTACATTCTTTTTGTATATATTGTAATTGTATTTATTATTTTCTTGTGTGCAATAAAGTGTTAAAACAAACAAGTGCCCTTAGTGGATTCCAACCGTGAGGCGGCTGTTGTATACCAAATTTCATACTGTATATGACTGGCCTGTTGGTCTAGTGGTTAGTGACCCTGACTGCTAAACCGGAGGTCGTGGGTTCGATCCCCACCCAGGACAAATCTTTGTGTGATGAGCATAAAGGTTTGTTCTGTGTCTGGGTGTAATTTATCTATAATATGTATTTATTTACAAAAAAAAATGTATTTAAGTACTATATCAGTTGTTTAGTACCCATAAAACAAGCAAATATAATTGCTTAATTTGGGACTAGATGGCGCTGTGTAAATGTTGTAGAATATTATTATTATTATTATAACTACGCAATGCAATTGCAATCAAGCTCCCACCAAGGTCACTCTGTTGGAACGCAAAAACGTGTAGAACACCTAATACAGTAAGAAGTATATTGGTTAGCTGTGACTGTGATCAGTGATCAGCGAGTTTTGGATCGTTAATGTTCTGATCGATGCTTTCTTTTCTTTTCTTTTTGAATAAAGACAACGCCCGCACTAGGGAACAAGCCCTGTGTCGCGGGGAGCTTTACAAACATGAAACTAACGGACACAAAGTACACCCAGACTAGAAACAAATATCTATGAATCACACAAATATTTGTCTCGTGTGGGAATCCAACCCACGTCACCCAGCACGGCGATGTAGTGGCGAGGCGACCACCTTAACCACTGCGCCACGGTGACAGTCGTGTCGCCACTTCTTCTTTTTCCTATCGTGTGGGCTTGAGACAGACCCTAGTGTTGGAATTTATCAAGTCGCCTAGAAGGCTTCCAACTTGACTTAACGAGTACCACAAGTGATGACCGGGACCAACGTCTTTACGCCACTCATCGCGTCTCGCTTCTCACATCTATACTAATATTATAAAGCTGTAGAATTTGTTTGTTTGAACGCTAGGATCTCAGGAACTGTTGATTCGATTTGAAAAATTATTTTAGTGTTGGATAGCCCATTGATCGAGGAAGGTTATAGGCTATATAACATTTCGCTACGGTCAATAGGAGCTGAGCAGTGACCGAATGAAGAACGACGGGAGTGAAGCCCCGCGCGACTTCTAGTGTTAGATAAAAAGAAGCATGGCTCAGGTGTCAGCTTTGATAACGCTTCTATATATAAGAATCATTCATCATCTCTCTACTCTTGCTGAAGCAAGCAGAAACGAGGCATGGTGTTTAGAATATAATAGAATTGAATTTATTTCTCAGTATATGGTACAAGAGGTCTTAAATTAACATACAGATTCACATAGGTACCTACACTACCATTGCAGCAGCTGCTGGTGTAGAAATATTAAAATAAATTATAAGTACATGGAAATCTTAAGTAGTCAATTTGAAATAAAAAATAAAAAGACTGGCCTGTTTGTCTAGTGGTTAGTGACCCTGACTGCTAAGCCGGAGGTCGTGGGTTCGATCCCCACCCAGGACAAATCTTTGTGTGATGAGCAAAAAGGTTTGTTCTGTGTCTGGGTGTAATTTATCTATAATATGTATGTATTTACAAAAAAAAAAAATGTAAGTAGTATATCAGTTGTTTAGTACCCATAACACAAGTAAATATAATTGCTTACTTTGGGACTAGATGGCGCTGTGTGAATGTGGTAGAATATTATATTATATTAATTAAATGAATTGAGACATTAGCATTAAGGCTTCAAATATAGATACAATGTCAAAAATTATTTACAACATTTTCTTCTTTTATTTAATATTAGAAGACACGCGGGGCTTAGCTCCTGTCGTTCTTTATTTGGCCGGAATCGTATCGGTAGTTCTTGAGATCCTAGCTTTCAACCAAACAAACAAACTCTTCAGCTTTTATTACTACAACTAAATAATAACAAAAAGTTACTTTTTATTACAGATTAAAACACATAATCAGCCAACATGTGTCGATTAATAATATCTGTCATCCAATGTATAATATGTATACTACAAATCATAGTACGTACGGTTATGACAATAGTGCTCATGATTGAAAACGTATTACGATTATTGATGGCGACAATATATAGCTGTATTAATTTTACATTACAAATGATATCAATCATACCAATTTGTTGCGTATTTCTATGTACATCGAGATTTAGGTGTTGGCTCTGTGGTCGTAATAGCGGAAATATGTTTAGCGCAATTCCAGGTCTTGGTCGATCTGGTGCCGATTCCCTACTAGCTACTTTCGCTGCTGGAATGCTATATACGGTATTGAGATCGGCCGGTGTTGTAGATAGATTACTTACAAATATGGGATATGTGAAGGCTGATAAGACGCTCCTGCAATCTGGTCTACTACCTGCTCTTGGTCCAAGTTCCTCCTAAAGAACATTATGAACGTCACAGGTAACTAAGCAATATTGTCGAATGTTCTTTTTCTTCTACAAATTCATGACAATCTATCATCGGCAAATTTGAGCCAAAGTTCTTGGTACACAGTGGCATATTATAAATGGTTACCTATCGCTTACACCAGAACGTCACCGGACCAAATGAACAATAGCACTTACTCCTCGGGTTTAAAAGGAAAGTAAGTACATTAGGTCAGGGCCGATAATTTTTGAGACGGAAATAAATCGGAACAGGATGAGACTCGATGCAAAAGTAAGAAAATAGAAACTTGGGCCGTTTTACCCTTTGGGTATGAAACACTAATAAAAAAGAGAAAAAATAAATTACCCACTATTAATAATTATTTAATTATTAATAAATTAGTAAGGGTATGAGGTTGACCTTTTAAGGGTGAAAATCGGTTTGCAGCAATTCCCGGGAAAACTACAACTCGTATCGAAAAAAAATCTAGTAATTTATTTTTTCTTTTTTATTTCAATTTTTTAAATTGTGCCATGAGCGTCATCTTGTTCCGATTTATTTCCACTTATAACCATTTTCACAGGCTTCAAAAGACTCAACGTGGACATTTTTTTAACTTTCTGCCACTTTTTAGACTAATTTTATTAGATATAAATTACAACTGATAGAATTACCGATCAGTTCGCACTATGTAACCTTGAATCAAAATTGATTTACATATCATTTTTAGATTTAAGACCCATTTAAACTGCAAGTTTTAAAGGCAAGTCTCATGCCTTTTTTTCAATGTTTAATTGGCAATTATTTTTCAAACAATGGTATGCAAAATTTGCACCGTTTAAATGTAATGATTTATTCCACAATAGAGTAAATGTTTTTATCGACATTTGCTTGTTTGTTTTGCAAAACTTGCACCATTCAAATCAAAAAACTCGTACTCAGTTAAGGTAATTATCCGATAAAAGTAATATCTAATCAATAAAGTTATTATTATGCTTTATCTTATAATTCTGTTATCATTAGTGCCAATGTATAAACTAAGAGAATTTTGTTGGTAGTACGAAAAGTTGCTAATGAGAGATTAATTCATGTAGAAAATACGTTTCACATATTGTACACAAGTTATGGTATTACATGCATCAAAAAATGACATATAAGAAAGATAATTAGCTATTATGATTTCTTTTTAAAAGACAAGGAGAGTTGCGGGTTGCTTAGTGAAGATCAAAATAATAAACGACACAGATGAGTGATATCCTGAAGAAAAAGACCCTTTGAAACATTTGGATAACACAAATTTATGGAAAACGAGCAGAATATGATTTCGAGCAATATAACAATTTGAATAACAATTTGAAGACACGAAGCAAAGTATCACTTTTATAACAAGTTGTTCACGAAGCAAATTATCACTTTCCTGCGATTTAAGTAGTTCATGCTGCTAGAATTATAGCAGACTATTTAAGGGACAATTTATTCTTAACAACGCATCAAGACGTAATGTTGTACGGTCCGATGTTTATTTAAAAACTTTATGCACAATAATGGTACCTGGTGTGGTGGGCTTTTGCCAAAGGTTGTAAAAAAAAACTTGACAAAAGCCCAGATTAAAGGTTTATGTAAAAAAAAAGCCTTGGCAAAAGCCCACATTATAGCTTGCTGTCACAAATCCAAAAGTTATTAGTCCAAATTTTTAAATTAAACTAATTTATATTGTATTATAAAGTAATAATACAATTTTTAGGTAATTTAAATATATTAAATTACCTATTTAAATTTCAGCTAAAACAGTTTTGTATCATTGAAATCGTTGTGAGTGTATTGTCTATTTGTTTTTGGTATGAATTACAAATGCTGTGCAATTAGTTGTTTTATTTTAAGGGGAACTGGAGGTATTTCTCAAATATAAATCAAATAAGATACCAAATATTTTTGTTTGTTGTTAAATATAAAAGGGTTTCAAATTAAATTTTACTTTTCCAAGTAAAATCTATATCAATACAAATTGTGTTATATTCAATATTTAATGGTTGAATTTTAATGGATTAGTAAAAATTCATTGACATGTTTAATAATGTTTTCCAATAAAATTAGGGAGATATTTCATAAGAAAAGCAATACCAATTTATATTATACAAAATTTCCGTTGACATCAAAGTTCGGTGGACAACCAAAAATTGTTGACTACTGGAGCTATCAAAGATACGCAAATGGGGGGGCAGGTGAACCATAGATATTCTGGTAGCGAACATCGCTACCAGAATATCTAGGCCGAATGGAACGGCGCAGGTGTGCTAAACACGCGGTCCAAGTTCAATAATTATTACTGTCAATACCAATGTGGATTTCACTTTGTGAAATTTATATGTACTAGTCACGTGACTTACATTTGCTAACGATAAAGGAAAACATTGTAAGGAAACCTACACACCCTAAAAGAAATTCTAAGGATATGTGTAATCCACCAAACCGCATTAGGACAACCCTAAAGTTTTTTTCTAGATAGGGAAGAAGAGATCCGTGCCCAGCAGTGGGACGTCTATGGGCTGTGATGATGATAATGATAAAGTATTAAGACAAAATGGGATTTTTTTCTCTCATGCATAGTGTGGGATGTCGTTAGATAGATCTTTAAAAATATACTCGGTTTGCTAATATCATTTTTTATTAGGGTTCCGTAGCCTAATGGCAAAAAATGAAACCCTTATGGATTCGTCATGTCTGTCTGTCTGTCCGTCCGTATGTCACAGCTAGAGATGGGTAGAGGGTTAAAACCCAATCCACCCACCTGGGTTAAAACCCGGGTGATTAGGTTTTAACCCGGTTTTAACCCATAACCACCCATTTCAGTGGGTGGAAATGAAAATTTCATTTAATTTGCTTAATAATATATTAGTAGAATATTGTATCGAGCAAAAAGTAATCCATTACCTCACCGAGCATTTATTTGGAGCCTCAGCATCAGCGAGGACTCTTAAAAGCACGAGGTAAAAATGAATCATTAAATGCAAGCTACATAATATGCTTTTCTTTCAATTATGGCAAGGAAAGTAGATGAACAATTATAGAAAAATAGTTCTAACTAGGTTCCCGCCATCTTTTGCAAAGATGCCCGCCATCTTGAAATTTGCTGTTTTGTGCCGATTGCCTCCAAAATCGATATTTGACGATCTCGTTGACCACTTAGCATAGTTCTGATGTCAAAATTGCGAAGATGCCCGCCCCCTTGAAATTTGCTGTTCTTGGGCTGATTGCCTTTAAAATCGATATTTGACGATCTCGTTGACCACTTAGCATAGTTCTGATGTTAAAATTGCAAAGGTGCCCGCCCCGTCTTGAAACTTGCTGTTTTTGGGCCGATTGCCTCCAAAATCGATATTTGACGATCTCGTTGACCACTTAGCATAGTTCTGATGTCAAAATTGCGAAGATGCCCGCCATCTTGAAATTGGCTGTTCTTGGGCTGATTGCCTTTAAAATCGATATTTGACGATCTCGTTGACCACTTAGCATAGTTCTGATGTCAAAATTTCAAAGATGCCCGCCATCTTGAAATTTGCTGTTTTTGGGCCGATTGCCTCCAAAATCGATATTTGACGATCTCGTTGACCACTCAGCATAGTTCTGATGTCAAAATTTCAAAGATGCCCGCCATCTTGAAACTTGCTGTTTTTGAACGGATTGCCTCCAAAATCGATATTTGACGATCTCGTTGACCACTTAGTATAGTTCTGATGTCAAAATTGCAAAGATGTTCGCCATCTTGAAACTTGCTGTTTTTGGGCCGATTGCCTCCAAAATCGATATTTGACGATCTCGTTGACCACATAGCATAGTTCTGATCTCAAAATTGCAAAGATGCCCACCATCTTGAAATATGCTGTTTTTGGCCTGATTGCCTCCAAAATCGATATTTGACGATCTCGTCGCCTACATAGCATAGTTCTGATCTCAAAATTGCAAAGATACCCGCCATACTCAACTTTACTGTTTTTGAGTTTTTGAGATATTGGCATTACTGAAAAATTCATGGCCGTGGTAATTGCGAAAAATGGACATAATTTTCGAAATTACCACCCCCGAAAACCACGAAAACGATACTCATATTGGTATTATTGAAAAATTCGCGGGCGCCATCTTGGATCCCAAAATTGACATAATTTTCGCAATTACCATCCCCGAAAACCATGAAAACGATGCCCATATTGATATTTTTGAAAAATTCGCGGACGCCATCTTGGATCCCAAAATTGAAGTGTTTTTCGCAATTACCATCCCCGAAAACCACGAAAACGATACCCATATTGAAATTATTGGAAAATTCGCGGACGCCATCTTGGATCCCAAAATTGACATAATTTTCGCAATTACCATCCCCGAAAACCATGAAAACGATACCCATATTGATATTATTGAAAAATTCGCGGACGCCATCTTGGATCCCAAAATTGACATAGTTTTCGCAATTACCATCCCCGAAAACCATGAAAACGAAACCTATAATGATATTATTGAAAAATTCGCGGACGCCATCCTGGATCCCAAAATTGAAGTGTTTTTCGCAATTACCATCCACGAAAACGATACCCATATTGAAATTATTGAAAAATTCGCGGACGCCATCTTGGATCCCAAAATTGACATAATTTTCGCAATTACCACCCCCGAAAACCACGAAAACGATATCCATATTGACATTACTGAAAAAAAAATTAGACGGCATTTTGGATGCCAAAATAGACGTACCAATAAAAAAAAACATTTAGATTCTCTGTACATTCATATTTTGGGTACGTAATTATTTTCATATTATTAAAAATACTACAGAAGCAGTAGGTACCAATTCTTTTGAAATTAATGTTTTATTTTTATTATTTTGTACGCAAGTTATTATTTTTTTCTCCTAAATATTATAATTAATAGTGTTTTTCTCTGAATAAAATAAGTTACAGCTACATGATATGTAAATAATACATGTAAAACGAAAAATACCGAAGATTATGGTATAAGACCGTTTAATACGGTATTTTTCGTATTAAACCAAAAAGCAAAAATGGTATAATACCGGCCTTATATCTCTAGTCCGGAATAAACTCACACTCTTAGCCAAAGTTTAAAATTGAGTGATAGTAAAAGATGGTGCGCACACATACACAAACTTATAGATATCCCCTCACCTACTAATATTTACTAATATACATTAAATACATTTCAATCTCAAAAGAAATAAATATAGGTATAAAGATATTGCATAATCGTACACAACCCTCGGTTCGCAAGTCTGACTCATTCTTGGCCAGTTTTTAGTGTGTACTTTGCTATAAGCACTAAAGGAAGTAAAGGAATGCTATACAGCACCAGAAGTGCAAGGCGCTGTAAGTATTCGGACAGCAACTTTGCTCAGTGCCGTAGACCCACATAATCCTTTTCATCACGTTATCGTTACGCCTTTGCATCGGTAATATTGGACTATAAAAATCGTCGACTTCAAAAATCTCCTCGGGCCCTTTAAGATGCCAAATTTAGCATGAAATCTAAGCCAATACTTGAATTCTCATAAACAAGTTGCATAAATATCAAAAGAGCTTATGTCAAATCAAAATAAACGTACTAAATCAAACTATTTTACCATTTCAAGAACTCTTTAGTTTTAACCCAGCCAAAACACCCACTGGGTGGAATGAAATGGGTAATAACTGGGTTTTAACCCAGGCGTGGGTTTAAACCCGGGTGATTACCCATCTCTAGTCACAGCTACTTTTTTCCGAAACTATAAGAACTATACTGTTGAAACTTGGTAAGTAGATGTATTTTTTCATCAAACCGTGTGGGGGTATCTATGGATAGATCTCCAAAAATGTATTGAGGTTACTAATATCGTTTTTTTCTAAACTGAATAGTTTGCGCGTGAGACACTTCCAAAGTGGTAAAATGTCGCCCCAAAAACAGGGGGGGCCCTGTAACTTCTAAAATAAGAGAATGATAAAACTAAGAAAAATATATGATGTACATTACCATATAAACCGCAATTTACCTTTTGCTCAATGAACAATTTGTATACTGTCATTCATGCAGAACGCTTTTTTTTTACTTGGGGAAATGCCTGACGCATACCCTTCGGTCTTGGGGAATATATTCTTAGTACATACTAACACTACCTTCTCGTCTACATTTTGTTTCTCAGAAAATAAGTGATGTCTTGGAGGTCTGGGACCTTACTCTATTATAATAAGTATATTTATTATAATATATAACCTATTTATCGAGAAGCTCCTTTAAAACATGGTAGATATATTATTTTTGACTAGCTGCTGTCAGCTGTTTAAAAAAGACATATTTCACCTTTTCAGTTTAGGCTGTTCCTAATTTCATTTAATACATAAAAAAATTAAAAAAATGTAAATTCTCTGAAGAGAAAATATTTGGATTTAAATTCTCGTATATAACATTAACATTTGATATACCATTTTAATCTCACAGGTATTTTATCATATTCTATAAATACTGCCATGTGTATCGCACCCACATTTCACCCGCTTTGTTTATTTCCATGTTATAGAGGAAGCCTAATGCCAATAACCGGGAAAAATGGTAAACCCCCACTGATTGACTGAGAATTACGCAACCAAAAACCCAATGCAGGTTTTACCCGAGCCAAGGATTGAGCCCGGGAACTCTGACGCAGCAGTCGGCAGACCACTGCGTCACCGAGGCACTTGTGGCTTGAATGTTAAGGAGTGATGACATGTGTGACAACAAGAAATACAGGGGTCAAACAAAATCGAACTTTCTAATTAAAAAAATAAAGTAAAATCAGTATTGTCGACAAAAACGTTGTTTCCCAGTCGGTGCACTCAATAATGGGACGGCATGTTACATCAAATATTGGACGAAGCAACAGCTATAATTACAGCTTGTCCCTATCATCGAGTTCGAAATTGTCCTCAAAGGTAAAATTGTCCTCGACCGAAAAGGGATTTAAACGAAAAAGAAAAAAAAAAAGTTACATAAATAATCGCAGATATATAGTAACATTAAGAGATAGTAACGTAGAGGTAATATTGACAAAAAAACCCTATAAACAAGAAGTAAAAGATGAAAATGGTTCTCGTAGTGTTTGCACTACGAGAGCCGTACGAAAAAGTAAGAGAGTATTTATACAATACACACCTAAATCACAGCAATCTATTTGTCGGAATTTTAAACCCAAAAATTCAATTGATTCTCTTTCTATCCAACAAGCTAACATGAGACAGAGTTCACGAACACGATTTCCACATGAATGCAATGCTTTTATGGATATAATAGACGAATGTTATAAAGACAGTAAAATGTCCAAATTTAAAACAAATAATCATTCCAATATAGAACCTACAGAAGATTTAATTTGTCATAGCAATATACATAAAGGGATAAATAACCAAATTAAAAAAAGTGAAAAAAATAATATAAATGTCCAAGGCTCTGAAATTCAACATGGGTCTCAAACAGAAAAAAATAAAATACACCGTAAACCATCATTTTTACAAAAATGTGTGAGTAGTCTAAAAATATACTTCGAAAATTTTAATTCAAACAATAGGAATTCATCATCAACGACAGGTAAGAATGCTTTACTTGAACTTCTTTTAATAGGATTTTTTTTTTAATATTATTGCAAAAGCTTTTACCAAACAGTCTCACTAATTGTAAAGTGAAAATTGCTGAGGTGCATAAATAATGTGCCACGCAAAAGTAACTTGAGTCATTTAAGAATAGACATCACTGGGCCCTTCTGCCTGACAATGTATAATTATAAAAAAAAAAGGAGATTAATCTCCTTCAAAGTCCAATAAACGAAAGAGTCCAGAGACCCTACTTACTATGAATTCCGACATCGACACAGTCGGGACTCGATAACTCTGTCAGATGTTTGAAAATTTATTTACATGTAAAGTTAATCTTTAAACAAAAACTCTATTTCAATATTTACTTTGTATATTTTTGTGGTAAATTCCAGGATCTAATAGTTTTTGTCACATTAATTCAAGTCGGAATGAGTCAAAGACGCAAAATGCATACGACGCACAAAAAAGAATTTCTTTAACTTCAAAGATGTCTATTATTAAACAAAAAATTACACTTAAAGCAATGAATGAAAAAAAAGAATGTAATGAAAAAGTGAGATTTAAAGCAAACACCGATAAAAAATACCACACACCTATATTTGGTCTTAAATTAATAAAGAATGGACACCCAATTAACAAAATATGTAAAACTGAACATGTAATGAAAGACCCAAAAATAATCGAACCTGTTAAACAGGTTAAAAACAGTTTCAATTATTTTGATGACATCAGAACAAAATATAAATTTTCACAAGAGAAGAGAAGAAGATTTAAATCACAGAATATTAACATACGTGAATGCTCGCCTAACGTAATTATTCCACGGCTTATTAAAAGTACAACTATGACAGAAAAACAACATATTAAAGGCCCACATACGATAGATTGTATGAATAAAATCGATCAGCCTACGTCCTCGAATACCGAAGCTCCAAAGGGATTTAACTATAAAAACACAGGTAGTCAAAACATCAAATTTTCTTCACGTTGCACTTTTGTTAAAGACAATCCAGTAATTATGCAAATAGGGGAACATCTTGGTCGAAATATCAAAAACTTAATGTACAAGAGTTAGATAATTACAAACAGGAAAGTAAATCGAAAGAACTCAATACAAGTATATTTTCAGACTATGTCAAAGCACTTCGGTTTGCTGACAGTGGTGAAGCTCAACAAAATTTGAAAGGAGTATGTAAGTATTTACCTACCTTTAAGAAAAAAAAATGGGTATTATAACGTTTCCGAACGTAACACGTCCGTGGCGTGAACGCCGCCTTCCGGCACGACTAACGAATTGGCTCGCTCATCCTTCTCTTCCCTTCTGGCTCCCAAAGCGTACGCATGCAATTCATGTATTAGTTGTATTACCGAATAATTCTGCCTTTTGTGAAAGTTTGTGTGGTATATTAAATTACTGTAAAACGGGTCTACGTCACTAATATAATACGTGACGTAGACCTGTTTTATAGTAATTTAATATGTGTACAAGTCGCGAAAGTTTAAAAGTTTTGTGTAGTATTGCTGTATATTATTCTGTGTAAGCAATATAATGGACTATATAGATTAAAGACTAAAAGTCTTTCAAATCAATCCCGCTATAGTATCCTAATATAATTAGTTACAATATTGAAAACTAAGCCGTAAAAAAGTATGAATATGGATTGCTTCGTAACATTTGAAGTTATGGGATTGTCAGTTTATTACAAGCTTTCTATTAACTTGCACTGTACGTATGTAACTTTCAAATCTGGCAAATCATTTTATGACCACTTGTAGGTATCCGATGGAGCTCTAATTTGGCTTACACCTTTAGTTCTGGTGACAATACACTATTCCAAAATCAAAATTATAATAATTTCAATATGGCTGCCGTTCCGTTGGCGGACCCCCTTTTTTTTCTTCGATTCACATAATATGGGTATCAAATGAAAGGGCTTGAAGAGTAAGTGAGTCTATGCTTCTATCTTTATTTATACCGATTTAATTAAGAGGAAAGATTTGTTGTTTGTTGCGATTTAACTCAAAACTGCTAGTTCGATTTTCATCTTCATTTCATCATCACCCTTAGAAAGATACATCTTCACCGAGTAATATAGGCTATATTTATTTTCAGAAATAAGTAGAGAACCCTACTAAAACTTGAATAATATAACCAAAAATTGTTATAAAAAGTCTTTCATCGCATGCGCTGCGAAAACTATTGACAATAGAACAAAACAATGTAGTTACTACATTATTAAAGAACATCAATATTTGTAAAAAAGTCCGCGATAGCATATGCCTATCTTCAACGGTCACAATAATTGCTTTAACAATTAAAATATTAGTTTAAAAATATTGAATTTTTCCGAAGCTTATTAAATTTTAATTTTAAATGTGTTTGTTAGAACGGTAATTTAATATAGAATATTTGTGCTCTTAACACTATATAGTTTAAACAAATATCTTAGAAGATATCGCAATATAAAAATATTCGCGGGACAAAATAATTAATCTGGGCCGTAGCGTCGCGTCGCAATGGCTTATGCATGCATGGCACAACTCTGGCTTAAACACTTTTTATATTATCTCCAATTGTTGCCTAGCTGTGAGCTTCGATCGAAAAATGTTTGATTTTCAAAAATGTGTTTAAATTCTCTAGCGCTGGTACCATTTTTTGTTTTCTGCTTACATCTCGAAAACAGTGTGTCGTACGAAATTTCATTGCATAATGCATAATGAATTTTTACCCAAATACGGCGAAGCCAAAAGGAAGGGTAATGTTTATGTCAGTCTATGTATGTTTGTGTGTATGTATGATTCTATGTTCCACCGTAGCGCCTAAAGTAATTAACCGATTTTAATGAATGAGTGTCAATAGATTCATAATAATAGCCCGGGTGACATAAGCTATATAATTTTTTAATGTATCCTTAACCCCCCCCCCCCCTTCGGGCTCACCTCGGGGGGACGATGACTTTAATACTCTTAATATTAAAGTACATAAACAAATACATACATATACCAAGGATACTAACAAAATATTACTAATAACATTATTACATCTACCTATAATATATATAATATACACATATATATATATAAAATACATACTACAAGTGTTGAGAGGTTTATGTGCATTTTTAATCACTTTACAAAAACAAAATGCAATGGGATCCTAAACTTACCATCGTGACGCAAAATTAACTTTGATGTCAAAACATTATTTCCGAATAAAAAATATACATTACTTTATTCCAGCCATTATGAGAAAAGTAAAAAATAAAAAATTGGACAATCCTAGCAAAGAAATAGAATATCAACCGAAAAATGAAGTTGTAAATCCACAAAATCAAAAAGGTACGAAATATAACAAAAAAAAGCAATCTCATAGCGAAATTATCAATTTATCAACAAATCAACATGAAAAACAAAAAGAATGCTCCAAAGTTAAAAGCAACTTGTTTCAAAAACCAAAGTGCTTAGTTTTTTTTAACAAGTCCAGTTATAATAATATAAAGAGCAAAGATACGAAGAAGCAGAAACACACTGAAAGCCAGATTGTAAGAAATGAAAATCAAGAATTAATGAAAGCTTGCTCGTCTGAATATTCTATGAGTCTATCGTCGCAGCTCCTAAAATCAGTATGGGCATCCGGAATATCGAAGGACACCACTTGTAAGTTTTGACACGTGCCTTAAATTAGAAACCATTTACAATTAATATCTATCTCTTGAAATATTTGCGTAAATGACAATCAATGCTGATGTGTTTGCACCCTTATGAAGATACAGAGAAGGTTCTGTATCCATCCACAACAAGGGTATTAAATTTTATTTTCTAGTGCTCCATATTTAGCGTCTAGTGTGATATGTGAGATGGAATTTGAAAGGAAGCCTACGGCTACTTTTTACCATCGCTCGCAATCGGCAGGGAGTTCATCCCCACGCCTTGTGACCTAAATGGTCTCCCACCGCACGGTTTCAGAAGAATTTCTTCCTGAGAACTCTTAGGATGTGGAATATATTCTATTATTTTCCATTTCTGAGGTTTTGTCAATTGACTACAGTATAGAGTTCTTCTAGAAAGGAGTGAATAGGTTTTTTGAGGGTCAGCAATGTGCTTGTGATGCCCCTGGTGTTGCAGGTGTCCATAGGCTATAGTAACCGCTTACCATCGAGCGCACTGTACGCCTGTTTGTCACCTTCGTAGTATAAAAAAAGAGAAGCGACCCTAGAAGTCAGCCACGCGCCAGTGCTCAGCCTTCTACATTTTAAACGTCCAGATAAAAAATCTAATATAATAAAACCAAGCAAGTACCAGCTTGTTGGTTATGACGTGACATATTGACATTTCAGTCTTTGAACGTCATGTCGGATAGCGTTGTCTGATAAATAATACAATTTCCTATTGCTTCTGCGGTCTGGTGTTCAATGTGTTAATGGATAAATGTGAGTAGGTAGAATCATGATAAACTGCAAGTTATATTTACTGTCGTTAGTTGACAAGCTAGAGCACCTTGTACTCGTCGCAAAACGTTAAGTGGTTGCTAAACAATAATCGTTTCTATATTTCATAAAGATTGTATTTAGTTTTTACTTCATTAGACTGATAAAAAGTATTTTCTATTTGCGCCGTTTCGAAGGAGTACGACCACAAATATCGTGACACGATTTTTGTTGTTAGGAATAATTTCATATATTTGAACATAGCTACTGGTGACTGTATGGCTGACAAGACGATTTTAGAGGCTGAGTACTAGTTTTTAGTACCTTAATTTGTTTACAAATGAGTCATTTACATTGACTATTATGAATGATTTTTTTGAGGATGAATTTGGAAGTTTTGTTTAAAGGCTGACTTCTGGGGACGATATCGTATTACATTTATACAACCCTATTTTGTGTTATTGCGAAACCTGAAATTTGTTTGTTCAGAATTAGTTAAAGAATCGAATCCAATGACTTTTATATTGTGTTACATTTTATTTTTATTTTATCTTAAGTATATATGTGATACATGATAATTTCCTTTAAGCCTGCAGTATCTCGTTTTGCACTAGTAAATATAAATAAAAACCACTCCACACCACTACACAATGACATCCTGTTCAATATTTTGACCGCACTCAGAGACGTCAGTTAGCAGTAATCTGTCCTTAACACAATTTTTTCCTTGAATAATCGACTTTAGGCGTATCGACTTAAGAATTACACGTTTTTACTAAATAAACTTTAAAGTTTAGTAACGTCTCTGAGTACGGCAGTAAGAGTCCGTTCCAAAATAAGTGACGTTCAAGTTTATGTATTTTGACAGTCAGCCGGCCGAATCTTTTCCGCGGATTGGTATGGTATAGTGACTTAAACAATACCCGTCCTGTCAGTCGGGTAAAAATAAGAAACGAAGTCGATACTTTTCTTGAGTCAATTACAATAGAGTAAATATTTTTAAAATTTTTAGAATTATTTGTTATATAGTTTTATAGGTAGGTATATTCCTATGCGACGTTCTTCATTTTCAAAGTAATAATCACTAAATTTCATACTTACTTACCTACTGCCAGTAAGTTAAAGTAAAGAATTTTAAAAATATGTATTTGTCATTTTTGTGCAACTTAAAATATAAGGGTTGAACAGTTGTTTATAGAAAGAAAGAAAGAAAGAAAACAGATTTATTGGAAGCAAAAACGATATCACACAGAAACTGAGCACACAGAAAATGTGTGATTTTCTGTGTGCTCAGTATTAGGTATTTCAGTTTATTAGGTACTCCTTTTTTATTCCATGGAGAAAAAATTCCTCAAATCAAAAGCTTTTAGGGTTCCGCAGCCAGAATGGCAAAAACGGAATCCTTATAGTTTCGTCCTGTCCATCCGTTTGTCACAGGCATTTTACCCGAAACTACTCGATGTTTATTGAATATAGATGAAATTTGGAGAATAGGTGTCTTGTGATGGCCGCTACTAGGTTTGGTAGTTAATTAATAAAAATGAATATTTTTAAGGGGAGTACTCCATACATGTTACAGATACAGAATTTATTTTTCAGCAAACATTTACTCATGTCGCGACAGATCTTTTAAAAACACTTTAAGAAAGTTTTTTGATTGTGTTTATATTTTCGGTAATAATCGCTTCCAAAGTCAGACAGTTCAATTGTCTCCCCTCTATTTTTAGCCGACTGTCAGGACGAGTATTGTTTTTCGCGCGTATCTTGTATGCTTGTAAATTTATTTATTCCCACGAATCTTCCAAACGGCTGGATGAGTTTTGACAATTAGGGTATAGTTAGATTCGTCTAGAAAACCCAAGTGTCCTTAGATAGGTTTTAAGAATAAAAAATCTTAAACGGCGGGCTTTTGACGCCAAATTGTAAGATGTTAAATTTTTTTTTAACCAAAACTATCGAGTTAGGTATCAAAATAAAGAGAATCAAAAGGAGATTACATATATTCAAATAGAGATTATACATAATTGAATGGTTCCAAATTGTTATTCGTTCTATTATTATTTTTTACCAAACCTATCGTATAGAGTATTAAAATAAAGGGAATCAAATGGAGATTACAAATATACTTATACATATGTTATGTACCTATTTAAATTTAATCAGGTATAAGTATAATAATATTACAATAATTTTAATATCTTTTTAGTGCGTTGCTCTCTGTTGATTTTTTGCAGTCTGGTTATTACATTTTTTTAATTATATTTACTTGTCTAAACTGTCAATTAAAATTATTTTTAGGACCGTTTTTGAGTAATTGCCGAAAAATTGCGCTTCTCTATATGACATACGGTAGAAATAGTAAGTAATATTATAATAACCGTAAATTAATAATATGTTACTTTTATAAAACATATTTAGTATGTGCGGACTGCAGACGGATAGGTGAACTGTGCTTTCGTATTAGATGGTGAACCGGTCGACCGCCGCGCCCCGGCTTCGTCGCATTCCTGAGCGGCGTTCGCGAATCAGTGCGGGCCGACCGGCGGCGGCGGCGGATAATCAGCTCAACGCCTTCCGCGCATGCACTCGTCGCTTGTCGCTCCATAAATCCCAAATCTGTCGCTTGCATATTATATGTTCTTGTTTCCAATCTGTAATATCATATCTAAGTTCTATCTACTCCTTCTGTCTGCTATTTTTTCGATCGTGTGTGTATTCTCGTTGTGTACAAACTATCTGTGTAAGCGTGATTAATAAACTGAACTGTAAGTGTAGTTCTGAACTTTTTAATTCCTCTCCGCACACCGTACCCAAGACACATACTCGACCTACACACACTATTAAATATTTATAATGATATCTAACATCTACAAAAATAATTATAGTTAGTACCTAAATTTGCGGCTCATCAAAGCATGTTGGTCGTCGTATATTTGGGGCATAATACACACCGGGGGAAGAAGGGCAGGCGGGGCGGGGAGGGGGGCGTTAGAGCCGTGACAAACAGACGTCCTATCTCGATAAGCGCTAAACGCTGTCTGACTAATTGGCAAACTTGTCACAAGACAGTTTAGCGTTTCGAGAAACTGAGATTTGAAATTTTTTTTTAAGTGCAATAATTTTTAAGTAGTATTAAAATTACTGAATTTGTGCCTGTATTTTGGTGAAAATATAACATATTTCAAAGGGTAGATTTTGTGAACATGTTTTGATTTCATGTGTTTTTTTTACCAATTAATTTTAAATATTTTTTGATATTTTGTCTGACCACTCTATTTTTGAGTATGTATTATGTTTGTGCTAATAGTATTTTTTTATAAAACTTGAAACTTTATTTTATTATGAAAAAGTATGCACAAACATGAAGCTAAACTCAGATTTTTGACGAAAGACAAAAACAAAAACATGAATTTCAGTGACTTATAAATTAAAATTTAAAATTTTCGCTGACCACTCTATTTTTAAACTTTTCATTCAACAATCTTCATTAATAATCTCTCAAAAAACTGTAAAACTTGGAACGGCCTCTTGATAGATTACCGTTGGCAGTGTATATGGAATGGAACCCCACAGTTTTCAAGATATCAATGTGAAGTGTTTATAAATAAATTAGTGATGTGCCACGATCGTTGTCGGCGACTATTCGGCGCGCCGACCATCAGGCTTCTCACAGTAAATTATGCGAGTATCGGTGTGTACAATGAACTACACGTCTAACATTTGAGCGTCGACCCCTCTACGCGCGGTCTATCGGTCAGTTTCGAGTTCTGCGTTCTGCGTTCCGCGTCCACTGTAATCTAATAGCCAAGAATCCTGCACATCAAATACAAGCAGTCTGCCAGTTGCAATGTAAGCAAGTATGAAAGCGGTACGCAGAACACGGAACTCTGACCGCTAGTGGGTTTGGCGCCTTAGGCCATTTATTGACAGACTGCTGCGCGGGTACAATTATAAATTTATTCCTACATACATTGAGAAGAAAGAAAATAAACGACTATCACGCGAATCAGTTGTAAACAAAGCGCGCGTAAATCGACGAAAACGAGATCGGCTTGGCCGACAAGTCGGCCTCCTTAGAACCGACTAATCGGCTAGTCGGCCAAAGTCATCGGCACATCTCTAAAATAAATATTAATTTACATTTCGATTCCCACTGGAATTTTTAATTTTAAAATCCTTTTTCTGGGTATCAAAGTCTATTAAATGCAACTTCATATTTGAGTCCAAGAAAACTGTTGTACGTGTTTTTGTTGCTAGGATCCCGTGCCTTTTGATCATCACCAGACCCTGATATTATTTCATACAAACCTTCTTTTGACAATTACAAACACAACATAAAGAGAATTGAGAGTGCAGCCGCTCTGAAGCCTTCATACATTTATGCAATTAACTTGTATTTATAAAGATAGATAGATTTTATTTGAATAATATAATATGTATATTTGCCGAGGATAAGATGAAGGGTAGATAAGATCAAACAAATTTTGGTGATTTATAAGTACCTATATTTTAAATTTCATTGTTCAAAAATTAGCTGAGGTGTTCCAGGCACCGTATTACTAAAAATAAGGTTGTATAATTATATATTATGCCGAGTCCGCACGCTTGCCAAACCTAAACAAGCCATCGCAAACTCAAACGTGTGGACAGAGTGTTTGACTTGATTTGTGAAAGTTTGCAGCCGATCCATCAAGTGTCGGTTTTTTGTTACAAGTCAAAGGGATTTGCAACAAGGACTTGCGACTCGTTCACACGTTTGCGTGCACTCAGTCTCGTTTGTGTACTGGCACCGAACAAATGTATGGTCGTCTTGAGTAAAAAAAAATGAGTGACTGGTCATGTGAAGACGTGTTGAACTTCCTAGAATGTTACCAGGCGGCAGAACCTTGCATTTGAGATCCGAGAACTGCAACATCCACCATTTTCTTTGCCATATTTTTCGATTCCTTTCTTAAATAACTTGAGCCAAATGATATTGCCGCAATCTCAACGTCCATCATGCTTGCTTCTTCAGAACACACGGAAGCGTGTGTATGGCGATGTTTAATTCCCAAAATAAAGCCAAACGTTCGTAGAGGTTTGGAGATTGCGGCAAGGGTGCGGACGAGGCATAACAATTCAGTTTTATAAACAAAATACACTCACTCACACAGGCAACCACGTTTTAAAATAATATTCTACCACATTTATACAGCGCCACCTATATTATTATAAAGCTGAAGAGTTTGCTTATTTGGTTGAACGCACATTCTCAAGCACTACTTGATTGTCTAAGTTGCAAAAAATATTTTAGTGTTGGATAGAGATAGGCTATAATATAACATCACGCTACAGCTAATAGAAGCTAATCACTAATTAGCTAGCAACGACGGCAAAGAAGTCCGGGCAACAGCTAGTGTTATAATAAAAGTCTAAGGCACTGTGCAGGTGACGATGATACGGTAAAGGACAAGGCGGTGGGGTTATGACCACGGGCTTATATTAATTGCTCTGGTACCTACATACTTTTATAACAACCAAACAGTAATATTATACCTAGATATCTACTATATTTTTATTTGAATGTCGTCAAATGGTACTATTCAGTTCTATTTGTATGGGAGATGCATTATCACTAGTTTATCCCTTTCCGTACGCCATAAAATTATAATAAACTATTAACTTCACAGATGATTCTAAAAAAGAACCAAAATATATAAATACTAGTATTGTTATAAGAAAAATGAAGTCGACAAATTCAGGTGATACCAAGAAGAATATTTCGTGTAATTTTAATGCAAAAGACACAAGAAAGAAAGAAACATCGATTGTATTTAGAACTGAAATTAATTGTAATAGTTGTCGGCATAACCAGCGAGTCTGTTTTAGACCAGTAAAATGTAGTGGTTGTGACAATGCAAGTACGAGTAAGTGTTATAGTTGTGACAATGCAAGTACGATTAAGTGTTATGATTGTTACAATGCAAGTACGAATAAGTGTTATGGTTATGACAATGCAAGTACGAGTAAGTGTTGCGGTCACATGGAGTCATGTGGACACAAACCACCAACTCACCAGCTTGTAGACATATCTATACCCGACAGAACACCCAACCGAAGGTACCCGGCACCTATAGTGAGTTTAAAAAAACCAAAACAATCTTGTAATAAAAAACGTGGGTATCTTGAAGTAACTCCATGTAAGAAATATATGATGTCACCACCGTGTAAGGTACCATTACCACCATATAAGGTACAATTGCTAGCGTGTGAGTTACAACCGACACCGTGTAAGGTGCCATCACCACCATCTAAGGACTCATCACCACCGTGTAAGGAAAAATTACCACCGAGTAAGGTATCATCATCATCATCATCATCATCATCTAAGGGACCATCACCATCGTGTAAGGTAGAATCACCGCCGTGTAAGGTAGAATCACCACAGTGTACGGTACAATCGCTACCGTGTAGCGTGCCATCACCACTATCTGAGGACTCATCACCACCGTGTAAGGTACAATCACCACCAACAAAGGCACCATCACCACTATGTGAGGAAACAACACCACAGTCTAAGAAATCATCACAACTGTGTACGGAACTATCGCTACCATGTAAGGTGCTATCACCACCATCTAAGGACCTATCACCACCGTGTAAGGTACAATTACCACCGAGCAAGGCACCATCACCACCATGTAAGAAAACATCACCACCGTGTAAAGAAGAATCACCACCGAGTAAGGTATCATCATCATCATCTGAGGAACCATCACCGCAATGTAAGGTACAATCGCCGCCGTGTAAGGTGCAATCGCCACCATGTAAAGTACAATCGCCACCGTGTAAGGTGCAATCGCCACCATGTAAGGTACAATCGCCACCGTGTAAGGTACAATCGCCACCATGTAAGGTACAATCGCCACCGTGTAAGGTGCAATCGCCACCATGTAAGGTACAATCGCCACCGTGTAAGGTACAATCGCCACCATGTAAGGTACAATCGCCACCGTGTAAGGTACAATCGCCACCGTGTAAGGTACAATCGCCACCGTGTAAGGTACAATCGCCACCGTGTAAGGTACAATCGCCACCGTGTAAGGTACAATCGCCACCGTGTAAGGTGAAATCGCCACCGTGGAAGATACTGTCACCACCTTGGAAGGTAGAATCACCGCCATGTATGAAAGCATCACCACCATGTAAGATACATTTACCACCTTGTAAGGTATCAACACCGTCATGTAAGAAAGCATCACCACCTTGTAAGGTATCAACACCGTTATGTAAGAAAGCCTCACCACCGTGTACCGTACAACTGCCACCATGTCCCGTACACTTGGCACCGTGTCCGCTACGATCACCCCCGGGTAATGAGGCAACAAGACGATATTGTTATATACCTTATAAAACACGGTGTTATCAAAAATCTTCGAGTGACGAAGATAAACTATGCAATGCATGTAAAAAATGCAAGAACAAGAAGAAGATTTGTAATAAATCGGGTTGTTGTAACAGGACTTGTTATAAAAAATCATTTTGGTGCCGTATGAAGCGATGTTACAATGAAGTTAAAGATTTTGATGGTTGTTGTTGTCTAGGTAGACCAAAAATAAAATGTCCTCATTTATATTGCAAAGTAGGCCCAAGAAATTACTTCATAAGGATGTCTATAGCTAATACATTATGCGCTTTTAAACCACTTTTGTACATGTTATGTGCAGCTTTATTATGGGGCCCGCTGTTTGCTTGTTTAGGATTCCTGAATTTATGCTTTTGTCGGTGTTGCTGCAATGTGTGTATATAATCGTAGTGATGTAATAAAAAATCATATAAATGTAATAAAAAGTGTAATAAACTCACTGCCTCTTTATTATTTTGTAGATTTTTCCGACTATTTCTAATAATGCATGAGCGCAGTGGTTCCCAAAATTGATTGAACTATGACGCACATAATAGAATCTTCCAGATTCGGGACTCAACACTTGATTCTTATGAGAGAAAATTTTTTTTCTATATAATTTTGTTGATATATAACTTTGAATTTTATAATGAAAGATCAAACGCGTGGCACTAGCAGTCATTTTTATTTTTAAAGACCCACTAAAAGTTCACTGGCCACCCACTAGTAGATCGTGACCCATGCTTTGGGAAATGCTGGATTGACGTATACAGGCAAAAGTTTATGTGTATGGATATTTAAGAGGTTTGTTGCTCGTTTACGACACTATATTCGTTTTGGAGAAACTTAACAGTAATACAACTTTTTCACACTATACATCACAATAATACAGAAGCATACAATTCATAAAAACATTATTTAAATTGGCTAGACTATATAACTATATACAATAGGTCTCAAGAAAGTTGGAGAAATTCTGCCATACTGTTTAAACCGATATATAGTTAAATGAGAATTGATTGACATAAATAGGTCGGATACTGTATTAACATATCATCCATACTGTTCGGCAGATTGTGCAGGAGACCGAGGAGAACAATCAGCCGCTGTGTATAGCTTTTGTGGACTACGAGAAAGCTTTCGACTCCATCGAAACCTGGGTGGTTCTGGATGCTCTGCAGCGATGTCGTGTCGATTGGCGCTATATCGAGGTGTCGAAATGTCTTTATGAAACCGCCACCATGACCCTCCAGCTCCAGAATCAAAAGACAAACCCTATCGATTTGCGTCGAGCGGTGTGACAGGGGGGTGTAATATCCCCCAAGCTCTTCATCAACGCGCTCGAAGACGGCTTCAAGACGCTGGACTAGACGGGACATTATTATCAATGGCGAGTACAACTCACACCTTCGGTTTGCCGACGATATCGTCATCGTGGCAGAGTCACTGGAACAGTTGAGCGAAATGTTGCGCAGCCTAGATGAGCCGACGTGTTGGTCTCGGGATGTACTTGGATAAAACTAAGATTATGTTCAACGAACATGTTATGCCGAGGCCGATTTATGTCGACGGATCGGTTCTCGAAGTTGTTCAAGAGTATTTTGAGACTTGGACAAGTTATTCAGTTTGGTAGAAATAACTTCGAGAAAGAAATCGACCGCAAGGATCCAACTGGGTTGGGCAGCGCTTGGCAATCTTGCAATCTTCGTCTGGTTTTCTCTTCGCCTCTACCGCAATGCCTGAAGACCAAAGTCTTCGACCAATGCGTCCTACCCGTCATGACTTACGGTGCCGAAACGTGGACACTCACTGTAGAACTAGCCCCTCAAACTTAAAGTCACTCAGCGAGCTATGGAACGAGCTATGCTCGGCGTCTCTTTGAAGGAGAAACTTCGTAATGAGGTAATCCGACAAAGAACCAAAGTTACTGACATAGCTCGTAGAATAAGTAAGTTGAAGTGGCAGTGGGCTGGTCAAATCTGCAGAAGGACCGATGCACGGTGAAGCAATCGTGCCCTGGAGTGGAGACTACAACTCGGCAAGCGTAGAGTAAGACGCCCTCCAGCTATGTAGATGGTCCGACGACCAAAAAATGGTCGCTGGGTCTGACTGTATGCGGAAGGCGGAGGACAGAGAGCTATGGCGCGTGTTAGGAGAGGCCTACGTCCATTAGTGGACTGCAATAAGCTAAAATGATGATGATGAATGATGACCGTATTTCCAATGTTAATTTCGTGGATTTATATTGAATCTTAACAAAATAATTTTTTTAGCTTTTATTGCTTCTGTTATTTAATGTAGATCAACTTTGTCATCAAGACTAAGTGATTTGGACAAAAAGATTAAATTAATAAAAAAAATATTAAAATTATTACAAAAGGAAACACTAAATTAAAATAAAATGTTTAAAGGCCAAATAAAAAAAGTTCCAAAAGAAAAGATAAACATCAATTAAGACAATAATTGAAAAAAAAAAAACAAAATAAAAATTCCGAGATCAAAGTTTTAAATTAAATTCACATTAAGTACCTACCTACCTATGTTTATTATTCTTACTCTCAATTTCAAGTAGTCAATTTTACTAGCGATGCTAGAACTCCAATGCTAATAATATATGGGTGCCGCATAGAATTTTGTGCTTGTTTTGAAAACAAAAGCACTTCAATTTTGACAGAATACGGAGTAATACTAGAAAATGTGCAAGGAATCAAGGAAAAAGCTTTTTCATCAACAGGGAAATATATTCATTGAATTGTGCTTAGTTTGTTTGCTCAATGGTTTCGGTTGATTGGCGGCGTTTTGATTTTATTTTTGTGAAACGTTTAATAATTTTCCACTGACATTGACGGTACCCTGGATCATAACATTTAAAAAAATTATATTACGCTAATAAGCATGCTCAGTAGTTATTATTTTATTGAAGACTAAATACTCGAAAACGAAATTTAAATGGATAATGAAATGGAATTTTCTATTGTAGAAGTTGAAGAAACTACAGTGAACTAAAACTCAACTTTAGATTCCGTGTTTGTAGCGATGCATGTTAGTACAAGTTAATTTTATTTTATTGTGAAAATGGTAATAACTTTAATGCCACTTTATATTATATACACACACAAACAAAATTGTCATTTCGACTTCTTGGGAACTGTATCTGCAGTTGTGTAATATAATTATTATATAACATTATAAATTTTATTATAAAACAAAAACTTGACTTAAATAACAACGTATAGATCAAACCACTAGGTCTAGAGCCTTGAAATTTCGTAGTCAGATTCCTTCTATGGATCCTTATATGGCCCGCAATAAATTTTTTTTTTGGAAATGCTCACGGGAATTTATAGTATTATACCGGATTTATATTTTTGCTTTGAAATTGCTCTTTTCCGTACTACCTATGCTTATCCTAAAATTCTTGGATTTCGCATGGAAGTAGATAATGATAACCACTACAACTTCGAATTTATTTTCAATTCCCTTGAGATAGATAATATGACAACTTTTTACCAAAACTCCACGGTGGGCGATGCCGCGGGCGGCAGCTACTATGTATATATGTTGCAGGAAAATGAGGATATCAGGGATTTCACGAAATCCCCAGATTTACTACTGAGAAAATGATGAGAAAAAATTAAACTAATGGGTTTATGTATCTATTTTCCGTGTAGTGACGGATTAAGAATACATAATATCACTATCCTATCTCAACCCATGGGTGTCGTAAAAGGCGAGTAAGGAAGTACCTAAACCTTATGTAGACAAGAGCACTGCAAGAAAGGAAAATTTGAAACAAACCCTATTCCAACCCGTCTGGCCAGCGTGGTATAGCAGGCTTAATTCCCTCCACATTCTTTCGAGGAGACTCGTGCCCAGCATTGGTACGTTTATGGGTTCCGGTAAATAATGTACCTATTTAGTACTTATTTACTTATCGTTGCGAGTAGACGGTGCGGCAGAAGGCGTTAGGCGACCATTGATACACTTCAAACAACGGTGTCGAGTTTTCAAAATTTAAATATATTTTAGACAAAAACTATAACATGGTAGGTATAAAACTATTGGTATCAATTCTGCGACTGATTCTGAACAATCTACTTTCAGGTTTCGCATTACGTAGAAAAAAGGCTGTATACATATATAGTGCAGTGATATTTTTATGAGTATTTACTCTTATTGAATATATATGCCATGAGTTTATCCTCTTACATACAATATAATGTACTAAACTATTAACTTCACAGATCTTTCTAAAAAAGTCTCAGAACTTCTATATATTGAGCCAGGTGTATTTACTATTTCTGGATATGAAAATAATTCAAACACAATCCACCATGGGAATGATTCAAAAACGAACACAATCCACGATGGCAATGATTTAAAAACGAACACAATCTCGTATGGGACTGTTTCAAAAACGAAAGCTATGTACATTGGTAATGATTCAAAAATGAACACAATTTTCAATGGAAATATTTCTAAAACAAACACAAATTACGATAGTAATTATTAAAAAAATAACACTATCCACGATGGGAGTGATGCAGAAACGAAAACAATCATATTTATGACATCACCTAAAACGCTCGTGGAAAAACGAGTCTTTTTTCCGACCAAACCACAATTTTGGGAACAAATATCGTGTCTTAAAAAAATATCAATAACGTGACAGCGCGATAGTCGACTACAAGTTGTATTTTCTATTCATCGTGCCAGATATTACTTATAGATATCGCAGTTACCACATTGTTATTGTAGAATACCAAAATATAAAGTTCAACAATACAAATTCCCACGATATACAGGGTATCCCAAAACGTGACGTTAAGCCCAATGGGGAAAAAGGTCATAAGTAGCATGGCGGTTCAGCCAAAACAAGAACCAGCTCAGTATCTGCTATGGTATTCAATTATTTACAATTTTAAAAACTTTATAAAAAGACTAACCTGAAGTAAACTTTTCACTTATGTGGCCAGAGTTTTTATATTTTTGCTGTTATTTTTATTGCATTTCAGTACGAGGGGTCATTCAGAGTTTAGTGATTAGTTTATTAGAAATATATTTACCTACTGAATGTATATCTAATAAATAATAAGAGTTTTTTAAATACTTATATATTTTTTAAGATATGATGTACTTAAATATTTTGTTCAAAAAAATTGGTTCGGGTTTGTTGTCTAAATATTTTTGATTTATTTTGATTTAAAAACAATTATCTCTACTGCTTGAGATGCCATAACAATGAAAATAATAGCAAATAATTGAAAACTCTAGTCATATAAGTGAAAAGTTTACCTCAGGGTAGTTATTCATTTTTTTTTAAATTGTAATAACTTGAGTACCATTGGAGATACAGAGCTGGTTCTTGTTTTTTGCTGAACCACGATAAGTAGATCTTTCGTCAATTTTTGGATTAACGTTACGTTTTGGGACACCCTGTATTGTAACTCAATATAAAGTACCTCAATATAAAGGACCACAACATAAAGGACCACAATATAAAGAACCACAATCAATATCATGTAATTATAGACCACGTGAGATGATGAAAAGGAAAAATTGGTGGTCTATAAAAAGTAGCGTGAGGCGTCTTAAAGAGTTACCATGTGATCATGTACCATCGTGTGGAAAACATAATGTATCACTTTGTAAAAAAACTGAGAAACTGCCATCTAATGCATCAAGATCACTTGTATATTGTGCACAACAGTGTAAACAATCGAATGAATCATTTTCTAAGAAATCTATGAGGTCACCATATAATGGGACATCACTACAGTGTTTTTACGCAAAACGATCATGTATAAAATCGCGGAATCGACGACCACGACGATTTTGTTTTGCACAATCACATACATGCAATTCCGAACAACCAATTGAGGAACCAACATGTTTATGTAATCATGAACAACCCTATCAGAAATCTAATGTTTGTTACAAAATACTTAAGAAATTTAAGAAACAACCTCATGAGGAAGAGGAACCACAATTAGTGCTATGCATTGGACAATTACCAACATGTCAAAATCACTGCCCGAAATCTAATGTAGTAGACAAGATACTTACAAAATTTAAGAAACAGCCATTACCACCGACGTCTATGGGATCGTGCCACATGCACGATTTATCATCGGGTAGTGCACAACCAAGACCGTGTTATTATGTACCAGTATCACCGTGTTGTTACCCTTATATGTCTCCATGTGCTTTACCTAGATTATCGTGTAACGTCCCACAACCACATTATTATCATTGTACTGGACAATTACCAACATGTCAAAATCACTGTCCGAAATCTAATGTAGTTGACAAGATACTTACAAAATTTAAGAAACAGCCGACGTCTATGGGATCGTGCCACATGCACGATTTATCATCGGGTAGTGCACTACCAAGACCGTGTTATTATGTACCAGTAGCACCGTGTTGTAATTCTTATATGTCTCCATGTGCTAGATCATCGTGTGACGTCCCACAACCATCTTATTATTGTTCTGATACGTTATGTGCTGTATCTAAAAAATCGAATGACGTTCCAATACTAACAAGTCATAATATGCCACAGGATGAGGAACCTAATCTAACACAGAGTTGTAATGAAATCCATCAATTTGAGGAATCACCACTGTCATGTGAACCTTATAACGCAATATCGAAAAATAAATGTAAAGATCCGTGGTACAGGCTTCGTAGACTTAGAACAGTATTGTGTATCGAACATAAAGAAAAAAAGGACGTAAAGAGCAAACAAAAGAACAAGAACGTAAACAAGAATAAAAGTGAGTTTATAGAACCTAAAGTAGCGCCGTGCGACATAATGCGACAACAGTGTGAGGAAATTTAAGTATCACTGAGAAATCCAAGCAAGTACCAGATAACTGTAAGAGATCTACACCGTGTTATTATGTACAATTGTCTGAAGAACACAATGTAACATTTTGTAATAAATAAGAGAGATCTATCATGAAAAATACCTTCATTAACATTTTAATATGTACAACCATAACCACCGTGTTCTAATGTGCAACCATATGAAAAAGGCCTAAGAAAAAAACACAAGTTACAGGTAGATTCAAATACCCTTGCTTATAGAATGCTATATCCTTTAAAGTATTTCTCATGTCTTACCTTCTCTACATTAAATGTCTTGATAGTTGTAGTAATCTTATGCTCTTGATTTTTCTTGTATGTAATCGTGGCAATAATAAAAATTGCAAAAAAAGTAACTGGCAATGAAATTATTTTTTTATCATTTTTCAGTAACATTATTTTATATAATTAATATTGTTAATTTGAAAGTTTGTGAGTATGGAAGTTTGGATGAATGTATACCATAATAATGTGTCAAGTAAGACTAGCAGAAACACACCCTGCACTTTTAATTTTATTACAAACTTTGAATTGGCAATCCGATATAATGCATCTAGCCATAATTAACAAAATTAAATGAATAAAAAAATATTAAAAATCTTTTTTGTTTAATTTGGCCATATTTATGACTTATCTGATTACTATGACCCTGAAAAAGATTGTAAGACGAATAAAACTGCACGGTGTATAATGTGGGAAGGAATCAAAGTAGGCTCCACTATTTCTAATATAATTATTACGTGGCCACGTATTATAATATATTATTACGTCATAACGACGCGGGTATGCAAACAAAACATAGGCATAGTCATAGATTTCATAATCACTAATATGCATTTTTATGATACTAAGTATTAGACTATTATTACTAGACTATTTGAATAATTTATGGTAGTGGACCAAGATCCTAGAGCTCCCAGAACTTAATGTTAGTATGTACTATGAACGTACGCATACTCGCTAGCATATGCCGACGGCTACTATTATTAGGTACCCGTTACTAAATGTACGTAAAATTATTACTAACTTACATATTTTCTGAGTGCTGATTTTTTATAATTGTACAGAATAATGTTCTTCGGGTCTCTAACCTGCCTACGAGACGTATATGGGAGAGATATCTCGTGGGTGGTGAGGTATTTAAGCCAGACGTTTTAAAGCTTGCAAAAAGACACACTTTCGGGCTTAAGTTGACACAAAAAGATCCCTATAACTATTAATGACACCCACACTTTGGGGGTACACGTAATAAAAAAATTCCCACGTTACGTGTAAGGAAGGAAGGTACCCTAAAAAAAGTGTTTTTTAAGATTTTATCTTACGACTTGGTCGCTGTATATCCCATGCTATATTACAGCCTCCTAGTACTATAAGTCTCTGAGGTAAGCTTGGGATGGACAGATGGATATGACGAAACTATAGGTAAGGATTTCTTGTTGACTACAATACCCTAAAAATGAATCTGATATTTTTGGAGCACTGTTAATAAATATTTAACAAAAAATTTTTTTTTATAATTTTATAACTTGGTGATTTGATTATTTTACGACTCATCATCATCATATCAGCCGCAGAAAGTCTACTGCTAGATATAATTCCTCAAGAGATTTACAATAGAGCCGGTTGCATGCATCCAGTGCGATCCTGCTGTTCGGATCAGGTGATCAGCTGTCCACTTTGTGGGTGGACGTCCTGCACTGCGCTTGGCGGTGCGTGATCTCCATTCGAGAAATTTTCAGGCCCATCGGCTATCAGTTCTGCGTAATACGTATGGCGTAAATCACGTAGAACTGTGGGCAAATGCTTCTTCAACTTGCTAATCCGGTGGACAATGTCAGTAACTTTTTTTCTTCTACTGATCTCCACATTCCTGATTCGATAACGCAGAGATGCCGAGCATTGTCCTCTCCATAGCTCATTGGCTATTTTGAGCTTTTTAATAAGCCCCATATTCAGAGATCACGTTTTAGTGCCATAAGTCGTCATTTCTCGATAAATGGGCTATCCAAGACAAAGTATTTTTCAGTTCGGACCTAAAATCATAGCGTTCCACCAAACAAACAACCTCCTCCTCTTTAACCCTAAAATATTAAATAATGATAAAGTATTAGATATAAGATATAGTAGTTATTTTTTGCGAGTTTTAAAGCATCTGGCTAAAATAACCACCTTTAATAAAAACTAACACTATTCTATCGAGTACATTATGTTTCACAGAAAATAAGTAAGGTCCGAGAGCTCTCAGATCTCTATAGATACTGTGCGGGCCCAACAGTAGGTGATAATGAGGACAAAAGGTGGAATTAGGGAATAGAATACCACATAGTACTATGCGAGTCAAATAAGTACGGAAATGTCAAAACATGACGCCATTTTATTTTCCATTTAAAGATAACTTCACACCCTACAAGTAAGGTGTACAACAAGTAAATATAATTAAAAAATTAAAATAACTCGACTGCAAATAATTAACAGATAAGCTATTTGTGATTTAATGTAAATATATGACATAATATGTATATATTTGTAATCTCCTTTTGATTCCCTTTATTTTGATACCCTACTCGATACGTTTGGTTAAAAAATATTCTAACTTCTTACAATTTGGCGCCAAAAGTCCGCCGTTTTGTCCTTTTTTTTATAATACCTATCTAAGGACAATTGGGTTTTTGAGAAGAATCTAACGATACCTTAATTGTCCAAATCCACCCAGCCGTTTAGAAGAAACGTGGGAATAAAGAAATTTACAAACATACAAGATACGCGCGAAAAACAATACCCGTCCTGTCAGTCGGGTAAAAAACGAAAGAAGATCATATTATCTGAATAAGTTGGTAGTAATTAGTAACAACAACAATAATACTATAACTTATCTAAACGAGATATTTTTTCTGCCTATTTTTTATTTCTGCTGGTTGTTTTCTACATCCGTCCGTTTTCTACATCTACACAAATATTATAAAAAAAATCTTTTGCCGTTAGAAAGCGACATTATCACTGAGTAACATAGGCTATATAACACCACGCTACGGCCTATAGAAGCTGAGCAGTGGCCAATTATGTTTAATTATTTTATATTATATATATACATATATATAAACTATCTATATTAAATTATTTATAGTAGGTAATATTATTTTGACCAAAGAATTAATTTTAATCCAAGTAATTTGTACCTACTTACTGTACTTACTTTGAGACCAAAAATATTTAGAACACGATGACATCCATTGCAAAAAGATAAAAATATAAAACCGATTATGAGCATGTCGGATCATGCTCAATGTAGAGTTCCGCAGCAAAAGAGCGTATCTTCATAGCGCTTACGTCCTTTTGTGAGTAGTGCAGTTTTTCAGCAATAACTAAAAACGTTGCATTCATTGCATTTATTTAATAAGCGTTATTTTTGTGACTTTTAACAGATTTTTAATAATAATAATAATAAATATATATTCTACCACTTTCACACAGCGCCATCTAGTCCCAAATTAAGCAATTATGCTTGTGTTATGGGTACTAAACAACTGATATACTACTTAAATATATTTTTTTTATTTTTTTAAATACATACATAATAAATTATACCCAGACACAGAACAAACCTTTATGCTCATCACACAAAGATTTGTCCTGGGTGGGGATCGAAACCACAACCTGCGGTTTAGCAGTCAGAGTTACTAACCACTAGACCAACAGGCCAGTCAAGGTAAATTTTTAGGTTTTACGGTTTAGAAACTAGAGGATTTATGCTACTTTCGGAGCGTTTATTTCCTAAATTAATCACCTAATCAAAATTTTTTCTTGAAAACCATAAAATGTTTTTATAAGATCTGTCGAAGTATGTAGGTACAACTTGTAAATGTTTGATAAAAAAAAAAAGTTTCGGTTTCCGGGAAAACTACAACTCCTCTAACAATCTAACAACTCTCTAAAATATTGAAATAGCTTGTGAGAAATTAAAAGATTTACAACTTTGCATCTCAACTTTTTCAACGGTATCGTCCCGTCATAAAAATCAGGCTTCAGCCTGGCCTTTTAGGTATCCGATTTCAATGTATCTATGGTTCACTAGTTTCTTTATAACAGCTCCCTTCCTTCGTAATAAATAGAGATTTTGTTGTCCCGGACTTTTTTTTAACTATTTATGAAAAAAATACTTGTGTATATAAACGAACTGTTAGAATTTTAATAACAACATATACATATTATATATATATATAACATTATCAAGTTGCGCAAACCAAAGACAGCAGGATGTTTTCGTACTTACTTGACATTTAATTTTATGGTTTGGCCAATTTACACGATTTCTGTTTAAATTATAGCCAATGTGTTATTCTGATGTATCTATAATACTGCAATATTTTATTAAAATCCATACAGTGCTTTTTCGTGAAAGAGTAACAAACAGACATCAAACCATCCATCAAACAAATAATATAAAAGTAGTTTAATATTATTTTAAAAGTAACGTGAGATGTAGACATATTTTTATTCTAATACGGGTCACTCACATAAGAAGTCGGGACTGCCGACCGGGTTTCGGTTCCTTTAGGGCAGGGTTTCCTAACCTTTACTTCGCTGAGCCTTCCCGAATCCAAAATAATATTTTCATTCCCCCTTAAGTTTCAACAAAATTAAAAGTAGGTATTCAGTCCTATTTGCTTGCGATATCCATTTCCACAAGTTTTACTCATTCCATATGAAATAAAAATGATTATATTATTAACTTCACAGATCTTTCTAAAAATGAAACAGCATATCTATGTAATAATCTAAATGGAACGAAGTTGAAAAACTCAGGAGCTCCAAGGGGGAACGTTTTGTTTAATTTTAATGCAAAAAGTTCAACAGCAAAGAAAGTCTTCAATTCATCAAGTGTATTTATAACTGAATTTAAATCGAAGGCAAAGAAGCGAGTCTGTATTCAGACCAAACCACAAATAATAGAACCAGTAAGAAGACCATGTCTTAAAAAAATAATTAAATTATGGTATGATACTAACGAAGATCACAAAGGAAATCAGAAAAATAAGAAATGTGCACAGAAAGTTACATTTTCCCTACTGCCCGGCCAAAAAACTAGGACGAGCCAAACGCCACCACCAAGTACTAATTATGTAAACACGAGATCACTATGGATAATGCCTTCAACACCGGGTTATTGTGTATATTATTGTCAACAGTGTTGTCAACAATCTGAATCATCTCGACCTAATCAGAATGACTACGAATTACAATCCACTCAACCAAATCAAACATTTGAAGAAAATCCATTTTCTTGTTCACGGTGTTGTCCACCACCCTGCGAAGTACAATCCTCTGAATCAAATCAAACATTTGAAGAAAATCCAAGTTCTTGTTCACGGTGTTATCAACCACCCTACGAAGTACAACCAACTCAACCTACTCAACCAACTCAATTCACTCAACCAACTCAATTCACTCAACCAACTCAATTCACTCAACCAACTCAATTCACTCAACCAACTCAATTCACTCAACCAACTCAATTCACTCAACCAACTCAATTCACTCAACCAACTCAATTCACTCAACCAACTCAATTCACTCAACCAACTCAATTCACTCAACCAACTCAATTCACTCAACCAACTCAATTCACTCAACCAACTCAATTCACTCAACCAACTCAATCCATTCAACCAAATCAAACATATAAAGAAAATCCATGTTCTTGTTCACGGTGTTGTCCACCACCCTGCGAAGTACAATGCACTCAACCAAATCAAACATGTAAAGAAAATCCATGTTCTTGTTCACGGTGTTGTCCACCACCCTGCGAAGTACAATGCACTCAACCAAATCAAATATGTAAAGAAAATCCATGTTCTTGTTCACGGTGTTGTCCACCACCCTGCGAAGTACAATCAAGTTGTTGTTGTTCACAGTGCCAACCAGTTTATTGTTCATATTGTTCTATACCAATGTGCGAAACAGAATCATGTAGAGACTGTAGAAGATGTAGTAGATGTAGTAGATCTAAAAGATGTAGAAGATGTCAAAATAAAGAAAATTGTCAAGATGATGAATCAAAAACCAAACCAATTCAACCAACTCATCCAATTCCTCTAACTCATCCAATTCATCCAATTCATCCAACTCATCCAATTCCTCTAACTCATCCAACTCATCAAATTCATCCAACTCATCCAACTCAACCAACTCAACCATGTGAAATAAAAAATTGTTGTTGCTCACAGAGCCAACCAGATTATTGTTCATATTGTAGTATACCAATGTGCGAAACAGAATCATGTAGAGACTGTAGAAGATGTAGAAGATGTAGAAGATCTAGAAGATGTAGAAGATGTAGAAGGGGTAAAAAGAAAAAAAGAAAAAAATGTCAAGATGATGAATCAAAAACCAAACCAATTCAACCAACTTATCCAATACCTCCAACTCATCCAATTCATCCAACTCGTCCAATTTATCCAACTCATCCAAATAATCCAACTCTTCCAATTCATCCAACTCATCCATTTCAACCAACTCAACCAATTCAACCAATTCAACCAACTCAACCAACTCAAACAGCTAAAGAAAATCCATGTTCTTTTTCATGGTGTTGTCCACCACCCGCCAAAAACCAATGCACTGAACCAAATCAACCAATTCAACCAACTCAAACATCTAAAAAAAATCCATGTTTTTGTCCACCACCCGCCAAAAAACAATGCACTGAACCAAATCAACCAACTCAAACATGTAAAGAAAATCCATGTTTTTGTTCACGGTGTTGTCCACCACCCTGCGAAGTACAATCCACTAAACCAAATAAACCACGTAAAAGAAATCCATTTTCTTGTTCACGGTGTCGTCCACCACCCGGCGAAGTACAATGCATTGAATCAGATCAATCATGTAATGAAAATCCATGTTCTTGTTCACGGTGTTGTCCACCACCCTGCGAAGTACAATCCACTAAACCAAATAAACCACGTAAAAGAAATCCATTTTCTTGTTTACGGTGTCGTCCACCACCCGGCGAAGTACAATGCATTGAATCAAATCAATCATGTAATGAAAATCCATATTCTTGTTCACGGTGTTGTCCACCACCCTGCGAAGTACAATGCACTAAACCAAATAAACCACGTAAAAGAAATCCATTTTCTTGTTTACGGTGTCGTCCACCACCCGGCGAAGTACAATGCATTGAATCAGATCAATCATTTGAAGAAAATCCATGTTCTTGTTCACGGTGTCGTCCACGGTGTCAACCAACCCAAGAATGTGAACTAGTACATCATGAATGTATACTAGTACAGCTACTAAGAAGGTTATGTTCTCCAGTAATCTATATCCTAAGATTTATATTTTGTCTACTACTAGGGATATATCTTAGACTACGAGTAATAATAGGATTAATAAGTTATCTACTAAAAAAGATACCACAATTGATGTTTAGGTTATCGTCGACAGTACGAAAGATATGTTATCTACTACGATTATTGATTTCTCGAGTACTAACACTAATTTGTAGAATTATAGTATATATTGTTGATTCTTGTACAAAGTTGCGTAACTGTTTAAGGTTAACAATAATGTTTGTAATACATTGCATCACCAACACCATAAGATGCACTATCTGCAAGATACTCCAACTTTTATTTCTAGTATTCAAAGCCCTTGCCTTCATCATAAATCAAATTTGGATGAGCGTATGCGCTATTGTATGTGGCGTATACAAAATATTGGTGTTCCTCATTGCCCAGTTTACCACAGGATTGACCCAATTAATTACTCGTACATTATGCATGTTGCAATGTATATTGAATATCGTGGCACAAATTATAATCGCCATAATAAAACAGATAATTGCCGTGATAACCGGTATTTACAAAATGTTTTCAAAAATTTATTATAAGATATGGAATATGATATCCAGCGTCTGGGTCTACATATGCGCAGTCCTAACTTTTATTTTGAAGTTAATCAGAATGTGTGTTCGTAATTCTGTGCTTCTGTTATACTATAGCAGATTTGCAATGTGGTGTTTCTGTGCAGGCTAACAATGGTAAACAATACCAAATTAAAATAGTGGTCCCGCTGTTATAAGCTTTAAACTTTTATGTCGACATAAAAATCTTCAGATACGTAAATTTTTCCCCCATAAATGTAACTGTTTTCAATTTTAATTTTGGTCAGTCTAGATTTTGTTTTAATTTACATAACTTCGTCAAATTGAATATGTAGTAACATTTGTTGTTAATTAATAGTGTAAATTATCAAAGATCCCGTAAAATATATTCTATAGTTAAGTAGTATTTAGTGCCTCGCTGGCATGCTTACATGCAGCATCAATGGACCGACACGCCGGGTAAGTACGACCCTCCCACAGAATATCAATGCCAAGTAAAAGATAATATATAGACTGTTGCGTTTAGTTTGGTGAGTGGGAGCCAGAGGCCAAATTCCTCCTCCCAATCATCCTCCCGAACTCCATCTTTTTTCTATTTTCTCCTTATTTCCCTTTTCCTTTGTATTTCCCTTTTTCTTCCACTCAGTTTATAGTTGTGTAAAGTTTCTGTTGTACGTATAATTTGTCGAAAGTTCTAAATTGTTTTATTCCAACTATTTTTGATAACAGAATACGTAGTTTACATAAAACTGGTTTGTGGTTGACTTGTATCTAAAAAAAAAATAATCAAGAAACTAAAAAGCTGGTATTTTTGATGGATCACCGATGAGATTTTGGTGGATTGCACGAGAGCATCTTCAAGATATTTATGCAAAAAATTAACGAAGCCCACAATTTAAATATTGAGTTAGAAAATGGTTATCTAGTAGGTATATAAAAACAGCTTAAATTAACCAAAATATCTACTGTTAATCTTTGTAACCCTAGTGATAATAGGTATGTAATAAAAATTATAAAAGAAAAACTGGAAGTTAATTATTTGTAGAAAAATTACGTACTTATAAATATTATAGAAAATGCAAAAGTTTGTATGTTTGGAGGTATGTGTCGTTGTTTATTACTTTCCAATGATCCATTGATTTCCAATGAAACCGCTCGCTGTTTAGATTTCAATGAAATTACAATCATCACCATCATTTCAATATATAATAGTCCCACTATTAGGCACGGGTCTCCTCCAACGATTGTGGAGGGAATTTAGCCTACTATACTACGCTGGCTAGACGGCTTGGTATAGGGTTTGTTTCGAATTCTCCTTTTTTCGCAGTGGTCTTGTCTGTATATATAATAATAAACATATTTTGGTGAACAAAGTATTTGTTCTATTATAATTTATTTAAAAAAAAATTGAAACTAGCAGCCTTTTTCTAAAGATCTTACTAGGTCACTACGTAGGTACAAACATTAAAAAAAAAGATATTTCATCTTTTTATTATGTTGATCGTACTTGTTGTGTGGAATGCAATGATATTGTATGACAAATAACATGGCTGATATCCACAAATGACAAATTATATAAATAGGCAGAACAAGAGAGCATGAGGTAACTTCGTTATAGTCCGCCCACACGTTACGAGCCCTCCCAATCCGTAGTACACCTAACAAGTTCACCTGGGTGGACTACGGGTACTTGTTCTGACCCATAGTACACCTCTTGGTTTTGAAACTTTTTTGACCAAATTTCCATCATAAAATCTGCCACACTAGGCTCAAGTCTGCTTAGCTTTCTGGTAAATCTGCCACTGGGAATGAATAAAATAGATCTACGAGTATACTAATATTATAAAGCTGAAGAATTTGTTGTATGGTTGAATGTTAGGATCTTAGGAACTGCTGGTCCGATTTGAACAATTCTTTTAGTGTTAGTTAGCCCATTTATCGAGAAAATTTATAGGTTATATAACATCACTCTACAGTCAATAGAAGCTCAGCAGTGGCCAAATAAAGAACGACGAGAGCGTCTTCTAGTAAGAAAGAAAGAAAAATATTTTATTATGTCCGATAAACACAAACGGCGCACAATAAACAAATTTTAGAAAATATAAAAACCGGCCAAGAGCGTGTCGGGCCACGCTCAGTGTAGGGTTCCGTAGTTTCCCGTCCGTCACAATAAGTGTTCCCACTTATGAGTTTAAAGGAAGTTAAAAAAAAAATACGGGCAAATGAAACTTGACCTCTGGATTGTATAGGCGCTCATACGATTCAGGGACCAAATTATATTGGTTAACTGCAGTTTCCATCTGTTGTTTCCATCCAAGTTCAAAATAATTTTCCTAGAAAGTCCTTATAAAGTTCTACTTTTCAGATTTTTTTCGTATTTTCTAAACTTATGGTTCAAAAGTTAGAGGGGGGGGGACGCTTTGTTTTTTACTTTTGGAGCGATTATTTCCGAAATTATTGACATTATCAAAAAATGATTTTAGTAAACCCCTATTCATTTTTAAATACCTTTCCAACAATATATCACACATTAGGGTTAAAATTAAAAAAAAAAACACTTCCCACTTTACATATAGGGGGGCTACCCTAATAAAACATTTTTTTCCAATTTTTATTTTAGCACTTTGTCGGCGTGATTGATACACATATTGGTCCCAAATTTCAGCTTTCTAGTGCTAACGGTCACAGAGATTAAGCGAGGACGGACAGACAGACAGACAGACATGGCGAAACTATAAGGGTTCCTAGTTGACTACGGAACCCTAAAAAACATATTATAAACAGTACAGACAGACATTAATATTTTTTTACAATCTGTGGTGGCTTCTCCCATTCGAATCTGTCAGGCAGATTGACAGATTCCTAACTGTGACGTTTACAATTTATTTATTTATTATTATTATGTTAACACGGTATACGGATCCTAGGTCTATGGTTTAAACACCAATTACATTAACATAGACTTAGTTAAAATACAACACCAAGATAAGTATTACATGCAGTTAAAAAAAAAAAAACAAAATTTAAATTGATTTGCTTTCACAGAAGCTTAGGCAAACACACATTATAATTTTGCATTCATCTGCAAATATGTCACAACTCGGGTAAGCTTCCACGAGGCCATTGAGCGCGGATAGGACACGAAGGATAGGCGATGAGGCGCGCGCTACTGTGCGACAGGAAAGTACGTCTAGTAAACGGTGCTTCCGGGCTCGGACATAATTATTAGGGACAAAAAGACGAATCAGCTCATTATGGAGATCAGGGGCATCTGTTATACCCCTGCATATTTTGAGCATAATGTTCAGTTGGTCGCATGCTCTCCTGGTTTCCAACATATTATACCCCAGACAACCTATAAGGAATTTCGTTGGATACAAATATGGATAATATCCAAGGGTCGCTTTATATAGGAATCTTAAAAACGCTTTTTGAACTTTTTCAAGTTGAAGTGCATAAGTGGTCTCATGTGGATTCCAGACGCATGAGCTAGCCTCCAATTTGCTTCTAACAAGAGTACTATATAAAAGTTTTATGACATGACCGTTGCTAAAGTCTCGAGCGTTTCTAAGAACAAATCCAAGCCTTTTATAGGACTCTTTAGCAACTGTAGATATATTATTATGGTCATGAAACGTGAGCTTGGTCAAATACGACACCCAAGTCTTTCATGGTTGTCGATCTAGTTATAATGGTACCATTTATTGATATTGAAAACTAATAGGACGCCGCATTCGACCAAAAGACATTATGCAGCACTTTGAGGAGTTGAAATCCATTTTGTTAGTGACAGCCCATCTGTGGACGGCATCTATGTCTCTCTGAATTGCTTCGCAGTCCGACATCGTGTTCACACAAGCATAAAGCTTTAAATCGTCAGCATAAAGAAGACATTGTGCATGCGTGAGAACAGTGGGCAGATCGTTAATCATGAGAAGAAATAACAGAGGCCCGAGAATGGAGCCTTGGCTTACACCAGAACGTGTACAAGTCGCTTGGACTTCTAAACGTCACAATCAGAAATACGTGGCAAAATGACGTGTCACCACGTGCAATGGTGCAATATTTTAAGAAAAACCACCACAGATTCCGGCCAAATGGTTTATTATGTACGCCGCTAGTTACCGTACACAACGGGTTGACTAGGTAGGCTAGTCTCTTATAATACCTAGAAAGAGCTGAATGCATAATAATTTTGAAAAACGATCATCTTTCTTCGTTTTTTACCCGGCACAACGGTTGATGATCAAACTTAAGTATCACCTCAGACCTCAGACCTTCGATTTAGCCTCTAAGCTTGTTCACTGCCCAAACGAAAGCTAGGGCTTCCCTCTCGGTGGTCGTGTAGTTACGCTCTGCGGGTTCCAACAGACGACTAGCGTACTCCACAGATCATTCGTCGAGGCCCTCCCTCTGCATCAGCACTGCACCAGCGTGTCATGGCATGTCAGCAATGGCTGAAGTCTTATTCGGATCTACCTGTGGACTAGAAAGGTACAATAACGTGCCCCGAGAATTTAACTAAGTCATGTGCGTAGTAACTCTACTTGTTAAAGGTCCTCCATGTAGTGACTAAATGTGGGTGACAGTATGATCATGTCATCTAAGGTAAAGGCACTTATTACGGAGGTAGTCAAAATCGGCTCCTATTACGGTGGTATTTCTATTTTCGAGTTTTATTCCTGTCTTTCTTAGTTTAAGTACACCAAAACGGGACCTACTTATTCTAAATTTATTACTTCATGACATAACTGAAGTTTGCAAGTATAGCACATTGACAACACAACAAGATCAATCAGTTTGTGTAACGGCATCGACGTAAGAGGGGTTTCCATACAAACGCGGAACGACAAAAGTAAGTACACTAATATTTAGAAACTAATTTTTTCGTATTAATAAGCCGTTCAAGTTTGTTTATGTGTTATTTATATTGAGTTATAAATATTAAAGTTACATTAGTATGTATGTTTTAGTAACATTCACAACACTAGTTTATTGTGCACTACACTAGTCCTGCGTGACTCTTCCTCTTCCCTTTTGAACTCTGCGATGAACGCTGTGTTAGCTGCATGGAGGATTTAATAAATAAATTATATCTCAAGAATTCTTACTTTTAATACTGAAGATCCCAAACCTCAATAGGTTATGGGCCCAGCACGCTTCCACTGCGCCACTGCTGTACAACAGCACAAACCTCTGTTGTATTGAATATAGACAATCAAAGTGCAATAAAATTGATAAAGAATCCAGTGTTTCATAAGCGAAGTAAACACATTGATGTGAGGTACAATTTTATTAGAGAAAAGGTTGAACAGAGAATAATTGAAATTAAGTATGTAGAGAGCACACATCAGTTAGCGGATTTCCTAACTAAACCGTTGCCATTCAGTAAATTTAACTTTATAAGAGATAGTATACTAAGTAATTGTGTTTAAGTTTGAGAAATATAATATATGAGATAGTGTACTCAATATTATTTTTATGTTTGGGTGGGTATCGAACCCACGACCTCCTCTTAGCAGTCAGGGTCACTAACCACTAGACCAACAGGCCAGTCAGATGTTCTTTCTGTTATAGTTTATATTGTTGTTGTTATTAAGTTTGTTAAGTCTTGGCAAGAATGAATTTAGGTTAGATGATTTTAATATATGAGAAAGTGTCCTCAATATTAATTTTATTTTTAAGTTTAGATTTGAGAGGAATGTCTAAGTTTGAGAAATATAATATATGCGCTAGTGTACTCAATATTAATTCTATTTTTGAGGTTGTTTAAGTTTTGTAAGAAAGTAAATTTAATATATGAGATAGTGTACTCAATATTAATTAGTAAGTTTCCTTAAGTTTTGTAAGAAAGTAAATTTAATATATGAGATAGTGTACTCAATATTAATTAGTAAGTTTCCTTAAGTTTTGTAAGAAAGTAAATTTAATATATGAGATAGTGTACTCAATATTAATTAGTAAGTTTCTTTAATTTTTGTAAGAACTTTAAATTTAAGTGGGAGTATTGAGTTATAAATATTAAAGTTACATTAGTATGTATGTTTTAGTAACATTCACAACACTAGTTTATTGTGCACTACACTAGTCCTGCGTGACACTTCCTCTTCCCTTTTGAACTCTGCGATGAACGCTGTGTTAGCTGCATGGAGGATTTAATAAATAAATTATATCTCAAGAATTCTTACTTTTAATACTGAAGATCCCAAACCTCAATAATTTATAGCATTTTCTTACTATTACACTAACTATTTAAATAGCTTGTTTTATATTTGCAACTCCTTTTATACGCAAAAAATAAGAAATAAAACACCGCCGTAATAGGATACGAATTTTATAGATTAATCCTAATTCGGTGGTTTATACCACCCACCCACCGAAATAGGAAAAGTACTGGGCATGTTTAATTGTTTATAACTTTCAAATTATTAACTTATTGACTTAGTTTCAAGTTTAGTTGAAATAATTATTAATCTCATAAATTATGTGTTTTTAATTAGAAATCTGGTTAAATATGAAAACTGTTGAGTACAAAATGTTGGTTTCTTAGAAGGGGTAAAAATAGGAAGGTGTATTTTAATTTATCACAAATCATTTATTTTGTATAACTGTTGGCTGAGTTTTACACATCTGAACCAAAAAACTGTTATCGTTTGATTAAGCATTTACACTCTTTTGTTTATCGAAATTTTTAACGGTCAGAATTAGGATTATTAAAAACACGAGTAGTTTTCCTATTACGGTGGTAGTTATTTTCAGGTAACTCTGTGTTAGGTTCTATGATCTCCTATTACGGCCCTATTCATCATGGAACATAAAATTACAAGTTTTAGGGTTTCGTAAATAAATAAATAGTATTATTTATTTTTGTGGATTCTTATTTTTTTTTTGTTCCTTTCAATTTAACTCAAAACTACGAGACCGATTTAAAAAATTCTTTAACCGTTTGAAAGATACGTCTTTACCGAGTAACATAGGCTACCTATATTTATTTCTAAAAATATTTAGGGATCCCGACTAAAACTTGTAAAATGTAATCTTTTTGTAACCATGTACATGTAATTTCAAATTGTAAAATCTATATAAATTTTAAAAGCTTGAGGCACTGATATTACTTATATGCCATCAGTTATGTAGGTTTACTATCTCATATTTTACTGAACGTAAAAAGAAAAATCAACCTTATTTTAATAACCTGAAACTCTTTTTAAAACGCGTGTGTGAATGCACGGTTATACTATATTTGTAAATTTTATGAAAACTGAATGAAACATTTATATCATTTAATTAATATTATTTGTACGGAACTTAAATGAATATAATTTTTGACCCTCCGAATTAGGAGCCGTCTACCGCCGTAATAGGCTCTGACCAAAATTTTACCTCCGTATTAGGGAAAATCGACCCGACTATTTAAATATTTTTTTAAAATAAGAAATATCATGAAAAGTAACATAGGCTCAACAGCAATTCAAAATATAAATTCCACTTTTGACGATAAAATTTGTTTGCACCTTTAAAAATGCTTAGAAATGCTTATTTTTGTTTCTTACTTTCAAATGTTGCGAAATACCTCCGTAATAGGTGCCTTTACCTTAACTGTTGCTTTGGAATGGCAGAGCAAACGATGGATTAAACGCTGGAACGTCGCTCCAGAATTATGCTGATACGGCACGCGTCTAAAATGTTCCGTGTCTGTAGATATAAACGCAGTGTAAATTCAAACACAATTAAACAGTCGAATAGACATCCAAGCCTAACATAAAAATCATACAGGTGTCAGTGTAGATAACCACACACAAGAGAATAGACCACTAAATACGGGCGTCAACGTAGATAACCACATAAGTGATGAGGCCACCCACGTGGTCGGTTCAGGTAGTTAATCATTTGTAGTAAAGAAAGCTCATAGCCAACTTTCACAATATGTAAAATAAAAATATAATTGTTTTACATTAAAAGTATCGATAGAATATCGCTAGTCTAGATCTTAGTAGGTTTAATAGGCACTAGTCGGGTGCGGGGCTACGTTCCCATCGTTCTTTATTTGATCACACTTAGCTCCTATTGTGTGTAGCGTGATGTTATATAGTTTATAACCATCCCCGATAAATTAGGTATTAAAAGCGGTTCAGTAGATCCCGAGATTACCCCCTAGAACTTCACAAAGTAGCAAACTTTACCTCTTTATAATATTAGTATAGATAAGGTTGGCTGAAAGTCTGCTAAAACTTTATTGCAGTGACGCCATGACGCAGTGATACGGTGTTCGATTCTAGACTCGAATAATAAAAGCATAAGAAACAATTTAATTACTTTTAATCAGTCATTATTTCTGATTACAGAAAATCTATACTTTTACAAACTAGATTTTAATAGAAAGAAGCCCACAAAATTGGTTATTCGGTTGTGGGATTACTTTGAGCGGAAATGGTAGCACATTCCAACCTGTGAATCGAGTGGCAGATGCTTAGGTATAGTGCGTCATCGTTTCCGAAATAACTTAGGATAAGCACTTATAAAGCTGCGTTTATTTCTACAGACACGGAACGTTTCAGACGCGTGACGTATCAGAAAAAAATCTTCTAATACAGCTTGTATCTGCGCTGCGGTTGCGCGCGGATCCAAGGTCTATGGTTTGTATTGACCCATTTATGTCTATAGTAACGTGTATTTCAGTCAACGAATGCTCCACTCCATTTCCTACTTTAAGTAAAGATTTTTGGAAGTATTTCCAAAAATTCTTTCTTGACGTAAAAATAGATTACCTAAAACAAAAAAATAGAAAACCTAATATTCCAAATTTTATCTATCTAAGCTCTGTTGTTTATAGTTGGCGGGGAAACTTGCCAATTTTGAATATACAATATTTTCAACTTATAGAATTCATATAGCTCAGTTATGGTAATTCTTAGGAAAAATATTAGTACAATTCCTATAGATAATAATTGCATGAACTTTAACTTTGTCTAACCAATTTTTATAATAAATACATTTGCGCTGGATGCAGGCCGCAAACAACCGGCCCTATTGGAAATCTCTTGAGGAGGCCTATGTTCAGCAGTGGACTTCCTGCGGCTGATATGATGATGATGACATTTGTGAACTTTGACCTTGAATATTTTTTTACACAAGTGGGATCTATAAGGACTTTTCGCAGTCTGTTTGTAACGTTGTTCTCAGCATTCAAACTAATTTACAGCTCTCTGGGAATTATTGTAAGCACACATTCAGTGTCTAAAATTGACTGGGCTAATCATCATGCAAGAGGTTCGTCGGTACTTCAGACAATCTTCTTGTTCTAACCTTCTTACCTAACCTTACCACAGTGTATAATCTGTGCTTACCACTGTCATATTTATATTTTGTATGATATTAAATGACATAATTTAAGCTATTTGGGTATTGTGCGTTTTTATTTTCATGTGGTTTTATTATCAAAATTTATATTTATGAAGATGACAGATTTGGATCAAAATTTTCGTAACACTAGTATTTGATGTCCGTTATCTTTCAGGTACCTTCTTATACATTTTGTTCTATAATATAACCTCATCCTTGTTTGATTTATAATAAGCACAAAATAAATATTCGATTTTTCTTTCAAATCATTTTCATTTTGAAGTCTCACCAAACCCCTTGCCTACCCCAAAGAGAAGTAGATGCATTGATAAAATTAATAAAGGTGTTACCAAATTTTAGATGTGTATCACACTGAATACGAGGACGAGGTTATAGCTGTTTATATACCTCTCATGGCCCCATTGTATAGGGTATCGTTAGATAGGTCTTTTAACAAATATTGTGTTGCTAACAATTTTTTTTTATTTTGGGATCTTTTTTGGGAACTTTGATGCGTCTGGCTTAAATAACAGCCCCTAGGATTTGTCTGGGTCTCTTTTGATTATTGATTATTAACATTCTAACCATTGTATAACATATAAAAATCAGCATTCAGAAAATAAGAAAGTTAGTAATAAATTTTACGTACTTTTTAGAACCGAATACCTAAAAATTGGCCGTCGTCGGCACAAGCTACTGAGTATGCGTATGTATATAGTAGATACTAACACTACTCTATCGTCTACATTTTGTATCTTAGAACATAAGTAAGGTGTGGGACCTCTGGGATCTCATTCTATTTGAGTTTCATAAAATTCACGTACCCAACCCTGTATTTACGCCTGTTCCGCAAAAGTTCTCGGGGTCGATTTCCGGGTCTGACAAAAATGATATTAGGTATTCCTTCCATAAACCGCCATTATGATCAACAATTTTGATGACAAATCAATATGAGATCTAACATAGTTAAAGGCTAGCAAAGAAGGCGTGATGCTATATTTGGTTTATGTCATAAGTATGTTACGTGAGTTTTATGAAATTTCGACCTTACCTTAAGTCTGCCACCGTAAAGTGTAATAAGGACAACGGTAGCTTAGGCAGAATATAAAATTTTTGACGAGATTGACGTTCGTATTTCCCTGTTATCCTCGAAAATTGAGCCGATACAATTATTTTTACATCAAAAATTTCAAAAAGAGTAGCGCTAGGCTAGGCTAATACGGCTAGGTTTCTATTTTTTCATGTTAGTAACTTATAGAATTCGTCTAGTAGTCCTCTAATTAGTGCAATTTTAGCAATATTTGGACGGTCATATTTTTTTTTATTAATTAGTTCGTTGTTAAAAAAAGAAACAAAAATCATTTTAATGAACCTTTTATATCCACTGATCCAGTATTCCAGTACCTATGCCGATCAGGCCCTTTATTCCATCCGGTCCTACTAGAAGTTCGATGATCGAACTAAGCAAGCACGGGGTTTCGTTACGAAATTTCCTTCTCTTGTTCTCTGTGTAAGGTGATCTGTTCTCCTAGTTGCAACTTAGGCACAACATCCCTACAATGAAAAGGCATGGCGACATATTGTTATAATACTTCACACAAACTTGGGACTTCTGTAAATCAGGTTTAACAGCAATGGGCGTTTATCAACACTGAATTTTCATATTCGGAAATCCTAATCCGTAAAAGAACAACCAGCTAACCCAAAAAGAAAGGCAATCATATTTGGTTTACGGATGGTCCTAAAATAGGACCCGGTGTAGGTTGCGGTGTTTTTGGTCTGAGGTTCAAACTCAACCTCAGTGTCAGCATGGGCAAAAAGGCCTCAAAATTTCTCGCAGAATTCTATGCTATAACCAAATGCAGCATAACGCTATGGTTATGCTGCATTTGGTTATAGATTGTTTGGTTTTACTACTATTAGTAAAACTAAACAATCTACGCCAACACTGATAGCCAAACAGCACTACTGGCTATAAATTCTTTCGAATTTAACTCCAATTAGTAAAAGATTGCGTAAGGAATATAAACGTCTTGGGGGAATCAAACAAAGTTTTAATTCGATGGGTCCCGGGACATTTTGGGAATAGATAGGAATGAAAATGCAGACGCATTGGCCAGAAATGATGCTAACCACCTGGTGAGAGGGCGACAACAATTCTATGAAATCTCTAAACAAAGGCCCAGACCTTTTTCAACGAACTGTGCCAAATACAAGCGTAAAGAGTTTTGCAATCCGTCCGTGGCAATGAATTCTCCAAAGCGCTAATAAAGAGCTGCTACAACTCAATATATACAAAGCTTCGGCGGTGAAAAGAATCTTCACCGACCACTGCAAACTAAACTACCATATGTTCAAACTTAGCCTGAGCCAGTCCAAAATGTGTAGATTTAGCCTAGAGTTCGAGGCAACTGCAATGCATGTCCTCTGCTCATGTGGACCACTCATGCACAAAAGAAGTGTCCATACAGGACAGTACCAAGTGAAGCCTGATCAGATACAAAATCTCTCTGCTCAGAAAATCTGGAAGTTTCTACAGGATTAAGCAGGGAACTATAAAAAAAAAACTAACAAGAACGCTACAAAAGATCAGTGCTGATCGAGGTAGCAAAGAGGCCGCTGACGGCTCCTGGCGCAATAAATAACAATCCTAATCCGACTTAACTATACTAGTGAACAGTCCCTTACTTTAAAATTTTTATTAATTTCAAATTTCTTTTTAGCATTCCTGCATGCTGAACAAGTGATGGGCACATCAATTCGCTAGATATATAAAACATTATATCAAAATTAAAAAAAAATAAGATTTATTGGAGGCTTTAAATCAGAATAGCTAAGCTAAGTTTTCAGAACGATTAAACATGCAACGAGGATCTTTTCAAGAGCGAAAATCATTCAAGTCACATAATATATATGATAGCTCCAGTAATTCTTGGCATTCAAAAAGGCGATACAGAGATCACACAAAATCAAACTTTTTAATGAGAAAGCAAAATGATTACAGTATTGTCGACAAAAATGTTTTTTCTCATCTCTTGAATTCGATATTAGGAGATGATTTTACATTATTAAATACAAGACAAAGCAACTGTGATAATTTTAATTTGTCCCAATCATCGATAGGCTTCTTCTCTTCGAAGTTAAAAACATCGTCAGCCGAAAAGAGTTTTAAACCAAAAAATAGTATAATTAATAAAGTTAATGACGTTTGTGTAAAATTAAAATCTAAAAGTACACAAAATTGTATCATAGAAGTAAAGTTTAAAGAAAAACTTTATGAACATGAAGTAAAAAAAGAAGAATGTGATATTTGTCACACGGACAGCAAGAGAGTATTTATACAAAATGCTCCTCAGTCACCGCGGCAATCAGTTTGTAATAATATTCAACATAAAAATCCAATCAAAACTCTTTCAGTCACACGAACTAACATGAGAGCGCAGACGAAAAAAAATAATAGTCCAATTTCACCTGTTAAAATATATTTACAATTACTATCTCCATATGAATGTAATCCTTTTGTTAGTTTATTAAACAAATGCGATAAAGTCAGTAATATGTTTCAATTGAAAAGTAATACACATTCAGCAAAAGAACCTTCAGAAAATTATATTATATATAACAAAAAATACACAGAGAAAGATAATCTAATAAAAAAAAAAAAAAACGATGTCATAGAAGTAGAAAAGCATAGAGTTCGACATGAGTCTCAAACGAAGAAAACAAATTGGAAATCATCCGTCTTGAAAAAATATATTCGTACCCTAAAACTTTACTTCAATAAATTTACTTTTAACAAGAGTAGAACATCAATGGCAGGTAAGAATTATTTTTTGTGCTTTTATTAGGACAACCTCCGTTTTTTAATTTTTGGCGCCTTATTTTTAAAACGCTAGAGCTTTACTTCTAACCAATAGTGTTATCAAATCTTGGTAGTAGTTAATTTAAATCAAGTACTACTTTCATTTGATCATATAACTATGTATTTTGCATACAATAATTTGATCTGATCGTGTAGCTAGAGATGCATTATGGAATTATTTAGTGGCAACTTGTGACACTTCGAGCCTAAATGATTTATTTTTGTAAAAGGCACCCGTCATCACAGGGTGTTGGGCCCAATTTCTCTATTTGAGATAGAGTCTTTTCATGCTTCTCTCATACATCACACTTGGTACATACTTTATTTCTAAAAAAATCGGCACAGTACGAATCGGACTCACGCACTGAGGGTTCCGTACGATTAGGTATGCAATTTTTTATGTACCAACCCATACGTGGATATTTGTTTTGACTTAAAGCTACCCGTTACCTACCAATGTCCTAAGAGTCCGTTTCAAATGAAGTGACGTTCAAATTTAGGTATTTTGACAGCCAGCCGGCCGCATCGCAACTGGGCGATGAATATTTTCCGCGGATTGGTATATGGTATATACTTAATATGTCATAAGAATAAGAAACTAAGTTGATACTTTTCTTGAGTCATTTACAGTAGTGTAAATAATATTTTTAAATTTTTAGTTCTATTTGTTTAGTTAAATAGTTTTATAGGTAGGCATTTTTCTATGCGACGTTCTATATTTTCAAATGAATAATAACAAATTTCATAGTATAGTATACTTACCTGAGTAAAAATGACATTTTTGTAATCGGGACCCCTATAAATCTAGAAAAATAATACCTATTAGGGTGGAGCGTCAATGTATGAAGATAAAAATTCATCAAATTGATTTTGAATATAGCTCCAAAGGCTTAATATAAATAGAATTATTGATTTTAGAGTTCCGTAGCCAGAATGGCAAAAACGAAACCCTTATAGTTTCGTCATGTCCATCCGTGTGTCACAAGCATTTTTCTCGAAAACTACTCGATGTATATAGATGAAATGTGGAGAATAGGTGTCTTGTGATGGCTGTTACTAGCTTTAGTAGTTGAATAATAAAAATATATTTTTAAGGGGGGCTTGATGATTGACAAGTGCCCTTTCTAACCGAGCGACGACGGCCTTTTTATAGCAGCGAGCCGAGCACCCACGACGAGAACACCTGTACAAAATAAGAAACGTAACATATAAAAAGGTTTAAATAACTTTATTTTAAATCCCCGACGAAAAGTAAATAAGTAGCGTAAAAATAATCCCAAGAAAATCCGTCGGGGGCTGCCATACCCTGACTTGAAATGAACGAAAGTATTGCAGTTTTATGTATCTGATACTTACCTAATTATTAACAATATTTAGTTTACAATATATATTTTATAATAGAAACAGTAATGATATTGGCAGCCCTAGTAAGTTCCCTATAGATTATGATCGTCAAGATAAATCGTCAAAAATGGAGCATAAACAGCTGTATCTTTTGATTGCGGTAACTTAGAATTTTGATTTATATTTTACGCTGAGGGTTTGCAGACCCAAGTACATGATATTAATTTCAGCTTTATACCTCTATGCGTTCTTGAGAAAAATATTCTAGACAGACGGACAGACAGACAGACAACGGAGTGATCCTATAAGGATTCCGTTTTTCTCTTTTGAGGTACAGAATCCTAAAATTGCATAAACGGTCACCCATCTATGAACTGACCTTATCCGAAGTTGCTTAACCTCATGAGTGTAATCAATATCTCAGTACTACAATGCTACTTGTCCATATACAGTAACAGATCTAATTATTTTACAGATAACTGTAAACATAAGTTTGCTTAGTCTATTGCAGCGCCCTCTGGCGAAATAATACAATATCGTATATCCAAAAGTCATCCTCGATAAATCACAAATACATTACAGAAAACCGTCGCGAAATCGGTTAAACGAAAGGTTAAAAAGGTTTCAACGAAATCAACATAGGTTTGCCTAGTCTATTGCAGCGCCCCCTGGCGAAAAAATACAAAATCTTGAATCCAAAAACCATCCTCGATAAATCACAAATACATTACAGAAAACCGTATCGAAATCAGTCTAATCGTTTAAAAGATAAGAGGGCACAAAGGATTCAACGAAATCAGTGTATTGTAGCGCCCCCTGGCGAGCTATTAACATAACACCTATCTAATAACCTGTCCCCAAGAGCCGCACACACTTTACAGAAAACCGCATCTAAATCGGTCAAACCGTTTCCGTGATATATGGCATTATGTTGGAACACACAAACACACAGCATACACCGTCTCCGTTCCGTCGTGGGTAAAAATGATAGTTAACTTCTACTAGCCGCGGGAGAGCCCTGGTGACCTGTGCCACGGGTTTTTATTAACCTATTATAGGCACCAGTCTCTCACAAAGCTAGTCTACAGTTTAAACAAAAAATTTGTATCCTAGAAATAAGTAACTTTTGTGAAGAGATAATAAATTGATTATTATTATTATTATACATATAGCAGCACGCCTTTTATATATTTTATCTCGCTATGTTTGCTTAAAATTGCACTAATTCCATGAAATTGAGGATTTTTTTTTGGTTTGATTTATATTTTTTGACATCTTTTATAATTAATACCCACCCTAATAGCCATATCGAATTTATCAAGAAGTCACCAACTTGCAATTCCAATTGACTTCCAAGGGGTAGCTTCGGGACAGTATCATACCTTATTCATGTTAAAACTTTACCGATACACACTATTCACAATAATTTATAACGATATCTAACATCTGGGTGAATTTCAACAGGTCCATTAAAATATTCATTTCCGTGGATTTTTTTATCTTTAGTTTTATATTAAAAAAAATTAGCGTTTCTTAAAGTTTTTGATAATGTGTGTATTCTTGCTCACTTTCAAACAAATAACTAAAAAACCTAACGAGATATACAAGTTTAAAAATTACGTGCCACAGCGATGAAACATGCTCGCATGGCAATGAAACAAGCGTACACGGCAATGAAAGAACTGTGCCACGGGAATGAAAGAATCAATCACAGAGATGAAAATCCACATAAAACATTATTTTATATAATTATCTACTTACATGAATGTAGATTAAATAGCTACAAAAGGAGTAAAATTAAAGAAAAAAATAATGGAATCGAACCGATCATTTATTTTAATTATTAAACATTGTACATTAAAAAATCTTGATATGAAATCAGTCTTTCAAACTTAACATCGAATAAACATTAACAATATAGCTATAGAGCTAATAATATTATACTTATTGCATTATTTGTTGTTTATTTATAAAACGAACAGGGGCAAATGTAAAACAAAATAAATATAAATATCAAAAGAAAAAAAATTCCACACATTTATTTAGGTTTATAAAAATATTTTTGCATACATACACTTGAAACTCAAAGAAACAAGTAAAAATCTTAAAAGTACGATATAATATTACTCTCTCTCTCTTTATTTAAGAGCTGGGCTCTTTTCGGTGGAATAATTTCCAATTCTCTCTTTTTCCTGCCAATTCTCTCACCTCCTGATACGACACCACCCGTACCTTCTCCTTGATCTAATTAATATATGTCCTCCTTGGTCTACCTCTTCCTCTCATGCCTTCTATCTTTCCTTCTATGATGTTTTTTATAAACGGATCGTATCGTATCAGGTGTCCAATCATTTTTCCTCTTCTGTTCTCAATGTTTTTATCATAATTCTTCTCTCTTGTACTCGTTCCAGTACCTTTTCGTTGGTTATCATTTCTGTCCATTCTTCGCCAACACCACATTTCAAAAGCTTCCAATCTTTCTCTGTCTCTTTGTGTCATAATCCAGGTTTCGCTTCCATAGAGTGCAATGCTCCAAATGTATGATTGGAGGAACCTTTTCCTGATTTTTGACGAAATGTGTTTACACTTGAATATTTGTTTTTTCCTGTTAAATACTTGTTAGGCTATTGCAATTCTAGCTATAATATCTTGTGTGCAACTAGCAGTTTCATTTATGATTGATGCAAATGCAGCAATGTCATCTGCAAAACAGATGAATTTAATGTTTTCTCCATTTATTTTGATCCCCCCTGTAGATTTCTCTTTAATTTCGTTTATTGCAAACTCTATGAATACATTAAATATCAATGGTGAAAGAGGGCAACCTTGTCTAACTCCCTGTCTAATCTTTGCTGTTTCTTTTTCTTCTCCTATCTCAATTAAAGTTTCTTGTTCTTTATATAATTCCATGATAATTTTTCTGTCTCTTTAGTCTACTCCAACATCTTTAAGTGTTTTCATCATCAATTTCTAATCTACCCTGTCAAAGGCCTTCTCTAAATCAATAAATGCTATATGCGTATCCAGCCCTAGATCCACCCTTCTATAAATTATCAATTATCATCCGCAGTGCTAATATACCTTCTCTGGTACCTTTTTTCTGTCTAAACCCATATTGGTGTTCTCCCACCACTTCTTCTACTTTCGGTCTTAATCTATTCTGAATATTTTTTTTTAAAAGTATTTTTGAAGCCTGTGATATAAGGCTTAGTGTTCTGTGCTCTTAACATTTGACGGTGTTCTGTTTCCTAGGTAATGTCACTGTTTTACTCACTTTAAAATCTTTTGGCACTTTCCCTTCTATATCTATATAAATTGTTATCCTGATAATAAAATTATTATTATCAGGATAACAATTATATTATTATTATTATTATTATATACATAAGTTGAGTAATTTTGAATAGTTCTTCATGCATTGGTGGGCATACGGCATATTTTATGAGTTCAATATAGATACCATCCTCTCCCGCTTTTCCATTTTGAATATTATTTTATATTATTATTGTTTTAAAAAAGTTATTAAAAAACAAAAAGTAATAATAATTTTGTAAGGTTTAATAAGGAAAGATCTTTTAATAATTGACTGCACAGTAAAAACTCATGAAGTCTTTCATCGGATTACAGAAGGTTAACTTGACGGATCCTGTACTGTCAGTACGCAGTACTACCTTTATATAACAGGTAAAAATGTTTTCTTTGCCTAATCATACCTTGGCGATGAAAACATAAGTCACGGAAATGAAACACCTGGCCACGGAAATTAGAGTTAATTGTTTTACAAGGCAGGGCAATGAAACTTTTTTAATTTACGTGTCTTTTTTTTCATTACCATAGCAAATTTAGGCCACGGAAACCATAGCAATGAAAACATAGCGATGAAAATCAAGGTAAAAATATAAAATAACAAAAAGTCTATTGATTGTTCGAAATAAACAAATAAATAAACAAATAAACAAAAGAAATGGCTTTCTATCGAATGTATAATCAAGACGACAAACTTATTCAATAGAATGTTATATCTATCCATAGCGATGAAGGAAAAAATGTCCCGTAACATAAAAATCGAATACTTACGTTTGGTGCCAAAACGCAGGCGTGTACACACATCCTTCTGCGTCGAGCACTTAGGCGGCACTAGTATGCAACGTTTAGCGCATAGGAGGGAGGACGCAAGTTGTTGTATAAAACGATATACTTAAACATGTTTAGGACACGGCAATTAAAGGTCATTCTGGGACAAATGTATTTCTATTAACCATTCCTTATATTGTTTAAATATTTGAATAAATGTGTTATATAACAATACTTTAACTATCCACGCATCAAATAAAACTTAGATTTAATATAAATAACCACTAGATTTTTATCAATGAGGTATTACAACACAGTAGGTGACGTGTGGACAAACACGGCAATTAAAGATTTCAAGGTTTATTATTTTTTTTGTGGATTACTCCTAATCCTATTTAATAAAATGGTTAGTGCTACTTATAGATTACTATGTCAGCTAAACAGAAAAAAATGTTAGAGCACTATTAACTATGATTTTAGTACCGATTTCATCGATGCCACGCAATTTTTGGTCCCGGGAAATTCACCCATCTACAAAAATAATTATAGTTAGTAATTTTGCGGATGATAGATGTTGGTCGTCGTATATTTCGGGCATAATATGCGCCAAGGAAAGAAGGGCAGGGGCGGGTTTAGAGCAGCGAGAAACAAACATCCTACCTCGATAAGCGCAGAACGCTGTCTGATTGGCAAATTTTGTCACAAGACAGTTTCGCGTTTCGAGAAAGGGGGATTTGAAATATTTTTTTGATTTATATTTTTATATATTATGAAGTGTTTGTAAGATAAAATAATTACTAACTATTTATATCTTGAATTTTTAGATAGTATTATAAATCACTCAATTTGTACCTGTACAGTACATATTTAAAAGGGTTTATTTTGTGAAAATCGTGTTGGTTTTATGATTTTTTTCCAATAAATTTCTGAGTACGTAATATGTTTCATTATGAAAAAGTATGCTAAAGTCAGATTTTTGGCGAAAGACTGTTGTAAAAACATGAATTTCAGTGACTTATCCATTAAAAATTTGAGATTTTCTCTGAGCACTCTATTTTTAAAGACCCGTGTAATGTTTTGTTTTAGTTAAACCTTAACTTTTCATTCAACAATCTTCATCAATAATGTCTCAAAAAACGGTAAAACTTGGAACGGCTTCATAAGATATTTAAGATACTAGTAGGTAATCCAAAAAATATTTCAAAAATTGCACGTTCATACGGAACCCTCAGAGCGCGAGTCTAAGGCTTGACTGGTTTTTTTTATTTACTACTTACTCTACTTACCCTTGTGTTAGCTTTATTTAAAATTTATTTTAGTAGTTTTATATGATGAGTATTTTATATTATTATAATAGGTCATCATATTTTCTAATCTACGTACGTTGTTCCTTAAAATTGCCTTATTCATTCTTCTATTATAAAGGGTGGAATTTTGTAATGCCACCTGGAGGGAAAGTACTTTAAATACTCGAGGTAGATCATTTTATTCAAAAGAAACATTCTTTTATTTTTTAAAAGAAAGAGAACTGCATTTAACGAGTTCCATAAATTCGCTAGCCATACCCAGGAATCGAACCAGCTAAAATTCCGAAAATAACACTTTGTTCTTTTAAGGCATTCATCGATGGGGTAAATCATAGGGATCGAATCTCTCTAACAAAAGTGGTAAATTGAATAAAAACAAAACCATAAAATCTTAACTTATATATTCAATGAGACAAGATAAAGCTCTGAGTAAAAGATTACTCATCATCATCATCATCATCATTTCAGCCTATTGCAGTCCAGTCTTTTACTCAATGGTCCGTAATTTTTACTTAATTAAATTCGTAATTAATAATTATCTTTGCTGTAATTTATTCACTAAAATAGAAAGAAGAACTATTTAGATAAGAAGATTGCGATATGCACGTATGTTTGTGCAGGTCAAATGAAAAAAAAGATGCGACTTACTTTCTTGTGAGGCACTAGAATTAATACGTAAGTTAAAATTTTATGGTTTTGTTCTTATTTAAATAACCATGTTTGTTAGTAAGATATGATCCTCATGGTTAACCCTGTCGATCCATGCGATAATAGTACAGGATTTTATTTTTTTGTATTTTAGCTGGTTCAATTCCCGGGTGTGGCAAGCGAAATTCTGAAAAATTTTGAATGCAGTTTTGTTTCTTTTTAAAAACAAAGGAATGTTTCCTTTGAGTAAAATTGTCTATCTCTAATATTAAGAGTACTGTCCCTCCAGGTGGCGTTACAACATTCCACCCTGTATATTCTTCTAATCTTTTTCTGTGTATGTACCTGAAGAAGTACCTACCAGGTCTGATGAAGCATCGTGGTATCATGTGCCACCTAGTGATAAACCAACGAGTGATGAGCCACCATGTGAGGTATCATCGATCGATAAACCACCGTGTGAGAAACTTCCGATTATTGATCCACATTGTGATGAAACAAAGTGGGAGGAACAACTGTGGGAGAAAACGACGAGTTATAAACCACCATATTGTCAGGAATTATTGTTGTATCATGTACCACCAAATAAAGAACCTAATATATCACCCTGTAATGTAGCATCACCACCTTGTGAGAAACCTAATATATCACCCTGTAATGTAGCATCACCACCGTGTGAGAAACCTAATAAACCACCCTGTAATGTACCAGCGCCACCATGTGAAAATGAGATGAAATCAAAGAAAATCCCGTGGAAGATACCATCAATACAGTGTTATTCTTGTAACAATCGTCCCCAATGTGTGCCGGTATATTACGTGCCGGTGCAAACACCGGCAGGACAGGCACAACAACCATCATTTAAAGAAAAATTAATAAATATGGTGAACAAAAAAAAAGAAAAATATCAAAGAACAAGATGCTGCATGTGCACTTCGATTATTAAATTATCAATTATTGTTCTACAAGCCTGCGTATGTTGTATTTTGTTAGAATCGTTAAAATGGGCGTGTTGCACAATAGTTAAATAAACGTAGTGATACTAATTATGATGTACTTAATGAAACAAACTGTCAATAAATTATTTTGTAGAAAATTTACCGGCTCTTTATTATAACTGGAATAACCGAATAGGTTCCAAGGGGATCAGTGGTCCCGCCCCCGTAACGGACCCATTGACCGCTGGTAGTCTGCAGATTTTTGAGGTGCCGAGCTGTACGGAAATGATTTTTTTTTTTTAACTTTATGCACATTATTATTTTGTACAATAGTGGGCTTAATGCCAAAGGCATTGTCTACCTGCCAACCTTAGGGTGATGCAGAGAAGAACATGCTAGGTAGACATTTTAGTCTGGACCAATTTGGCCAATTGTTTTTTTTAAATGTTCGTTGAAGTTCAAGGATGGTTTTTAGGTTTTTTTTTAGTTTTTATGTAGGTAGGTAGGGTAGGCAGGTATGTAGAAGGTAGGTAGGTAGGGTGGGTAGGTAGGTAGAGTAGATAGGTAGGGTAGGTAGGTAGGTAGGTATGTAGGTAGGTAGGGTAGGTAGGTATACTTTCATAAAACCATAAATTAAGTAGGTGGTACGAAGTTCGCCGGGACAGCTTGTAGTATATATAAAATAAAATAGTATGAATATATATATTTATTATATAGATATAATATTAATATTATACATAATAATAATATTCTACCACATATTCTAATATATATAATATATACTACTAGTTTATTGCTGTGATGATTGTGATATTCTGTCGAGTAGGATGCTTCGTACCCTAAATTTTGGAGGTAACCTTGTTAGTGACCATCTTGACTTCCAGAGGGTGCGCATTCGAGAGTAGGACAGATTGTATGAGTTTATATGAGAGGAAAAGAAAGTCGTGACGGGAAAAACCAGGAGCAAGGGTTTGACCGTGAGATCGGACTAAAGAGGCATTGAAATTGATATGAATAAAATACCCACAACCTTCATAGGCCAGTCAATGAATGATTTTGGAGGGAAATGTCGAAAGCAGAAACTTTGACTTAGGAACTTTGTTTGGACTGGTTAGGAGATAAACATACTAAAAGTCCTTACCCCCCCGATGTGTGCCCGAGGGGGGGGAGCACGGCACGGGGAGCAGGTTAGAATCTGAGGTTTAAATTCCGTCATATAATATTATGAAAAAAATTATATAGCCTATGTCACCCGGACTATTATTACGAAACTATTGACACCACATTCATTAAAATCGGTTCATTAGTTTAGGCGCTACGATGAAACATAGAAACATACATAATATAGAAATATGCAGACTGCCAAAAACATTACCCTTCCTTTTGGCTTCGCCATAGTTGGGTAAAAAGTGTTAAACCCAAGTTGTAGAGAATTTTATCAGCTTTCATTATGTAATACAATGAAATTTCGTACGACGCACTGTTTTTGAGATGTAAGCAGAAAACAAAAACCTGTGCTAGACAATTTATCACATTTTTGAAATTCGACCATTTTTCGAAGCTCATAGCTAGGCAACGTTGGAGATAGATAAAAAGTGTTTAAGCCAAAGTTGTAGAGAATTTTATCAGCTTTCATTGTGTAATACAATAATTTATATATATAAAATTTACCTTACCTACAGTTTCACAATTTAAAAAATAAAAACAGTAAACCATACATATCGACATTAATTGGCATCACTAGAGTATCGATAAACAAATTATCACCCAGATGTCACTTCCCTAGTCATATATATGCAAGTCTGATCCCCTCGCCAGTTACCACAAGTCAGCCCCCGATGAGTACGATAGAGACAGTTGCAGCTCAGACAGATTTGTGGTTTTTTCAAAAAAGGAATTGGTTTCTTAAGGGTCGGCAACGCGCTGATGATGAACCTGGTGTTGCAGGTGTACATAGGCTACGGTAATCGCTTTACTTAAAAAAGAAAAGTTGCTTGTTCTCCTGGCTGGTAAAAGACAAACATTTTGAAGAAACCGACGTTTCGTATTCCTCATGGATGTACTATTTAAGGATCAGACAATACATATTAAGCGTACACAAAAAAAAAATAGACCTCTCACTCTACATACGGAAAACGCCGAAAGGGAAAAAGAGACAATAAACATATTTGTCTCTTCTGCATACCTATTGTCACCATTTCTACTATAGAACATTAGTGATGAATGTGTTATAATCGACATTATCTGCAAAAGGGTTTGAATCTATTTTTATTGTAGCTAGCAGTGGTACTCATTGACATGATTCTGTTCTCTTTAAGCAATGCGAAGAATGTACAATCAAGCTGTTGCCTACCGAGCAGGAACAAAGTATTAGTGAGGAATGGGAAAAATAAGGGGATATAAAGAGCAAATTTTTGTTCCAGTAGGGCGTCACCCCCCCTCCAAAAGCTAAACTGCTGGCTTGAAAAATCTGGAAAAATTCATGATGATAGTGCATTTCATGAACTGTTAAACACTTAAAGAAAAGTATAGCGGTTAAGATAACTTTATTAGTTTAGCGGTAATAGTCGTTGAACTTGGGTGTTGGATAATTTTGTACCAAATACAATATCCTTACCATTAATCCTTTATAGTGACTAAGATAAAGTAGTTGCTTGTTTATAACGGATAAAGACTTGCATTTAAAAACAATATAATATAACGGGCTACTACGGAACCCTACACTGTGCGTGGACCGACACGCACTTGGCCAGTTTTTACATGAAAATTTCCAGAACGAGTATGGCTAGGTTCCTATCATTTTTTTAAATGTTAATAACCAATAGAATTCCTCTGGTAAACCTCAAATTCATTATCATTATCTTCATCATATAAGCCCAATGACGTCCACTGTTGAACATAGGCCTCATCTAATTTCTGCTACAGCGAGCGATTTTGTGCCGCTCGTATCCAACGGCCCCCTATAACTCGTTATGATTAAAACTAGAAGCCTGAATTTTCATTAGCCAAGCAGGCATTGTATAAACATGGTATATTTCAAATTTCATTAAATTTGAACCAGTAGTTTATCAATTATAACTAGAGATGTGGCCGCTAACTGTGGGGCTCATTAGAAGACTGACTGTCGCTCAGCAAGCCATGGAAAGGGCTATGCTTGGAATTTACCTGCGTGATCGAATCAGAAATGAGGAGATCCGAAGGAGAACTAATGTTACCGACATAGCTCACCGAATCGCATCATGTAGCTAGCAGAACTGATGGCTGATGGGGCAAAAAAAATCTTGAGTGGCGGCAACGTATTGGAAAGCGCAGCGAGGGGCCAGATGGACCGACGACCTAGTAAAGGTTTACTAGGTCGAACATGGCCTGAACTGCATTGAGAAAAACATGGTACGGCCGTGTCGCCTTTTTGCTTTGCTTGACTTGGTGTACACGGCAGTGCCCTCAGTATAGTGGCCGTACAGACGCGGACTGATAAGAGCTGTCAATTATATAGCAAAAAAATATTATTTTGTCTGTAACGTTACTTTCCATGTCGGTTGATATAAACGCAGCTTTATAATACGTAGTAAATATTTTACGTATTAATATCATCATCCAAGAGGTTTGTCGGTACCACAGACAATCTTCTTGCTCTAACCTCCTTACCAAACCACTGTCATATTTATAATTTTGTATTATTTGACCACAGACACAGATCTACTTAATAGTAGAACACTGACCACAGAGTATACATTATGCTATACTGAAATATATGACATAATGTAAGCTTTTCGGTATTGGGCGTTCTTATTTTCATTATCAAAATTTATGTGTATGAAAATGACAGATCTGGATCAAAATTTTCGTAACACTAGTATTTGATGTCCTTACAGTTTTCATCTTTCAGGTACTTTCTTATATATTTTGTTTTATAATATAACCTCTCCCTTGTTTTATCTATTATAAGCAAAAAGTTAGATTTTTCTGTTAAATAAATTTCATTTAAGTCTCACCAAACCCCCTGCCTACTCCAATGAGAAGCAAACTCAATTATATTCACCAAGATATAGTTAGTTCAAGTTTATATTCACCCATTTATATCTATCATAGCTTAGCTGCAATCAGAACCGTTCAGGCGTCTTTTGGTTTCATCAAATTCACGTACCCCGTACCCATGATAAATACTTCCCGCAAAGTAATCGTTACTACTGCCTTGGTGAGTGAGATGAAGTATTTATGATTACTGCACAAGAGGCCTAGTGTTTGATTCCCGGGTCTGGCTGAAATGATATTGGGTACTTATATCTATCATAAAATTTTAATGACAATAGGCTCACGGTCTATTACATGGGATCTAACATAGCTGACACAATGTGAGGGTGGCGCGGGGTTTCGTTACGAAATTTCCCTCTCATGTTATCTGTCTAACGTGATCTGTTCTTCTAGTTACAACTTAGGCACAACATCCTGACAATGAAAAGGCATGGTGACATATTGTTATAATACTTCACACCACTTTAACTTCTGTAAATCAGGATTAACTTCGATGAACGTTTATCGACACTAAATTTTCATATTTCATAGAGTCCTAGTCCGACTTAATGACTTAACGTTACAAGTGAAGACTCTCATTCTTTAAAATTTTTACTAACTTCAAATTTCTTTTTAGCATTACTGTATGCTGAACAAGTGGCGATGGACACATCAATTCACTAGTTAAATTAAAAATTGATCAAAATTAAAACAAATACTATTATGATTTGTTGAAGGCTTTAAATCATAATAGCTAAATAGTAACTAAATTTTTAAAGATTAAATACAAGACAAAGCAACTGAGATAATTTTAGCTTGTTCCAATCATCGATAGGCTTGTCTTCGAAGTTAAAAACTTCATCAGCCGAAAAGAGTTTCAAACAAAAAAATTGTATAATTAATAAAGGTAATCACGAGTGTGTCAAATTAAAATCTAAAAGTACACAAAATTGTACCGTAGAAGTAAAATTTATAAAAACACTTTATGAACATGAAGTGAAAGAAGAATGTGATATTTATCACACGGACAGCAAGAGAGTATTTATACAAAATGCTCCTTAGTCACCGTGGCGATCAGTTTGTAATAATATTGAACATAAAAATCAAATCAAAAGTCTTTCAGTCACACGAACTAACATGAGAGCGCATCGGAAAAATAATAATAATTCAATTTCGCCTGTTAAATTATATTTACAATTACCATATGAATGCAATCCTTTTGTTAGTTTATTAAAAAAATGCAACGAAGTCAGTAATATGTTTCAATTGAAAAGTAATACACATTCAGCAAAAGAATCTTCAGAAAATTATATTATTTATAACAAAACATACAGAGATAAAGATAATACAATAAAAAAAAATAAAAACGATGTCATAGAAGTAGAAAAGCGTAGAGTTCGACATGGGTCTCAAACGAAGATAAAGTATTGGAAACCATCAGTCTTGCAGAAATATATTCGTACCCTAAAACTTTACTTCGATAAATTAACTTCTAACAAGAATACAACATCAATGGCAGGTAAGGATTATATTTTGTGCTATTCTTAGGACAACATTATAATTTTTTGGCGCCTTAGTTGTAAAACGCTAGCTTTTCATAATAATGTAATCAAATCTTGGTAGTAGTTAATTTAAACCTAGTACTACTTTAATTTGATCATATAATTATGTACTTTGCATACAATAATTTGATTAGTAGCCCAATCACAAATTATATGCGTAATCGTAACGTTATCGTATCGAGGGCTCGATACGTTTACGTGAGTTGGCATCACGAACTCATTCTATCGACTATCGAGGGCTCGAAACATTTGTCGATACCATTACATTAGGTATTTAGGTAAACATGCCCAGTTGTCGGCGTTACAAGATTACAACTGACTTATTTTATTACCCACGATGGAACGGAGACGGTAATTATATGCGTTTGGGGACAGAGGCTGTGTGTTTGTGTGTTCCAACATAATGCCATATATCACGGAAACGGTTTGACCGATTTCGACCTGTTACTGTATAGGGACACGTAGCATTGTAGTACTGAGATATTGATTACACTCATGAGGTTAAGCAACTTCGGATAAGGTCAGTTCATAGATGGGTGACCGTTTATGCAATTTTAAGGTTCTGTACCTCAAATGAAAAAAACGGAACCCTTATAGGATCACTCCATTGCCTGTCTGTCTGTCTGTCCGTCTGTCTAGAATATGTTTCTCAAGAACGCATAGAGGTATAAAGCTGAAATTAATATCATATACTTGGGTCTGCAAACCCTCGGCGTAAAATATAAATCAAAATTCTAAGTTACCGCAATCAAAAGATACAGCTGTTTATGCTCCATTTTTGGACGATTTATCTTGACGATCATAATCTATAGGGAACTTACCGTTGACCTAGAATGGTATGGTATGGTATGGTTTGGCGGGCTGTTGTCCGCAACTCTACGTCAAGGCGCGGTTTTTGCGTGAGGGTGGATAGCTCACTCGATCCACCCTAGCTCGTCGAAGAACGCCAGCAGTCTATTGACATTGCTGGTGATCTATCGGAGTGTACCTGTGTTGTTGAAGTACTTAGCCCTGTATGTGACGGTTTCAGGGCAGTGTAGGAGCACATGAGCTGCTGTTTCCTCCTCACTCATGCAGGCTCTGCAGAGAGGGCTGTCTGTGATGCCTAGAACAAAAAGGTGTTTATTAAAGGAACCATGTCCTGTGATAGCGGCTGTGGCTGTGCGCAATTGCCGTTTGAACAGCTGTCTCAAACGCCTAGTTAGTTTGTGGTCGAGCATAAGGAGGGCCTCCCTGGCCTGTCTACATTCTTCTAGGTTTGTCCAGATTCTGCCGTGTAGATCTCTTGTGCGTTTGTTCACGATCGTACGAAGGTATGTGAAAGGGATGGGTATAATGGGCTCAGGTCCCATCACACTCGTTTCTGATCCCCTTCTTGCGAGCTCATCCGCTGCATCGTTACCTCTAGATCCACTGTGTCCTTTGATCCATTGCAAGATTATGTTGTTGGTGTGGCTTATCAGATTTAGGTTCTGATGGCATTCTAGTATTAGTCCTGAGTTCACTGTGTGGCTGTTTAGAGCCTGTAGCACGGCCCTGCTGTCCGAGAGTATGCGAATCGAGTGACCTTCCACTCTTTTGGCCATGATCGCTGAGGCGGCCAGAGTTATACCCATACACTCGGCTTGGAAGACCGTGTTGTATATACCCAAGGGTTTTGAAATGTTGATATTAAGGTCCTCGGAGAAGATGCCAGCCCCGGTTCCCATATCTGTTTTTGATCCGTCTGTGAAAACGCGTTGTTCCGCTAGGTTTTGGGGTTCGTAGCCCGTTGACCTAGAATCATGAAATTTGGTCAGAAGCAATAACAAGTTGCACAAGTAAAGGAAAAATCCGAAAAGCGATCTCGTGTTGTTATATCACTGAATATTAGTACTGAGATATACAATGATAAGCATAAAAAAATTTAGTAACAGTGAGAGTTTATTCCGGACTGACGTTATATAAACACCTACCTACCTTATTATTTATTCTAACTTATAGGTATCCCGTGCTCGGGGTGTAACCAAATTTTCATCATTTTTGCGATAACACGCACCGTTTTCGAGATACAAGCTATTATAGGTGGAAATTTGCGCTAACGCCGAAGGCAGTCCGGCTACGGGAATCAATGTGCGATAGCTAAACTTAACACCCCCCGGTTCAGAGCAATCCGAATCGGACTGGTTAGGTTAGAGTTATTTTTTTTTTCAAACCACCCAGAAGTAGGAGCCTCGCGGAGCGGGGCTCCGGCGACCTTTGTGCGACGGATGAGCACACAAGTCAACAAAAAGTAAAATATATATAATATAGTCGAAGCTCCATGCAAATTCCATTCATTATGGAGCTTACATGGTAAGATAAGGCGCTCCTTAAAAAGTTTAAAATAAGAAAATTAAAATGATAATTTCAAGTTACAAGACTTACTGTAACAGTAAATAAAAAAAAATGTATTTGTTCTATAACTTAGTATAAAACTTTTATTATTCTTATCTGTCAAGGTTCTTAAAATTTTATACGAGTTACTTACAGTTAGTAAGATAGGGCGCTCTTTGAAAATATTTAAAATAAAAAATCAAAATTAAAAATTTTGAAAAAACCCACGACGAGAACATCTGTACAAAATAAGAAACGTAACATATAAAAAGGTTTAAATAACTTTATTTTAAATCCCCGACGAAAAGAAAATAAGTAGCGTAAAAACAATCCCAAGAAAATTCGTCGGGGGCTGCCATACCCATAAAAATTGCATGTTTGAACGGAACCCTCTGTGCGCGAGTCCAATTTACACTTGACTGGTTTATTTATTCTTTAGAGTTTAGTTATACTACTTACCGTTGTGTTTGCTTTATTTACTATTTATTTTAGTAGTTTTGTATGATGACTATTTCATCTTATTATTATAGGTCATCATATTTTCTAATCTGTTCCTTATAATTTATTTATTTATCTAATCTAAAAGTATTTTTCTGTGTTTGTACTTGAAGAAGTACCTACCAGGTCTGATGAGGCACCGTGGTATCATGTGCCCCCGTGTGAGAATTCTAATGTATCACTGTGTAACGAACCATCGCCACTGGATGAAGAATCACGATGTGAAGAAACTAATGTATCCCCTTGTAAAAAATCAGAGGCGTTATCATGGAAGATATCACCAACTCTGTGTTATTTTTGTAATCAAGAACCATCTTCTGAAGAACCTGATGTATCACCGTTTAATATGACAACACCACCGTGTGCGGAACTACCAAGTTATCATGTCCCACCATCTGAGGAAACTAATGAATCACAATTTAACGTACCATTAGGACTGTGTTATCATGTATCACCTAGTGATAAACCAACAAGTGATGAGCCACCATGTGAGCAATCACTGACTGATAAACCACCGTGTGAAAAACCACCCAGTAAGGAACAACTGTGTGGGAAACCACCGATTAATGATCCACATTTTGATGAAACAAAGTGTGAGGAACAACTTTGGGAGAAAACGCCGAGTGATAAAGCACCATGTTGTCAGGAATTATTGTTGTATCATGTACCACCAAATAAAGAACGTAATGTTTCATCCTGTAACGTATCTTCACCACCGAGTGAGAAACCTAATATACAACCCTGTAATGTAGCATCACCACCGTGTGAGAAATCTAACACAAAAGCCTGTATAATTATTTATAATCAAGAACCATCGCCTGAAGAACCTGATATATCAACGTTTAATGTGACATCAACACCATGTGCGGATCTACCAACTTATCATGTCCCACCATCTGAGGAAAATGATGAATCACAGTGTAACGAACCATTAGCACCGTGTTTTCATGTACCACCTAGTGATAAACCAACAAGTGACGAGCCGCCATGTGAGGAATCACCGACTGATAAACCACCGTGTGAAAAACCACCTAGTGAGGAACAACTGTGCGAGAAAACGCCGAGTGATAAACCACCATGTTGTCAGGAATTATTGTTGTATCATGTGCCATCAAATAAAGAACCTAATGTTTCACCCTGTAACATACCTTCACCACCGTGTGAGAAACCTAATATTTCACCCTGTAATCTACCATCACCAGCGTGTGAGAAATCTAATATGTCACCCTGTAATATAGCATCGCCACCGTGTGAGAAACCTAATATATCATTCTGTAATGTACCATCACCACCGTGTGAGGAACCTAATATACCACTCTGTAATGTACCATCACCGCCGTGTGAGAAACCTAATACAAAAACCTGTATATGTTGTTTTTTGTTAGAAACGTTGAAATGGGCCTGTTGCCCAATAGGTAAATGAACGTAGTAATAAAATAATAAAAAAAACGGTCAATAAATTCTTTTGTAGAAAATTTTCTGGCTCTTTATTATAACTGAAATAACCGAGTAGGTTCCAACGGGCCCAGTGATCCCGCCCCGGTAACGGACCCGTTGAACGCTAGTATTCAGCAGATTTTTGAGGTGCCGAGCTGTACTGAAATGAAATCTTAGTCTTCTGAAAGGCATAAATCGTTGTTAAATTTGGTTATAATTATGTTAAAATGAGCTTTGTCATATTGGGCGTATGATCTTGGCTAGAAGGTCGACGAGATGAGTTGAGATCAAATAATGCTTCGGCAACAATAATATTATTCTCTTTTGGATTGTTATAGTAAAGCACTCTTCACAATATAGTAAGATACTTGTCTGCGCAACTTAAGTAATCCATGGTGTTAAAGTACTAAAATGTTCAAGGTATATTATAATTATTATAGTTAGCAAATATCAACTGTACTTCAACCGTACATCTACTAAGACGGTGGCGTCTAGGAAAGTACCTCCATCCTACAGAACAACGGAGCCAAAATAATATCAATACTAATACCAACGTAGACAACCACACACAAGCGTCAAATAGACAACCACACTCATGTGTCAACATAGACAACCACATAGGTGATGAGGCCACCCACGTGGTCGGTTCAGGTAGTTAATAATTTATAGTAAAGAAAGCTCATAGACAACTTTCACAACATGTAAAATAAAAATATAATTGTTTTACATTTAAGGATTTGATAAAATACCGCTAGTCTAGATCTCAATTATATCAGGAGTAGGCTGATTAGGTATAAGATTTTTTATCGGATAAAAGTCTGCTAAGAACGTAGGCACTTATTTATTTATTGGTGGTGCGCGAGTACCACATGTTAGGCCAGCGGAAACGAGGAGTGCACGACGCGACTTCACAATACAGGCTTCAACGTTGACAACCACACGTAGGCGTCAACAAAGACAACTATACACAAGTTTTAAATTTAAAACATAAAAGATTTTTAGTATAGATACAATAATACATATTAAAAATCTTTTATATTCTAAATAAAAATCAATATATATTTCAAATTTAATGAAATTTGAAATATACCATGTAATGAAATCAAATGAAAACTTGTTTATTCAACTAGGTTATAAGGTTTCACTTAAGAAACTCGCAAGTTAAGAATGTAACAGGTTACCGAAAAAAAATTGCCTACGACCAGTTCGCTGACGGGGTGGAGCTATAAGAAGAACTGCCAAGAAACTCGCGCCATAAAAAATGGATAGTAACAATCTTTTGTAATTCACAAATTGTGTAGCGTGTAAACTGATGCATCAGAACACCACACCGTTAGATTAATGTGTTATAATTAATGTTTACAAACTAAATAATAAACAAACAGTCAGGATTTGCGGTTGCATTACTTTACAAATTGCTATTTGTATATAATATTGCTAGTTAGGGGCAGTTTGTGAATAAATGTAGTACTTATTAGTTTGTGAAAACATAACTTAAACAAATTTAAAAAAAAGTTACTAAAAAAATATTAGGCAATGCAAGAGAAAACTGACATAAATATTCACAACGTGCCCCACGTCAAAAGTTTCATTTTACAAAAACAAGTTAAATCAAAGCAATAATAACATTATTCCATAGAAATTTTATCATCTAAAAACTCATTAATTGTATAATACCCTCTTGGGTCGTGGCATATCCCTTACGAATAAGATGATCTTTAACAATGGTTTTGAATTTAAGTAAGGGTAAATTCATAATGTCAAAAAAGGGCCAAGAATTGAGCCCTGAGGGACGCCCATTTCTACAGGTAGTCCTGAAGACCTATTTCCTTTAATATCAACGCATTGTGCCCTATCTCTTAGGTAAGAGGCAACAAAACCAAGTGCAGCATCCCTAATGCCATAGTGACTGAGTTTTCGCAAAAGTGTATTATGCTGAACAAAGTCGAATGCTTTGGAGAAATTCGCAGAAGACACCAATAGCATCCATTCAATTCTCCCAGGCGTTCAAAATATGTTTTAATAGAGTAACACCTCCATCTATAGTAGAGCGACCCCTTGTGAAACCATATTGCTCACTGTGTAATAATTAGAGATCGGATATTCCAGTGCATATTTACCTAAACTACGCCGAAGTAAGTAACATAGAGTGGATAATACCACCTCTGAAATAGCGGATCGATACTTACCGGTTTTATTTTATTATTGGATTAATTCATATATTGTTAGGTACAAATTATTGATTTGAAGATTGTTACCTATTTCAATTGTTACTAAAATTGTGTCAAATTAAAACGTTTTGTTTTAATTACGTAAAATAAAAATAAGTTGGTTTTATTTATGTGAATATTAGCAGAGGCGCACTTAAAAATATTTTGGTCGATTTTGTATGGAAACTGGACTTTTCAAGGAAAATCATCAAAACATCGACTTTTTGCACTTTATAACTTTCTAATTGGTGGTGAATTTTAAGGTTTAAGGGTGGCAGAGGGGGACGAAAAAAATGTTAATTTTACGCTCAGATGCACCAAAGGTTTTATAATTATTATTTTTGATGCAAATTTTTGAGCACAATACGAAAATCACCGGCGAGGCTGGGGCCGGAAAACTTGTATTTCTACACATTCTAATAACAATTTATAACTTTTTAATCCCGGTATTAAAATCGGTATACCGGTACTTTAGAGGTGGTATTACCCACTCTATGTTACTTACATCCGCGCAGTTTAGGTAAATATGCACTGGAATATCCGATCTCTAGTAATAATTTATTTAAATGAAAGCAACTCTAATTGCCACAATATGATTTTTCAAAGACTTTACTAATAGCTGGCAATATCGAAATTGGTCTTAAGTTAGTAGGGCAATGACCTGTAACACCTCTGGACTGGCTGTCCTATTCAAATTGGTAATTTCCTTTGTGAATTTGACCAACTAGCAACTGTAGGAACCTGCGGTAGCGCGCGGATCCTAGGTCTATGATAGGAACTATATTTGACGTAATATTGACGTATATAATACGTTTTGTAAACAAAGTGTTTCCATATTGTCATATCGATAAACATGGTCATGGTCTGATGTGATCTATGGTTGCAAAATTTTTATTTATTCATAGAAGAAAGTAAAATAATAATATAATATAATATTCTACCACATTCACACAGCGCCACCTAGTTCCAAATTAAACAATTATATTTGTTTGTGTTATGGGTACTAAACAACTGATATACTACTTAAATACTTTTTTTTTGTAAATACGTACATATTATAGATAAATTACACTCAGACACAGAACAAACTTTCATGCTCATCACATACACATATTTGTCCTGGGTGGGGATCGAACCCACGACCTCTAGCTCAGCAGTCAGGGTCACTAACGACTAGGCCAACAGACTAGTCTAAGTTTTAAAAGTTTTAGAATAATTCAACAAAATTAGTATCAAAATTATAACGATTCATACCGTAAAGTTCATACAACTAAGCTCTACTTATGTAGGTATATTCCGGATGTTGCCCAGTCACAGAACTGAATTTTAGTACTTTTATTGAATATTTTAACTTTTAAAATATTTTTTAATTGCATTTCTATAATACTAAACAAACAGTGGCGGTACGTTCATACAAGCCCAAAAGCCCGGCTTGCCCTACTAAAATGCTCGATCAAAAATATCTAATTCAAACCATTATCTATTTTAAAATTCGCGCGCTTATTTCCTCTTATGCGCGAGCGAGAGCAGTGACTCGGTGAGTGATATAGCATCAAGCGAGAACGAGAGAGAACAACTTTTTTTTCTATCTCGCTCACCCGCACTGGCTTGTTATGAGGCTTTTGACCAACGTCGGATCTCTCTTTCTAACCTATAGAGAAACTGTCGATTATTGAAATATAACTAGGTTAATTTATATATCAATCAGTATGAAATTATAAGCCGGGCTTTATGTATGAAGTTGTCGACTATGGAAGTGAAATGCCGCGGCCGCGCATGCGTACTCGCGTCTACTAACTTCACTCAGTTCATTTGTTTGACAGGACGAAAAGTTTTGGTTTTAATGTTTACTTAGGTACTTTAAAAATTGTTAATTGTAAGATTTTAAAGTGATTCTATTGTATTTAGTGACTTATACAACAATGCAAGTAATAATTATTGTCCCTTGTGAGGATTAAAATGTGTTCAAGTTTTGGTGGGCGAAGAAAAGGTAAAATTTTTGAACTTTGTTCTTTGTTTATATTTGATTTTATTAATGAGAATAACCTCGAAGTTGTCTTGCCCGAGTTTATAAAGTTAGCATATCTTATTGTAACTATTACGGCTATGTAGTTCTTCGCTGAACGCGCATTTTCATCTCTTTAAACGTACCTATTCATACTTATCTAAGAAATAATATCAATGATACCTAGCTATTGAAAAGCAGTTGTTGCCAGAATTAAAACGTTCACCAACATTTTATTCTTACGTAATTAAGTCATTTCTCAAGAAAGACAGACGATTCAATTTAGAATATTAATAATAGGTAGTCTTATAGGTAGGTAGGTACCTTTCTTATAGGCAGGCAAGGGTCAACTACCTACTAACTTAGCTATCTTCGTTTACTCACTCAAGGAAACCAAAGGGCTTTTTTCAAAGCCACCGAAGGTATGCAATGCTGATTGTTTATTAGGTATATTCAATCAAGCACTAGCATAGGTACCTTCAATGTGATTTGGCGGGGCGGCGCGCGGCGCGATCCTCTATCAACATGTAAGAGAAATTGAACAAAATCCATAAAAAAACATTAGACCCATTGCCTTTCCAGCGCAGTCAGGTTTGTTTACTTTTCATTATTATATTTAAGTACAAAAATAGCCTTCTGCCTGCCTTATTCTGGAGTAGTCGGGTAAAAAGCATAGGTAGGTAGGTATATCGGGCTTGCCTTATCCTTAAACCCTAGGCACGCCACTGTAAACAAAGACGAGTATATGTATACAATTAGGTCGTCTGGACTATCCTGGCTAAAGTCAATGCATGTTGGTAAGGTCATCAGCAATAAAAAGTTTTAGGCGAGCAGAGGTCATTGGCCTACATGTGATCTTAACCACTTTATTGGTTGTGCCTAAAAGGAATATTGCTTTTTGCGATTTACTCCCTTTATGTCGAGTCCCGTTATGTCGAGTCTGGGAGTCTATTGTTCTCCAAAGTATTGATATTTTACGCTTTCTATTACCGTTATGTCGAGTTTGGTGAACAGGTACCGTCAGGATATAAATTAAATCCAGTTTCATTAAAACATTGCTTTATTATTTGTTCTATTAGTTATTTTCAAATATATAAGTAATCTTTCTTAATCTATACATATAAATCACAGTATAATGATCAAGTATGTAAATAATTCTTATAAAAAATAACTTTCTTAATCTATTTAAACCACAGTACTATAATCATCACTAATGGTGCAAATGTAAAACACGATATAAATACAGAATAATAGGATATTTACAGCAAGTAAATATTTCTTTAAAAAAATATTTTTTCTTCAAATTAGCGTTATTAAGTTTACGTTATCCATATCGTTTGTCATCGTGGCAGAGTCACTGGAACAGTTGAGCGAAATGCTGCGCAGCCTAGATGGAGCTTCTCGACGTGTTGGTCTCGGCATGAACTTGGATAAAACCAAGATTATTTTCAACGAACATGTCATGCCGAGGCCGATTTATGTCGACGGATCGGTTCTCGAAGTTGTTCAAGAGTATGTTTACCTTGGACAAGTTATCTAGCTCGGTAAAAACAACTTCGAGAGAGAAATCGACCGCAGGATCCAATCCAAACTACGTCGAGTTTTCTCTTCGCCTTTACCGCAATGCCAGAAGACCAAAATCTTCGACCAATGCGTCCTACCTGTCATGACTTACGGTGCCGAGACGTGGACACTCACTGCAGGACTAACCCACAAACTGAAAGTCACTCAGCGAGCTATGGAACGAGCTATGCTCGGCGTCTCTTTGAAGGACAAACTTCGTAACGAGGTAATCCGACAAAGGACCAAAGTTACCGACATAGCTCGTAGAATAAGTAAGTTGAAATGGCAGTGGGCTGGTCATATCTGCAGAAGGACCGATGGACGGTGGAGCAAGCATGTCCTAGAGTGGAGACCGCGACTCGGCAAGCCTAGAGTAGGACGCCCTCCAGCTAGATGGTCCGACGACCTAAAAAAGCTCGCTGGGTCTGACTGGATGCGGAAGGCGGAGGACAGAGTGCTATGACGCGTGTTAGGAGAGGCATACGTCCAGCAGTGGACTGCAATAGGCTGAAATGATATTGTTGTATCCAATCTAGGTAACATGTAAAATTTAAATAATTAAAAGATAATCAATTGTCAATAGGCGTTTAAGACAAATCATTAAATCAATTTTGTTACTTGTAAAATCTTCAACTATTTTATTTATACGCATATGAAATAGCCACGCATTTTTTTTTTCTTAGGTTCTGATTGTTGTCGTTATAGACGTTTACCTACTCTATCTTATACCTAGTTTCTTTAGCCTCATCTCTAAGTGTGCTAATGAGAGTGTATAGCGGAATTTACCCTACATAACATATTATTTTAGGTACACCGACAACACGTCTTAATACTGATGTACTTAATTTATGTCAAATCACCAATGCGTCATTGAATTTCGGTTAGTCAATTATAGTCTAGAACGTATGACAGAGTGCTATGGCGCGTGTTAGGAGAGTCCTACGTCCAGCAGTGGACTGCAATAGGCTGACATTGCATATGCATGATGAACATGATGAATAAATGAACTTTTTATTTTAAAAGATACTTTTTCATCTAACTGTACTTCTAAATATGATATTATTAAACTCGACATAAAGGTAATAGAAGCGTGGTAAAGAAACTCGACATAAAGGGAATAGAAACGGGACAGAAAACGTAGACTCGACATAGGGGTAATAGAAGCGAGACAAGGTTTTCGGCTCGACATAACGGGACTCGACATAAAGGGAGTAATTCCTTTTTGCCGATAGTGATCAGATGTTAAGTCACTTATGATAAACACTATCCAAGCATTGACAATTGCAAAATAAGTATGTTGTCTAAACATGTATGTAACAGAATGTGGCTATCCTTTAACCCAATGCCCAGTTAAACACAAAACTTGAATATTGTGTTTCTTCAAAAATTACTCTAAGTCTTTGCTGAATAGGCCCTGAATATTCTTATTTAATGAAATTTAATGTATGCCTTTCCTTTGTCACACATATTAGTACATATGTCCGTAAAATCCTTCAATACCCTACTAGTACCTGTGTCAGTAAATAAATTGTATGCTAACAATTTAGCAAAGCAATAAGAAGAATAGTATCTTTTGTTAAATAAAAGTAATTACTAATAAAAATATTAGTGTTCAAAAATAATATATAATCAGTATATCGACATGTACTGTTATAAAGTAATAAATTCAATTCCCAATGTATCTATTCTGTTGCTCGGTTAGTGCATATGAATATGGTAAAGCACAAGTAATAAATCTACATCCTATTCTATTATGAAGCCTTACCATAACTTCAGTTAAATCTCTCTCTCATGTATCTTTTAGTGACTGAGAAGCAACACCGTACATAAAAATTACTACTGTTGAATTAGAATCTAGTAATGAACTATTCTTTACATTATTAACTAAGGTACCGAACTTAACTCCTGGGAAGCAATAGTTTGTAATAGGGCACTCAATGTAACTATTATTTATATTACCTAAGGCCGATCCAATCTGGTCAGAAAAAATGAACACTTTTTATAGGAAATAATTTTACAGGTAAATCCGGCTCAAGAGAAGTGGGACAGCAGTCAGTTAAGTTGTTGGAATATGTTATACAATGCCAACTTGGCTACTGAAAATTCAGGCTTCTAGTTTTAACCACAACGATGTTATAGGGGGTCGAAAATGGTATGAACTGCTTCGAGAAAAAGTTGGTACGTTGGTACGGTCGCGTCGTGTCGCTTTTTTGCTTTGCTTAACTTGGTGAGGGCCCTGCCGTGCTCCCGGACAGTATAGTGGCTGCGCAGACGCGGACTGACAAGAGCTGTCAATTAATTATATAGAAAAAAATATTATTTTGTCTGTAACGTTACTTTCCATGTCTGTAGATATAAACGCAGCTTTATAATACGTAGTTAATATTTTACGTATTAATATCAATACGTATTACTTACCTTTGTTCTTGTGGTAAGGTCGTTGATCAGCTTGGTCACCACGGTCTGTCTTGTTTCAGAAGCGCTGGTAGAATTTCGCGGCATGCCAGTTTAAACGATGTCATTCGCCGGGCGCTTGTCAGTGCGCGTATACCGTCCGTTTTGGAGCCTAACGGCCTAGTGCGTAGCGATGGTAAGTGACCCGACGGCATGACTCTCGTTCCGTGGAAGATGGGTAAGCCCTTGGTGTGGGATGCTACTTGCGTTGACACACTGGCGGCATCTCATCTCTCACGGACTGGTCTTAAAGCGGGTTCTGCTGCCAATTCTGCAGAGTGCCTTAAGAGGCGTAAATATGAAAGTCTTGGTGAGACTTACATTTTTGAGCCTTTTGGGGTTGAAACTCTTGGACCTTGGGGGCCAAACGCTCACAAATTTTATCGTGAAATTTGTAAGCGTGTTTCTGAGGTATCACATGATCCAAGGGCTGGCCTCTACCTGGGGCAACGCATTAGCCTTGCTATCCAACGCGGTAATGTGGCTAGCCTTTTGGGTACGTTTCCTCAGGAATCTGATCTTAATCAGATATTCTATTTATAGGAATTTCCTGTAAATAGAGTATCTGCTTCTTATTTCTTTTAATAGGTTAGCTGTGTATGTTTTTAAGTTATGTGTAAATATTTTATTAAATAAATGTTATATCCAAGAGTTTTGTTGGTATCACAGACAATCTTCTTGCTCTAACCTCCTTACCAAACCTTACCGCTGTCATATTATTTATAATTTGTATTATTTGACCACAGAGTACATTATGCTATACTGAAATATATTATGACAAAGTATTCTACTATTAGGTCTGTGATATGACATAATGTAAGCTTTTCGTTATTGTATATATTTTATTATCAAAATTTATGTGTATGAAAATGACAGATTTGGACCAAAATTTTCGTAACACTAGAATTTGATGTCCTTACCATTTTCATCTTTCAGGTACCTTCTTATACATTTTGTTCTATAATATAACCTCACACTTATTTTATCTATAATAAGCAAAAAGATTAGATTTTAGTGTTACAGAAATTTCATTTTGAAGTCTTCACTAAACCCTTTGCCTACTCCAATGAGAAGCAAACGCAATGATAAAATAAATACAGGTGTTACCAAAATTTTAGATGTATAACGTCTTTAAAATCACACAGAATACGGGTACGAGGTTAAAGCTGCTTATATATCTATATATACTGAACGTGTAAGACGCGTGCCGTATCAGACAAAAACATATTCTTCTATACAGTTTATATTAACCCATTTATATCTATCATTGCCTGGCTGCAATTGGAACCGTTCAGGCGTCTTTTGGTTTCATAAAATTCATGTAACCCGAATCCATAGTAAACACTTCCCACGCAGCAGTCGTTAATACTGCTTTGGTGAGTGAGGTGAAGTAATTACGATTGCTGCACAAGAGGCCTCAGGTTCGATTCCCGGGTCTGGCTGATGTGATATTGGGTATTTCTATCATAAAATTTTTAAGAAAATAGGCTCACAGTCGCTTACATGGGATCTAACATAGCTGACGCAATGTGAGGGTGACACGGGGTTTCGTTATGAAATTTCCCTCTCTTGTTATCTGTATAAGCTAATTGTTCTTCTAGTTACAACTTAGGCACAACATTCTGAAAATGAAAAGGCATGGTGACATATTGTTATAATACTTCACACCCAATGATATTGTAATATCATTGTTCACACCACTTTAACTTCTGTAAATCAGGATTAACATCGATGAACGTTTATTGACACTGAATTTTCATATTAGGGAGTCCTAGTCCGACTTAACGTTAGAAGTGAAAACTCTCATTCTTTAAATTTTTTATTAACTTAAAATTTCTTTTTAGCATTACTAGAGCAAGTGGAGATGGACACATCAATGCACTAGTTAAATTAAACATTAGATCAAAATTAAAAAAATACTATTATGATTTGTTGAAGGCTTTAAATCGTAATAGCTAAATAGTAACTAAGTTTTTAGAGATTAAATACAAGACAAAGCAATTGTGATAACTTTAGCTTGTCCCAATCATCGATAGGCTTCTTGTCTTCGAAGTTAAAAACATCATCAGTCGAAAAGAGTTTCAAACAAAAATTAGTATAATTAATAAAGTTAATCACGTGTGTGTCAAATTAAAACACAAAATTGTACCGTAGAAGTAAAATTTAAATCCTATTGTTAGTTTATTAAACAAATGCAACAAAGTCAGTAATATGTTTCAATTGAAAAGTAATACACACACAGCAAAAGAACCTTCAGAGAATAATATTATTTATAACAAAACATACACAGAGAAAGATAATCCAATAAAAACGATGTCATAGAAGTAGAAAAATGTAGAGTTCGACATGGGTCTCAAACGAAGATAAAAAATTGGAAATCATCAGTCTTGCAAAAATATATTCGTACCCTAAAACTTTACTTGATAAATTAACTTCTAACAAGAATACAACATCAATGGCAGGTAAGAATTTATATTTGTGCTTTTTTTAGGACAACAACACCCCTTTATAATTTTTGTTGTAAAACGCTAGCTTTACTTATAATGTAATCAAATCATGATAGTATTTTAATTGACTAGTTTAATTAATAATATAATTATGTTACTTTGCATACAATCATTTGATCTCATTATTTACACCATCATCACCCTTTCAGCTCTCTAGATAGAGGAGAGGAGACCCGAGCCCAGCAATGGGACTTAATGGGTTGCTGATGATGATGATGTAGCTAGAGATACATTATGGAATTATTTAGTGGCAGCTTGTAAGCCCTTCGAGCGTAAGGCCAAATGATTTGTTTTTGTAAAAGGCACCCAGTTATCACAGGGTGTTGAGCCCAATTCCACTAACTTAGATAGTCCTTTCCTGCTTCTCTTATACATCAGGCTTGGTATTTTATTTTTAAAAAATCGGCAAAGTGCGAGTTGGATTCGCGCACAAAGGTTTCCGTACGATTATACTTACAATTTCTTATCTACCTATTTTATTTTATTTGGGAAACAAACAATAGTACATTATATCTTAAGTCTAAGTTAATATTAAGCAATACAGTTAGATCAATTTACCATCCACAGCGTATCCACATATTACTATAATAATAAGTACAGTTTTTTTTTTTTTTTTACAGTGATAACTTAAAGCTAATTGAAGTAGCACTATAATATAGTGCTACTTTAGACTTACTTTAGACCTTAAGTTAACCTTATATAATATTATATTATAATATTATATAAGGTTTACTTAAGGTCTTTTAGAATTGATGTTACCTGATTTTTAAAGACATTACGAGTAGAGGCAAATATATCTAATGTCACAAACCTACCTATACGTTAATAGTTCTCACTAGTTGTCTTACGTGAACGACGCGATGCGACATGACGCGATATAAAGCATCGTATGCGACCAATACTTCACGTGACGTTAGTCCCATGTGATAAAGTGAGCGACGAGCCGCGACAAGTGACACGACGCGATGTACTCGTAATATCAGTGTTGCTAGGCCCATTTTTATAAAATCATAGCGGGACAAAATAAATCAGGAGATGTATGGGGAAAATTTTATGATATAATTTGGATATATAAACAACATCATTAATGTCGAAAAATGGTATTGTAAGTAAAAGGTTCTAATTGATTTGCCTGTTTAATATAGTGCAATATTAATTTGTCAATATTTTACTAAAGGATTTCCAATATTGTGATATTTTATGTATGTATATATTATTTATAATTACTATTATTTCAAATGTATTATATTATTGATTTTCATGCCTAGCAAGTATATTACTGAATATAATTATGTTAAGATCATTAAGTACTTATTGTTAATTCTAATGTTTAGCAGAAACTCTTTACCAATGCTAATATTGTTAATTATCAAATTAGGGAGAAGTTTATGGTTGATAACACTTGCAGCACAGTATTTGACGTAACAAGGAGGGCGTCTCCTTGTTACGTCAAATAAAGACTGTATCTTCAATATTTACGTCATATGTCACGGCGTGTCTCGTCGCGTAAAAACAATTTCGTATTTGTCTCTTTACGTCACATACGACCACCTAGGGCACAAAAAGTACTTAGGACAACGGAAAACTCATAGCTATCTCGTTACCTACCAATACCTAATTTAAGATACTGTTAAGTAACCCAAAAAAAATAATCAAAAATTGCATGTTTTAATGGATCCCGATGGTGCGCGAGTCCGATTTACACTCGACTGGTTTTTTTTATTTTTACTTATACTGCTTACCCTAGTGTTTGCTTTATTTGCTATTTATTTTTGTAGTTTTATGTGATGAGGGTTTTATATTATTGTAGGTCATCTTTCTAATCTACGTACGTTGTTCCTTCCCAAGTAGCAAAATGTGCTTCTGTAAATATCCTAGGACTACATATATTTTACTCCTATAGAGATCGTATTAACGTTTCTTCGATCGATCTATAAAGATCTAGTAAGCTCACTGAATCAGCGTGATTAGTCCTCTAACAATCTGGCACATAGGGCTACTGGAGCAATTGATCCAATATTGATCAGCGTGATGACATAACAGACTATTCATGTTTCATGTGTCTTATTTGATTTGGAAAAGAATCTAATTGGAGTAAACTATAATATTATTCTTTATCTTAAAATAATAAAATAACTTTTTGTGTCTTCACTCGTAATCGCATGTTTAGAGAAATTGACGTGCGAAATAAATTTTATTGATAAAGTATTCGATACTAATAAACATATATTTATGCGCCTTCAAAAGGAAACGTTTTGTTATTTGTTTATTTATTAATTATTATTAATAAATGCTAAGCCGGATTTCGTCCATATTGAAATGCTATATTGAATGAACAGCAATGTAGGGCTCTTCTCAGGAGCTAAATAGGGCTCCTGAGAAGAGCCCTACATTGCTGTTTAATCTAAGTCAATGTTATTATAGGAACATAGTCATGGGCACCATATTGTTTGTTGCTTTTAGAGTTCCTTGAGAAAAATATAACAACAGTAAATGAATACGTGTAGGTGCATAGTATTCATTTAACTGGCCTGTTGGTCTAGTGGTTAGTGACCCTGACTGCTAAGCCGGAGGTCGTGGGTTCGATCCCCACCCAGGACAAATCTTTGTGTGATGAGCATGAAGGTTTGTTCTGTGTCTGGGTGTAATTTATCTATAATATGTATGTATTTACAACAAAAAATGTATTTAAGTAGTATATCAGTTGTTTAGTACCCATAACACAAGCAAATATAATTGCTTACTTTGGGACTAGATGGCGCTGTGTGAATGTAGTAGAATATTATTATTATTATTATTATTATATTATTATTATTATTATTCATTAATTTCAATTCAATTCAATTCTAAATGACTTTGAAACATTTTTATCATTTCTCTTTGAACATAATTTTATTTTTTGATAAATTTGATGTGTTTATCAATGATATATAATTTTCCCATTTCATCATTATCATCAGCTACCCATTAATGTCCCACTGCTACGGGGTCGGGTCTTGTTTATTTTATTTTCCCATATATTTAATAATCCATTTTTAGGTTGTTTGTTTTGTTTAAAAGAAGTCAAATGTGAACAAAATGGCTAATATGGAAATCCGATCATTCTAGTAAAAGCAAATGCAAGACAGTTATAAATAGAATCTTACCTAAAATATTAGCACGATGTGCAAGTTTGATGCTAGCAATCCAATAGCAGTCACGAAAAAGACAAATCAATCTTATAATGTCTTCAACTTATAAAAGCTACACCTAAAACGTTTATAGGATAATTGTTCTTATAGAAGAATAAAACAAAACGTATACTAGAATAAATAGTCTTACTAAATGCATTTATAGGATCAATACTAATTGTTTTTATTTAAGCACTTATAAGACTGCCAGTTCCTATATTAATCATATAATGTAATATTCTAAACGTCTATAAGACTATGTAATATGAGTGAGTGTGCTTGTAGCGCAAATCGTCCCATGTGATGCTTTTATAAGATACGTATATTAGTGTGCTATAAGACGTTTAGTGTAATTAGTTGACAATTACAGGAGAATTTTGCTGCTTGGGTTAAAATTGCCTTATTCATCATTTTAATGCTATATTCTAAAAATCTTTTTCTGTTTTTGTATCTGAAGTAGTACCTACCAGGTCTGAAGAAGCACCGTGGTATCATGTGCCCCCGTGTGAGAATTCTAATGTATCACTGTGTTACGAACCATCGCCATTAGGTGAAGAATCACCATGTGAAGAAACTAATGTATCCCCTTGTAAAAAATCAGAGGCGCTATCATGGAAGATATCACCAACTTTGTGTTATTTTTGTAATCAAGAACCATCTTCTGAAGAACCTGATGTATCACCGTTTAATATGACAACACCACCGTGTGCGGAACTACCAAGTTATCATGTCCCACCATCTGAGGAAACTAATGAATCACAATTTAACGTACCATTAGGACTGAGTTATCATGTATCACCTAGTGATAAACCAACAAGTGATGAGCCACCATGTGAGCAAGCACCGACTGATAAACCACCGTGTGAAAAACCACCCAGTAACAAACAACTGTGTGGGAAACCACCGATTAAGCCTTTAAACGCCATGTCTGCTAAATTTCCATTGTCTCTGCAGTCTGGCGTTCAATGTGTTATTTCATCACAATGCAGATCACATTGTGATGAAACAAAGTGGAAGGAACAACCGTGGGAGAAAACGCCGAGTGATAAACCACCATGTTGTCAGGAATTATTGTTGTATCATGAACCACCAAATAAAGAACCTAATGTTTCACCCTGTAACATACCTTCACCACCGAGTGAGAAACCTAATATGTCACCCTGTAACGTAGCATCGCCACCGTGTGAGAAACCTAATATATCATCCTATAATGTAGCATCGCCACCGTGTGAGAAACCTAATATGTCACCCTGTAATGTAGCATCGCCACCGTGTGAGAAACCTAATATGTCACCCTGTAATGTAGCATCGCCACCGTGTGAGAAACCTAATATATCATCCTGTAATGTAGCATCGCCACCGTGTGAGAAACCTAATATAACATCCTGTAATGCACCATCACCACCGTGTGAGAAACCTAATATATCATCCTGTAATGTAGCATCGCCACCGTGTGAGAAACCTAATATAACATCCTGTAATGTAGCATCACTACCGTGTGAGAAACCTAATATAACATCCTGTAATGCACCATCACCACCGTGTGAGAAACCTAATATATCATCCTGTAATGTAGCATCGCCACCGTGTGAGAAACCTAATATATCATCCTGTAATGTAGCATCGCCACCGTGTGAGAAACCTAATATATCATCCTGTAATGTAGCATCGCCACCGTGTGAGAAACCTAATATAACATCCTGTAATGCACCATCACCACCGTGTGAGAAACCTAATATATCATCCTGTAATGTAGCATCGCCACCGTGTGAGAAACCTAATATAACATCCTGTAATGTAGCATCACTACCGTGTGAGAAACCTAATATACCACCCTGTAATGCACCATCACCACCATGTGAGAAACCTAAAATAAAATCCTGTATATGTTGTTTTTTGTTAGAAACGTTGAAATGGGTGTGTTGCAGAATAGGTAAATAAACGAAGTGATACAGTGTAATGAAAATTATAAAAAAAATCGGTCAATAAATTATTTTGTAGAACATTTTCCGGCTCTTTATTATAACTGAAATAACCGAATAGGTTCCTTCGGGCCCGCCCCGGTAACAGTAGTAGTAGCAACAGTAACCCGTTGACCGCTGGCATTCAGCAGATTTTTGAGGTAGCGAGCTGTACTGACATGAAATCTTCTGAAGTCTTCTGAAAGTCATAAATCGTTGTTAAATCTGGTTATAATTAAATAATATATTAAAATGAGCTTTGTCATATACCCTATTGCCACCAGAATCCCCTATTGGGTGTATGGTCTCGGCTAGAAGGTCGACGTAACGGTGTATGGTCTCGGCTAGAAGATCGACGAGATGAGTTGAGATCCAATAATGCTTCGGCAACAATAATATTATTCATTGGATTGGATTGTTAGTAGAGCATATACTTAAGCTGCCCGGTATCTTATCGGGCAACTTAATTTATTCATTGTGTTTAAGTATATTAAAATTTTCAAGGTACATTATAATTAATAATAATATTTTACCACATTTACACAGCGCCATCTAGTCCCAAATTAAGCAATTATATTTGTTATGGGTACTAAACAACTGATAAACTACTTAAATACATTGTACAATGTATTTAAGTAGTATATCAGTTGTTTAGTACTCAACACAAGCAAATATCATTGCTTACTTTGGGACTAGATGGCGCTGTGTGAATGTGGTAAAATATTATTATTATTAATCTATGGACTAAACGGTTCATTTTATTATTTGTAATAAGATGTTAGTTTAATACTAGTACTAAAGTTAGTACCGTAACAAACCTAGACTTTCTAGTACGGTACTAAACTGAGTTTTATTTAGTTTGTTGTACTAAGTAATTGTATTCAGAATTTGAAGCTTCTATGTCTGCTAGAGAGAGAGAGAGTGTCCTTAGCCTTAGAGTCATTAGAGTTTTGATACTCGGTCAGTCAGTCAGTGAGTGACAAAAATAAGAAACTAGTTATAATTGATAAACTACTGGTTCAAATTTAATGAAATTTGTAATATACCGTATTTATACAATGCCTGCTTGGCTACTGAAAATTCAAGCTTCTAGTTTTACCCACAACGAAGTTATCGGTAGTCGAAAATGGCCTGAACTGCTTGGAGAAAAGCTGGTACGGTCGTGCCGCTTTTTTGCTTTGCTTGACTTGGTGGGGGCACGGAGTGGCCGCACAGTATGTACTTTAAGCCGCAAAGACGCGGACTGACAAGAGCTATCAATTAAATTTATATAGAAAAAAATATTATTTTGTCTGTAACGTTACTTTCCATGTCTATGGATATAAACGCAGCTTTATAATACGTAGTTAATATTTTACGTATTAATAACATCATCCAAGAGGTTTATCGGTACCGCGGATCCTAGGTCTATGGGTACCACAGACAATCTTCTTGCTCTAATCTCTTTACCAAACCTTACCACTGTCATATTTATAATGGTGGCCATACACCATACTGCCTTTCGTCCAATCGGCTTGATAAAACCAAAAGAATTGAATTTCGATTGTTCCGTTAAGTACCTACTATCATGCCAATTCACGCCCACACACGGTCAGTTCTACTTGATCCAATCAGCAGCGTCATGCCGATTGGACGATACGCAGCATGGTGTATGGCCACCATAATTTGTATTACTTGACCACAGAGTATACAGACATTATGCTATACTGATAGGTATATATGACCAACGCCAGTGTTCTACTATTAGGTCTGTGTACATAGATTATACACTATACGGAGGGAATGTCTCATAAACTATTAGGTCTGTGGTATATGCACAGACCTAATAGTAGGGTATATTATGACATAATGTAAGCTTTTCGGTATTGGGCGTTCTTATTTTCATGTGATTTTATTATCAAAATTTATGTGTATGAAGATGACAAATTTGGATAAAAATTTTCGCAACACTGGTATTTTTTGTCCTTACCGTTTTCATCTTTCAGGTACCTTCTTATATATTTTGTTCTATAATATAACCTCTCCCTTGTTTTATCTATTATAAGCAAAAAGTTAGATTTTTCTGTAAAATAAAGTCTCACCAAACCCCCTGCCTACTCCAATGAGAAGCAAACGCAATTATATTCACCAAGTTATAGTTAGTTCAAGTTTGTATTCACCCATTTATATCTTTATATCATTGCCTAACTGCAATCAGAACCGTTCAGGCGTCTTTTGGTTTCATAAAATTCACGTACCCCGTACCCACAGTAAATACTTCCCGCGAAAAAGTCGTTAATACTGTCTTGGTGAGTCAGATGAAGTATTTACGATTGCTGCACAAGAGGCCTAGGGTTCGATTCCCGAATCTTGCTCAAATGATATTGGGTAGGTACTTATATCTATCATAAAATTTTGATGACATTAGGCTCACGGTCTATTACATGGGATCTAACATAGCTGACACCATGTGAGGGTGACACGGGGTTTCGTTATGAAATTTCCCTCTCATGTTATCTGTATAAGGTGATCTGTTCTTCTAGTTACAACTTAGGCACAACATCCTGACAATGAAAAGGCATGGTGACATATTGTTATAATACTTTACACCACTTTAACTTCTGTAAATCAGGATTAACTTCGATGAACGTTTATCGACACTAAATTTTCGTATTAGAGAGTCCTAGTCCGACTTAACGTTACAAGTGAAGACTCTCATTCCTTAAATTTTTTATTAACTTCTATTTCTTTTTAGTATTACTGCATGCCGAACAACTGGTGATGGACACATCAATTCACTAGTTAAAATTAAACATTACATCAAAATTAAAAAAAAAATACTATTATGATTTGTTCAAGGCTTTAAATCATATTAGCTAAATAGTAACTAAGTTTTTAGAGATTAAATACAAGACAAAGCAACTGAGATAATTTTAGCTTGTCCCAATCATCGATAGGGGCTTGTCTTCGAAGTTAAAACATCATTCTGCCGAAAAGAGTTTCAAACAAAAAATTAGTATAATTAATAAAGGTAATCACGAGTGTGTCAAATTAAAATCTCAAAGTACACAAAATTGTACCGTAGAAGTAAAATTTAAAGAAAAACTTTATGAACATGAAGTGAAAGAAGAATGTGATATTCGTCACACTGACAGCAAGAGAGTATTTATACAAAATGCTCCTTAGTCACAGTAGTGGCGATCAGTTTGTAATAATATTGATCATAAAAATCCAAATATAACTCTTTCCGTTACACGAACCTACAATGATCGCGCATTGGAAAAAAAAGTAGTCTTACATATAGTTACAATTACTATTTCCATTTGAATGCAATCTTTTTGTTAGTTTATTAAACAAATGCGAAAAAGTCAGTAATATGTTTCAATTGAAAAGTAATACACATTCAGCAAAAAAACCTTCAGAAAATTATAATATATATAACAAAACATACACGGAGAAAAATAATCCAATACAAAAAAAGAAAAACGATGTCATAGAAGTAGAAAAGCGTAAAGTTCTACATGGGTCTCATACGAAGATAAAGTATTGGAAACCATCAGTCTTGAAAAAATATATTCGTAGCCTAAAACTTTACTTCGATAAATTAATTTCTAACAAGAATACAACATCAATGGCAGGTAAGGATTATATTTTGTGCTTTTCTTAGGACAACATTATAATTTTTTGGCGCCTTAGTTGTAAAACGCTAGCTTTTCATAATAATGTAATCAAATCTTGGTAGTAGTTAATTTAAACCTAGTACTACTTTAATTTGATCATATAATTATGTACATATGCGTAATCGTAACGTTATCGTATCAAGGGCTCGATACACCAGTATATACAGTGTAACTAACACGACTTTCTTTTATGAATGGGCCGAAAGAAGACGCGGGGCGCTGACCTATCGCCTTCGGGAGGTACCTGTGCCGGGTCGCGAGGAGGGAGCCGCAATGTATCTGTCATCATTGCGGCTCCCCGGAGGACACAGCCCAGCACACCCTTGAGGTGTGCGGGGCGTGGGTGTGTCAGCGCGCTGCACTGGCCTCGATCATAGGCGAGGATCTCTCGCTCCCAGCAGTGGTGAAGGCCATGCTGGAGAGCGAGACAAACTCGGGAGCAGTGCTCTCCTTCTGCGAAGAGGTGATGAGGCAGAAGGAGGAGGCGGAACGGCAGAGGGAAAACGATGCCCTCAGTGAACCGATCCGCCGTCGAAGGGTAGGCGGGACAAGGCGAGCTTACGCCCGCGACCTCTCGCCGTAATAGCCCGAGAAGAGGACGCGCCCGGCTGAGCGCGTCCGCCACGCCAGGACCGGTCGACTTTGGGGAAAGTCGATCGCGAGCGTCTTCTGGTGGCGTGTGCGTGTTCCCGCACGTCACCGCCGGAGCTAAACTCCGGCAGAGAGGGGGCCCGTAGCGGGCCATCGTCGCTGTCGTCGCGGACGAATGTTCCTGCGCTCCCGTGACCACAGCAGAGCGCGACGAGAGGAACACCTTGGGGTTTTAGTGGGTGCGAGCCCCACATAACCCCTCGGTTCTTTCCCCAAGACCGAGGGGTATGCGTCAGGCATTTCCCCAAGTAAAAAATAAAAAAAAAAGCTGTTAAAGGCTCACACCGTATTACCGCCCGATAAAATAATTTTTTCAGGCGGCTCAGCGTTGCCTCTGCTGGCTCAGCACCTGTTTCACGCCTGAATCCATTGTACCTAACGCCTGTCACATACCCAGATATTTGTATGTTTCAGCCGCGGACCTAAGTTGTGTAGAATCTGAAAGTTGTATTACCTCAGATTCCAAAATCCCTCCCCGTTTTACATGCATAACCGCACATTTATCCACACCAAATTCCATCTTGATAGAATTACTAAAGGTTTCTGTTGCCTTTAGTAACGCTGTCAAATGGGAAGTGCTGGGTACAAACAATTTTAAATCATCCATGTAAAGAACGTGGGATATAACTTGACCACCTCTCTGCAGCCGATAGCCCAGCCCTGAATCTTCCAGTAAAGTACTGACAGGGTTCTATTATACATATCATATCATATCTTATTCTAGATTAATTGTAATTATTATGTATATTATTATTTCAAATATATTATATTCTTGATTTTCATGCCTAGCAAGTATATTACTGAATATAATTATGGTAAGATTATTAAGTATGGTTAATTTAAATATTTAGCAGAAACTCCTTTCCATTGCTAATATTCTTAATTATAAAATTAGGGAGACGTTTATAGTATATACCACTTTCAGCACTGTAACGCCCTCCTTAAAACGCCAGAACTATTTCTAAAAACTATCAGGAACTATAGAACTCAGCTCCACGCCACAAGAACTCACTTTTTTTTTGATCTTCTGGACAATGATCTGCTACGGGAAGTTAGCAGATCATTTCTTCAATTGACGTTTTTTGGGGTAAAACGCCAGAACTATTTCTAAAAACTATAAGGAACTATAGAACTCATCTGCATGCGAAAAGAACTCACTTTTTTTTTTGATCTGCTGGACTTTGATCAGTTAAGTTCACTCACATAAGAATAAAGACTATATCTTAAATATTTACGTCATGTGTCACGGCGTGTCTCATCGCGTAAAAACAATTTCGTATTTGTCTCTACGTCACATACGACCACGTAGGACACCTTAAGTACTTAGGACAACGGACACACGGACAACAAACTCATAACTATCCCGTTACCTAGCAATACCTTTTTTTTTTTTTTGTCGAAGAGGAAATGGCTGACCCATTCCCCGGCACGGGGGGCCGTGTCGGGCATATGTGGGGCTTGCACCCACTAAAACCTCTCCGGTGGCCTTCATCTGCGCATAGTAGGAGGGCTCTGGGAACGCGGGTATGCTGCCTCCAGTGCCCCCCTCGCGCGTGTCCCGTAAGGGACTCATCCCGGGTCAGAGCCGGGTAGACTCCGCCCAGCTTCAAGCCCAATCCTGGGCTGGTATAACGTCCTGAGCCACACAGACCGTTATCTTCCCGGGGTCGCGCCCAGTCGGAGCAGTCGGCAGACCCCCCGCCAACCACTCCGCGCAACACTCCAAGGTATGCCGGATAATCACACACTTGATAGTCCCGGCGTCCATCCGACCCCCCGAGGGAGGCCGGACCCCGTGGTAATTTTTTATAGAGGTTGTTATTCCTCGCGACCGCCGCTTCGGGAGACAGAGTGGCGATCCTCGTGCTCGGCACCTAGTACCGAGATTACGAGTTTTGTCGGCCAAGTTCGGGGCCCGAAGACCCTTCCCTAACGCACCTCGGCCGCACAAGTGCGGCTTCGGCCATCCCGTAGGTAATTTTTTATAGAGGTTTTCCTTTTCGCGGCCCCACTCCGAAGAGCGGAGGCCCTCGGGCCACCAACCAGGGGCGAGCTTACGAGTGTCGGGCGACAACCGAAGTTGCCACCTACCGCCGGTTATTTTTTATAGAGGTTTTCCTTCCTCGCAGCCCCACTCCGAAGAGCGGAGGCCCCCGTTCCCGGCAAGCGCCAGGCTTACGGTTTGGTTCGGGCGGCGACCGAAGTCACCACCCTCACCCACCCCCTCCCGTTGGTGATTTTTTATAGAGGTTTTCCTTCCTCGCGGCCCCGCCCCACGGCGAGGGCCCTCGTTCCCGACCGAAGCCGGGCTTACGAGTTGAGCCGAGCGACGATTGACCGCCGCCCAGCCGCATCCCGGCCGGGTTCGGACCGAAGTCCTACACCCGGCATCGGCCGCAGAAGTCAGGGGGGTAGGGTCCCCTCTCCACTGCGGCCCCACCGCCTCCACGGTCTCGCGCCCGTGGCCACGCTGGGGCTGAGGCAGGTAAGCAGTCTTCGGCACTCCCCACCTGCCTCACCCCCTCCCCAATCCCCCCCACTCGGCCACCGCGCTACCGCGTGGATGCACAACGGTAACTCGGCAGCCCCACCACAACGTGCCCGAAGGCTCCAGGCCGTCACCACGTAGCCGAGTCGGTGGCGACGACCCCACGGCCGGACGAGAACGAGTCTCAGTCCGGCAACGGCCGCAGAAGTCAGGGGAGGTGGCGTTCCCCTCTCCACTGCGGCCCCACCACCTCCACATTCTCGCGCATGTGGCCACGCTGGGGCTGAGGCAGGTAGGCAGTCGACCGGCACTCCCCACCTGCCTCACCCCCTCCCCATCCCCCCCTGGCCACCACGCCACCGCGTGAGCGGTAACGCGGCAGCCGCCCCCGCCAGCGAACTGGCGAGGGTACCGGGACGCCACCACTTAGCCGGGTCGGCGGTGACGTCCCCCCGGGGCTGCTCTTCGCTTCCATTGCTGTACTGAGCCCCCCTGCCACGACAAGGCGGCAGCCCATCAGGGGGGTACCTAGCAATACCTAATTTAAGATACTGGTAGGTAACCTAAAAAAAAAAAAAAAATATCAAAAATTGCATGTTTGAACGGAACCCTCAGTGTGCGAGTCCGATTTACACTTGACTGGTTTTTTTATTTTTTAATTATACTACTTACCCTATTATTTTTTGTAGTTTTATATGATGAGTATTTTTTTTATAATTATAGATAGGTGATCATATTTTCTAATCTACGTACTTTGTTCCTTAAAATTGCTTTATTAATTATTTTAATGCTATATTATAAAAATAATTTTCTGTGTTTGTACCTAAAGAAGTACCTACCGAGTCTGATGAAGCACCGTGGTATCATGTGCCCCCGTGTGAGAATTCTAATGTATCACTGGGTAACGATAACGAACCATCGCCACTGGGTGAAGAATCACAATGTGAAGAAACTAATGTATCCCCTTGTAAAAAATCAGAGGCGTTATCATGGAAGATACCGCTAACTCTGAGTTATTTTTATAATCATAAACAATCGCCTGAAGAACCTCATAATGTGACATCATCACCGTGTGCGGAACTACGAAGTTATCATGTCCCACCATCTGAGGAAACTAATGAATCACAGTGTAACGTACCATTAGCACTGTGTTATCATGTACCACCTAGTGATAAACCAACAAGTGATGAGCCACCATGTGAGGTATCACCGACTGATAAACAACTGTGTGAGAAAACACCGATTTATGATCCACATTGTGATGAAACAAAGTGGGAGGAACAACTATGGGAAAAAACGACGAGTGATAAGCCACCATGTTGTCAGGAAGTACTGTGTTATCATGTACCACCAAATAAAGAACTTAATGGATCACCCTGTAACGTACCATCACCACCGTGTGAGAAACCTAATATATCACCCTGTAACGTACCATCGCCACCATGTAAGAAACCGAATATGTCACCCTGTAATGTAGCATCACCACCGTGTGAGAATGATATGAAATCAAATAAAATACCGTGGAAGATACCACCAACACAGTGTTATTGTTGCAGAAATCAGCAGCAACCTTACCCACCTAACCAATGTCAACAACCTCAAATACCTCAACAACCTTACCAACTTTACCAAGCTCCCGCAACACCAACTATACCGGTATGTTACGTGCCGATACCACAGCAAGAGACGAAAGCTTGCAATATATGGTATGAGATTTTTAGAACATTAAAATGTATTGTATCAGCCATACTATGTGTTGCTTTGATAGAAGGATGTAGATGGTGGTGTTGCTTAATAGGGTAAACGTAATGATAAAATGTAAAGAAAATTATAAAAAAAAACTGTCAATAAATGATTTTGTAGAAAATTATCCGGCTCTGTTTTATAACTGGAATAACCACTGAATTTCAGCAGGTTTATGAGGTACCAAGCTGTACTGAAATTAAATCTGACTCTTATTCATTTCAAGAGTTCATTTCAAGTCAGGGTATGGCAGCCCCCGACGAATTTTCTTGGGATTGTTTTTACGCTACTTATTATCTTTTCGTCGGAGATTTAAAATGAAGTTATTTAAACCTTTTTATATGTTACGTTTCTTATTTTGTATAGATGCTATCGTCGTGGGTTTTTTCAAAATTTTTAATTTTGTTTTTTATTTTAAATATTTTCAAAGAGCGCCCTATCTTACTAACTGTAAGTAACTCGTATAAAATTTTAAGAACCTTGACAGATAAATAAAAGTTTTATACTAAGTTATAGAACAAACACATTTTTTTTTTAATTTACTGTTGCAGTAAGTCTTATAACTTGAAATTATCATTTTAGTTTTCTTATTTAAAACTTTTTAAGGAGCGCCTTATCTTACCATGTAAGCACTAGAATGAATGGAATTTGCATGGAGCTTCGACTATATTATATATATTTTATTTTTTGTTGACTTGTGTGCTCATCCGTCGCACAAAGATCGCCGGAGCCCAGCTTCGCGAGGCTCCTACTTCTGGGTGGTTTGAAAAAAAAAATAACCCTAACCAGTCCGATTCGGATTGCTCGGAATCGGGGGGTGTTAAGTTTAGCTATCGCACATTGATTGCCGTAGCCGGAGTGCCTTCGGCGTTAGCGCAGATTTCCACCTATAATAACTTGTATCTCGAAAACGGTGCGTGCTATCGCAAAAATGATGAAAATTTGGTTACACCCCGAGCACGGGATACCTATAAGTTAGAATAAATAAGGTAGGTAGGTGTTTATATAACGTCAGTCTGGAATAAACTCTCACTCTTACTAATTTTTTTTAGGCTTATAATTGTATACCTCAGTACTAATATTCAGTAATATAACAACACGAGATCGGTTTTCGGATTTTTCCCTTTACTTGTGCAACTTGTTATTGCTTCTGGCCAAATTTCATGATTCTTGGTCAACGGTAAGTTCCCTAGATTATGATCGTCAAGATAAATAGTCAAAAATGGAGCATAAACAGCTGTATCTTTTGATTGCGTTAACTTAGAATTTTGATTTTTATTTTACGCCGAGGGTTTGCAGACCCAAGTATATAATATTAATTTCAGCTTTATACTTCTATGCGTTCTTGATAAAAATATTCTAGACAGACGGACAGACAGACAGACAGACATACAACGGAGTGATCCTATAAGGGTTCCGTTTTTTTCTTTTGAGGTACAGAACCCTAAAATTGCATAAACGGTCACCCAACTATGAACTGACCTTATCCGAAATTGCTTAACCTCATGAGTGTAATCAATATTTCAGTACTACAATGCTACGTGTCCCTATACAGTAACAGGTCTAATTATTTTACAGATAACTGTAAATATAAGTTTGCTTAGTCTATTGCAGCGCCCCCTGGCGAAAAAATACAATATCGTGTATCCAAAAGTCATCCTCGATAAATCACAAATACATTACAGAAAACCGTATCGAAATCGGTTTAATCGTTTTAAAGATAGGAGGGCACAAAGGTTTCAACGAAATCAACATAGGTTTGCCTAGTCTATTGCAGCGCCCCCTGGCGAAAAAATACAAAATCTTGAATCCAAAAACAATCCTCGATAAATCACAAATACATTACAGAAAACTGTATCGAAATCAGTCTAATCGTTTTAAAGATAGGAGGGCACAAAGGATTCAACGAAATCAGTGTATTGTAGCGCCCCCTGGCGAGCTATTAACATAACACCTATCTAATAACCTGTCCCCAAGAGCCGCACACACGTTACAGAAAACCGCATCTAAATCGGTCAAACCGTTTCCGTGATATAAGGCATTATGTTGGAACACACAAACACACAAATACACAGCCTCTCACCCCAAACGCATATACCGTCTCCGTTCCGTCGTGGGTAAAAATGGACCTCGGTAACTATCAACCCATATCAGTGTTACCTGTGCTGTCTAAAGTATTAGAAAAAATATTGTATAACAGACTGTACAAATACTTAGCATCAATCAATTTTCTAACAGATCGACAATACTGATTTAGACCAAAAAGTAGCACATTCACTGCCACGATTGCAGTTCTTACCCGTGGTACTACCAATGGTACTACTGGTAGTACCACGGGGATTATTTTTTGCCCGTCGTACTACTACACCGTCTGGTAGTACCACGGGAGATGTTGCATTACCCCTGGTACTACTTATTAATTTAACATATACATATTACAAACGTATTCGAAGTATGCTTCTGCTAGAAAAAACGAGACTGTTCATGCATATGTTTGAATTTCAATTAAGGGCTACAGAACTAAGGCCTCTGCCTCGAATTTTGCGTGCAGCGGGGCGGTGGTGGCGGCAGCGCGTGAGCGGAGCGGTCAACGCAGACCCGTTCTTGCAACCAGGAGCGGGCAGATCGCGCGACACTATAGCGGTGTAGGGTTATGTGCTTGGTTGTGTCATCGAGATATTTGTTTTTATTTGCAAATGAAATGTCTGAACAACGGCGACAACATATATAATAATCCCCGTGGTACTACCAGTAGTACCGTTGGTAGTACCACGGGTAAGAACTGCACGATTGACCTTGTAATACAAATTAAAAACAATATAGAGATAAGAAAACCATAGCTCCCTGTCAAAAAAGCTATATGTCACAATCTACTCCTGAAAAAGCTAAAAACCCTAAATATTACAGGTAGTGCGCTAAAAATGTTAGAATCGTACCTGAAAAATAGATCGCAATTAGTTAAAATCGATAATTTCAATCAAAGTAGCAGATTACCCGTAACGCTTGGAATTCCGCAGGGCTCTATATTAGGACCTTTGTTTTTTTTTTTTTTTATATAAACGACAAACCAGTACTACATAGTGAGATTACCCTTTACGCGGACGACATATCTTGTTTATTTTATTTTGGCTTTTCCATAACTAATGTCATTGCTCAAGCCCAACACGATTTAAACGTTCTCTTTTCATGGTTCGAATATAATTTACTTACAATCAATATTTCTAATACATGTGTCAAAATATTTAAAGCTAAAACTTAATTAATATTTATTTTTATTAATTATACCTACACACGAACCGCTTACTATCGATAATGTCCCATTACAACAGAAATCTTGTGAATAATATCTAGGTTTAAATAGACAGTTAACTATCGTGGAAAACTCATTATAGAATACGTAAACTATCAACACTTCTAGAATTACTTCGAAATATTGTTCAATGCATCCGATTTAAAATACGAACATTGGGAGAATGCGACGAAGACCAAATTAGGAGATCTCCAAAATTAATATTCAAATATCCACATTTAACCCTAACAAAATAAATGTACAAGGAAATAAAAATAATGAACATTAAAAAACTATTTATAAACAATACTTGTATTCGGGAATGATATGAAGATTCCAATGACGTTATTACGACGCACGCTATTTCAAATTTTTTAACAAGTGGTACGCCAGTTTGACAACACATTCTTAGTGTTCAACTTAATTTTTCTTAATGTCGGCGAAGTTTGGAGACGTTATTGCAGCGTATTCTTGCAAAATTTTGTGGTACGGATTCATAGGATTTATAGTGGAGACTGTTGGGATCCTGGTGCTCGTTACGTGACCATTGATGCTCAGTCCTGTCTCTTTGTCAATGAGCTTTCTGGTGTGGATGTTGACATGTATATTATGATAACGTAGGAAATCGGCGCCTAGGATTGATTTAGTTACAGCAGCCACGATGAACTTCCATGCCAGGACTCGGACGTAAACCCAGGTTGAGGTTCAACTGCTTCTCTCCATAGGTTTGTATAGGCGTGCCGATTGCTGCGTACAGTAGTTCGTCAGTTGCACGCATTTTTTTTGTGTAGGGAATAAAAGACGTTTGTGCCGGTATCCACAAAAAATTGTAGTATTGTAATCGTAAACGTATATACGGTAGGATGAAATATCGTTGACCTCGGATCCCGTCTCAGACAAAGTCGCCACTAGTTTTGCTGGAGTTTGTTGAACTTGCAAGGTGGTCTACATTTTCGTTCCATTTCCTCATAGCGTTCGTGATAAAAACAGATATCGCCGTCTTGTTGTCTGTTATGTGACGACGTACGCTGACGCGAGTGCGAGCGCGAGCGATAAGAGTATCGTCCATATTGTGATGTACGTCGTCCTCTTTCCGCTGATGAATTCTGCAGAAGATTCGTGTAGAAGCTGGTAGATGTCCCATCCAGAGAATCTGTAGGATGGAGTCGGGAATCTTATTGCGTGCCGGTTCCCTCATACATCGTAGTAACTGGGAAGGTTTCTGATCTCCCAATTCCATTTCATTGAAAAATTTCTGTAATTGCTTCGTATCGGACTCTTGATACACCGATAGAAGTCGTTCCTTCGCCTCTGTATAGCGCTCTGTACGTGGAGTGGACATAATGATGTCCTGTATTTTCTCGACGTCTTGCCTTTTCCAGGTATGCAACCAACAAACTGAACTTGGCTTCATCGCTGAGCTTCTGCGGGGTCACAACGGTCTCGAACTGCGCAAACCAAAGTGCTGGCTTGTCTCTCCAGAACGCAGGCATGCGAGCTTTAACTGAAATTGCAGCAGCAACATTCTCTGCCATGTTGTACGTCGGGGTCACCACTTTACCAAACTATGATAGGTAATATCATTCACTAAACTAAAAGAGGTCGTCGAGGAGAATCGTCGAGCAAGCCTGTTAGTACTTGTACTTACGTTAACCAATTATTTGAAATCTATGCTAACTTTTGACGGACCCTCTTATTTTAGAAATGTGAACTCGTTCAATGCATTCAAGTTAGAACTAACTAAATATCTTCTACTTGTAGCAGATAATATTAAAAGTTTACTTTTATCACCATAACGCGTTGGACGAGCCAAAAACATTTGATGTAATGACGAATTTATTTATCATCTTGTACTTTGTTTGTTATTGTTCTCAAGTAAGTGACATGTAAGTATTGTTTTATTGAGCATTCACACAGCGTCATCTAGTCACAAATTAAGCAATTATATTTGCTTTTGTTATGAATGTTAAACAACTTACTGTTATCCTACTTCAGTAATTTTTTTTTGTAAATCTATTCTAATATTATAAAGCTGTAGAGTATGTTTGTTTGAACGCTAGGATCTCAGGAACTACTGATTGGATTTGAAAAATTATTTTAGTGTTGGATAGCCCGAGGAAGGCTATAGACTATATAACATTACGCTACGGCCAATAGGAGCGGAGCAGTGGCCAAATAAAGAACGACGGGAGCGAATCCCCGTGCGTCTTTTAGTACTTACATATTATTGATAAATTACATCCTGACACAACAAACAATCATGCTCATCATACAAAGATTCGTTCTGGATGAGAATCGAACCCACGACCGACAGTCAGCATCACTAACCACTACGCCAATAGATAGAAAGCGTTGCAGACGTCCATAACCTTTTTTTACGGTTCCTTACCCAAACGGTAAAACGGGACCCAACTGTGATATTAGACAGTTGAAATTTTCACAGAAGATGTATATCTGTTGCCGCTAGAACATCAAATACTAAAAACCGAATAAAATAAATATTTAAGGACGCTCCCATACACCAAGCAATTTAATCTAATCTTACTTATTCGTGTTACTGTTAATATCAGCTTACTTCATTTCACTGCTGGGCAAAGGCCTCCCCCATGATTATGTAGCATTGTGTCTTACTGCCGTACTCAGAGACGTTACTTAACTTTAAAGTTTATTTAGTAAAACGTGTAATACTTAAGTCTATAAGCCTAAAGACGAATATGCAATGAAAAAAATGTGTTAATAAATAATAATAATAATATTGTGTGGAAGGGGCCCATCTAGTGTAAGGCGAGTCACACAAATCCTCATTTAACATCATATATTCACCGCTGGAGGAGGCAAGCAGGCGACGTTGTTCCCGTATGCCAGATATCACCATTTCACCGAACACCCAAACCCATAGCCCAATTTTATTTGACTCCATAACATCATACAACAGCTTTACACTTATCAGTGACAAATCATAGCTGTACTACAATAGTGCAGCTGTGATATGGCAGCGTTAAGCGTCTCATCCCATTCTAAATTAAAATTCTTTAAGGGCCTTTGCGTGTTGGACCTGTGTCCCCGCGTAAGCCTTCCAAAAGGACCGGGTATACTTCTCACCTTAGAGAAAAGTATAGCCGTGAGAAAAGAGACATAATAATATTCTACCACACTTACACAGCGCCGTCTAGTGCCAAATTAAGCAATTATATTTGCTTGTGTTATGGGTACTAAACAACTGATATAGGTACTACTTAAATATATTTTTTTTTGTAAATACATACATATTATAGATAAATTACACCCAGACACAGAACAAACCTTTATGCTCGTCACACAAAGATTTGTCCTGGGTGGGGATCAAACCCACGACCTCCGGTTTAGCAGTCAGGGTCACTAACCACTAGACCAACAGGCCAGTCGACAGATGGATAGGATCGGAGTGCGGCCGTTGGATATGTCAATTATAATAGTGTCGAAAGTAGAGCAATTGTAGTGATCAAGTGGTAGAAACGTTAAACGCAATCGGGGCAGACAGTTCACTAGATGGGAGGACGATCTGAAACTGACAGCTGGTCCGAACTGGAGGAGGGTTAAGTATGACCGACAACAATGGAAACGACTAGGTTGCCTATACTTAAAGACACACCGAAATCAGAGACATTCTTTATCGATTATAAATAAAAAGACTGTTATTTTAAACTTCATTCTGTTCAACTTTGAAATTTAATTTTTAAGTTAATATGTTGTGTCTGGTTTCGGAATAATCGGTAGCTGACATATAAACATATATATTTTAAATACACACATTGTCATAATTATTATACATAGAAAACATCCAAACTCCAAAACAAAAACTTGCATAATTGTTCCCGCAATTTGAGATCTCAGTGACCACATCCGTATACACAAACGCTGAGCTCTGAAGGCTGTCAAAATTATACCAAGAATGAGACACGAGCCTAGAATGGAAAACTAGTTTTTCTTTTTGTTTAAAATAATAATAATATTTGGACATTCACACAGCGCCATCTAGTCTTTGGACTGAGATGACTAAGCTAATGATTGTACTCAGAAACAGAACAAATAATTGTGCTCATCACACAAAGATTTGTCCCGGGTGGGAATCGAACTCACGACCTCTGTCTCAGCAGTCAGGGTCACTAACTACAGCCACGGAGGCCCTCGAAATCGCTAGATAGTTTGTATATTTTTTTCTGAAAATGTTTGTAAGTAAACTACTAAACGACCTTTCGTTTTCCCTCTCCCCGTATTTCACTTTCCTTTTCGGTTTCGTCAATGCTGGGCTACGATAATACAGTCCTGTCTATGGACGGTGGTTACCACCCTTACCACTTACCATCATATGGGCCCCTTACTCGTCTGCCTCTTCAGGCAGTATTACCTTGTGTATGTGGTCCCATTTAACGAAAACGCAGTCAAAATAGTAAGTACGCGTAGTGACCTTTAAATATGACCAAATCAATGACAAAAGACCTAGGTGTGTATAAAAAATAAAAGTTTCAAACTTGACAGTTTATCCTAGGATGAATTTAGATGACATTGTATATTCACTTTTTATTCTTTTGATATATCATATGTGGTTTTGATATATATAGTATATCATGTTTTATAGAATATAATTTATATTATATTTACTTTACTACGAATTTACATATGTACTTTCTAATACTTTTAATATATATTTAATAATTTATTTTGAAACTAAGAAAACAAATATAGATGTATCGTAATTCATTCACTAAATAAGTAAGTCTGATTTAATGTGTATCAATAAGCTGGGATTACACTAACTGACCCGGCAAACGTTATCCTGCGAATTTTTAAGCGCGATAAGAATACCTAAGCGTTGGTAGCCGAATGGATATTAATATGGATAATATGGATTTCACTTTGTGGTATTTATACGAGTATGTGCTAGTCAAGTGACTAACCATCTGCTAACGGTGAAGGAAAACATCGTGAGGAAATCATACCCTAAAAGAAATACTAAGTGTATGTCTGATCCACCAACCCGCATTAGGCCAGCGTGTGTGGATTAAGGCCTAAAACACTCTCAGCTCTTTTAGATAGAAGAGAGGAGACGCGAGCCAAGCAGTGGGACAATAATGGGTTGATGATGAAGAATACTTTACTACCTCTTCATGTTCATTCTGTTTGTATGAACCAACTAAATATAAAAAAAAATAGTTCGACCACAAACACCGTGACGCGAGATTTTGATAGATTATAATATAAGACTCGTGTATGTGTTCAGCGAGTGTTGTATTATGTTAGGAAGAGACTTGAGATCACGGACACGTAGTGAAATGTGCAGGGACTTGCGTTAATATTAGTACCGATGCAAGCCGTTGCCCACCACACGTGTTATGATCTGTACACACCTAATGTGTGTCATCATCATCATCATCATTTCAACCCATAAACATCCCACTGCTGGGCACGTGTGTGCGGATCTTTAATCACATCTCTCTTCTCTGCTGAACATGGTCACTTAAGCATAGCTAGATTTAATAGCTTTATGCGGTTAGTTACTTACCATAGTGATCTGTCTGCTTGAAATGCCTCCATTCCGCTTAGCTTCAGCGTATCCACTGAAACGAGACATGTAGACATTAAAACTATTAGTTGTTCGCAACATTATTATTTCTTAAATATTCTTTGCTGGAGTCTGTATCTTATGAATATACAAAACCTCGCTTCATAAAACTTAATAAAGTCGTTTGTTTTGATTTTTGCACCAGAAAGTCTTTATATACAAACAAAACTGCTCTATCTATAACATTTTATTTATTTTTTCAGATCTAAACACATAATCAAACATGTGTCGACTATGGCAAGCGTGTTTCCAAATTTGTGTATGTATAGCACAAATGCTATTGCGTTTATGTATGACACTTTTACTCATGGTTGAAAACATATTACGATTAATACTATCGACACTATACAGCATTGTTAATTTTATATTACAAATGATATCGATCCTGCCAATATGTCTTGTATTTTTGTGTACGTCGAAGCTTAAGTGTCTGCTGTGTAACACCAAAATATGTGGCGGTATACCTGGTAGAACGGGTGGTAATTTTTTATGTAGTCTCATCTGCTTGTTGGCATTATATGTAATATTGAAACAGACTGGTTGCTTTGATAAGATACTAGAACAAATGGGATATACGAGAATTAACGAAACGTTATCTGAACGACACCACTTATCATAACAGGTACTTATGCAATATTGACGAATGCGTTTATTGACTCAGTCAGCTTAATACATTCACATGATTCTATCATCTGCACATTGGATGTTCTCACTGAAGAATGATATATTATGGTTTCCTAGTTATGATAATAATTTTACACCGAAATATCATCGGAGCAAATGAATAATATATTAACACTTATTTGCTTGGGTTTATAAGGAAGGTTTGTCATTTGTTGCATTAACGTTTCTAATTAAATTTCGTAGCGTATACGCCACTGCATGGACAAATTTATCATACAATTATGTGTCGGTTTGTGCCATCTACCTACTCAAATATACACGTTCTAAGTTCGTTATACATGATCTTTAATAATAATAACATACGATACTATATTATATTATAGCAAGCCACCACACACGGCAGCTTTCTCACATTAGGTCTGCGATCTTAACTTAAACCAAAACGTATCAGTAGGTATGTTGCAATATCTTTCCAGATCTCACAAGCAAATATAATTGCTTACTTTGGGACTAGATGGCGCTGTGTAAATGTGGTAGAATATTATTATATTATTATCATAGCAAGCCACCACACACGGCAGCTTTTCTCACATTAGGTCTGCGATCTTAACTTAAACCGAAACGTATCAGTAGGTATGTGTTGCAATATCTTTCCAGATCTGTTGACTTATAAAATTAGCTATATAGCTCCGTCTGTGGTCATTCGAAGATTACTATATTAAATAAATCGTAATATGTCTTAATGTTATATAATTATTATCTATTTTATATTTTTGTCCCTATTAGTGCCGCGGCCGCCGTGTATAAAACTGAAAGTGATTTGTTGCATCAAAATGTCGTTAGTGTGATATTAATCGTTCTCTGTTCGACACTCACAATTATATTTCTTACAGATTTTGTAAACGAGTCAGGATATTATAAGTTAAAGAATATTATGATTTAATATTATGATTCCATTGGACAAGGACAGTTATTGCGCCAAGAAGATCAAAACAGCGGACACCGATGGATGGTGTTCTGCAGAAATATATTTCCTTCGACTATTAAAAGCGTGTGGAAAACGAACACATTTAAATGTCTACATTAAAACATTACCCCCCTTTTTGGCAGTCGGGCAAGATAATTGATTGTCAAGTTACGAATCAAAAAATTCTCATCTTCTTGGGATTTTCAAGCTGCTTACCATATTTATATGAGTAAATTAGGGGCTAAACTTAAAAAAGTGGGTGCTTTTTATTTATTACAATAATTAGAATTTAGATCTCCTGAATTTATTTGTTTGTGGTATGAATTACAGATGCTTTGTAATGAGTCGTTTTATTATTAAAATTAAGAAAACTTAGCTTCCTTGAAATTTACTCCACTGAAATTAAAATAAGCTGTGAATAATCAAGCGATCCTATTGGTGGGTTTGTGAATTTTTTTTAGCTAAGCAACACATCAATCAGCAACCCATTAAGGCGTAACTAGTCGCCAATGACCTTGAGAGAATGGGTGGAGCTTAGCTTATTTCACTGCATATCCCCGCTCCTTTGCCAACTCGCGCACACTATAATACAATGGTCACAGAATAAGCGTAAACGCAGACATGCGCTTCTAGCTCGGCATTTTTACCTACGATTCCGACGAATAACAGTTTTAAAATTGGTATTTTATTTTGTATAGAGAGTTTAAAGGACTCTTGTACACAATTATTTGTTTGCCAATATTTTTATGTATTGAGATTTTTTTAATTTCAATGTTTTGCTTTCGGTATTTATGTAAGTACTTACATAGTTTTATTGGTACTTATTTATTATTAGTATCGAAGATAATTATTTTATCTTGTAAATTATAATTAAATAAATAACTATTTTAACTTACTTTTGTATTAAAAAAAATATTTACCTATTTTCATTGATGAATTTAATGTTTTGTTTACAACACTTACTTTGTAATTACGTTATAAACTACTATTATAAATTGTAAACCATTTTATTGGATCATTTGAAATATTTTGTTTGAGAATATAGCTCGCAGAACTGATGGCTGATGGGGCAAAAAGGCTCTCGAGTGGCGCGAATTAGGCGAGGCCTATGTTCAGTAGTGGACATCATTGGGCTAATATGATGACGATGATGATTTGAAATATTGAATTTAAGTAACTCAATAAATTTATTTAATATACCTATATTTTGTTAAAGGTGTATTTAATAAATTATATTACAATTATACCTAATATGTACATTATATTATTTATACCTATATTATAATATTGCTTTTTAAGTAACAAAATATGTGGTCTGAGTTCGATTCCGAGCGGCAATGCTAATGTTGGGGAATTCGTATAGTCAAATACATACTTACCAATCCGCACTAGGCTAGCGTGTGTGAACCCGTGGCCAGCAGTAGGCCATAAATAGTTCGCTTTTATTATTATTATTATTAGATATTATCTCTAGTCGAAAAAGTTATAAATAATAAAGATAAAATATATCGCATTTTGAAATACATTTTAAGGCAAAAGTATTAGTCGTACGAAAATTTTATATGCCTGTTGAAAATTTAGGTGATAGACCAATTACTAATTTTTTTTTATTTTCAAATCTTTCGATCAATCTAGAGATTACTCCTTCTAAACGGTTAGGAGGAGTAGTCGTCAGAAAATTCAAAAAAAAAAATTAAAGTTCATAAAAATTTGCACAAAAGGTTTCGGCACACAGCGAGAAAGACGTGACGGCTCTGCGTGACACCTTAGATTTATTTACTCGTTCCGCCGCGCTCGCTCTTTGTGTGTATATTATACCTGTAAGCACTATATTCAGTCGATAGTAAAAATGGAGCAACGAGCGACACAGCCTTCCCGTCTGAAGGCTAACGCCTGTCTGCCGCCCGCGCCCGCGCAGAGCACCTTTGAATTTCTAACGTACAGAAATCGTATTATGGCCTATTTTCTTAAGAAAATATTGATCGATTTACATATGCAATGTTCAGATTAAAGTAAATTTTACCACCAATTTATCAGTGTAAAAATAATTTCAAACTATAAAGCCGTTTTAAAGTTTTAGGGATTTTAAGATAAAATATATCGCAACTTAAAATATTTTTTGAGGCAAAAGTATTAGTCGTACGAAAATTTCATATGTTGAAAATGTAGTAGATAGATCAATTATCAAAATATATTTTATTCAAATTTTTTGAACAAGTCGTTTAGGAGGAGTAGGCTTCAGAAAAAAGCCGTTTTTGGTGCAAAACCGAGGGAAGGCCCTTAAGTCCCACTGCTGGGCTCGGGTCTCCTCTCCTCTAACTAGAGAGCTGAGAGGGTTTAGGCCATAATCCACTCACGCTGGCCTAGTGCGGGTTGGTGGATCAGACATACTCATAGAATTTCTTCTAGGGTAATTGGGTTTCCTCACGATGTTTTCCTTCACCGTTAGCAGATGGTAAGTCACTTGACTAGTACATATAAATTCCACAAAGTGCAATCCACATTGGTACTGCCGGTCGGGATCGAACTCGGACCGCGTGATTTGCACGCCGGTCCCTCATCCATTCAGCCACCATCGCTATAATTATTTAAGCCTACCTCTTCTACAAGTCAATGTTGATATTTTTTTTTCTCATGTACCCCATAATATGGGGTATCGTTAGATAGGTCTTTAAAAATATTATTAGTTTGCTAACATCATATTTTTATTTAGGGAGACGTTTACGAAATCTTAAGCCCTTTGGATTTGAGTGTTTTGTGCGAACTTTAAAGCGACTGGTTGAAAAAACCGCCCCTTGAATGTGTCTGGGAGTTTGGTTATTGATTATTTACATTATTCTGTTATAACAAATACTATATTATATTATATATATATTATATATATATATATATAAATGAGCTCAGGGATGTGAATCGATTTTGAAGGCGCGCTCTAATTTAATTATATTAACTATTCAAATAAATAAAATTGAAGTGTTTGTTTGTAATCACAGCTTTTTAGAGTAGACATTAGTACGTGTGTATGTATGTTACATAAAACAAAAATACAATTTGAAAAATTTTTGTGTGTCTGTCTGTTTGTTTGAGGTAATTTTCTTAAGCCTGGATCTGTCACAAAAAAAAATTTGGGCAGTCGTGTAACAACTCTTAATAGTTCATTTTTGTAAGTATGAATTAAATATAAAAACATTTTTGCAACCATAGATCAAGTTTATGGATATGGCGCGACACGAAAACGTCAAATATAGTTTCCAGAATCTCCGGAAGAGGCGTCTCAAATACAGCTGTCATTTAAATTTAGCAGCCAGTCAAGTCACAAGTGGTAATAATATAGGTCAGTGCATCAGTGAATTGCATAGACCTAGGATCCGCGCGCTAGTACATACTAAATCTATGGTGCATTGTGTATAAAAATGTGAATAAACATTATGTACATATTTTAACTAAATAAAATAAAAATATTAATTCTTACCGACGTACCAATAGGTAAGTAAGTCAATTCAGAGGTATTCTGTCAAATTTTATTAACAAAAACATTGTCAACAATCCATTTATCATCATCATATCAGCACAATGACGTCCACTGCTGGACATAGATCTCACCCAACCTCCGCCACAGCAAGAGACTTTATGCCGTCTGCATCGATCAATACGACCACCGGCAACCTTTACCAGGTCGTCGGTCTATCTTATTGGGGATCACCCTACACTTCGCTTTCCAAAACGTGGCCGCCTCTATACATCAATTTAAATAAATTTTCACTCTGGCCAGTCTAGTAGCACATGGTTTTAACTTTCCTTCCTTTGTCCTCTGTGTATTGTAATCTGTTACCCTAGTCTTAAAGAAAAAAAGGAGAAGTGAGATATAGTATCATATTCCTTGATAACAGAAAAATTCTGCAACCAGTAATGAATCGTTGTTAATATCAAATATTAAAATTCAAAAGTGATCACTCTCAATTTGTACAAATTTTAATAACCCTAATTTTATTTTCAGCATAACTATATGCTGAACAAGTGGAAATAAACCCATCAAGTCGCCAGTTCCAATCATCACTACAACCCAGAAACGTCCCACTGCTGGGCACGGGTCTCCTCAAAAGAGCTTGGAGGGAATTTAGCCTTCTATACCATACTGGCCAGACGGATTGGTTGGTATAGGGTTTTGTTTTGAATTTTCCTTTTCTTGCAGTGTTCTTATCTGTTTATATTAGTCGCCTTTTACGATACCCACGGGTTGAAATAGAGTAGTGACAATATGTATTCTTGAACCGTCAACCTACACGGATAACATCGTTTATTTAAATTCAAATACTTAAGTATTATTTAACGTTGCTAGTAATCACTCTCGTTTTGTACAAATTTTAGTAATCCTAATTTTATTTTTAGCATTACTAAATGGTAAACAAGAAGAAATAGACAAATCAAGTCGCCAGTTCCAATAAAAAAGAAAAAAAAAACAAAAATTAAATTATAGATTTTAGAATTAAATTATATGAAATTTACGCTAGAGGACTTGGGTTTGCACAACTAACAATCATGCAAAGAACGTCCCATACTCATTGGCATTTAAAAACACGATACCGAGATCACACAAAATCAGACTTTTTATTAAGAAAGCAAAATGATTACAATATTGTGGACAAAAATATCGTTTCTCACCTTGTGAAATCGGTAATGGCAGACGATATTACATTATCAAGTCTTAGACAGTGTGAATACTATAATTTTAGCCCGTTTTTCTCATCAAATGTGGAATTATCCTCAAAAACATCGTTGACTAAAAAGGAATTTAAAGGAAAAAAATATACAATTAACAAAGTCTTTAGTCAAGTGCATGTAAAAGTTAAATCAAGAGATACCCAAAATTGTATCGTAGAGAAACTAAAGCAGAACAAAATAAATTTTGAAAAAAAAGTAAAAGAAGAATGTGCTAATTGTCTTGCAGATAGCAAGAGAATATTTAGAAAGAAGACACCTCGAACACGACGATCGGTTCACCATGATATTGGACATAAAAAATCAATTAATAATCTATCAGTTCAACAAGCTGACATGAGAGCACATAAGAGAAAAAAATATTTGCCAATTCTACCAGTTAAAATGTATTCACAACTGCTATGTCCATATAAACGCAATCCTTCTGCAAACATAATTGACAAATATGTTCAAATCAGTAAAATGACAGTAAAAATTCAATTACATATAAATAAACCTTGTACAATACCACATACAGGAGCTTTTATTGTTCAAAACAAAACACATGAAGAAGAGGATCATATGAAAATAAATCAAAACAATATCTTACAAGTTCAAAAGACTAAGGTTAGTCATGGATCTCAAACGGAGAAAATAAATCGCAAGCCGTCCTTTTTACAAAAAAGTTTTAGAACCCTAAAACTATATACCAAACATTTTACTTCTAACAAGAATTCATCAAAAACAACAGGTAAGAATGTTTTTCTTAAGCTCCTAAATGTATGAATTTTTCAAACGTAATATTTAGGCAGCGAAAGTGAAAATCAAACCTTAGATTTAAGATACTATAAATATTTTTTTTTTGTGTAAAAAGCTATTACAAGACAAGACGAAAATATTCTTAGGACAAACTGACCGGTGAGGTAGATCCAACTTAGAAAAAGAGGTCAACCGCCGAACACAACTCGGTTGTACAGCGTTTGGAAAACTACGCACAGTTTTCTCATCCACAATAGCCAAAAGAAAAAAGTCTTCAAACAATGTGTGTTGCCATGCCAGTGATGACTTATTATGGTACTGAGAAGTGGCCGCTAACAATCAGGCTCATTAGAAAGCTCACTGTCGCTCAGTGAGCCATGGAAAACGCTATACTCGGAGTTTCCCTGCGTGATCGAATCAGATATGAGATCCGCAAGAGAACCAAAGTTGCCAACATAGCTCATCGAATCGCATTGCTGAAATGACAGTGGGCAGGCCACATAACTCAGAACTGATGGCAGATGGGGGAAAAAGGTCCTCGAATGGCGGACACGTATTAGAAAGCGCAGTGTAGAGTGACTCTCCACGAGGTGAACCAACGATGTGGTCGGGTGGTCGGGTGGTCGTTGGATGCAGGTGGTATAGGGGAGGATGGAATGATATATTATGATGATTCAAAAAATATAGTACTTATGCATAAAGAATAAAAAACTAAATTTTAAGTGATCTCATTATATTATAACTGTACAAGAAAATAAATAAGTCCTTTTCTTGTTGTTGATTGTTAAAGCTCATTTTTACCCACGACGGAACGGAGACGGTATATGCGTTTGGGGTGAGAGGCTGTGTGTTTGTGTGTTCCAACATAATGCCATATATCACGGAAACGGTTTAACCGATTTAGATGCGGTTTTCTGTAAAGTGTGTGCGGCTCTTGAGGACAGGTTATTAGATAGGTGTTATGTTAATAGCTCGCCAGGGGGCGCTACAATACACTTTTCGTTTTTCGTTGAATCCTTTGTGCCCTCCTATCTTTAAAACGATTATACTGATTTCGATACGGTTTTCTGTAATGTATTTGTGATTTATCGAGGATGGTTTTTGGATTCAAGATTTTGTATTTTTTCGCCAGGGGGCGCTGCAATAGACTAGGCAAACCTATGTTGATTTCGTTGAAACCTTTGTGCCCTCCTATCTTTAAGACGATTAAACCGATTTCGATACGGTTTTCTGTAATGTATTTGCGATTTATCGAGGATGACTTTTGGATATCCGATATTGTATTTTTTTCGCCAGGGGGCGCTGCAATAGACTAAGCAAACTTATGTTTACAGTTATCTGTAAAATAATTAGACCTGTTACTGTATAGGGACACGTAGCATTGTAGTACTGAGATATTGATTACACTCATGAGGTTAAGCAACTTCGGATAAGGTCAGTTCATAGATGGGGGACCGTTTATGCAATTTTAGGGTTATGTACCTCAAAAGAAAAAACGGAACCCTTATAGGATCACTCCGTTGTCTGTCTGTCTGTCTTTCCGTCTGTCTAGAATATTTTTCTCAAGAACGCATAGAGGTATAAAGCTGAAATTAATATCATATACTTGGGTCTGCAAACCCTCGGCGTAAAATATAAATCAAAATTCTAAGTTAACGCAATCAAAAGATACAGCTGTTTATGCTCCATTTTTGACGATTTATCTTGACGATTATAGTCTATAGGGAACCTACCGTTGACCTAGAATCATGAAATTTGGCCAGAAGCAATAACAAGTTGCACAAGTAAATATATCACTGAATATTAAGTACTGAGGTATACAATGATAAGCCTAAAAGAATTTACAGACTCGCCCATATTGACCGATCGCAATGTTACACCCTGTACTGCTATTGACGTTCATATTCTGTGGGAGGTTGCCAGGCGCTACTTCTACTGATAGAGTTTTACTAACTTATTATTAAAACTATATTAATTGCTTGATATTGCTTCTTGCCAAATTTCATGATTCTATGACAACGGGAAGTACCCTATAGGTTTTGACATTTTTGATCGTCAAGATAATCGACTAAAATGGAGTATATAATTATATGGAGGCTGAATCTTTTGATTGCGTTAACTTAGAATTCAGATTTTTTTACGGAATCCTAAATAAGAAAGACCCGCGCAGTGCGAGTCAAAACATATTCTGTATCGCAAAGCGTCAAGTGGCGCAACTATCATTTCAATGCAATGTCACCGATTTAAAGTAGGTAAGGCGTATCCGTAATGCGGATCTTCACACCAAATATCCGGATCACTAGTATTTTTACAGTGACCACGCTTCTTTTTTGGTCAATTAGTTTTATTTTAGTTATTGGTATTTAAGTGTAACATAATGTACAAACTTTAAATTCCCTATGAGCTCATCAGTTTTGATATATATTTTTTCTTCTTCCAGCATTTAATAATAAACAACCGTGTGAGAAACTACCATGTGACGAACCACTGAGTGATGAACAACCATATGAGAAACCGCCAAGTGATGAAACAACATGTGAGGAATCACCGTGTGATGAAAGACAGTGTGATAAATCACCAAATGATAAATCATCGTGTAATGAACCACCGAGTGTATCAACGTGCAACGTAACATCACCATTGTATGGGAAACCATTAAGTTATCATGGTCCACCGTCTGTGAAAAGTAATGAATCACAGCGTGATAAACAATCGAGTGACGTTCCGTATAACGGAAGACCGTGTGAGGACGCTGATATATCAACGTGCAACGTAACATCACACCCGTGTACGGAACAACCAAGTTGTCATGGCCCACTGTCTGAGAAAAGTAATGAATCACTGTGTAAAGTATCATCACAACCATGTGAAGAACCCAACAAATTACCATGTAATGTAGCTTCACCACTGTGTGAGAAACCTAATTTGTTACTTTGTATGAAATCAAAGACATTACCATGGAAGACACCACCAATTATGTGTTATACTTGTAATCTTTTTACAAAACAAAAAGATAGATGCAAGATTTGCCGCTTTTTCTCTAGTTGTATGAAAATGTATTTAAAAATGGCCCTGACTTTTTGTTTCATGGCAATTTTCGAATTCTTTTTTTGCATGGTCTGTGTTTGTAATGGATAAAAAAATGTGGTAATTAATGTCATAAAAATTGTAAAATATTGACTGGTAGTTATTTATTTCGTAGATGTAATTTATTTCAACATTTTGTAAATTATATTATGAACGCCTTGGATCGAGTATATTTAGTATATTTAAAAGCTCCTCTAATATAAGGTATCATCATCAGCAGCAACCCATTAATGTCCCACTGCTGGGCTCGGGTCTCCTCTCGTCTATCTAGAGAGCTGAGAGGCTCTAATGTAAGGTAAATACCATAGGCAAAACTTGTAGGTAAATAATCATAAAAAACCATGCTTCTATAATTATGCACAAGGAGATAACATTGAGATAACATTGCAGATCTGATGACAATAATCTTTTATAGAAGGCAGGGCACAGTGGGTAATCCCCACCCAAATTGTGCCGCCCCTTAAGAAAATAACACATAACATAGAAAGAAAGAAAGAAAAGAAAGAAAGAAAATCTATTTATTCTCAGACTAAATGTACATATTACAGCACAAACATAAACTATAAGACATAAAAAAAAAAGTCTGAAAAACGGCCCTGTCTCAGCATAATGCTACAACATAAATGTTGTAGCGCTGGTTTTCAGACAGAGCCGGAGCATGCCACTAAATTAATAAACATAACTACAACTTACATGCTAAAGTATATAAAACAATTATACATAATAATGAGGAATCAGATCAATTTATACGAGTAGGTTCAACAAAATAAATATTTCATAAAAATAAAAAACAATTTAAAAACTTAAAAGACCTGTGTTTATATGCGCCTTTTCGTGGATGCGGTTATGCGTCAAAACTGTCAGCTGTCATGTGACAAATGACAATTAGTTGTGACACATCACCGCCACGTATTTGCCACGTAGCGTGCAGGTAATGGGTAAAAAAGATAAAATTACAAAAAATAAAATAAAACACAAATACTTACAAAATACAAGATGTCACAAACTCATACACAAGAACCGGATTTATATATTTACTGTGTGCCTTTTGATGTGTGAAAGTGTGTGTACCGGTCGCCGGATACCCAACTGTAATCAGTGTGTGTGAACTTGTTGATTACTTAATAAAATATATATATACATAGTTAATATCGCTAAAATAAAAAATGAAAAATGTCTGAATATAACTGTTTATTGACAATTCTTGATCGTTATTGACCAATTTGCACCGTAGACAGCTAGTCAGATTCAGTCACTTTGTTTATTTTGAACACTAATCAGAGTCTTGTAACATTTTTTCCGTTGAAAAAAAAAGAAAAAAAATGAAAAATGAATGTGTTGCGTTTCTTTTACTATTGGTACATTACAACAACAAATCATCATCATCATCTTCTTCCTCGCCCAATATAAATCACAACAACAACGACAAACAAATCAACAATATAAATAAAAGTTGGCCATCAATTGCCATCTTGTCAATATTTTGCCAAATACACACAGGTTGGAGATCGGCCGAAACTTACACAACCGACGTGCCCACAGATCTCAGGGCAACACCATAGTATGCGGCTAGGGGTGTCGAGCGGTCCGGCGCCGGTTTCGCCATCGCGGGTCTTAGACGGAGACCCAGAGCGGGATTCCCCGTAATTATGCCCTTAAAAAATGACACTTCCACCCGCAAGCATATAGCTCGGGGTGAAGATGGTAGTTTGTATTATATAATTTTATTTTATTTTTTTATGTTTTTTAATTTCTTAAGAAGTAAAATTGAAACTATAGATAGTAAATTCGTATTTAAAGATCGAATAGTACCTACTTAGTGTTATTATGTTTATTTATCTATGCGTTATATTATCTGTATTCCCTCCGTATAGTGTATAATCTATGAAGATGCCAATGCAAAGAGTATATGCCAATGCCATGTTTGGCTCAAAATTTTCGCAATATTATTTGATATTTTTTTACCATTTTGATCTCACAGGTACCGTCTAACATATCCTATTCTATACTGTACATATTAGATATTTCAGCTGACTCAAATTTATTTCTAAATCTCATTGCTTACTCCAATAGGAAGTAAACGTGGTGATAAATTTATATTTACTAAACAAGTCATTTTGTCAAATTTGAACAAAATCATCATCAACCACCCATTATATCCCACTACTAGGCATGGATCTCATCTGAGTGAGATCAAAACCCTCAGTTACCTTTAATCATCTGTGTATTGGAAACTGTTCCCTTAGTCAATTCTTGAACGCCCTAGAATGTAAACAAGAAGCAAAAGTTTCTTAGTAACAATCTTCTTTGATGAATTATGAAAACTCCTCTCACACTCTAATATGATTTCTATTAACCAGGATTAACAGCTATGAAACGTTCTAAACTGCTATTCTGATACCTTACTTAAATTTTCTTTTCAGCATTATTGTAAGCTGAATACGAGGTGACAGATATTAAGGAGCCTAATTTATAAGCGACAAAATTAAATTTTGCAGTACGACCAACCATGCAATACAAAAGATCGAAATCAACAAGATCTTATAATAAAGTTATCTATGACAAACAAAAAAGAGGATATAGAGATCACACAAAATCAAACATTATAAAGCAAAGTAACAACAGTACTGTCAACGAAAACATTGTTTCACATTTAGTGAACTCTATGATGGAAGCTGATAATATGTTTTCAAATAGAGGACAAAATAATTGTGATAATTTTAACCCCGCGATTGTGAAATTATCCTCTAAGTCTAAAACGCCAAAAACCAAAACAATAATCAACAAAAATAGTCGTATGTGTGTAAAAAAAAAGTCAAGAAATAGCAAAAATTATTTTGTAGAGGTAAAATTAAAAGAAAAACTTAATAAGAAAAATGTAAATCAAGAACGTGATTGTAGTGATGCGGACTGCATTAAAGAAAATAAACAAAATGCACGTCATTCACGTCGATCAGTTCTTCATGACCAAAAACATAAAAATAGAATTAATTATCTTTCCGTCCAACAAACTGACATGACGACGAATGGGAAAAAAAATAATTGTCCTATTCCACCTGTTAAATTTTATTCACAAGTATTATCTCCAAACGACGGCAATGCTTTTGCCAATAAACTTGACAAAGGAGAAAAATTAAGTAAAGGGTTCAAATTAGAAACAAATAAACATCCTACTAAACACTATAAAGAAGCTTTTAGTTTTCATAAATATATATATTACGAGAAAGCTATCCAAATAAAAAAAAATGAACAAAATATCATAAAACCAAATAACACTATAGTTCGACAAGAGCCTACAAACAAATTAAATCGTAAGCCATCATTCTTACAAAAATGTGTTTGTACCCTAAAAGTTCATTTAGATAATTTTACTTCTAGCAAGAGTACAACATTAACTACAGGTAAAAATGATTTTGTCGTGCTTCTAATATGAGAGCATTTCTTTCATATTTATAACAAATAACCATCACCAAACTGTCGCACTAATTGTCAATTATAAGATTGCCAGGGTGCAAGACAATGTGCCGTGTACAGTCAACTACAAAAAGATGTATCCTATTTAATCTTACAAAATGATGTATCCCTGAGAGTGCTACAATGAACTAGCCAAAGAATGTGTCAAACATGGTATCCACATACTGTAAAAGAAAATTGTATTTTTCCAATGTTCCAAAGAAATGTAACCATTTTCAAATTGAAGTTCTAATTATTGACATAAAAAAGACTTCCGACCAAAAACTATAGCAAAACATTATTCACAACATCTTCTGACATTTTACTATTATAGTGATTAGATGACGGAGTAAGAGATCGACAAAAACGCTTTTCATAGATTATTTATTTATTGTTTTACGTCCTGAGATGATAAAATTACAAAACAGAATATAAAATTTATAACTTCGAATATATAAATTTATACACTTATTGCCTTTATTATAACTAACTAGAAATCGCGCGGGACTTCGCTCCCGTCGATCTTTATTTGGCCACTGCTCAGCTCCTATTGGCCGTAGCGTGGTGTTATAGCCTAGTAGCCTAGTTACTCAGTATAATAGCTATGTTCGGCTCCCACAGCCCGTTGTATGACAGTCCCGGCCGCGCCAGGACAACCAACGGGCCGTGGGAACGGTCGCGCCCGTTGTGGCCTGTAGTGGCGTGTCGTCGCGCGTCCGATCCGTTACGAGTCGGTAAGTCGCGGTCGGTCGGTGAGTCGGTCGGGAGCATTACGGCAATTTTTTTTTTAAAGGTTTTCGATTGGCTTTGACTCTGGGCTTTTGGGCGGCAATTTAAAAATGGAATTTGTAATTATTTTTAAATGGCATGCTCACTCTCAGAGTAGAAACTTTTTCATTTCCAATGCACTTCTAACTTCAATCTTCTTTGTTGGTGTCTATTCATAATTTGAAAATGGTTACATTTCCTTGGAACATTGGAAGAATACAATTTTCTTTTACAGTATGTGGATACCATGTTTGTCACATTCTTTGGCTAGTTCATTGTGGCACTCTCAGGGATACATCATTTTGTGAGATTAAATTGGATATATCTTTTTGTAGTTGACTGTACAAGTAACTTGGTAATCGTACAATATATTTCTTGGGTCTTTTTCAACGCGCTTATAATAGCTATATTAGTAAAACCAACGATTTAAACAAATGTGATCTTACTTTAATATAGTTTGGATAACCCATTATCTTGGTATTGTTGAACTAATCTGATGACAGGGCCAGGAGTTGGATAGTGAAACTCTTTTGTATTATGCAGATTATGGCACGCACACCGCGCTAACAACGCGCAAAACGAAGCGTGGAGAGGGGATAATGACTAAAATCAGTGATATAACTATACGAAACTGAAAAACTGTGTTCTACAGGAACCATGCATTTTTCCTGGATAGACAGCATCCTATGTGCTATTCCAGACTACAATCTATCTGGGTATCAAATTTCATATAGATCCTTTCAACCGTTCTGGCGTGGCTCATCCAAACTAAGGAGAAACAGTAGGATTCACCTAAGCTAAAAAGTAATTATTTTACTATCTTCCAGAATTTGATAATGTTCGTCAAATGCATTCAAGTCAGAAAGAGTCAAAAATTCAATATGCACTAAATAAAAATTCTTTAATTTCAAACATGTCCATCAAGAAGCAGAAAAGTCATGGTGTTACACTTAAAGGAATGAGCGAAAAAACGAAAAAATCAATGAAAAATGCTGGATATGAGGCAAAACCAGATAAAAATGACCACAAAACTGAACGTAGCACTCACGTAGGGGCGAATAAACATCAAAGAAAATCTGATAAAAAAATACTTAAAACTGATCATAAAATCAAAGATTCGGGAATAATTCAGTCTGTTAAACAGGTTGGAAATAGCAATAATAATGTTAAACAGGAGAACAGGAAAAATCTAACTACTGCAAAAGGCTACTATGATAATCAAAACCTCCAATTAACGGCATTATATTGTACACAAGAATATAATATTCAGAACCAACCAAAACAGATAAATTTTAATTTAAAATCAGATCAGATCAAATCTCAAACGTGTGAGAAAAAGATAAGGTTAGAAACAGCACCGAGTACGATAAGTGAAGACTCGCCTATAAGTAATAATGAACCTGTAATAACTACACCTGTATTAGTAATTATTCCACGATGTAATAAAACTACAACTAGGATGGATGCAATTGAATTCGATCCATCTCAGTCTACCTCAAGTTCCCAAACTCCAAAGAGTTCCGATTGTACAAACACTAATAGTCAATCTCCACCGAGTTCCGATTCTGATAACACGATTAGTGAATCTCCAAATAGTGCCGATTGTAGAAACACGAATAGTCAATCTCAGACGAGTTCCGGTTCTAAAAACACGACTAGTGAATCTCCAAATAGTTCTGATTGTAGAAACACGACTATCCATGTACGATCCCGTAATTGTTGCGTTTGTAGAAATACGGAAAGTCAATCTCCAAAAAGTTCAGATTCTGTAAAAACAAAGAGTCCTAATGATAGACGGATACATACTTTAAAACAAATAAGTAAACCAGAGGCTCAAGGAAAATTGAAGCATAAACACGTATGTGAGTATTTTATTTTTTCATAAATAGTCAATCTCCGAAGAGTTCCGATTCTAAAAACACGTCTAGTGAATCTCCAAAATTAAATAGTGCCGATTGTAGAAACACGACTCTCCGTGTACAATCCCTTAATAGTTCCGATTGTAGAAATACGGATAGTCAATCTCCAAAAAGTTCAGATTCTATAAAAACAAAGCGTCCTAATGATAGAGGGTTACATACTTTAAAACAAATAAGTAAACCAAAAGGCTCAAGGAAAATTGAAACATAAACACGTATGTGAGTATTTTTGTACATAATATATAAAGTAAAAAGTGTTAAAACCTGGTATCCCCTAACTCGAAACAATATTGAGAAAGCAAAGCCGTGTGACAGAAAATATTGTAGAATTTTATCAATATATCTATACCATGTAGTTTTTGAGTGAAATGCCTGTGACACACGGACGGACGGAAATGACGAAACTATAAGGGTTCCGTTTTACCATTTTGACTACGGAACCCTAAAAAATACTTTAAATGACCACAAATCCTGCACGGACAACACGTCCGCCATGTCATTCAGTCAGTTTTGTGCATAGATTAGAATGGTTTAGTGCTCTAAGAGTTATATTTCTAATCTATGTAGTGCTCTGATAGCTGCATTCGAGGACAGACCTGTGTTGCACGTTTTGTGCATTTTCATCGTGTTTTGTTGTAATGAGTAGTAAAAAAAAATAAAAATACGATAAGATGATCGAATAAGTGGAAGTCGTTTTTGACGGAATATACTCGTATTTTCATCATCATCAGCAACCCATTTAGTCCCACTGCTTGGCTCGGGTCTCCTCTCCTCTAACTAGAGAGCTGAGAGGGTTTAGGCCATAATCCAATCACGCTAGCCTAGTGCGGGTTGGTGGATCAGACATACTCATAGAATTTCTTCTAGGGTATGTGGGTTTCCTCACGATGTTTTCCTTCACCGTTAGCAAATGGTAAATCACTTGACTAGAACATATAAATTTCACAAAGTGAAATCCACATTGTCGGGTTCGAACTCAGACCGCGTGATTTGCACGCCGGTCCCTTATCCATTCATACACCATCGCTTGTTACTCGTATTTTACAATACCAAAATTTAAATACACTTTTTTTTATTCTAGCATTTAAGAAAGAAATTCAGGGAGATAAGTTGAAGAACCCCTATACAGAAATAGACAATCAACTCTTGCGCAAAAAAAGGCAAGGTCAAGTTGTGGATCCAAATATAAATATTAAATGTGTATGTCTATCTGGATATAAAAAAAGTAATGAAAGCACGCAGCCCAAAAATATTCGGTTCTCTCATGAAGAAATTTACGAATTTAAAAATAATAGTAGTAAATGGAGCCGATATCCAAGAGTTAAAAATGGTTTGTTTATAAAAAGAACAAAAAAAATATTTTCCTTTCTCAAGCCCCATTCTTATAAACAAAATGATTATGACAGAGACATTGAAGAAACATATCATACAGGTGAAAGGAGAAAATCCCAGATAACGAATCTTAAAAAATCAAATCTAAAATCAGTTAAAGCGCCTACGCCCTTTCTTCCTAAAAATGCAACGTTGAATCTTCAAAAACCAAAAACAGAAGAAGAATCCCAAATACCGCAGAAAGCTTCTCGTACAAACGGTAGGTTTTAAACGAGAGAACTCTTTTCGTTGTCTCTGTTACTAGGTACAATAAGAATAAAAAGCTGATGCGTGTTCCAGCACGAAGTATTAAATAACCCTCGTGGAAATTCAGAAAAAGTTCTTTATCCATTCACAATAAGGGTTCACAAAGTGAAAATAAAATGACCAGTCGCTTTTTCCAGTATTCCATATTAAGTGCCCAATGTCTCGTCCGTGAATGAGACGAAGCGCAAGGGATGTGACACCACGAAACTATGAAGTGCCCTCTTTCAAAATATTTATTTTTATTATTTAACTATCAAACCTAGTAGCGGCCCACACAAGACTCTTATTCTCATCAATATGTATACACCGACCGAGTAGGTTTTGAGTAAAATGCCTGTGACATACGGACAGATGGATGGAGGGACACGACTAAGCTATAAGGGTTCTATTTTTGCTATTTTGGCTACGCATTATGATAGCTATGAATTTAATTAGCTCATTATATTATTCTCAGTTAAAAATATCATCTAAAGAGGAGTATTCTAAGCCCATGCAGTACAAAGTAGGACTCGTCCAACATCGTGCTTATCCCTATTAGCATTCAATATAGTTTTAAACATTGTAATTGGTAAATTAATTAGCCACGAAAAGAAGTGGGTCTAGTACTACATACACCTTTTACTTCCCAAAATTCTCCGCGGACAAACTGTCGCTATTAGAGAAAACGTTTCCTTCAAGTTTCTTGGTAGGAAGATTATTATTTGCCCACCATCTTTAGAAACAGTTGTTGTTTAATTCATAAAAGATTTTTATAAAGTAGACCAACGTTTAGTGATCATAACAATTTTTGTCTAATATTACATAACATAGCATCACGCCTTTTTCCCCGAAGGGGTAGGCAGAGGTGTTTCACACCCACATTTCACCAGCTTTGTTTGGTCCCATGAAATAGGGGGCGAGCCTATTGTCATCAACCGGGTACATTTGTTTACTAAACTCCGGGAAAATCTTAATACTGAAATTTCATAACAGAAAAGCCCAATATCATTTTCACCCGACCCGGGAATCGAACCCGGGACCTCTTGCCAGGAGTCGTATATACTTCACGCTGCACCACCGAGGTAGTTTTTCTAAAACGTAAACGAGTAATTTTTTCTAGTTTGTCTAACATAATATAAGTATATAAATAATAAAGGGTATAAAAGTTCAAACCTTTTTTTTTAAGAACCGAATCCACTTCGCGTACCGCCAAATGCGGGGACAAGAAAAGGTCATGTGGAATTCACCGACCCAAAGAAAACCAAGCAAGCAATAAACCTCAATACACAGCAGCAATACCCACTACCACAAAACAACCCCTATGTGCAACGTCGCTTCGCCGTAACGGGTGAGCCCTGGAACTTGATCTGGCATTAACATCGTTAACCCAGCGACAGCCCCATAAGTAATAAAATAAAAGTTCTAACCTAATTTAACCTAACCAACTGCTGACCATTGGACATTATTACCATTATTACTTTAAAATAATTATCTCGGAGTTCTAACCTTTTTTTTAAAGAGGGGAATGCGTTACGCCTAGCTCCCCTCTGTGCACCGTCTCTTCGCCATAAAAGGTGAACCGCCGGAACCTGATATATTATGAGCGGCCCACCCAGTGGAAGTCCCCTAAGGAACACCAACACCGAGTGACAGCGTCCGGGCTGTCCGTCTATGTGGAAAGGGGGCGGGTGAAGAAAAGAATCCCGATCCCTACCCACAACCTCATAAAAAAGTAGTATTTATGACTTTCTGAAAAATAAAACTCGGAATTACAAAAACTGGAATAGACAAGGAATAAATATAAAATTACGGGAACACCCATTTGTAACATAATAATAATATAATAATATTCTACCACATTTACACAGCGCCATCTAGTCCCAAATTAAGCAATTATATTTGCTTGTGTTATGGGTACTAAACAACTGATATACTACTTAAAAACTTTTTTTTTGTAAATACATATTATAATCTATAATCTCTAATATCAATCTCAATCACAGTCTCGAACTTACTCAACATACACTTAGGTACCCTCCTGAAACATAATTTTCTGGTTTGCATTAAGAAGAATAACAAGGAATGGATAATAAAACAAAAAAAAAAAAAGAATAAAAATGAAATCACACACACATACACATACACACCCACTCGTTCACACACTTACATTATTACACACTCCACATACCTAATCAAACCTATAAAAATCTACTTGCACACAATTATCATAATAAATCCTAATTATATTATAAATGCGAAAGTTTGTAAGAATGTTTGGATGTTTGTTACCAGTAAACGAAAAAACCACTAAATAGATTTCAATGAAACTTTGCAATAATGTACCTATACATCAGAATAACATATAGGCTACATTTTATATAGATATCGCGTAAATTGGCTAAATCATGAGAACAAATGTAAAGTAAGTCGGAGAAAAATCTGCCATCTTATAGCTATTTCTGCTTCCTCTACCTAAACCGTTAGTTTTACATGAGGACAATGTATGGAGGAATTGTTACTCTTAAATAGTTATAACAAAAAGTCCGCGACAGCATATGCCTATCTTTTATGTGGAAGTCGATATAAAGAGAATAGTGAGCCAGAAATACATTTAAATCGGATACTGCATTTAAAGTGAAAAATTTCATGGTATTAAACTAATTCCTAGGAATGTGAAACAAAAAAAAAATGAACCTTTATCACTTTTGTCATTTAATGTAGATAAATTTTGTCGTTTACACAAAAGTTATTTCGACAAATAGTTTAAAACTTATTACGATATTAAATGAAATATATATAATCCCAAAAATCTTATAATAATACTGTATGTCACCCGTGACTTCGCTTACCTGTTATTTTGTTCCTGTGACCACAGCAACCTTTCACTTTTAGAGGGGAAAATTCGGCCAATGTTTTCTAAGCACAGATATTACTTCAGATTAAACATAACCAATATTACGTGATTGATTAGAATAGTATTTATCTTTGTGAATCATCCATCCCGTGTCTTTTTGGTTAAAATTATCAAACATCCAAACAAACATTCATCCTTTCAACTTTGTGTGTGTATATTACTATATTTATCAACGTCAGCCCTAATGACAGATTAAAAAGAAATCAAAGATCTCTATTTTCTTTTTGCTTACTATACAACCTCATCACTTGAATATATTACTAATCATTCATCAGTAAATTCATAGAATATATTATGACAATTGTGTAGTAAAATTATGAAATAAAGTAAAATATGAAATAAAATATTTTTCGTAGAAAAGTAAATATATTGCAGTATCAAGGTAAATAGTAGCAGAATACAAATACCATAGACCTAGGATCCGCGCGCTTTTTTTTTTATTACGATGTTTTTTTTTATATTTGGCGGTACGAAGTTCGCCGGGTCAGCTAGTTTATTATAAATCTGTAACTTTGCCCTATTGAAAATTAAAACACAATGTAACCAATGCATGTAACTTTCTTTATTTTCGCATGTTAATTAAAATCAGAATAAATGTTTGCTCATGTCTGTAATTTCAAACATTGTAAAATAACTCGGAAGAGCGGAGTTTGCTCTCACAAGCATAATTTGGCTTAAATGGAAACTTCAACTGTAACAACTATACCAATATAGAATATACTCGTATTTTCATCATCATCAGCAACCCATTTAGTCCCACTGCTTGGCTCGGATCTCCTCTCCTCTAACTAGAGAGCTGAGAGGGTTTAGGCTGGCCAATCACGCTGGCCTAGTGCGGGTTGGTGGATCAGACATACTCATAGAATTTCTTCTAGGGCATGTAGGTTTCCTCATGATGTTTTTCTTCACCGTTAGCAGATGGTAAGTCACTTGACTAGTACATATAAATTCCACAAAGTGAAATCCACATTGGTACTGCCAGTCGGGATCGAACTCGGACCGCGTGATTTGCACGCCGGTCCCTTATCCATTCATCCACCATCGCTTGTTACTCGTATTAATAAACCTAACTCGTATTTTACAATAGCAAAATTTAAAAACACATTTTTTATTCTAGAATATAAGAAAGAAATTCAGGGAGATAAGTTGGAGAAACCCAATATGGAAATAGACGATCAACTCATGTACAACAAAAGGGAAGGTCAAGTTGTAAATCCATATATAAATATTAAACATGAATGTCTATCGGGGTATCAAAAATGTCACGAAAACACCAAGTCCAAACATCTTCGGTTCTGTTCTGAAGAAATTTACGAATTTGATGTGAATGATAGTAATAGTCAATGGAACAGAAATGTAAAATTTAAAGCTGTTTTGTGTCATATAGCAAAGAAGTTATGTTTCGTTAATAAGCCCAGTGATAATAAAGCAGATACACAAGAGTGCAAAAGAAACATTGAAGAACAATATTATACAGGTGAAAGAAGAACTTACCTGAATACGAGTCCTAAAAAATCAAATCTAAAGAAGGAATTGTCCTTTCTTCCTATACATGCACCGGACAATCTTCTAAAACAAGAATCAGAAGGGGAAACCCAAATACCGCAGAAAGCTTCTAGCAGTTGCACATACCGTAAGTTTTAACAAGTTTTAGTAACAAAATCTATCTTTTCAACTAGGTCCAGAATAATGCTGACGCCATTTCTGCCTGAAGTGTTAAATGACTCTCGTGAAGATACAGAGAAGGTTATGTATCCATTCACAACAAGTGATCACGAAGTAGAAAATAAAACGATCAGTCGCTTTTTCCATTATTCGTATTAAAATACATTATTAGTAAATGCCCAGTGGAACGTTGCATATAAATATCTATACTAATAATTATAAACCTGTATAGTTTGTTTGGTTGAACGCTAGGATCGCAGGAACTACTGGTCCGATTTGAAAAATTCTTTTAGTATTAGATAGCCCATTTATCGAGGAAGGTTATTCATACATCCATCCATCCATACATATTATAAAAGGCTTTGTCCTGACTGACAGACTGACTGACAGACAACGCACAGCCTAAACCGCTGGTCGTAGCGACTTGAAATTTGGAGGGTGTGTTTGTCCTAAAGTTTAGAGGTGTACTAAGAAAAGATTTTTTAAAATTCAACCCCTGAGGGGGTGAAAAGGTATAAAACGATTGTATGAAACTTCTTTGTTTTTTTAACTTATAGATTTGAAAATTTGTTTTGGGGTACTACTATCAAAATAAAAAATACCCTCATCAATATTTTGGACAAGTGTGGCTTTGGAAGGGTGAAATTGGGGATAAAACGTTGTATGAAAAGATCTTTGTTTTGCAGTTAACGTTTTGCGAATTAGTATTGGGATAGGAACTTAAAATGTTGTTTCTAATATTTATGATAGAGATGGGTTCAGGGGGTGAAATATAATAATAAAAACTTACCCTAAGGGATGAAATACATACATCCATACATAGCATCATGCCTTTTTCCCGAAGGCTACCCCTTTGCAGAGGTGTTTCGCACCCACATTTCGCCACCTATGTTTGGTCCCTTGAAATAGGGGGATGAAATAGTTGTGAAAATTATTAGAAATTGATATGGATGTCATTTTCGAGGTTTTCAGGGACGCTGATTATATAAATGTTATCTTTAACGACGTAAAATGAAATTCAACTCCTGTAGTGGGGTTTTGTATAATGAACTGCACTTAATACAAAGACCTATGTAATATCGAAATCTACGCGGACGAAGTCGCGGGCAAAAGCTAGTAGGCTATATAACATCACGCTACGAAATAGGAGCTAAGCAGTGGCCAAATAAAGAAAGACGGTAGCGAAGCACTGCGTTCTAGTTATATAACTCTAAATTCAGTTTATTCGAAACCTGCAAATAGTTCAATATCACTTAGCGAGCAAAATCACTGAGCGAGTATCCACACGAAACAGCATCGGAAAATGCACGCGGCTGTGTTACGAGGCTGCTCACTCAGTCAAATTAACAATTCAGATAAGATTTGTAACTGATTCTGATCCAGTTTTCGTATTTACTAAAACAAGTTTGTATTACTATTTCCAAAAGTCCAGTTAAAATAGACAATATAGCATAAAGTCGTAAATTGATACGATAAATAGGCTTGTCAACACTAAAAGAATTCATCAGTTCAGACCAGCAGTTCCTGATATTAGCGCAAACATACTCTTCAGTTTTGTAAAATTAGTATAGATAACACTAACCGTTTAGCTGGAACATTTTCGAACCTGGACATGGTTTTTCTTTTATTATTTGTCCAAGGGCATAATAGAGTCTTGTCACGTCTTGTAACTAACTAAGTAATGCTGTTTCTTTAACTTTCGTGTCGAATTTCAGTTTTAATAAGTTGTTGCTTTGTAAATAGTGACCAATAAACTTTCCTTTCTATTGTTTAAAGTACCGAACAAAATATCTCCTTCCGTTCACTCTTTCTCATATAATATATATCGTCTTCATTTGTTTAACTTTTTTTATTGACGCATAGGCATACTAACAAGCGGCCCATCTGAGCAGCCGTGTTCTATTAGCACTGACCAAATTATTTGAAGTAAATACAACTCAAAAGCGTAGTGTAGGACGCCCCCAGTCAAGGTGGAGTGACGATCTTCGCAGGGTGGCTGGCAAACGCTGGATGAGAGTAGCTGCAAATCGTACTCAATGGCGTGCAATTGGAGAGGCCTATGTCCAGCAGTGGACTAGTACAGGCTGATAATGATGATGATGAAATACAACTCAGCTGTTGTCTATCGTAAAGGAAAAATAGGGAGCAGATAAAGGAAAACAAAGTGGATATATAAGTTCAAAAGTGGTTTTGTCTGACCGATACGCTTAAATCTAGGTTTAACCCCTAGGGAGTTAAACTGGTTTTGTCAGTTAAATTTTCTTATAATTGGTTGGAATGGAAATACTAAAATATCTATCATCTATCTATCTATCTTCTATCTATACATATAAAATGATTTGTCCTGAATAACTGACTGACTAACGACGGATCAACGCACAGCCTAAACCGCTGTTCCTACTTCCTGGACACCTGAAACATGGAGGATGTGTTCTTTGTATGGGGTCGGCATCCGATAAAAATGGATTTTCCAAAATTCCCACAAAATAGGGAAAAAACAAGATTTTCATTTTACGTAGTACAGTTTTCGTAACTACGGTTACTAAATTTTTCAAAATTTGGCTTGTTCAACTTTATCCAGAATCTTAATCTGCCAGCTTTTTTGAACCTAAAACAGTTTACAAAATGCGGTCCTCACATTTTGCTTATTCAACTCCCTTTGGCGCCTGCACTATAAAAAAAAAACACGAAATCAAACTTTTCAAATAGGTTTGACAAGTAGTTTCTCAGAAATTAAAGGTCAAAAATTAGGAAATAAATAGTAAAAAGGTCTTTATAATATAACCAGAAACTTAATTTGAACGATTGGTATTTGAAGATACTATCGCGCAGCCCCGTTAGTCGGCAACTGTAGAGTGTAATAGAGACTCTCTCTCTCTCTCTTTCTCTCTCTTATTTAAGAGCTTTGCTCTTGTCGTTGATGCAATCGCCATTCTTCTCTATTTTCTGCTGTTTTTTGCACTTCCTGATACGACACAACGAGCGATTTTGTGCCGCCCGCATCCAACGGCCACCACGGCCACCACGGCCATCCACGGCGTTTTACGCGGTGGGAAAATAATAAACCAAAAGACCAGAACAAAAAAGTAAAAATATTTTGGCAGTAGGGTAAAAATGAAATATTACGACCTAATAAATGAATTGACTATTATTTATATTGCAGAAGGCTATTGGTTAAATTTTATGTAGTTGAGGTGGGAACGAGAGGTATACCAGCGAAATCTCTCTACAACCTACTAAAAGACCTTGGCCTCCCAAATTCTTGGGAGAACTGCAGTTAGTACGTTACTGGCAAGAGTTTCCAAAGCCACAAAGTCGATTCTTATCAAATAGTAGTTAGCAGCTAGAGAGAGCAATACGAATAATGAAAGGTACACGTAGTGTACACAGAAAGGGATCCCTTCAAACTACTCTTGCAATCGCAAGTCCCAGTCACAGTCTGTAGGCGTAGGTTAGTGACCCTGACTGTTAAGGCGGAGGTTGTGGGTTCGACCTACCCAGGACAATTTTTTGTGTGATAAACATGATTGTGTTCTGTGTCTGTGTGTAATTTATCCTTATTATTATGTATGTATTCATTTGATCGGGAAGCACTTAGCATGACAGCTGAGTACTTAGCAAAGGACAGTTAACTGTACCAACCGGCTAGGCTGGGTAGCCCTTGAACCATAGAAGAGTACAACTGAACTAGGTAGGTAGGTAGGGAGAGAACGAAGGAAACTCACAAGACGATTGAACTGTGTTTTATACAAATGGTCTGTTTATATATTTACAAGTTTGCTCATGCAACTGTATGGTCATACAGCACCGTAAGCTGATGCATGTAGATGATTGTAGGGCTCCGGTGTAGTACGCACCACGCGTGCGTCACAACAAGCAAATATAATTTCTTATTTTGGGACTAGATGGCGCTGTGTGAATATGTGAAAATATTATCATTATGTGTCTTTACTCACGGCTATACTTGTCTCTAAGGTGAGAAGTATACCCGGTCGTTTTGGCAATCGGTTTGGCGACCCCTCTCTGATCAGCCGGTTAAGGCAAGCCAGAGTTGAAAGTTTGTGGTCGCTCTTGGAGATCCACTCCAGTGAGCTAACAAAGACGTCAGCAGTTTCGGCGTCAGAGTTGTCTTTCCAAGCTTATTATTTTTTACCCACGACGGAACGGAGACGGTATATACGTTTGGGGTGAGAGGCTGTGTGTTTGTGTGTTTGTGTGTTCCAACATAATGCCATATATCACGGAAACGGTTTGACCAATTTAGATGCAGTTTTCTGTAAAGTGTGTGCGGCTTTTGGGGAAGGGCTATTAAATAGGTGTTATGTTAATAGCTCGCCAGGGGGCACTACAATATACTGATTTCGTTGAATCCTTTGTGCCCTCCTATCTTTAAAACGATTAGACTGATTTCGATACGGTTTTCTGTAATGTATTTGTGATTTATCGAGGATGGCTTTTGGATACACGATATTGTATTTTTTCGCCAGGGGGCGCTGCAATAGACTAAGCAAACTTATGTTTACAGTTATCTGTAAAATTATTAGACCTGTTACTGTATAGGGACACGTAGCATTGTAGTACTGAGATATTGATTACACTCATGAGGTTAAGCAATTTCGGATAAGGTCAGTTCATAGATGGGTGACCGTTTATGCAATTTTAGGGTTCTGTACCTCAAAAGAAAAAACGGAACCCTTATAGGATCACTCCGTTGTCTGTCTGTCTGTCTTTCCGTCTGTCTAGAATATTTTTCTCAAGAACGCATAGAGGTATAAAGCTGAAATTAATATCATATACTTGGGTCTGCAAACCCTCGGCGTAAAATACTTATAAATCAAAATTCTAAGTTAACGCAATCAAAAGATACAGCTGTTTATGCTCCATTTTTGACGATTTATCTTGACGATCATAATCTATAGGGAACTTACCGTTGACCTAGAATCATGAAATTTGGCCAGAAGCAATAACAAGTTGCACATGTAAAGGAAAAAATCCGAAAACCGATCTCGTGTTGTTATATCACTGAATATTAGTACTGAGGTATACAATGATAAGCCTATAAAAATTTAGTAAGAGTCAGAGTTTATTCCGGACTGACGTTATATAAACACCTACCTACCTTATTTATTCTAACTTATAGGTATCCCGTGCTCGGGGTGTAACCAAATTATCATTATTTTTGCGATAGCACGCACCGTTTTCGAGATACAAGCTATTATAGGTGGAAATCTGCGCTAAAACCGAAGGCAGTCCGGCTACGGCAATCAATGTGCGATAGCTAAACTTAACACACCCCGATTCAGAGCAATCCGAATTGGACTGGTTATGTAAGGGTTATTTTTTTTTTCAAACCACCCAGAAGTAGCAGCCGAGTACGAAAAGAAAATAAGTAGCGTAAAAACAATCCCAAGAAAATTTGTCGGGGGCTGCCAACATCATTACTGTTTCTAGTATAAAATATATATTGTCAACTAAATATTGTTAATAATTAGGTAGGTATCAAATACATAAAACTGCAATACTTTCGTTCATTTCAAGTCAGGGTATGGCAGCCCCCAACGGATTTTCATGGGATTGTTTTTACGCTACTTATTTCCTTTCCGTCGGGGATTTAAAATAAAGTTATTTAAACCTTTTTATATGTTACGTTTCTTATTTTTAAACGACTTCAAAAAAGGAGGAGGTTATATGTTCGACTGTATTTTTTTTTATGTATGTTCAACGATTACTCGGAGATGCCTGAACCGATTTAAAAAATTATTTTTTTGTTTGAAAGGGTATACTTCCGAATTGGTCCCCTATTCATCACGTCAAGTTCTGATGATGGAATCTCAGGGAAATCGAAGGCAACCCTCAAATTTTATAGGCACATGTTACGTGTTTCATATATTTTTTAAAGTTATTCAAGTATTTACGTCTGATAGTCAACATCTCATGTTGATGAGCTGGTGATGGAAGGTATAACTCCTTAACTGTTAGGAGTTGGAAGATAATTCTTTCGACTTTATAGGTTCTTATAAACCAATAGTTGTATTCTTGTAGATTATTTAGGTGAGCTGATACTGGAAGGTATAACTCCTTAACTATTAGGAGTTGGAGGATAATTCTTTCAATATTATAGGTACTTATAAACCTAAAGTTGTATTCTTGTAGGTTATTCAGGTGAGCTGTCAGTGGAAGGTATAACTCCTTGACTCTTAGGAGTTCTAGGATAATTTTTTCGACATTATAGGTACTTATAAACCTATAGTTGTATTCTTGTAGGTTATTCAGGTGAGCTATCACTGGAAGGTATAACTCCTTAACTTTTAAGAGTTGGAGGATAATTCTTTCAACATTATAGGTACTTATAAACCTATAGTTGTATTCTTGTAGGTTATTTAGGTGAGCTGTCACTGGAAGGGAAACTTCTTAATGTTTAGGAGTAAGAAGATGATTTCTTTAAATATCACATCCATGTGTACACCTTAAGTTGTGTTATTTCAAGTGTCTGAGGTGAGAGCTCTTGATGGAAGATAAAGTTGTATAAGTAATTCAAAGGAATTCTTAGACGATATTTTAAGGTTTCGATATAGTATCTAACCTGCATTGTATACCTATACTTGTTACCTGTCGCATTTTATAGGAAAAAAGAAAGACATAAAAAGCTGAGAGTTTTGAGATTCCTCTATTCTACAATAATAATAATAATATTCTGCCACATTCATACAGCGCCATCTAGTCCCAAATTAAGCAATTATATTTGCTTGTGTTATGGGTACTAAACAACTGATATACTACTTAAATACATTTTTTTTTGTAAATACATACATATTATATTTAAATTACACCCAGACACAGAACAAACCTTTATGCTCAACACACAAAGATTTGTCCTGGGTGGGGATCGAACCCACGACCTCCGGCTTAGCAGTCAGGGTCACTAACCACTAGACCAACAGGCCAGTCTTACACATCAATCAGGTTGTGTTGTTAGAATATTTAAATAGGCGTTCCCTTCTATCAAAGATTCTTTATTTCGGTTTTCCGTCTTAGTTTGCCAGCCAGTATGATTAAATCTGCTAGATAAAAAGTACACTAAAAATCGAAAAATAAACTATTTTTAACAAAAAATATTAAAACGACTTCAAATCAGTACTAAAAAGCGAAAAATAAACTGAATTAGATATTTAATTCCAAGCTAAAATATACCTACCTACCTGTTTTAAGTATAATACCCTAATACTAATCTGTTTGAAGTCGGTGCCAGCCTAATGAGGTTGTATCACTCAGTTTGAGCCGTCCACTAGGTACGATCACACGCAAGTGCAAGGTGGTGTGAAGTAGCGAGCGCTAACAGATGTACGTACTAAGTAGTACGTAGCTTAACAAACTCTTTAGGCTTGGCACCGACTTCAAACAGATTAGTAATAGGGTATTATACTTTAAACAGGTAGGTAGGTATATTTTAGCTTGGAATTAAATATCTAATTCAATTTATTTTTCGCTTTTTAGTACTGATTTGAAGTCGTTTTAATATTTTTTTGTTAAACAAATTAGTTTATGTACAGATGTTCTCTTCGTGGGTTTTTTCAAAATTTTCAATTTTGTTTTTTATACACTTTGTTGTTCTACTTTTTCTCCAAAAGTTAATTTTTTAATTCCAGGTTGTTAAATTTCTCGTTTAGGCTACTAATTATAGTTTTTTTTTAAATATCTTCTTTCATATCTTATCTTTGCTGTTTCATGTTCATGCACGGCCAGCGGTAGTGTTTCTCTTTTGTAAATGTTATAATATTAGAACTTTTCTATGATATCTTTTTGATGCACTTTTTACACAATTTTATACTGTTTTAAATACACTGCTGTTCATTATAATGATAATCAACATAGTTTATGAACTGTTCATATTAATATAGTTTTGTACATTACTATATAAAAACACATAAATATTTATTTTTGTTTTTCGTCGTACAAACACTGCAGTATTTTATTAGTTTTGCATAAATATCAGTTAGTTGTTTAGATTTAGAGTGTCTTTTGAAGGAGATCGTTTTAAGCACTTTTTCACAATTTATATTGTTGGTACACTGTGTTCCTTCCTTTTGAAACACCAACGATGTTGACAATAAATTATTATCTGTAACATATACATTGCCACAAATTTATACACATCCCTAGAACGGCCTACTTACGTAATAAAATGTACCATACTATTAACTCCACAGATCTTTGCAATAAAGAAAAATATTTATCTAATTATGAAAATGATGTAACAAAGAAGAAATTCTGCAATTCACCTAAAACTGAATGTGAATCGGAAGCAATAAAGCAAAATTCTAATAATACTAGAGTCCAATTTAAAGAACCAACGAGTAAACAGTGTTGTACAAAATTAAAAATAGGTAGTGATTCTGACAATAAAATAACGAGTATGAATGGTAGGCATACAACAAAATTTCCGTTTTCTACGCCGACGAGCCAAGAACTAAATATGAGTATAAACCCACAATCATCAAGTTCTGAGAAATCTAATGTGCTATTATTGAATGCACCATTACCACCGCCACCAAGTTTTCATGCTCTACCGAATTATAAAGTAACATCAAGTTATCAAGATTCACCTTTTTATAAAGTTCCATCGAAGAATTATGTTCCACCGAAAGATATTGTTCCATCAGATTATCGTGTTCAGTGGGCTAATGCACCAATACTACGTGAAAAACCTGATGAGCCATCGTGTCATAATGTACTAGCGTGTGAAACAGAGTCTAATGCATCTCCGTGTCAAATCAAATCGAATGCATCACCGCATCAAACAACATCTAATGCATTACCGTATGAAACAGTATCTAATGTATTACCGTTTCAAACAGAATCTTATGCAAGGCCAATATTTTGTGCATTCCCATATGAAACAACATCTAATGCGTCACCGTTTCAAGCAGCATCTAATGCATTACCGAATCAAATGACAGCTTATGCATCACCGTCTCAAGCAGGACTTAACTTACCACCGCATCAAATATCTTGTGTCTATCGGAATCCAAACGTATCTAATCCATCACCGTGTCCAGCATGTTGTACATCACCGAATACACAAGTAAGTAATGAACCAATGCGTTTAGAATGTTTTGCAGTACCGATTCCAACACATTCTAATCCACCACCACAACCACCACAAGCACCACAAGCACCGCCTCAAGAAAACTCTATTGATTCACCGTGTGCAGTATGTTGTGATATAATGAATAAAATAAGAGCTTGTGCATCACGGCCTCCACGGCCGTGTGCGGAATGCAGAAAGCAAGCAGAAACACCAGTAACTATACCACCGCCGCCACCACCGCCAGCGCCGCCACCTCCGCCACCGCCGCCACCTCCACCAATGACCTGCGCACACCCACCACCAATGACCCCCATATACATACCACCAATGCCCCAGGTAAATCCACCAATCGAGCCAAAAAGTCAAAGTAGACGGGGTAGAAGAAGACAAAGACGTCGAGAAAGAAGAGAAGCTAAAAAATTGGGTAAAGAAGAAGATAATATAACAGCTTGTAGTAGACGAGGAGTAGTACCGTGTAACCTAATACGATTTTATAAAAATCCACAACCTGCTCAACCCTGTGGAGAAATGCCTTGTTGTGATTTACCGTGTATAGCAACACATTTTGCAAGACCGAAAAAACCAACATGTTGTACAACACCGTGTAGAGCACTATCTTATGTAGTAAGGCGTCCACGAAAACAAAAAGTACGTTTTTTCAAACCGATTGACATAGATTGTTTTACAGTCGCAGCAGGACCATTGAAAAATGTTTGCTTATACAGAGGAATGGGCTCACAGAGTTATTTCTTATTAAGAGCTCTATGTCATGCATTTAATAACATAAAGGGTGTATTTATAATGTGTTGTGCTGCTGTGCTTTGGACTCCGATTTGTGTTTTCTGCGGTGCGCTTAATTGTTACATGTGTAATTGTGGTTGTACTCCAAAGCTATTTTAATATCAAATGGGTATCAAGTAATAAATTTTTTTTAAATATTAATAATTTGTAGATTTATTTGGTTACGTACCCGTATCACAAAACCTTCTCCAAAATATTATAATCAATGTGCCCACGGAACAGAAAAACAGAAAAACAAGTGGAAATGCGATACAGCAAAATTATTACTGGAACCGGTATCGCCAAACTCACAAATACAATAGTTAATACTTAATATGGTGCATTACTTACTACTACTTAGACTGGCCTGTTGGTCTAGTGGTTAGTGACCCTGACTGCTAAGCCCGAGGTCATGGGTTCGATCCCCACCCAGGACAAATCTTTGTGTGATGAGCATAAAGGTTTGTTGTGTCTGGGTGTAATTTATCTATAATATGTATGTATTTACAAATATATATATATATATATATATATATTTAAGTAATATATCAGTTGTTTAGTACCCTTAACACAAGCAAATATAATTGCTTACTTTGGGACTAGATGGCGCTGTGTGAATCTTGTAGAATATTATTATTATGTCTCTTTTTTCACGGCTATACTTATCTCTAAGGTGAGAAGTATACCCGGTCTTTTTGGAAGGCTTACGCGGGGACACAGGTCCAACACGCAGAGGCCCTTAAAGAATTTTAATTTAGAATGGGATGAGACACTTACCGCTGCCATATCACAGCTGCACTATTGTAGTACAGCTATGATTTGTCACTGATAAGTGTAAAGCTATTGAATGATGTTATGGAGTCAAATAAAATTGGGCTATGGGTTTGGGTGTTCGGTGGAATGGTGATATATGGCATACGGGAACAACGTCGCCTGCTTGCCTCCTCCAGCGGTGAATATATGATTTTAAATGAGGATTGGGGCAGATGGTGACTCGCCTTACACTAGATGGGCCACTTCCACAACCGACATGGGCCGAAGTCCACGGGTCTGAGAGCAACACCGTAGTGCGCGGCTAGGGGTGTCGAGCGGTGCGGCGCCGATTTCGCCATCGCGGGTCCCGAGCGGAGACCCGGAGCGGGTTTCCTCGTAATTATGCCATTGAAAAATGACACGTTTGCGTTAATCTTATGAGAAGATAACGACTATTATTATTATTACTACTAGTGAACAATTGTTTTAATTGGTTAAATATCTTTAAACCCAAATTGGCTTATACTATATAGACGGCGAAGCAAAAACACACTTTACCGCTTAACAATAGAAATTACTTTGCAATATAAAACAAAAGTACTTACGACGTTTCATAACTTGAATTGTAGCATCAATTTCCAAAAAAAAATCAGTCGTTCCACAAGAGATGGCAGTGTATTTTAGGTAAATTATATTGAACTTAATTCCATTGTCATAAGGATGACATTGCCTTAAAACATTATTATAATTAGCTACTCAGCCAGGGTGGCACAACATAATATAAAATACAACATTATCGATTTTGGGTCTGATTAAAAGTTACTGTGATTAAAAATAATGGTAATTTAAAGAAGAAAGTTCAAGGTGATGTTCAAAATAATACATTAAATATTATTATTATTCCTTCAATGTATCTTTATTACTATTTGAAAAATACAGGTTTATAGGATAACTAGATTTAGCATGCGGCTCAGCATACTACAAACGCATATAATATAAAACACAATCTCTCTATAATGTATGGCGCACCTAATAAAATAGAGTTCAAGCTGTTTCAACATCTGAAGAGGCTCGAGCTAGGTAGCTCGATAAAAGGCCTGATACAGATTGAAGGCAGTACTCCTCGACACGGCACGTATTGTGAGGAGGTTCCTTTTTCTGGAGCCCTAACCGTGTCGGCACCTTGGACTCTGTTCCCGATGTCGAGGGACCACCACATTTTTATATTTTTAAATGTATTTTTTTTTATATTTATATTTGAAAATGTAAGAATGTGAGAATGTAATTTGAATAAAGGAAATAACAATGGCAGTGGTAACTGGTAAGTGTCTCATCCCATTCTAAATTAAAATTCTTGATGGGCCTCTGTGTGTTGGACCTGTGTCCCCACTCCCCGCGTAAGCCTTCCAAAAGGACCGGGTATACTTCTCACCTTAGCAGAGAGAAGTATAGCCGTGAAAAAAGAGAGAGACATAATAATAATAATATTCTTTATTGTACACACCATAAAAAATTATAAAAACAGTAGGTATACATGCATACTTAGTGGAAATAAAATATAATTAGTTAGTACAATCTGTACAATGGACGGTCTTATCACTAATAGCGATCTCTTCCAGACAACCATAGAATGGATTTAGATGTTAGAAGAACGACAGTTGTTGGTGTGCTATAAATACACTTAATAATGCTAATACATAGATAAAATACATAGTTAATATAAATAATATATATATATTTAGAGTCAGTCATTCAGGACAAAGCATTTTATACTGGGTGGCGCAAAAGTAGTGGCACTAAAGAAAATGCTTTTTTTTTTTTTATTATACATTTTCTGTCATTCTGTTGTTGAAAATTGTGTAGTGAACAAATGTAAAATACACTGAAAATAAACATGGACCGTTTTACTCCCCAAGAACGTGGAATATCAGTGATAAGAACACAACGTGAATTTCGTCGACGATTTCCCCACCGTCCGGCACCGATTGGTCGCACAATTCGACGCTTTGCCACACACCCACTAAAAGTTACTGTATGGTGTGGCATCTGTGTTGACAGAGTGATCGGACCCTATTTTTTCGAAGACGCTGGAGGCAATGCGATAACTGTCACTGGAGAACGCTACAGAACCATGTTACGTGAGTTTTTGATACCCAGTTTGGACGAATTGGGGCTGGAGCACATCTGGTTTCAACAAGACGGCGCTACGGCACACACAGCGCGCGACACTATGGACTTAGTGAGGGACGCTTTTCCAGGCCGAGTTATCTCTCGTTTTGGCGATTTGCCTTGGCCTGCAAGATCACCCGATCTGACCAGTCCAGACTTTTTTCTTTGGGGTTTTTTGAAATCTCGGGTGTATGTGAACAAGCCACAGACTCTCGCAGCTCTAAAAGAAAACATTCGTCAAGAAATAACGAACATATCGCAGGAAGTGTTACGGCAAGTTATGCAAAATGTCATAAATAGGGCTCAAATGTGTATCAACTCTGGAGGTCACCATTTAAAAGACATCATCTTTAAATCCTAATGGTACGAAATTTAATGGCACAAATATACATTTAAAAAAATCTAAATCTAGTTTTCTAATTTAGAAAAAATGTTATAGCTGAACCAAATAGGGTCTTTACTTTTGCGCCACCCGTTATGTATAGATAATACATATAAAATGCTTTGTCTTGAATGACTGACTGACGGATCAACGCAAAGCCTACACAGCTGATCGTAGAGACCTGAAACTTGAGGATGTGTTCTTTGTATGACCTAAGCATCCGATAAGAAAGGATTTTCCGAAATTCTACCCTAAGGGGGTGAAAATGGGGGGTAAAGTTTGTATGGAACAACGTGATTCCTTGGTTCAATCTACTTCCAATTTTGCATAAAAATTCTTTATCAGAATTGATGAAAGACCTGTTTCGTATTTTATTGAAATTCATCCCCTGACGGAGTTAATAACAGGATTTTCATTTTATGTAGTACAGTTTTCGTAACTATGGTTACTAAAAACAACTCAATGCTAAAAACTTCAAAATTTGACATGTTCAATTTTGAAATAGGGTAAACTATACTACTGTTGGCATCTCATCAGTTTTTGGCACTATGTATTTTAAAAATAAATATTAAGAATTGCTATAGCACAAAATACCTGCCTCTTCCATGTCAAAAGAGGGGGGGACACAAGTTATGCAATGAGGGTTCTGTTTTTGCCATTTTAGCTACGGAACCCTAAAAATGCTTATTAATATTAAGTGCCAATGACGGATACTTAGTTGTTAATAACTGTACTTTTGATGCTAATTACTGTAGGACGCTGATAACGAAAATGTTATTTATTTTGACATAAAATAAAAATAAAAACAGGAGACCAAAGTTTATATGGAGAAATTGTATTGTGTGTGATGTGATCAAAAACACGTTCTCTTTGCTTTTTTTTTTAATTCTATGCCAAAGTGAATGAAATTTTGATAAAGGCGTTTAAAAACTAAGTACTTAGTCGTTATTTTTAGGTTTCTATGGACGGATAATACGCAATTAGAATTCCAGTTAAGAAGTGAGTTAATGGATACTTTTCGGTGTTTGAAAAACTTACCCTAAGGAATGCAATGGGTGTGAAAATTATTAGAAATTTCTATGAATGTCATTTTCAAGGTTTATGGGACGCTGATTACGAAAATGTTATCTATTTTGACGTAAAATGAAATTCAACCCCTGTAGTGGGGTGATAGGTACATGAAAATTCATGAATTGCACTTAAAACAAAGATCTATAACAATTCATTGCTAATATAATTTATGAGGCGCTATGATTTTTTTATTAAACGGAATAATTTATTGTTCTTTAGTTGTTTTATTTGTATACACACAATTACACAGCTGGACGCCAAATTTTAACTTTCGAGGTCATCTGGAAGTGGGTGTTATTTAAGGTCTATAGGTAAGTCAGTCAGTGGAAAAATATAGCGATTTTTGAGGGCGTCTGCTCCCCTGAAAACCCAAAGTATGCTCCTGGTGGTAGAACGGGTAAATTCGAATGCTCCTTTGTGTCCCTTTAGTGGTTCAGAAGGGAAATTTTTGAGTTATCTGTCGTGCTCTTTTAAGTTATGAACACATTGGAGGGAGGAGTACTAAACTATAACTATAACTTACTATAACTATAACTTATTTGAAGTACTCTTCAGAGTCGAGTGCAAATAAAATGGACATCATGTGTTCCATCCTTTGTAGGGGTAAAGTGGAACCATAAATATAACAAAATAAGATGTGCTCCACCAAACAACCAAAAGGTCACTACGTATCATACAAAATTTATCCATTCTACCACCGGGAGCACACTGGGTGTTCAGCGGAGCAGACGCCTATCAATATCTCGCTAACGATTCAGTTAGGCCTAAGGCCGCGCAAGTTCAGATATTAAATGACTATAATTTACAATCAACTAAGCTTTTTTTCATTATATAGCAATAATGAAAACAATATAAATTAAATGAGAACATAACATAATGAAAATAATATGTTATTTTTGTAGAAATCACCAAAAACCAATGGCTCATATACATAGGTACTGTAATGGACTCTCATAGAACAAGGATTTTCAAAACAAAATCATGTGTTTGGTCTTTCTAGCGATATTGCGATATTCAAAATTATTTAATGAATTGAAAACAAATTGCCATCATTCATCCTGGATACATGTTAAAAAAAGCCATCTAGTTTAAAGTGCGGAACTAACAACACGTAGTGCTTATTGATAGTCTATGAAATGTTTAACTAGAAAACACAAAAGAGGACAGTGTAAAGAGTTTTATTTCGTAGAAAAAAAATGTGAATTCAGTCTATGCGTCACCAACCAAGTTTGTTTTGTGCTTGGAAATGTTCTAGAGAAAAGAATTAATTTTAAATGTTTAGAAACATTAGCTTACAAAACAAATTTAATATAAATACGTAGACATTTTTATTTTTTATTCGGGATTTCATATTGAAACCTCATAGATTATGACTATTAAAATAGGTATAGGTATAGGTATTATCAAAGGCTTTTTGACCAAATAGCGGGCAAATTTGCGCGCGGGTTGTGGCGACAAGTAGTTGGAAATATGACGTAAATTTAACCGCGCGGGACAGTTAGAGTGGTTAAATCAATTATATTGTATAACATACAATATCATTGGGTTAAATACCTATAAGTATTGCATAAAACACGTTTCGGTTGTTGCAGGGCAGGGTAAACATTTTTTACTGCGGCTTACCTTTTATAAAAATTAACCCTTCGCCACTGAGAAATACCCTCTTATAATAATTACTTCGGTCGATGGACAAGAGATTATATTGTGCTTAAGATTTTTAAAGAACTACCTCTTAAATTAAAAGATAATCTTTCCAAAGGATTGTTTAAAAATAAGTAGGTAAGTACAAGCAATTTATGCTTAGTGCTATTGAAAAGAGAGGTTGACCTACAGCAAAAGAGTTAATATCTATTGTTTACCCAACTACAGACTTCACAAGAATATAAAGGTTTGTTTATTTAATACACATATTAAGTTATTAACATTAATGCATAACAATATACTCGTAATATTTTTATATTGTAATACAAAGGAGCTAAATATGCCAACAAACTGCTCTACAGTTTGACGGATGAAAAATCTGTAAAAAATGTGTATTATCTTAAAAATATAAAAAGTGTAGCGTCGCGCGCCCATATAACCATATCGCACCTTCGGTGCAACAAAGGCACAACAGCAACAGCTATATATATACGAGACAGCTGTGTTTGTAAAATCTAATTCACATCTGTTCTCAAAACTGTCAGATGTAACTGTTCGCAATCGACGTGACTGTAATAGCAAGAGACTATGTATACACCCTGCTAAGACAACACTCATGAACAAGAGCATCTTCTGTATGGCACCAAAAATTTTTAACAAACTGCCAAATTCATACAAAGCACTAAACTTAAATTTATTTAAACGTCACTTAAAAGCTCTTTTACAAACAAAATGTTATTATACAATAAATGATTTTTTAATTGATAAGCAAATAATGTAATAAAAATTGTTATATTTTATTTATTATTATTGATTTATTTAAATTGACATTGCCTCTATGACTACCTACGTTCTCTTTATTGACATGATTTCCTATACTTTAAATACTATTATGACTAAATAATTTTATTCTTAGATAATTTCATTCAAATGTTTTGTGTAATTAATAAGTACCTATTTAGAATCAAATAATGAGATTAAAATATAATAATAAAAAATAAAAAAAATTTGCATGTCTTGAAATGGACAGAACATGTTGATACTATATTTACTTTGTAAGACCATATTGTACACATGTTATGACAAATAAATTATCTTTATCTTATTTTTAAGTTTTACAGGAAGAGGACTTAAGTTTTTTTCGCGTTTATTGCCTTATTTACTGGCTTAACCACAAAGGCACTTGCGCCATCTATAGAGTTGTGAGATACTTTCGCGGATGTTTTTGTTGCCCCAAATAGAGGCATGGTCCATGGTTCAAAGACAATTTGGCATATTCAATTTGATTTTGCAGTTTTGGTTATTTGTGCCTTTGTTGCACAACTTGAACTTGCAACTCGAACTCTATTCATTGAATACCCCTAACCATCGTAAATAAAGTTATTATTTATATTGTAGTACTTATGTTTACAGTGCAACGGATATAGCTGTTTAAATACTTCACCTATCATTGAAATAACTGAAGTCGGAGAGAATATTTGATGTGGACAAAAATGTAAAATGGTTATAAACATAATATTATTAACAATGTTATTTCTTTCCGATTTTCTTCATTTTTCCCACTTACTAAGCTTATAAAAAAATAAACATTCATTTGATTTTGATATGTACAAAAATGTTTTACAGTCTCTTAAATATTAAACTATGTGAATTAATGTAATTACCATTTTTTTTTCAAAATGTTGTCAAGTTTTTATTAGGTAAACTTTTTTCTATATAAGTATTTTTAACTAAACAATCCATTATTTTTTTTTTTTCATCCACGGTAACTGATTTTTATATATGTTATGCAGAATAATGATAAATAAAAAAATGATTTCAGAAAGCCGCGAATATCTTATTCAGCCTTGGGCTTAATCATACAATTCGAAACATTCACACTCTATCTCTTTCCCGCCATTAGAAATAGAGAGAGAGACAAAGACCAGCCCTTTTGAAGGTCTGATTTTGAATTCGACCTCAAAGGCAAACACGTTCGGAATTTCGTACTAACTAAAGAAATTTTGCAAAAAGATAATTAATTATGTCTTTAATGTAATTTATTGATTTTTTAACTTATTGTTGTATTTCAACGAAAATAAGTATTTACTGCAAATAAAACTGATATTTAACCTGTAAATATTTATTTCTAGTAAATGTAACGTAATATATTTTGAATAATAAAATATCATGGGTGCTATTTCCGAACACGCCTTAATTTAAATAAAATTTTAACTTTTAAACTGTTCCATTTTATTGAATTGGTACCTCTACCTACAATTTTAATTATTTTGATTCACAATAAATAGTTATTTAATGTTATTTTTTTTATTTATACTTTATTGCACACAAAGAAAAGAAAACATACAAATAGTCTTAAAATCTAAACAAGTATGTACAAAGGCGAGCTTAACTCATATTTGAGTTCTCTAACAGCAAACCTTAGAGTGGTAGAGGAAAGAAGTAAGAATTTGAGAGTAGGTATAAAGAAGTGTACAACTGAAAAGAGAGAAAAAAAAAAAAAATGTAAAAAATAGAATAGAGAAATGGATGGAAGAAATATTTAAATCAATACACAATATATTGAATTGTGGTACATATACCACGACATATACTAAATAATATACCTACATAAACATACTTAAATACAAGTATAATATATATCATAACATATATATTTATATGATACATATACCTTTAAATACATATATATATATATATATATACTACTACTAATACTAGTTTATAACTTAGAAAGATAATATTCCTTAATTCTTCTCTTGAAGACATCTAGAGAGGAACTGCCTTGAATAGTGTGAGGAAGAGCATTCCAAAGCCTTACTGCTATTATGGTAAACGACTCATCATAACGGCTAGAAGTGTGAAAAGGAGTTTTAAGGAGAAGAGAGGTGGAAGAACGACATGGTTTGCCTCGAGGAACGAGGTACTCAAAGCGTTCACGCAAATAGAGAGGAGAATCAGGGTTGTTAAGAATAGAAAAAAGAAGAGAGAGAATGTGTGTAGCTCGACGCTGCCGAATGGGCAACCACTTCAGTTTCTCACGAAATTCTGATACGTGATCATATTTGCGTAGACCGAAAATGAAGCGGATGCCCAAATTCTGCAATCGTTCGAGTTTATTTAAATGTTCCTCCTTAGCGTCAAGGAAACAGACATCAGCATAGTCTAGAGATGAAAGAAGAAGAGATTGTGCAAGAGTAACTCTAGTGTGAAAGGGTAAGAATTTCTGGAGCCGCTTAAGCGACTGAAACGAGCAGAACACCCTCCTGCTTACCTCTGCAATGTGGTCATCCCAGGAGAGGCGATTATCTAAGACTATACCCAAATTCTTAACAGTTTTTGATACCACTATCGGAACCGAATCGTAAACAATTTGAGGGAGAGACTGGGCATCCGTAGAGTTTAACTGATATCTGCCACCAATAATGAGAGCTTGAGACTTCAAGGGATTAACTAATAACCCAAAGGATCGGGCCCAACTACTAATATTTACAAGGTCATTATTGATGGCAGACACAGTGTCGGTCAACTCTTCAGCAACACAATGTTGATACAGCTGCAAGTCGTCTGCATAGAGATGATAGTGTGAAGTGATAACCTTAGTGATGGCGTTTATGAAAACAGAGAAGAGTAGAGGAGATAGAACACCACCTTGAGGAACACCCGCAGTTAGGTCACACCAGTCAGAGGAGCCTGCCTCGGTGCGAACAGACTGCGAGCGACCACGAAGATAAGAACTAAACCACGCAGCAGCGGTAGAAGAGACATTAAGAGAGGATAGGATGGCTAGGAGAATATCAAAATCAACAGAGTTGAATGCACTGCTGAAGTCCAATAACACAAGTACAGTTAGGAGTTTATTCTCCATGGCCAGTCGGATGTCATCAGTAATTTTAACGAGCGCTGTTACAGTACTATGGCCATGGCGAAATATATTTTTATTATTTTTATATATATATTTTAATATTATTATTATTATTTCAATCTAATCCTGTTTATTATTTTATCTCCTAAAGTGTTCTCGCTGCTGAAGTGAAAAGTTTTGTGTGTTACACGAGAGCAAAGTTTTTTGCATCTCGTGCCTTTGAATCCCTCGCCACACCCAGGATTCAACTTTAGAATCACTCGCTACGCTCGTGATTCAATCATTGAATCCTTCACTTGCTCAGGATTCAAAATCAGCACTCGCAGCAAAAAAACGACTTTGCTCTCTTGTTGCACAAATAACTATTAAAGACCTATCTAACTATACCCCACATGGGGACATGGGGGCCCCGATGCGGCACATGAGAGAGAAAAAAATATCCCCATTTCTCATCAAGGAGAGGTAGGCTTAAATAGTTTTTTTTTCAAGATTTTTTCATAATACTTTATTGGTATGAGTAATAAATATATCCATGCCCAATTATAGCTAAGTACATAATATAAAAATCAGCACTCAGAAAATAAGTAAAGTTACTAATAATTTTACGTACCTTTAGTACCGGATATCTAAAAATTGGCCGTCGGCACAAGATAGCGAGTATACGTACGTTTATTATATAGTACACACCAACACATTTATTGTTTATATTTTGTTTCTCAGAACATGAGTACCTAACGTCTGGGAGCTTGGTCCATACAGTATTGTTATATGTTGCAATGTTAAAAAACAAAAATGTTACATAATGTGGGCGTGTTATAAAACACAAATTATACGACATGTTACTTAATCTGTACGCACCTTAACATGTGCATAGCACCAGAAATTATACTGCAATGAACGCAGGGATGACGACAGGCGATCCGTTGCGGCTAATAAAATACTTTTTTTGAAGATGGAACTTAATAAGACTGCAGGTACGGTCATCATCAACATTTCAACTCACAAACGTCCCACGGCACTGCTGGGCAGGGGTCTCCCCAAAGAATTTGAAGGGGCTACTATATACCATGCTGGCCAGACGGGTTGGAATAGGGTTTGTTTCGAATTTTCTTATTCTCGCAGTGCTCTTTTCTGCTGGTGGTTACTCCCTTAGTCGCCTTTAACGACATCCACGGATTGAGATGGGGTAGTGACATTATGTATTCTTAATCCATCACTACACGGATTAAGATTACATAATACATAATGACAACGTACAAAGAATTTAATAGCAAGGTTATTTTGTGTCCTATGTCTAGTATGCCGTTCAAAATCAAGCAATGTGTACTGTCGATGTAGCGTACCATCGATGTGGTGTATTGTCGATGTAGCGTACATCGATTTGGGGTACTGTCGATACATTAGCCCGTCGATGGAACGTTTTCGATACAGCGACCATCGATGTAGTGACTGTCGATATTATGAACTAGACCCACTATTTTACCTGTAAATCCAAATTTAGCCTCTGGGGCTCCTACTATAGGGAAATTTTAAACGCGTTGGCAACCACACTGATGGCTGCTTTTCTGCTAACTGCACGACCAGTCATGTTAGATTATAAACTCCATAATATCCGCTGTCAGCTATTTAAAAATTACTTAATAATATAAAGAAAAATAAAATCTATGGTTTTGGGTGTTCTTATTTTCGTCTATTATCTGTATTTCGTTTGCGAAATGACAATCACGGGAAGTTGAAGGAATTGGATCAAAATTAAAACGTATTTACGGTTATTATCTCTTGGATCAAAATTCTCGTAACACTTGTATTTAATATGTAACCTTTCATCTCACAGGTACTTTTTTACATTATTCTAGACTATAAGTAATTCCTACAAGGAATTCTTTATATTACGTATATCTGTTCTTATATCATATCCCCTGCCCAATACAAAATCCGGTGCAAAGGTATTTTGTCAAATTTTGTGTACAAAAAATAATGTGCCTCATCATAATATCCTCTCATCGGTCTCATCAGAATCAAAAAGGGTTGGCGCAGAATTTTTTTGTCCTGTGTTAGTGTCCTGACAACATCCTGAGGATGTGCTGATTCCCCGTTCTTGTTTCCCCGTAAAGTTGATGTTTTTATAACTACGTTTTAGAAAATAAAATCAAGGTGGTACAGTCAAAGAAAAAAGTACTATTTTTTGTGTATTTAATTCAAATGAAATTATTTATTTAATTCCTCTAGTTAGAGAAGAGGAGACCCGAGCCCAGCAGTAGGACTTAATGGGTTGCTGATGATGATGATGAATTCAAATGATCACATAGTATACCTAATAAATTATAGTTTCAAATTCAAATAATAAGTTTAGAAATATGGCGGCTACCTGCGCTTGATAGAGATAGAATAAGTGCTATCTATTAAAATTTTGTCCATTTGCTCAAAAACCAGTTCGGTGCCGAAAGATAAATGCAAATTTGTATATTTGTTTAAATAAGATGTTAAAAGTTATGCTACATTGACAGCTAGCTAGGTACTAACAAGAATTATGAGTATAAAAGGTATCAAGCAAAATATAAAAAATATAAAATTGTGTAAAAAAGTAAGTTGTGCTTAACTGTACAAATTTTTGAATGTCGGGGTTGTTATGTTTGTAGTTATATTACAATATCTTTTTAATAACTTTCGGAGGGAAACAAGAACGAAAAAGCTGTGATCATCATCATCATCATATCAGCCCAACGACGTCCACTGTTGAACATAGGCCTAGATTTTGTGCCGCCCGAATCCAACGGCCACCCGTAACCTTTACTAGGCCATCGGTCCATCTCACCGAATATGCAATTCGGTGAGATGGACCGGCTAAAGTGGCATGTGGGCAGGCCACATAGCCAGCAGAACCAGGGGCGGATCTATGTAGGGACTTTAGGGGCTGCAGCCGGGGACCCCCGGGTATAAGGGGCCCCGAGCGCCAATAGAAGTGTCAATTGTGCATTTAAAAAATTATAAGTACCTATGGATAAGTATGTATAATATTTAATTATACATTTTACATTACAATCGCAAAAAAATAAAACGAAAAAGTACGGAACCTTCAATGCGCCAGTCCGACTCGCACTTGACTACTTTTTGCGATTCCGTACCTCAAAAGGAAAAACGGAACTCGCACTACCACGTTTTTTTTTAATGTCAGTAGATTGATAATTTAGACAGGCCCTCTAGGGCCCCCCGAGTAGTATCAGCCCAGGGCCCCACAAACTCACGGTCGGCCCCTGCGTGGAACTGATGACCAGTGGGGCAAAGATGTGATTTCTTAATATAATCTTACTCCGTCATCTCAAGCAAAATGACCCACATACGCCACTGTGCAAAGATAAAGATATACTTATTGCGCAACTGTGTACATAGAAGGTGTTAGTGGTTAATAGTATAATTACAAACGTTTACTCATGTCGGATATTATGCAATATAAATTTCTGCATTTATAATTTACTTTTCTGACTTAAGATCTGATAGACTAGACGTTGTAATCGGTAATAACTTTACAAAATTCTAGTCTTTTTTTTTCAGCATTGTTGTATGATGAAGAGGTGATGGGCACATAAATTTGCCAGTTTTACTAATCATTTGTTATATAATTGAAAATAATTTTGAGAAGCATTTGTAGCACTATATTATGTAGCTATAAGTTTGCAAAACGACTAACCATGCAGCAAAAAAGATCTCATCAAGAGAGAAAGTCAATATGGTCACATATTAACTATGATACACTCAATGATGATAATTTAAGTAGACGAAACAGAGATCACATTTTTTTAAGATTGTTAGGAAAGCAAAGTGAAATCAATAATGTAGACAAAAACGTTGTTTCTAAGCTAGTGAATACGATAATGGGAGGTGATATTACACCATCAAATTCTAGACAAAATAACTGCAATAAACTTAGCTCATCGATTGGACAATTGTCCATAAAGTTAAAAAAGTTATCTACCGAAAAGGGAATTAATGAAAAAAAAAGTGAAAACAAAGTTAATCGCGTGTGTTTAAAATTAAAATCAAGAAATACCAAAAATTATATGTTAAAGGTGAAATTAAAAGTAAAAAACTATCAACGAAAAGTTAAAAAAGAGTGTGATTATTGCCTGGCGGATAGCAATCTTCTATTTAAACAAAATGCATCTCAATCACCGATATCAATTTGTCGTAATCGTAAAAATACAGTTAATTCTCTTTCCGTCCAACAAGATGACATGAGAGTGCATAGGAGAGAAATTGATACAGTATATTCCCAAGTATTATCTCCACACAATTGCAATACTTTTGTCAGTATAATTGACGGAAACAACAAACTGAGTAAAAATTTTAATACAAATAAACATCCTACAATACCACCGATAAAAAATATTATTTATCATAACAATATACATGAAAAAAGAGATAACCAAATTAATAAAAATAATATCCTTAAAATTCAAAAGCCTAGAGTTCGATACGAGTCCCAAAAAGTGACAATAAATCGTAAGCCATCATTCTTACAAAAATGTGTTAGTACTCTAAAACTTAATTTTGATAATTTTATTACTAACAAGATTTCAACAACAACTACAGGTAAGAATGCTTTTCTTATATATTATAAAATATTATTTATTATTATATCTTTCTTTCTTCTTTAAAATTAAAACAAAATATACATTACCAGATTGTCTTACTAATTTGTGCCAATGTAATTCACATCACTCTCTCTGACTAACATACACTTATTAAAATAGGTAACGTCTTACTTTAAAATAGGGCAACAGACTTTGTTGAACATCTAGCAATTTTGGATTACAAATGTATTTTTTTGGATATAACTGTTTACTACCTAATTTTGGTTGAATTGATTGAAATTGATTTGATTGAAAGTTTGTTCGATAAAAGTTAATATAATTAATGCATTTATTTGACTATTTTAGTATTTTAAGGCACACAGCAGAATATTTTTGTTTATTCGGTATTGATGTTGCTCGATTGTATATTTTTTATGAGCATTTCTTACACAATGTTAAGCGTATGTGCAAACAATAGATAGTTGGATCCATTTTAACATTTTCTTTTTTTTAATTGTTATTGAAGAGAAATTATTGTTACTTATTACTTTCCAGGATCTGGTAATTTACGTCAAATTAATTCAAGTCTGCATGAGTTAGGGACACAAAATATATACGACCTAAAGAAAAAATCTGTTACTTCAAATATTTGCATTATGAAAAAGAAAAGTCATAGTATTGCACATATAGAGATGAGCGAAAAGAAGAAAATATCAAATAAAAAAGCTGAATATTACGCAAAGAAAAATGCAAATGACCCCAAAACTGAATGTGGCTATGAGTTAGTGGTGAATAGACATGCAAGAGAATTTGTTAACAAAATACGAACTGATCACATAATCAAAAACTTAAAAATCAGTCCGTCAGCTAAAGAGGTTGAAAATAGCTATGATTTTCATAATCATGAGACCAAGCAAATTTACCCCCCTTCAAAAGGCTATTATGATTGTCAAAGCCATGACATAAGAACATTATTTTGTTCTCAAGAATATCATACTTACAACGAACGAAAAAAGGTTCACTTTAAGTTAGATAAACCTGACCGAATGGAACGCGACATCGAATCCTTCCCGAATGAGAAGACGTCATGGTTTAAATCATCGAATACGAACATACGTGAATGCTCGGCATTATATAGTATTCGACCTATTACTTGTATTATTTTACCACGAAATACGAAAAGTAAAACTTTGACAGATTTGATACAAAAAACTAAAAGTACAACTACGATAAATACTCATCCAACTGCCGCTTCTAGTACCCAAACTCCAAAGGGTATTGACTGTATGAACACAGGCAGTCAATACGAACTACCGGAAAACACCAATTTCGTTTCACGTTCTACATTAACTAACAATTCAGTATTGGTACACATAGGGGACCATCTTAGTCGGAGTATCAAAAAACTTAATTATAACATTAAGTTAAATACTTTAAAACATAAATGTAAACCAAACGAAATCAAGAATGCATCTGCGTCTATCTTGACACCGGAAAATGCTAAAACACATTTAATTGAAGATCAAAGAAAAACGAATGGTTTATGTGAGTATTTTTCTATAAAATAAAGCCCTATCTTATTATAATTGATTAAAAATAAAAAATAGAAAAGCTAAGCCGCAAAAAGACAAAAATCTAAAACTATTTTGTATCTTTTCAAATAATGGGAAAGGGTGGAATCGTTGCGCTTTTTTTGATTGTTTGGAAAATCACAATCAGAAGATTGTGGTTATTGTGGTATTGTGGTTTATAATCATCATCATCATATCAGCACAATGACGTCTACAGTTGAACATAGGCCTCACCTAATTGCCACCACAGGGAGCGATCTTGTGCCGCCTGTATCCAACGGCCACCCCCAACCTTTACTAAGTCGTCGGTCCATCTGGCGGGGGGCCGCCCCAAATGTAAAACTATTTTGAAAAAAAAATAATAGCACTGTTAATGTTTTCACCGAATCGAAGGCTTTCTCATAGTCGACAAACGCATAAGCATAGTGGCCGGTTATACTCTTCGGTCTTCTGTATAACCTGCCGCAGCGTATGTATGTGGTCTATGGTACTATAGCCTCTTCGGAACCCGGCTTGTTCGGGAGGCTGGAAGTCGTCAAGCCTACGAACGAGACGATTCGTAATGACTCTCGAAAACAGCTTCTACACAAACAAGGCTTAGCAGCGTGATGGGCCTGTAATGTTTAAGGAGGGTGTTATCATCCTTCTTGAAAAACAGTACCACCACGCCCCTGTGCATGCTTGTGGCGTGTTACGCTGTATGTTTGACAGTGTTAAAGAGCTTCTGGAGGATTTTCAGTACCGGTTTTCCATCCGCTCTCAGAAGCTCAGTCGTAACGCCATCCTCACCCGGTGCCTTGTTGTTCTTAAGCTGTTTCAGAGCCATACTAATCTCGTACAGGCTGACGTCCGGGATATCTGCGGTATACAGTGGCGTGCCTAGGGGTTAAGGATAAGGCAAGCCCGTTATACCTACCTACCTATGCTTTTTACCCGACTACTCCAGAATAGGCAGAAGGCTATTTTTGTACTTAAATATAATATAATGAAAAGTAAACAAACCTGACTGCGCTGGAAAGGTGATGGGTGTAATGTTTTTTTATGGATTTTGTTCAATTTCTCTTACATGTTGATAGAGGGTCGCGCCGCGCGCCGCGCCGCCCCGCCTAAGCTCATTGAAGGTGCTTAGGAAATGCTAGTGCTTGATTGAATATACCTAATAAACAATCAGCATTGCATACATGCATACCTTCGGTGGCTTTGAAAAAAGCCCTTTGGTTTCCTTGAGTAAACGAAGATAGCTAAGTAAGTAGGTAGTTGACCCTTGCCTGACTATAAGAAAGGAACCTATAAGACTACCTATTATTTATATTCTAAATTGACTCGTCTGTCTTTCTTGAGAAATGACTTAATAACGTAAGAATAAAATGTTGGCGGTAAACGTTTTAATTCTGCCAACAACTGCTTTTCAATATCTATCATTGATATTATTTCTTAGATAAGTATGAATAGGTACGTTTAAAGAGATAAAAATGCGCATTCAACTAAGAACTACATACCTAGCCGTAATAGTTACAACAAGATATGTTAACTTTATAAACTCGGGCAAGGCAACTTCGAGGTTATTCTCATTAATAAAATCAAATATAACAAAGAACAAAGTTCAAAAATTTTACCTTTTCTTCGCCCATCAAAAGTTGAACACATTTTAATCCTCACACGGAACAATAATTATTACTTGCATTGTTGTATGTCACTAAATACAAAAGAATCACGTTAAAATCTTACAATTAACAATTTTTAAAGTAAGGAAACATTAAAACCAAAACTTTTCATCCTGTCAAACAAATGAATTGAGTGAAGTTAGTAGACGCGAGTACGCATGCGCGGCCGCGGTATTTCACTTCCATAGTCGACAACTTCATACATAAAGCCCGGCTTATAATTTCATACTGATTGATATATAAATTAACCTAGTTATATTTCAATAATCGACAGTTTCTCTATAGGTTAGAAAGAGAGATCCGACGGTGGTCAAAAGCCTCATAACAAGCCAGTGCGGGTGAGCGAGATAGAAAAAAAGTTGTCGCCTCTCTAACTCTCGTTCTCGCTTGATGCTTCATCACTCACCGAGTCAAAATATTATGTACTCTGTGCACCGAGTCACTGCTCTCGCTCGCGCTTGGAAATAAGCGCGCGAATTTTAAAATAGATAATGGTTTGAATTAGATATTTTTGATCGTGCATTTTGGTAGGGCAAGCCGGGCTTTTGGGCTTGTATGAACGTACCGCCACTGCGGTATAGTGTCGAGTCAGTCCAACTATTGGATCTAATGCTTGACTGCCAACGGGTTTCAATGTCGACGTGTATAACTGCCCGTAGAACTTCTCTATCTTCCTTAAGACCTCTGGTTTGGACAAGACGATGCTACCGTCTTCGGTCTTCAGCCTTGTGAACCAGCTCTACCTGTTGGTCAGATCTTTCGCGAACACTTTGTCATCATTTCGTACCGCATGGACATATGCTCCGAGTTTTCCTGAGTGATCGAATCAGAAATGAGGAGACCTGCAGGAGAACTAAAGTTCCCGACATAGCTCACCGAATCGCATCGCTGAAGTAGCACTGGGCAGGCCACATAGCCTTTAGAACTGATGGCTGATGGGGCAAAAAAGTTCTCAAGTGGCGGCCACGTATTGGAAAGCGCAGCGAGTGTCGGCCCCCTGCCAGATGTGGTGTATACTCGTATACTTATGAAATTCAAAGACCTGACCGACCTATCAACACACAGCCTAAGCCGTTGATCGTAGAGACCTGAAATTTAAAAGGTGTGTCCTTTGTAATGTGCAGGCATCCACTAAGAAAGGGTTTTTCGAAATTCAACCCCTAAAGGGGTGAAACAGGGGATAAAAGTTTGTATTGAGAAATTGTATTGAAGTGTTTAATTACTTCGATTGCCACTTGTCTAGGGGGGCAGCCCCCCTAAACAAGACGTGGCGCTTCTATCTATCTATTCTAATGAACATGTCACTTCAATACATTTGAACACATTCCTGACATAAGCTATCGACATGTCTAACATGTCGTTAGAATAGATAGATTGAATTGATTGCCACTTGTCTAGGCGGACAGGAGTGCTATTTTCGCTATCATTTTCGTATGCGCTGTCTATAAAAACATGCTCGCTGATAAAAACATATGAAACAATGACCACTTAATTTTAAAACCTATCATTATTTCATCCTTTTTGAAGTTGTCCGTTAAATTTTCAAAAAGCAAGAAACACGTGTTCGTTTACTTGGGTTTTTGAAAGACACTTTAATACAAAGTTTGTTCCTAGATTTCACCCCTTTAGGGGTTGAATTTTGAAAAAAATCCTTTCTTAGTGGACACTTCACAAAGGATTCGTCTTCCAAATATCATGTCTCTAGAGACACACATAGGCACAGCCTAAACCTGGTCCTAGGGCCAGTTTTGGCTGTGCGTTGATACATTTATACGTCAGAACTAATTCACTATTAGTATAAACTACCACCTCTTTTCTTTGTTTTTCTAAAACGGGCGATTGCGACGGACGTGGTCACCAGCAAATGATTGAGACTCTTGTCAGAGGATGGAATCACAAATTTGAAGTAAAAATTGCAAAAGCATGTATTAGGAGCATAACCCGCGACACATACAAGCCATACTCTTATTACGGAAAATAATGGAATCACTAAATATTGATATTTTCTTAACATATTTGTATACATTACTTTTACAAAATATAAGAAATGATAATTGATTTTTTTTCTAGTTTTATGATCCCACTAGAATAAGGATCATCATTATCATCATATCTGCCCAATGACGTCCACTGTTGAACATAAGCCTAACCTGCCTAATTTCCTATAACCTGCCCTATTATATACAACCAATCATTTTATTGAAAAAATCCAAATAGTTAATATTTTTATATTAACTATTTGGATTTTTTACTGAAATTACTGCTAAATTACTACCATACTGTCCCTAATAATCGGCCACTATGGTATGCAGTGAATTAGGTCTGAATTTTGTTCATTATTTACCTATATTGTAAGCATTTAAAAAAAAATGCGTTATCCTTGATACAGATATTTTTATAGAATGAAATTATCCTTGACACAGATACTTTTTTAAAACGGAGTGAAATGTCTAAGTGTAATAAAACCTTCATATAAATATAATAAACTATTTATAACTAGTTCAATAAGGCACAAATTTAATAACTGAAAAATCAATTGAATTCATACAATCTGTACCTACTTACTTAAGTTTACGATAGTATCAAGGTAGGTACACTAAACAAAAACAATGAATAGTCTTTCTCATATAAAATCTTACTATGTTTTTAACTTAAATTATGATGACGGAAAAGTATTAAATTAAAACAATTTTATCGTTATTTAATAGTTTTATTTGTACACCATATAAAAAATTGGACATCACGAAATTCCAAGATCTAAGTTTACCAAAATAGATTAGGAGATGATTTATGACAAGATGTAATAAGTCTTTCAATAGATACTTGCTACATTTTGTACAACTTTACGTTCCAATGGGATATAATTTAGAATACCGTAAGTTTTAATACACATTTCTTTATTCTAGCGTATAAAAAAATAAAGAAGGATAAGTGGCAGAAATATTTTAAAGAAATAGGTTGTCAACCTTCGCTGGAATGTCAAATTATAAATCCATGTTTAAGTAATAAAGATTCATCTGGGTTTACGAAATGTAAACAAAATACGCAATTAGAAAATCTAGATTTATCTCATGAAAAAATGGTCGACTCATCAAAGAATTTATGTCAAGATAAAGATCAAAGTAAAACTGAAAATGAATGCGCCACAGCTAAAAGTAACTTGTTTCTAAAAGCAAAACAGTTCTTTTTTTTTCTCAAGTCCAGTGATAATAAAATTAGTAGCCAAGAGATTACAAACCGGATAACAAAACATCAAAAAAATATGCAAGCATTAAAGCAAGACCCCTCTTTTCATATTCTAACTCTACCGTTGAAGTTTCAAAAATCGAAACTATTATGGGAATATCAAATACCAAAGCATGCCACTAGTAAGTAATTAACACATGCCGTAAGTAAAGTTATAAACGAGATAACAATATCTCTCTTTTCAAATATCATCATCATCATATCAGCCCAACGACGTCCAACTATTACGTAACTGACTGAATGACTGAAGCGACCAATGCGATGAGTGTCATAAATATGTATTTTTGCAACCCTATATTAAGTTAATGCGAACCTGTAATTAAATAACGTAACTTCACTTCTAATATCCCTGAGGGGGTAGGCAGAAGTGCATCACACCCATATTTCGCCAACTATGTTAGGTCCCATAAAATATGCCTATTTATATATGCCTTATTGCCGTTCACAGGGCACATTTTCAGACTCAATGCTGAGACTCGCAATTTTATGACAAAGACAAAATATCTATTGTATTTTCCTGCTACCAACGTCAACTGACAACCTTGTAATAAATATATTTTTTTATTGTAGGTGTACCTTTATTCCAACTTTATGTGAAAACTGATTATTAGTTTGTTCGGAATCTAAAGCATAATCGATTCCAATAGTTTTACTAAGCTTTGCTGTGTGCCTCTGCAAATAAAAAGACGGTAAAGGGGTGTTTCAGCTTTAGTATAATATAAACAAAAAATAACGTTGTATGTATATGTATAATATATCCTACTATCCTACGTACCGCTTTAAATAAAATCATTTTCTCAATTATTAAATCTTATTAGTCAGCAATTCTTATTTAAATACAGCACTGTGACAGACGGACAGAGCAAGACCATAAGGATTTCTTTTGTATCTTTTCGTTACGGAATTCTAAAAATGGTAGTCAGTTAGAGCAATGTCTGGTGAGTAAGGGGGATGACGTACTCATGGTTTCCAACAGCAGCTCCTGTAGGTACTATGGTTTTTTGGTGCAATGTGAGGTCTTGCTTTATCATGAAGCAATAATGGTAAAGATCGATTCACGAGTGCTGAGAGCTGTTTCACTGCAAATTTGGCCATCATTGTTTAAAGTTTGGCACAGTAACAAGCTGTTGTAATTGCTTGACCAAACCTATGAAAGCTATAGTGTATAACACCATGAAAAGACCACCAAACACTGCCTCACAGTTACCGTTCTTAACACAATACGTGAAAAATTTCCCCTATTACCCATGGTGTGGGACCGCTAAGTCCCACTGGTGGGTCCACGGGGAATTTTTTTTCCCCGTAGTCCCACCGAAATGAAAAAAAATTTAAATTTATTCTATCTGTGAGTTACAGTGGGACCATGGGTAATGCAATTCGGTAGACCCACTGCACTAGAGATGTCCCTAAAAGTGAATGAGTAGGTATTTACAAAATAAAACTAAACGTAAGTTTAGTGTTAGGTGATAAGTTTAGTACACGTAAGCTCATAACTATATAATTATTTATTTACTAACCCAAATTGAGTTGCAGACACTCCTTAAAAGCTTTAGTTCTGTTCCGTTTCTTAGTTTATGCACCTCTGCCTACCACTTTGAGAAAAAATTGTGCTGCTATGTACTTGTAGAAAAGTATTATATTATGTCCGATTTGTATATTAAATACATTGTCTCTTGTATATTGAGTTCCATTTATCAATAACAATGTGTTAACTTCACAGATCCTTCAAAACAAGAACCAAAATATCTAGTTAATAATCTAGGATCAACGAAGTTGACAAACTCAAGTGATCCAGAGAAAAATATTTTGTTTAATCTGAATGGGTATGATTCAAATACGGAGAAAGTCTTAAATTCATCAATTGTATTTAGAAGTGAATTTAAATCAAAAAATATTGAAAAGAGGGTTAGTATTCAAACACCAGAAATTAGAAAAACAATAAGCAAACCATGTCTTAAAAGAAAAAAATTTAAAGGTGATTTTAACAATAACACAAGAATTAATCATAGATACCAAATAAATCAAATGAAGCCAGCACACGCATTTGAAAAACCACTTTCTAAAGAAGCTAAAGTAACATCTATATTACCATCACCACCACCGTGTAGGAATCCTACTATATCACCATGTAACGTACCATTATCACCGTATGATGAACCTGTACCTTGTAACAAATCTAAGTTACCACTGCGTAACAAATCAACACTACCGTATTATCATGTCCCGCAGTGTGAAAAATCTAATCTATCACTACGTAACATGCCATCGTCACCGTATGAAGAACCTAGTGTAGAACCTTATAAGAAATCTAAGATGCAAACATGCTACGAACCATCACCACCACCACTGTCTAATCATGTACCGTTGTGTGGCAAATCTAATGTTACAAAGCATATCGCACCGTCACCACCGTATGAAAGCCCTAGGATACCATGCCAGATAACTGAAATACCACCATGCATGGAACCTTTACTACCAGGTAAAGATCAAATACCACCACCGTGTTATCAATTACCATCGTGTGAGAAACACTCGAGTACGGAATTATTAACATCAATGAAGGTATCATCATCACAACCCTCGTGGTGGAATCGTAAACCATCGCGTAGCAAACGTGTTACACCGCGTATCGTACCGTTAACACCGTATGAAGAACCTGAGGAACCATTAATGAAATCGAAGATACAAACATTGAAAGCACCATCACCACCAATATCACCACCGAGTTATGTTGAACCTCAGTGTGATCAACCAGATGTATCACAAACTAACGAACAGTCATCATCGGATGAAAAAATTAAAGTACCACCTTCTAAGAAATCTAAACTAACACCTCGCAAGATACCATCGGAACAAGAAGTTTCCAATCATGAACCACCGCCTAAAAAACAGCAAGCGCCACCATGTAAGAAACTATTAGAAACACCTACGGGGTCGACACATGCACTAATGCAATGTAGTAAATCTACGGCATCACCGTATAATGAACCACCACAAGCACCACCGTGTATTGAACTATTATCACCACGTAAGTTATCATCACCATCATCAACATGTTATGATACAGCAGAGTATAAAAAACCAACGAATAAAGAGCCATTACCACCTACTAAGGTACCTTCAGCACCACTACCGCGTGATCATGCGCAACCGTGTAAGAGACCTAATGTACCACCATGTAAGGAACCATTACCACAATATACGGACCCATCATCATCACTATATTCTCAAGAACCACCGTGCGAGAAACCTCAGATGCCACCGCAGTATGAAATATCTAATGCAACCCCTACTTTACTATCTATGAAACCACTATGTAAGGTACAATCATCCCCGCCATGCTATCACGAACCACCGCATACCATGCCGTTATATACTATGTCGTCGTGTAGTAACATGCATGGAATACTGTGTAAAGAACCGTCAACATTTTCACCGTGTGAAGAATCTTATATATCACCAATACCACCGTGTTATCTTGACCCATCGTGTGAGGAACTTAATGAATCAACATGCTACCCACCATCAGTATTATCTTTCCATGTACCGCCGTGCATTGCATCTAATAAATCACGGTGTACCTTACCATCACCGTCTTGTGATTATATACAACCATGTGTGGTACATATGGTACCACCTTGTAAGAAATCAAAGAAGTCTAAGACACATCGATGTGAGCTACCGTCACCATCACTACCAGTATGTTGTGATGGTTTGAAATCATCTCATAAGAAATTCAAGAAATTACGTAAAAAAGAAGAACATAATGCAACACCTTGTTGTTATCATGTACCATCGTTTGAGAAACCTTGTAAAAAATCTAAGAAATCTAAGAAACAAGTTTGTAAAGGACTTTCATCACATTGTTTTCCATCAACGTGTTGTCATGCACCATCTTGTAATACTTTACCATCACCGTGTTGCTCTTATCAGGGAAAACATGTAAAGAAATTTAAGAAATCTAAGCAATCACCGTGTTGTTATCAACGATCATGTCATCATATATCACCTTCTGAAAAACCTCATGAATCATCACCACCGTGTTATTATGTCGTATCGTGTGACGAACGCAATGTATTAAGCTGCAAGGAATCTAAAAAACTACCATATAATGATAATTCAGTATTTTCAACACTGTGTTATCATGAACAATCATGTGATCAATGTAAAGTCTTGCCATCACCAACATGTCATCATATTATATCAGCTTCTGACAATCAACGGCATATGATACCCAATGTATCATCGTGTAGTACACGAATACCATCATGTTATTATGACTCATGGTGTGAGGAACGTAATGTATTACCCTACAAGGAGCCTGAGATATTACCAAGTATCCAGCAACCACCACCATGTAACCACAGACCACCACCATGTAACCACCAACCACCACCATCTAACCACCAACCACCACCATCTAACCACCAACCACAACCATGTAACCACCAACCACCACCATCTTACCACCAACCACCTCCAATTAACCTGCAACCACCACCATCTAATCAGCAACCACCACCATGTAATGAACAACCATTACCATGTAACCACCCACCACAACCACCATCTAACCACCCACCACAACCACCATGTAACCACAAACCAAAATCATTTTACCGCGAACCATCAACATGTAACCACCGCCCACCGCCGTGTTATCATGAATCACCACCAGTCACCTACCAACAACAACCCTACGAAAAATATTCATGTAACCCCCAACCACAACCATGTAACCACCAGGCACCACAATGTTATCATGAACCACAGCCATGTAACCACCAAACAGAACAATGTGACCACCAGACATCACAGTATTGTCTTATCCCACAACCATGTAACAACCTAACACAACCATATAACCACCCACCACAACCATGTAACCATCAACCACAAATATGTCAACTCCAACCACCACCATGTAACCACCAGACATCACAGTGTTATCATGAACCACAACCATGGATCCACCAACCACAACCATGTCAATACCAACAACCACCATTTCTCTACCAGGCACCACCGTATTATCATGAACAGTGGATACCTAATGATTCATCATATAAGAAATCTAAGAAAGAGTCAGATTTCTTTAAATCACCGAGTAAAGTATCATGTGATCGTATGTCTAAGATATCACTATTTGAGGCAAGACCAGCAGTTCATATTGGACATCCATATTTTGAAAATTTACCACCACCCTGTTATCATGAAACATCGCATGAGAAACCACCATGTTATCATGGACCACCGTGTGTTATGCCATCGTTTTATAATGCACCACCGTATGAGGAGCCACCCTATTATGGCGGATCATATGTTCAGGGACCACCTAATAATGCACCTTTCTATTATACTGTTCCGATGAACGAACAATCACAGAAAGATGAATCAGCAAATAATAATCAACAGTGTAATCTAATCTAAGGGACTGTCTTGTAAGAAATTTAATATAACGGAATATAGAGTTACCTTACCGCCAGGCAGGACCATGTAAGGTACCAAAGAAACAACCATATGAGATCCTATCACCATACTGAACCACCATGTGAAGTTTAAAAAGCCTATGGTTGCCACTATAATCGTGATATTGTGTAGGGTTATGTTGGCAACCTGTGAGAAACCTAATATTTTTTCTTGTAACGTGCTATTATTACTGTGTTAACATATGTGGAAACCAACAACAGAGTTTTATTTATTATATATACGAACATGATACCATACCACGATGTTAAAGGCTAGAGTGAGATCCTAGAGCTCCCAGACCTTACTTATGTTCTTTTAGGTATCCGATATTAAAGGTACGTAAAAATATTAGAAAGAAGAAAAAAGCATTTATTCACTGCAATGTGAAAAGTAGGTACCAAGAAACTTGTCTTATAAATTTATAAGAAAAGTTACAAATTTAGTGGCATAAAACAAAAAATAAAATTTAAACACATAACAAAATTACAATAGTACTAACTTTTCTTATTTTCTGAGTGCAGATTTTTATGTTATACAGAATAATGTTAATAATCATTAATTAACACTTTAAAGTTCGCAAAAAATACAAACTTCTTTCGGGATTAAGATTTCACAAACGTATCCCTAAATAAAAGTAATGATATTAGCAAACCGATAATATATAATGATAATAAGACTGAGCCCGAAAGTAGATGTGTTTTTTGCGAATTTTAAAGCGTCTCGTCTGGCTGAAATAACCGCCCGCAGGACGTGTCTGGTGTCTGGGACGGTTGATTATTAACATTATTTTTTTAAATCAGCACATAAGAAAATTTAGGTAATCATGTTCCGTAGGCAACTTTAGTACCGAATACCTAAAAATTGGCAGTAGGCACAAGTTAGCGAGTATGCTTACGTTCATAGTACATACTATATCACTATTATATGGGTGGTTCTACGATAAGAGGTTTAGCATGTATGGAGGAAACGCCTGAGGTAAAAAGTTGGAATTTTTTGATTGAACTCATATCTTACGGTTCTAGTCCTTTTTATATACACATTCACGTAAGGGCAAGTCACTTTACCCATATTTAGTTAACTTTTTAAAGCGCCAGGGTACATACATTGACGAGGGTAGATACTTTTTCGATTAAGAAAGCAGTAAAACAACTATTAAAATTAAATTATTTTTTATTAAAGATTTTTGATTTACAGTCTTTAAATCTTAAACTAGACCTGACATCTTACTTTCAACAAATAATACAATATTCTTTATCAGTACTAATTAAATAGACCAGCGCCTTGTGCTAATCAGAATAATTTATATTTTACCTGTACATAAGTAGATACTTTATTATTATTATTATGTCTCTTACTCACGGCTATACTTATCTCTCTTAGGGCAAATAGTGCGCAGCTAACGGGTCTCGAGCGTGATCGTGTGGTGAAGATTTCGCCATTGCGTATCTCAGACGGAGATCCGGAGCAGATTTACCGTAGTTATAATAATAATATAACTATAATCCTATAATCCTATAATCCTGGCGATCTCTCTTTGACCAGTCGATTAAGGCAAACTAGAGTTGATAGTCCTGTGATCGCTCTTGGAGATCCACTCCGGTCAGCCAACAAAAACGTGCTAAATACGAGGCCTAGACCGACTCTCTAGACGGTCCACTCACATTCAGCTCGCCACTAGCTGCCCTGTGGTTAAAATACTTTCATTTAAACTTGTCGTACATTTTTTGTTTATGACAATTGTTTGAAAAGCCACACTGCTCTGCCTTCCAAGTTTCGAGTTAATCTTTTGAGAAGATAGTGGCTGCCCGGAGGAGAACGTAACCTCTCTGCTTGACGCTTCTTCTCTAATTATTGTACTTCATGTGTTAACTTTTTACGTGGTACCATAACAGAAAGTACGGTCCGTTTTGGTTCTAATAATAATAATATTTTCACACATTCACAGAGCGCCATCTAGTCCCAAATTAAGTAATTATATTTGCTTGTGTACTAAACAACTGATATTCAACACATCGATTCACATCATCATCATCATAGCAGGCCAATGACGTCCACTGCTGAACATAGGCCTCATCCCTCACTTTATGGACAAATGAAAAATTTTTACTCAGAAAAAGGTACCTACTGGTCAGAATGAAATCTTTTAAACTTTCGCGTCTTTTGCATATATTAAATGATTATGCAACGGGTCTATGTCACGTATTATATTTAAGGAATATGAAATACCTTATATAATTGCCGACGTTTCCGACCACTGTCGGTGTAATAATAATACAAATAAATTATTGATTGATTGATTGATTGTAATTCGATCGAAACGCCGGGCAATATTAAGTATTTCATATTCCTTAAATATAAGGGTAATGGGGTCAATTGCCCAACTGAATATTTTTTTTTTTTTTGAGCGACTGGGACCGGTTACCGGTTACAAGACGAATAAAAAGTCTATTGTTTAAATTCAATCCTGGTACAATCAGCAGCAAAAGTATAACTACATGCAATGCAATTTGTCATATGTGTTTTCTTATGTACTTTCATAAACTGGTAAGTATTTATTTAATCTGTTACTGAATATAAATAACTAATATACAAATTTATTTTGCAACTGTTTTTTTTTCTGCGCGCAGTACTTTTTACATCACATGGTCGATGGTCCCAGTCGACCCATTCAAAAATATTATAGGGCGATTAGGACCGCGGTTCCAGTTCCTTGTGGTCCCAGTAGCCCAATAACCCAAAATATAATACGTGACGTTAGCCCGTTGCATAATAATCTACTGGTCAGAGTTTGGTGGACCTGGACCAATGCTGTCATATAGGGATGATGTTCAGCAGTGGACGTCATTGGCCTGCTATGATGATGATGATGATGTGAATCGATGTGTTGAATATCAGTTGTTTAGTACACAAGCAAATATAATTACTTAATTTGGGACTAGATGGCGCTCTGTGAATGTGTGATAATATTATTATTATTGGAACCAAAACGGACCGTACTTCCTTTTACAGTAGCTTCCCTATAAACATTATTAACCCTTTGAGCTGTTTCTGAAGCGCTGGTGCCACGGTGGAACTGATATCCGATAATAACAAGATATTTTTAAGAGATTAACTGTTTACTTGTCCGCCGTCATGGCCCTTGTCTCAGGTCGCTAGTTGCCCCACAGGTAAGGCTGTCCACTTATTAAATAATGTTTTAAATTCTAATCTAGATGCAGACGTATTTTTCGATAGTGTACTGGTTACTGGTTTACCAAGGTGTACCGTGTAGGTATCTAGGTACCTTGTGTACCGCACTTTAATAAGTAGCCTACAAACTTCTTGGTTAAATAATTCCAATGAAATTTTGATGACAAAATTTTGGCACGTCTTTTGACAGTGAAAGAACATATTTCGATATATATAATGAGACGCCGACATATTTATTGTAATTATGCATTTTGATTATGTAATTACAATATATTGCTAATTCATTTAATGATGGTATCAGTAGTGTACATTTACTATATTTAGATGCCATCACGCATGGTATCCTTCCTTTCTGACAATATATTTAACTTTAATCATTGGTATGTTTTGGTTACGATTATAACTTTATATATTATATAGCCTTTTATTTAATAGTAGTAGTAGTAGTAGACCCTGACTGCTAAGCCGGAGATCGTGGATTCGATCCCCACCCAGGACAAATCTTTGTGTGATGAGCATAAAGGTTTGTTCTGTTTGGGTGTAATATATCTATAATATGTATTTACAAAAAAAATGTATTTAAGTAATAAGTATATATCAGTTGTTTAGTACCCATAACACAAGCAAATATAATTCCTTACTTTGAGACTAGATGGCACTGTGTGAATGTGGTAGAATATTATTATAGTTTAAATTTTGGTAAATACCTATGTTACAAATTCTCCCATTGTTGGCTATTGGTTTTATTAGATGTACAGTTATATTACATATTTATTACTAGCTGCCTTTACGTAAATATTTATTCTAACTTATATCCCGCTACCTACTACATAATTTGTTACATTCCAAAAAAAAATTGCATAATCGTACGGAACCCTCGGTGCGCGAGTCCGACTCGCACTTGGTCGGTTTTTTTTACTTTTGCACCTAGAACCACGTAGTGAATGTCAAGTCCGCCCAGATACGGTTTTATGTGCATAAAATTAAATAAATAGATAATTTTGAAAATTCACCTTTTGCAGATATTCCACAAATGGGAAGATTTTTATATACTTAATTATTTCTGCATCTAGATTGCCTTTGTTATCAACGACACCACTCTTTTCAGCGTCACACGTTCAGCGGTTTCGTTGGTAACAAAGGTTCCACTGGTGATAGTAAATAGGGACTATCATTATCATTATAATAGGCTGTGTTTGATTTTATTATGTTTCAGATTAAAATCACAAATAACGCACATGCAAATTTTACTGCCATAAGATACTTAAAAATGATTTATTATGTATTTGCAGGTCAAATTTATAAGCCTGAAGCGAAATTACGTTAAGAATGGTATCTGAATAATTATTTTCAATGTTCAAATACAGTACAATGACATGTAACCAATGAAGTATTAAGTCAAACAATAAATTAAAGAAACACACGTTAATCGATCGTCCAAGAAATTCAACAAGATACAAATTTCAATGTACAAGAAATAAACAAGAACTTTATTACGAAAGGATTAAAATTAAAAGGTGGTAAAACTCAAATAAATTTTTAACTTAAAGCTGTGCTACATGGTTGTAAACTTGGCTTCCACAGAGGTGCCCTTGGTGGATACCAACCGTGTAGCCGGCTGTTGTAAACCAAATTTCATACAAACTACGCGGATGGCAACCAAGCTCCCACCAAGGTCACTATATTGGAACGCAAGTTTATAACCGTGTAGAACACCTATTATAATTAAATACTTACTAAATAAAACCTATACCAATCCGTCTGGCCAGCGTGGTATAGTAGGTAAATTCCCTCCACATTCTTTGGACGAGACCCGTGCCGTGCAGTGGGACGTTTATGGGTCCATCATCATCATCATTTCAACGTCCCACTGCTGGCCGAGGTATGGGTTGTAAAGAATGAAAATGCAAAAAATAAAACAAAAGTATCTTATGTATTACATGTGAAAATAGGAATCCAGTAAATGACACCATGAGCGTCATTTAAACTCACAGAGTCTTTGAAATCATCATAATGAATAGGTAATAATTAAGATTGTCGATTAAATAGTACCTTCACCTAAGATTTCTCAGAAACAATTTTTAGATATGAATTAAATCAATAAAACAAATGTATTGATTAAATCGTAACTAAATCGCTCATCATCCTTGCTATGAGTTGATGCCATTCATAGTTGTTAACTTTATCTATCGTTTTTACTACGCATTGCCAGATTTCGATATTATAGCTCACGTCTCCTCACAACTAAGATATCTAGAGCAAGGTCTCTAAGGAATCGTCTCCACGAGTGACAAAATCGCGGTGATATTATTATCGGCATGCCACGTATTTGTATAGTCTTAGATGTGGGAAGGACAAATAGTCATAAATAAATGATGCAGATAAAATATTTGAAACTTTACACTTATTATTAGTTACTCCTTAAAATATCATACACGACGTAAGCCACTTTCTGAGCCATTAAAATATGTAATATGATGAAATAAATTACAATTTAAAGCATGTGTTAGAAACGGCAAGTGTTCAAATACGCATTTCGTCATCGCAACTTGTCAGAAACGTAACTCGACAAAAACACAATTCGGCAGACTCGTAACTGGACAGAGCTGGATTTCAGATTAGAGTCAGATATTTGGAACCCAATTGCCTTCCGGGCCATGGGGTCAAATCTATCATAATGTCCACCGTATCTTAATGTCCACTAACTTTTATATAATTGATCTATCTTAACTTAATGTACCTACATTAAATGACCTTCGAGTGCGATGCTTAATGATCACCTCATCCGAAAGCCAGCTAATGTTGTTGTCTAATAATTCTGATTTAAGGATCTACGATTACATATTTAAATTTCGTACAATCTATGATAGATTACTTTTTTAACAAGTTCCATATTAAGTATGTATAGATATGATGACAAGCGTTTAAATAGTATATATTAATTGACTGTCCATTTGCGTATCTGAAGAGTTGCATATTTGTCAAGTTGCGTATATCTGTATTAAAGTAGCGTATTTGACCACTTGCATTTCTGATGACATGCTACGAATCCATAAAATATAACATATTTTTTTTTTAGGGTAAAGAATGATAAAACTAATTAAGAAGTAAAAATTCAACACGCACGTTAAAAATATGACCATTTTTTGCAAGTAAAATAAATGGAATTATACTTAAACTATCGAATAACACTGGTGATAAAATTACAGTGAATGAAACCATTTTCTCCTCAAATATCGGCCATAAAAAGGAATCTGTTTTTCAGCAAAATGGGTCAATTGATTGCCTAGGATTACTGATACACAGAAATAAAATTTCATACTAACCGATCGAGAACGTCTCATATTAAAAGAGAAGTCAAGTCAAAAATAAGTAGTCACCTATGGAACAAACACAGACAAATGTCTAACCTAACACTCAACAACTTACGTTACCCTCGTTTTAAATATAGTGATAATTTCCTGAAATCAAATCTCATGTCTGAAGATTCCGTACAAACCCCTACGAAGATCCAGAAAAATAATTTTTCACAATGCAAAATAATTTTAAACCAAATGACAATTTACAGGAAAATTTTAGATTATTTAAGGAATTTCCGAACTAAGAATACAAATAAACAGCTGCTAAAATTTAAGCCACGCAAAAAAAAAGTGAAAAAAAATATAAATTTCAATAAAGAGAACGGAAATCATTTTTATAGGCAATCTGTTAGTAGAAATATAAAGCAATTGAAAAACTCTGACGATGTTTATGACATACTAACTGCCTCTTCAACTGTGATTACATCTAATGATTGTGAATGTTCCACTGACTCTAGCGAGGAACATATTGAGATAGTCAAAAATAAAATTGGGGAACACTTTTTTTATAGTAACATTGGCGATGATATAGTTGCCAAAGTTAATCCCGACTATTACGATGAAATAGAATCTGAGAATAATTCAAACAATGTTACAAACTCATCTACAAACTCAGTTATTTTTAAACCGAAACCTGAACTGGATCAAAAAAAAAATAAAACTACTCAAGATCTAGAGACTAAAAAGTTAGGTCAAGATGACCTCAACCATAAATCTGAAATACTTCCCAGAACAGATTACGATATGTTGTCAAAAGATATCACGGATGACTCAGAAGACAAATTTGAAAATTATGTTCTTAATAAGCAAAGTAGTTCTTTATTACAATCAAAGAACAAATGTTTCTGCAGACATGTCCCGACATTAGATTATTCATCATTCGATATCGATGACACCCCAACAGACAAAAATATTATATTGAAAAGTAATGGTACAACAGCAAAATTGCTCCCAAAAACATTATGTAGAAATAAAAAAAATGTTGATTTCTCATCTTTAATTACTGATGACAGCTCAGACAAAAACAAAAAGCTTATGAAAAATTATAAAAATGCTAGACCATTTAAGCAAATCTACTCTGAAGATTACGATACAGGTTATACAGATAAAGTAATTACATATGACGATATGAATAAAACGAAAAAAATAAGTCCTTATAATAAAGGAAATAATAAAAGTCCAAATGCTCCAATTCAAAAGTTCAACCAAACCAAAGGCAATAAATTTAATTCAGAAGGTAGTGACTATGATAAACCTGAATTTAGTTACAGAAATAAAATTAATAAATTACATGCATATACATCTGAGGAAAATCTTGAAGACGGTGGTAACAATATCAAACAAGTAATAAAATGTATAACAGGTCATCGAAATTATGAATATCAGGGTATCACAAATAGTGATGATAACATGACTAAAGAAACTGTAAAAAATAAACCAAGGCAAAAATTTAATAAACATAAATACATGGAAGCTGAAAAGAGCAGACAAAAAAACAAAATTTACGAACTTTATTCTGAAGAAAGTAATGATGAATTAATGTATAATACTAGAGAACACAGTGATAAGTATCAACAAAAAATTAAAAAAATAATGAGTAAAAAATCAAAATTATATGGTGAAAATAAAATAGATTATGATTACACTTCGGCAGATACCGATGAGTTCTCAAAAGAAAATAAAAAGTACTTGAATAATAAAACAAATACGATCCGTAAGAAACAAAGTTATACTGGAAATAGTAAAGGCCAAGGCATTATGACTTTTGATTTAAATGATAACATTGAAACTGCACCCTATTGGCATCAAACCCTAAATAATAAGGATAAAAACATAAATAAATTTAGCTATCCACAAACCAGTTACAATGATAGAAAGAATGCAAAATATGATTATAAATTTAAAAACGAGATGATTAGTTATTCCAAACCTAATAAAAATAACGATTTTGAGTTTGAGGAGGATGATGATTTACCAAATAAAACTAAAAAAAACATAAAATATAAACAAAACGAAAATAATAAATACTCACACGCTAAAAAGAAGGATCGAGTTATTATAGATTACAATAATTTTGGATCTGATGATTCCAATGAATTCTTAAATAATTATAATAAGCATAAAAAGAAAAGAGTCAAAAGAAACTATGCAAGTAACGTCAGTTCATCTGATGATTACGACGACTTTGTAGTATTTGGAGTACGGGATGGATGTAAATATAAACTTATGAATTTAGATGGAGAATATTTCAACAAAAAATCTTTAGATAATAAATGCATAGATTCATCTGAAACTGAGAATTTTGATGAATACATAACAAATAGAATGAAAAAACTAGACTGCAATTATTTTAAAAGGGAAATAAAGAGATCACAACATCATGAGCACAACAAACAAGGAACAAGATTGAGCAAATTAAATAAAAATAATTGGGAAATTAAGCCAAATCAGCATAAAAAAACGCACACATAAGCAGCATCGAATGCAAATAAACAAAAAATATTTTCGTTATATAGTTATATGTCTCCTTGGTCAAAATTTTGTATTTTGGAAACAATTTGAGTATAATTTATTATGAATGTTTGTAACATAGATATGACCTTAATAAAAACAGAAACGTTAACATAAATTTTATTTTCTTTTAAATCAGCAAAATCTAAACTCTATTCAATTTTTAGGGTTTCGTACCACAAAAAGATAAAACGGTACCTTTATAGGATCACTCCGTTATCCGTCCGTTCGTCTGTCTGTCTGTCGGTCCGTCTGTCAAGAATATTTTATTTATTATATAACGTGTAATGGTATTATCTGAAATAATATCCAAAGGTACTTGGGTCTGTAATCCCTTGGCGCAATAAAAAAGTTCTAAGTAAATGCAATCAAAAGATACAGCCATTTAAGTTCCATTTTTGTCGCATATCCTTAACGATCAAAAACGTTAAAACCTATAGGGTCCCGTTGACATAGACTCATTCTATTAACTCATTTGGCAAGAACCAAATAACCAATATCAAGTTGCACAAGTACCGACGTTATCTATAAATAGTGCAACTACCTCCCATTACGTTAATATTTATTCTAACTTATTGCTATCCCGTTACCGTAACGTACGGAACACTCACTTGGCCGGTTTTTTTAGATGTAGGTGATCGAAATCATAACTAATGTTTGCTTTCGTAAGTTTTTATTTAAATTAGGAATTAGGATAATTGAAATATTAAAATATTTCAGGATAATTGAAAAAAACATTGAAATTACACAGAATGTACTATTTGTCATAATTAAGGAAAACCATTATAATATTTATATATGTACACTATTCTCGACGAGGGAATAAAATATTTGTAGTGTTCATGACATTACAGTGCTATTATTTCTTTGAGCAGGTCCTATTGTGTATCGAAAATGTGTCGAACACTTTTCATATTTTTAAATTATGTTTTATTTATTATTATAGCTGCAAAAGGTATGTAATAATAAAATGTATACTTAGCTAAAATATACTAAAAATTCTTTTTCAGTCTGACTGGCATCCATTAGTTTCCAATCAATCTTTTAAATTTTTATTTTCAATTCTTTAATTTCCAAAAAATCTATCAATGAAGTATTAATATATTTTTTTAATGTTTTAATTTTAGGTCTTAATGGTGTCTTTTTAGTTTGTTAATTTTATATTATGTAATTTGCATGCATTTTAGTGGTTAATGACCCTGACTGCTGACACAGAGGTCGTGGGTTCGATACCCACCCAGGACAAATATTTGTGTGATGAGCACAATTATTTGTTCTTTTATTTAAGTATTATATCAGTTGTCTAGTATCCATATTAAAAGCATTAGTTTAGTTTGGGTTTTTTTACTTGAATGTCCAAACATTATTATGTCACACCCTACAATACATTTTTAAATATACAATACATATAAAAAATACATTTAAAATATAAAATAAATGCCGGATAATTTTATTATTATTATTTTATTATTGTTTAATAATGTTCATAATGATGAATATCAGTTCTTTGATAATTCAAATAAATAAAAATAAATAGATTAGCTTTTCGACGCATTATGTACTTAGTTTACCAACCTAAGTTATACAAAATAAACTTGATACTTAGTAAGTACATTATTAATTGTTCCGCGAACATCCTTAGTGTTAAAGTATTGTAAGGTCGATGTATTTGTAAATGTAATCTTTGTATTTTTATTTTGCTGTCAAATCATCATCTATTTCCTCCGACAGAGTTAATCTTTTAACCTGTGTAGAATTGATTCATAATAATGACAATAGCTCTACACCTACCTATGACAAATCATAGCTGCACTACAATAGTGCAGCTATGATATGGCGACGGCAGGTGTCTTATCCCATTGTAAATTAAAATTCTTTAAGGGCCTCTGCGTGTTGGACCTGTGTCCCCGCGTAAGTTCTTCCAAAAGGACCGGGTATACTTCTCACCTTAGAGAGAAGTATAGCCGTGAAAAAGAGACATCAATAATAATAGTTAACAACCTTTAACTTTTTATAAAATATTATTTTACAGCTGTCACACCACCAGAGTTTATAGAAGTAAGTACTTACCTACCACTAATATTTTTTTAATCTTTCAAACGTTTATGAAAGTTGTTCAAAATTGATACATCATTGATCATTTAGGGTCCTTTTCCACCTGACTGAAGATTCGTCGGGCGTATAATAACCATGGGAACGCGCTGACGGATAACGTTATTGTATGAATTTGATTATAATATAATGTAATTGATTTGTTATGGCACGTGTTAGGAAAAGCGTATGTCATAGGCCAACAAAACACCGTTTCCACGCACAAAAAACACTTGATATTAGGATAGAGACTATTATTTATTACATTATTACAAATGTGCTGGAATTCCTAACAAGAAGTTTTCCTTCCTTTAGCCTATTTATATAATTTGTCATTTGTGGATATCAGCCATGTCATTTGTCATGCAATAAACATTCCACAAAAGAAGTACTACTATTTAGAAATTTCCTCCTACAAAGAATAAATACTTGAAAATGCAGGATTAGCACAATAAGTTATCAAAGTATATAAAAAAAAAAAACTCAGTTTTTGTTAAATTTTTATATTGAGTTCACAAGCAAATTGTTGTTAATTAAGATGTGGATAACGCTGTAAGTTACGCAATAACATAATAGGTATAACTTAATATTAAGACCCTAATTTAAGAAAATTGTGTAACTGTTTGTTTTCCCGAATATGTTATTATGTTTTGTCTACCAATTAATGTTACATACCCAAAAAAATACGGATTAGAATATCACTACCCCATTTCAATCCGTGGGTCTCGTGTCGTAAAAGGCGACTAAGTGAGTAACCTTAAGCGGACAAGAGCACTGCTACAAAAGTAAAATTCGAAATAAAACCCTATACCAACCCGTCTCACCAGAAGAGAATTTAGCCTACCATACCATAGTAGGCTAAATTCTCTCCACAAAGTTTGGAGGAGACCGCCGTGTCAGCAGTGGGACGTTGGAGGGTTTTATGATGATGATACCAAAATAAGAATCCTGTAAGTACCAAAAACCGATTGTATAAATGAGTAAATTCGTTTGTCAAATAAATAAGTCGTTTTAAAGGAAAAACTATTAAGTAATTAAAATTTGATATCTATTACCTCATTTCGGAGGAATGATGCGCTTTTATAACATGCCTAAATTAGGTTATTTAATCATTAATTTTGCGGAATATAATATTATTTTACTTCCTGTATTTAGCAGTTTTAAACGTAGGAAATAATAAAAGCACCTATAGATATAATGTGCCTAAATTATGTTATTATAAAACATCATCATCATTTCAACCCACAAACGTGCTGGCTCGGGTCTCCTCTGAAAATAAAAATTTAGCCTACTATAGTACGGTAGCCAGCCGGGTTGGTATAGGGTTTGTTTCGAATTTTGCTTTTCTCGCAGTGCTCTTATCTGCATAAGATTACTTCCTTAGTCGCCTTTTACGACACCCAGGTTGAGATGGTGTAGTGACATTATATATTCTAAATCTATCACTCACTACACGTATGAGTTAACCGAACCTGCATCTGAGCAGGATCAACGTCTGTTGGGTCCACTGGTAAACACAAATGGTACTATAATATAATACCTAGATATTGTTATATTTAATGGTGCAGTCACACCAGTTACTTTTTGTGGAGCAACGCTTCCAAGTGTTAGTGGGGAACATCCGATAGGTAACAAAAAGTTATTTGTTGTTAATATATGTATGTTGCCGTATTAGGTAAAGTTGCGTCAACATGTGATAACTCGATAACATTATGCTATGCAACTCGCTGGTTACAATTTGTTACTTTATGTTATTGGCGGTATGGATGCGATCATTCAACAAAGAGTAACAAGCAGTCGCAAAAGTTGGAGACTACTACCAAAGGATAATTATTGACTGTTACCGTGGCGCAGTGGTTAAAGTGGTCGCCTCGCCACCACATTGCCGTGCTGGGTGACGTGGGTTCGATTCCCACACGAGACAAATATTTGTGTGATTCATAGATATTTGTTTCTAGTCTGGGTGTACTTTGTGTCCGTTAGTTTCATGTTTGTAAAGCTCCCCGTGACACAGGGCTTGTTCCCTAGTGCGGGCGTTGTCTTTTTAAAAAAAAAAAAAAAATAAATAACATTAAGTAACTTTCTTAAACTTTTGCGACTGCTTGTTACTCTTACGATGCAGTTTGTTGCTTCACAAAAAATAAATGCGGTCTGGATGCACCAATACATGTTTGAATGTGTATGTATTTCCTAAGTAAGTAACTCCGTTTCGAAACTAATAAAATTTATTTATTATAGGCTAGAGCTAAAGTAAATCAATGTTACCGAGACATCGTAAATACAAAATTGATTACCAATTTTACAAATGGGTATGTATTGTTCTGTTACATTTATAAAATAAAACCGTTTAAAAAGGAATCGTCTTATCATCTTCTCTTTAGAATATGTTGAGAAACAGTAATAATAATAATTATTAATAATAGATAAATAAATCATGGAATTGCTCCGAATATGAACATTCTAATTTTATTCTAATAAATTAACAATTATATTATATAATAAAAAATATTGTTTTGTCTGAATAAGCAGGTTCCGTCTCTGATGGTGATGATAACGCAGCTTAAAAGTCGAATCATATATTATATTTATCTCTGTTCTTTGTCCTGTGGTTTGTCCTTTCATACATTCGTACGTTGCCAACACACAATGGTTCAAAGTAGAGATCCTGCTCTCAGCAGTCAATGTCATTTTTGACAGCGATATCTTGTGGCGATATTGACTCTCGACATTCGAAGTCGAATGTCGAGATTGCGAGTAAGCCCTAAGATTTATTTTCAGACTGTGCAAGGATAAAGATGACTTCAATATACAAATACAGAATTTATTAAAAATTGGACGAGAATCAATGAATAAAACATTCAATCCAAACATGGAGAGTTTCGAAAAAATGATGTTTGTTGTAAACCACAAGCATTTTGGAGGTACCTACATGCCTAATTTATTTCGATTTTCAGCATTAGGTTTTATTAACATTTAAATCCAATAACTATTATTTTAATTACGACTATTATTATCTAATATAAGTACCTACGAATAATAATTGAAATAATAGTTACTTGATTTTACTATGGCTGATTTTAACAATATTCTTTCCGCGAAAAAATCCAAATTAATAATATTATACTTTTATAACCATACTCCCCAACACGCATAAAGATTGGATCGTCGCCACGCCACGTGTCGCCGCGTCGTCCCATCGGAATAAGTGAGTTCCGAACTGGACGATGCATTTATGTTTGCGATTATCCACAGGGAGTTCATCTCTGTGGGTCTGTGGATACTCGCTAGTCCGCCGGGCAATCAAGCCAAAATTGGCCTTGAGGTAATATCCTCCATGTCTATTTTGGCCACGATCACGATCATCATTATCATTGTCATTTGTTGATGTTATTACTTTATGAGGTTATACAAATAAATAAAATTGGAGTGTTTATTTGTAATATTAAATAACAGCTTTTTACTACTTACAGGCACCATTTTGAATAATACGGTACATAATATATACCAATATAACATTTTTTTATATTTTTTGTCGGTCTGTCTGTGTGTTTGCTCCGGCTAATCTTTTGAACAGTTGGAGCGACTTTGACAGGACTTTCACTTGCATATAGCTGATGAAATAAAGAGTAACTTAACCTATTTTTATTTTAGAATAATTCTATAAATTCCACGAGGACGAAGTCGCGAACACAGCTAGTAATATAAATAAAGAATATTAGATTTGTACTTTAATTATTAATATTATGTATTATTATTACAGATTATGTTACCGCCAATCATTCGTGTATAAACATAACGAGATGCAATATCCACTATATTGGTGGTACACAACCTAGCAGTAGCAATAATGTACCAAATAAGAATACAAAAAGAAATAAATTGCTGAAAATGCTTTTTCACCCTGACAAAAAAGCACACGTAAGTTTGACTATTTAATGGGTTAGTTTTTGTAATTTTGATTATATTTTAAATATAGTCGACAATAAACTTGTTTTACCACCCTTAGTATAAAAGTCGTTTGTATATCACAAAACAATAATGTCTATTATTGCTTGCAAGTGACATCCCCACCTATTCCGTATCTCAGTTGACAACTCAAAGTGAAACTATAGTTGCCAACGATTAGCTGTTAAACGAATAATTTCGTATTCGCTAACATCAATGTCCAACCGAGATAATGTCATCTTGGTGATAGCCACTCCATAGACACCGGTGTATATCGTCTTCCTACATTTAATTACTATAAATTGGTATTCTGTAGGCAAAGTGGATATCGAATTTAATGGCACCGTGGATGTCAAATGATTTTTGAAAGCCACTACTATAGAGCAGTGTTTTGGTGATGATCACTATTAACCGACCAAATCATATTGTGTGTCAAATTTAATGGAACGTAGTAATAAGATAGTAGTTTGAATTTTATAGTATTATACCAAATCGATGAGTAAACAAAAAGTTTTTACTTATTTTTTACATTAACTTAATCTATACAGACGAAATTATTTGAGGATGAACATTAATAAAATAGATAATAAAAGACATAAAGATACATACATAATGCAGTAGACTTAATGAACAAATAAATGGCCTTTAATTTTTTTTATTAGTTTCATGAATCTATTATTTTCTAATTTGGTACTTGCGTAATTAATTCTTTCTAAGTATAATATATCGCATGTACTTAGGTACCTATATATTTTATACGTAGGTATCTATAGAATTTTTTATTAAAATATTTTTATTTTGTAGTATGTACTAAACTTCATAACTTTTTTATGAAGTATAAGTTACTACAAAATTATAAAATGCGCCAACTAGGTATATGTTTCATCTGTGTATAATTCTAGAATTATATTAACTAATAATGTACGTATCATTATTTGTGCAAAGATAAAATAAATAAACAAAAAAAGGTTATATACAATGTACATATTATTTAACCTTTTTTTTTAATTAGGTACCATGAATTTCAAATCGCCGCCATATTGTGAAATGTCTCTTCTGACAATTTTCTCAGCGCTTTGTTTTAAAATTTCCCAATATTTTTGAATTAATAGTCCAGTAACAAATCAAAGAATATGTTTTAATAGTATTGATTTTATGTGAAACAATCAAAATGGAGGCTATTCAATCTAATTGTTAATTTAAACTTACCTACTTATTATCAACTTTTAAATACTCAATTTCATCATCAAATAAAGTTTATTTAAAAAAATAAATGTAAAGTTTCGAAATATTGTTACTTAAATACCCACCGATATTGCTACAGGGACTTAGCTTCGCACGTTGAACGCCGAGATTCCAGCCACAATAGAAAATCTATGGTTTGGGGGATACCGGTGACCCACATGGCGCTCAAAGACTTAAATTATTATTGTTGAATTTTAATGGATTACTAAAAAATCATTCACATGTCTAATAATGTTTCCCATAATTTACATATAATAAATATATAATATCCTCCTCTCTCCTACTTTGCTGTGCCCGACAGGGTCCACAATGATCTAATTACTTTAATTTAATTTTACCATCTAAGTCTACATTTGTGGAATGCAAATAAATATTGAGTATTGAGTATAGGGAGATATTTCTATCTGACATCACTAGAAGCATAGTTAATTCCTGTATTAAACTAGAGGTGTCAAGTAAGTTTATATAAGCTACTGATAGGCACTCTGACGTTATGAGATACGGATTACCAATCAAAGTTCGGTGGACAACCAAAAATCGTTGAGCACTGGAGCTGTCAAAGATACGGAATAGGGCGGAACAGTACAGTGACAGTTGTCATCAATACCGTGACGTCAACATTAATAATGAGTCTTATTGACTTTTAATTTTGATGCATTTTTTGTTAAAAGTGGTAAAGCATGTATATAGTCGACTACACATAAAACAGCACAGTACTTGACTTTCTAATGCATGTATGGTCTATAGATGTATAATCCATAGACCGTAGGTTTTATAATTTTATTATTATCATCGACATAATATAATTAACCTCCTGTTAAGTTGATAAGTAAGTAAGTATAGGTATATCATTTTGAATGAGTTCCAAATAAAATAATTTAATAGTATGAGTTCTAAAATACGTAGTACCTACTTTAGCTACTTTGATTGCTATTGGCAATGGCTAAAATTGGTCCTTTGTCTTTAGTTTTGTACTGATAACTTATATGATGATAGATCATGAAAATAGTAACTTTATTTCAATATTTTTTTTCTTTATACAATAAACCTACGGTCATGTAGAGGTATTCTCATGGTTGTTTTGGGTTCAAAGAGGTAAAATTATAGTATGTACTTACGAGTTATTTGGAACCTGGTTGTAAATACTATCTAAATAAGAATTATACGTATAATAAGTATCTTTGAATAATATTATTAGGGGAGGGTGGGGGGGCTAGACAAGTGGCATTCTATTCGATCTATCTATTCGGTCAATGATCTATTCTAGCGACATGTCATATTAGTACATTGATCACGTGACATAGGTATTGGTTGCTCTAATCAAGTGGTTAGTGACCCTGACTGCTAAGCCGGAGGTCCGTGGGTTCGATCCCCACCCAGGACAAATCTTTGTGTGATGAGCATGAAGCTTTGTTATGTGTTTGGGTGTAATTTATCTATAATATGTATGTATTTACAAAAATAAATGTATTTACGTTGGGCTGATATTTCCATGTTTTCAGTGGTTAAGTGGTCCAGCTTAGTGATATTTTTCTAGATCATCACGCAACGTTTTACGTAGTTTGCCACGAAAAACTTAATTAAACTTCCATGATAAAAAAAATATTTTAATATGCCTGTTTTATTACTTTCTAGCTCACAGAAAATTGTGGCAATGCCAAAAAAATAAAAGCATGTGTTAAAAAGGATTCATTGAGTTGCGACAATGAAGGCTTCAGAATTTTGATAAATGACTTGTACGACCACATAATGAAAGATTGTGATAACTTGCCTACTGCTACTACTGCAAGACCTAAAAATGGGGTGAGTAACTTGTAAACGAGAAATTTGGATTCATAACATTAGACATGTATCAGATAATACCCGCCACATCTATGTATAAGGGGTGTTTCCGTCCTCTACCCATATTTTCAACCCACAAACTGGAATTGATAATACTTTTTCCGGTCTCTACCCTCTACAATTTTTTTTTCCGTTTTCTACCCCGTAGTATTTTGTAATGTTACCAGTATAATGTGTATCTATGGTACCTGTAAACCAAAACTATACACTGTGCACCCATTTTTCTAAGCCCCCATGATTTCTTAGCCGTCAGATTAAAGTTATTCATCGATTAAAATATAACCCGACTGACTATACTTACATGTAAAACAATAGAACTAGTTTATTATTTGGATAAATTTTATTATATCTATAACGGCTCTAAAACCGAGTATAGATATGATATACTTATTATAACATAAACAAATTAAAAAAGACAGTTGACCCATAGACCTAGGATCCGCGCGCTACCGCAGAAGACAAACATAGCGCGGAAACGAGAGGTCAAATTTATATGCACGCTGTAAAAGAGTGAAAGAGATGAAAGATAAAATGGGATGTGCCAATATTTTTTCAATTAGGGGGCCATAGCGGCTCGCGTGTTTTACTGTCAACTCTTATTTTGCTAAAATATTTACAAATCGTGCAATAAATTGCTTAAAAGGTGTGCCAGTATCATGGTGGTCTGTTCCGTAACCAATTGTGACGTGACAAGAAGGAATAACCCAGAGAAATTTCACGTTTCTTAGGTAAATACAAAAATCTAATGAATTTTTGCAAACCTTATTTTGTGAAATTGGTGCTTTTAACTGAGCAAAAACCTATTTTGTTGGACGTATTTAGGCTTCTTCTTCGTTATGTTGATAATATTTTATGTATATACGATATATTAAAGCTTTTTTCGTGTAAAATAGGAAAATGTTTGTTTACGATAGGGCTTGATGAAATGATGACGTCATGGGTATCGATAAAAGTCGATAGTATTTTTAAAACTGTAATTATTCCGTCAATTCTTTAAATCATCGTAATATGTGCGTTAACGCCTTAAGGTAACCACTATTGTAATTGAGTGAAGCACACTAACTTATTTACATCTCTCTATGTTTTTAATACCTATTTTTAAAGTAGTTGTTTCTCACAAATTCAGTAGGTAGTACTTAAAATATAAGCTTAGTGAGTCAGGTGAGCCATTAAGTTAGTGATATTTTTGTCTTTTATTTTAGGTTTCCAACGAAAACAGCGTCACGTGACAAATGGATACGTATTATAAATAGACCAGACTGGACCTCAAAAAAATATTCAACTACTTACATATATATAAAACATTAGTTAAAGCTTTCCTCGATAAATGGGCTAACCAACCCAAAGATTTGCTGTATTTTCACAATTATTTGTTATATAAATGTTTTCCGAATATAAAGATAAAAAAAAAAATTATGTTATACAACGTGTTTAAATATCCTGTGATTGTAAACCATCCAATAAATTTTCTATCATTAAGTACAGCTATATAGAATATAATCGATCAGATAATATATTGTTCTAGTTCATCATGACATTGACCATAAAAAACTTAGGCAGTAAGGTTTATGGCCTGCTTTCTTACTCTTCAGCAGCCCATTAAGCCCCAATGCTGGGCTCGGGTCTCATCTCGAGAGCTGAGAGGGTTTAGGCCATAATCCACTTACGCTGGCCTAGTGCGGGTTGGTGGATCAGACATACACATAGAATTGCTTCTAGGGTAGATATGTGGGTTTCCTCACGATGTTTCCCTTTACCGTCAGCAGATGGTAAGTCACTTGACTAGTACATATAAATTCCACAAAGTGGAATGCACATTGGTACTGCCGCCGCGTTGGGTTCGAACTAGGACCGCGTAATTTGCACGCAGGTTCCTTATTCATTCAGCTACTATCGTTTCTTTTTTGCTTTCTTACTATGGCTATATATATATATGGTAGGTATCCTAGTCTTAAAACTAAAAGATAGCGATTTGGAAAAAAAAAATTTCCTAACAGCACAATTTTACCTGATAGCATGAAAAGTTAACTTGTTGTAAATGCTTCTTAAAACAAATTGTTGCGACATTATTCAAGAGTTCAAGACGCTCAATTACACACCGAATTCATAAGCTCGATAATCCCAAGTGCAGAATATCGATAGTGCACAACAGTCCGTTGCAATCACTATTTTTAACTCACACATTGACAATCACTCAATTGTGTTTTGGTCTCGCCTATAATCTGACATTGTTTATCTTGTACATACTAAATCTATGAGTTGACCTGTCCTTTCTTCTCCAATATGGCCGTGAATCGTTTTTCTAGTGCTTTCCCTTCCAAAAAGTTCCCTTTTTAGTCACCGCACCGCTTTACAAGGAATTTATATATCTTTAAGATAATTATATACTTACCTACATACGTTTCTTTCCGCATAATAAAATAAATTTGTTTTGTCAACCTTCTTTGATTCATTCTCTCCACATTTCCAAACCAGCATAACATTTGAAGTCCTTTCTCTATTCGCGTTACATCCTCTTTATTTATCAGTTTTTATTAGGTATTATGATAATTTTTCTATTTTGTTTAGTTAGTAGGTACTTAATTTTATTTGTATAACTTATTTTTTATCTTTATTTATGCGTAGGTAGGTATTTTCCCTAGTCAATATTAATATATTACAGCATAACACATAAAACTATAGGTTTGTATGATAATAAATTACATTCAAACAATAAAATGACTATTAAACATACCTATTTCTCATTGCAGCATGGCCGCGGCGGTGCTGCAGGCTCTGCAGCAGCATCTACAACAATTATAATTGTCTTATTCATTTTATTATCCAATGCTTCGATGTTTTGAAATCATATTCTTATAAGTATATCAATCAAATCATCATTTCGCATCAACAAAGGTACAGCTGTAAGCTAGAAAGCATGAAAAAATTTAGGTATGTGTATAATAAAGTGAATAAATGTCACCTATTTATACGCGCTTTTTACACTTTTTGCAATTCTGACGTCATCACTATGTAATAACTTTTTATTGCTAATTTTAATAAACCAACTTGTATAAAGACATTTTATTTATTTTTTAATTTTTTTTTCGTAAAAAGTATTTTTTTTAAATAACTGACCAAAACAAGACCCGGCAAACTATAGACCTATAGGACCTGTTAAACATTTTCTCAAAAATGCTAGAAACAATACTGAACAAAGGCCTGACCTCTTTCCTCGAGACTCACAATTACTCACAAATTGATATCCAGCAAACAATTTGTATTTAGACAGGGCAAATCTACAGAGGAAATGAGCCTATTAACAAATCTATTATCAACCTACTTAGTTATGTCCATGATGGCATCAAATTTTTTATACCTTGCTAAGCCAGCAGAATGGGAATTGGACCTTGCAAGAGCTTTCGATACAGTGACAGTGTGTCGAAAGCTCTTGCAAGGTCTAACACTCCTAAGCATTTTTCTTTGATAAGAGGCCTACCATTGAAATGGTTTGAGTCGTACCTAAACAACCGTCGCCAAAAAGAGAAAGTGGGATAACAAAATATAAGCTGTAGCTACGACATAACCTTTGGAGTACCACAATCCTACAATGCGGGCGCTCTACCCTCTATCTCGAACAGGATTCAAGACATAGAATACATACAAATAACATAAACCCATAGGAAACGATATATTTACAATAAATCGACTTTTTTACCTTTTACCTTGGAATATCTGTAGTCGCGCACACCCTACGATACGTAGGTTTTTACAAGTTTATAGCTGACTATCTCTTTTTCCAAGGTGAGACCCCTAATTTTGTAGATGATAGACATTCTGTTGTTTAGAATTTAGCGTAAAATTTAAATTTAGAGAGCAGCACTGACAGCGCGGCGGGGTATCCATGGCGTAAAATAAATTTAATAATAAAGGCCGGGCCTTCTCAGTCAGCGTTGCCAACTCTACGTCTTTTTACGTAAATCTATGTATTTTAGGCCTTTCCAGCAAACTACGAACTTCAGTTCCAGAAACTACGTATTTTCTTTCAATTTGTACAAAACAAATTTGCAAAATAACATAACTCATCATGCTGGAGTAGCATTATTTTCCGTTACATAACTTAAAATAGAGCGGCCCTGTCTGCGGAACTATACCTATTAAATGTGGCGCGGACTCTAGTTAATTTCTGACAGGTGCTGTAAATGCTGTCTCTTTCATAATAAAAAGATAAAAAGAAATGTTTTGTCGCGCCATATCCCCTCTATTGTCTCTAAACACCATAAAAAAAAATTTCAAATAAAAAAAAAGAAAAGACCTTCTTTTTAGGGTATACCTTCATCACCTAAGATAATTATATGTCATATATTATACCTTCCTGGCTTCATTATGAGTTTACCTGTTTATTGGTATGAATATAAAAGGAATTAAATCTGACTTGACCTCGCAGTGGTGTAATAAGTTTTTATTTTCCTGTTTTATGATAATTTTCCTTCATATAACCTAAACACTTTATCACAATACACTAAATTTACACATCGTTTCACCAAAAAGACACTGTCATTACCGATAACACACATGCGTAGACATTTTTATTATAATACATTTCATTTCCTAAGAAACAATTACCAACAAAAACAGGTATTATTTACGCGAAACCAAAATTCCCGCGTAATGGCCGCCGCCGACCAGCGCGCGGTCCCTGAGCTACGTAGCTTTTTTATTTATTATTAATTAACGGCCATAGACACAAGTCCTTTAAGCAAGTTCTTTCAAAAGAAAAATTAAACTTTTTCAATTAAATTTTATAAAACAAAAAGGCACATTAAATGTGATCAAATCGAGAAGAAAATAGCAAATCCTTCAACAACCAGTTTTCTTTACATAGAATACACAGTAAATATTAATTGATTATTAATAGGATTTGTCAATAATAACATCCTTTTTACTCATAGAGACTGATTCTTTACACCACTTTTGAGTATGAGGCTTATTACTTGATGATATGTTTCTTCAATATTGCCACAAAACGACATTTTAGTGCAATCAATCAACATCTTTACTTGCTTAGAGAATATTCTATTTTTATACTTCATTTCAATTATTATACTTCACTACATTGACTATTCAACTATTCATAGCCAGAACATTAATAGTGAATTATAACTCAGTAACTATTCATTTAACTTTTAGATAGAAAGAACAAATAGAGCTAAAATATTTAAAAAAAAAAACCGGTTAAGAGCATGTCGGATCATGCTCAACGTAGGGTTCCGAAGCAAAATAGCTACGATGTTCTCTAGTATTTGAAAATAATCCAACTGATTTTAATAAAATTTCATGAGTATGTTAAATTGTCTTAGCTTGAAAGATTGGATCATTTCGAGAGGAGGAGACATAGCTGGCGCTGTTGGTAGGATAACGACCATATACAGAGTGGAATTTTGGTTTTGTTCTTATTTATTTCAACACATTTGTTATATAATTCAATCCTTATAATTGAACCTATAGATCTATGCCATAAAAGTACAGGGTGTTATTTTTTTAAATTTTAGATAAGTAAGTTTTTTTCAATTGCTGAGTAAGCAAATTTATATATTATTATTTACTTGATATTTTGTTTTTAAATGCAAGTCTTTACCCGTTATAAACAAGCAACTACTTTATCTTTGTCACTATAAAGGATTAATGCTAAGGATTTTGTATTTGGTACAAAATTATTCAATACCCAAGTTCAACGACTATTACTGCTAAACTAATAAAGTTATCTTAACCGCTGTAATTTTAATTTAAAGTTAATGAAATGCACTATCATCATGAATTTTTCCAGATTTTTCAAGCCAGCAGTTTAGCTTTTAGAGGAGGGGGACGCCCTACTGGAACAAAAATTTGCTCTTTAAAGTTTAATATTTCGTAAATGGACCATTAAATCGAAAAATAATGGTAGTAACCCCAAGTCATTTTAGAAGACCTATTCAACGATACCCCACACGATGAGGTACACGACAAAAAAACATATTCATCCCCACTTCACATGTATCGGAGCTACCCTAAAGAAAAATATTTTCCAAAATTTTATTTTACCACTTTGTGTCGTAATTGATATACACACTTCTACAAAAGTACAGCTTTCTAGTACTAACGGTCTCTAAGCGAAACTTCGGACAGACAGACAGACAGACGGACATAACGAAACTATAAATATATAGGAAAAGGAGCTAAATCATATTTTTTGAAGCTGAAATGTTGAAAAATTGGCAACACTGTACCTAACTGTCGCTCGCTCGCTGCGAGAAAATAAAATTAGAGTGTCTGTTTGTAATATTAAAATAAACGCGTTTTACTACATGCATATATATGAATGTTTACAAAAATAACGTTTTTTTTAATTTTTCCTGTCTGTTTGTTCCGGCTAATCTCTGGAACCGTGGCGGAAATAATAATATCGGTGAATTTAGAATTTTACCGTTTGAATACAATGTCAATACGTAATAGTATTATTATTAGCCAAATTAGGTTTATGGATAAAAATAAGCCAGCTAGTCTAGCTACTTATGTGTATTTGAAATTATAAACAAGAACATTTACCATAAAAACATTACGAAAGACGGCGGCCATTCCGATAAAATTAGTGCAATATAAAAGTTTCGCCTCTTTTTCACAGATTCTACGCTTATTTATCAGTAATTCTATATAAATTTATTTTAAGATTAATCACCGTTTTCTTTTGGAATTTACTTTAGAATGTTTCACATTCACATCGATGTATTTCAAAATTCGCGCCGCCGCCTTGTCATCAAATGACACATGACTTTTATTGTTTATATTTTTTACCCGACTGCCAAAAAAGGGGAAATGTTTTTTCATTATGAATAGAGGTTTTACTATTGAAATGTAAAACTTGTGATGTGTATGTATATATATATATATATAGATATATATGTAAAACTAATGATTTCGTACTTTTTACACACTTTTCACCTAATTCTAAAAACTTCCTCAATTCACTCAGTTATAAAATACGTAGATCTACGAACTTTTCATATGCAAATTTTACTAAATCTACGTAATTTTCTCATCGGACCTACGCCTTTTTCAAAACCCGAGCTGGCAACACTGTTTTCAGTTCTCTATTGTCAATTGTCATTTTCATTGTCATTCATAATCATTTTCTCAGCTTCAGCTCCCCTCCGTATAGTGTATACCTAATCTATGTTCAGCTCACCTCAGTCAGTAATCAGTTCTTACCACGTTCTTACTCAATCCGTTTGTTTTTGCTCGTTCCGCCGTGTTGTTTGCCGTCCCGTGAAGTTCTCGTGTTGTGGTGGTGTTGAAGTGTTTTCAATAGTTTTTGTGCCAACGTAGTAATAACTCATAACAAAATGACTTGGATGTATATCACCCTAACCTGTCTAATAAGTAAGTTTATTGAGAATTGTCTAGGGGCTTCAATTTTAGCTTTACACCGGTAATATTAACATAAATCGATAAATAAAATTAAAGCACACAGGTTTAAACGTTGGATTGTTATTACTTGAACCTGTTTGAATTTTATTTTTATCGATCGACGTTTACGTAAGTATTTACAATTTCTGTTTAAACACTCTCTTTTTGAGTAAAGTGTCGGTAATTAGATAGTTAGAAAAATATTTTGTGATCCATATTGACAACTGGATTGAGATAAGTACCAGTATAATGAGGGTATACAGTCTATTATATTAAACTTCGAACAATATTGTTTGCGTTGTTATTTTTTTTAGTTATGCACTTATAAGATTATTATCAATGACTCATCATCATCTACCCACTAGGTATACCTAGTCTGTTTCTTTGCAAGACCTTTTTAATTTCAATTGTCATTTAAAATAATGAAAGATACTAGAATAACCATTTCACATAAAAATTAACATTATTCACCTATTTCTATTAAAATGGTAATAGTATTTACATTTTTGAAACAGTTATAATAATAAATAGACCTACCAAGCGTTTACTTAACATCTAAAGATAAACAGAGTAAACAGACATTCCACTATGGCTCAGACCAACAAAAAACCTATTTTGTTGGTCTGAATATGGAGTATGGTTTCTCTTGGTCTTGGTCTTCTCACAAAGAGTGTAGGTATTTTAGCCTACTCATACCATACCCAAGACTTACCTACAACACTGTTCTAGTAAATAAGCATAAATTTTAGATCAACTAATAAGCCCAAGTCTATTCATAATGATAATCTTCTGTAATTCATTCTTGTATCAGTCTCAGAAAAACTCATACTGTGTCTAGTATATTAATCCATTAGTGTCTTATTTAATCCACAATCTAAAATAGACATCCTTCTTTATTTATAAAAAGATACTCTGATAATCTTTTTACACATTGATTAAGTATTTATTGACCTATTTCTATTGGTGAGACTAGAACTTACATTTCCAAAGATCTACCAAGATTGTTTACAAAATAAAACATCTAAGGATAAACTATACTGATGCAGAAAACAATGTAGAATATTTGTAAACAAATCACTTTGAAATTCTGATATCAGTGGCATTATGTAGTTATAAATTCTTATTATAAACATTTCAAAATAATCCACAAGTTTTTTTTTATTAATTTAAGGTTTAGGTTAGGTTTTACAAAAACTAGGTTGTTAAATTTGGTTCATACAAATTACAGATTGCTCAAAATAGGTGTTCAACAACAAGTTTATTTTTTTACCTAAATTATTAGTCTGACATACATAATGCCAACATTTTTTAGGGGGCAGTAATCATCGTTCAGTAATCAATACTTGTAATAAATAATTTATTGTTAATCCCTGCAATATATTTCATATATTATACCTACTAATATTAAGTTGAACTACTGGTTTGAAAAAAATAATTGTAGAGTTGGTTAGCACTTTTATTGAGGAAGGCTTTAAGATATGTATAAAATCACACTACGACGAACAGAGCCACAGGAGAGAAGTTCCGGGCATCAGCTAGTCTTTTGTAATTCTCTCACTTATAGTTTATTAGGTATGGCTTTTAAAGTGACCTTGACAGAAGGGGCCAGGTTGATTTTTTAATTTTTATTTAATTATTTATTTCATGTTCGGTTCTAACATTTATGATATGAATTTGTTTCAGGTGTTGTATTAGCTCAGAATGAAGGTTCATTATTGGACAAATCTGTAACATTGCCACCGGAACTACAGGGAAAATTCAATGAGTCTGTAATTGAAGATGTTAAAGCCAAATATATTGAACAGTTCAAGAAGAAATGTGAGAAAAATGGCCATCCTGAAGTATTTGATAGTATACAGGTTGGTTTTATTTTCTACCTTTTTTTCTACTGCTTAAATCATCAACAATCTAAATCTCACTGCTACACAGATCTCCTTTGCAACAAGAGAATATTTAGCCTTATGTTACCTTACTGGTTAGATGGGTTGGTACATACATACATACATATAGATCAAGTCTCTTTCCCAACAGAGGGGTAGGCAAAGACTATTTCCTTCCACTTGCTGCTGGGTTGGTTCAGCATATATTTCAGTATTCTTTCTGTTACATTATTTGAAAACAAGTGACAACATATTTTATTCAAACTCATCAAAGATATAATAAATACATATAGGCACCATATACATTATAACATACCATTTAGACTGGCCTGCTAAACCGGAGGTTGTGGGTTCGATCCCCACCCAGGACAAATTTTGTGTGATGACCATAAAGATTTGTTCTGTGTCTGGGTGTAATTTATCTATAATATGTATGTATTTACAAAAAAAAACATAGTATTTAAGTAGTATATCAGTTGTTTAGTACTCATACCACAAGCAAATATAATTGCTTAATTTGGGACTAGATGGCGCTGTGTGAATGTGGTAGAATATTAATTAGGTGACGCCTATGTCCAGCAGTTACAGTACTTACAAACTTTGCAACAATAATACATGCCCATTAGTTAATAGTAATGAACTGAGATAAGATATAGGTTTTATTATTCTTTATATTTTGTTATCAAAGGCATTTTGTTATCTAGGACTGTATTTATCACTCATTTGGGATAATGGCAGCTGTCTTATATCGAAACTTATTTATTTTTAGCAGGGCACAGCTGTCTACTACTTTCTCTGTTGTACTTCTATGCGTCATATGATTATATTTAGACCCTAATGCGTTCCTCAATAAATATGCAAAAACATTTTTCTAAGTAACATTTAAAGGAAACAGTCTCAACCTACCCCTCTGTTGGGAAAGAGGCGTGATCTATATAGGTACATACATTATTGTGTACCAGTCTGATCTAGAAAAATACATATATTTTGACTATTCTTCTTCATTGAATGATAAGTGTGTCAAATGTCCTGTCTGAAACTGATACAACAGACTTGAATCGACACTCCATAATGTTCTTTAATGGACCTTGTACATCAGACGTTCCTAGTATACGCGACGCTCCTCATATACTTTATATACCAGGTATTATTACAATTGACCGTCTAAATTGAAACAGTTCAGCTATTAAATCATATCCAGACCAGAGGATGTCCACTTAAACCAATATTCAGCAATAATACATAAAGATAGCTAAGTATCTATAGGTTATCGGTATAAACATACAGTACATACAGCTATCGTGTTTATGTACAAACATATCTATATAATTCATGGACTAGGCTACTGCAACGGCATATTTATTCCAATCGGCTTTAATTTTATTCAATTACGTAAGCCCTGGGGAATAAATAACGCATTGTTAGCACTGTTATTGTTATAGGTAAGTAGGTAGGTACATACCCTGTGCAAATAACGCCCAGTGATCATTTGCATCTTAATTTTCAAAATCTTCGGTGTTTACAGACAATTAATATAGCTATTCAAATAAGCAACCAACCGGTATTTTAACTGACCTTCCATGACTTGACGCGGTTCAAAGTACAGACAATTTACAAGCACCAATAAACGACAACAAAAAAAACAATGAAATATAATTTCCAAGTTTAATTTAAACATTTGAAGATAAATGATGTCATTGTAATGAACAACTTCATCAATGACGCCTGGCTTAGAAAATGTATATGTTACACATATTCCAATATTACAAAGCTGTTTCGCATGTTACGTACAGAAACATGCTTCTGTTAGCACAATCTACCATCGTATACGTACCATACGTTAAAAATACGAGCATCCATGATTATATTATTATCAGTTTTAATTGTATGTTTTAACAAATAGGATGAGTCCTCAAGCAAGATCTTCTTTTGTGATTCCCCAAAAAAATGCTTATTTTTAGTTTTAGGTCAGTATTCCATTAAGCGTGCGGTTTGTTGAACGGTGGTTGAACGCGCCAACTCGGAAACTGGTCCAACAATAAAAGATTTTTTCAATTCAAACCTAGTTCCTGAGATTAGCGCGAAACAAATTCTTCACCTTTTTATTATTCATCATCATCATTTTCAACCCACAAACGTCCCACTGCTGGGCACGGGTCTCATCCAAAGAATGTGGAGAGAATTTAGCCTACTATACCACGCTGGCCAGACTGGATGGTATAGGGTTTGTTTCAAATTTTCCTTTTTTTGCAGTGCTCTTGTCCGCTTTGTGGCCATTTACGACACCCATGGGTTGAAATGGGGGTAGTGATATTATGTATTCTTTACTTCCAGACCAACAATCTTTACTACTAATAGTCTTAACACGCGATGTAAGGTGACAGGTGGATTGTATTATAACTAATCCTAAGCTTAATCTAATCTTACTAGGTACATACTTATATCCTTCAGTTAATCATGAAAGGCTCGTATAAATGAGTACTTACCGATCGATCCAATAAATAAAAAAAACCCGTTAAGGGCATGTCGGACCATGCTCAATATAGGGTCAATAATAGGGTTCAGCAGCAAAAAAGCGTGTCAATTCAAAAAATAAACATTCGCTTACGTCTTTTTTAGAAGCGTCTTTCTTTGAGAAGCGCAATTTTTCGGCAATTACTCAAAAACAGTACATGTATGTATTCGATTATGTTCAAAATAATTTTGGTTGGAAGTACTTATTAAGTCATTAAACGCCATGTTGGAAACCGTTGTCCGACAAACAATTAAATTTCCATTGTGTCTGCAGTCTGGCGTTCAGTGTGTTAAAAGCGTTATTTTGTGTTTTTTTTAGATTTTTAGGTTTAACGTTAACCTATAATTTTAGTATAGATACTTACTTTAAATTAACTTTGTAGATGTAAGGATACTTACACGCTACCTATAACAAATTTAATATAACCTAAAGATAGCTATGTATACATGTGTCAAAAATCGTGAGAAAAACTTAATCGCCATTGCTGAAGATGACGATATTTTACCATGTCATAATAATATCACGACGTTTTTGACAATATTCCGATTTTTGTAATTCTACCTAGATACTCGTTAGAATTACAACATTAAATGACTAAAGAGAGCTTTGAATATCATCATCATCATGATCACATCAGCCCAACGACGTCCATGCTGAACATAGGTCTCACCTAATTTACACCACTGCGAACGGTCCTGTGCCGCCTGCAACCAACGGCGTTGAATAAATGGTTGCTGGAAACTGCACATTTATGGATTTATAGAAGGTATCTTAGAGAAAAGAACTCTGTGAACAGTAGGTAGGTTCCTAGAGATGACGAACCTTTATTGATCTACATATTGTACATACGTACGTGCACCTAAGATGTAATGAAATTGCTTCGCGTGAAGTGAAGAAGGCCGATTCATATGAGTATCAGAAACTGAAAAGTATTTAGGTGAAAAAGTAAATTGTGCCGTATCCAAAAATATCTTGTCGCGGGATCAATGACTTGCATGCCAACGGGTGCCAACGGCGCAATCCTTCGCCCTTATAGCTTGGCAAACAAGTCAAGAAACTGAACTCAAGTTTATAACGAACAAATTTAAAAAATTAAAAATATTTATTACCAGAAAAAAAATACAATGGTCTTTTCCGTTGGCCCCACACTAGGCAAGCCTGTCCTGTGGGTACCGTCACGATTACATTGTACGTTTAGGCACATTGCTCGGTCGACATCATTAAGATTTTAATATAACAATTTATAAACTACAGAACTAACTTAATCATAATTTAAAAACTACAGAACTAAACATTCTACACTTTTCTATTATATCATTAAGAAGAAACAAGGTAGGCAGGGTTTAGGTATTGTCTTGTCTGGTTGACTGAGACATTTTATGTTATGCATGTAAGGAGACAAACATATTTAATTTAGTTTTCGACATTCTATTATTTGCATAAAATCATTAGAAAGTGTATAGAAATCAATAAAACTATACGGAGGTCTGGCAGAGAAGTGATTTGTGAAGTTAAACAGTCTTGAAGAAAATGAAGGGAAATCTATACTTTCGGATATCAACCATTTCTACTAAAGAACCGGTGATATGGCAGGTAGGTTAATGATAGGATATAAATCATAGCCTAATCATTTATTATAATAATATGTTAGAAAAGTTACCCCGTAACTCTTGTATAAGAAAGAAGCGGATTATTTTACAATAAAAATCCAACACACTGGTTAAGTTTATACTGATCCCATGTGTTTGATTTTTTACTGTACAATAATCCGCTTCTTTCATATAAACATACTTAGCCTCTCTATATATGTTGAAACTTGCGCTGTTGGATGTATGTTAGGTATAGTAAATAAATTTTCCTTAGATTTTTGTTCCTTTGTAGTACTTAATGCAATAAGAAAATCGTTGTTATAAGAAGCAGCTAAGCGTGCATTCCAAGTTGTCACTGCAGATTGCAGACGCGTAGAAAAAAACTTGTAAACACGTAATAAAAATAGAAAAATAGAGAAAACTTACTCTAAATCATAATAAACGCCTGAATCATTGCAGACAAGGCTGATTTTAATTTGAAGACATTGATATAGAGGGTGTTAATGTTAATCAGTGAAAAAATATTTAAAAGAAACAAGGTAAAGCGACGGTGCCCAGGGGGGGTTTATTGGGTATTCCGGTCCGTTGGGATTTTTTGGGTATCCTTGGGCCGGCGAGTCCCATATAACCGTCTCGTGTCCCCGGGGTATGCGCAACGCATTTCCCCTCTTTAAAAAAAAAATAGATTCCCTTTGTTTAATAGTTCGCGGTAAAAATGACGGCCCGCTCAGACCCATCGTTTGTTCTGGGCCTTTTGCAAAACAGACAAGTAGAATTATTTTATGAATAGGTCTCTATTCATAAAATAATTATAAGGTCATTAATATCCAATATCACCTACCTACCTATTGTTTCAAAACAGAACAATTAATTTCAAAAACAAAATAACATTTTTGAACTGACCTGTTTTATTACTTATAACCAATTAATATTAAGTTGTAGCATTCAAATGTCCATACGGAAGATTGAATGTAATTGATACGTAGATAGGAAAGTATTTGTACCTATTAGGTACAGACCTACTATTTGGGCAGTTTATATCACTGTTTCCTATGTTTATTACACGACTGCCCATAAAATGAAGTGTTATGTTTTCAGGATGCATGTGTTTCTTTTTGTGCGTTTCTTTAGGAGTGGTTAGGTCATGCTGTTTGAGGATGTAGCATCATTGATATGGCTAATACGATGGTAGATATGCCCATGAGCATACAGCACATTATATGTATTTAATCTGTATTTGATAAGTAGGTAGATTGATTCATATTTTAGGGATTATGATTCATAGAAACTTACGCCATTATAATATGAGACTTTTATTTCGCAATTATTCAATTTTCAATACAACTTGCAATGATGTCGTTTATTCAGTGACTGTTTTAACAGTTAGGTCTAAACATTAGGAAGGTACCTGGATCGGCAATCGTCTGTCACCTTTTTTTTTTTACTTGGGGAAATGCCTGACGCATACCCCTCGGTCTTGGGGAAAGAACCGAGGGGTTATGTGGGGCTCGCACCCACTAAAACCCCAAGGTGTTCCTCTCGTCGCGCTCTGCTGTGGTCACGGGAGCGCAGGAACATTCGTCCGCGACAATACGTCAACTAAAATACCAGCCGCTAAATTTGTTATTAATGATTAATAGGTATAATAATGTAATTATTGTTTGTTAAAAAGCAAAAACCACGAAATATGACACTAAATTGTGACGGTGCCAATCCTCTGTATGAACCCTCTTAAGGAATACGAGTAAAAATTATAAATTTAGACATTAATAAAATACAATTGTGAAATTAGTTATAATACTAATTTCACAATTCTATTTTATTTATTTTTAATATAATTTATGTAATTAATATAGTATGCCTTTGAAGGCAAAACATAGTGATACTGAATTAATTTTTTATAATGTAATCCACAATACCTATGTTTTACAATGAATAAATTTGAAGTTTGAAGTTTAATAAGTAAAGTAACGTCCGCTCCGTTATCAGTTCACTATAATAAATTATCATGTTTAGTCTAACCTTATTACCAACTATTTCTCCATAATTATCGTCGATAATTTTATCAATACGCGACTGACCCTACATTGATTAGACAAGAAGCCGGATTTATCGACTAATCCCTAATCTCTTACACCTCCTCAATATTGCAAAAAGATTTGTAGCCGTAGGTATGCCATAATTACTGAATATTTTAATAATTATGAATATAATAAAGAGGTAAAGTTTCTTGGGTAATCTCGGGATCTACTGAATCGATTTTCAAAATTCTTTTAGTTTTGTATTGCTCATTTATCGAGGAAGGTTATAGGCTATATATAACATCACTCTACGCCCAATAGGAGATGAGCAGTTGCCAAATATACAACGACGAAAGCGAAACCCCGCGCGTCATCGGTTGCAGTTGCATTATAAAGTCCTACAAATTACTTAAATAAGTAGGTACCTTAGTAAGTAGGTCTGTGCCATTCAAAACAAATATCTCATAGCATAGTGGAACTTTACAAACTGTACTTAACGTCCGACTTCGATAAGATAGGTTATAAAACAAGGGAATGAACTTTGACGCCTATCAATTTGTTTGTGTTTGTGGTTACTATTGTCATATTCGCACTATTATTGGACTAAATACAGTTGTTACTCGACAAAGACGTTGACCTCAGAGAAATTGAACAGGAAATGGACTTTCGATAACGAATAATTTGTTATGATTATAATAATTATGTTGTTTGATATATGTACTTACACGTATTTTACTTTCTTCCAAACTTTATTTGTACCTATTTGAAAGCGTTGCAATGTTTTAAAATCGAACTAGGGGTCATCATCATCAGCACCCCATTAATGGCCTACTCGGGCTCGGGTCTCCTCTCCTCTATCTAGAGGGTTTCCCAACCTTTATTTCGCTGAGCCTCCCCTAACCCAAAATAATATTTTCATGCCCCCCAAAAGTTTCAACAAAATTAAGAAACACATATTTTTTTATCAACAAAATTTTTGAAAAACGATGTTTTTCTTCACCGAATAATGAATTGTTATTATTTAGTAAATAATATCACAACACGGCAAAACGACCTTTGTGCTTAATAAAATTTAATAAAAACTGCCGACCTCAAGAAACTTGTTTGTTAGGTAAGCAAGTTTATTATAGTATTTGCTTATGTAGTTTTTATATCACGATATATATTCAAACATGTATTATACACATCATTATGTGACCATTACATCACGAAATTGTGACTCTCCGGTGTTGCGGACATTCAAGGGTGAGATCACTTATTAAAAAAAAAACTTAAAAAAAAGGAAATTTTATACTTAACACTTAATTCTTATTTCCCAGACTGCCGTCCAGACATTTATAACCTGCTCTAACGCCCTGGTAAACGCAACCGCTCTGCAGGAAGAGATAGAGGAAGCCAAACCCGACGGCAAGGTGGACGAGGTATTTAAGAAGTAAGTGAAGACGATATATCCCGTCCCGTTTAACCTTGATACCTTGTTACATCTTATAAAACAATTGATGCCAATTTAGTTGTGTTAGTATCAAATTCTTTATATGGGCGTTCTTACTCGGCTCATCACATAGGTGATCTTTTAGCATAGGTTCACACCTTAACTGCGCTTCATATTGGCGTTATAAACACTCGTAAAGCATCTGTTCTACCAAATCATCATCATCATCATCAGCAACCCATTAAGTCCCACTGCTGGGCTCGGGTCTCTTCTCCTCTAACTAGACAGCTGAGAGGGTTTTGGCCATAATCCACTCACGCTGGCCTAGTGCGGATTGGTGGTTCAGACATATTCATAAGTAGTTAGGTTGTACCAGTTCTAGCTCACTATCCAGAATCCGTCTGGCTCACTAGCTCACTATTCTCGAGTCGACAAAAACTAAAAAAAAAAAAAAAAAAAAAAAAAAAAAAAAAAAAAAAAAAGGTTTTGCCATGCTCTGATCACGAATCTGCGGTCCGTTTTTGTCTAGGATGTGTGGTTTCAGAGATGTGGAAATCAATTAAGAAGAGTATCTAATCGATATCTAATCCCGCACCCTCATTAACGTTTCTTTTGTTCTCCTATTTCCTATTATCTATTGTTTCTGGTAGACCCTCATTAGCATTCTTATCTATTACTCATTGTAAGCTCTTATTATCACTGCTATTGTTTAAGAACTTCCATGCTATTCTGAATCATCAATAAAACACATTCCTTCATTTCTACATTTTTATTGCTTATTAAAATATGAATGAAACATCTGATCCACTAAAATATCATTGTATACTGTGTTCTCTGTAAATATGTTCGTAAAACTAGGATGTGTGGTTTCAGAGATGTGGAAATCAATTAAGAAGAGTATCTAATCGATATCTAATCCCGCACCCTCATTAACGTTTCTTTTGTTCTCCTATTTCCTATTATCTATTGTTTCTGGTAGACCCTCATTAGCATTCTTATCTATTACTCATTGTAAGCCCTTATTATCACTGCTATTGTTTAAGAACTTCCATGCTATTCTGAATCATCAATAAAACACATTCCTTCATTTCTACATTTTTATTGCTTATTAAAATATGAATGAAACATCTGATCCACTAAAATATCATTGTACACTGTGTTCTCTGTAAATATGTTCGTAAAACTACGCATTGAACACCCCTGAAACTTATATAGCAAATACATTAAGCAATATTCGCCGCAAACTGATGTCCACTCATTCTGAATTCTATCCACATTCCAGTCCCATCTTTTACAATTCCTTCTTAAAAAGTCGAGATGATATCGTGTACGTGCACGCCCATATGAATCAAAATATTGACCAATACCATTCGTATCGACATGTAAAGCTATCCAATGTGAGCCTGGTTTATCATCCGTATCCAAATTGCATATTGTGTACATAGGTACATGAGTGTAAATGGGTAGTCTATTAGCAGCATACACATTATATTCTAGACTGGGGTGAATCTTTTTCAGATGTTGTTGTACATCTAGTGTATCCATGATATTACCAATCTATTCAATGGCTAACATAGGAATGATCAATTATAGTCACTTGTTACGACTTGTATTAAATGTCATTCGCTTGTGGAGATTTTGTATGATTTATCTGTGCAATGCACTACGCATTACGAAAGAATGCGAGATAAGTTTGTTAGTTCAAATTTACTATCGGTTGCACTGAGGAAATGCTTTAGATAAGATAGAACTATATAAGACCGAGTGGAGGCAGAGCCATCAGTCATTCTATGGTCTCGTTTGACCGCAGTGAATCGATATATCAATACTAAGTGTGTGCTACTTCAACGCAACAATAGTCATGGACGTAAGTGTTATAATATTTTATTGAAAAACTTACTTTTCTTTATGTTGTTGATTCCTTACGTGTGTGTGATTAAGTGTAATTATGTGATTGATATTAACATGATAACTGTGTTGTTGCAGAAAACATTCAGCTTCATAGACAATGAAGAAAATACCTATAAACAGTATTACTACCCGCCACTCTCCCCTAATCACGAAGAAGAGAGTGATGACATCGTTATTAATAACACAGGCGATGGGGGAAAAAGGAAATCGCAGTCGATTGACCATTTTTTTGAAGTGGAACCTAAAATAAAGAGGAAGAAGCTGTTGTCGTCAACCGTGGCACGAGCCGCTAGAGGTGGTGTATCATACATTTCTACTAATTCTGACGACGGAGACCAAGCGACGCATCTCATAAAAATAGAAGTGTACGATGTGAAAAAGCTATGCAAGGTTCCAACTACTGATCATTGGAAACATGCTACCACGAGGATTAAATATTATGTTGGGAATAATAGGGATAGCATCTACGACAACACAAACGCCCTCGTATACAATATTACAAAGACAATAGCAGAAAGTGAAAAAGTGAAAAAATACTTTTTCAACAATGACAGTCATTAGCTGATCATTACTGAATGTGATTCTGATAACATAAATTACTTTTGTGTACTCATTAGATTCAAGGATTGCATCTTGCGATACTGGGAGAAACACGAGACCAGAAGGAAGAGATGAGTGTGGTATACGTGAACAGAACTTGTCATTGAATAGCAAAACTACAACACTGAGTGGAGAAGAAAAAGAGAAGAATATGCAGTATCCAAGAGCTGAATATCCATTCTTCAGTTCAAAAGCTAGACGGTTGCTCAGTTTCGAACACTGGCCTCTCCTTTTGCGACAGAAGCCTGAAGATCTCGCAGAAGCTGGTTTCTTTTATACCGGCCATGGAGACAGGACCAAGTGTTTCCATTGTGGTGGTGGTTTAAAAAATTGGGAAGATGATGATGATCCTTGGCAGCAACATATTCAGTGGTTTAGTCAGTGCGCTTATGTAAAGTTTAAATTTCAACAGCGTTTTGTGTAAGATGAAAGGTGTATAAAGAAATAAAAAATAGTATATTTGATACAATTTGTTTTATTTAATTTAATAATGTTTTCCCATAGTTACATAGGTACACATTTAAACATGCATTACACATAAATCTAATACACAACACACATTATAACCTTAACTACTGTAATCTACAGTAATATTTCTGTTTTTATCTATTTCAAATTTTGCTCGAAGAAATGTTGTGATGAAAGATATAGATGATCTCTGGCAAGCAGATTTAATTGACATGCAGTCTGTTTCTCAAGAAAATAAGAAAATGAAATATATTCTTACAATTATTGACACATTTTCAAAATATGGATGGGCTTTTCCTATCAAGAATAAAAGTCAAGATTTTATATGTGACACTTTCAAAACCTTGTTTGTTAAGGGACGTATACCTAAAAATTTACAAACTGATAATGGTACAGAGTTTTACAACAATAAATTCAAAAAGCTAATGAAATTTTATAATATCAACCATTATTCGACATTTTCGATAAAAAAAGCTTCAATAGTTAAACGATTAATCAGAACATTAAAATCAAATTTATATAAAACATTTAGTTTAAAAGGCAACTACAAGTGGATAGATAATACCCTCAATGATATTATTAATAAATATAATCATACATACCACCGAGCCATTAATGAAATGCCAGCAAAAGTAAATAATAACAATAAAACAAACATATTAGAAAGATATAATAATATTAAATCAGAAAATAAGGGTACTCTTACAAGAAAGTTTAATGTTGGTGATTTTGTCCGTATTAGTAAATATAAAGGAACATTTGAAAAAGGATACACCCCTAACTGGTCAACCGAAATATTCAAAATCAGTAAAATACAAAATACAATACCTGTAACTTATTTAATACAAGATACAATCAGAGGCCAGCCTATTTTAGGAGCATTTTATGTGCAAGAACTTCAAAAGACTAAACATCCTAACGTTTATCTTTACCTTATTCATACTGAATGTTAAAAAAAAAATTAAAAAAAATTGTGTCAATACGCAGCGCAGACATAAAACTCAAAAAGAGTAATAAAAATAATCAACATGAGTAAAGCGGATGTGGTAAATGAAATTCATAAAAATGTTAGAGTCAATTTTCCTCGAAGAAGTGTTGTGATGAAAGATATAGATGATCTCTGGCAAGCAGATTTAATTGACATGCAGTCTGTTTCTCAAGAAAATAAGAAAATGAAATATATTCTTACAATTATTGACACATTTTCAAAATATGGATGGGCTTTTCCTATCAAGAATAAAAGTCAAGATTTTATATGTGACACTTTCAAAACCTTCTTTGTTAAGGGACGTATACCTAAAAATTTACAAACTGATAATGGTACAGTTTTACAACAATAAATTCAAAAAGCTAATGAAATTTTATAATATCAACCATTATTCGACATTTTCGATAAAAAAAGCTTCAATAGTTGAACGATTTATCAGAACATTAAAATCAAATTTATATAAAACATTTAGTTTAAAAGGCAACTACAAGTGGATAGATAATACCCTCAATGATATTATTAATAAATATAATCATACATACCACCGAACCATTAATGAAATGCCAGCAAAAGTAAATAATAACAATAAAACAAACATATTAGAAAGATATAATAATATTAAATCAGAAAATAAGGGTACTCTTACAAGAAAGTTTAATGTTGGTGATTTTGTCCGTATTAGTAAATATAAAGGAACATTTGAAAAAGGATACACCCCTAACTGGTCAACCGAAATATTCAAAATCAGTAAAATACAAAATACAATACCTGTAACTTATTTAATACAAGATACAATCAGAGGCCAGCCTATTTTAGGAGCATTTTATGTGCAAGAACTTCAAAAGACTAAACATCCTAACGTTTATCTCGTTGAAAAGATCCTAAGAAGAAAAGGAAATATGATTTTAGTAAAATGGTTAGGTTTACCTTCCAATGAAAACAGCTGGATACATAAATCAAATATATTATAAGAAACAAACTATTTGTCACTGTTTTACATATATGCATATTAGAACAATGTTTATCGAGACCCTTGTTGTCTGGAAGAAATCACTATTAGCGATACGACCGCTCATTGACACTGTTCTTGTATTTTGTAAGAAATCTATGTTACTATGGAGCACACAAAATAATATTCTATCTATCATAAAATACCTTGGTTCTAAAGTAAACTATAATTATGATAATATACAACTATCTGTGCAATGCACTACGCATTACGAAAGAATGTGAGATAAGTTTGTTAGTTCAAATTTACTATCGGTTGCACTGAGGAAATGCTTTAGATAAGATAGAACTATATAAGACCGAGTGGAGGCAGAGCCATCAGTCATGTATTAGTTTTCAAGTGCACTCGTTATTGCTTTATAATTAATGATCGACTTGTGGAATATAAACCTTTGAGTAATATAGTACGAAGATTATCATGACTTCCATCGTAGATGTCCAAGGATTTAAAACAGAAGAAAATGAGTTCATAGTAAAAGAAATAGCTATCCTATATGAAAATAAATTGCAGATATTTTTGATAAAACCACCATTTCCATTTCATGAATTGACTGAACGGGAAAAGAAACAGGTGAACTGGATTGAACGTAATAGAAAGATATATTGGAGTGAAGGATTTATAACATATTCAAAGTGTCAGTGTTTGATAACAGATATATTAAAAGATAAATGTATATATGCTAAAGGTTTAGAAAAAGTGTCGTGGATGAAATGTATTTTGAAAAATAATAATATAATTAATATAGAAGACAAAGGTTGTCCAAGTTTGTTAAGTCTGTATAATGAGTATAAATATTCTAAAGATGTGTATAATTGTATTTATCATGATTCTGTTTGTGCTTTGAAAAATATTTTATGTTTAAATAAATGGTTCTTAAATTACAATAAACAATTTTATCAGTATAAGTTGTTTTATTCTTAACAAAATAAAAATATTATTTCCCCTCCCAAACACCTACTATTCTACTAAACGTTTATATGTAACTAACAACACTTATTACTCTTCATTACACTTTCATAAATATTTGCATCTAGTACCTTGGAAACAAGCTTCAAACATTGAAAATGCATCAAAACAAATACGAACCTCATTATGAAATGTATCATACCAATAAGATGCGTTTATTTTCATTTAACTTTTATTGGGTTACCGCTAATTCACATAAAATATTAATAACAGAAATGGCTGACGCTGGATTTTTTTATTGTGGAAATGGAATAAATGATGAAACTGCATGTTTTTCTTGTGGAGGAATTATTAAAGATTGGGAGATTTATAACGATCCTTGGATGCAACATGCTATTCATTATCCCAAATGTATTTTTTTGAATGCCGTAAAAGGAACGAATTACGTGTTGAATGTCTCTATGAAAACTAAAAATTTAAAAATCTGTTGACAGCTGTAGTCTAACCAGTGTTATTTGTGTTAGACAGAATCACCCCGCTTAAACAGATCCTAGCAGTATTGGGGCGCCTGCATTGCGAACCGAGCGAAGCGAGGTGAGTGATGTAGGCGCCTCCCAATCTTTAATAATTCCTCCACAAGAAAAACATGCAGTTTCATCATTTATTCCATTTCCACAATAAAAAAATCCAGCGTCAGCCATTTCTGTTATTAATATTTTATGTGAATTAGCGGTAACCCAATAAAAGTTAAATGAAAATAAACGCATCTTATTGGTATGATACATTTCATAATGAGGTTCGTATTTGTTTTGATGCATTTTCAATGTTTGAAGCTTGTTTCCAAGGTACTAGATGCAAATATTTATGAAAGTGTAATGAAGAGTAATAAGTGTTGTTAGTTACATATAAACGTTTAGTAGAATAGTAGGTGTTTGGGAGGGGAAATAATATTTTTATTTTGTTAAGAATAAAACAACTTATACTGATAAAATTGTTTATTGTAATTTAAGAACCATTTATTTAAACATAAAATATTTTTCAAAGCACAAACAGAATCATGATAAATACAATTATACACATCTTTAGAATATTTATACTCATTATACAGACTTAACAAACTTGGACAACCTTTGTCTTCTATATTAATTATATTATTATTTTTCAAAATACATTTCATCCACGACACTTTTTCTAAACCTTTAGCATATATACATTTATCTTTTAATATATCTGTTATCAAACACTGACACTTTGAATATGTTATAAATCCTTCACTCCAATATATCTTTCTATTACGTTCAATCCAGTTCACCTGTTTCTTTTCCCGTTCAGTCAATTCATGAAATGGAAATGGTGGTTTTATCAAAAATATCTGCAATTTATTTTCATATAGGATAGCTATTTCTTTTACTATGAACTCATTTTCTTCTGTTTTAAATCCTTGGACATCTACGATGGAAGTCATGATAATCTTCGTACTATATTACTCAAAGGTTTATATTCCACAAGTCGATCATTAATTATAAAGCAATAACGAGTGCACTTGAAAACTAATACATGACTGATGGCTCTGCCTCCACTCGGTCTTATATAGTTCTATCTTATCTAAAGCATTTCCTCAGTGCAACCGATAGTAAATTTGAACTAACAAACTTATCTCACATTCTTTCGTAATGCGTAGTGCATTGCACAGATAGTTGTATATTATCATAATTATAGTTTACTTTAGAACCAAGGTATTTTATGATAGATAGAATATTATTTTGTGTGCTCCATAGTAACATAGATTTCTTACAAAATACAAGAACAGTGTCAATGAGCGGTCGTATCGCTAATAGTGATTTCTTCCAGACAACAAGGGTCTCGATAAACATTGTTCTAATATGCATATATGTAAAACAGTGACAAATAGTTTGTTTCTTATAATATATTTGATTTATGTATCCAGCTGTTTTCATTGGAAGGTAAACCTAACCATTTTACTAAAATCATATTTCCTTTTCTTCTTAGGATCTTTTCAACGAGATAAACGTTAGGATGTTTAGTCTTTTGAAGTTCTTGCACATAAAATGCTCCTAAAATAGGCTGGCCTCTGATTGTATCTTGTATTAAATAAGTTACAGGTATTGTATTTTGTATTTTACTGATTTTGAATATTTTGGTTGACCAGTTAGGGGTGTATCCTTTTTCAAATGTTCCTTTATATTTACTAATACGGACAAAATCACCAACATTAAACTTTCTTGTAAGAGTACCCTTATTTTCTGATTTAATATTATTATATCTTTCTAATATGTTTGTTTTATTGTTATTATTTACTTTTGCTGGCATTTCATTAATGGTTCGGTGGTATGTATGATTATATTTATTAATAATATCATTGAGGGTATTATCTATCCACTTGTAGTTGCCTTTTAAACTAAATGTTTTATATAAATTTGATTTTAATGTTCTGATAAATCGTTCAACTATTGAAGCTTTTTTTATCGAAAATGTCGAATAATGGTTGATATTATAAAATTTCATTAGCTTTTTGAATTTATTGTTGTAAAACTGTACCATTATCAGTTTGTAAATTTTTAGGTATACGTCCCTTAACAAAGAAGGTTTTGAAAGTGTCACATATAAAATCTTGACTTTTATTCTTGATAGGAAAAGCCCATCCATATTTTGAAAATGTGTCAATAATTGTAAGAATATATTTCATTTTCTTATTTTCTTGAGAAACAGACTGCATGTCAATTAAATCTGCTTGCCAGAGATCATCTATATCTTTCATCACAACACTTCTTCGAGGAAAATTGACTCTAACATTTTTATGAATTTCATTTACCACATCCGCTTTACTCATGTTGATTATTTTTATTACTCTTTTTGAGTTTTATGTCTGCGCTGCGTATTGACACAATTTTTTTTAATTTTTTTTTTAACATTCAGTATGAATAAGGTAAAGATAAACGTTAGGATGTTTAGTCTTTTGAAGTTCTTGCACATAAAATGCTCCTAAAATAGGCTGGCCTCTGATTGTATCTTGTATTAAATAAGTTACAGGTATTGTATTTTGTATTTTACTGATTTTGAATATTTCGGTTGACCAGTTAGGGGTGTATCCTTTTTCAAATGTTCCTTTATATTTACTAATACGGACAAAATCACCAACATTAAACTTTCTTGTAAGAGTACCCTTATTTTCTGATTTAATATTATTATATCTTTCTAATATGTTTGTTTTATTGTTATTATTTACTTTTGCTGGCATTTCATTAATGGTTCGGTGGTATGTATGATTATATTTATTAATAATATCATTGAGGGTATTATCTATCCACTTGTAGTTGCCTTTTAAACTAAATGTTTTATATAAATTTGATTTTAATGTTCTGATAAATCGTTCAACTATTGAAGCTTTTTTTATCGAAAATGTCGAATAATGGTTGATATTATAAAATTTCATTAGCTTTTTGAATTTATTGTTGTAAAACTCTGTACCATTATCAGTTTGTAAATTTTTAGGTATACGTCCCTTAACAAACAAGGTTTTGAAAGTGTCACATATAAAATCTTGACTTTTATTCTTGATAGGAAAAGCCCATCCATATTTTGAAAATGTGTCAATAATTGTAAGAATATATTTCATTTTCTTATTTTCTTGAGAAACAGACTGCATGTCAATTAAATCTGCTTGCCAGAGATCATCTATATCTTTCATCACAACATTTCTTCGAGCAAAATTTGAAATAGATAAAAACAGAAATATTACTGTAGATTACAGTAGTTAAGGTTATAATGTGTGTTGTGTATTAGATTTATGTGTAATGCATGTTTAAATGTGTACCTATGTAACTATGGGAAAACATTATTAAATTAAATAAAACAAATTGTATCAAATATACTATTTTTTATTTCTTTATACACCTTTCATCTTACACAAAACGCTGTTGAAATTTAAACTTTACATAAGCGCACTGACTAAACCACTGAATATGTTGCTGCCAAGGATCATCATCATCTTCCCAATTTTTTAAACCACCACCACAATGGAAACACTTGGTCCTGTCTCCATGGCCGGTATAAAAGAAACCAGCTTCTGCGAGATCTTCAGGCTTCTGTCGCAAAAGGAGAGGCCAGTGTTCGAAACTGAGCAACCGTCTAGCTTTTGAACTGAAGAATGGATATTCAGCTCTTGGATACTGCATATTCTTCTCTTTTTCTTCTCCACTCAGTGTTGTAGTTTTGCTATTCAATGACAAGTTCTGTTCACGTATACCACACTCATCTCTTCCTTCTGGTCTCGTGTTTCTCCCAGTATCGCAAGATGCAATCCTTGAATCTAATGAGTACACAAAAGTAATTTATGTTATCAGAATCACATTCAGTAATGATCAGCTAATGACTGTCATTGTTGAAAAAGTATTTTTTCACTTTTTCACTTTCTGCTATTGTCTTTGTAATATTGTATACGAGGGCGTTTGTGTTGTCGTAGATGCTATCCCTATTATTCCCAACATAATATTTAATCCTCGTGGTAGCATGTTTCCAATGATCAGTAGTTGGAACCTTGCATAGCTTTTTCACATCGTACACTTCTATTTTTATGAGATGCGTCGCTTGGTCTCCGTCGTCAGAATTAGTAGAAATGTATGATACACCACCTCTAGCGGCTCGTGCCACGGTTGACGACAACAGCTTCTTCCTCTTTATTTTAGGTTCCACTTCAAAAAAATGGTCAATCGACTGCGATTTCCTTTTTCCCCCATCGCCTGTGTTATTAATAACGATGTCATCACTCTCTTCTTCGTGATTAGGGGAGAGTGGCGGGTAGTAATACTGTTTATAGGTATTTTCTTCATTGTCTATGAAGCTGAATGTTTTCTGCAACAACACAGTTATCATGTTAATATCAATCACATAATTACACTTAATCACACACACGTAAGGAATCAACAACATAAAGAAAAGTAAGTTTTTCAATAAAATATTATAACACTTACGTCCATGACTATTGTTGCGTTGAAGTAGCACACACTTAGTATTGATATATCGATTCACTGCGGTCAAACGAGACCATAGAATGACTGATGGCTCTGCCTCCACTCGGTCTTATATAGTTCTATCTTATCTAAAGCATTTCCTCAGTGCAACCGATAGTAAATTTGAACTAACAAACTTATCTCGAATTCTTTCGTAATGCGTAGTGCATTGCACAGATAAATCATACAAAATCTCCACAAGCGAATGACATTTAATACAAGTCGTAACAAGTGACTATAATTGATCATTCCTATGTTAGCCATTGAATTGATTGGTAATATCATGGATACACTAGATGTACAACAACATCTGAAAAAGATTCACCCCAGTCTAGAATATAATGTGTATGCTGCTAATAGACTACCCATTTACACTCATGTACCTATGTACACAATATGCAATTTGGATACGGATGATAAACCAGGCTCACATTGGATAGCTTTACATGTCGATACGAATGGTATTGGTCAATATTTTGATTCATATGGGCGTGCACCTACACGATATCATCTCGACTTTTTAAGAAGGAATTGTAAAAGATGGGACTGGAATGTGGATAGAATTCAGAATGAGTGGACATCAGTTTGCGGCGAATATTGCTTAATGTATTTGCTATATAAGTTTCAGGGGTGTTCAATGCGTAGTTTTACGAACATATTTACAGAGAACACAGTATACAATGATATTTTAGTGGATCAGATGTTTCATTCATATTTTAATAAGCAATAAAAATGTAGAAATGAAGGAATGTGTTTTATTGATGATTCAGAATAGCATGGAAGTTCTTAAACAATAGCAGTGATAATAAGGGCTTACAATGAGTAATAGATAAGAATGCTAATGAGGGTCTACCAGAAACAATAGATAATAGGAAATAGGAGAACAAAAGAAACGTTAATGAGGGTGCGGGATTAGATATCGATTAGATACTCTTCTTAATTGATTTCCACATCTCTGAAACCACACATCCTAGTTTTACGAACATATTTACAGAGAACACAGTATACAATGATATTTTAGTGAATCAGATGTTTCATTCATATTTTAATAAGCAATAAAAATGTAGAAATGAAGGAATGTGTTTTATTGATGATTCAGAATAGCATGGAAGTTCTTAAACAATAGCAGTGATAATAAGAGCTTACAATGAGTAATAGATAAGAATGCTAATGAGGGTCTACCAGAAACAATAGATAATAGGAAATAGGAGAACAAAAGAAACGTTAATGAGGGTGCGGGATTAGATATCGATTAGATACTCTTCTTAATTGATTTCCACATCTCTGAAACCACACATCCTAGACAAAAACGGACCGCAGATTCGTGATCAGAGCGTGGCAAAACCTTTTTTTTTTTTTTTTTTTTTTTTTTTTTTTTTTTTTTTTAGTTTTTGTCGACTCGAGAATAGTGAGCTAGTGAGCCAGACGGATTCTGGATAGTGAGCTAGAACTGGTACAACCTAACTACTTTCATAGAATTTCTTCTAGGGTATGTGGGTTTCCTCACGATGTTTTTCCTTCACCGTTAGCAGATGGTAAGTCACTTGACTAGTACATATAAATTCCACAAAGTGGAATTCACATTGGTACTGCCAGTCGGGATCGAACTCGGACCGCGTAATTTGCACGCCGCGCCGGTCCCTTATCATCTGATAGTTGGACGTTTTGCTACATAGACATTTTGCTAATTAGACGTAGTGCTCATTGGACGTTTCGCCCTGTTGGACATTTAGCTACTTAGACCTTCTGATCAGGAGGGATCCATTCAGCCACCATCGCTTTTTTTTTACTACCAAATGCGCATGTGAATTACAAATACAAACGTTTTAAAACACTAATATTTAAAGAATAGCCAACCAATTAATGTCCCACTGCTACTAAAGGGGTCTTCAATAAAAAAGACCGAGATTATAAAGATACGTTTCTCCTCTCAAATAAGAGTACTTATAAGTACGAAGTACAAATATTATGTTGGGATCATCTTACCACCTACTAATAAACGCGCAAAAGTGTGTGAAGATGAATGGGTTTTTTGGATGTTTGTTATTCTTTCACGCAAAACGTACGCAATCGTTAATGAAACTGTACAGACACAGAATAAATATCGGAATCGGCTATAATTGACCTCGATATTATGTTTCCGTGTGGGCCAACTGCTGGTGTTGCCAGTCTTTCTTATATACAAGCACTTGTTATCAATCTCTTTTATAGCTAATTAACACTTAATCTTCACGGTTATTTAATTTACCTATAAATTGCTTCCAGTTTACAAATCGATCTAGAAACGTTATTACTTATTGTCAATCCTAGTTTCGCGTAATACTGTTATGAATACTATGATGACAGACGAAATTAAGCTATAGAGCATTGTGTGAAAGCTTGTTTTATAATGCAATTAAACTCTTAAGCGGTTGAGGATCTGCACCTGACATCCTGATCTCGAGCAGCTTCTACATTGCCGCTGGTTTGAAGAAAGCTATCCTCTCAATGTAGGCAGCGGTTTGGCTGATCCCTAACATTGACAACGGCCATGGGCGGCGTTTACCTCTTAGACCGCTTGCTTGTCTACCATTTTTTTATTAAAACAAAACCGCATCTAGAAACTTCAACTCGCTAACGTCTGTTGTGTAGTGGTCATAAGATAAATTAGAATTCGCAAGGTTATACCTTACCGATTTATCTTTGTAAATCGATCAGTGCATATTTATCGAAAGAGTGTAGAATGCAATGTGTATCGATTTGTTATGCATATTGTCGGTAGTCTGCTATCTGTTTGTACACACATACTATTTATCTCCCTCTATTTCCATTCCGATGTTTGCTGTTTGTTTAATGTCGGAGAGTGACGTAAGCTGGTATAAAATAGTTAAAGCCATTATTCACGGTAAGAAATTTCACCGTGTGTGGCAAATAAGACCGACAATTGACTGGCCTGTTGGTCTAGTGGTTAGAGACTCTCACTGCTAAGCCGGAGGACGTGGGTTCGATCCCCACTCAGGACAAATCTTTGTGTGATGAGCATAAAGGTTTGTTCTTCTGTGTCTTGGTGTAATTTATCTATAATATGTATATATTTACAAAAAAAAAATGTATTTAAGTAGTATATCAGTTGTTTAGTACCCATAACACAAGCAAATATAATTGCTTACTTTGGGACTAGATGGCGCTGTGTGAATGTGGTAGAATATTATTATTATTATTCGCATGCGATCTAGACACGAAAATTTGCAATGAGATTCTTTTACTGAGCGCGTTGTGTCTAACAGACAAGATAGTTTTCTTGGTCAGCGTCAGACATCGACCATGGTTTATGATGCGAGAGCAATGTACCTACCTACAGTGAGTGTGTGGAAATAACACGAATTCTTATGTAGACCGATTTGATTCGTAGGCAATTTTTCTTGATGTGTACAAGAGCGTTTACATTGAAGCAGTAGATTATAAACAATGTTAACAAGTACTAGTATTATATTATGGTTCACCGCTTGAAGTCTATGGTACAACTTTTTAAAAAACGTGTCGCGATCCACCACTGTTGGTCAGCAGGAATCCTACTAATATAATAATTGCAAAAGTTTAGATCAGGAGGTTTGTTAATAATTCACCAGAACGGTTGAACGAATCTGTGTGAAATTTGGCACAGATTATAGTCTGGATCACATAGGCTACTTATTACCGGCGTCGTAAGCCGTAAGCCGTGGACCGAAGCTAATGATTTACAAAAATGCTTGTCACTGTCCAGTGACACAAGCATTTTTACTATATATAATATATTAGCGGACCCGACAGACGTTGTCCTGCATGATATACCAGTCGATTGCATTTTTTTATTTGTGAATCTAAACCATCCTCGAATCCACTTGAACACATACACAAAAATTCATTCAAATCGGTTCAGCCGTTTAGGAGAAGTTCACTGTCAACACACGTACAGAAGAATTATATATAGTGAACACTAGTGGTGAACAAGACGGAAAAAACTGGAACCATAAGTGGATCATTCCCGTATATACCTAATGTAAGTAGGTAACTATAGTGGCAGGTTCATAAAATTAGTGCTAAATTTCAGATACTGTGCCAAGACTCCAGAATTCAAGAAATGTTTCCAGAATGTGACCGAGACTGTGAAGCCTTGCTTCGCTCCCGAAGAACAGAAAAACTTCAAGACTATTTACAACGTCACCGATCAGCTCAGCGAATTCATATGTTACAAAGATGGTGACAGAATCGCTTGTAAGTTTATATTTTTAACTAACAAACGTGAGCCCTATAGTATTCCCCGTATCAGCAGTCATTGCCGCTTCTGTAAACAAGCTATCGACTACAATAATATTTTTTTGAACCATATGGTCTTTTAAATAAACAATAATAAAACATAAATAACGTATTGTTCAATTACACGCTGAATCCTAATAATGCATTATTTATAAGTCACGTCAAAGCATTATTATATAATACATAAATAAAGTATTTATTCGGAACAATATAATATTATAAATAATACAAATATAATAATAATAACGGAATAACACAGCAATACTTCACAATAGCATTACAGCAATAGCAATAGTAGCTCACAATGTTCCGTTCACCTTATTTGTATCTACTTAGATATGCCTAGATTTAAGGTAATCATTGTGAAGAGAGAATAAATCATTTATTATTATTATTAATAGTTTTGTAAACCCAAGCAGGTTAGATTAGCGTTTGTGTTTACATACCGTTGTTATTTACATAAAACAATAGTAAATTTTATTTTTCTGTAGCGGTCAAAAGGTTCATCATCATCATAATTTCAACCCATAAACGTCCCATTGCTGGGCACGGTCCTACTCCAAATGTTTTGAAAAAAAAAAAAGGATTAATATTAGATTTTATATTATTGCAGTATTCATAGCTGAGGGTGGTAAAGAATGCTTCCAAGATAAGCAAGAAGAGGTCCAGAACTGTTTCAATCAGACCTTTGACTCGCATACACAGAATAGCCTGCAGAACATAACATTTGACAATGTTCTCAATTTGGAGTTTAAGGTAAGCCATAAAAATAACCTGACACAAACAAACAAAAAATTGAAGTATGATCCTGCGATGTGACTTGAGCATGTGTTCCAATGATTTTCAATGCTGAGAGTGTGAGCTACACAGGTACTTGTACACACAACCAGGGCCGGATTTAGAGATATGGAGGCCCTGGGGCAACGACGACGGAGTGGATGCCCCTAATCAATTTCTGAATAAAAACTCAAAATCGAAATCGTTTATTGCGAATGTAGTAGTTCTAACAATGTTAAACGATCTTCTATATTCTACCACCTGGCACAATATATTTGCTTATTTGTTTATCAGTTATAATGCGAAAAAATCTATTAAAAAACACGTTTCTCGTTTGTGGAGGCCCCTGGGCCATCGCCCCGCCAGCCCTGCCTTAAATCCGGCCCTGCACACAACGAAACTTCAAAACATGAAGCTAAACAACTTTACTAACCTTTTTCGTGCCGCAGACGGTAATTAAACAACAAAAATTAAATATATTTTCAGGAAAAGCAATGCAACCAAATGACTCAACTGCAAAAGTGCGTGGTTGCTGCGTTAGAGAGTTGCGAGAAGCCCACTTCAGCTAACATAGTAGAATCGCTCTTCAACTTCGTGAGAAAGGCGACGCCCTGCAAGGACTTTAGCAAAGTGAGTATTTTGTATAGGTAAAATAAATATAATAATAATAAAGTTTTGGTGTAATGCGCTTCTAATTTCGGGTAAAAAAGCGTGTTGCTATATAAGAAATTTGATTCCAATATACTTTTTCTTTTTGGGCAACACGAAATCGCTCGTTGTGGCGGAAATTAGGTGAGGCCTATGTTCAACAGTGGACGTCATTGGGCTGATAATCTGATATGAAGATGATGATGATACCTATTTTGTTATATTTCCAAATGTTTTGAACTAGTTATTTACTTCCAAATAGTTCCAATTGGTATTAAATTTTTTAACTTATATTTAATGCACTAATATACACTTTTCTAGCACTAAGCAAGCGCTGACAAAAGTGCTTGGAGTAAGGTTCTATTGCATGGGTAAACATTACACCCTTGGAATTCTGAATCACCCCCCCCCCATCTTACCCACTTGGTATAACTAACATAACTATAGTCTGCTTACCAAATAAAGCAGAAATAGGTTCATATTTTTCAAAATTGATGGGCCCGTTTCGGTATTTATCTCATTACCTTGTAAGTATTAGATTATTAAATATTAGTGTAGTGACGGATTAAAAATACATAATGTCACTAACATCTCAACCTGTAGGTGTCGTAAGAGGCGACTAAGGGAGTAAATAACCTTATGCAAACAAGAGCAATGCGAGAAAAGAAAAATTCGAAACAAACCCTTTAACAACCCGTCTGGCCAGCGTGGTATAGTAGGCTAAATACCCTCGCCTCTACATTCTTTGGAGAAGACCGCCCAGACATGGGACGTTTGTGGGTTGAAATGATGATGATAACTTATACGTGGTTCCTTGTCCAGCGATGTTTAGTCATGTATACTAGAACATACTCTAAGCTGTTCACACTCACTAACTAACTAACACGCATGTTTTACTAGGTGGATACCAAACAGAAAACTGGCAATACAGTAAGTTATAATAATATAATACATTCTGTCTTGTAAACGTTATTTCTTTATTAGCCATCATATTTGTAGCTTATGGCACTTATACTTATTAATTTAATACCTATATATATCTGTTCACTGTTGTGACTGTATTTGTATGATGTTTTGCACCGTAAATGTGTCTTTCTTTCTTTCCATCTTCTTCTTTTCGTATGGGCTTAAGGCAGACCCTAGTGTTAGAAATATCAGAATTAATCAAGTCGCCCAGAAGGCTTCCAACTTGACTTAACGACTACCTCATTAAGTGATAACCGGTACCAACGGCTTTACGTGCCTTCCGAAGCACGGAGACGCTCGATAATGAAATTGCCACAAACGGTCACCCATCATGGACTGACCTTGCCGAATGTTACTTAACCTCGACGATCGTAACGAACATCTCAGTACCTACCTAAAGGCACTAAAGGATTAACAGTTGCCGAACGCTATCAGTTTGTCAGTTATACGTAAAAGGTCAGCCATTGGCTATTGCGAATTATAATAGCCAAAAGGAGAAATTTTGTGTCTAACGGTTGTCCGGTGAACAGAAGCCCGATCCTGCTAACACAATGGTAAGCCGATGGTCTCATTCACAGCTGTGATTGGCTTACTAAGTCAATCGCGCCATATTGCCGGCTTGTGATTGGTCGATATTAGTCCATCGGTCTGCTATCGACGTGTAATTTAGCAGGATCGGGCCCCTGTTATACCCAACTTACACTACTTTCGTGCGTATCCGACCATGATTGATGTCGCGGAACTATTGACAACAAAATTAATATTTTAATTGGATTATTGAAAGTGAATGATGATCTTATGATTATATCATTAGAGTGAGATAAAATACACATTGATAATAACTTTCTGCAAAATACATAGTTGTATTTGACGATGTTATTTTCTCTTATTTTTTTGCGCTAGTCCCACTATATTGACGTCAAGCAATCGTATGTCTACTTGTGGATATGGATATACTACTTGGGGTGATTGGTCAGTCGTCGCTTGCTGTGCTTTAGCGCTCCTAAATTATTCAATTCCTTTTTTTTAAACTTATATTGCAACACAATGTGTTCACAAAATGTTTTTACCGATTTCAAATACATAGTGATGATCCCACATACCATACTTCTTGACGAAAACAAATTAAAGTTCGATTCATCATATGAAAATTTTATTGAATTTGATTTAGTATGGTGTTTTGGTTCTGTACCTCTCTGTGATATTTAAAACTGTACCCAATTGAAATTGTAACTACTATGGCGATTAAAAAGAGTAGCCTGAGTTTCTTGCCAAGTTCTTCTCAGAGCTCAACCTTGTCAGTGAATTGGCCGTAGGCAAATGTGCTGACACCTTTTTTTTTGGCTTTTTTATGACGTTCATAAGTATACTTGATCATAATCATAATAATAATCATAATCATATTTATTTGCTTGAAACATGGTATTTTACAGTTCTTAAATTTTTTATAATATTATGAGATCAACATATTTCGCCTACTACTAGTTCAGCATGCAAATATTACAATTTATTGGAATATTATTAATTAAAATTATAAACTAATACTCAATATAAATGAAATAAAAAAAATTGACTTTGATAATGTTAATTCTTATTTGACAACGATATTATTGTAAAGCAAAAATCGAGCACGATAATATCCCCCTAAGTGCCACACAAATTGTGCTTAAATATTTAGAAGCTAAGCAGCCGATTCATTTCATCATTTTGTAGAACAATCTTTGCGAAAGAAAGGCAAGGCTTATGATTGACTGTTTAAAGAAAATTATTTTCCTGTTTCTGTCTCTGTACTGTTTGCTTTTCCTCATAACCTATGCATTATATCATTTCTATTTCCATTGAATTTCGCAGAATTTTTTAAGCCGCGTTTCCATCTGATTGAATATGATTGAATACCTTATATCTTCACAAAAATTTAAAATTGGACGGCATAATATCTACGTGCAAATGGACGCGTATAATCAAAAAATCAAAGTTAACCTTTTTGGTGTAAAACTGACAGACCGATAAATAAAATTTCAGCTTTAATGCATCAGAAAAGGCATTTTTTGCTTGACTTATTAAAAATACTGGTTTAGCGGTTGAAAATTTATTTCTGAGATGGAAACGTGGTTTTCGTTAATAATATCAGATTTCATTATGACATGCTAACAAATACACGGTATTTTTAATAAAATGTTTATATTCCACAGGCTGAAAAGTCAAACTCCCGCGACGCAGCTAGCGGTCTCACAATAGCATCAGGGACTATCTTCATGGGTTTAGTTACTGCTTTACTTATCTAAACAATGTATTATTTATTTAAACAACATATTTATTAAGCTTTACGTATAAACAGTCTCTTTAGTTTACTTCGCAAATATTTATATGTAGAAATTCATGACGTCATGTAGAACTGCAAATAATTGCCACTAGGGGCGTTACTAGCGCAAGCAATGAATTGTATGAAATTGTAACCTTTGACCGCCAAAATATAGAGCATATTATTAATTGACGTGTGCGGCGGTCAGAAATTTTTGTTTTTGTGTAACGTCACATTGAAAAAATATCATAGAGTAGTCGTTGTCTTAGTCATTGCTAATCTATAAGCAATCAGTCACAAATATGCAGGTGCTTCCATTTACTATGCCAATTGCGAAAGAGTTTTTTTTTAATATTTTTGCCGTTATACAGGTTTTATAGTCGCGACAAAGGTCGCATGTTTAGGTATTGTTTAAAGGTTTAAGGGAGAAAAGTTTATAATAAATACTACGGTCGCAGGATGACTATAGTTCCTAGAAAAGCCAATGTAGACGTGAAAACAAGATACAGTGCGTTTTATCTATAAGGCTTGATTCCCCTACGCTGACCTCGGTCGAGCGTACCGTCAGCGGCGTACGTATTAAGTCTCGCACTGCGAAATCGATCACCATACGATACAGACTCCCCGACCATCTGGTCGACTTTGCAGTGAGCGCTCAATGATAGTGCATTGACCGACGTATCTCATAGATCATCGTGTTATTTGTACGCTAAATCGGCGTCGGCGTGTAGGAGGAAGGCCAGCCTAAAGCTTCTTTTAGACAATCTTTAACCCTGGGATATTTAAGAGGTCTAGCAAAAATATTGGCATACGATAATGCCATGAAAAGATATAATTAAGAATCACTACCTAACGTGAATAAAGCGAATCGAAAGGGCGTTGTGTGTATCTAGCCTTAGTCATAATATAAAACGCATTGTACTTGTCATACAATCCACCGAGTTATGCCTAGCCGATATTCACGTATCCCAGTAACTACCTATCCCTTTCTATCGTTGATTAATATAGTTTATTAGAGTGAGACAGAACGTTTTAAGCATAAGTTTTAACGAACTATTTCCTTACCATTTTCGATCTACTACGCAATGTTGGAATAATGATTTAATATGTATGTAGAAAGGGACAGAGATATCTGAATGTTGAATGCTGACTCTGAATTTTTGCAAGTGACCAAACGCGACCGATCACGACAAAGTTACATTTCTATGAAAGAAGGATGACGCCCCCTTCTGGCATATTTTGAAATGTAATATATCCCATGTTTATTTAATAGAGTAGCATCAGTTTCTTACCAGTTCATCTCATAGCTGTCCCGTCCGGCAATTTGATGACACTATTTCGGATATTATGTTATATTTTTAACTTGTGACTTTCGAAGTTACTTTTTATCCGAGATAATTAAACGAGATTTAATTTAATTTCATTCCATATAAAAAAGCGTAACTTGGTCAAGTCACGATTGAACGCCTTTGGGCACTGTCGGAAACTCGCACTAGGAAATCTGGCTAGGTGTGGGCCAGTCTTTAGATATAGGTACATTTTACAATGTTGGGTAGTATTAAAATTCCAAACGATTTCTAATGACTCAATATACTTCCCATACTCAACGTAAATATAACAACGGATTTTGGAACTAATCTAAAATGCACTTAATTTATAGTGAGTTAAAATTTAAAATCTGATAATAAACAGTAAAAGCTAGCGACTAAAACTAACATGTTAACATTTTGACTGCCAAAGATGTGGGTTGTAAATAAAAAATGAACCTATTGTCATAAATAATACGACATAATTTGAATTGTCGTTTTGCTCGCTATGGGCGACTTACTTTTAAGTGTATTCTGTGTTTTTTATCTGAAATATTCCCTGCCTTATAGGAAGACAGTAACCAAGTAAAGATCATTGTACTATATTTATAATTCGACCGCTTAGTTTTGCTCAACAATAGATAATTGTTTTAATAATAGATTTACATAATATTGCCATATTGTGATCAAATAAACATAATATTTTATAATAATGTGAAATCAAGTTATACTTATTTACTTGCGGCTTAGCTATTTCGGTTTTTAGGTACTTATTGAGCTTAGATTTAGTTTTGTAATAGACTGGGTATAATTATAGTTTATTTAATAATTATTATCAATTTTATTGATTCGAAACAGGGCTCGGGCTAATTATAAGCGTAAAGTGATATATTATATTTTTTGTAATAAATTTTTTATCGGCGATTACATATCTATACAAATTTTCGAAATCAATTTTGCCAAAAACGTGGCCAATTATTCCATGAAACATACTGAGCGCAGAAAAAGACAAAAGTTAAACCTATACCAGCTAAATTTGGCAAATAAATAATAGAAATGCTTTTATATTTTTGTAGTGTGGCAATACTACAAAGCAGTGTTGCCAGTTTATGATTAAAAACAAATTATATATTTATTATTTGCTTACTGTATACTTGTAAGCTTTCTGTCCATGTTACATTAGTAAGTCTACATTAAATGTAAACATTCGGTGTAAGGGTATGTGTCATAGAATGTGTATTTAGAATGTCAAACAAAGTTAGCGGCAGTTTTTTAGAGTTTCTACATATCTTAACTCTAAACATGCCATCAGTAGATAATATTCCTAAATAAATGATTTGCCATTGTCGTCCTTCTGCTAATTAATATAAGGTTTAGGTGTACAAGTATGTCTACTGAGGTGTGTATTAACTGTCACATTAATAAAACCTGTTTAGTTATATTACCTATACCACATTTTGTACTTCTTTTGTGTGTGCTGTGTTACTGCATTTAATTATCTTTTTCTTTTAATAATTCCAAACACATGTTTGTTTATGAGTATAGCAGTTATGTTAAATAATAATAGAAACATTCTGCCCTAACTCATTCAGGCTGCAAATGAAATTGCGCCTTATTTTGATAGCAATGAGATTATATTTTCATTTGCATGTATGTCGGCTATAACATTGGACGTATCCAGCTTTTGGTCTAGTGGAATCCATTTCTCACTCTTCCCAAGTGGATACGCTTTGCAATAGTCATTTTAAATTATTCTTTACAAGTAAGTTAGAGGTCGCCATTTTGATTATGTAATCAGTCGCCATCTTGTTCGTGTTAAACCCAATAAGCCTAGATTTAGAAGTCCGTAACTAACTAGAATATGTTGCTAAATAATTTTGAAACTGTTTTACAATATTCGCAAATAAATTTTGTAAGTATTATTCCGTATTTTATTTTCTATATCACCTGATTGGTTCAAGATAGGTAAGAGCAAATATTTTATGTTGGTATGTCAAATACATACCAACATAAAATATTCGCTCTTACGTAAAACTTACCACTAACCAAAATACCAAGAGATCGCCTTCCAACTTCCAACCAGTAGATGTTTTAAAACATTATTGAACGTAACACTATAAAGGTCCATTTAGACTATGCCAGTATTGCTTTCTCTGTTTATCTGTACGAGTAGGCAAAGAGCACGAAAAGTGGAATGCAAAATATGTACCGTGTAAATGAGCCTTTATAGGTAGTTTTTTCACTACTACACGTTCAGTGCCATTCACGCGATATCGCGTGCCCACTGAGAACACGTTTCTAGGTGTCTTATTTTAGCTGGCCACAGTGACCCGGCGCATGATATTTACGTCGGCCACTGGGGAGATAATCTCGAGCTTTTTGTATTTTTTTATTAATTTTTATAAAATAAATAATGGACCCCCCCCCCCCAGCCACCCTAAAAAAATGATTTGAGGGTAGGGTTTGTGTGTGACTAGATGGGATTCAACCAATAATTTAAACTAAAAATAAATATTTTTTTATATTTATTTATTAAAAGTTATAGTATTTCAACAACATTGTCATCTTTTTATTATTTATTGGCACTCAAATGATCACACGCAACGTCGTACCAGTTCACTTGATTCAGTTCGTTTTTACCTGTAATTAAAAATAAGTCCAGTGTTATTTAAAGTATAGATAAAGTACGATTCAAACTTTATGGTGGTTTGAAAACGATTTTGAATTGAAGACGATGCGCAGCAGAAAACAAATTTGGGTACGTATATGGGCGGGACGTCAAAGGCGCGGGAGCGAGGCACACTCCGTCACAGTGTGGGAGTGTATTGTGATGAGTGTTTGCATACTGCACACACGCGCACGACATGACTACCTACGCGTTCATGGGTTCGCAGTTAATCCGAGCTGTCAATAAGTTTGAATCGAACTATACTTAGGTAGGTATGTAATAAACCCTAAAAAAAACAAAAAAAAATGTTTGAATTGTTCTTACAAAGGGAAGAAATTACGCTCTTCTTCCCAAAAGTATGCTACCTTTTTGAGGAGAAAAGAGTGATATTTTTTTGTTTCCCCTTGAAAGATGTATGCTATATATATAATTATCAGCCGCTGACGGCTAATGTACATAACTTAGGTACATACTTACCTAAGTTAAGTACATCAGCCGTCAGCGGCTGATAATAATTAAAACGCTTTGTTTGTTATGACGTCACATTTCGAAAAGTTTATAGTAGGTATGTACTTACAGTACAGAAAACAATTTTACGTGAAACGAGGTACATTGAGCAATATCTACTTACTTGACAGGGGGTACTGTTGCGGATGTATTTGGCAAGAGATTCGAACATGTTGGCCGGTGTCGGTGTTGAACATGTTTCCAGTTTATGCACTATACATGTCGTGACTTCTTCAAACTTAGCGCAACGTTGCGCCACCTACAAAAAATAAATGAATACAATTTTACGAATTTTGAGCCTGTTCAGCCGTACCTATTTAGCCAAAACTGTGAAAAAACAGATTTATAATTCAACTGCCCTGCCAATTTCTAAAGAAAATGCTTGGCCTTAAGAGGCCAGAAACTTAATGAGCTCAGTACCCTGATTCTGACTCATCGGATTGCTCCCGGATCATAAACTTTTTCGAATCTTAGAACGACGTATTTTTACAGCTTAAGTTATTAAGTGTTAGAAATTAGTAAGTTATTAGTATAGTTAAAAAAATCCAATTTTAATCAGTTTTTAATTTTCTATACGGTAACGTATAGAAAATTAAAAACTGAATAAAATAGGATTTTTTTTACATTCATCATTCTGTTTTTAACTTTAAATAAACTGACAGTTCTGGCCGAAAATATTCCGACAGGTCAGAGTCAGGGGGCAGATTCTTGATTGTCTTTGGTATCTCCCTTTTAGGTAATTTACTACTTAGGCCCAGCAAATTTTAATCTAAAATTATAGGTAGGTATAACTTACTGTTGTGCTCTTAGCTTGTTCGAGGCTCGAGAAGGTGTTCTTCAATTCATCCGCACAGGACTGAATTTCCAAAGCCTTGCTCTGGAAGCACTGGGGACCGCCTTCGGCAATAAACACTGCAAATAAAACATCGTGAATTATGTGAAGCTTTCGTTCATATCAGACAATGTATTTACATTTTTATGTCGATCAATAGTTCTCTGTTTATATTGTATTCTTCTGAGTATCATTTAGGTAGGCGCTAACAATTTATTATGATTCCAAAAGGTTATCTCGGTCTAACCGTTCCCACGTTATGTGGAATATTATGTGGTATATCGGAATTATTGCGCCCACACGCTTCAAGCTGTCAAAATTTATATTTATATGTTTTTTATCTTTCGCTATCAATATTAAAAAAAATAGTAAACATTAAAGGCATGGTAAGCCGATTATATTTTTAGAGCCTATTTTCCCACCTCAGACCAACAATAAAGATAGACAGCGCATCGCGAATTGCATAAATTAAGCCATGTTTGTCTATGTGTGTGTTGGAAGGGTTGCCATTTGTTTAACTTTTTCCCTATAATTTGGGGAATAATAATATTATGTGGGTAGGATAAGTATATTGTACAAGTTAAATATTGTTGAGTATGTATTATTCCGAACTAAACTATTAAAAACTAAACTAAAAAGAAAATAAACGAATGGATAGAAAAAAAACAGACAATGGCTGAATTACTCTGCCTTTGCCGACAAAGAAAACGAATCGATAGAGTATAATTATTGAATAGGGAAACATCAAACCATAATAATGGCAAATTTATTGTTTTGGTTTGTTGACGTTTTTTGTACCAAGTAGGTAGGTAACCATAAATTCATAATGATGTTAATTCAGGTACCTACTTACAAGTGAAAAGTGATTCCGTGAGATTTTTTATGTGAGCTACTGTTGTTTTTGCAACCTTTCACTACACAGGAAGACATAATTAAATTTTTGTATACTAAAAGCAATCGGCGTGTTCGTGTGTGAGCTTGTGTGTTTACTTGCATCGGCACGGTTTTGTTGGCGTCACTGTTACTGTATGTGGTAAGTCTTCTATCTTTTTTTGTTGGTCTGAGGTTCCCACGTGTTCTACTAGACAGTTTTACAGTAGATCTAATGGATTTCTTTTTCCTTCGTTCCCACTATTTAAATCGACTGTTTAGAACTGTTTAGTAGAACAAGTGGGAAAATAGGTTTCAGTGGACTGTACGGGCTTTGTCTCGTCAGCTAGCCTCATTTTTTTTCTAACCAAAAATATAATAATTTTGGTCAGCAAATAGACTGATGTCATTTTTTTTGTTGATTACCCGCTACATTTTAAATTTATGATTTGTAACTGTACATGAAATAAAAATAAGGTATGAGATTGCATTAGACATTTATAGCTGCCACTCACGTGCAATTCTGTCACCATCCTTGTAGCATATGAAGTCAATGAGTTGATCAGCGGCGTTCTTGCCAGTAGATATGTGTTCGCGAGCCACGCTGTCCACACAAGGAGACACGGCGTCTAATATAGTGTGGATGCAGGTCTTCAATTGCGGGGTCTTGGCACAGTACCTGGTGAAAAGTAGTTATAAAATTGGTTGATTAATGCGCTCTTTTTACACACTAGAAACAGACAGTTAGACTGAGCTGAAGGAATATTCTGACGTAATTTCGTCATTCATCGCTATCTAATACTAAAATATTTTTCAGCTCGAACCAGTAGTTTGTGAGATTAGCGCGTTCAACAAAAAAACTACAGCTTTATAATATTAGTAGGTATAATTTTTTTTTTTTATTGTACCTACCACATTCACACAGCGCCATCTAGTCCCAAAGTAAGCAATTATATTTGCTCGTGTTATGGGTACTAAACAACGGATATACTACTTATATACATTTATTTTTTGTAAATACATACATATTATAGATAAATTACACCCAGACACAGAACAAACCTTTATGCTCATCACACAAAGAATTGTCCTGGGTGGGGATCGAACCCACGACCGCCAGCTTAGCAGTCAGGGTCACTAACCACTAGACCAACAGGCCAGTCGATAAATGTATACTATGGTAACTTCTCGTCGGAATATAGATGCCTACTTAACTGTTCACCAATAGACACGTAAACTACTCACTTCTTGAAGACTTCGTCGAGGGCACCGTTGGGCTTAGCTTCTTCAATTTCTGCCTGTAGTGTAGGTACATCAACGAGGCCCTTTACACATTCTACGAAGTTTTTGCCAGCGGTCTGTAACGAAGAAAATTGTGTAATTTTTTTCGTATAGTCGTAAACATAGGGAAATCCGGGTGACTTGCCTAGGTGGGAGAGTTGAACGATCGTTCAAAATTGTATTTCAATTTAGTGAGAACGAAACGTCCATTCGTTCATTGGTGATATGCGAGAGGCCAAGAAGAATGCAACGCTAGTGTTCTACTATTAGGTCTGTGAAGAATGCTCAGATTTGACAGAATTAAATTATCATCGTAAATTCCATTCTGACACTTGTCTTGTTATGTAATTTAAATGTATTTTAAGTATGTAGGCTCATTCTTGTGTATGAGAATTGTTTTTGGGACTGGGCAATCATTAGGTACATAATGTTGGATTATAAAACATTGCAGATGAACAAAATATAAATACAATTCAAACGATATAGCTAGCTGGTGTCGTAAATGCCGTAAAAGGCGGCTAAGGGTACCCTTATGCAGACAAGAGCACTGCAAGTAAAGGAAAATATTTTTTTACGCGCATGATTAGATATCCTGCCTGCAATATTGTCGCTACTTTGAATAGGAATTTTGACTTCATTCCAATATAATATGACGTCTACGTGAAATTCTGGATTGGGACATATGATCTAAACATAGTTGCAAGGTATTTCAAAAAACGCGTGTTAGTTTAAGGCCAATTTGTTCAACTTCCCACCAGCTTGTATGGGGTAGCCCACAACTGACCTCTACTTCTTCGATTTTGTCTCCTGCGCCGTTACTCTCGCATTGCTTCCTTAGTAGCTGTCTAATCTGTGCTTGCTTGTCACCACTAACTGCGTCATCAGCCAATACCGCTGGAAAAACAAACAAAACCTATATTCACTATTATGAATGCCTGTAACCCTAAAACCTTCTTATCTCTCTAGATAGAGGAGACCCGAGCCCAGCAGTGGGACATTAATGGGTTGCTGATGAATGCCTGTAATCCTGGCTTCTATTAAAACGAGCCCAGAGTACTGTTATGTATATTCTGTTCGCAAAATGACAAATATTTGTGTGATCCAGTTAACTAATGTCTTGATCCTGGGTGTACCTAATTTGTTAAAATCAACTTTGTACCTTCATTTATAAAGTAGCTTTCCCGCGACATAAAAGTTTTAAACAAGAACAAAGACATGCATAAAAATAATGCATCACTTTTTGGCCGTATTTACACTTTTAGCATAAATCATAAAATCAATAAAATCTCCTTGAAACAACGACTAGGTTACTGAATTAAATTTATACAACCGATGATTTCACCAATTTAGGTAACACCCTGAAATTGACGGAACAAATAATTCAAATTGAACTTTCGAGCTTTTTCAATAGAATCTGTTATTCTTTCACGATAATAATGCATCTTGTGTTTAAATGACACAGCGGTCAAGATACCACGAGTTGAGTTCAAACGATGGACTTGATCGAGTAAATTGATAAATGGCTCGCCGGAAAAGGGGAACGAGTTGAGTGGCCAACTACAAGCAAACACACTACACAATACGTCGATAGACACATCGGCACAGTTTGTTGAACAGACCCTTTGACCCTTTTGAAAACATCTATGTTTATAGTAAACTACTATATATAAACGATAGTAAACTACCGTTTGTAATGTAGATTATGGAAAATAATATTTTGTTTTTTACTTTTTGAAAAGGACATAAACATGCCTCATCCGCAATATTCATAAAATTTTTGTAGTGTGAAATATCGAGCCCTTCCCGCCATTTCATCGTAAGCGACTTTTATATCGAAATTAAGATTTTTATCATGAGTAACAGATAAAACCGTAACAAGCCTATTATTAAAGTTTCGCGCAAAATAGAATAATTAAAAAGATACCGCAACTTTTAAGTCAATAAGATAATTATTATTAGAATAATAGATCATTTCAGAACAATTTTTTTTTAAACCTTTCTCCTGTAAAATTTGATTTCTGTCGCTTACGTTAAAAAGGCTCTATATATCCCAAAATACGTAGCTCATTGATGATAAGTGCCGCGAAATACATAATTCAGTTCTTGTTTGTACAAATTGACATTTCGCAATCAATGTTAAAAAAAATAGTAAACGTTAGTTCAAACATTAATAATTGTCATGTGAATATTTTATCTATAGTACTGACACTATTGTCTAGTCAATTAATGAAGTTCAAAGGCCTTTACTGATAAGAACGGAAGGCAGGACAAATCAAGCAATAAATACATAATTGCGCAATTGATGTTTTTCCGGGAATTGCAGTTAACATCACTTGTATTTAACGACCGACGACGACTCGTTTAACTAGTTATTGGGTACGTGTCGTACGTATTGTCAACGTTTTTGAACATTTTCTGACCGTTCCCCATTCCTGTCTAGGCAATTAGCAAACCCTACATGTTTATCCTACATTCTACATATCACAATAATATATTGGATTGGACGATGTAGATTTAGTCGTCAAATGTTTGAAAATTAATGAATACATAATGTCACTACCCCATCTCAACCCGTAGGTGTCGTAAAAGGTGACTAAGGAAGTAACTATATGCAAACAATAGGACTGCGGGAAAAGGAAAATTCGAGACAAACCGTATACCAACCCGTCTGGCCAATGCCTTTAAATAAATCCCCTATACTTATCTACTGTTAGAATATTCGAAAGAATTATTAATTTCGAGCGATTACCTCTTAAAACCAGAAAATTAATGGATCATAAATCTTCCCTACGTTAAGGCACTTTAAACCTTAGTGATGAAAGAATACCGATACAATGGTAAGAACAGAAACAACAAACTAATAGGGTAATTGTATTGTCGGCATATTGACCTCGAGATATATTTCCCTGTCTTCCTAAAGGTGTCGTAATTGTGATTGAATAGTCTTGTTGCCAATGTTGTAAAGAGCTAGATGTGTAACTGTCTGACATATTTTTTCACGTTATTTATCAGATGCAGGTCCATTTCTAAATAAAATTTTATTTTTTATTTTATAAGGATTACCAACAAGCGATATACATACGTCAAAAAACTATCAAAAACATAAAGCGTGTCTGTTGCTCTCTCAATTATAGGCTACAGCTATCTTAAGAAAAACATGTGGTGTGTTTTGTATTATTTAAGTCCAGATATTAATCTTGTCAGTTAATAGGGCAAAAGTAGAAAATTTATACTTATTTATAAACATAAATTGCCTACCATGAAATCTTATGCTATCCTGTCATGTCATCTACTTCCACAGAAGTCAAATTAAGAAATTTCAGGAGACCCCTTTATCCATTGGCTAGTTATACATAGCTCGGCTTACATAAACTTTAATTATGTTTTTGGTACAACCCTTTTTGGTGTCCTCTATACCATAAACTTCAACTAGTTGAACTAATTACAAATCCAATTATTTAAACTTTAATGTAATCATTCCTAATAGTTGCAAAGTTGAAATAATTTGAATATTTTGTCCAATTAGTACAAGAAAAAAGTAATCAAATATATTATTTACTTTACTTCCAACAAAAAACATAATTTCGTGATACACAATGAATAATGTCGAGTCGACAAAACAAAAGACTGTCAGATAGTAATCAGCCCCCTGATTCTGAGCTGTCGGAATATTTTCAGCCAGAACTGTCAGTTTATTTAAAGTTAAAAAACAGAATGTTAAAAAATTGATGGATGTAGAAAAAAATCCTATATTAATCAGTTTTTAATTTTCTATACGGTAAACTAATTTCTAACACTTAATAACTTAAGCTGTAAAAATACGTCCTTTTTTGATCCGGGAGCAATCCGATGAGTCAGAATCAGGGCCCTGACATCGATAGTGCCTATTAAAAATAGTGTGCAAACGATATTCATTTCATGTTCTTTTTAAATAGTTGGTATTTTATTTTCTACTAGAACCCGATAAACTCTTTAAAAAGGTTAGTAGAAATGATCATTAATATTATTTCGAAAATTTATCTACATAATCCGAATTATTTTATCACTTGTCATTGTTTAAATAAACAAAAGGTCACCCATCCAAGTTAGATAATAATAATTATGACTTTTGTATATCTATCAGTCAAAATTTTCCCCTCTAAAATCAACGTTATAGCTTGTTATTGAGAGTCATCATTACATATGTCTTTCTACTACCTACGTGCACTGATATAATTTAACCTTACTGACACCATAACGATAACCTATAACCATACTGGCTGCGAATATCGGCTTGTAATTTAATAACAACAAGCAACATACTATATGTAGTTTTTAGCGACGTTGAACCAAATTAACATAGTAATTTGTTACTATATTATAGTTAACTATGTAGATACAAATATTGAAATATAAAACATATAATATATATATATAATATAATATATATTCTACCACATTCACATAGTGCCATCTAGTCCAAAAGTAAGTAATTATATTTGCTTGTGTTATGGGTACTAAACAACTGATATAGGTATTACTTATATAAATCTTTTTTTTTGTAAATATCTACATATTATAGATAAATTACACCCAGACACAGAAGAAACCTTTATGCTCATCATACAAAGATTTGTACTGTGTGGGGATCGAACCCACGACCTCTGGCTTAGCAGTCAGGGTCACTAACCACTAGACCAACATGCCAGTCATATAAGACTAATTACATAGGAATATTTTTTAAATTTTGTGCACTTATTGGTGGTCTATCTATTCTTCTTCTATTACATATAATAAATCTGTAGAAAAGTCGTTTCTGTACATCAAAAAAATTCCAAAAAAAATATCCAGCGTGTTAAAGGACAACCAATAGAACCCATTTCCAGCATTTTTTTGTATTTTTGTCTGTTTATTTGTTCGGGCATCACGTAAAATGTACGAAAGCAATGTAGATAACTTTTATACACAACGATTGAGCGTAAATTGAAGTAGCATTTAGTTTATGTTTCATTGCAATCGGTTCAGTCTATCAAAAAATATTTGAATTTCAAGTGTTGCCGAAGTAAAATATTAAAACAGCTCCATAACATCTATTGAACTTAGACTGGACTATATCTAGAGATCAACTGCGTGCAGTATTGAATAAAATTATAATAGTGTTAAGTAAAATATATTGCGGGGGTGGATCTAAGTATTAGATGCTTTTCCCATGGTCAACTATACGTAGCTCTTTCACGCGTACACAACCCCAATAACCTTTTTGTGTACGCTTCAGATGGTTCCACAGCTAATGTTGTTTTAAAGAAGCGCTAGCATAAATGAAAAAAAATAATTCGGTATCGGTATCCACCAAGAGCGCTTCGCACTTAAAAATACATTGTTAAGTTCCTACATCCACGCGAACGAAGTCGCGCGCACAGTTAGTCCTAAATAAAAGAGATTTTTCCGTTTTCACCATCCATTTTCTGCGTAAATCATAAAATAAGTAGCATAGCATGGCTGTAAATCATCAATTATTTTACTCAGTAAAATAATTGATGATTTTCAGTCACCTATGTAACATAGAGTCTATTGTATATAGGTTATAATTGGTTATCGAAATTTAAAAAATTTATTTTAGTATTTTTATAATGTATGGTAGGTAATAGCTAGTAGTAGCTCCATACAAAATTAAATAGTAATAAGTTATGCACGAAATTTTAAAATGCCCCTTATTTTGAAACTAACAAAGAGAGGAGAGACGTATTCATCAACAGGTCACTATGTCTCTCTATATATCATATACCTATCCTATATACTCCTATTTCACCACGCTCTCACACACATTTATTATTGTTATTTTCTACCGTAGTCACCTCATATATTATTATTATTATTATTGCAGTACAAAACAAAATGAGAAAGAAAAAAAAACATATTCATAGGTACCTTTTGTAAAAGATAAACTTTAAGTTTATTTACTAATCATAATGATAGGTACTCGTATTTTAATTTTGAAAACCAAGTTCCTTTTGGTATAGAGAAATACTTTTGAATGATAGGATAATTAGCTATTAATAAAAACTACGGTTATTTTATTTCCTTATTTGCAAACAGTAAAATGTTTTTTAATTTATTTATTTGTAAATATAATATGTAGTTAATATAATAATATAATATGTATATAGTACGTCATTGGGCTGATATGATGATGATGATGATGATAATATGTAGTTCACTATTATAATCCATATATAACTTCATACGAATAGCGAGCTAATAGATAAATAATCATTCTAAGTGACTAGAAAAAGATTGAGTATCATTTTATTATGAAAACAAGCTTGAAATTCAACTCACCGATAGTCAATACGGCAAAAATGATAGTTTTGAGAATCATGTTGACAACACTGTTATGTAAAATGTATATTAATACTATAATGGTTACTGTATGAACGTCGATAGTCAACTGCCGCGCTACAATATCTTGCCCCGTTTTATACACATCATGTAAAGATCAGTGTTCACTTACGCGAACACCGCCGCGATCGTTCGTTGTGCTAAACCTCGTTTATTGGATTTACAAACTTGTATAGTGGTAAAAGAAATTCAAGACAGTGGTGCAACTAGAGGAGTCTCTCCTATTTGATGTAATAATTGGTAGGTTACTTCTGTAAAATTAAAATCGCAAAATATTATTTTTCCGCGGCCGCGGCTTCAGAAAAATAATATTTTGCGTAACCTGGCACAGATTAATAAATAAGGGATTCGCTAAGTCTTGTTGTTCTCATTAATTCCCTAAATAATCTTCTTCCCGCTAGAGCCACGATAGCCGGCACATTAAGTTGAATTATTCTTAAAACGTTAACAATAAGAACCCACTTTCAAATTTATCTGAAGCTTCAGTTTTACCTGAAAGGAGCAGCTGGCGGAATGGACAGGGCTAGCAGGCTCGACGAAATCATTGGAACTCGAAAAATTGGACCATTTAAAGCAAGTCTGCAAGTCGACTGCAATTTATGACTGCTGTTATATTTTTAATTTATGCTGCTTGATCAACTTAGGTTAAACTGGATCCATGTGTGGCAGTCATATTAAAACGTCACAGAAGCCTGACTAATGAACTTGTAGCAGCTCTGAGCTGAATTTGGCATGCGTTGATCTCCTGACGTATCAAGTAGTACCTACCTACTATGGTCTTATTTCGTCACTTTCTGGTGTGTGTCTGATAACTGTGACAGAAGTGACATATTTTTCATTAAAATCTGTCACATAAGTTCCGAATAGAATATAAGAAACTTATCAGTAAGTGCTGAAGCAGGTTCTTCGTTTTTATAACCATTACTTTTGATATTCGTTACGCGCAAATCCATTGACGCCTTTATACCATCGCAATAAGCAACGTCAATACTAACCGATCTTGCTGTTATTTAAGGACTGTCAACAATTTATTTACACATCATTAATTGCCACTTACAACTATGTAAAATGGTTCATTGTGGATAGTAAATATGTTTATCAATCAATCGTACACCGATAGCATACTTTTACATAATTAAAAATAATTTCTCTGCCTAAGTTAAAAAGTAAACCTAAATAACTAAACTGACAATATTATTATACGAAAATGAACACTGACTGCCTCAGTAGTAAAGTGTAAGTGTAATAAGGCGTGGTTCTATGTTGTAAAAAATTAAGACACTGAACTTACTGCATTGGCGGCGTAGCGAGAAGTCTTCAGTTAGATTCTTGGGTCTCGCAAACACGTTATTGAGTTTCTGTCTTTAAATTCTCGTGGCGTAAATGTGGTCGATTAACGGTAATAAGCTTATTACACGGGATCTAATATATCTATACTCAGGCCGAAATGGATGTAAATTTTTTTTAAACAAATTGCTGTAGCCTTACAGCGATTGTTAAATTATATTTTAAGACTATATATTTTCGTATTCCAATATTAATGACATTATGCTGATTGCTGTAACTTCTTATTGAAAACATTTAAAATAATTATAATACATTTATTTGCGTAAAATGTGGTAAATACAAAGATGGTGATGGATGGTAATATATTAAAAAATGAAGACACATTCCGCCATAATTAACAGCATGCAAATATATTATGCTAAATTATGTGATAAAGGTGAAAAAAAAATTACAACTACAATAATACATTTTTAAAATTATAAGAACAAGAGGCATATTATAATATGTTTTCAAAAAATTGTTGACGTTATAAAAATTTTGTTCAATTATTAATCATTAAAAAATTCCATACGTTGTTTTTATACATTTTACATAAACAGTCTAATGTTGTTATTGTTTAATTATGTTTATCCTGAGTGTAACGAAATGTACAAGTGATGCACTTTTGCCTACCAATTCAGGAATAAAAGGCTTGACATTCGATATGTTATCGATAAGTTAACCCGCATAGAGTTTGAAACAGTTATTAAACTAGGTATCGGTTACATTGTCATTATCAACATCGACATTCGAGCGCATGTCTTATAGGAAAGATCAACCATTTCCATTGCAGACCTATGTAAACATATCAATCTTACTACTACATTATGTCACGTAGGTATATTAAAAAGTGAGTGATATTTTTAGTCACACCTTCAGGGATATTGCCTATGTTATGTTATGTAGCCTAAGTGAGGAAGCGATGGTGGCCGAAATGAAATGAAATCTCGTTTATTCATCTAGGTTACAAAGTAACACTTATGAAAGTCACAAGTTAAGAATGTAACAGGTTATCCGAAAAGTAGTGTCAGCAAATTTGCCTACGACCAGTTCGCTGACGGGGTGGCGCTATGAGAAGAACTGGCAAGAAACTCATGCCACACTTTTTTTCCAAAAATTTATAGTTACAATCTTTTGTAATTTACAATAAGTGTATGTGTGAGCAGTACAATAGATAAGTAACTGGTCGACGTAACAAGTATTATGCCATGAGCATGCCGCTCATGGCATCTAATCCAAAAATAATACCTATGTGTGAAATTAGACGGATATTTGGTTGTTTACGCAATTACTGATGAAAGTTTACAGTATTATAATATAAATTTCCTTTGTTTGTTTCGTTTTAATTTCCTGTTTTATTTTTTATTTCATACTTTATAGTCTTTTAACTTTTCTCAGCACGTTTCTATATTAACTTCACTTGGACTTGTGGACATACTTATAAGTTGTTAAACTATTGACATGATTGCAGACCTTTAATTAAAATGGAAAGATTACGAGCGTATATATGGCAGATAGCAGAAAAATGAAGTTGATTTCCAAAAAAAGTTGAAACACCTCTTTTCATTCTAAAACATATAAACAATCTTGCCCTTATTTCGTTGACTGGACTAAAAGCACACTGTACAGTCTACAAAAATGGTTTTGTATTTTTGCTTGGAATTCCAAAGTAGATCTGCCAACTGCACTAGATGTGAATTCAATCCTTACACGGAACAGGCACATTAGTACTTATCTGATTAATTTGAGCTATCGAGTTCATATTTTATTAGGTATGTTCGACGTATCAAGTTATATGAGCTTGTGCTTGAGCATTTGGCGAACGTACGATTAAGTCTCAGGTCACTTTTATTATAATTACCTATTACTTATGATACACGCATCCTCCGAATAGATGAATATGACATTTATTATCTTGGAGTTATTACTTTAAGGTTTAAAATTGCCTTTTAACAATTCTGACCATATGCCTTTATAGGTGGACGCAGCATGTTGTTTAAATATAATTATTCTTATAGGTAGGTACAACAAAGAAAGGTATGGCAGAGTTGGATGTTAATATAGGTATCAGCCGAGTATAATTATTATAGGTACCTATAGTCTCAACTGCTACTGTTGCTAGGAAACATCCTCTCTGTAAGGCTAACTTGCCGCAGACACTTGACTGTCACAAATTCACCATGGCACCCCTAATATAGGTTGTCTGGGTGTACTTTGTGTCTGTTAATTGTTTGTTTGTAAAGTCCCTCACAGATTAGGGATTCATTGTTAGAGGTTAGCCTCTAACAATGAATCCATTCAGGGATTCATTGTTAGAGGTTATATATTAACATCCAACTCTGCCATACCTTTCTTTCTTTGTTGTACCTACCTATAAGATAATATTTTTTCGGATTATGTAGTCTTACATTCCAAACTTATGACTGATAAGAGTTGCTTTGTGACCTAGATTAATAATAAATAAGTTTTGTGAGTGAAGAACCAAAGGACACGTGCCTGCTCGTAAGCTGCTAGCGTAACAAATATTTGTATGACCTAAAAGGGAAATCCGGGTTGTTGGTACTATTTGTGTTCTAATTCATGGGTCCTTAAAAATCACCTTCAATGTAAGTACTTACTTTTTCTTTTCACATTGATCTATTAATTTAAAATCTGTTAAATGAATGAAGTAATTTTCATAGAATATAGAAGGTGGCATGGGACGCCTTTTAAAATGGATCTAGTATTTTTATAATTTTAATTAGATGCGTGGCGAGGCTTCTTTGCTAAGTCGACCAGTTACTGACATATTGTAGCGCCCACACTTACACATGAATTACCTCTAGGGTATGTGGGATTCCTCACGATAATTTCCTGTCGCCACCATCAGCAGATGGTAAGTCACTCACAATCTAGGATTAACTTAGATCTTATTTTTATTTCTTGTTGGCCAGATGCAGTTGCTCTACTTTTTTTTCCGATACATAATGTTTGCATAATTAATAGTTAATAGTCAATTTATAGTTGTGTGCAAGAATAATTAAAATATTATGCAACATTTATGGAGACTTGTCGTATGCATCACCCGGTTTCTTTGTTTTCATTCTGGTTGTGAATACTTTTTCCTTATGCAGAGTTTATCTAACCTATAAATACCTAACAAATGTTTGAGTGTAACTGGCCTCGTTGTGCCTTACATTTCAATGTTATGGTTCTTTGTCGGTTTAATTCGTTCCGAACTTTATCCTTCAAAGAGACGCCGTGGATAGCTCTATATAAGCTAGAAGCATATTATTATATTTTTATGCAGCACAGCTGATTACTCTTCTTTAGGGTCACGATCATCATCATAATTTCAACCCATAAACGTGCCACTGCTGGGCACAAATCTCCTCCAAAAGGAATGGTCACGATAAATTGCATTTTTATATGACGCTTGCTTTTCCTCCTAGTAAAGTATATTGTATATTGGCGAATATGAACAATTCACAATACATCGTTATTTTTTACAATATACTTGGTTTTATGTTCAATCTAATGGATCACGTTGTACCTTTGAAAACTTGAACACTGGTCCTCTAATGGTACCTTTTGTTCTGGCTAATAGAGCAAGTTCTTGTTGAGATCTTCTTCGAGTTGTAGACAATAGACTAACCCCCTATTTAATGGGACCAAACATAGCTGGCGAAATGTGGGCGTGAAACCTTTTTTTTTTTTTTTTTTTTTTTCTCTGCCAACCCATTCGGAAAAAAGGCGTGATGCTATGTTATGTTATGTTCTTGTCGTTATAGATTTCTTGTGATTATACACGACAAAAATCTATTTACTTGATAACAAAAAGAAGCACAGTATTGGCGTTATCAAATAAATAATATATCTAATAGATGTATAGGGTAGGTATCTATTTTTTATCTAATAGACTCGCCCTAAAGTAGCGGCGAAACCTGAATGTAATACATCTCTACGTAGGGTAGGTAGAGATACAGGCGTGACGCTGTTTCAGATATTTATTATCTATTTAATTTAATGATTGCCATTTCCTCACAAACAGTCCTATTAAAGTTTTATCAGAGCATAATAATTCTATTTTGAAAATAATTTGCCACGCGTTTTGTAATAAAACGTAGGTACCGTAATTAAATAACCATAAAGATTATTGGTACGAGGAATTGCGTCCTATGTGAACCGGAATCATATGAACTAGGGCTTTTAGTTTTTAAATATCACACAGAATAATGAAAGTAAACCTATCTCTGTTCTGGGTGAATTTCCCGGGACCAAAAATTGCGTGGCATCGATGAAATCTTCATCGCTATGGATAGATATAACATTCTATTGAATAAGTTTGTCGTCTTGATTATACATTCGATAGAACGCCATTTCTTTTGTTTATTTGTTTATTTATTTGTTTACTTCGAACAATCAATAGTCTTTTTGTTATTTTATATTTTTGCCTTGATTTTCATCGCCATGTTCTCATTGCTATGGTTTCTGGTTATGGGTATGGTATGGTAAATTAAAAAACTTTAATTTTTTTTATATAAAACTAAAGATAAAAAAATCCACGGAAATGAATATTTTAATGGACCTGTTGAAATTCACCCTTCTGTGATATATCCTGTACATATTAATGAATTAGTTATATTTAAATCATCAGCTTTTGGAGTTCTGGATGAGTCTTCGCGATAAAAAGGAACTCCAACTATTCCCAATTACGTTTAAATTTAGCTCTGTTGCAACGTGTAAATAGAATACTAACACACTGTCACATAATTATAAATTGAAAGGATAGGGATTGTAAGGATAGTAGTAAAGTAAGTAAGTACGTCAATCCGTGTAGTGACGGATTAAGAATACATAATGTCGCTACAATATATAAGAATAAATATTATAAGAATTTGATTGTTTTAAAGTTATTAAACAAAAAGTACTAACAGGTAATGAGAGGGCTGATAGGTTGGCAAAATTAGCTTCCAGGGAAGGGATTGAGCGACATTTACAGTTGACGTATCGCGATCATCTTTCCGTTGCCAAAGATATTTCTTTCGATACATTTAAAGAGTATTTTGATTTACGTAGTAGAGAAAAAGGAATTTGGTTCAAGACCATCCAAAGCCAGCCCTCTCGTTCACCCTGGTTTATCAATAGTTGTAATTTAGGTAAAAAATTAATTAAAATAGCAAATAGGTTACGCTCTGGTCACTATCCATCAAGGAAATTCAGCTACCTGATGAAAAAAGTGGATTCCCCTAATTGTGACATATGTGGTACTCTTGATGATGTTCAACATTTACTTATGGATTGTGTCAAATATAAGAGACAGAGAGACTCATTGGTGTCTAAATATGACCTAAACATGAACGACGTCGGAGTGTTTACTAGTATATTAGCGAGCCCGACTTCAGATATTGCATCTGACTTATTTGCTATATTTATACAGCAGTGAGGTATCTCTTAGTATGTAAGTAGAGATAACATGTAGAAGGTACGATGGGGGTGACATATTACTTAGTAATAAAACCCCTAAACAAATATGATTAAAAAAAAAAAAGTACCTACTTTATATTTGAAATAGATTGAACAGCCTTACCAAAATCAGCTGAAATAATAATTATAATGTGCAACGAAAAGGTTGCCGACACTAATATCTAAGTATTGCAATCTGTGTGTAGAACTGTCAAAAGTTTCCAATTAAGAATAGCGCTTAGGCTCTCTTGATTAATACTATACCCTCGGATACGGAAAAGTTAGTTTCCAACGCTCAGAAAAAGTGTTTTGGTCTCCGCTCTGATATTATAGTTTAAGCCTATTTGGTATTGCCACTCACACAGTAGATTTATAAAACTTATTTATAATAACCGTTTACAATGATATGGCAAACACCAGCTGTTAGATAACAAGGTTTAGGTACTAACATCTTGACCCCAGTCTCACATTACTGATAACTTTACTAAGGTCACACAAACGTGTCAGTAAAGAATATTATCTTCAGACTAATACTTGACGTGCAGTATTAATCATATTGTGTAATGAATATGTAATCGATATAATATATCTAAAAAATGAATTACTAAATATATAAATAGAAATTGAAACACACACACACACACACACAGACACAATTCTCAAAAGTTATTATTATTATTTAAATTTTATTATTCTACCTGCTTACTAAATGGACTGTATTATTAAACTACTACTATTTCTTGGGAAGGAACTGACTCCCAATATACAGCTCACGCTAGTTTGGGTTTCCGAGCCTACAAATTATTTATGTGAACCTTTCTATGCAATAAAGATTTATTATTATTATTATTACGTTACTCATTGCGGAACTCGCCGCAATTTAGCCATTTTTTTATTAATATTCATAGAATCATAGGCAAGTTCGTAAAATGAGAAAAAATGGATTATTAGTATTAGTTTCGTCAAACTTCTAGTTCGCTCTGAAGTTGCTGTTGCTGCACTTCTGTTTGTGCACTTATTCTCAAAAATATTGAATTAAACAAAAACAAAGTCATGAAATGCGTTTAAACTTCTGCCAATTTATATTAACCTATTAAATAATTTGACATTTAATAACATGACAAAAATTAAATGAAAACGTTTGTAGCTGTTATGTTAATCAATGCGATAAGAGGATAAGTAAAAGGAAACTTCAATATATTTGTTCTATTTTTTATTTTAAACATTATGAATATTAGTGGCAATTTATGGAACTCTACTGAGTATAATATTATATTGCATTTTATTACAGATTCCAGAATCCATACAGAAGTCGATACTAATAACATGAAGTTAGCTGAAAATAGCTTCTCGTGGTTATATTAGGCGGGAAAGGGACGTTAACTTAGAAAACACTAATATTTAACGATATTGGTACAAATCGCTTACTGTCAATTTATAAGTTGATATGATATCCATTTTGATTTGCCATATTTGTATACACTGAACATCTTATATCAATATTGCAAAGCAAATATTAGGTTATACTTGCTTGTCATCGACAAGCAGAGAGCAAGATGTTGTTCGAAGTGTCGCAATATTTAAAGATTAATCCGCTTTTATACAAATAAAGTCGGTTAACTAGCGGTCACCTTACTGATTTGCGAACGAATAAAGATGTATCTACTCGTATATGATATCGCACCAAAGAATTCATCTATATATATGGTATATAATATTTATTTGAGTGAGATTTTCCTCTATCTGGCATTCGTGTAAGTACAGTATCCTTTGTCAACAACATACACCTCTCAAATCAATGCATAGAAATAATAGGTGGTAGAATTTATGGTAACAATCCGGGATCCCTGGTCCAATTTTTTTTTTATTACTATCAAGGAAATTTTTCGTGAGTAGCTTCATTCCGATGAGACGCCCAATAATTTCGTATTCCAAAAGTTTGATTGTGGTAGCTAAAAGACGTTGCAAGAGTATACTGGACTGGGAAGGAAATACCAGGTAACGTAGCACGCAATTTGTAGAACAATATGACTGTTCAATTACATAAATATTAACAGTCACAGAGTATTAAAAAATCCTTTAAAAATCACTTTTCAATCAACATCTTGCATCTTAACATCATAATTATCTCGTATTATTATAACGCTATACAGACATTAGGTACTTTAAGTTTCTATGAACCATTACTCAAGTCTCATTCTTTTCAATATTATTCGTCAAAATAACGTACATAGGTTTAACACGAAAAAAAACTTAGTCAGAGCTAAGCTTGAGCTCGTTCTATGTTACTGTTTCAAAATTGATATTGTTAACGTTAATGATAGTTTAAGAGAGGAATAGATATACCAGTTACGTATTCGTACTTGTATTTGCGTTCATAAAGTGAACTTACATCTTAAAATGAAGCAGTAGTAATTTATAATCATCATTATCATTGCTGATTCTTGATAAACCTTTCAGACGCCTCTGTTAAATGTTACATCACAGTCAACAGCTTCTTGAAAATGAATGAATTGCTGCCCAGGTAGTGAGTTCATTTTAAGATCAGCTCCCCTAGACAAGTGGCAATCGCTTCAATCTGTCGATTCTAAGCGACATGTCACATCAATTCATTTGTACCAAGGAACTTATATCTTGAACACATCTCTGACATAAACAACCGACATGTCACGTGATCAATGTACTAATTTGACATGTCGACAGAATAGATAGTTCAAATAGATTGCCACTTGTCTTGCCCCCCTGTTAAGTAAGATTATGCAACATATGTCTCATGAATGCATTTTCAACGCATAAACAAACATCAATAATTTAATTGAGCCTGGATTATAGCTTTTAATTCTCACAAGAAATGTAGACAGTACTGCTCCGTCAATGATAATATTTAGAACTTCCGAAACGCATACATAACCAATCTACAATGATTCTCTTAAAATATCATCAGTTAACTAACAACTACATAATACAATAACTATTAAAACATTCGAGTTCTTGTCACACAAGAATATTTTTGTTACAATAAAATCACAGTAAGTACTTTTATCACTAAATACATATATTAACTGTTATCCTCTTTAAGAGAACGAAAACAGGCCCGGTCATTAACCTTTTACACATAGAGATTGAATTAAATAGTTACTATAAACTAATCAAACTAAAATAATAATTCATACAGAAAATTTCAATTCAGCTGTTTAGTTATATCCATAGAAAATCATGAACAACTTCAGGTAAATTGTATTCATAAATATCTCCTTCCAATCATTGATACACTCCGTCAATTCAAATATCCAAAACATTCAAGTTATACGATTGTTCAGGTCTCGTAGTTATACACATAATATATTAGTTATGTTACTTAGCTTTAACATTAATAAAATTTAATATAGGAGTACATTGAAAAGTGTTAGATCACACTCCTGTTCGCTTCGAAAGTATTTTTTATTTACATAGCCGTAGTAGTTAAAATAACTTGGTTGCCGTTTACCAAGATATTGTAAGTTCATTGGCGAATATCATTTTATGCATATGTAGGTACATCTTATAACATTCAAAATCATATTATTTGTATGTTTTATGGAGTGAAGTTACATTATAATCTAGAATTGTTAAATCCTGTGCAAATATTTAAAAGTCCAAATTTGTCAATAGTGAATGAGAGAAAAATGCCCTCAGTGAAAACTGCAGCAAGCATTTTCCACGCCAAGATTGTGTAATCGAGCGTTGAACTTGCGAAACAGCTGATTCTATTCGAATGATATTTTATCACTGGAATAAAGCCAGCTGCTTATTTGAGAAAACTGAATGTATCTGCATTATAGCAAGTTTAAACCACTACCCAAACTGGAAACTACTATATTAATTAAGGTGGCGTTTGCAAAATTGACAGGTATCGAATCGGAGTCCGGAATGAAATGACATTAGAAATGCAATAACAGTTAATCTATGACAGTGGTCAGATAAAATAAACCTTACTGTGTGTAATTAAGGTTCACACGATAAGGCTTAATGGTACAAAAAATATTCATAATTTATTTATCTGTAATATTTTCACAGGAATAATTAAAGACACAAAAACATTATCTCTAATAGAAGAAAATTATACCGCAACTCAGTCCGACATCTTATGTGAAAGGGATATAAAATCGATATTACAATATTAAAAATCAAAATTATTTAATTATATTTCTAATCAATTTCGAGAAGAAGAGATATTTCAAAAGCATATTCTGTCTGTAGTTAAAAATAATTATATCAGGATTAGGTTCATTTTAGCCGGAAAATATACTGCAAAACAGTATATTATTATTTTAGTCAAATTTGCAAACACGCCCTTTAGTGATTATTTGGGTTTTGCATCCCGAGAGCTTTTTTCTTTCCTCATTTATATTTCTGATTTCTTTTATCGAGATTTACTGTTCTGATTATTTAGAATCTACCTATTACATATTGTTTGACATGTATATTCAACTAGTAACAGTGACTGTACCAGATTATTAAAATACTGTGTATGCATAATTATGTAAAATACCAACTTCTATAAACGTCTCTGTCGACAAATGTTCTCATGTAAAATTGGTTAGTAGGTATATTACTTCAGTTTGATAGTTAAAAGTACGGCAGTGAAGAGACAATTTTAAATTGTATTGTTTGTTTTATTATCAGAAGTAGGTACATTTATTTCCAATGATATTATATAGAAAATCTATTTACAAACCTGATATTGTTATAACTATAATAATGTCTATATCTGTAAGCTGTGAACGAAACTTCCATCGACAAATAAACAGGCTTCTAACACCAAATTGATATTTAAAACAATTATTTCATCTACTATATTTCGTAAGTTCTTAATTTACGTTATACTTTCAAAGTTTTAAATATTTACATAATTGTATAGAATGACAGTATTTGGCACTATACAATCATACAATCTCATAACCAAACCATAAAAAAAAAATTATTAGTTAACCCTCAATATGCCCATTGAATTTCGTAAATACAAATGGGGCATTCAGATCTTCATATAATATTGAAAAACTTCGGAAGCACTAGATTTTTAGATCAATTTTGATCGTACGACAAATAATTGTAAACATCAAATTTCGAAGACTATCAAATATCGATTTTCAATCTCAATGAAACCAAAATCTACGGTTTAATCTGTACATCATGCAGTATTTAACATAGTAACACATCATTAAATGAGTAGTCTAACAACTATAAGTTTAATTTATAATACAATAAGTGTTATAGTGTTTCTTCAGAAGCAAGGAGTTGTTTGTGTACTCGAGATTAAGTTGGGTTTGTGAGATTTTTCTGTTTGTTAATCAATGCGTTGATGAGTTTGATCCTAGCTTTCACTGCTTTGTAACGGTTATATTCCTCTTCGTGGCCCTTCTTGTCATCCCTCTGAACCTTTCGACTGTTCTGCAACTCGAAACTTACCTCATACTCTTTTATGGTCCGTCGTAAAATCTGTAAAATGAGAAGAAAATAACTAAGCGCGTCTTCTAAAAGTCAAATGAATTCATTATGAAGTAGTTACTGATGTGGAAGGAGAAATGATGTGAGCCATTAGACAGCTTTTCAAAACAAAAAACTGAACATCTCATCAAATTGACTAGCAACAGTAGATTACGAATGATTTTTCAAATACAAAAAGTTTTTTCAGAGTTGTCAAAATTGGTACAATATTTTTTCGTAAGAATTAATTAAATATAGAACTAGACTATTGATGAATAGAAAAATACTCACAGATTTGTGCATTTTAGCCTCCGAGAGAGCCTTAGTAAGTTCATCGAGTCCGAGGAAATGTAGACCTTCGTTTGAAGGAACCAATTCTTCGCTAGGTGCCGAAGATGCTGATGAGGGAGCCTCCTCACCGACTGTGACTTCTCGAGTTGGTGGGGACTGAAGAGGAGTTTCTAATGTCTCCTACAAATAATACATTTCAAAATTTTATTTACTGGATCAATAAGTATAATTGGAACATACTGCATACCAGTTTATCTTACTTACACGGTATTTTGCACTGGTTCTTTTTTCGAAAGTTCTGTCTATTTATGATCTAAATAATAAATGGTAGGTAACCAAGCGGTAGTTTACCTGTGAAGACTCTGAAGGGACTGGTTTCTCTTGTGAGTCGCTGGAACTGTCGACACTGGTGTTGAACAACATTGTCTCGTGCTCGTGAATAGTCGCCAACTCGCCATTGCCAATGATCTAAAGCAAAATATTATTTTAACTTTTTACACTCGATAGCAAGGTTTTCCTTACTGGTTTTATTAGCTTTTTGAATTTTAAAAAGGCATTGTAGACTAAAGTTGGCAAGCTCAAGGATGATCTCATGAATGACAGTCGACACGGTCTTATTGCAGATCATATTACTTATTATAATATTATATATTCCCTCATAAAGAAGTTGCAGCAACTATGATTGCAACAGCTGTAGAAATAGGCGCTAATTTTACGATCAATGTATAAATTTATTATTATTTATTATTTTAGATATCCAAATCCGCGTATATCCGTGAAAGAAGAAAGATCCGTTACTTATATGAAATATACATAGATGAAAGTCCGGATCTGTATCCGTGGATATGCATTTTAAACGATCCAGCACATCACTAGTATCTATAGCATCACTAATATAAAAATGCCATGTCAGTTTTGCCCTGGGCGCCACAAAAAATGTGACAAACCAGGCCCATTGTTAGATTTCAAAATCTCTGGACCAAATGACTGTGGTAAGAACATCAAAGTTGTCATAGATGATGCTCCTAAGATTTTAAGGCATGTAAATGCCTTGCCCCCCTAAAATCAACTTAGACATAAAGAAGACCTGGACTGTAAAGGTAACTTACCGCATCTGGTCTAGAGGATGCCAGCGCTCGTTTAACAGCGCGATATCGCTCGTACAGGTGCCTCGCAGCGCCTCGCTCGGCCGAGTGTGCGGGAGGTCTGCCTCGCGCTGCCTCCAGACGCAGTAACACTCGCTGAACAGCTAGCTTCTCTGCCGCTAGTTGAGTTGAAGTCCAGCTAGATTCTGGGACGCCAATTCTTCCATCGGCTTGACGACAGCCTTCCAGCCACTATCAATATAAAATGAATAATGCGACATCAGAAACAGAAGCTTCTATTTTATCTTAATAGTAGTTGGAGTTGCACAGTGTGACTAGGGTATGACCTATACCTGTTATCAATGTATAATGCCATTTCATATGAAATTGCCTCATTAACTTCATCATTAACCTCATTATACGCCACAAACCCCTTAACCAACAGTTGAAAATTCGCTTTTAATATTTTAACTATAAGATCGCATTTTTACCGCGTATGGTAGAATTTCGGATATTTCTAGGGAGTAAAAAATATTAAAGTAGAGTCTGGGCTTTGAACCAGATATTAGCTCCTAGAAGACAATTAAAACTTACTTCTTCAATGTCTCTTACAATTTCAGCCATAGACTTGTCACTCTTGAACGATGCTTCGAGTTTTTCATCTCTGTCCTTCTGCTGTTTGGCTGCTTGAACCTTCAGCGCATATTCCACAGGGTCAGCTTTAATGCAACGCTTCTCCGATTGAAGTCGACGCAAACTCTCATACATTCGAGTAAGACCAACGTCTGTAATTTTGTCGCTTGGTGTTGGTGGATGACCATGCTTGGCTTCAAAATCACTTTCATATTTAGTGATGTTTTTCTTGAGAACGGTAATCTGAAGATAAACAAAATTTTGCCTTTTGATAACTTATTAGTTTTCACCTACACCTTGTCCAAAGTTATTTTTCAATATGCTCAACTCGTGGTTATGAAAGATGTTGTCAGCGTCGCAACTAAAATCTGGCCAGGCTATCAGGGGCGTAACCTTTGATTGGCACACTTTTTTCTTAATTTGACTATGCTGTATTATTCTAGCTGTTGCCCGGGATTCCATTCCGGTGGATCTTTGTTTGGCATTATTCGGCTTATATTGATCGTAGCGTGATGTTATATAGCCTTCATCGATAAATGGGCTATCCAACACAAAAATATTTAGGTTCAGTAGTTCTGGAGATTAGCGCGTTCAACCAAATTAACTCTTCAGCTTTTTTAATATTAAGTAATAGATTGGAGAGCGAGAAAAATGTCTTGCCAGACTCTCATGACGATAGCTACCAGCTAATATGACACTGGATATTGTATGTTAACATGCTATTTCTGTAGTTTTAAAGACGCAAAGAAAATAAATCTAACCTTCTTCTGAATCTTATCGAGTCTTCGATTGGGACAAGGCTGATCGTCGTGTCGCCGTTTAACATTGATCGTAGCAGCATTACGCTCATCGCACCTCGCTCGTTCAGCCGCTGCAAACATGGCAGCTCTCGCATCTTCTTCACTGTTGGAACTGTTGCTCGGAGTGCGACCCACTACCCGGTGAAGGGCACCAGCGTCCAACGTCTCAGGCTCCTCGGATACTGCAATAACCATGCGTGTATATCGTCTGCTTGATTATGCTAACTGTTGGCATAGTTAGTCATTCATTTATTTACATATTGCATACAAACTGCCAGGATCCAAGTTAGATGGTGTTTTAATATTCCGTTATATAAACAAATGTACTTTTGGTGGTGTAAGGAGATTGTTTTGCCAAATATTTGAAGATGAATGAAGCATTTGATGTTTAAATTTAAATTACTTACAATGTGATTTGTGTACTATGGAGTAATCAAAGTGTGGCGGTGTGGAACATCTGATGTCTTCAGATGTGGTGAAGCAGTCATTCTCTTTGGGGTTTCTGGGTATCCTGGGTGGTGGACGGCGACGCTTACCGCCAAACTGCGGGCGACGGGCGCGGGACAAGCGCTCAGCACGACGTTCCGACTGGAATAAATAAACGTAACTTGTTTTTAGATAACTAAGTGACGTTATTGTAGACATAATAAAGGTTATTTATATCGAAATATGGTGGCCAAATAACCGATAATTATAATTGAGTTATTTTAAATAATACATTAAAAATGAAAGCATTCAAGAAAAAAGTAAAAATAAGACAGTTACAGAAACTACTTCAGAAATGGATTTGATTGAATGCTGCATGATTTTAATTCTTCACGAAAAACTGAGAATAGAATGGATGCTCTTACCTCAAGTCGATTATGGTCGTGTAGTGGTGGTGCAGGTGGCGGTGGGGGCGGACGCTCCTCGCTGTGCGGGCGCCGCTCCTTGCGCTCGTGCGCACATCCCGAGTCGCGGCGCTCGCGTCGTTTGCGCGCCTCTCGCTCGCCCTCGGGCGCCGCCATATCTTCTGTCGACTTCTCTCGCTCGCGCTCCCGTTCCGAGCACTGCGCACGCCACCCGATCCCAGATATTACAACCCGTCGCTCGCTCGAGCGCTCACTTTCCTGTCCGTATCCCTAACCATAGTATGAATGAGTCAATGTCAGTGTTATGTGCGTATTAATGTATACTTCTGGTGTTACAAAATAAAGTTGATTTTGGATTGTGGGTGGGTTAAGCTGATGTTTGCGAATTGTATCAAATAGTGAGGAGAATGAAGTGTTGATCATGTATGATACAGTATATTGTATAGTTATATATACGTAGGTACATATGTGGATAAGTGAGGATATTTCTCGCTGGAAGCTATATTACTTACTATATCTATCGAGGGACATGGGTAACGAAGCACTGGTACTCTACGACACACGGTCTCCTACACAATTTACACAGGGTCATTAAAGCAACGAACTCTAGGCAACTAATATTTTGTATAATATAATCTAACCCTAAGGCAGTGGTTTAATAAAAACAATTTGTCCAATATACCCATGTATTTACGTATATATTGCAAAGCGTATTATGTATAGGTATAAGCTAATAATTTTCATATTTATAAAACGAGAATCTATTGTAATTGTATAGACACTAAAATGATTATGTGAAGCCCCATTATCTAATTTTCAAAATACCTGTAAAATTTCCAATTGTACCATTTTCTCTAACTCGGAAAATAAATCACCCAATTTCCAAAAGTTTTCGGCCGTTAATGGGACGATTCTGAAATTAAATCATGTTTTGGAACCAATGCAACTGAACGCATCTAAAATAAAAAGCTTCATCGGCTACTAAATAAAAAACCTTCCCGAGCCCTTAATCCCTCACATTTGGCGTTGAGAACAGAAGTGTTACAAGACAAATAAGTGTATACTCACAATGCAATATCTAGCAGCGTCAACTATGGAGTCCAAGATCCTGGATATGTTTTCTCGGGTACGGCTGGCCAGGGTCGCTCTGGGGCTCGCTCTCGGGCAAAACCCCCACTAATATCCACAACCAAACACTAAACAACCGGGCTATTGCTTATCCTTTGATGTAAAACAAAATGAAATAACTAAAACGAAACGGCAGTGCGTATTCGCGCGCCGTTTTGACGGCAAACTTGACACTAAACTATAGACAAAATAGTCCGATAAGTTCGTTTAGAAGCTCTATTTAATTATATCTCTATGCACCGACATGTCCCAATCACGACACATAATTATTTGAAACGGCACAAAAGTCAATAAGTGGCGTGGTCGTTTAACAATTTACGGTTGCTTCAAGAAATGCGTTGACACAAGTCTGTAATTTAGCATTGATGGTCCGAATGGAGTTGATGAGCTTGTTAGCTCTGTATCGCTGTTAATGTGACGTCGTCATCATTATCCTGCAACTTGTCGAGATATACTGAAGATAGTACAACGTTCAATATCGTAGAACAAATACTGCGTCAATTGTCTTCTATCATTTTGTGGCTGGACGTAGAAAGTGCACGATATTTGGGATAAATATCAACTTGATGCGGCTTTTTGGTGTCAGTTTGGATCTGAAAAGAGAGAAATGCAGTGTAATTATCTGGAACTTTGCCAGAGAAACGAGGTTACTGGAGTTTGGTCACTAACTACCAGGCAATTGTGCTAAATTATGTGTATATATATATGTCCCCGGGTTATAATATTGCGTCCTTGGTCTACAAAGATAATATTTTATTTCGAAAATGTCCTTTATTATAGAACTGTAAACATATCCTAAGTTACTCTATATCTAATTATATTATTGTTAAAGCGAAAGTTGAAATTTGTATAGATACGCCCATGTACGAGTATATACACTAACACTTCAAATTTAATATAATTAATTACTTAAACTCAATAACACGTTGTTATTTAATTAAAAGTGTTGTGTCAAACATATTAATATCGCCTACTAGTTTCTCTAACTATGTAATGACTTCTCTACATTATCGGCGATGATCGTTAATCTTGTGATCGTCTATATTCAACACGATCATCGTACAAGCATCTACACGCTCGTCTCCGAGTAGAAGTTTATCGAACGGAAAAAAAGGTGGACGTGGAGTGCGTTGCTGCTGCACCATTCATTTATTAGCGCTATACAACCTTCATGTTAATGTGGTTCAACGAAAACTTGTGAAAAAAAGATGAAGAAAAAGAAGGTTTTAGTATTTTACCCATGAACCACCCGGCGCGGCATTCTCTTTGATGCATGCCCAAAAATCCGAAAAATCACGGATCACAAGCGATCATAGACGACGATCGGCGAGTACAGCCGAGTATGCTCTCTACACGATCGTGCTCGCCTATAATCGTCTGTAATCGCCGATAGTGTAGAGAAGCCATAAGCTACTACATAGGTACCTAATGGTGTTTATAAATACTTGGGGGAATTCACGCGATCACGAATTAACCATTGACCTTTGATTGTTAGACGTTTCAGTTCGATGTTATCACTCCGACTAGCGCCTTACTACAAATTCTATTATGAATATAGAAATAAAATAAAATCGGGCCTTTTCTAATTGCAATTTACCATTTTTGGAACATGTTATCAAAATTTGTTCTGTAAAATATTCGTTATGTTGGTATTTAGGCAGTCCTCTTTACTTATTGCCTAGACATCTAATATTATTCTACATTCTACTGCATTTTTTTTTGCAGGATTTTTTTTATTCCTGGCAACTGAGCGTCACTTGAGAGGTAACAAGGTTATTTCAGTAGGTACCGAATGTAACAAATTATCTGATAATAACTATATAGTATGACGTCCCATTTATACTAATATTATAAATCTGAAGAATTTTTTTGGTTGGTTGAGCGCTAGGATCTCAAGAACTACTGGTCCGATTTGCTAAATTCTTTTAGCGTTGGATAGCTCATTTATGGCAGAAAGTTATAGGCTATATAACATCACGCTACGATTAATAACAAGGAGCTGAGCAGTGGCCAAATCAAGGACGACGGACCCCACGACGAAGTCCCGAGCGAAGACTGTGTTTAGATATAGGGGGACCTATAGGTAAAGCACAAGATTTCATTCTACATAAAAAAAATGTTTATATATTTATAAATAACCACCTATCATACAACTTACGCTTCTTCATATTTCAACAATCTTAACATAGTAGGTATACATAGTAAGCTCGCCGGTTTATGGTACTTATGTCCTTTTCTTTCTTTAGGACGTCATCATCAGCAACCCATTAAGTCCCACTGCTGGGCTCGGGTCTCCTCTCCTCTATCTAGAGAGCTGAGAGGGTTTAGGCCATAATCCACTCACGCTGGCCTAGTGCGGGTTGGTGGATCAGACATACTCATAGAATTTTTTGTAGGTAATGTGAGTTTCCTCACGTTGTTTTCCTTCACCGTAAGCAGATGGTAAGTCACTTGACTAGTACATATAAAGGTTGGAGTGTATCCTTGGGGGCTCTATGGAGTTAGGACTTTTTAGAATTTTTCACGAAAATTGTTTTTCAAAAAATCGCTCTTTTTAATACGGCATCGTGTAATCAGGCTAAAAATCAAACGTTTTTGCTCTTGGCTTTTTTTGTCTCCGACCGATAATTAAGCGGCATATGCCGTTTAAAGATGTCTAACACTTAGAAAATTTTCAAGCGTACTATTTTATCCTTGGGGGCGCTATGAAGTAAGGACTTTTTTTATATTGGATCGTGAAATTAAGCTAAAAATAAAACGTTTTTGCTCTAGGCTTTTTTTGTCTCCGACCGATAGTTAAGCGGCAAATGCCGTTTAAAGATGTCTAACACTTAGAAAGTTTTATTTGATCAAACTTAGTGCACCCCGATAGATTAGGTTATTTTTTTTAACCACCCAGAAGTAGGAGCCCCGCGCAGCGGGGCTCCGGCGACACTGATACAGATAATCACTATGGTGAAATTTTTCTAAGTCTTATTTTTCATAGAGCCCCTAAGGGTATCCTCTGACCCATATAAATTCCACAAAGTAGTATCCACATTGGTACTGCCGGTGAGGATCGAACTCGGACCGCGTGATTTGCACGCCGATCCCTGAGCCATTCAGCTTTAGGACGTCCCTGGTCATAACTATATTATGATTAACTATTAGCTAATTCTTGTTTACACCTTTATCGTGACCCATAGTTAATTGACAAGCAGGTAAACATCATAAGCTGACGCACACCGCACACGGTACACGCAAGTTTCAAAGTAATTGACTTTTGAAAATTGTTTACTCCCCAGGCTAGCGAATGATATTTATTATTCATCGTGACAACTCTTGGACGAAAAAAAGTTTAATAAATAAGTTATAAACTAGCGTTGAACTTAATATTCTTGTAGCGAATAAATTGTGGGGAACCGCGAGCTCTTTCCGCAACTTTTGATCTTAGTATATTTGACCAAAATTTACCTATATTTTTAAGGTTTATACCTAAAAAGGAAAAAACGGAACCCTTACAGGATCACTCTGTTGTCCGTCTGTCTGTCTGTCTGTCAAGAGTATATTTCTCAAGGACGAGTGAGGGTATATTTATTTACTCGGGTCTGTAATCCCTTGGCGCAAAAAAAGACTTAAAATTATTAGTAAACGCAATCAAAAGATACAGCCGTTTATTCTCCATTTTTGTCGAATATTTTTTATTCTCCCCTAGATGCTTTATCTAGCTGTGAATGACTTTTGATTGAAGGGTGTGTCTGTCAGGTACCTAAGCTATTATTTAAATTTAAAAAAACCAAATATTAGTTATACTTTCACACTAAATATGAAACATTATTTTATTAATCACTAACATCCTGCGTCTCAAACGGGAACACATGACCAGGATAATAAATATGCCAAGTGTTATTCCAAGAAATACTCTATCTCAGTATCAAAGTTCATTAAAATCCATCCACCACTTTTAGATGAAATAACAAAAGTCAAAGCGTCACCAAAAACGTTCACTTAATTAGTAATATCGAACCAATTCCCACCAACCACAGCTTGCAAAACTAACCATACTTAAATATCTATATCGGCTAGAGCTAGTAAGTTATTTTAGTGCATCGCCAGCGGTTAGACGCCGCCGCGCCGTATCGATTTATTCATAACTTTAGCGAATCCAATTAGTAGTCACCTGTGCATTTTACAACACATAAAAGGCTTCGGTCATCCACATCTTGATTGACTTATGAGCTCTAGGCGTATAAGACTGTCTATATGTCTAACCAATAATAATAATATAATAATATTCTACCACATTTACACAGCACCATCTAGTCCCAAATTAAGCAATTATACTTGCTTGTGTTATGGGTACTAAACAACTGATACACTACTTAAATACATTTTTTTTTTGTAAATACATACTTATTATAGATAAATTACACCCAGACACAGAACAAACCTTTATGCTCATCACACAAAGATTTGTCGTGGGTGGGGATCGAACCCACGACCTCCGGTTTAGCAGTCAGAGTCACTAATCACTAGACCAACAGGCCAGTCTAATGATATATAATGATACTTAAAATGGTGGGAATAAAACATGTGATACGGCGATTTAAGGCCAAAAATGTGTTTCGACCGTTTTCCCCGTCATCATAAAAGAGTTTGAACAGTTTAAAAAAACAATTAATCTATCTATACTAATATAAAGAGGTAAAGTTTGTGACACATATTCACAAACTTGTGACGTTGTAGGGTTGCCCCTACTGCGTGTAATCATAATAATTGTATCTAAAACCTAAATACCCATAATTACTTAAGGGTTAATATTTAGGTTTTAGATTTAATTATTTGCGCTAATTTATTTGGCTCTAAATTAGCATATCTTCTAAAAGAGTTACATTAGCAGGAAAACTTGCCGCTGATACTATCATGCGAATATAATCAAGACATATCGTAGTCAAACAACTGATTTTACTTTGATATCCCGAATCAATGCCATCTTCGATATGAATATTTCATAAAAGATATTTATACAGTATTAGGTACATAAGTATGGAGGACTCAGACAATTTATTCGATCATGTAAGTACTAAAATTCAAATGAAGTATACTATACACCATTTATACTTTTCGTCACGCAAAGCTTTGTGGAAAACCATTTTGGTTGAGATAAGTGCTTCGATATGTTCTAAGGGTTACGTAACTGAGGTGGGGGGAGGCGTGAACTACGCAGTAGATTCGTAGCACTGCGTAGCACCAGCTACGTGCTACGAGACAACTCCTCTACGCGTCCTTGGGGTATTGCGTATTTAATTAGATCTCTTTGTTTGTTTTAACAACATTTTTTGCTTTGTCTTACTTTAATTATTTTAATTTTTCGTTGCGTAAAACTGTTTTTACAATATAATAATTAATGGCCCCTTTTAATTACAAACTATCCACTCTCCTATTTTATTATTACTTATATGAATATTGAACATAGGCCTCACCTAATTTCATAGACCAATAGTTCAACAGTGGACGTCATTGGGCATTGGATGATATGATTATTAATATTAAAAAAATAAGACTCGCTCCCGTAATAAAAACCGCCAAAAGAAACTTACCCAGAAGCTTAAAATTCCGTGAATTAATATTGAATACCTACATCATGTGAAATAGTTTCTCGAGCGAGACCGATATGTATTTTGTTTTAGTATTATATTCTATTTTGCATAAGGCAAGCGTGCTGATGTCGACAATTTCTGCTAATATCAGACGTGCAAGGAAAAGCAAGTGAGAAGATAAATAATGATTATAAAAATTAATTATTATTTACCGTTCGCAGTGGCGTAAATTAGGTGAGGCCTATGTTCAGCAGTGGACGTCGTTGGGCTGATATGATGATGATAAAAATTAAAAATTTCTTCACTGATATAAAATCGTTAATTTAGTCTTATTAGTTATGTCACATTTTTAGTAATTTTGTCAATTGGGCACTATTGATTAAAGGCCTAAGTATGAACCAGCCAGTTAATTAAATGATGTGTTTGACGATATGGGTGAATATCATTTAGGCTGTGACATAATATGACATTGACGCGCAGGGTGAGGGACAGCTCCAATAGTCTTCTGACTGTAATAGCGGAGGATATTAATTGTAGCCCTATGTGGAGACAGTGGGTGAGTGCCCAACTACCGGCTGCCAATTTAGTCTCCCTTTAATGTGCCCTTTTATTATTATTTTTTAGATATTTATTTTTTATATGAGTATAAGAAAATTGTAAAACACTATATGGATTTAATCTGAAATAAATTAATATTATTATTATTATTATATATATATATCTTGACATTCAGAAGCAGTCGTTATCAGTTAATAAAAATAATAATGATAACCCAATTAACCCACTAATGTGTGAATGTGAAGGGAATTTGTTTAGCCTACTACACGCTGGCCAGACTGGTTGGTAAGGGGTTTGTTTCAAATTTTCCTTTTCTTGCAGTGCTCTTGTCTGCACAAGGTCTCATTACCATTACAGGTCCCTTAGCTGAAGAGTTGGTTTGGTTAAATGATTACATAAAAAAAAATTCTTTACTGTTCGATAGCCAATTTCTCGAGGATTAACTTATAAAACATCACGCTACGACTAGTAGGAACTGAGCAATGGCCAAACAAAGAACGAGGGAAGCGAAGCCCCGTACAACCGCTATCATTAATATGCATTCGATCGAGTTATGTATAGCTGTATAGAGTGTATAGTAATATAACACTTAACACATTGATATAGTATTGATTTTCCTTCAAACTAGAAAGCTATCGCTCAAGTTAAGCCAGCAACAATGAAACTTGCCCGTTACAATGCCTCTATTCAACTGTTTATTGACTCAATTAATTACTATTTTGCCTTTGAGTAGGTACTTCCTACAATTGTTATAAATATAAGGTATACTAGCGTCCGACCGCGGTTCTGCCCGCGTTGTATGTCGGTAAATACATACGCGCGAAAAACATTACCCTCCTTTTTGGTAGTCGGATAAAAAGTAGCTTATCTGTTCCATTCCAGACTTTAACCTAGCTGTGTGCTAAATTGCATATAAAATCTTTCAGCCACTCTGGCGTGATTGAGCTACAAGGATCCATTCATACATCCATCCATATACGGATCCATCCATCCTAATATTCGCATTTACAATATAGGTAAGATAACTGCTTCATTGGCGCAGCAAAAATACATACGGCCGCTTCGCAAGAGAGCCTAGTTTCGGTTCCCTGGACGGCTAGAACAATATTGGATCTCTGCAAGAAAATTCTTAGGATCAGCCTGAAAAAGTACATACATCAGATGTTTGAAAAAGTACCCGAAACTTTACAATATAACATACTCGTCTATAGATGTGACCTCTGGGGCCTTACTCTGAATTTCGACATTCGATTAGTCGGTTGTGATGTCGCTGTAAAATGTAAGGAAATTTAGATATGGTCGCTCGCTGTCACTTTCAAGCATTTGACAGCGACCTCAAAACCGACTAATAGTATGTCGAAATTCAGAGTAAGGCCCCTGCTTACTTCATGACGATCAAAAGGCGTGACCAACCATCTGCTTACGGCGAAGGAAAACACGATAGCTTTAAAACTTTTAAACCTTAATTTAAAATCGATTTTAAATACTTTTTTTCAGTTTTTTGTTTGACTGTTTGTATTTTTTCCTTAATGGATAGTCCTTGACATAGAATAAACAAGTGTCAGAGTACAATAATTTGGGGATGTTTGGCTATGAAGCGAGGAACAGTTGCCAGTCGGCAGTTCGGCACGACGCCAATAGTGTCCGCAGCCTTGACTAGAAACTTATTTAATACCTACTACTATTTTCCATGCTTCGCTACAGTTCCCCAGCTGTACATAAGTTTGTGTATTTACTTTGTGTTTTTTATAATGGATATTATAATCGATACCTACTCCTTAAGGTTACGTGAGCCATGTTGCTTGTAGGGCTACAAATAATTTTGAAAATCGGTCCACTTTTGGTGCAAAAATCAGTAAACATTTAAAAAGGGTAGAAAAGAAAGAAGAATACATAATATCACACCATCACAACCCGTGGGTGTCGTGAGACTAGAGCACTGCGACAAAAGGAAAATTTGAAACAAACCCTATAATATATCAACCCTTCTTACCAGCGTGGGATATACAGTAGGCTAAATTCCCCTTGACAATCATTGGAGGAGACCCGTGACTAGCAGTGAGACGTATATGGGTTGAAGTGATAATAATGAGATATCGTCGAATATACGCGTAGAAACTCCTCCTTTTTAAGTCAATTAAAAATATGTCGTAATTCCCACACTAAATTGGATTGGAGTAGTAGATTTACTGAAGTCACGAAATTAATGAAGTTACGAATCGTTTACATGGCCATCTTCGGTATTTATTTCGCCTTAATTTTAGTCTGAAATATGTACTATAATTACTTATTGTGTTTTGTGAAATCTTAACTTATTAGCTCTGTTATTTATCGAAAAGTTCAGATTTAGCGTGAATTTGCAAAAGACATGCGTGACAATTCATTTTCCAAACGAAATGCAAAAACTTTTTTGTAAATTGGATACATTAGGCGTGAGGTGATATAAACCAATGACCTGTAATTAGATACATTATCTATTCATCCAAAACGACATTTAAATGCTATGATTATTGTGGTTTATCGTCGCATAGTTTAATCACCTGTCACTATTCACGGTGTTGTAAAGAACACGATTATAATGGCGTAGGTCGATTTGTCTTCGATCTGTGCGTGTTTGTTTACGACGAATTCGAGTTTTAAATATTCAGTTAATGACTACCACCGTGGGCGTAGCAGTTAAAGTGGTAGCTTTGCAACTTACATCGCCGTGTCGAGTTCGATTCTCACACAGACACAGACAGACAAATATTCGTGTGATTTATAGATATTTGTTCCAAGTGGATGTACTCCTACTTTGTGTCCGGTAATTGTAGTTTTGTAAATTGCCACACAGGCCTTGTTCCCTCGCCTCATGTGAGCGCTTTTTTGTAAAGATTTAGTTATCAATGATATTGTCACCTTTTTTAACATACAATATGATTGATAGTTATTATTTAGCTCTGGGAAGAACTTAGCAAGAAACTCAGGCCACTCTTTTTAATCGCCAAATTTTAATACAATTTCAATTGGTTTAAGTTAAAATATTATCACAGAAAAGAAGTCAAACTACTGCGCCTATGCGTTTGTATAACAAATTTATTTAGAAATCATATTTTTAAAAAGGGCAATAAGTATATATTGCGTTACAAAACTTCTATACACGTCCTTGCCTGACTGGATCGGTATAATAAAAAAATATACTAAGTAAGTACTAATAATTCTAGCAAATCTACAAAAACATGACTCTAATCAAGACTCAAGAAGTTAATGGGAAGCACAGTTAATTTAATACCTTGTACTATATTTAGAAAAAACCAGACCTTTTTACAGCCACATAACCATGATTGACGCCTCTAAAACACCTTTTACCCTTTAGCGAAATAAAACCGGCTGTTCAAAAATGAACATTTAAAATCCGCAGTATATTCAGACACTTTTCGCTTGTGGCACGACCTTATTTCCTCAGGTCAGTGCACCATTGGATATACCGCAAACTGATAAGCCCAACTTGATTTCAAAGTCATAAGATAAATTGTTTGGAAAATACTACATTTTATACTAAAAAACCTGTTTTTTGAGGAAAGCTAAGTATGTATAAATCGATCTATATATTTGTTATGCTACATATATGTCATAAACTGGTTTATTTCAGTCGATAATTGTCATTATTCAACGAGTAATTAATTAACATCCTATAACAACATAGGTTTTAATAAGGCTCCAGTTATTTTTGCCATTCCAAACACTCCTACAGGAACATATTGTACCCACAATTTTAAGAAGAAGACTTAGCTATAAAACCATCAAATTTTAAGAAGTAAACATTATTTTTTATCATATTTAAAAGAGGTGCCGTTATTTCATGTCATCTTGATTGAAAAATCACAGATTTAAATGGCTACAGTCATATAAAAAGTGGCCTCAGTTTTACTCGGCAACTTCTTGTTTAATAAGAAATCTAACAACACATAGTCTAATTAATTTAGTAGGTCTCAAAGACTAAGTACTAATAATTAATACTTAATAATAACTAATAATAATAATAACTTATAATTAAGTACATCAAGATAATTTCACTTATTCACTCCCACTTGTCAGGCCATGATAAATTAATATAGTTTTGTGGCAACTGCGATACTAATGAGCCTTGATTACAATCATAAAAAATAACATAAGATATTATTAGGCTTACGTATACTTAACTTTACCTCGTTTTTCATAAAAATCTACTGCTATATTAAGGCACAAGATTCGTGTTGACAGTAGTTAAAATAAACGTACATAGAGACACAACTGGAATCAGAACAAATATCTCTTTGTTGCAAACATTAACCCGACTAAGTGTTATGGAGCTAGGAGAGGCCTATGTCCTGCCGTGGACTGCAATAGGTAGAAATTATGATGAAGACATATATATGGATAAGTATATGTATATGAGGTGTATCTTCCCCTGCATACGAAACTTGAAAAAAGTTGTCTACCATTAGCACCTAACAAAAAAAAATAAAAAATCGAATAGAAATTCGAAAAGAAGAATACGCTGTGCACGGGTTGTCAACTGGGCCCCAAGTCTACTAATTTACGAACGGATCAATTGAATCGTAATTCAATAAACTTCATTAAGAAATCAAAACAAAATCATAGCAGAATTTTATACTACGAAATGCCAGTCGGAAATTTGTGTAATAATGAGTAACAAGCGACCGAACGGGCGCGTTGTCATGGTGAAGAAGTAGACCGCGGAGCCCGGCCGCACTGCTTCACCATGACAACGCACCCACACACTCAGCGATCAAAACGACTGGACACCACACCTGTCAAAAGTCTTAGGCCCCTTACAGTCCTATCTAGAACCGTGTGACATTTTTAATCCTTATACTAAAAAATCATCATCAATCATCAAAAATCATCCATTAATTGTATATTTTTAAAATCTCCCACAGGCCTTGTTCCCTAGTGCAAGGAAAAATAAATATATAATGTATTTAGATATTTTTAAATTGTGGGAATATATTATATTTTTCAAACAAAAAAATGAAGAAAATAAAAAATCGGCGGCGCAAAATTGTTCGCTGTGGCGCAGATTACGCAAGTCCTATGTCCAGCAGTGGAAGTCATTAGGCTGATATGATGATGAATTGAAGAAACAAGTAATGTATTATTCCCTAAATAATATATAACATTCGAAGAATAATTACAGCACAAATGAAGAAGCCTCCGTGGCTCAGTGGTTAGTAACCCTGACTACTGAGACAAAGGTCGTGGCTTCGATTCTCCCCCGAACAAATATTTGTGTGATGAGCACAATTATATTTTCTGTTTCTGGGTGTATGTTTTGTTTTCTCCACCACATTCACACAGTGCCATCTAGTCCCAAAGTAAGCAATTATATTTGCTTGTGTTAAGGGTACTAAACATCTGATATACTACATAATTTTTTTTTTCTGTAAATACATACATATTATAGATAAATTACACCCAGACACAGAACAAACCTTGATGCTCATCACACAAAAATTTGTCCTGGGTGGGGATCGAACCCACTCCGGCTTAGCAGTCAGGGTCACTAACCACTAGACCAACAGGCCAGTCAGGTGTAATGTATCTATAATATGTATGGATTTACGAAAAAAAAGTTATTTAAGTATTATATCAGTTGTCTAGTCGACGTATCCATATTACAAGCATTAGCTTAGTTTAAGACTACATGGCGCTGTCTGTGAATGTCCAAACATTATTATTATTACAAAAATGCGTAAAACACGCTCAAACCGAACACTATTAAAATTTTTATTTTTTGCGGATTTCTGAAAATTGTGTTTACCGACTGTTGTAATGGCTAACTGACTCGATTCAATTATGTTTTCTTAACAATTGTTGGCCAACAAGTCCCAACAGAACTCTTATGATTTTCAAATGAATACCAATGCAAGGCTGACTGTCTGGTAGAATAATGGAACCGTAGCAATTCTCTTCATTGCACGGGTCACTGAAAGGTTTTGCAAGTTTTATAGAGGTATTAAGTTTTTAATCAGAAGGAATAGACAGATGTGCGTTACACTCACATTTCACCAGTTATTTTTGGTTACATGTATAACAGGGCGAGCCTATTACCATGAGCCGGGTACATACGCATACTATTTTGTAACAGAAATACTCAATATAATTTTTATCCGACCCGGGAATCCCAGTACAGGAAGGTCCAGGAAGTTTATAAGCTATATATATATACATCACGCTACAGCCAATACGAGCTGAGAAGGGGTCAAATATAGAACGAAGGTAGCGAAGAGCGGCGCGGTAGCTAGAATAATATATTTATCATCATTATCTTAGGACATGGACATACGCCTCTCCTTACACGCGCCATAACATTCGGTCCTCCACCTTCCACATCCACCCAGCGACCTTTTTCAAGTCATCGGTCCACCTAGCTGAAGGTACCTATATAATATGATTAAAACGACAACAAGGAAAATCGTATCCCTCTTCTTCCTATAGGAATAAAAGAGACAAAAGATCGAACTCAAATATCGCGACAAAATATTGCGAATAACTTTCATTAGGAATGTAAATAAGCAGTGAATGTACGATTGTTTAACGATTGATTACATAACAGTAGGACGGTGTAAACTGGTGTTTGACCCGGTTATACCCGGGTTCGTTGACGCCGAGTGGGCGTGTCAACCCATCTAATACATATTGACTAATATTTTGCAACCATCTGTGTCAGTTTGTCGGTGAAATTGTTTGGGAGTCAATCGTAATCAATGGTCAGTTTTTTTATGATACAGCTTGTGGGTGTCTTAAATATCATTTAAATCAGCTTTAGCTTTAATTTATTAATTAATCAATTTGACTTGGAAAACTGCTTTTGGTTTTTCTGTAGATATAACTAATTATACTCCTTCACTAAGAGGTCTCAAGATGCGGCGACGCTCATCTTAAAAATATTAAAAGGTTCATAATGAATTTAAAAAGCCGAAAAAGATATTTCATATTTTTTCTTTGTAGAGATTTTCTTGTGTCGGGGGTTACATCAAATTTTTAGTTTTATTTATTAAGATATTTACTAAAGAATATTTATTAATACTAATACTTCTTTTAATTCTAGGCAAGATAAATGTTTTTTATATTTTAACGTAACTTAAATTTCACAACTCTTCAGCTAGAAACATAATCACTCTTAAGATTCATACGATTGCATACAAATATTGATTTTTATAGCAAACGATGTTTGGCACTCAAATTCCCAGCCTTTTCTTTCTTCCCCTAGGTCAGTATTCAAACACAAAAATCACTCTTCCCATTCGCTTTTCAAATTTCAACAACAACGACACCACGAGTACTAAAAAGGTACGTATACAGAAGGGATAGATGCGCAAAAAATATTACTCCATCCCAAATACAGAAACAGAAAATGGCCTTGACTTGCTATCTTCGGTAACAGACAACCGTGACAACAATACCAACAAAAACGTAGTAAATTAGACTCACCGTGAAAAGCTCCGAAGTAGAGAACACTTCCGTGATATAAACTAAAATGGTGTGAATAGGAAGTGATAAAACTGCGCGCATACAATAATGGCGCCGCGGTATTAGAGCGCAAGAGACGTGCGTCCTCTAGCAGGCTGCGATGTCGACTGAAGCCTGAAGGGTGGTTGGGGCCGGCTGGGTGGAGCTCCCTTAGCAGCCTGATCAAGCAAATATTTTATCGATACTTTGGCTATAAGAAGGAAATGAGAGACAATTACGTTTAACAAGCCGCACCTTTCTATTACAACTAATATATTTATGACGTCGTGTGTTCGTGCGTTTGTTTGTTCAATAGTGATAAACCCATTTGTCGAAAAGGTTATAGCATTAAATGCAATTATTATTACGCTTATATTCATATATCACCATGTGACAAATCATGATTCATTTAACACATATCATAGACAAAAACCAACTTCGTCTAAGAAGACAAAACGAAGCACATTTGAGCAGTTGACCTAATTCTGGATTCAGGACATACATTTTAGGCTAGACAGCGAATATACTAAAACTGAGCCGACTATGTAAACACATAAAAGCGCACGCCGGCCGGCGCCCAAAGGTGGGCGTCAACATCTCTCACCCAAAACTACATTTTCAAAATAATATCTATAGACACACTATCCATTGCCTGTCTTACTCATAGCAACACCTCAGAATACAGTCGTCAATAAGCAACGGATAGCTCATAAATTAAATACACGAAGTCGAAAGTTAAAATTTTCGTTGTAAGTAAGCGCTACGACGTAGCAAACACCGTAGAGGCCTCCAAACTACGCAGCTACAACCACTTCCGCAATTATTCTCTGACAGACAAGAGATGGTGCCACACAATAGTTCAATGAGGCGGAAAATTAAAATTTCCAATGAATATAATTTTTATTTCCATTTTAAACTAAAATTAAGCTACTTATATATCTACAACTTCTATTTACAATACTATAAATAAATAACAATACAAATGATAATGTGGGCTAGGCGTCAAAGTATTCATCGGCATCACTGTCACAAGGGAAAGTGCCCAGAAGGCTAGCAGCATTGCCACGCTGGATGGCAATGCTGATTCTCTGTGCGAGATAAAAACCAGCCCTCTGGTCACGTGAAGTGTCGATTAACCGCGTCGCTAGTTCATTATAAACGCGGAGAGCACTCGGACCCCATGAGCCTAATGTTTCGACCCCAAACGGCTCAAATAAGTAATTATCATCTAAATTACTGTATTTGCGCCGTTTAAGGGACTCTGCAGCTGCAGCAGCAGCACTAGCACAACCCGCTGTACTCGGAAGGTGTGATGGCGCAAGGGTATCGACGCAGGTAGCGTCCCACACCAAAGGCCTGCCCATCTTCCAAGGCAGTAACGTCATACCATCAGGTCTCTTCCCATCGTCACGTGCCAAACCTTGAGGTTCTAATAAGGATGGAACGCCAACGCTGACAAGAGCACGACGGATAATGTCATTAAGCTGAGCGTGTCGGGAAAAACGGCCGGCACTCCTGCTGCAGGACAAGCCATGGTGTCCGAGGCTGTCGACGGCTTCACCGCAGTGACAGTGATGCGGAGAAATACATGGAGCACCCAAACGTAAAGCAGCAGCAAGGCGGAATGTGGTGTCGTCCAACATAGTGCCTATGTTGGGCGACGGAAGTGCATGCAGCCACAAACCAGACTCCCATTTTCCCACAGCAAGCAGGCGAGCGCGCTCAGCAGCACTGGAAGCAGTGGAAATTATATTATTTTTTTAAATGTTGCAGAGCGGCGCGTCCCACTGCTTCTGAGAAAATGGGTTAGTGGGTAACAAAGTATTTGGGCAAGCCATTTTCCAGGCATTCAAAGCCTCAGTCTTACACAACACTTCCGAATTAACCAGTGTGGGTTCTAAGATTTTCCTGGTTAAATCTTCAGTGCTGTGGACCGAGGATAAGAAAGCCGGCAAACTTAAACTTGAAATTTTGCGAACGCCGAGGCCACCAAAACGGATCGGTAATGATCCTTGGAGCCATGTTCGGTCGTTCAGAGACAAATTTAAAACTTTGCTTATGGTAATTTTTATAATTTCGTCTAATTTGCTTAATAAAGATAAATGTTTCCAAAACTGTGATGAACGAAGTGCATGGGTAAATTTTGGGACAAAAAGGCAATATCTAATAATGGTGAAAGCCGAATGTACATTAATTTTGAATAGGCGATCCGAAACTTCATTAAAATTTTGTATTTTTTCCTCTATAAAGGATTCATAACCTTCTTCTAAAACTGGGGACCCGAGGAGACATAGACCATCTTTTTTGCGTAGCGCACACAGGTTGGCTCCATACAATATATCGATGGTGCCCTCGTCCACATTGCCAGAGAGCATTAAATTTACCAAGGCCGTCAGCTCCTTCAAGAGTGCTCCGCCAGCTTCCCCAGCACTTGGACACAAAAGGTCCTTTAAGTGCTGGGGTGTCAAACCGTCAAGACCGCCAGCAGAGCCAGTCCGGAAAGAGTTGACGGCGGCAAGTACGTCCTTGGCCGTGTCTGCGTCACTTGAGTAGAAGGGAATAGATGTTTTACAACCCAAATTAGTTACCAGATCCAAAAATGAATTTACCTAAAACAATTTTCCAAGAAATATTTACAAATAATAACAATGCCACCGTTAACTATGCCGAATCGTAACACTCCTAGACTATTATGCAAAAAAAAAATTGTAAACTATTAAAATCCCTATGTTGGGCAAGAGTCTCCTCCCCTCTACCAAACCCTCTCGGGCTTAGGTCACAATCCATACACGGTCTAATATGAGTTAGTGGATCTGACATACTGTGGCCGAATGGATAAGGGACCGTCATGCAAATCATGCGGTCCGAGTTCGATGCCGATCGGCAGTACCAATACGGATTTCACTTTATGGAATCTAAATGTAGGTACTAATCAAGTCACTTACGGTGACAGTGAAGGAAAACATCGTGAGGAAACATAAGTAAGCCACATATCTTAGAAGAAATTCTAAGTGTATGTGTGCGCTCATAGAATCTATCCCAAAAACTAATAATATTCTAAAAATTGTTTAAAAACAGACACCTTTATCCTATCTTCACGTAATTCATTCTACAATAAAATTCCCTAAAGTCTGAATAGCAATTAAGCAAACTTTGTAATTAGGGACTGGGAATAGTTGATAGTGGACGAGCACTCCGCTAGCATGGAGATAAGTGGCCGCTCCCCAATTATGAGCCTCTCTAACGAACTTTGTTTGCAATTAGGCGCGTATTACATTAGTTTTATAAGTAACTTGCATTATAATGACTTGCAAAATATGGCTAACTAACCTCTGCCAGTAAAAGATTGCTCTTAATATCCTATGTTAAATTTAAGTAATATTCATTTTCTGCTGTTACTTAACTTTAAAATTTATTTAATACAAACGTGTAGTACTTATGTCGATACGCCTAAAGACGATTATTCAATGAAAAAATTGTGTTAATGACAGATTACTGCTAACTGACGTCTCTGACTGCGGCAGTTAGTGGTTATAGTTAGCTATAAACCTGTTTCACATCAACCTATAATTGTGAAAATGAAGGTCTACATACATTGTGTCTGTTTCGCAATAGGATAAGCCGAAACAATTGAAAATACATTAAAAGTTTTCCAAACACATCTATTTCTCTTCCTTTATTTTTATTTTTCTTATACATAGGATATTGTTGTCTAGTTTCTTACAATTCTAGTATGTTCCTTAAATGATTAGAGTCCTAATTTTAAGCCTTTTGTAAAGTAAATGATAACATAAATGAATTTATGTACAACTTCGTGCACAAATATATTATTAATGACTACAAAACTAACAGTTGAGTTCCAAAGATATATACCTAATATCTTAAAAGAATGACGTATTTTTTGTAACCAGGACCGATATAGGTAATAAGAACCAAACAGAAACATTTGATAATAGCTATCAGAGCCCCACCTCTCTTTCATTGTTTACCAACAGTCTATACAAAGGTATGCAGCGGATATTTTTCCATAAGAAAAAGACAGATGATGTATCTCATAACGGCGTCTCACTCCCTCGATATGTCGATCGATGTGACCTTGGCAGTGGGGGACATTTCAGCCCTAATAGATAGCATGCCCGGGGGAATATTATAAGGTAAAATAGTATGATAAATAATACGTTATCTTGTTAATATTGACTGTTTTCTGCAATGATTCGCTCTATTTATATCCATCATTAATTTTATCATATTTTTTTTTCTTTTAGGTTTGTATCTTACTTATTTTGTGATAAGCTTATGGCTAAAGGTAGGAATCACAATTTTTTAAAATTTAATAATCAATTCATATTTCAAAATACAAGTTAAGCAAAGTAGTACCACAAAATTTATTTTGTTTACCCATTTCAGCTCAAAGTAACGTTATTAAAATAGTGAACCTTTGAAATATAAAATCTAACTTCTAGTAACAAAAGAGAACGCTCGCTTAATCAATGCAAATAAGAGCAATCTAACAACTCTGTCTTACCTACCAATGAAGAACAGCTCAACTGCATGCCTAATTTTAGAGAAATATATGTCTAAAGACATAATTCTTAGAAACAAATTTCCCAAGATTTCTGCATCGCAATTATTTCGTCCTTATTTAGCACGACAGCAGGTACTAATATAATATCTCTACTACTGAAAAAACTTCTTTGTAAAAAGTATATGATAGTTGTGTTCCTTACTTGCCCCGACACAGTTTCTTAGGTTTACATTTTAAGATAAACAGGGGTTTACCGTAAGCATTGTTCGCATATCTACACAATCACGGAGATAAGAATGTGTTAACAAACAAACATTTCTTGGCTGGAACATCAACCAATCATTATTTGACGTCTTCTTTTTTCTTTCTTTCATTTTCACTAGTCTTCTATTAAGCCCCCTGATTCTGAGCTGTCTGAAAATTTTCGGCCAGAAATGTCTGTGTAATTAAAGTTAAAAAACATAATGTTAAAGAAATAAATGGTTATAGGAAAAAATCTTAAATTAATCAGTTTTTAATTTTCTATACGGTAGACTATATTTTCTAACATTAAATAACTTAAGCCGTAAAAATACGTCGTACTAAGTTTCGAAAAAGTTTACTATCCGGGAGCAATCCGACGAGTCAGAATCAGGGGGCAGATCCAACTAGATAATCATAATACCATTTAACTCATAAAATATATAGTGCTATATCATGTATGCATAAAAACTGTGTTAGAGACTCAATTGACATTTAGCTATCATGAAGGGGTTATAAAAAAAGATTCAGTCAACTGTTTTACTTCCACAGTTCGCAAACTAAACTACTTAAGTGTGTAAGCAACGTATTTCTAATAAGTAAACAAATCGAACAGAGCAATAACTTGGTGCGTACCCATGAACTTGTGGCTTGAAATAGAACGTTCGTGTATGGTGTAGGTACGTTATTGGTATCCTTCGTGCATTGTCAGTCGTAACTTTGTAAGACGCTATACACATATGAAGTATACTTAGATTTGCTAACAGTCAACTCAAAATCCCTAGTCATTGATAAAAGTTCCTCTTAAAATGTAAATCATTTCTATCTTAAAAGAGGGAGGGGAGAAACAAATAAACAATTAATTTGAACTGAAATTAAAACAATCGACCATACATACAGAGTCTATTGATTTGATACAGTTAAATATTTTCATAGCTATGAAAACAACCAATATAGTATGATTTCTTATATCCATTCTAAATTCACAAACTGTAACATTGATGAATGAACTATAAGTAAGTACCAGTGCGCCGAGCGCCGAGTCCCCGGCCAGCTAAAAATAGATTCACTACAATATAGTTGCATGAACTACTGGAGAACTTGCATTTCAACATTGACGTAATTTCCTCGTTACTCAATATTCTAGAAGCGGAATTCAGTTCAATAAAAGGTTCAATGTTACAATAGGTACTACGTTTTATTCGACTCGATTTTTTGTTTGTACTTATAATTACGCGTCTCAATGGGCAGGGGCAGAGTTTTTGTTATCTCGCTAGAATAGGATGGTATCTACAGCGGTTAGAGAAGAAAAACTTAAAAGTTTCCTCTGTAACTCAGGTGATTGTGGTTTGTTCTAATATTTAAATTACCTATATCCATTATTATATATATTATTATTACTGTATCATTTATTAACTTTATCTTATTATTCAGCTTCGTTAAAAAACGTGTTAAGAGACCTATGTAAAGCAAAGAGCTATAATTAACTACAACAAACAAGTTACAGTTACCACATGAAATAAAGTTTGAAATAAGTAAACAAAAAACAAAAGAGGGGCTTCGACACAGAAAAAGTTTCCTTTATAGACTTTATTTTAGGAATGTAATAAAATTTAACTGGAAAATTCCTAACAACATGCAATTGACAGAAAACAACAGATAAGAAATAAGGTAAATAGCTTCTTTATGATCCTGGAGGTGAATACCCGCCACTCTTAGCAATAGTAAAACAGCCTAACTGCTTTCTTCCTAAAATTAAATCTCTGTCACGGATCAAGCCGAGGACAAAAAACAAGTAGTGAGGAGTTGTAATAAACCAATACAATATTAGAAATCATCGCACGAGTCTTAGTTACCTTTAGAACACATCTTTTCATTCTAGTTTTAAGCCTAAAGGATCAAGCTGATATAGCTTGATCGGCTTTATATCGTTTGTGTGTCAGCCGGAAGTGCTGTAAGGTGCATTACTTACCAGCAAAAATATAATATGTAGGTAGTCTTAATATGACTGCGTTCTCCTATAAGTTTTAATTTCTACGAGACTGTCATTCTTTAACAACAGTTTAAACATTTATGTCATTGAATAACAAATTGTGAAATCGTTGAAGTCGATTAAAAATATATGCGTCAATGTATAGAAGATATCAAATCTATCCTTTTTCGTGTCCTATGATACTACATTCAGGTTGAGCTGAAGGGGGAGGGGGATAGTCGATAGCTTCACGCACGCGCTCTGCACTTCCTAATACATCCAGCACCTTAAAATGAAACTTATTCCTTGGTAATAAGGTTGTTAGGACGTATGACCCTTCTTAGATTGTGGGACAAAGGAGTCTGAGAGCTAGATTCTAGGATAACAAAGAATTAGCCGGCATGGACTTTCTTGTGTAGGGAGGGTACTACTTTTGTAAATAAATACTTTATGGTTCCATCATTCAATATTTCTATTAGGTCTTTAGGTTATTGTTGTATTATTTTATCAAATGAAATTTCAGAGAAGTAGTAGTAGTGTCACTATTTATTAGGTTGGTAGTTATCATCAAATGTTCCCGGTTGATGACAATAGGCTCGCCCCCTATTTCATGGGACCAAACATAGCTGGCGAAATGTGGGTGTGAAACACCCCTGCCTACCCCTTCGGGGAAAAAGGCGTGATGCTATGTTATGTTATGTTATGTTAGTTATCATCGAGTCTAGTAACTGGTAGACATTTTCCCAAATTCGCTACAATAGTTTATTTGCTATTTTCCCTAGTTGCCCAATGACGCGACATCTACTGCTGGACATAAGCCTCCTATGAGGCTAGGTATGTAATAAATAAAATTATGTTTCTACGTTTAATTAATAATGCCAGAACGATCACAAACATCACAATATACGTGCGCCAAAGGAAAACGGAAAACAAAATCCTTTAACAATTCATTTGGACAAGGTGGTATTTGCATGTATAGGCTTAATAATCTTCTCATGTGATTAGAGACTCATGTCCAGTATTCCATTACAGTGTAATAAAAGCGAGTCCTATTGTATATAGACATTAATCGGCCACATTTCGAAACTTCGGGCTGAAACGTATTTAATGACTGAATAAATCAAATTCGAGCCTATAAAAATTTCTTCCCCTATTTTTGTCACCCTTAGGGTTGATATTTTTTCTTCAAATTTATATGAGATTAAACGGGAAGCATGCCCTTTCACACAAAACAATGAATGAGTTCTGAGGTAACAAAAAAAAACAAATTGAGAACCAATAGGTACAGTTTTAAACGCAGCAGAGAATTGAGCCCAGCGGGCGTAGTGCGCCTTACTTGTGTAGTGCACACATAAACTAGCTGATGCCCAGGGCCTTGCTGCGATGGATTTTGTTGGCTACTACTCAGCTCCTATTTATCGTAGCGTGATAATATATAGCCTTCCTCGAAAAATGGTAAAACAATTTATCAATTCGGACTAGCAGTTCCTGAGATTCAACCAAACAAACGTAAAAACTCTTCAGCTTTATAAAATTAATATAACTTCATTCTCCTATTGCATACGCACAATATGCAACGACAGCCTATTTAACGTAAGTTCCAGTATAACACTAACCACAGATATATACGGAAACACTAACCTACTCATATTTACAAGAAGTACTTCCATAATTAACAAGGCAATAAGCCTTATACCTACTTTTACCATTCTCCGGTTATTAAGTACAGGGTTAAGGTCACTGCGCTCTTCAACTGTGGGTTGGAAGATCTCACGAACCTGCAAAACATAGGAAGAGCGCTTTCAAATTAGCTGCCGACGACGGTAGAAAGTTCTAGTAGGTACTTAGTCCTTTTTCTCATAGTTATAGTTCGGCAAAGTTTGCTTTCGGCAATGTTTGATATAATAGCAACAAATTAAGCTTTTATTTATAAAAAAAAATTGTTTTATATTGACTAGAGTTTTAGTTAAGACGAATCAAATCAATCGAGCCCAAATTTGATGGGGTAGCTTCGTTTTATTACAGAGTTCCTATAGCCACCTTCCTACTACGTCATCAGTTAAGCTCAATTTCATACTAATATTGCATTGTCATCGGATTTACAGATGCATTTCAGCTCAATCGGAAACCGATAAAGAAGTCACATTCAGCTTCCTAGAATTTTACATTTATTAATTAAAATATTACGCTTTATAATGTGTGAAAAATCAAATCACTTCGCCTGACCAATTAGTAATTTTTGTGAGATGTCACGTTGTCATCGCAAAGAGGTGATGTGTTTTATAGGTGTCCTCACAGTAAAATGTCAATTTTACAAAAAGCAAATAAACCCGCCTTTGGTCGGTCCCTATGCAAAGTGGAATATCATATCATTTACCATGACAGTATATTTACTACTACGTGAAAATTATAGTGGTACTCGTATAGTCTTACTAAATTAAGACATACAATATACACAATCTTTGTATAACGTAGGCTTCGTATTCTCTGGCTATATTCCAATAAACAAATAACATAAACAACAACTCTAATTTTGGAAGATTGTGCTCCAAATCTTTTTATTTCTAATTACTTCGTCCTTATTTCCTAGAAGTAGGTTAATGTCGTCCTCCAGGCTCCAACTTAAATAAGTGTTGGGTTATTCGACAAACCGTCCACGTTGTCTTAGCAAGAGGAGTGAAAGAAATCGCTTCAATAGTATTGTTAAGATAAAATTAAATTACGTAAGTACCTACCTAACAAATAATTATGTACCTACCTACTTAACTGAGTATTGAGTATTGCCAGTTGTTTTACACAAGTAGTCTGTTCAGAAGACATAATATATTATTATCATATCATCTTCAAAGGCAAGAATAACCTAAGTCTTTTGATGCCTTCATCAGTAGGCTTTTTGCAATTTTATGTTACGCAAGTAACGTTTAACTAGAAAAACCCACATCGTACTGCCACTTCTGAGAGACGTGAATACATTAGTTAAACAGAAAGCATTTCATTTGATTAATACCTAAACACATAAAATTTTGTTATTTTACAATAATATCGGTGAGCAAAGTGGTAGGTACCTATCTACACTTTTTATGTACCAACTTACGTACCACTTTGCCAAGTGAATCGAGACTCGAGTATACAAATAGATACCTAGAAATAACACTCTAGTCGAATTTCTTATTAAGCTTATGATAAACGTATTTCACGATACAAGCAATAAACACAAGTTTAACCTTTTATACCGATAACTGACGCCTATTGAGTGAAACGATGAGCAAAATTACCTATATCGTAATAATAATAAGTAGGTAGATATGTTAACAGTATTACCTGGCAAATTGACCGCGGCGTAGTAGACAGACAGATACTAACATTGTTATAAGTTATCATGTGTTAATCCTATTTGAATAGAACAGGCTAAGCCTGGACCACGTGCTGAATCAGAGGTAAGCGGGTCACTTGAAGGGAATCTGTGAGTATTCATTAAAAGTTAAAGTACGAAGTATCCTCGAGTACTGTAGCATAGTATGGAACCCGTGCTATATAGTACATATTGATCGGGTTGAACGAATCCAAAAACGTTTTTTGTATCATCTAGCTTTCGCTGATAATAAGTGTCACCTGTTAAAATCTTATCAAGAACGCGTTACATATTATAAAATGAGATCTTTCAAAACCCGACGTAAAATAGCAGACATAACATTCCTGTATAAACTAATCCATGGGATTATTGACGCTCCGGATGTATTATCACGTATATCAATTTCGATACCACGCACAGGTAGTAGACTTCATAATCGCAAACCATTCCATCTACCCTGCTTTAGGACAAACCTTGGCCAGCACTCGCCTATTTATCGTATGTGTTCTTTTGCAAACGATGTTTATATAAAATTGACATATTTGCACAATATGGTTCCATAGCCTCATTTAAACATAAGCTTATGTACCTAGAATAATAATTTATCTTTAATTACCTTTTTTTCTTTTTATTTACTAGTTTTATATTTTATTTTCACTTTTTACTTTGAATTCTTGTAACATAAACTACAAAATGTACGCTGTGTTTGCATCTAGTAGGATACTTTCTTATTGTAAGATGTTACTGCTGTTTATTTAGCATAAGTTTTATTGATAGTATTCAGTTTTGCGAACCAATAAAAAAAAAAAAAAAAAAAAAAGTTTGCAACAGTCATATTTTACTCGCAGTTGTGCCATTAATGATGTGTACCTATTAGTCTATAATTTATATTGAAAAAAAAATCTTCACGTTTTTAATTCATTAGGTCCCAGTTAGCAAAATTAATATTTGCCTCCACCGAACGGAAGAGTGGGGAGGGACAGTAACTAAAATGAATGCCTATTGCCTACCTACCTACAAAAGAAAAAAATCATTTTCAAAAGTTCTACTGCTATCTGCTAATTTTGCGGATACAACGCAAAATACAGTTGAAACGGTCGCGCGGTTCCTAATTGATTAATTTATTTTAATATGATGGAATCTTAAAGTACCTACTTTATATTAATTTAATTAGCGGTAGTTAATAGTAATATGTAGGTACCTACACTAAATAATAATTTATTTAATACAAAGCTTCTAAAGCATTACCTAAACATAAAACTACAAAGATAAACCCAACTATCTATGTTTCCTAGTTACCTACGTGTAATATGATTGTAAATTACCGTGGTTGGTGAACAAGATGCAGCGGCTGCATCGATCGGTGCAGTCGACCTACTTGCAGGTCAAATGGCCCCCGAGGCACCTAAGCCCTGCCCACCGCCTCCATTCATTCGATTCATCTATGCACTTATAGTTTTCCACTGGTGAATTGAAATGTAAGAGGAATGTAATTGACTAAGTGCGTTTGTGGAAAAACGTTATGTAGGTATCTACTTATTTATGGAAAATGTAAGATCTAAATACCTACCTACCTATTCATAGATACCTGATACGGTAGATATATATATAAAATAAACATTTAATTTTTTAACTTAATTAATTTAGACCATAAATTACAACCATTTATCTGTAATAAAACAAAAAATATTTATTTACTTTATTAGTAATACTGGGTGTTTTTGTGTTTTTGCCTTAAAAAAAAGCGAAAGTAAAAATTATTCCGCGCACTTTTTCTTTTCGCGGTATTTGTTTTTTCTAAGAAAGTCCGAATTTTATTTATTTCCTCGCAAATCGCAATCGCTCGTTGTGGCGGATATTAGGTGAGGCCTATGTTCAGCAGTGGACGTCATTGGGCTGATATGATGATGATGATGATGAAATATGTTATAAAACGTCGTATGACATTCGTGCGCTTTGATAGTTATAGCCTCTGCTTTCTTGTAGCAATATCGCCGCGGCTGTAATTATCAACTTACCGCACTTATATCATAATGTACTATTACTGTTTTATGTCCTACTTTTTGGTAATTATAATTATCAACAAGTACTTAAATAATTAAAAAATTATAAAAACCCGACTGCAAAAAATCAACAGATAAGCAACGCACTAAAAAGACCGAAAAATGGTTGTAATTATTATTCCTGATTAAATTTAAATATATGACAATTATGTATATATTTGTAATCTCCATTTGATTTATATTTTTCTCCATTTTGATAGATTATACACTATACGGAGGGAAGTGGTGACTTTCTCTCCGATCGGGATGGAAGCAAAGAAATCATTAAAAAAGTTAGCTGCTTGCAAAGGTACCGTAGTTAGTTTATTGTTGATTTGTAGGAGGAAAAAGAGGAATTTTGAAACGTAAATCTCAACAAAAATTTTGTCTTATAATCTGTCCAAGGTTCTTGTCTCTATCAAACTCTACGGTAACAGACTTGTGGTAAGTGCCACATTTCTCCACATACTTACCTATTTTTCAAATTCCTCACAGGCCGCGTTCCCTCTTTTTTCAACAGTTAGGTAGTTACCAATAAAAACACAACGTCAATTCACTTCCATCTATATTTAATTTTATCTACCACAAGGTTACAACAATTAAAAATACAATAACTTTATGATAATTTGCTATTCTATACATTTCTCTCGTTTAAGTCCTTATTATGCTAAGATATTTTATATATACTTATTGCTTACTTTTTCTATAATACATCAAATTATTATTAATACATTCTGTTAGAATTAATTATTTTATTACTTGCTTTTTCATATAAAAAATTCCGATTATTGCGAAGACTTAAAAATATGTTTATTTTATATACATAACTGGATGCTAGCGACACAAAATCGCTCGCTGTGGCGGAATTTTGGTGAGAGAATGTTCAACAGTGGACGTCATTGGGCTGATATGATGATGATGATGATGATATACTCGTACATAAATATATTATATAACTTTTTACCCGACTGTCAGGACGGGTATTGTTTTTATATTATTAAAATGTATGGTGTTCATTGACAACAGACAATAAAGTTTATTTGATAATGTACAGTGCAGTAACATTTCTAGGCTTTATTTATCAACGCGAATGTATGCGATTACGTTTTGACACGTGTATTAATATTAAGGTCGCATCACATATATCAATCTCGAAAACGGATTGTAGCCATATCAACTCAAGCCGTTTCATCAGCATCATTTCATTTTCATAAACGTCCCACTGCTGGGCAAAGGTTTCCTCCAAAGAATGTGGGGGACTTTACAAACATACAATTAACTGACAGTATACATACTCTGGATAAATCGGTTGAACTTTTCATTCGTTGCCAATTAACACCGTTTCTACTTTTCACTGAGTCCTATAATATATTTACATAATGTAGTTAGGTCGCTGCATTAAGAGCGTTTATATATAAGAACGGCAACGTCGCAATTTAGTGTAATTTTTCGTGGTTTTTAATTTCTATTAAGTCATCAAAGTTATATTTTGAAAAGTAAGTATCCGTAATGCTTACAGTTCTTTTACTATGAAAATAACACCCTGCAAGTTCCAATGTGTTATTTACATATAAATAGACTTTAAACGCAATGATTTCTTACGTTTTACACACTTTTCACCTAATCTAAAAAGTGGATTGAACATATTTTTAAAACAGCTCCGATTGAAAACCACGAAATTTGACACTAAATTGCGAAGTTGCCGTTCATAAGTATAAACACTCTTAACCAATACACTTGTGATGTGTAAGGCCATTAGAAAACAGTGCACTGGCGTACGCAATAAATTACCTATTTTATAAATATTGAATTGAATTAGTTGTTGAAACACAACCAAACTCGTCTTCGCTTTGGTGAAGTCCGGGCCTAACGCGCGACTAGTGTTGTGAGTTGTTGAAGCATTGAAAAAATATTATTTCACTGTATTTACATATTTATACTTTAAAAATAGATACGTACTAATTTCACTCTTTTTTTATTATACGATTTTATTTTTCGGCTTAATGACAGAAATTACATTCAGTTTAGGCACAATTTATCTATGAGTCATCTTTGTGAGAAAATGAATTATGTTCCGCTGTTGATACCTATTTGAAAAAACAACCTTAATATTAACAACTTAAGGTTGATATTAATATGTGTACAAACTATTTCATTTTCATAGCTGAAGCGTTATAACTATTTATGAAATACGTTTCTAGAAATAGAAGATAGAACACTATGACGGCATCCTAAACTAACGAAGTCTTAATTACATTGTGAATTGTGATTCATTTTCAACAATTCATTAAAATTTGAAGACGAACAAAATTGAACTTACTTGGCAATTTAAACCTTACGCTAATAAGCATAAGATGAAAATTTGCGAAATAAAATATACCTATTCTCATTTTAATTATTTGATATTATATTCTCTAACAATTATTCACAAAGAGCTAAACTGGAACGCTTTTAACAATGATGATGGATAAAGATACAAAATTGAAAATTCTTTCTTGGCTATTTTAAACCTTACCCCTTTAAGCATAAGATAAAAAAATTGTCATTAAAACTTTTTTTTTTATAATGTTCTTTAACAACTTTTAACGATGCGGCGTCTACTTTAGTGACGTCGCCGCGTTTTGTTATGGCGGCTTGTCGGTAGTCTGCCGGAGAGTTAATCGCTAATAACGATGTCTGTTGGGATACATATTGTTCTGCACGTTGTTGGAAGGTTGGACAGGATATCCTTGTGTTATACTGCCAGGTTTCGCCGTCTACAGAAAATAATATAAATTAGTAGAGGTCTCATCAAACTTTTAGTTCGCTCTGAAGTTGCATACGCTGCTGTTTAACATAGAAATTGAACTTCGTTTGGGTGTGTGCGGGGGTTGAGATTGAGAGCAGTGCTTCGTGTTCGGAAACACTCGAGCTATCATCCCGAGATACAAACGGACCCCAACACACCCTAACGAAGTTCACCCAAAACAGCAGTGGGGTGCAACTTCAGAGCGAACTTGAAGTTTGACGAGACTAATATCATTAATCAAATGTTAGTAAACATAACACATAGTTCTAAAAGATTTTCATTAGGGAATTATGACTACTTCCATCTATGTTGTTGTTATCAAATGTAGAGAAGACTAGCAGGTCGCTACACACCTGCATGTTGTTGTGTTGTGGTGGCGGGTGTATGGCGAGGTGTCGCGACACTGGCGGCGCGTACGCACTGCTCACGGACGGGTGGTGCGCCTCGCTCAGTCCGATCAGTACCTGCGGCTAAAGACACACACATACATACTTAAATATTAGATCTGTACTAATCCATAAAATAAGATTGTGATAACGTGTTCGTCAACGCAGAACTGAAACTAACGAATAATATTAAGTTTTAAACCATTCCATTTAAGATCTAAGAAAGGAAATCATATTATGAAAACGTATATATTTAAAAATGTAGGACAAAACCTTGAAATAAGTGAACGCTAATATTCAGTCTATTCTAAAATAAATAAAGCGTACCTTATTAAAAAAAATAATTCATTATTACGATTTACTGATAAACTACTTCATACATAGGCGTCTGCGTACACGTTTACTTCCAATATATACGTATACTTACTATGTATACGTAAACTTACAACGTACACGTATACGCACTTGATTTCATCCCTAGGAAAGCAGTATATACCTGAGCTTCCTTCTTCTGCTCCTGATGCTGTTGTCCATCTCTCTTGAGCATATCGAGGTATACATGTGAGGGTTGCGGCGCGGGCGCGTACATTAAGTTGGCGTGGTGCGGCGTGTGGGGGGTGTGCGGGGTGTGTGCGTGGTGGGGAGCGTATAGGAGGGGAGGGGGACGCTCGCCCACTACACCTACCACCCCTGAGGTCGGCATCGCGTAGTATGTTGATGCCACTTGTTGGCCGCCAACGTTTGAACCGTATTGCGATGGTTCTGTAAAAAGATACGGCATACAGTGTTAATGACCATGTTTAGAATATAAATAAATTAAAAGAACGCAATTTCCAAATGAAAGTCTATTCAAATATAAGGAACATTTGCAGCTATTGTATGTATTGCATTAGTGCGATTTATTTATTTATTGACTTCATCACATGTCATACACAAAAATGTATTATGGCGGATTTTACGGCCAGGTTAAAAGTTTTTATAAATGTTTTATTTTATATTATTATACTTAATTCTAATTCTATTTTTTTTATTAATTAGTATTGATTTAGTAGTTTTTATGATTTTTATTTATGATGTGTATTTTTAATATTTGATTGAATTTGAATTTGGTTGTAAAATATGGATTAAATACCTGAAATAAACAATATTTAATATTAATACCAGAGGCGTTCTCTACCAGGTTAATCTAAGGTGGTCCAGAGATGTTACAAGGTACTTACATAGGTTCATATTCATCATCATCATATTAGTCCAATAATACTCACTGCTGGACGCAAACTTCACGTAATTTCCGCCACAGCGAGTGACTTTATGACGCAAACAACGACCACCCGCCACCTTTGTGCGATATTACGCCGGGAATTTTATTATTATATGTTCAGAACACTTAAATATCGCTTATATATGAAAAGACTTTATTGTAATATAGTTTAAGGATTATATTCGCACTCCAGCCATACACAAAAAGCTGAACTCATAAAATAAATAAAATTTGTGATAATAGAGCAGCCTTCACTTTTGGTTCGGTGATATGAACGCACAATGTCTTGCAGTGTTCAACTTATATTTGTATCATAAAACTTCTAGAATAAATTAATGTTAAGTTAAGTTTTAATTTAATTTTAAGTTATACATTATAATATATGTACGTACGTTATTATTTTAGTTATTTTTGTAGAAAATGTAATATTTAATTAATATTGCTATGAAATTTTTAGCTCCTATATTACTATAGGTTGCTGATGATGATGATGATGATGATTACTATTAGCACTCCAATCGCCTGTGATACAGGAATTATTATCCTAGTACAGGGACGGTAAAATATTTTTAGCCACTTAATTATTAAATAAGTTCTATTATATTAATGTTTGTATCTCTTTATAATTTGAATAAATGATTATGATAATGGTCTTTTGTTTCATCGCTGTCTACGACAGCGTTGAAGAGCATTGTGCGTTGATATCGCCGAGCAAACCTTTAGAGTTAACGCAACAAGGATGTTAAGTACATGCATGTTAGATACATTATTCATTCGGAAGACGATAAACTAATGTCAATTGTTTAATAAAATTATAAGTAGTAGGTATTAAGCCACCATTTTGATATGAAATAAATTCAGGCGAAGATACAGAAGAAATTACGCAAATGAGGTGTTTTTAGGCAAGTTTTCTAGCGTAAATATAGAGCGTGGGCCCTTGATATTATTATATCCTCTAACACATCTTGAAGCTTCGTCTGTAGGATCCAAATGCTTACTGTCAGCCCCAGAGTTATTAGAAATACCAATACACATTGACTCTGAGACACGTTTTTTTTAGTTGTGTCAAATTTGATTATTATCAAACTCGGCACAGTTTATTGATAAAGTCCGTATCTTTTATGTGTAGGTCAAATTGTTTGCAAAAGTAAACAAAATAACGTTTTTAAAGCTAGAATCTGTTGACGCCTTAAAACCTGAAATACTGAAATGTATTTTGCTCGTAAAATATGATTAGGCGTTTGGCTGGTTTGTTGGCTGGTCTAGAGGTTAGTGACCCTGACTGCAAAAATGAAGCTAAACATGGGTGGCACTGGCAATCGATCCCACGATCGATTGCCAGTGCCACCCATGTTTAATTTTTTATATAAATATAGCACAGCAAATTCTATATATTTAGCCTATCTGAATGTGCGGACCTCTCGACCCTCTCACCACTGCCTCCCAATAAGCATACGAAACAAAATCGCATCATAATACTAAACTAATAAATAGCAATTTTTGTTCGTGAATCCCGGGTAAACCCCCTTTATGAAAGCTAGTAGTATGCCCCTGGTGGCTCTGTAAAACAACAAAAATATATGTTGTGTGAATAGAGCCCACAATTTTTTATTGTTTTAGTGAACGACCATTCAACCTAATTATCCTAGTTTTGCTTTTACAGTATTTTTTATAGTAATTTAACTGATAATTTATTTGAGCCGATTGGGGTCGAAACATTAGGTTCATGGGGTCCGAGTGCCCTCCGCGTGTATAATGAATTAGCTACGCGGTTAATCGACACTTCACGTGACCAGAGTGCTGGTTTTTATCTCACACAGAGAATCAGCATTGCCATCCAGCGTGGCAATGCTGCTAGCCTTCTAGGCACTTTCCCTTGTGACAGTGATGCCGACGAATACCTACGCCTAGCCCGCATTACCATTTGTATTATTATTTATTTATAGTATTGTAAATAGTAGTTGTAGATATGTAAGTAGATAGTATTTATTTAGTTTTAATTGTATGTATGATAGTAATTATTTGTAGAATTAGTTTTGCGTTATAGTTTTGCTAAAATAATCATATTAACAACTACTACATGTTTCGAATTACCCCCATTTATTCAGTTCAAGAATAAGCATGGATTTCAAGAAAAGATAGTATAACATTCAGTGAGATAAAAACACAAAAATATAATTGTTATGTCGTTAAAAGTTGGAGAAGATGATTAAATGAAGTATGAAAGTGTAAGCGTATGAATTTTGAAAATATTGTATGGAGAAATACTTAGCAGTGATATTTTTAAACATGACTAATAAGAGAAGAAAATCTGTCTAAATAGTGGTTTGAATTTTTGCCAATTATTTTATCTACTCATATGTGATCGGATGATTTTCATTGCATATATTCTTGGCAATATTTTCGATTAGGCAGAACGATTTTTATTGCATTTATTTTGTTTGATAACAATCCTAAATAAAAATAATGTAACTAGTACAATAATAGTGGTTAGGATTTTATTTGATTTTAAATAGTTTTATTATCGCGATTAGCGTATATGATCTAATTATGGCAATGTCCTGTTGAATAACAAAAATAAAATATAATAGTTCTAACTACAATAATCTTAAATCACACACTAAGAGCAAATGATTATGAACTTTACATTGATAACATTAGAATACTTTTCTGAACGCTACACTTTCATTAAAAGAACACAGAGGCAGTACTAAGTACAGAAAGCATAGTGTTGAAATGAGAAGCGAGTGGCGACACCTATAGTGAATTCAACTCACTGTTCCATAGCACTGCTCGGGCCATTGGACGGCCCATGCGGCCATCTTCGACCTCTGCAAATACAAATTAATATATACATATAATATACAATAATTGTCCTTAAAAGTATGGTACAATGAAAACAATTTTGTGTGCTTCTCCCTCCCTTTTAGATATGTAATTTCGCTAAGTAAACAAAATGCCTTATTTAAACCTAATATATTCACATGTTCAAAACGTATTTTGCCTTATGAGCAATCAAATGCAACCAAGCAACTGACGTCAAATATTATTTTGAAGTCAAATTTTAATCGGAGCTTCATTTTAAAATATAGCTCCGATTGATAAAACCTATCTTTAACTTAGATGAAAGATTTAATAATTTTAAATTTCTTTTAAATATTATAAAAAATAATTATAGTAATATTACTATAATTAATATTTAACTTGACTTAATTCTTAGATAGTTTCACTTATCTTTGAGTGGTAACAGAACTTTAGTGTTGAATATTTACCGCAAAGCGAAAAACATAACATAGCATCACGCCTTTTTCCCCGAAGGGGTAGGCAGAGGTGTTTCACACCCACATTTCGCCAGCTATGTTTGGTCCCATGAAATAGGGGGCGAGCCTATTGTCATCAACCGGGAACATTTTTTTACCAAACTCCGGGAAAATCTTAATACTGGAATTTCATGATAGAAAAACCCAATACCATTTTCACCCGACCCGGGAATCGAACCCGGGACCTCTTACACAGTAGTCGTGTAAACTTCGCGCTGCGCCACCGAGGCAGTTCCGAGGCGAAAAACATTTAGTAAAAATATCTTACTGTGATCTGAATATACAGGTTGATGTTTCATCGGTGGTTGGTGAAGGCGGTGGGCGTAGAGTGCGTAATTCGGTGATGGACTGCGCGTTCTCTTGACGCCCGACTGTATCGGTCCACGCACAATCGTCTGCTGTTGTGGAAACAACATGTTTGAGTGCTTATGCTTAAACAAAGAAGAATAATACAATAATACGTGCAGGTCAAGGTGCTCATGCAGTGAAGAAAAAGATATAACAACCGGCAAACAACTTATAAGTACGTTGATCGCGATTTTTAGGTCTCTTTGGTGGAGGATGCGGACAGGGGCGTTATACGGACCAATCACAAACGTTCACGGGACCGAAGGAATCGCGTCATTGGTTGACCAGTGCAAATTTGCTGACACGTTTGTAAATATAATTTGACTATTTAAGTGCAAAATTGTGAATTTCATTTACTGTATACGTCAAAATCGTTTAAAATATTTGCCGGGTATTATAATTGTGTTAGAAATGTGATTGCATACAAAGTGTTTGATGTTAACAGTATCCCAGTGCATGCCTCATGCATAAACAACTTCTACTATAGCAACCTTCAAAAGTCAGGTGCAGTTTGCTATCATAAAAAGTGCAATATCCAGAATTTTACATTAATTAAGTTTACATAGAAACACTCACTAGAAGAATGTTAATTAAAAACCAAAGCTAACTTCAACAACATAACAATCTAAGAAAATAAAAATGCATGCATTTGACTTCAAGAATGAAATTGTAAAATAAAAAATACTGTCAATAAAGAGATGAATCTAATATCACCATTTTCAGTTTAAATATCATGCACACACAATTGAGTTTCAAACAATAACCTTATATAATAATATGATTCAACAACAAACAAAAATTGCAATCCATACGTTATCAATATCCCACACATTACAATTAAAACATGCTAATTTCGACCTTAATAACTATTACTCACAATATATATTGAGTTGGCAGGCCACAAAATTTCGTCAATGCGAAAATTTGGTATGTCAATTGCCAAAAGGATGAAGTTTAAATGAAACATGACAGTATACCTTGGGCATCAAATGCGAAGTAAGCGGTGGTCCACGACCTTGCGAAGGAGGGGGCTCGCCCTGTCCAGTTGATGTTGGCATCGGGAACATTGGAATCTGAATACCTCCCATTGGCATCTTCATTGGTTGCATTTCGCTAGTAATTTAAATTTTCTATTATTGTAATGGTTGTAACATTAGAGTATATGCATTAGTGTTCACATGTTGTATTAAGGCACTTATAATTCAGAAGAAGACAATGCAAATTCATGTGTATTTTGATAGTAATAAGATGTAGCATTGTGGTACTGAGATGCTCGTTACGATCATCGAGGTTAAGCAACACTCGGTAAGGTCAGTCCATGATGGGTGACCGTTTGTGGCAATTTCATTAGCGAGCGTCTCCATGCTTCGGAAGGCACGTAAAGGCGTTGGTCCGGTCTGGTCCGTCCACTTAATGTGGTAGTCGTTAAGTCAAGTTGGAAACCTTCTGGGCGACTTGATAAATTCCAACACCAGGGTCTGCCTCAAGCCCACACGATAAAAAGAAGAATAAGATGTAAATTATAAAATTCCTTACTATTCCCTGGTGTGCTAGCGTTTTTATAAATATTTTAGAGCTCTAGAGAAAAAGGTTGGTTTATATCAACAATATTACATGGATTTTCTTTAGCACAAAGTGAAGTCTTGTGTGGAGTATACAAACATAGAATAACAGACACAAAGTGCATTGATAAAGCAGTAAAAAGTCCATTTAACCAGAAAAAGACATCATGAATTCTACTATGGTGATTGTGTGAATTCCCGTTTAAAATCCATAAATATTATCATGCAACGCGAACATTTAAAAGTAAATATATTGATACGTGTTTATTACTCAATCAAGTCAGAAATGCTGAAAGGATCTGTATGAAATTTGTCACAAAGCTACATTATAGGGTAGAATAGCACATAGGCTACATTTCCTGACATGCCAGGCCGACAGAAGCTAGTTTTAAAAAGCTGGCAACTTCCCATACTCACTTAGTTTCCTTTTGTTGTTGCCTTTTCCTGATTTCATCTTCATTGAGCACCTTCTTTAGTTGCATGAACAACTGTTGTTTCTCTTTTTCAAGTTGTTTGAGTTTCTGTTCTAACTGGTCTATTTGCTCTTTAGTTTCCTCTAGAATTAAATAGTTTTTCTATTAGTAATAATGTTTTAGTAAGACAAAGCAGTACAAATTATAGATACAAAATAGTGGACCTGGCAGATTTTGTCCTGATACAAAACTAGCTTAGACAACACCTAGGCCTATCAAGATAATACTAATGATCTCAATAACAGACCCATGCCATATATCCTATCTTGCGAGTTAAAACCAACTTGATAAATTACATTGAAATTTATGAGGTGGTTTCAGGAAGTAGTATGTGTGAATATGATTTATTTAATGAACTTATATTTTAGCAGATCTAAACAAAATATAGGTAATAGATAAAAAAAACTGAAAAGTGATCATATTTATAATTTGCAGAAACAAAGATGAACTTACCAAGAGTCATTACATCTTGTCTCTCTCTGGCCTCTCTTTCTTTACGCAACCTTTCTTCTTCCACCTCTGCTTCATATTCTTAAACCAACACATTACAACTTATAAAATGTGACTATTTCATAAATATAATAAATGTAAAATGTAAAACCATTAAAAAGTCTAGTAGACTTTAATTATTAACCTTCTTTCTTTCTCTGCCTTTCTCGTATTATATAGCGCTTTAAGGCGCCCCACATCTTTTGATCTGCTTCATTCTGCTCCTCTGCTGAAGTCGAAGTAACAGCGGGCATCTTGTAGAATTTCAAAGCAAATTCACAAAATACACTATTATCAACAGTGCTCTCCTGGTTCTGCACTGTTATTGTTGGACGTATCAAGTCCAGCTTATGTGCTTGAAGAACACAATGCAACTTTTGACTTTGTGACCTAGTGAATAATCTGTTTCCTAAATTGTTTTATTATTCTCAAAATAAAGTCAGCGTATTGTTGAAATCGAATCAAACAATTTTACGATAAACGTTTATGAAGATTAAATGTAATAAACGTAGAGTGGTGAGAATAGTGAATTATTTAATGCGACAAGACAGAAATAACATGACAGCATCACAGCAACAAACACGTCAAAGTCAAACAACGTATCTTTTTTTTTCTTAAGAGTATTTTTTTTTATTTGACTCAGTGCAGCCAGGATATTATTTAATCATGGTCAAAACGTAGTTAAAAAATGTCTTTGGATTTAATAGCTTTTTGTTTTAAACCAAATTTGAAAAAATTAAATTACGAAAAAATTGATGCAGATAAAAAGGATGACTCTAAGTATCGAACTAAGATAATTATCTAATCTAAAGATCAATAATTAGTTTAGAATCTTAAATTTTAGACTTAAAAGGTGGTTGTTCTTCATGTTACGATATATTTATTTCGTGAAAATATTTTTTTACATATAACAAATCATTATGATTTTTGGACCATAAATAGGATCGCGTGTTGCTTTTTGATAATAATTTGCATGATTCATTGAGAAAAACGATGGTGAAAATCGAGTAAAATTTGCCATTTTGCATCTTGTGTGAGTTATAATGCAACCGCCTAATCAACACCACCCAGTCTTAATTTCTAACATTTCTAGTCATAGATGGATCATCATGGATTACGATATTATATAGAATATTTATTTTTACGATATATGGCTTGGCAAAAAAATATATAATTATCTACCGACCGGCAACAGGGTTGATAACATTTCTTTTTAGTTCTTTTATATTTGTAATTAATGTAAACAAACATATATTTATTTTATGATTTAATGATTTAATTTTCATTATCATCACATTCCATCACCCTTAACATTATTAGGATTATTTGGATTATCCTTATGATACAACAATAAAATATCCATAACTTTATTTGAAACTTGTGCTGCCTCGAATGAGGACATTTGCAATAGTTTCCTCACTAATGTGCGGCCTAGTTCTCCATATTCTGTATTATTTACATCAAATATATCGTTTTGTACTCCTCTGAACACATTTAGTATACCATTAGCTATATTTTGACATGTAATATCTTGTTCATTAATTGATTTGTTAAAAGAGTTATTTTCTTCACTACTTTCTTCTCTGTCCATATCATTATTAATTTTCATTTCTTCTATGGCATTTTGACTAGGGATCAAAGATTTATGTTTTCTATTTACTTTCAGTAGAAAACTGCATGCATCCCATAAATGCCAATTCACTTTGTATGTCTCTCCAGTCTCTTTGGCTCGACTGGCCTTCAGTTTTCTCAAATAATTAGCGAATGTAGATCTTATATTAGTCCAACGATCTTTAACTGCCTGTCCTGTGAACTCATTACCATACTTAGATGCGAATTCTGCATAAGTTTTGTCTCTATAATCAACTGACGTGTATTTTGGGTGTTTAGGGTTCCAAATATTCGGCCTATTTTCAATAAACTTCACAAGTTTCAAGTTCATCTTTCTAGTCCAAAATACTTTTTCTTTTGCAAATTCTGATATCATATTTAAAAGCTTTCAATTAAATATTGTTTGTTTACAAAAATTAGGATAACGTCTCGAATTTAACAGTTTTCAGTTTTTGAAGTTCTAATAATTGCATAAAATTAGTAGAAACTGAATAAAAATGAATATAACTCTATAGGGGGTTCTGGCAGAGAAGTGATTGGTGAACACAATCATCTTGATTCTTGAAGAAAAGATAAAAGTAATTTATTTTTATTAAAGATTTTATAGAAATGGTTATAGAGGGTATTACTGAAAAAAATAATTAAAAGAAGATTTATTTCATTGAAATAAAAACTTAAATAGAAACCTTCTACTAATAATCTTCAGTTTTATTTATTCCAAGAAAATGTTATACTAACATGTAAAAAAATGTAAAAAACAAGTTATATTTCAATCAAACAATACTATTTCAAGGAAATTTTAACTGGAAATTACACTAAAGTTTCACTAAAGTATCAAGATTAGTTAAGGGGTAACATGGGTTTGTCGTTGATGAGTTGCCATACGAAAAAAATACAACAAAATTCATTTCTAGGTAACGAACGATTATTTTTCCGGCTAAGTAATTATATCAAATGTCAAAAACTCAAAATCTGAAGGTTTTGACAAGAAGTTTTAGAACATTTTTGACAAATGTCACTCAGTACAGTATCCGTCACCCCCCACTAATAAACTAATATCACGAATGTGAAAAATCCCGTTTTATAGCACCTGATAACAATAATTCTTGAATGATTACACTACTTGAAAGTATGTGTTTTTATTAAACTTTGAATTAAAATCATTTATTTGTGCAACAGACACCATACATTTACATCGGTGGTTGTCAAGCAACGTTTAAAATGGACGGACCGTCTGGACCTAAGAAGAAACTTAAAACTGTAAGTAGAATTTATTCGCAATTGCCTGTATACTGTTACCTAGGTACATAATTGCCGAACGTTGTATCAATTATTTGTTATCAAGCCGGCCTGACTCATCTAAACTAATTTGTTGTTTTGTTATAAGTCTTATTCCTATTTATTTTTAGGGTTCTGTAGCCAAAATGGCAAAAACGGAACCCTTATATTTTCGTAATGTCCGTGTATGTCACAGGCATTTTACTCAAAAATTGATCATGTTTTTTTGATGAAATTTGAGAATTGTCTTGATAGGCTTTGGTAGTCAATTATAATAAAAATATATTTTGCTTCTGTTACGTATATGGATAAAAAAAAAAAAAATAACTCCATATATGTAACAGAAGCAGAAATAAAAAAATTAAGTTTAAAAAAAACAACCCGACTACCTACGTAAAAAGGGGTCTAAAAATATGAAAAAATAAAATAGTTCAGGTTGAAATCCAGAAATGCATAAATACGAAAATGGTCAAGGTAGAGCCGTGGTTTCACCCACTGTATACCTACCGTGGAGGTGTTACTGACACCCACATAATCCTTAGAGAATTAAACCAATGCACTAAGACATAATCACAGTAGGTAGCTATGAGGATACACTCCTTTGATGCAGAACCCTACATTGACCATGGACTGACATACTCTTAACCAGTTTTTCTCATAAAACTATGAATGAAATTTTAATGTAGGTTTCTTATCAATCTGGCTTCTTTTTGAGGAAATATATAAATGAAAACATTGTTTCTATGCTTAACGACAGGTTGTTTTATTGTAGCCTCCTACAATGATAAGGTATTTAGAACTTTTTATTCCACTTTTTCTGTGAGTTCTACTATTAATAATTACGATAAAACAACGATAGACGTTGAGGTACGTATGTGTTATAAACTACTATAATAATTTCAAGATTATTTCCAATGTTTTTATAGAAAAAAAATATATTACCTTCCTCTTTTTTAACTTTTAAACTTTCGCATTTATAACAAGTAAAATGCCTGTAACACGAACGTAGGGACCCTGAAAACCGGTCAACCAGCCGACCCGCAGTCGGGCTCGCGCTCTTAGGGTTCTGTACAAACATGCATTTTTTTTGTAGCTAACACAATAGTTATAAGTTAGAATAAATCTTTATAATATAGGTAGGTAGGTGCACTATCTTTAGGTAACATCAGTCTGGAAGAAACTCTCACTCTTTATACCCCCTCCAATATATTTTAGTGATATAACTACACATAGTAAGGTTTTCGTATACTTTCCTTTATTTGTGCAACTTGATATTGCTTCTTGCCAAATTTCATATTTCTAGGTCAACGGGAAGTATCTATTAATAGATTTTGAATTTTTTAATCATCAACTTGACAGATGGACAGACAGACAGACGGACAACGGAGTGAACATATACAAGTTCCGTTTTTCCTTTCAAAATCAAAAGCAAAAGCAAAATCCCTAAAAATTAATTAATATACTTCCCCAGTCAATTGCACAATTTTATTATGACCTGAATAATAATAATAATATTCTACCACATTCACACAGCGCCATCTAGTCTCAAAGTAAGCAATTATATTTGCTTGTGTTATGGGTACTAAACAACTGATATACTACTTAAATTAAATACATTTTTTTTTGTAAATACATACATATTATAGATAAATTACACCCAGACACAGAACAAAGCTTTATGCTCATCACACAAAGATTTGTCCTGGGTGGGGATCGAACCCACGACCTCGAGCTTAGCAGTCAGGGTCACTAACCACTAGACCAACAGGCCAGTCAAATAACACTCACTTTGCCTTAACAAGTAACATCATAAAACTATAGGATAAACTATGAATACATCACATTAACGTTTATCTATGCCAGAGACTGATATGTACTATGATTATATTTATTATCTGATAAGAACAGTTCTTAATGTAACAAGTATGAGTTATGTTGAACCTATCGATTTAATATTATGCAGTTGAACCAATTGATAAATTATTGCAGTGCGAATTTGTATGGTCGTGTAACGTTATTTAATTGGGTTCAATAAACGAAGTGTCGTCATCAAATTTAACTAGATACTTTCCATACAAAATTTCAAAGAATTTAGAACATAAAAGCCAAATAAATATAACATTGTATTCATCAACCCATAAGTAGTGGGACTACTGGGCACAAGGTCTCTTCCAAAGATGTTGGAGGGAACTTGGCCTACTATACCACATCACAGTTTATTCCCCTATTTATTATATATTTAATTATATATGGAACCATAGAGTCTACAAGACACTGGGCAAATGGTCTCCAATCTTAGCTAGCACATATTACGCTCTCCTGGTCGTGTTCTGTCTCGTTTCTGTGGATTGGCTCGTGGAGTTTTTAAATGTCGAAGTTCCATTATCCGTACCTTAAAAGAACAAAAATCGACACTGCATCAACGAAATTCATCTGTAAAAGTCTATAATATGCTAGTCTATGATATAATTAATGTTTCAAGAAAATAGTGCGTAAAACAAAGCCTTGGAGGATTTGCCCGACATGCTTTTCCGTACATAGCAATATCCTGTATGTATAAGCTATAAGCTCCATAAAAAAAAAAATATATTTGGAAAATATCTCTGTTTTCTATTAATCCTAAGCCTTGTGTCATTTTTGAGACATCCTATATTAATGTTTTGTCGTAATAATAAAATAACATAATAGCCAAGCGTGTATCTGTCTGTCTCATTAGTATTCAAAGCAAAAAATCTTATAGAGTCTGTGGTGTCTAAAAAAAGACATCAACTTAAAATCCAGCTGAACCCGAGCCTTCCGATGCAGCTCCAGAACTCGTAAATCCTCAACAACCAAACTGAAATCTAAGTTGATCTTCAATATCTAGTGGCAATAAGTAAACACAAACACATGTACGAACGAATTCCATTTTTTGTTTGACCTCAATCAGTTAATCTGAGTTGAGTTGTCAACAAGCTTCTTCATTAAGTCCAGTTTCCGGCCTCTAATGACGTGCGTCTAATATAATTGCTATTTTTGGGGAAGCATATGATGTAAATGCAAAATACAAACCTTGTGCTAACTAATTTAATAGTTAGATACACTAAGCAATACTAACTATTTTCACTAGAGGTGTTAGATCTGATTTCAGCGTCTATTCTATTTTGTTTGATATGTCCCTGAAATCGAGGACTTAGAAGCAAAATCTAGGCCTCACAGCCACTCACTAGGTTGTCTTAATTTTTTTGGTATGTTTAAATTTAGGTTTTATTAGTGCAGTGGATTTAATAAACTTTTCGGTGCAAAGATACTTGCTAACTACCATAAAATATCGGGAGTATTGAATATTTATATAGTTCCTGAAGTGACAGGATTGAATGCACAATAAAATAATTATAAAAGTGCATGTGAATAAAAATATCTTTTTCCGGCATCAGTTTTCTAACAAGGCTAAAATGCAATGCAAGTTTTGTTTTCTGACGTCCAATAAAATACAAGTAGCAATTTAAATACAGTATCATTCGGTGAACGCGCCAGTCTAGTGCTGAACGGCGCGAGCGTCGTGCGTGCTACTGCGATCATTGCCCAGCCGGTTTTTATTGTCGCAACTGTGCGAAGTTGGCGGGAAAGTTTTACTTGACTTTTTATTTTTTAATTTAAAAATGAGTCTTAACCTAAGGAATAAGAAGATATCCGAAACTTTCGAAAAATATAAGATTGCTGAATGGGGTAATGGACATGTGAGAATGGTTAGTAGAATTGTTTTTATTTTCAATACCTGCTAAGTATCTAATATTTTGTATGCCGCAATAATCAAATAAAATTGGGGTAAATATTGGTGTCAATAACTTATTATGGTTTAGGAAATTAATGTCAAATAGATACCTAGTAGGTAAGTATATCATGTTTTTAAATGTTTTTACCGTCTAATTAATCTATTTGCTACCAATTTCCGTTGTTTTTGTTTATTTATAGTAGGTCCATTATCGTACATAAATAATCTGATTTAATTTTTGCATGCTCTCAGGTAAGTAATTCTTATTTTCCCATTTTGTCACCAAACATTTTGACACACAGGTTGACAAACAAAATTTACCAATCGCTGTTGTAAGTGATGGCACGCATTTAGAAGTAGAGATTATAAACACAAATTATTCTAAAATCTTCATGCAATTTTTGAGGCATCGTTTGTTCTACTAACAGGGAACTTAAATTGCTATTCTAGTTAAGATACAGAAGTATTTTATATTTGAATCATGACATTATTCGCCATTAGAAAGTAACAATCGATAGTATTTGCCATGTTTAACATAATGGTAGTGTGAATAATTTTAGATAAATCGACTAATTAGGTAGGTTAGTTGTTTTGTAAATTGTTTTGTGTTTGATAAGCAAATAAATGTACCTAATTGAATGGTTTTCTATGGTAGCGCATAGAGCCAGAAGAAAAGTCAAAACATTAATTTTAACATGAACAGATTGTGGTTATCCCTTGACTTGTACTTGCACTTTAACATTGCTGTCCTTAAGATGTTTGATTGTATTTTTTTTACCCGACTGCCAAGGAAGGGTATTGTTTCTCGCGCGTATCTTGTGTTTGTTTGTAAATTTCTTTATTGCCGCGTATCTTCCAAACGGCTGGATAGATTTCGATGTTTACCCGGTGTAGTCAATAATTTATAATGACGATATAAAAAAAGACGCACCACTAAAAGTCTAACATGAAAATAAATAATTTAAAATATTAAAAACTCGACTGCACCAACGCACTAAAAGACCGAAATAATATTGAGAAAACAGACTACTAAAACCTAACAAACTGGTTTGTTGGTTTAACAGACTACATTATGAGCTGAAACCCTAAGATAATAATTTACATTATATTTGGTAGTAGGCGGGACCTATTACTTTTCTTACGATTTATAATTTGCAAATTATTTTTGTTTTCTCAATATATTTTCGGTCTTTTTAGTGCGTTGCTTCCCTCCCGATCCGTAGTACACCTAACAAGTTCACCTGGGTAGACTACGGGCACTTGTTCTGACCCATAGTACACCTCTTAGGTGTACTATGGGCACAACTATATATTTTATCATCCGTAGTATACCTGAGAGGTGGTCCATGGACACTGATTTTATGCAGTCGGATTTAAATTTTTTTTTAATTATGTATTTATTTTTGAAGAATTTGGAATAGTATGACGGCGTAACATATACTATACAATTTTAAGTACATTTCGACTTATCGAATATTTATCAAATTAACGCATGCACTTATCAAGGCCCTTTAAATACAAATAGGTATCGAAGTTGCGCGGGGCTTCGCACCCGTCGGTCTTTATTAGGCCACTGCTCGGCTCCTATTGGCCGTAGTGTGATGTTATATAGCCCTATAGCCTTCCTCGATAAATGGGCTATCAAACACTAAAATAATTTTTCAAATCGGATAGTTTCTGAGATCCTAGCGTTCAACCAACCAAACAAACAAACTCTTCAGCTTTATAATATTAGTTAGATACTTCATCTATGCTATGTCCAAACGACTACTCTGCCGGCGGCATTTCTACGACTTAAAAGAATGTTTCTTTAGTTTCATAAATTAATGCATGTTGCTTCTAAGAATTTTGAGTATATGAAAAAAAAGGCAAGCACTTCTATCACATATGTAGTAAGTTGGTGGCAAAGGTTTTTTATAAAAAATATTGCATGCACGTCATCAGTCTAATAAGTAATACGTCGAACGTGATAGCGTGTCTAAAATGTGGAAAAGCAACTTAAATTATAAAAAAAATATATGTCATCTTCAATTTTCATCTTATTTTGTATTTGAATTCCCAGCAGCTTCAGTTAGTCTAGGTATGTTATCTTTAATTTAATCCGTTGTTGACTCATATTAATATTTTTATTTGATACTTACTTAGTGAAATATCGATATTTTTGCACTAAGCCCTCTATATAGATAAGACTTTTATCTTTATTCTGATGAATTTGATAGGACGCAAAATTATTCATGTTTTTATGCCCTTACCCCGATAGCATAAGATTATACAAAAAAAAACAGTTTTTATTTATTTTATCAAAAGATCTTTTCTTTTTATTTTTTATTATTAGCACCCAACGCAACGTTGTATTTGTAATTATGTTAAAATAGTTTGTTTTGGTTTTAGCTTTCTGAAGCTTCCTGTTAGCTGGAGTATTTTATATACTTAAATAAAAATAATTTACCAGTATATTACGATTTATACGACTTGCGAAATTTCGGTAGGTATAGCCAACGTATGAAATGTTTAAAAACAGTGTAAAAAAATGTGTATTAATCTTGCGTTTTTTACCCTGTTGTTACTAAGTGTCAAGCCCTGCTAGTTGTCCCTACCGCTAGAGATAAGTGTCATTTAATGTATATTGAAATAAATAAGAATGTAAATATATTTTTGTACCTGTATGGGTAAGTCTTTGTCCGAGTATGTCCGAGCATATAATATATACATAGAAGTTGGTTTAAGTATGTACTAGTAGAGTAGTCCCTGCCGATAAGGTTCGGAATAATATGAATATCGAAAAACAACAGGTTTTCGAAACCGCCATCATTACACAAAATCTATAATAAGGCTAAGTGTAACGGGGTGTTTTACCGAATGCATATCTACAAAAACTTCATCATCATCATTATCATATCAGCCCAACGACGTCCACTGCTGAACATAGGCCTCACCAAATTTAGGCCACTGCGAACGGTCCTGTGCCGCCTGCAACCACCTGTTAGTTACTTACTAGATTAAGTACATAATAGTTTTAACTACTAGATAAATCTTTAATTGTAATCTATGTGACACAATTATTGTTTTAATAATGTGCGGTCACAATAGAGTATTGTTTTTTTATATATATAAATTTAATTAACAGACGGATGTCTCCACTGTAATGTACAATAAGTAGGTACTTACTGGTAGGTATTATCTAGATCTGGCTTATAAATATTTAACTAAAATCATTTTATACGTAGGTTACATATGGAATGATTTTATGTACTTACATTATTGTTAAGGAACTGCATTTTATTGCTATGCAAGGATACATTAAATGAAGCCGGTAATCAGTCCATGAGTCCACAATTAACTTTCACAAATGACGTGTTATGAAAGTGAAATTTTGTGCGAATAAAAATATCCCAATTTCTATTCTGGGATTTTTAAACAATTGTGAATTAGTTTTTAAAACATGCACAATTGCATTGTTTAACTTAAATACGGTCAGTAATTTAATTTTTTTATTGTTATAATAATTGAGGTCCTGAGAAACTCCTAAAAAGTAATTGGTCGTAAAAATATATACTTAGCAGTTTTTTCCTATTTATGAAATAGTTAAAATTCTCTGAACATGGATGCAAAATAGAACAAAATAAGTATGTGCAATAGCAATTGGTAGGTAATTATTTACATAATGGGCTAGGTGCTAGTATGACGTAGGTTCATACTTACAAGAAGTTAAAAAGCCTATAAAATATTTCACATTTAGCTACAATTACTATTACCTACGCTTGTTTATGACCTTTTCCGTCGTTATTACTCCATTCTCAAATTTTATTACGAGAAAGCAATAAATTATACTACGCAATTTCTCTATCAATACTTAGGTAGATACTACCTACTAAATTAAGTTTTGAATATTGGATTTTTTTGTATTTAACAACTATTTTTTTATACCACGACGGCATTGGTGGCAAATATACCCATATTTACTTTATATTTATAGATACAAACAGAAAAACAGCATATCATAGTAGATACCCTTTTTCCCGGAAGGGATAGGCAGAGGTGCATCGCGCCCACATTTCACCAGCTTCCAACAATATAATTGGGGGCAAGCCTATTGAATCGGGCATAATTTCAAGAAATACGTAGTTATGTAGTAGCTCGCTCATAATAACATCCAGAAATATCGCTGTATCCAGTGAGCTACTCAAACTTAAGTTATCTATTTCTATATATTTTCACACAAGAGACCTGTCTCAAAGTAGATCATCAAGCGCAAACTTTTGCATAATAAAATGTATTGCACACTTAGTCGAAACACGACATAATAATGTTATGCTAATTAGCATAAAATGCAAATTTCTGAACAGAATTATCTCATCTGCGTCTGTCTTCCATTGATAATTCCATTAGTAAAACGAGTTTTGAGCCAGTTATAGGAAGGGAGGAAAGTGAAATGATTGATCTGAAACACGACAATATGCTTAAAACCAAAATATATTGCAAACGCTAAATATTTTAATGGTTTTAAATATTGATAAACAAGTCATTTAGTAACAACTTATTATAAAATCATTGAGTGCAACTACAAGATTGTAAGGAAGTTGTTTTCGTTTGATAGACTTGACTGTGATTATTTTGACCTATAAACTAACTGTTTACATTTTCGGTAGTAGGCTTACTTAAGTATATATACATATGTCTAGCAAAGGAATAACTGTCCCCGTCTAGCATGTTTATACCACGATTACGCGGCCGACGTAACTTTACGTAAACACAAGACTTTCTCCACATTTCTCAATCGATGCGATTCATACGAGTTAATGATGTTTTACGCCTATACTTACTACACATCTATCCAAAGTTTGTAGGTACTAGGTTCTTCTTCTACTAAATGTTAAAAAGTCATAATTGTAATCTTACATTGCGTAATCGAGGGAATGCTCTTGAAAGTTGGTAGGCACATGTAACAAGTTATAACTGCGCAGGTATTAAGTATCTACTTTCGTTCGCAAAAATAGTAATAGTACTTATTCGTAGTCCTATAACCAATGCTTCTTAAATCTTTATGCCAGAAAATATTATGTTCCATAATTTTTTTCTGGCGTAAAAATGGCGACGAGCTTATGTTTACTTGCATTATTTTGATGTATTGGGAATCACATTTCATGTTTTTGTTACATATTAACATATTGATTTGTGTTTTTTGTGTAAAGTGCCTTTTAGTTGTTTGCTTCCTCATCGCAGTGCGCAGTGACCAACTTGCTTCTTGGCACCGATTAAGGTGAGGGGTTCATAAAATGTACTTTCTACTTACACGATAACGATCCCTTAGATCGTCGGACAGGTGGAATATAAATAATTATCATAAAAATCATAAAAATAATAAAAATTATTATAATATTCTTCACATATCTTTATTAAAATGACGTCGCTTAATAATAACGTCTATAAAGCATAAACAAGGAAACGTTGAAGATTTTGCTCTTGTGATGCTAATTGAGATTTTATAGTCAGGTTGTTGGATAAAAGGGTACTTACCTAATTACTTTCTTAATATTAGTAATTTCAATCTCTAATTCTGTTAGAATGGTTATTTTATACAAGATAGGAGAACATTTTTGGTTCCAGTAAAAAATAAAAACTGGAAAATTAGTGTGAGTGCATGCAGGTGATACAATGAAACAATGCCACGATAAATATTTTTTTTAAGTGCTACGGTAAATAAGCTATTTAAAAAAAATATCTTATTCATGAGAATAATGAAAAATACGATAAAGATAATTTTGTTTCCTTTTATTCTTTAGCTTTATAAAGTGTGAAGAAATCCAGCTCATTTGCGATTTAAAAGGTCTCTTTAAATACTTGCTATGCCTGTTGCCTTCTATCGATGCGTTATTGAAATTACTGTGGTCGATGAATTACCAAGGATTGATGTGTTCCTACCTAGTATTTATGCGATGCTAAAATTGTCTAGGTATAACCACGAACGTCGGTTACCTTTTACTATTACGTTGGTCGCTAGTTCGTCTGCTACCAATCGCCAATAAAAAAGAACTTACCGCTCCGTTTCAATGGACAGGCAGCCTTAGGGTTATTGTTTGTTCTGTTAACATGAATGTTACATATTGAATTTAAACTACATTTATGAATTTAATCGCTGTTTTGTTCTACATATTTAAAATTGTAAAACAAATATCCGTAAATGTAGTAAATATACCTACTAACTAGAGATGTGCCGCATCGTTAAAAATGCATTTCCGGGGTTAGGGACACGGAACTTAACTTTTTTGTTTAAATTAAAAAAAAATCAAATCGTAAAAAAAATCCGTCATATTTACCATCTAACGGTTCATGGCATACAAATATTAAACAACATAAAAAAATAAAAACACGAGTATTAAATTATAGATATCTTTATTCAAATTAGAAAAAATATAAAGAATCAAATATAATAAAGACAAGCTAAGTTAATAATGAAAGTTTTCAGAAATTCAATCCGTGACATTGCCCGTGAGCTTGGTACGATAAATGCGTAAGCGCAACTTGACGCTTGTAAGTAATGTGTAATAGGACTTCTTTTGACTCGCACAGTGCGGGCCTTTCTTTTGTTTAAGAAATAATAAAATCACTAATACATATGAACCTTAACAGCATTTTTGTCTATCGACTGGCTCAAACTGCGGAGGGTGTAAAATAATGTTTGAATTTTAATCTTTATCTGGTCAATGATTTGCTTTGTAATTTTTCGACTATAGTAAGCAGTTTTTAAAAATAAAATTTTAGCGTTAAATGAAATGGTACTAAATTAAGTTAAAACCACCAACAGCTGTTAGCTGTCTGGTTTTCCAAGAATACAATAAATTATTTTCCCATTATTGCTTATTGTTTTTGAATTCTATTTATATGAAAATACTTATAATGAATCTGTTAATAAGGAATAAAGATATGCAATAAAACAATTCAGCGAAATGAGTAGATACTGTTTCAATATTTAGTCGAGAAACAAAGATAACCATTTACTATTCTGTGGCACACTATCATTTCTAATTACTACATAATCAACGTATTACCTAAATAAATATAATAAAGATTTATGTATGGATTGTGTATCCTACTAATATTATAAATGTGAAAGTTTGTAAGAATGTTTGGATGTTTAGATGTTTGGATGTTTGGATGTTTGTTACCAGTAAACGAAAAAACCACTGAATAGATTTCAATGAAACTTTGCAATAATTTACCTTATACATTAGAATAACATATAGGCTATATTTTATCTAGATATCGCGTAAATTGGCTAAACCATGAGAACAAATGTAAAGTAAGTCAGAGAAAAATCTGCCATCTTATAGCTATTTCTGATTTCTCTACGTAAACCGTTAGTTTTACATAAGGACAATGTATGGAGGAATTGTTACTCTTAAATAGTTATAAAAAAAAGTCCGCGGCAGCATATGCCTATCTTTTATGTGGAAGTCGATATAGAGAGAATAGTGAGCAAGAAATACATTTAAATCGGATACTGCATTTAAAGTGAAAAAATTCATGGTATTAAACTATTTCCTAGGAATGTAAATACCTTTATCACTTTTGTCATTTAATGTAGATAATTTTTGTCGTTTACACTAAGTTATTTCGACAAATAGTTTAAAAGTTATTACGATATTAAATGAAATGTATATAATCCCAAAAATCTTGTAATAATACTGTATATCACCCGTGACTTCGCTTACCTGTTATTTTGTTTCTGTGACCACAGCAACTTTTCACTTTTAGAGGGGAAATTTCGGCCAATATTTTCTAAGCACAGATAATTACTTCAAATTAAACATAACCAATATTACGTGATTGATTAGAATATTACTTATCTTTGTAAACATCCATCCCGTGTCTTTTTGGTTAAAATTATCAAATATACAAACAAACATTCATCCTTTCAACTTTGTGTTTGTATATTACTATATTTATCAACGTCAGCCCTAATGACAATTTAGTATGACAGATTAAAAAGAAATCAAAGATCTCTTTTTTCTTTTTGCTTACTATACAACCTCATTACTTGAATATATTACTAATTATTCACCAGTAAATTCAAAGAATATATTATGACAATTGTGTAGTAAAATTATCAAATAAAGTAAAATATGAAATAAAATATTTTTTGTAGAAAAGTAAATAAATAATTATATTGCAGTATCAAGGTAGTATAGTAGCAGAATACAAATACCATAGACCTAGGAGCCATTTTTATGTATTCGCGCCATTTATTTTCGGTCTAAAATTTGACATTTGACAGTGAATTATCATTGTATGTATTTATGGTCGCTAAAGTCATAAACTAATAAAAATAAATGGATATTATAAAATATGAAATAAAATATTTTTCGTAGAAAAGTAAATACATTGCAGTATCAAGGTAGTATAGTAGCAGAATATAAAAATACCATAGACCTAGGATCCGCGCGCTTTTTTTTTTATAACGATTTTTTTTATTTATGGCGGTACGAAGTACGCCGGGTCAGCTAGTTCAAAATAAAGTAGGTATGCAATTGTGGTGGTTAATCTCTTCTCAGCCATTTGCCTTACTATTTTTCGTTTTTAGTAGACTCTTTGTTGTTTGTTAACCCTGCAAACTTTTTTAACCAAATAAAAATGTAGGCATAAATGTGTTTTTGATACGTAACCTCTTTTTATTACCATCGATCATAAATTAATAATAGAACCAACCACCACAGCAACCACGACACTTGCAGAAAACAATTTTGCGACCAGAAAAAAAAATTTCACATGACACAATAGTAACAAAACGAAAGTTTTCTCAACAGATTTTTTCAAGTCCTGCTTGAGAAAAATATCAATATACTATTCAGAATTAATAATGATACAGGACGTACCTTCCCTACCTATCTACATATATTATAAGCCACGCTTCATACGCTGCTACGCAAAAAATAAGAAAACAAGACTGTCCCTTGTTTAGGTTACTTTTGCGCCGCGAAAAAAACTAATCTTTTTTTCTAAAACCAGAATTCCTTTTGCTAATAGGACTACTAACAGCGGTCACAAAGTACATGAAGTCTTAGAACAACAACAATATTAATTAATACGTAGGTATGGTACGAGTATATGCTTGTATGCTGTTAACGCATGCGTTTGTTGATCAATTGGTCCATTTGTTTGATACAGCATCTCAGTTCTCAACAAACATCGTGTGAACAACATATTTTGTCCAAACAAGGTTTTGTTTTTCACCATTCACAAAGTTAATAATGGTATGTCACCAATCGAATCACCTTGTACACAGTCAAATGCATAAAATGATAATAGAACGTCTGTTCTGGATTAATTTGCAAAAGTAGTGAACAATTGAATTTATATTATTTTTATTTGATGCGCTATTTTAACAAAATGATGTCGATGTACACATATGAACACGAACAACAGCAATTTTCTTAAATAAGCTAAGCCGAGCTGTGATAGGGGTACTTCGCCGTTTGACACCACGAGTTATTGGCACCATGGTGTCAATCGCACAAGGATGTTTTATGAATTGGCTGTTTGGGACCATTTTCATATTAATTTTATAACATTGTACTACTAGTACCAATTGGTGTAAAACGAGGAATTCCTTTTTTGTCTTCTTCGTTTCACGCCATGGTGATTTGGACCAGTATAATAAAAAAAAATCCTAGTCAACAATGCCAAAAAGAGTCTTACGTTGTTTCTAATTTTGGTGAAAATCGACAAACAAGACATTCGTCGGTTGACACCATGATCAACAACAGCCAATTCAAAAAACATCCTTGTGCGATGGACATTGTGGTGCCAATAACTCGTGGTGTCAAACGGCAAAGTAACCGAGAATGGGTTGACGAGTCTGATTTGGAAACAATCTAGGGCGATTGCCATTATATTTATATTATCCAGGTCTTCGTTTTTGTTTGGTTACTGCTCAGCTCCTATTGGCTGTAGCGTGATCTAATATAGCCTATAGCCTTCTTCGATAAATGAGCTATCCAACACTTAAAGAATTTTTCAAATCGGACCTGAGACTAGTGCGTTCAACCAAACAAACTCTTCAGCTTTATAATATAATCTTTGACAGACATGAACCATTTTTATCCATGGACAATTTTTTAATCTTATTCAAAATGGAAATAATATATTTTCTCAAATAAATGGGTATGAATTCTTTTGAGAAAAAAATATTTTGAAACATAAATAAATATAGGTATGTATAATTATTCCGTGATTTATACAGACACGTACCTACAAAGTAATCGGAATTTTAAATTTGCCGCAAAATAAATCGAAACCTGCGTTATCGAATCTTATCGAGTACGAAGTTACCGGTACCCTGCGTGCTCTATATCGCCTTAAAAACTTCTTTTCTTACAGAACCAAGGTAACGCTTGTGCAGACTTTAATCTTCCCTGAAATCGACTATGGTAATGTGTATTATTTTGAATTGAATGCAGACTTCTCAACAAACTCGACCGTCTTCTAAACAACTCCATACGATTTATTTTTAATCTTTGCAAGTATGACCACGTGTCTACCTGTCGCTCTCAATTGAATTGGTTGCTTATTGTTCATCGTCGTAATATGCATGCTCTCACTACACTTTACTCTATCCAAACATCTCCCTCTCCTCCACCTTCCTATTAATCCAAGTACTTTAACTATCTTTGCTCCGTTCATGACCGAAATCTTCACATTCCTAGTTCCACTTCTAATAATCTCCTTCTTGTTTGTACTTCCCACACATCTGGTTTAATTCATTCTTCATTTCCTATCCAATCTTAACTTCTCTGGAACGCTTTCCCTCTTTTTATGAGTTTAAGAAGAACATCCAGGAACTCTTTTTGTGTAAATAGCATGGCAGTATGATTCTGGTAGTCAACTCATCTCTATTATAATAATATAGCATACTATGTATATATATTCATATACCTTTTATATTTGTTATTTTTAATAATGTTATCATTGTTATAAATACTTTTCAGTATTTATAAGTATATTATCTTAAACATATTTTTAGGTAAATATATACATTTATGTATATAAATAGCTATCTATATATTGTTTAGATATTGAATGTAGGTAGGTATTAATAAATTTGCTTAATTATCTTGTTACGTTTATTTATGACACCACTACTTCATTCATTTCTCTGCATCATCCAATGGTTGAGTGACAGAAAATGTCTAAAGACATTAAGTACAAGTTTTAAATTAAGTAAATAAATAAATACCTATTTTAGAACGAGATAATTATATAAATAGTAATAGTAATAGTAGACCGGTGTTTTTAGAAGTGAATAATTTCAAATTAACCTTGATCTATGCAGGTATAGGTAATAAAATAGTGCATTTAAATGTCAATACTTAGCACAAAGATAATAAGATAAGGTCTGGAAGTCTTGGGATATTGGTCCATTATGTTATACATAACTACTTTTGTATATTCAATATAATCAATAATAGATAAAGATTATTCTCTAAAAGCTGTGCTACATGGTTGGAAACCTACCCCTACTTGCCCTTGGTCGATTCCAACCATGTAGTCGGCTGTTGTAAACCAAATTTCATACAAACTACGCGGATGGCAACCAAGCTCCCACCAAGGTCACTCTGTTGGAACGCAAGTTTATAACCGTGTAGAACACCTATTAATTTCAAAAATCTTTTACATTTTAACTTATTGCGCAAAAAAAAACAAAACAATTTAAGCTGGTAAAAAAACTTACCCGAAGAAAATAAAAATATAAATACGACACTACCTGACCTAATTAATTCAAATTAATGCATATTGGATGTTTGGTTTTTTTTTCGAAGACTATGTACCATATTTTAATAATAATGAAAAAGTATATATTTAGTATCGAAATCTTTGCTCTCAAAATGTCCCTGTTTCAATTGTAAAAAGTAAGTCATGCAATCGAGAATAATCGCAAACAGTAATTGCGTGGCATAACATCCGATGCGTTCAATTCATACTACTACTACACCTGTGATGATTAACTAGTTATATTTATTTACACGAACATGTATAGCCTCGACGGATCATTGGTTATTAAGATTAGGTCAAAATTGCAAACGCCCTTGAACCACTCAATACAATAATTATGACGTCGGTTTACTGACAGTTGAGGCTCAATAAACCTCTGCTTGTATATCCGTATTCCTGTTATGATATTTTCCATAACATTTTTCATTGAATTTAAATTGCATCTAAATTTTATTACTATTTTTTGAGTCAATTTGTACGACTGGCTAACATATTAATTAACACAGACCAAAAAATATAAAGCCTATATATCCACCGACAGCAAAAAATATTCTTCAAGTAATTTGAAAGGATAGGTCTATAATATTTGACACAGATTCATTCAATTAAAATACAGAACCTTTCAGCCGTTCAATACATTCGTTCATCCATCCTAACTTTTGGGATTGGGAAAATAGGAGTGTGTAACTGAAAGAATGATACATAAACAATGCGTATTTGGACATATTCATACATAAATATCTAACATGAATAAGTTATTTCTTCTTTAAATTTATTCATTCTCGATAGGAACAGGAAGTTTAATTTAAATCCAATCAAACAGATTACTTTTTTTTAAATAATAATAATAAATAATAATAAAAGTTTATTTGCATAAAACATGGTATACAGAGCTGTTAAAAATATAGTGTTTACAATTCCGCATGTTTTGCCACGAGGAAGTAGCAAGCAAATGTACCTGAGCACAAATTATAATTACACACCCATTTATATGCATACCAAGAAAATTTTACATTTAGAATTTCTTATCAATATATTCTTTAATATTATAAAAACTGTGTTCCAGTAACCAATTATGTACATTTTTTTTAAATAATTTAAAGCTTAACAATTTAAAGTGACTAGGTAGCTTATTATAGATACGTAAACACATAGCCAGACAGTTTTTATTAAATTTAGTTGTTCTTGGAATGAGTTCTAGAACGAGCCTGTTTGGATCCCGTCTCTGCCTATTAGGATTTACATCATTTACTGTTTTGAACAGTGCTAGGTGCTTACGTACAAACACACACATTTCATATATATAGAGTGACGGGAGAGGCAACAAACCAAGTTTTTTGAATGAGGGCTGACATGATTCATCCGCGGGAAGGTTGCATATCGCCCTGATGCATTTTTTTTGCGCCACAAATGCCCTGTTTATATCAGTGCTATTACCCCATATAATGAGTCCATAACGTAATATTGATTCCACATATGCACGGTAGGATAAAATAGCGGTTTTTAAATTAGTTACATTTTTGATCTGCCTAAGCGCGTATACAAATTTATTTATTCTACTGCACAAACTTTCAACTTGTGTTTTCCAATTGATATCCTCATCAATGCCCACTCCTAGAAATTTTGTGCTAGTAGCTTGGCCAATTTTAGGTACATTAAGTGTAAAATTATATTTTTTATTATTACATTTATTAAATTGTATATAAATAGATTTATTAAGATTAATATTCAAATTATTTATGTCTAACCAATTTATAAGATCATTAATTGTATTATTAATGTCAGTCTCATGATCAAGTATTGTACTATGCTTTTTATTAGAAGTCACTACTATTGATATATCATCTGCGTATATTATACATTTGTGTTTTGTGATATTAGTTATATCATTAATATATAGCAAAAATAAAATAGGTCCTAATATGCTTCCTTGGGGCACACCAATATTATTGTTTTTATATTCAGAAGAGTAAGCTGTTACATCTCTCTGCTCGTTTATTTTAGTGACGATAACCCGTTGTTGTCGGTTTTTTAAGTAGGAGGATATCCATTTTAGTGCTGGTCCTCGGATTCCAACTCTCTGTAGTTTCTGAAGTAGTATATTATGTGATACAAGATCGAAAGCTTTCGATAAATCAAAAAATAATCCAGTCGTATAATGGTTTTCGTTAATACCGGTCAGTATTGAACTAAGAAGAGAAAATATTGCTAGAGTTGTAGATTTATGTTTCTGAAATCCATACTGATCCGTGTTAATAATGTTGAATTTAGTGCAGTAGCTTATTAATCTTTTATACATACATTTTTCATACACTTTCGACAGTATCGGTATTAGTGTTATTGGACGATAGTTGTTAATGTCATCTTTATTTCCTTTTTTAAAAAGAGGTTTAATAACTGATAATTTTAGTGGTTCTGGAAAACTACCTGTTGCAAATGATAAGTTGATTAGATATGTTAGAATTATAATAATTTCATCAACACAAGCTTTTACAATTTTTGTATTAATCCCATCATATCCTTCAGAATTGGTATTCCTTAATGTCAAGATTTCCTGTTTTACTTCATTTTCTGACATGGGTATGAGAAACATTGAGTTGACGTGTAAATTGCCTATATTGCTGGGGTCATTATTGGAATTTTGTGTTGTAATATGGGTCATATTTAAGTAATGATCATTAAACGCTGAGGCTATTTCAATAGGGTTTATGAGAATTTTGTTATCTACTTTAATATTATCCAAAGTGTCTATGTAAGATGAGTTGTCTATTTCATTTTTAATAATTTTCCAAGTAGCTTTACATTTATTTTCGTTTCTATTTATAAAATTTATATTTGCATTTTTTTTGGAGTTATGTATGCATTTTTGTAGTAGTTTGGAGTACTTTATATATTTATTTTTATTATCTACATTTTTATTTTGGTAATATTTATAGCGAAGTATCCTTTTAGATCGGCAACTTTGTTTAAGGCCCCGACTTATCCACTTTTGTTTAAACCTATTGGTATTATTCACTTTAATTCTTATTTTAGGAAAACACAGACCATAAAAAAGGATTATCGTTGAATAGAAGTTTTCGAATGCAGCGTTTGCCTCTGTCTCCGTATACACATCCGACCATGATAAACTGTGCAGACATTGTTTAAATTTATTAATATTATCTAGGCCGTAGTCTCTTTTATAGAAGAAATGTGTTGTTGCTGTTTGGGGCTGGCGCTGCAAAGGTATATTTAGCATTTGTGCCGTGTCGTGGTCGGAGAGATGTAGTGGCAGTAGAGATGCAGTAGCATTTGGGATATTACTTAGTATGTGATCGATACATGATAATTTACGTGTCGGTGCATTAATGTGAATTTTTAGGTTGTGGTTATGGGTTAAGTCCCGTAGCTTATTGGTGATAGTGCCTTTTTTTAAAGTATTTATGTTGAAGTCACCAGCTATAACCAGATTTATTTTATATTTGTATTTTTTTGTTATCATGTTTAGTAGATCATTTAGTTTGTCTAAAAATTGGTTTGGATCAGATTGAGGCGTCCTATATAAGCATATAATAATTAATTTATTGTATGTGAGTTCTATGCCGCAGACTTCAAAAACATTTTGTATGGCATAACTTTTAATAAATAGTAGCTCTTGATATATGATGCCTCTTTTAACTAAAAGACAGGTTCCACCTCTTTGGTTATCTCTGCAATAACTGGCGGCCAGAGTGTAGTTGTCCACTTTGACATATCTTTCATTACCTCTCTTAACAAAAGTTTCCGATAAGCATATTACATCTGGGTCATTATGTGCTTCATGTAATTCTTGAATAGTTAACTCTAATAAATCTTGTTTAGCTAAAATACTGGCGATATTTTGGTGAAGAATTCTAAAATTATGTTTTTCAGTAATATTATTTGTATTTAAGAAAAAACGACTTATTTTTGTTGCATATTGTGGGAAAGTAGTAAGGGATAGTGCCCTTTTGAGGTTTTAATACTATTGTTTTTGGGCTATTGAATTCTTCAGAGGTTACTGGCATTTGGCGTCTAAAATAAAAAGGAATAGTTCCTTTTTTAGGCTCACTTGTTTTAGGATTTAATGGACATAGTTTGTTATTCCTTATTAGTTTCTTAAGTTCAAACGGATTCAGATATTTTTCATTATAATCAGTACAGTCTATGTGGTAGTTTATTAGTTTACATATATCAGTTAACTTAGAATATTTGTAATCGATGAATTTGCATTTTTTAAACATTTTACATAAATTTTCGGTTGTTTTATTCAATTTATAACAATCTAGTAGGTTATTTTTTTGGGTTCTCAATACAATAATAGTGTTATTATAAAATGTATCTAACACAGTTTCAAGTTGTGACAGTATTATTTTTATATTGTGATCATTTTCACCTATACTAATAATAAGTTTGTCGTTTGTATTTAGCTTGATATTTCTACAGTTTCTTAATACTTCACTAGTCGATGCACCAGGTTTCGTTTCGGCGTGTATCAGATATTTCTCATATGCAGTATTCTTTCGAGAGTTTGATATTTCAGCAGCTAAATTCACGCATTGTTGGGCTCCAAAAATGTATATATTTTTCTCAGCTTTCTTTTCCAGTTTTTGATTGTTTCTACGGCGATGGAAGGAAGATGTAGAACTCTGTGCTCGTATTTGCGGTTTACTAGTATATTCCAGGGATTTTTCCAGGCGTTTTATTTGTTCGGTAAGGGATTTAATCTCTTGATCGGCTTCCTTTAGTTGATGTTGTAGGTGATCAATCTTCTGTTGCAATGTATCCGGTAAGATGATGTTGCATGGTTCACTGTTCGAGGGTGTTTTGTTCTAATCATTTATGTTTTTATGTTTTATACACATGTTCGACCTTCGTTTACTTCGGCTGGGTTGATTGTTCACAATGGGCCAATGAAACACAATTTCCTGATATCTATTTTTATAAATGCAATTATTTTTTTACAATAACAAATTTTTGATGTAGTTCTATAATTAAAGTTTGTTTTCAATCAGTAGTTTGCTGTTAAAGGTTGTAAGGAAATATTGTGAGATATGCATATTATAAATGCACGTTTTTCCTATGTTTGCATACAACTAAGGAAATTTTCCTTCGTAATTGTAGGTGATTTACTGACAGCATTTATGTAAATTACTTTTAATAATGATATAAGTTAAGATAGACACGCTGTTATTATTTTTATACAACTAACAACTCATCATCATCTATGCTAATTACTATTACTAATATTATTATTAGTTACCAATAATATTATAAAGCTAAAGAGTGTTTGCTTGGTTGGACGCGCTAATCTCAGGTACTTACTGGTTCGAAATGATAAAATCTTGTAGTGTTGGATAGCCCATTTATCATCATCATCATCATCATCGTCATCATCAGTAGCAACCCATTTAGTCCCGCTGCTGGATCGGGTCTCCTCTCCTCTAACGCCGTACTTACGCCATAATCCATTCACTCTGGCCTAGTGCGGGTTAGTGGATCAGACATACGAGACTCATAGAATTTTTTCTATGGTATGTGGGTTTCCTCACGATGTTTTCCTTCACCGTTAGCAGATGGTAAGTCACTTGACTAGTACAAATAAATTCCACAAAGTGGAATCCACATTGGTATTGCCGGTCGGCCGGTCCCTTATCCATTCAGCCACCATCGCTTATCATGCTTATGGTATATAAAATCACGCTACAACTAATAGGAGCTGAGTAGTGGGAAAACAAAGACCTGGAAGCGAAGCCACGCGTAATAGCTAGTAGTCTTTATATGACTATTACCCCAGCTCTGGTGTAAATTATGTACAAGATGCAGATATGTTATCGCAACTGAATCTATTGACACCGTTATTATTGTTCTGTTAGCTACAATATTAGCAAATGAAAAGGTATTAGTCGAAGACGTTAAGTAGTAGCTATTTCTGGTTAAGCAGACTTTACTGCCAGCCGGAAAGACCAGCTGGAAAGTCTAGAAATCGGGTAGTCTAATAAGCCCTTTAACTTAGCGAACAGTGTTGTCGTTCACTGAGAAATATATTTACAAAATTACAAAATTCTTAGTTTGTTTATAACGTCTGGGATGTTTATCTTTACTCAATCGGCGCTATTATTTTTATATTATACTTAGCTGAGGACCAATGTTGAATCAATAATAATAGTTTATATTTATATCAAATACCCACCATTGCAATGCGCAGTGTTACAATAATACTTAGTACTAAATTACTTTACGTAAAGACAATATTATGGTGGCCGTGAATTTGCAATGTTATTATAATGACTATGTTCTAAGCGATATCTCTATCAACAAGTAATTAATTTTAATGTAATTATTTTTGTTTCAGTGCGCACAAGTAGCGACAAATGTCGTCGAACAAAAGCATCAAGTGTCCAGAGCGAAGCGTAGTCGAGCTCTTGGCAGCAGAGCGTTTAGAGGCAGCACTGTATGGTTCACAGGCCTCAGCGGCGCTGGCAAGACGAGTATAGCTTTCGCACTTGAAGCTTATTTAGTGTCGAAAGGTATGTGATCCATTTTAGACTTAGTTTTCATTGGCAGTAGGTGCCCTTTATGACGGCACTAGGTTATGTGGGTTTTGGTAGACAGCGGTTTCAGTTCCGTGGCAATTGTTAACGTCTGTTGCAACTTTGCCTTGAGATGCAACATTGTCTGGTTCACAACGAGACCAGCTAAGCATTCGCACTTGAAGCTATTTTTTTTAGTCTCGAAGATATGTGATCGATTTATGATTTAGTTATCATTGGCAGTACCTAGAGCGTTTTAAATTTCGCTGGCAATTGTCTGCTGCACGTCTGCCACGGCAGCCTACATTAAACGTATTTACATAATGTTTTGTGTTTATTCACATTACACATCACAAATAGGTATCGTAACCGCAACACAGCCTTGATTGCCTAGTATACACGACAACTATCCCAAGTTCGAACGTTATTGAGTTAATTGTGAATATATTTACAGCTCTAAAGACATTGTATCTGATTCATGGTAACACGCTTGCCAGCTAATTTATTCATCATCAGCAACTCATTAAGTCCCACTGCTGGGCTTGGGTCTCCTCTATCTAGAGAGCTGAGAGGGTTTAGGCCATAATCCAGTCACGCTGGCCTAGTGCGGGTTGGTAGATCAGACATATTCATAGAATTTCTTTTAGGATATGTGGGTTTCCTCACGATGGCGATGTTTTCCTTCACCGTTATCGCGTTAGCAGATGGAGAATCACTTGACTAGTATATACAAATTCCACAAAATGGAATCCACATTAGTACTGCCGGTCGGGATCGAACTCGGACCGCGTGATTTGCACGCCGCCCGGTCCCTTATCCATTCAGCCACCGTCGCTTCTAAGGCGATTCTAGCTAATTTATTAAACGTATCAATTAAAAACATTTCCAACTTAGGAATGCGTCTCCTATACACATATTGTTATTTTAAAATAGTAATAATGTAACAAGGTCTATTTTATGCCGCACGATATAACAAATGTCATTATCCTATTGAATGATATATGTCGGAAACTCGGACTGTTAGCAATCAAACGTTATTAGATTCAAGCACTTAAACGAGTAAAGGCCTATTTACATCGGACGATGCTAGCGTTTCTAACTTTCTATATCTGTCTTATGCACCGAGATAATCATAGATATAGATAAAGATAAGCAATATTAGCCTTCTAAAGACAGTCAGTCTTGGTAGTGAAGCACGACTATGCAAGACATGAAGACATCCCGGGTTTTTAAGACGATTAGATCTGTTTTATGAGTCTGGAAGGGGCTGCGCAAACGACGCCGCGGCGCGGTCTTTTTAACCGCGAAGTAATAAAGACTGCGTCTGACCTTGGCTGTCAGCGCTACGCGCCGTCTGCGTTGAAAGAAAGAAAATGCGTTTATTTTGCCCCTTAAAACTGAAAATAAACTATGTAATATTATTTACAAAGTACCACTTTTTACTCCACATTATTATTTTATCGCTGAAGGACAAAAATGGCCATAGCTCAGCATATGCCGTTAGCCATATAATTATGACTAAACAGCGCTGGTATTCTGCTATGCCCGTGATGGCGTATGCGCAGTCTTTTGAATATATTTAAATATAAAACTAATTCTTAATAGTAAGAAAAAAAACAGTACAGAATTAAAAATAAAATCATTTTCTAAACTTATCATTAACATTAAGACATTGGTGCATATAAACTGGTTTGTTCGATTTATGGCGGTCAGCCACGGTCATGTCCCGGCGCGGCGGTCACTTGCGGCGCGGTCTTGCCGCCGTGTGCATTAGCACTTTAGCAGTCTATACGATTCCCTAAGTTCTATAGTTCTCAGTGAAAATGACGGCTAGTCATTGGTGCTGCCCCGTCGTTTGCTTTGCGCCGAAATGTGCCCGATAATAGCAATAGGCTCGCTCCTATTACAGTACCAAACAGAGCTGATGAATTGAGGGTATGATGCACCTCTGCCTACCGCTTCGTAGAAAAAAACGTTATCCCTTTCAAAACTTGTATCGTGTAAATGGGTCTTTACTTGGCAGCAGTTAGTAATTTTACATACGAGAATTGGAAGATGACAAGGCGATTCTTTATGGCCTACCTATTTAAAATAATGTTTCTGAGCTTATATGTATTTTGGTGTTTGTTGCGTAATTAAAGTGTGTGCCTTATACAATAATAAATAAAATGTCTTTATTTGGGATATAATCCTTAGGTTAGTACTAGGAGGGACTTACTATGTTACCGTGTCGCCTTTCTGGTGCACTAGAGCCGCACATATGCATACAGATCCAGTGACCTATGATTGGACAGTCAGGTCTATCTGCAATTAAGATGCTATTGAAGTTCTCCCTTGGAGCTGCATCAAAAATACAGTTCTTTTTCTTAAAATTGCTTGAAAGCTACCATATGCGTATCAGCAAACATTCCAGATAAATCTAATGAACTGCAAAAACGATTTTAGTATTATAAACTCGTGAAATAATTTATTTTTTCAAATATTGTATTACGAGTACGCATTGTAAACAAAACTCTTTATAACAATTCTGCATAATTTATAATTGCACCTGTCAATTTGCACACTAAAATTGTTTGAATATCGGCCTTTATAGGTAAGTAGGTACGTGTGTTAGAATTTTAATGACCTTACATATTACTAAATTTGTCTGAAGATTCGCCTTCTAGCTTCTGGCAACTGAAACGTGATCGTTTACGAAGTCCCGTTCAATTGTTTTTAGCTTTGAGAATATTGATTTATCGGCCATAGCCCATAAGCAAAGACGACGACAACAAATATGTTCTCATCTTTGATTTATTAATACATTTATGTAACAGTATTATCCATATAGCGACGGATTACGAATACATAATGTCACTACTCTATCTCGATCCGTGGGTGTCGTAAAAGGCGACTATTTAGACAAGAGCACTGCTAGAAAAGGAAAATTCGAAGTAAACCCTATACCAACTCTTCTGGCTTGCGTGGTATAGTAAATTCCCTCCATATTCTTTGGAGGAGACCTGCACCCTGCGCCGTTGGAATGATGAACAGTAGTAGTACCTACATTAAGCCAACTGCCTGCTCGACCAGTTTCCTTTCCAAAGATTTTTCTATACTTTTGTTCATGGTGATGAAATTTCAAGTCTATTTAACATGTACTTACGAGTCGACAGTAAAGTTTCCAATAGTCCGAATAACACAGCACTGGTCTATTCAAGAAGATTCAGTAGTACACAGTAATACACAGCAAGTGTTTGGAAACGGTTGAGCGGGCATTATGCTGATTGTACGTGGAAACTCAGTAGGTTACTAAACGAACTCTATACATAATCAACCACATATTAAGGCCAATCATGACAGTAAATGAGTTAGTAATTAACTGGCTCATCCGATGCAGATCGCAAGATCATCCAGTAATTCATTGTTATGTTAGAAAAGGAAAATTCGAAACAAACCCTATACCAACCCATCTAACCAGCGTGGTATAGTAGGCTAAATTCCCTCCACATTCTTTGGAGGAGACCCATGCCCAGCAGTGGGACGTTTATGGGTTGAAATGATGATGATGATGAATTAATGTTTAAGCTTAGTATTTAATACCCATTGTATTCCTACGTAATTTATTGTTAATTTGTCATTAACATTTCTAATCCATATTATTATCAATGACTAGCTGTCGCGTGGGACTCCCGTCATTGTTTATTTAACCACTGTTCCAGCCTTCCTCGATAAATGGACTATCCAACACTAAAAGAAATTTTCAAATCCGACAAGTAGTTCTTGAGTTTATAGCGTTCAACCAAACAAAAAAACTTTAGCTTTATAATATTAGTATAAATACGTCACGTAGGTATCATCACTCACGCGTTGTTCCCAGACGGTAAATATTCAACATCAAATAGCGACAGCTGGTCAAATAAACAATGCATGAGTTTACTGCACGATTTCTCATTAAATATTTTAAAAGATAACTGACCAGCTGCAGACTAATGACCCACACGTCACTTACTCTTAAGAGGTCCGTTGACTTTCCCAAGAAACTGCCCTCCACTGTATTTTACAATCATACCTATATACTTACTGGGTGAAAGAAGAACTCTCTTGAATGAAAAAGGTGCTGCTGCTGGTGACACTTGGATGCATTCCTCGAACAGCACACAGTCGAATCCCACCTAAGACATTCCACGAACAGCACACACCAATATTATTGTTCGTAAAAATAAATTTAATTTACAGCACAGTGATACCTGGTGTAATGCTACAAAATTAATAGGAAATGTAGGATAATATGCTTTTCAATAAGATGCCCCGTCATGCGTACTTGCCGATAAAATCAATATTCTGAATCAAAATAAATATCATATACCAAGTTAACTGTAGTGAACGTATCGCACAAGTGACCCACATACCTACTAGGTGCTACTAGGTAGGTAATATAAAACTGTAATCTGACACATGAAACAATACTGGCGTATACAGCTCTATGATAAAATCGATAAACATTTTATTAGTACCATTGTTAATTTGATAACAAAAAAATATTGGGTGTGTCAATCTATACATTATTATAAAGAGGTAAAGTTCGGGAGTTTGTGACGTTGTACTATCGGGATCTACTGAACCGATTTGAAAAGTTATTTTAGTGTTAGATAGCCCATTTATCCAGGAAGGTTATATTATGCTATATAACATCACGCTATGGCCAATAATAATAATAAAGTATTTATTTTCTCTTCACAAACAGTACGCTTAAATAAATTAATCTAATACATAGAACTTAATTTGTGAGAGACTGGTGCCCGAGATAGGTATTCTAAAAATACCTGTGTTACAGGTCACCAGGCCCCCTGACATACTTATATTAATTTTCTATTAGACTAAGTGGCTTAAATGTTATTGATGTGTTGTTTACAAAAGAGATACATACAAGTACATTATAATATAAGTAAACTGTTCATGAATAATTACAAAGATACCCAATAGTGTGAGCGTAGGAGTGTTTGTGTGTGTATGTATGAGTGTGATTTAAAAGATTTTTAGTGAGTCTGATCAGTATGTGATATGCTATGAGTCTGAATACTTGAGAGTGATTGCGTGGAGAATACACTGAAGTTAATGTTTAATGTTAGAAGATTTTCTGTTTTTTGGTAATCTAGTGTTTTTAGCCAATTGGATATTGTCCGTTTGCAGGCTGATTTGCAGAGTGGATACATTGACAAAAACTAGTTAAGCTTATTGCAAAGATTTGCACCCAGAAAGTAGTAGAATCTATGAGAGAGGCTTGTACACAAAAATGTGATAGGACAGACAGTGCTCTTACGTTTGTCTTTATTGAGGTTTGGATCATATAGTAGTTGAGTATTCTGCTTAAATAGAATGGCTAATATAAAGGATTGCCGAACTTTCAGAATATCTTAACTGTAACTTAATTGTTTTTTCTGAGCTACAATATCGTCATAAAAGTGTTCTTATGAGGTGTAAGGCTATTAAATTATATCTAAGATATAAATTGTCATGACCAATGGTTATGACGTTGGTTAAAGTTTTACACAAGTAATATTACTACTCATGATCAGTAATGCGTTTGGTTACGTCAATTTGAATCGCGAATTACTTTATCGATTAAGGTGTGTTAAGTGTTAGGTACTCGATTCATTTATGGGATTTAGATCGCTGCGGATTTTGAGCAATTGTAGTGACGGATTAAGAATACGTAATGTCACTACCGCATTTCAACCCGTGCGTTTCATAAAGGGCGACTAAGGGAGTAACCTTAAGTAGACAAAAGTACTGTGAGAAAAGGAAAATTCGAAACAATACCATTTTTTTTTATTTTGGGGAAATGCCTGACGCATACCCCTCTGTCTTGGGGAAAGAACCGAGGGGTTATGTAGGGCTCGCACCCACTAAAACCCCAAGGTGTTCCTCTCGTCGCGCTCTGCTGTGGTCACGGGAGCGCAGGAACATTCGTCCGCGACAATCGAAACAATACCCTACACCAATCCGTCCGGCAAGCGTGGTATATTTTTATAATCCTTTATAATGTTTCGAGGAGACCCGTGCCCAGCAGTGGAACGTTTATGGGTTGATGGTAAAAAACAAGAAATTATAACAGTCCGCGCCACACTAAAATCATATCCTAGCAACGGTGAATAGTCTGAATTGTTCTTTGCAGTTTATGAGTTATGGGGTCAGATTAGTATCAGTATCTATCTCATGTATGACTGGCCTGTTGGTCTAGTGGTTAGTGACCCTGACTGCTAAGCCGGAGGTCGTGGGTTCGATCCCCACCCAGGACAAATCTTTGTGTGAGGAGCATAAAGGTTTGTTCTGTGTCTGGGTGTAATTTATCTATAATATGTATGTATTTACAAAAAAAAAATGTATTTAAGTAGTATATCAGTTGTTTAGTACCCATAACACAAGCAAATATAATTGCTTACTTTGGGACTAGATGGCGCTGTGTGAATGTGGTAGAATATAGGTATAGATATAGGTTACCTTAATTACAGAGCAATAAATGACGACTAGACTCGTCTCAAAATCCGTTTTCGTGTTGTCATAATATCTCAAAAGAAAGTGTGTTCATAATTATTGCGTGTTATATAGTGACATCACAGTTGGTAAAAGTGGAAAAACCGGACCGTTCAGTAGGAATAATGAACGGTCCGGTTTCTGCAACTTTAGCAAGTGATGCACCTATACTGAGCCACTGATTGATTACTGCAATGTAGAAACAGTTACTGTTCTAAATACGAGTAATTATGTATAATTTAGTATACTAACCTCAGGGTAATTTGGTTTAAAGAAAATAAGTTTGTCAAAAAACTTTGCAAATAATTGTCTTTTTTTATTCATGTTGGTATTTTTGGCATTCGCTATCTAAAACTGACATTACACCACCATGCTCGCAAATGTGCGTAAAAGAGACCAATGCTCTTAACAACTTCACAAGTCGTGTACTTCAGAAGTCCATCATTTTGATGAGTTAGGTACATACGTCTTCTTCAAGAAATAGTGGCTAGACTGCGCGCCACAATCTCTGTAAATCACACTTCATAATTTATGAGTGGCGCTTGTGACTATCTATTGTCTTTTCATGGACCACTAAAAAAGTTAAATGGGCTATTGGTACCTAAAGTTTTCCATGTTTATTATTTAATTCCTATGGCCCAGGTGGGCAGGGCTTCGCGGGCCTGTTTTTGGCGCCTTTAGGGACCACCAGTGGTCTTCTAGTTGTAAACCTCAATGATACGACGTATGAAAAAAAATTATAAAAAAAAATGTATGATGTAGTATAAAACTCTTAAACGGGCTTAATTTAACGATGATTGATCTTGTTTATGTTGTACCCTTGTATAAGGGTACTATACTTGATCTTGATAAATATTTTGCGTCAATGAATATCATGGTTGAAAGGTCTGAATTAATTTACATATAAAATTGATGGCTATGAAGGTGATATCAAGGTCTTATTTACTTAAAACTACGTTCTAATTTTTATTTTTAATGGTCAATAAAAAATTTGTGTAGGTTATTGAAGAAAAACTAAAATGTCAAGTTCAGGTAAATATATGCCATAACTTATGTAGGTACGTTATATAATTATGTCTTACTGGTAATTATTATTATAGTTTTTTTACAACAGAAGATAAATTGTAAGTATATAATAAGATAACTGTATAATATGCGGGTTGAATGCTTGTATCTTATTGCCTAATTCGTCTGTATCAGATTTAATAAGTGTAGGATAGTGTAGAGTCGCCTTTTGTGTGTGAAATCTATGTTGGTAGAGAAACTATCTTATAACGCGGTGGTGTTCTTTGGACTATTATAAAGGTCAAGGGTTCAGTCCTTTCAAGGAGATACGCAATATCTTGCCTGTGAGACATTCCGCAGTTTATAAACAACTATTCTCGTATTAAATAAGTACTAATAGATTTTAAGTAATTATCATCATCATCATGTGAACCCATAAACGTCCTACTGTTGGGCACAGGTCTGCGCCAAAGAATGTGGAGGGAATTTCGTTGGCCCGACGGTAGGGTTTGTTTCGAATTTTCCTTTTCTCGCAGGGCTGTGGTCTGCATAAGGCAGTTCCTTAGTCGCCTTTACGACACCCACGGGTTGAGATGGGGTAGTGACATTATGTATTCTTAATCCATGACTACACGGTTCTATACAGTTGTGAGACGTAAAGGGGTATTGAAAATTATGATGTCTGTTCGTGTGCTTTTAATATCGGTTTTAAATTTGTTCTACAGGTATTCCTGCATACGGTTTGGATGGTGATAACATAAGAACAGGTTTGAACAAGAACCTTGGCTTCAGCAAGGAGGATCGTGAAGAGAACATCAGACGAGTGGCAGAGGTCGCCAAATTATTCGCTGACAGCGGTGTCGTCTGTCTCTGCAGTTTTGTCTCGCCGTTTGCTGAGGTAAGCGATCGTACTGTTATTTGCTGTATTTATATCACCCGTGGCGCGTGCGACTCGAAAGCAAAAACAATTAGGTATTGTCTTTATAATTTCAAAGAGAAAGTAATATTCTTAGATTTAAAACCTTACCTATCCTTGTAAGTTATATCCTTTACTCTTGTTTCATCGATTCCTATCATTTATTGCCAGTGCAAGTTTGAATGTATAGCGACCCAAATTGCTACATCAGTATTTTGTGACGTTTATCTCATTTTAATTATGTACAGGAAAAGGTAGTTCAGTCTGAAAATGTGGTATCTTTTCGGTATTATTTATAAATATTTAATAAAATTTTATTATTATTTGACCCTATTGATTAATTACTCAAACAGCACCCAGTAGAATTGCGACTGCGCGATTTGCATCTGCGCGATTCACATCTGCGCGATTCACACCTGCACGAATCGCACCTAATATATTCCTCGAAGAGCACCTACAAATATTTTTGGTGGATGCTGTCTTTAAAAAAAAACTAAATTTAGATACAAACAAAAATATTGGTAGGTGCTGTTCGAGGATTATGTTAGGTGTGAATCCGCGTAGGTGCTATTCGACCAGGTGCTATTCGAGGAATGCATCATCCGATTAGAAGATATAAGTGACAAAAATATAGATCGTGTTTAATTATTATGAACCGGTAAAATTGCTTTGTCAATAAATTGGATTATATAGGTTAATTAGTCACCAATTTACCTATCTACAGTTCATTGACACTATTAACTAGTTACCTACTCATTTGTCGTAATATCTGATGTCGACACGGTAATAATACTATTAACTAACTTCTGTTCGCGGCTAATATAGAACACTATCAGTATAAATTATAGCCCATGGTTTATTCTTATTTGTAGATAAGCTATAGGTAGATATCACTGTAATATAATCAAAAACTTTTCACCAATTTAATTTTAGAAAAAGCAAAAAGAAAATAACAAATATTTTTTTCTAAATAAACATTAATAAATTATTTTTTATTTCAATAATTATGATGACCCAATTCAATTAATGTTTTAAAAATATAAGTACCTAAGATGTATTTTTATACTTAAAAAAAAAATACAAGTAAAATTAAAATCAAAAAAAATTAAATTAAGTAAATAGGTATTTTAGATATTGTTTAAAATTCATCCAAGCAAGCAACTTTAAAAATAAATCCAGTTTTTTTTTTTTGCTGAACCTACGTTAGTTTAATTATATTATTATGAACAATTTAATTAACTTTTAATTAACAATTATTAATCTACATATTCTCATTATTTTAATCTGTTGTTTTAATAATGCATTAAAAACTTTATTTTTTGTTACGCAAATGGTTGTAAATTAGGAAATCTGTAGTTTGTGACGATATTTTTTATAAAGTTACGTAACATACCTTCGTTACTATGACGTCAACAAGTAAACCAGTAAAGGAGAGGTTCAAGTCCCACTGCTAGAAAAAATTAGTTAATCAATATGAGTACTATTAATAACCATAGGAGTCGTATGAGTAAATTCCCAATCTCTTTATGTCTCGAACTCTCGACTTCAGTTTCATACACGACTGACGGAATAGATCGTAACCAGTTTCATACAAGCAAATAAAAAACTTCCATCGGAAGCAGTTCCGTACAAGTAGGTACCTAAATAAAAAGCCTCGTACGGAACCAGTTCTGAAATTCTGGTTCTCTACACGACCGAAGGACTCTTATATTATAAAAAGTATTAATAGGTTTAATTTGGATTTGCTATCTTTAAGGACACTAATTGGTACCTAAACTTGGTACATAATATATTTATCGATCACAAAAATAGTTATCCCATACGGTATTCATAAAGTTGTTGAGGGCGATAGACGTAAGGCGCAGGATCACGTAAAATGAAAGGTGAACCATGAATTGGCGCACATTTGGGATAGTCCTATGTCCAGTAGTGAACCGCTATAGGCTGAGGGTGATCAACGTCTGTACTAGTTCATAACTGATATATTATGTCAAATGTACCTACTATCTTATGTCATGACTTCATGAGGATGATAAACCAATCCCAATTACGTGATAAAACTATGTTTTTTATCTATGTGTATTGGTGTCATTGTACTTGAATTATAACACTAACCCTTTGGCTCTCTTTATTGTAAATATACGATAACTAGGCATATAAAAATTGATCTTATTCCTTAGACCATAGGAGGCCCTATGCCAATGGTGGATTGAGTTAATCACTTAGTATAGGGCTGCTGTCGAATGAGACCATCGGCTTACCATTGTGTAAGAATTGTATTAGCAAGATCGGGCCCCTGGTTTGAAGTAAATGTTATAGGAAATAAATGACTACTCGCTGATATCCAGATAGACCCTGTGAGGTATTCGTGGTATGGCTTTTGTATTGTGTTTGTCAAAGCGTATTTAATAGCTGACGGATGTTTATTTGTTTATTTTAAAGCTAACCAAGAGATAAAGAAAATACTTATAATGACTTAGATATAATAATTTGTTTATTTATTTTTTTGTAATCTAGGACCGTGAGGTGGCTCGCCGAATCCACACGGATGCCGAGCTGCCGTTCTTCGAAGTGTTCATCGACACACCGCTCGAGGTGTGTGAACAGAGAGACACTAAGGGACTCTACAAGAAGGCCAGAGAAGGACAGATTAAGGTACTGTGTTCTATTTACTTACACATAACATAGTATCTCATGTTTTTCTCCGAGGACGTAGGCAGCAGTAATTGTTGGACCACGTCTGCTTCACCGAACAGCATTTTCCTATGCTACTATCCCTTTCTGTCACTTAGAAATGTCATTTACTAGAGTGAGAAAGGGAGCGGGAGGGAATCGACGAGGACATACGGAGAAGTAACGAATGTTCATACTTCACGTTTCACTGACCTAAGGTAAATAATTCGTGATCGCAACAATACCACTTGTATTTCTCGATTTATCTTCAAATTGATTTGAATCTAATAACACGGTCATAACCACTCTTGAGTTTGTGACGTCAAATGATTGCTTGCATTCATCCTGCATAACAACTGATACGCCCGTGTAAACAGATTATTTAACGCGATAACAATAAATATATGTATTTGGGATATTTTCACACAGCGCCATCTATCCCAAACTAAATATGGCATGTGTTATTTATTTATTTAAAACTTAATGTACATAATTTGTATAATGGCGGACTTAATGCCACAGGCATTTTCTACCAGTCAGCTACGGTGATGCAGAGACGATCGAAAAAGGTGCAATATGAAAATATAATTATTAAGTAGAGTAAAAAAAAAGAAATATAAATCGCTTCTTCAATATTCATCAATGTTTCACACATTCTTATGAATAATATTTAAACACATGTCACATCATTAATATCGTACTGTTAATAAGTTACTACTACGTAAGTTCTCATCTGTGTCTATGTTTAGCATTTATATAAAAACACACGCTGGTACAATGCTACAAACATACCCAGGCATTGGTGAGTGGCGCGGCAGTGGCAGCGTGCCGGCTCCATATTATAGAATTGCTATTACAAATTTTTTCGTTGTACAAACGAGTCTCACAAAAATTTGCAGCTCTATAAATAATAATATTTTACCACATTCCCACAGCACCATCTTGTTCTAAATTAAGCAAATATGTATGCTTGTATTCATCATCAGCAACCCATTTAATCCCACTGCGGGGATCGGGTCTCCTCTCCTCTAACTAGAGAGCTGAGAGGGTTTAGGCCATAATCCACTCGCGCTGGCCTAGTGCGGGCTGGTGGATCAGACATAATCATAGAATTTCTTCTAGGGTATGTGGGTTTCCTCACGATGTTTTCCTTCATCGTTAGCAGATGATAAGTCACTTGACTAGTACATATAAATACCACAAAGTGGAATCCACATTGGTACTGCCGGTCGGGATCGAACTCGGACCGCGTGATTTGCACGCCGCGGCGCCGGTCATAGTCGAATGTATGCTTGTGTTATGGGTATTAAACAACTGTTAAACACTTTTTTTTTTAAATACATAAAAATTTGTCCCGGGTAGGAATCCAACCCACGAACCTGTTGGCTTAGCACTAGGCCAACAGGCCAGTCGAATGTATCACCATAAATACCTATACCTTCTACCAGTGCAGTCGGCTACACGAAGTTAACCGATTGGAGTAGCCCGTACCGAGGCCTTTACATATTCCTAGGATTAATAGGTTGCTTTCACCTTTAAACGGTAACTTTATTGTATCATAATAATATTGTTATGTTTATTATTTCATAAAATTGCGTTACACACATAGTAACCATTGAAAATTATATTATGCAATTTCGCGGCTTTGGATTATTTCAGAACGATAAGAAACCGAGACGCGTAGAGTAGTGAAATTAAATACGTATTACGTATTTAAACCAAAAATACTTTTCTACGGCACTTCACAGTAATAAAATAAACATAAAACATAAAAAAAAACATAGCATCACGCCTTTTTGTAGGCAGAGGTGTTCCACACCCACATTTCGCTAGCTATGTTTGGTCCCATGAAATAGGGGGCGAGTCTATTGTCATCTACCGGGAACATTTGTTTACCAAACTCCGGGAAAATCTCAATTCTGGAATTTCATGATAGAAAAGCCCAATTTTCCCCCGACCCGGGACCTCTTTCACAGCAGTCGTATACACTTCCCGCTGCGCCACTGATACAGTAATAAAATAAATCTTAAAAAATACTTATAACACAGAAAGACGCGTTTTCCCGAAGGTATAAGGAGTGGAGCATCACACCCATCGCCACCTATATTAAGTCACATACATACAACATTTTCCAACAGAGGGGTAGGCAGAGAATATTTCCACCTACAACGATTCTTCTGCCAAGCCGCTTAAGAAGGATATCTCTTACTTATAACAAAATGTGTTGTTACAGGGTTTCACAGGCATCACTCAAGAGTATGAGCGTCCCGAAGCACCGGAACTGGTGGTGCAGACGGTGGGACAGTCCATCGAGGAGTCTACCATGCATGTCGTGGACCTGCTCGAGTCACAAGTAAGCGACCAGTTTCTTGGTTTTGTAGAACTTTTATAGCTGATGTTTATATTGTTAAGTTTTATTGTAAGTGTATTAAAAAGTAAGTATCCGTAATGCTTACAATTATTTTACTATGAAAATAATGCGCTGCAAGTTTCCAATGTGTTATTTGTATATGAATAGAACTATCTAATTTTAAAAAGTGTAGCATACACATTTTTAAAATAACATTATCATCATCATATCAGCCCAATGACATCCACTGTTGAACATAGGGCTCACCTAATTTCCGCCACAGAGAGCGATTTTGTGCCGCCCGCATCCAACGGCCACCCGCAACCTTTACTAGGTCGTCGGACAATCTGGCGGGGGGATGCGTGTCTATCTTTTTAAAATATATTAATAAAAATTGAAAACCACGAAATATAACACTAATTTGCGACTTTGCCATTTTGGAAGTAAATACGCTTTTAAACTTTAAATATTGCAAAAAAAAATTGCTTTTCTTTTACTATGGCATTTATAAGAAAGCCGAGAATAAATATAACTTAATATTTATTTGAATGATTTTTTAATTAGATAGGTACCTATTGTTTGAGAAGTTAATATCAAGTTTTAATTAATTTTACAGTCACATACTTTCTATGCACAATGAAGTCGTTCACACGTTATATGTCCTATTCAACATACAAATACTTTCAAATGACTTAGTTTAGTCTACAAGTTATTATTTAATTTTAAAGGAAAGTTACATAGCCATTGTTCACTCAACCTACTAAAATCTAACTTTGAATCGTAAATAATATGCGAAAGATTTTTTATTTTTATACCACGATTGTGGCAAACAGACATACGGTCCGCCTGATGGTAAGCGGTTACCGTAGCCTATGTGCGCCTGCAACACCAGGGGATTGATTTGCCTGACAAACTCCAAATAATTTCTGTTTTACGATTCAATAATTCAAATTAACGGTCCTAGATTATATGTACGTAAAATTATATTAAGTTCAGATGAGTGGTTTATCCTTGAAAGTGTAACAAACAAACACAGTTCCGTATATATAATAAGTATTAGTTACAGTTTTACACATTGTGGGGTAATTTTCATTAGTCAGCATAATAAAATAATATGCATTATGCAGTATACTACATAATGACCTTAGTAATTACGATTATATTGCTCAAAGCTTCCTGCCTCTCTCCAGACCTTGGCAATCAATCAATCAATCCATTAAATATTTATTGACATTAAGACTTGTATACAGGGTGTTTCAACAATATGAGATAATACAATACATTAGTATATAAAAATAATTATAGTAATAGTAAACCCATTAATCTCCCGCTCCTCCCAAGCAAAAGGCTTCTCTCCCTTTAATAGAGAGCGGAGACAGTAAAGACCATAATCCCCACACGCTGACCTAATGGGGTACCCTTAGTCATTTTATATAGTACCTATTATACCTCACGATAATTTACACGTATAGTTCGCATATAATTTCCACAAAGTGAAATCCACATTTGTACTGCCACACGGCATACATATTATGTATATAAATAAAAATGGGTCGCCGTAATGTATGTGATGGATTCACGTGAGAACGGCTTGATCGATTTGGCTAATTCTTTTTTTGTTGTCATCATCATCATCATCATATCAGCCCAATGACGTCCACTGCTGAACATAGGCCTCACCTAATTTCCGCCACAGCGAGCGATTTTGTGCCGCCCGCATCCAACGGCCACCCGCAATCTTTACCAGATCGTCGGTCCATCTGGCGGGGGGCCGCCCCACGCTGCGCTTTTTTTTTTTGTTGTATTTGCTATTTATTGTAGAGTCAAGGCACGTATGTAAGAAATTATACAAAAAAATTAGTGTAAAATTTAAAATTATCTCGATATAACATTTGAAAATGGAATATTATCAAGAATAATAAAATATGGCGGTACGAAGTTCGCCGGGTCATTCATAAAATGACCTCAAAAACGGCATGTTTTGCATATAGGTCATTATCCCAATTAGTATTGGCTCGCGTCTTTCCCAGGACTGCAAAATTTGTATGTAAATTTTCAAGTTAATCCATTGTTTCTCAGCAACCTGAGAAGACTAAAACACACTGCATTTATGTATAGGTACTAGCTGTAAAAATACCTATAGTATACTTTAAAACAACCTTTATATTTGTTTAGTCATGTCCGTGAAAATGTTTACTTTAATATGTTTTTATTGATACCAGTTTTAACTATCCTAATATAACCAATTATTTATTGAAATTTTAATGATTGAATGATTTATTTCCGCTTGTTGTTATATAGGTAAACTCGGAAGTTCCTTATTTACTAGACGCTCCTTATATACTCGATGATTCTTATACATTCGACGCTCCTTATTAACTTGACGATTCTTATACACTCGACGCTCCTTATTAACTTGACGCTCCTTAAATACTTGACGCTCCTTATATACTGGATGTTACTTATATACTCGATGTTCCTAATGTACTCGACGCTCCCTATATTCTAGAATTTCCTTATAAACTCGATGTTCCTGATGTACTAGACATAAACAATTTTTCGTAACCTTGACAACCAAGTTTTCACAGTGACGCTTAAAAATTATAATTTGCTTTAAATTGCATGATTTATTATAATGATATATACGAGTATTATGATAAATTTCTATTTAATTTTATCTTTCTTTTAATTCTTAGGGCATCATTCCACGTTTCGAATACAACCGCGTTGATGTTGAAGAGTTATTCATCTATGGCAACAGGCTGACCAGCGCTATAGAGGAAGCAGCTCGATTGCCTCAAATTAACATCAACACCTTGGATTTGCAGTGGGTGCAGGTAAGAATAACTTCATTTGTTTTATTGAAGCAATTGAAATTGCACTTTGAAGTTATAGACATATAGTTCAATTTTAAATTTAATTTTAATATTATTATGTGCTCGTTAAAAGCATTTTCAAACTAACCTGTACGTTCGTATTTGGATTACGTATTTTTATTTTATTATTGTATGCGTATTTGGTGGAATAGAAGTTTATGTATACGGTCATTTGACAGATACCTACAATAGTATAAAAAACTCCACAAAAAATATAAATACGTAGTATCTAAATGGAAATTTCTTTAACGTTCATTCCTTAATTTATTTGCTTAACAAAGCAATTAATAAGAAAATTTCATTACTAACAATGACACAATTAAAAAGCGTAAATTGATATAATAAATAAGACTCAAAAATAATTTAATTTGCGATTCTAATAATATATATTATGACCTATTATATATTATATGAGATGTTTATTAACTTTAGTTACCTAAATTAGTTATTAATGACGTATTGTATGTTTTAATATGTGAATTTACTACTAGTGTTGAGATTGCCAATTTATTGTAGTCCAACGGTCGAACTTCGTGTATTCGGCTAAATTATTAAAAAAAATGCACTGTCTGCCCGAAAAAATTCACTCAATAATGAAAGCTCTGACAAATTACTAGCCGCCGCTAAGTTTTGGGCCGATACAGTTTTAAGTATGACGAAACGATAAGAATTAAAAAAACAAAATTTTAATAGCTCTTAATGAGAGCTTTTGACCCTGAATCAGCTACACCAATTTGTCTAAAACATTTCTAAGAACCAACACGATCATGTTAGTTTTCAAACAAAAAAAAAACCTATTCAAAATCGGCCCATTCGTTCAATACCACAGATTAGACACACCGTCACGTCAAATTTAAAACATCACTCGTTTTTTGTCGGGGACTAAACAAAAGAGGCGAAATGTGTGTAATACCTACATTCTTATCCTTCGGTAAAAAAAGTATGATGCTATGTATTATTAAGGTTGCGGGACTGATATTTGTTTACATAAAATAAACGCTAGCTTCAATAGGTTATAATTTTTTTTTTTTTTTTTTTTTTTTCTTTTTTAACCCTTTCCTAACGGACTAGTGATTTTCGAAGATTTTTTAAAATTTTTGTACAGAATATTAATAGGGTCGGTAAAATAGAACATATAGAATTTTTTCAGATTTTTATTATACCTAAAAGTACATATTCTAAGACCTAGACTTATAAGTACCGTCAGTCATTACGTGTATCACATTATTAGGAACTCTGGCAAAATAGTGCCTGTTCTGTAGGAGATGCCGATCGTAATTTTTATTGCCTGGTGATACGGGGTGAGTTTCTTCTAAAATCCTTTCCAGAGTAGGTACTTTCAAATATTTCATCAAACCCACACGGTATGGTATGGTATGGTTTGGCGGGCTGTTGTCCGCAACTCCACGTCAAGGCGCGGTTTTTGCGTGAGGGTGGATAGCTCACTCTATCCACCCTAGCTCGCCGAAGAACGCCAGTAGTCTATTGACGTTGCTGGCGATCTGTCGGAGTGTACCTGTGTTGTTGAAGTACTTAGCCCTGTATGTAACGGTTTCAGGGCAGTGTAGGAGCACATGAGCTGCTGTTTCCTCCTCACTCATGCAGGCTCTGCAGAGAGGGCTGTCAGTGATGCCTAGAACGAAAAGGTGTTTATTAAAGGAACCATGTCCTGTGATAACGGCTGTGGCTGTTCGCAATTGCCGTTTGGACAGCTGTCTCAGACGCCTAGTTAGTTTGTGGTCGAGCATAGGAAGGGCCTCCCTGGCCTGTCTACACTCTTCTAGGTTTGTCCAGATTCTGCCGTGTAGATCACTAGTGCGTTTGTTCACGATCGTACGAAGGTATGTGAAAGGGATGGGTATAATGGGCTCAGGTCCCATCACACTCGTTTCTGATCCCCTTCTTGCGAGCTCATCCGCTGCATCGTTACCTCTAGATCCGCTGTGTCCCTTGATCCATTGCAAGATTATGTTGTTGGTGTGGCTTATCAGATTTAGGTTCTGATGGCATTCCAGTATTAGTCCTGAGTTCACTGTGTGGCTGTTTAGAGCCTGTAGCACGGCCCTGCTGTCCGAGAGTATGCGAATCGAGTGACCTTCCACTCTTCTGGCCATGATCGCTGAGGCGGCCAGAGTTATACCCATACACTCGGCTTGGAAGACCGTGTTGTATGTGACCGTGTTGTGTTATATGTAAACCCACACGGTGTGGGTAGTTGAATATTATTCTCAGCTTCAACATCCGAATAATCGACTTCAGACACACTCTGGCAGATCTTCCATCAATTGGGCCTCAATAAGTGCGTAATTTTTTTTTAAATATCCATTGCGATAACAACTACTGAAACACAACAAATAAAATAACAATTTTATAGTATATTTCAAAGTAACTAAGTACAATTCTACCCACAAACAGAGTAGATTCACTACTACATGCATAACATTTTGATACAAATAGCTACTGACGGTACTTTCTAGTCCTCAATGGTTTTACTAAATTTTTAGCAAATAATTATATAAAAATAAACAATACAACTATCGATTTATCAAATTTATTGCATAAAGTTGCTAAATAAACAAAAACAATAACACTTACCTTTGTTATTCTATTTTTAAAACTTTTTTGAACATTCTTCATTTACGAACGTGCGAACAGCTGACAGGTTGTGACTTGTAGTTCAAATTGATTGGCTGTTTATCAAGTACCGCCGATTTGAGCGCGCTGATTGGCTTACGAAACTAATACTTAAAAGGATCACCAGTGAATCTAATAGCTGAGTGTATCCCGATGAAATATATTTAACAAAAAAGCAACCGGTACTTAGAAGTACCCTCAGAGTGGAAAGGGTTAATAAAGACAACGCCCGCACTAGGGAACAAGCCCTGTGTCGCGGGGAGCTTTACAAACATGAAACTAACGGACACAAAGTACACCCAGACTAGAAACAAATATCTATGAATCACACAAATATTTGTCTCGTGTGGGAATCGAACCCACGTCACCCAGCACGGCGATGTAGTGGCGAGGCGACCACCTTAACCACTGCGCCACGGTGACAGTCAAATGACAGACAGGTTATAATTGTTTCAGGTGCTCTCAGAAGGTTGGGCCTATCCTCTCAAAGGCTTTATGAGGGAACACGAATATTTGGCTGTGAGTATTACTACTGCATACTACTCTAATAACTAAATTGTGTGTTCGCTGCCAGTTTCAAACATTTCACAACTATATTAAAATCGACTAAGTGTAATGTTTGATTCCCAGTATTATTCGGCATGGCATTGTTCGGTGTAATATAAAAAAAATGATTTAAAAATCTTTTTATTTTCGTTTCAGTCTCTTCATTCAAACTGCCTAACCCTTCCCGACGGTTCCATAATAAACCAATCAGTGGCACTCGTTCTCCCAGTGGACACAGAAGTAAAGGACCGTCTGACGGGCGCTAGTGCTATCGCACTGGTCTACAATGGCAAGCCAGTGGCTGTACTGAGAGCGCCCGAGTTCTACCCACATAGGAAGGAAGAAAGGTGTTCCAGGCAATTCGGAATTTATCATCCGGAACATCCTTATATTAAGGTACTTTATTTGAAATTATTTATTTGCAAGAATGTAGTACATAAAAAGATGGCAATATGATTAATTGGTTCTATCTGTCTATGTATACATATATACATTCTACCATAGCAATGGTGTGCAAAATTTAGGTACATCTATCAATTTATAAAATAATACTGTAACAGATTTATTATTATCCGTCTAGTGACGGATTAAGAATCCGTGGGTGTCGTAAAAGGCGACTAAGGGAGTAACCTCAGAAAGGTGCACGGCGAGAAAAAAAAAATAAAAACAAATCCTATACTAACCCGTCTTGCTAGCGTGGTATAGTAAGCTAGGACGTTTATGGGTTGGAAATGATGATGAACAGATTCATACATTTTTTTATGGCAAATTTGTCACATAAGTCTCAGTTTATTAAACACTTATTCTATCTTTGCTGAAACAGAACCTTAAACATTCGCGACTGATAGGTACACATATTTTGTTTGTTTGTAAAAAATAATAGTAACATATTTGCCTGACGTTTCGATCGAATTGCACCGATCGTCGGCCGGTGAGCACGATCAGAATTAAATAATATTTTACCACATTCACACAGCGCCATCTAGTCCCAAATTAAGCAATTATATTTGCTTGTGTTATGGGTACTAAACAACTCTGATTTACTACTTAATTACATTTTGTTTTTTGTAAATACATACATATTATAGATAAATTACACCCAGACAAAACAATCATGCTCATCACACACAGATTTATCCTGGGTGGGAATCGAACCCACGACCTTCGGCTTAGCAGTCAGGGTCACTAACCACTAGATGTGCCAGTCAATATAATTTAAGTACCGTTTATTATTATGTATAATTCTTCCTTCACTTATTTACTCGTTTAAATATTTATAATTCGGAATAATATCAATATTAAGTAAAAACGTGGAAATATACAATAAATATCCTTAGAAACTATGAAATGAAATATTTTGGAATATGTCGCCTATTTCTATTTATTTAATATTAGGTAAGTTCTGCGTAGTGTTTATTCGATTTGTTCAGCTGCTCTATTCTTTCGTTAATTTCGTTACAAAGGCTTTTGAATAAGTCAAATTTTATTGATTTAAACGTAAAATAGATAATAGTTGGTTGTCAAATGAATATGAGTATGGATTATAGAATTTTCTAGAACATTTTCATGTAAAGCCGGGTGCAGAAGGGTGTAAGCGTAATGTAATCTATCGTGTTATGTGTACCATTCTTCTATTATTTGCACGTACACGGAAATGCCCAAATCTCTACTCAGCTTTAGGTTAAACGGTATTCCTATAAATACGTATAGTACAATAACTAAAAAAGGGTATTTTTGGACAATCGTAAAAGATCTTGCTGTGAGGACTGATCCTACTTGCTGACGTCATCATTGCTTTTTATTTTAACGTATGGTAGATGATAGATGGCGTTAACAGAATGTCTCTACGTAACTCAATTCTGACCTACCCCCTGATTCTAACTCGTCGGATTGCTCCCGGATCGTAAACTTTTTCGAATCTTAGTACGACATATTTTGCGGCTTAAGTTATATACTTAATGTTATAAAATAGTCTCTCATCTCAGCCTATTGCAGTCCATTGCTGAACATAGGCCTCTCCTAACACGCGCCATAGCACTCGGAAAATAGTCTACGAAAATTAAAAACTTATTAATTGAAGATTTTTTCCTACAACCATCTATTTCTTTAACATTATGTTTTTTTAACTTTAATTCAACTGATATTTTCGGCCGAAAATTTTCCTACAGCTCAGAATCAGGGGGCTAACCTACTAATGGGTGAATTTGCCGATAAGCATGCGCTATATATTGTTGCAATTTCCAGATGATTAAAGAAGCAGGCGAGTGGCTTGTAGGCGGCAACTTGGAAGTGTTTGAGCGTATTCGCTGGAACGATGGTCTGGACTCGTACCGTCTCACACCCAACGAGCTCAGGGAGAAGTTCAAGGAGCTTGGAGCTGACGCCGTGTTCGCTTTCCAAGTAAGAAGATATAACTTTTTTTTGGTATACACCAGAAGCATCACACTGTTGCCAACCCTTTAAAACTCAATACATTTATTGAACTACTCCCCCTCCCCAATGAGCTCTAGACACCACTACTTAACTCATACTATTAATATAACACTATTGAGGCGGTGTTATTGTTGCTGCGATCTCCAAACAGAAATATCTTGAGGAATTTTAAACATTATAATTATTAGCATAAGATTGAAATTGCAAAATAAGACAAATCTCAACTTATACTGATTTCCTCGTGGTTGGTGTTTGATAAAGTTTTTTTAGATATTAATCTCATTATTAGCTCGCTATCTGGTAATTAGCATAGATGAGCCTAATTAACATAACGCTGGAGTACCTCTGCCTATGTCTCTGAGGAAAGTTGGTAAAATCATAAATTGTTTATAAATTGGACCTGCATATGTGAGAAATGGGAATGTGTTACACCATTGTTTTACAAATCTTCTTTAAGTATGTCACAGAAATTAATTGTAAAATAATACGCTTTTAGCTCCGTAATCCTATCCACAACGGACACGCGCTATTAATGCAAGACACGCATCGTCAACTCGTTGAAAGAGGATTCAAGAAGCCTGTACTACTGCTACATCCACTTGGTAAGTAGCAACATAGCATTTAAGATCGCCTTCTTCGCCTTGTCGAGTGTAGTTTTCAATTCCCACACAAGACAAATATTTGAGTGACCCTTAGGTATCTGTTTCGAGTTTAGACAAACGTTTGTGATCGTTAATTGTTTGTTAGTAAAGTCACCCGTTGTCTTATTAAGAAAGAAAAAGAAATACAAATAATACAAAGCGACTAGACTATGAAATATCAAGAATATACCCTCGTTTTAATCTCTTCGCACTTTATACATTCGCAGAAAAAGATTATATTTCAGGTCAGGCAAGCGAATATCCGAAAAAAATTTAAAGCAGTCTTGTTTGTTTTTAACCCTTTGAACGCCAGAGACGTCTATACACGTAAAATGAAAATGTGCTCACCACGCCAATGACGGCATGGCACGTCAAAAATGTACTGTATTTTAAAAGCTTGGCGCTCTAGGCACGGCGATACCGATTTAACGTGGCGGTCAAAAGGTTAAAAACAAAGGAATGTTTCCTTTGAGTAAAATTATCTAACTCTAGTACTAAGAGTACTTTCCGTCCTGGGCCCTGATTCTGACTCATCGGATTGCTCCCGGATCGTAAACTTTTTCGAATCTTAGAATGATATATTTTTACAGCTTAAGTTATTAAGTGTTAGAAATTAGTTTACCGTATAGAAAATTAAAACTGATTAATATGGATTTTTTTCTACATCCATCATATTCCGACAGCTCAGAATCAGGGGGCAGGTGGCATTACAAAATTCCACCCTGTATATAGTAGGCTAAATTCCCTCACATTCTTTGGAGGAGACCCGTGCCCAGCAGTGGGACGTTTATGGTTTCAAATGATGATTCTATATTTGCTCAAATGTTGTTAAACTAACATAATGATATGATTTTACCACAGGAGGTATACCATATTATGCCTCCAACGAAAATGGAGAATCACCACTTGGTGATTCTGTCTGGTAAGCCAAGGCCAACGGGTTGTCATCGGGATCGTCGTTGTATCACAGTTATTGCAATAACTGTCTTTGTCTTTGTTAGTCTCAATATATAGTACATTTTCAAGGTGTGCGATATTTCATTTGAAAGTTGCTATTCTACCGCCATCTGTTGATACTCTGTGATACTACGTTGTCATTGACTTACCTTTTTATGTTACATCTATAGCCTAGTAATATACTGACATATTATTATCTCTTTGACACAATAGGTGGATGGACGAAAGACGACGACGTCCCATTAGAAGTTCGCATCAATCAGCACAAAGCGGTACTTAGTGAAGGCGTTTTGGACCCTCAGTCCACTGTACTGGCCATCTTCCCCTCACCCATGATGTACGCGGGACCTACTGAGGTAAGCTTACATACAATAGGTACTTAAATTGCTACTAAGGAAATTCGATCTTAGCCTAATGAACATAGGATTTATATTGCCAAATTCTTGTACGATCCTGTTGAACATATTTAGCAGGTAATTTTACTATCAGAATAATGAATATTCAAACGAAACTCAATGTCTCGTTCGCTTATTCAAAATTAAAGATAGACCTTCACAAACTATTCTTTGACCGTCTTTGTAGAAATTAGACCACAATTTGAAATATGAAAATATGATCTTGCTTTTTTACGGCTCATGACCATAATAATGAACTTTGGCCTTAGGGCATAAGGTTTAATTTTGCTCATTTCCTATCATAAAGTGTCTTTACTTCGTAGTTATAATGATACTTTTTCACAGGTGCAATGGCATGCCAAGTGCCGTATGAATGCGGGAGCGAACCACTACATAGTGGGTCGAGACCCCGCCGGTCTGCCGCACCCGGCGGGCGGTGGTGATCTGTTCGACCCCAGACATGGAGCCATGTTGCTGAAGCAGGCGCCTGGACTTAATGAGTTGGAGGTGAGAATATTAATAAAATTTATTTATAACTCCTTTAATTGAAAAGCAACAACCACTAAAGTAAATGAATGGATGAGATTCAATCAGACTTTTCGTTTTGTATGTTTAAAAGACCTATGCTTGCTTTCTTCTAATCCTTCACTTTTTTGTACCACAACGGTGGCAAACAAGCATACAGCTTCCTAATGGTAAGCGGTTACCGTAGTCTATAGATGCAGCGTTTTGTAAAAGGAACGGCACGACAACATTGGGTGCAGATTTTGGCCGGCGTTCTGCAGGGGTCCGTCCTTGACCCTCTCTTGTAGACCTTCTCTTGCTTTCTTCAAATCCTTGACTTTTGGCTTCCTGCGGTTACCGTAGTCTATGGACGCAGGTAACAGGTTGTAACAGGCTGTAATCGCTATGTCTAATTTTACAAAGTTCAGTTCAGTGGCTATAAAATATTTATTTTCAAACTCACACAAATTACAGAGTACAGTCATTAACACTATCTTAGGCTATAAAAATCCTGTAAGAGTCCAAAATTTTTATTAGTATGTTGGGTATCATCTCTAATGATTTGCTTCAATATTATGTAGTTGGATACATGTTACTATTCAGCATTATTTATACAGGTGTTCCCTAGCAAAACACAGCGCAATAGTTTCAAAAACATTTCGTTTCAGATCATTCCATTCCGTGTGGCTGCTTACGACACATCTGTTGGGAAGATGGCGTTCTTCGACCCGACGCGCAAGGAAGATTTCGACTTTATCTCAGGAACTAGGATGAGAGGTACGTTGCTCTAAAACTCTACATCGCATATAAGGCTTGTATCTCGCCTTTAACAGACGTTTTCAACAGAGACACTTTCTCATGGCATAAGCCGATGTGAATGCGACAAAGTTCTTGGCACGCTCTGCAGGCAAATGTTACGGGAGATGGTAATGCTTTGATGTCTCCTGATGAATCGTGTATATTGTTTGTTATTATGTTTAAAATGAACAAAGCAGTTACTGAAAACAGGTTCTGTCGTTAAATTAATTTTTTTTTGTTTAGCTTCTATCTAAAAAGTAAAGCAATCTAAAAAAAAATTGTAACACTATTTTATTGTCACATCATCAACAAATAATTTTCAATAGAAGTTAAAAACGAAATTAGATTGAGTGTAATGTCAATGTTTAATAGCCAAACCGTGGCTTAAATAATATTTTTTTAAATATTAAAAACAGCATGTTCTATTCCCAGGTCTCGCTAAAGCCGGCAAGGAACCTCCTAAAGGTTTCATGGCACTAACAGCATGGAAGGTCCTCTCAGAATACTACCAATCATTGAAATCCAAAATGGACACCAACTAGGCCTACCTACGTACTAAATTTAAGTATTAATAATTTATTTATACGGCCTGATTACGTAAAACATATAAGTCACAATGCTATATAATATAATTTATTGTTAAATTGTGTATACTTTTCATTTGTGATAACGCTTCTCAAAATAGCTGATTTTACGAGTAAATATGGCCTTTAAACCTGAAAAAATATAAATTTAGACCAATTTTTATATCGACGACTAAATTTAACTGTGTGTGGGATTATAAGTCCTTCGGTCTACCCTGTTCTCTTCAGTAGAGACATAGATACTTGGGAGCATTTGAGCCATTATACGGATTCTGGTGATATTAATACCGACGGTAGGCTTTATCATTCATCTCGAATATAGATTGATAATATTCTTTGTATGTGTTCTTGACTTACTTATCTTTCAAAATTTATGGATGGCTACTACAACACATAGATATTTTGTTTATAAGAATAAAAAAAACTTTTAAAAGCAATAAAAATAAAAGCAAAGAATAAAATAAATAATAGCTACTTCGCTTTTATAATTCACTTTTAACGCCACGGACGTTAATAGCCGTCATTTGGAAAATTTAAAATTTGCTTTATTTTTTTTAACAATATATCGGATAAATTGCTTTTCATCAATAAGATTTTTATTATTACCACAATATATTAAAATTTACTGCTGTTATTTTGAGAGGTAATATAAATTTTAGTATCACATGTTGATTTTGTGAATGAAAGTCTCAGTGAATCTATAATAACATTGAATACTCCAGTACTACTATAATATTTAAATCATTGGCATCAAAATTTCGATATTTTTGCATAATACACAATGAAATCATGCATTATCATAGTTAATTATTAAAGTTACATATACACTATGCTCGTTTGTATATTTTGCTCGACAGCCTATATTTTTTTCTTTTAAAACTTGTATAGTGTAAATGTTACTTTACCGTTAATAAATATCATAATAAAATTATTTGATATAAAGTGAGACTATACATGCTAGTACTAAAGTTTAGTAATGTTAATAACCGATTATTCCAAAATCGATTCATCTTTATGATATGGACAACGTGCTCGTGATTCATTGATATTATTTGAATTAGATACGCTCTTTTGAAGTAAAATCGTTGTATGCGAGAAACTGATCGTCGATTAATTGAAGATAATCCATTATTAACATCACTAATTATAAGGATATAAAGGAAAAATTCTAGATAAATTTTATTATAAAATATATTATTTATTATTTTATTTAATATATTTTCTTATAAGTACTTAATCTGACTTGTGCAACGAGTACATTTTTTAATATAGAAGTGCAATATTTTACTTTTTTATAACTGTTAAATTTTTATTTATTTTGTGTATGTACATTCCTGTAATACCATTAATGTGTTTATACGCATTCCATTTATAGCTACGTAGTGTAACAGTTCTTTACATAGAGGTGAAAATTGCGTGCACCCGAAGTCTTTGATCTTAGGAGTTACACTTATATTTTGTGACAAAGGTTTCATGCCATTTTCACCTTATGCTAGTAGACTTTATTGCAGCTATTACTCTTAACCCTTTGACCACAACGCTAATAACGAAAAGATATTTTCCCTACGCCAAGCAATAAATAATATGACCAGTTAGAAATGTTCCGGATTCTGAAAATAAACATTGGCCAACTTTATTCCGTCACTAAAAGTTGAAGTGCGATGGACGTTTTAAGACGTCTTTGGCATCTCGTACAAGTTATTGAATGACGTTATAAAACGTCCTTGTCGGTCAAAGGGTTAAAGTTGTGTAGAGATTTCTATTTTATAATTTCAAGCAAAAAAAGATATAACAGCTGAGATACCATCTAATGCTTTTGCATAAAACTCAATCTCAAGTATGAAGAATCGTATGCCGTGTTTCCTTTTAAGAGATAAAATATATTGTTTGCATGCGAATCGTTTATAAGTTTGTATTATTATTTTTATATGTACGTAAACACAATCATGTGTGATGGGACGTATTGTTAATTTATAAGAGGTTTTATTATAAATTGTTGTAATATTAGTGAATAAAGGTGCTTTTAATTATAATGTATAATAAAATCTTAAGGTTATTTTAGTCTTTTATTTGATAGCTTTTGGTATTCACTTGTCTTAATAATTGTAGTAAATCTGATTAGATAACCCCTCACAGCGATTGGGACGTTTATGTTATCTGAAATAATAAAGTAATGGCTCTGCTTTCACAAGTAGAGGGAATGTAATCTATTGTTTATTATTAGGCTGACGAGTTGTCTCTGCCTTGCTAAAGAAAAACGGTATTTAACTGCATCTGAAGTTCAAAGAATAATACATCTTAAGTGATTTGCCATTACGTGCATTTTTGTGTAACCAGTGTAATGTAAATGCGTCGTTATTTCTTAGCAAGGCGGGTTTAGTTGAACGCGCTAATCTCAGAAACTACTGAACCTAATTGAAAACAATATTTTTTGTTGAATAGTTCATTTATCGTGGAAGGTTATATAATATCACGCTATGACTAAAAGGAGCTGAGCAGGAGCCACATAAAGAATAACGGAAGCGAAGCCCCGCGTGAGATCTAGTACTCATACTATACCTACATGTAATTGTTGTTACCCAAAAATTCAAAACATATTACCTAAAATTAAAATCCCTGATGGTGGCCAAGCCAGTGTGCGCCACACAAAAACGTCTGCTATTATTTTACACAGACCTCGGTGCCTCGTTGGCGCAGTGGAAAGCGTGTACGACATCCGCGAGGCCCACGGGGTTCAATTCCAAAATTGGTATAGCCTTTTTTACCCGACTGCCAAAAAGGAGGATAATGTTTTTCGCGCGTATGTATGTATGTGGGCATTTCTGTTCCATTGTGACCTTCTGTAGCCTAAACGGCTTGGCTGATTTTAAATTAGATTTGTATCTTTCCCCCGAGTGTTATAGGTTTTGTGACGTCAACAAAAAATCAAAATGGCGGACGTAAACTGACAAAATAGTAGTTTTTTTATTGCTATCGCAGTATGGGTATCAGATGAGAGCTAATTAATAGCTTAATTCAATTTTATATGCACCAAGTATTGCAAGCGGGTCCACTTGTCTCTTGTTACCTAAATAACTGGACCGATTTGGAAGTGCAAGGTGTTGTTATAATATTCGTATTCATCCCTGAATCTCTATATATATATACATATATTATAAAGCTGAAAAGTTATGCTACGGCGTGCGGGGTTTCGCCCCCATCGTTCTTTATTTACCCATTGATCAGTTATGTGAAACAGTTAAACGATTTTCATAACACATAAGAACGATCGCTAGAAAACGTACTTTCAAATAAAATAAATAAAAAAGTTAATTTAAAAAACCTGGATTAAAAAGATGGAAATTAGTCATTTCATAATTAAATACCTAAATAGCACTATCGAAATTCACACAAAGTAATAGGTATACATAATAATTAATAATATTGACTGACGAAGACTACTTTTTAGGGTTCCGTAGTCAACTAGGAACCCTTATAGTTTCGCCATGTCTGTCTGTCCGTCTGTCCGTCCTCGCTTAATCTCTGTGACCGTTAGCACTAGAAAGCTGAAATTTGGGACCAATATGTGTATCAATCACGCCGACAAAGTGCTAAAATAAAAATTGGAAAAAAATGTTTTATTAGGGTAGCCCCCCTATATGTAAAGTGGGAAGTGTTTTTTTTTTTAATTTTAACCCTAATGTGTGATATATTGTTGGAAAGGTATTTAAAAATGAATAGGGGTTTACTAAAATCATTTTTTGATAATGTCAATAATTTCGGAAATAATCGCTCCAAAAGTAAAAAACAAAGCGTCCCCCCCCCTCTAACTTTTGAACCATAAGTTTAGAAAATACGAAAAAAATCTGAAAAGTAGAACTTTATAAGGACTTTCTAGGAAAATTATTTTGAACTTGGATGGAAACAACAGATGGAAACTGCAGTTAACCAATATAATTTGGTCCCTGAATCGTATGAGCGCCTATACAATCCAGAGGTCAAGTTTCATTTGCCCTTATTTTTTTTTTAACTTCGTTTACATAATATTTTATTATCCTGAACGTATCTTTTTTCAAACAAATAATAATTATTAAAATAGGTTCTCGCAATTCAAAATTACCATCGAAAACTTCTGGCACGTCTAACGGACGGGAAACTACGGAACCCTACACTGAGCGTGGCCCGACACGCTCTTGGCCGGTTTTTTATTTGGCATGGCAACACAGTCGGGTTTTTTGTTTTTTTTTTAAATAAACACTTGTCTATCATAAATATTCTCAGAACAGCCCGAAGTTTTCCACTTATTACATAAGATATAATATAGCTGGCGAAATGGGTGTGATGCATCTCTGCCTACCCTTTCGGGGAAAATGTCGTGACGCTATGCATGTGTATTGCCATAGAGTTACATAAATGTGCAAAGTGCATAGAGCACTGTACACGGAATGGCAGGGTCGCGGGTTCAAGTCCCGTCGTGGGTTTGAATTTTTCCATTACTTGTTTAGCATTTATATTAAATGTGCATAGATTTCTGTTATTGACTGTACCAGAATACCGACTATACCGAATGCATACTACAGTGTTATGGTACAGGCACAGATTAAGTAATAGTACTAAAGTGTACAAGCAAATCTTGTGAGTAGAGGTTACGAGTAAAGAATACATAAATTATGTTCATATCGTGGTAGGTAGGTACCTATCTAACAGTTATATCATCCAAGGTCACGATCGGTAATCATAATATAGGTATCTACTCTACCCAATCTTCAAGTCTATTTACTATTTGATTTATAAAAAATACCAAGATTCTTATTATTCTACACCCATTTAAACTTTTTATTGTAATGCATATTAAATATATACTATATTTAAATAATAAAGCTGAAGAGTTTGTTTGTTTGAACGCTAGGATCTCAGGAACTACTAGTCCGATTTGTAATATTCTTTTAGTATTAGATAGCCCAGTTATCGAGGAAGGTTATAGGCTATATAATATCACTCTACGACCAATAGATGAACAGTGGCCAAATAAAAACGACGCGAGCGAAGCCCCGCACCACTTCTAGTAAATTATAATGACTGATGAGATATATAATTCAGTAATGCGTTCATTTTTATCAGTAAATTCCTTATCAATACCAAGTCTTTAAGCAATACAAATTTTAATTACAAAGCATTAAGGTATATTTTAAATTTTAATGAGTACGATAGCGCGTAATATTGTTTTGCAGTTTAGTGTAGAGTTGACGTTATTGTTGTGAGGTCGTATATTAACTATGGCTGTTCGGCTTTGTGTAACAAATATATTGAGGAAATGTGCGAGTAAGACGGGGACTCGATCTATGACGTATTACCCTATAGACGAACATGTATTTGGTTTATCTAGTGAACAGCTACAGGTTAGTTTCTATGTTTATTTTGTTCCATAAACAGTTATATATTATGTGTGTAGTATCAATAAGGTATTGTGGTTGCTCGCTTTAGAACGCCTCTTGCATGACTGGTTCTATAAGTCGGTTGTCGACCCGCGGCAGCGGGCATTTAAATTGTTTATCGGATGTTAGGTAGCAGATTTTATACAATGTAAATTATTTTTTAATGTTTGACGTATCATGTATATTTATGTACATAAATAGGTAGGTTAGTACCTACTACTTACACTTTTGATTGGAGCATAAAATAGGTAGAAGCTGGGAACCCACACATCATTTAACTTGCTTACTCAAAAAGGTTGGTGCCGGTGGTAATATTTTTTTTTGGGTTTCTGTTCCAATGCTGTCACGTTACCTAATACCTATTATTATTAATAGGTATGTAGTAGATTTGTAAGTTTTAACAGGTGCAGGTAAATACATATTATTGTAGGTATATTCTCTTCGTCATACTACATAAATACCTACTAATTTAAATAAATATTAATTTGTTGTTTTCTGCTGAATAAAATTTCTTCTGTAAAACTAGATAGGATTTTTTTTGTCTGCGCATCAGGAGTATGCTCAAGAAGTTCTGGGTTCGAATTTCGGAAAAAATACTGAAAACCACGGAACGGGTTCCAGTAATAATTTTGTCCTATCGCACTTCCACTTGTTTTTTCTGTTCCGTGCTGAAAACAGTCTTGATATTCTCATTGTATGTGCCCGATTACTGGCAATAAGTTTACTCCATAATAGATACCTACCTACACGGGGCATCTCTGCCTACCCTATGTTAAATTTTTCCTATGTTTATTTCTTTTTCAGCTTCGCCAAACAGTGTTCGATTTTGTTCAAAAGGAACTTGCACCTAAGGCTGACCAAATAGATAAAGAAAATAATTTCCCACAAATTAGAGAATTCTGGAGGAAATGTGGAGACTTGGGGCTTTTAGGTAAGTTATAAGTAAGTCGAACCCCCTCTAGACTAGTGCCTCCTCTTAGTGCCTTTACTTAGGTAGGTACTACCTTTAATGAGAAAAGAACTTGTGTACCAATTTCTTACTAAGTATGCGTGAAAAATATACTTGCTACCCTGATACTGAACTGTCGGGAAGCTCCCGCATCTAAGGGATCTGCGACACAGCACGCATTCAAGCGTTCGCTGTGTTTATTACCTTACACAGACATGTCCACACAAGAGGCATTCTGACCCTCCCCGGCAGGCCTAGTTGGCTTGGTGTCTTGTGTTTCAAAAAACTCTTAATAATTTTTAATTTTCAGGGATAACTGCAAACCCAGATTTCGGCGGCACAGGAGGCAAATATTCAGATCATTGTGTAATCATGGAAGAAATGTCAAGGTAGGTTTGGTATTCAATATACTAAATTAAATGATGAGGCTGTAATTTAATAACTAAACTTGTATTAAATAATCCTTTATTTTTCAGAGCTAGCGGTGGAATAGCACTGTCATATGGAGCACACTCTAATCTCTGCGTAAATCAAATAAATAGAAATGGCACTGATGAACAGAAGGCGAAATATTTGCCTAAAGTAAGTTTTATATGTAGATATGTACCTACTGTATGTAGTAGTTCGCTAAGCCAGGGCTAAACATTGCTAACAAGAGAGGGAGAGGGGAGAGACTTGTTCAGCAGTGGGAGCTTAAATAAGATCATGTGTAAAGCCACACAAAAAATTATCATGTTAATTGATGAGGCAGAGTGAGAATCAAAAGGCATGTAAGGACGTAAGCTCCAGTTACCACGTAATTTGTAGTCGATATGTCAAATTGACTTAATAAATTTTAACACCAGGGTCTACCTCAAGCCCTTACAATAATGATGATGATTAGTTTATTGAAAATTTTCTCTACTAAATGTAGGTACCTACACTCTCTTACGTTTCCAGTTATGTTCAGGCGAGCACATCGGTGCCCTAGCTATGTCGGAGCCAGGCTCAGGCAGTGATGTGGTATCCATGAAGACGAGGGCAGACAAGAAGGGCGACTACTACGTGCTAAACGGTAACAAGTTCTGGATCACGAACGGACCTGATGCTGATGTTTTAGTGGTGAGTATTTTGGCAGTCATTATTTCAACCCATAAACGTCCCATTGCTGGGTACGAGTTTCCTACTTAAATACTTTTTTTTTTGTAAATACAAAGGTACCTACCTACCTACTTATTATAGATAAATTACACCCAGACACAACAAACCTTTATGCTTATCACACAAAGATTTGTCCTGGGTGGGGATCGAACCCACGACCTCCGGCTTAGCAGTCAGGGTCACTTACCACTAGACCAACAGGCCAGTCAACATTATGTATTCTTAATCCGTTTCTACATGGATGGCATTACAAGTATAGCTATTTATAGGCCCATTTAGACTATGCAAGTTTTGTCAGGCAATTTTCATGCTTTCTCTATTTAAGTTTATAAAGACAAAGCGAGCATAAATGTGGCTTGCTAACTAGTGCTAGTTCGATACATGAGTCGGGTTTTATATGTGTTATTTCTTAGTTTGTTTAACTAAATAATAAAAAAAAAAATTAAAATAATTTAATAATTATTTAGGTATACGCAAAAACAGATCTCTCAAGCAAGCCTCAGCACGGTATATCTGCATTCCTCATAGAAAAAGACTTTCCTGGCTTCAGCACCGCACAGAAATTAGACAAACTTGGTATGAGAGGCTCCAACACTTGTGAGTTAGTGTTTGAGGATTGTAAGGTTAGTATTAGTAGAAAGTACCTATCTATACTTTCTTAACAAATAAAGCTGAAGAGTTTGTCTGGTTGAACGCGATAATCACAGAAATTACTGAACCGAACTGAATCATTATTTTAGTGTTGGATAGCCCATTTATCGACAAATGTTATAGGCTATTTATCATCTCGCTAGGTATGGCTATCCACGGAAGCGAAGCCCCGGGCAACAGGTATTTTATATAAAAATGTGTCAAAAATCTGTCACTTAAATCTCAGACAGTCTATCAGACACCTGACAGGAAGTAGTGAAACAGGACCTTAAGAATTTCAGCATCATCATTTCAACCCATAAATGTCCCACTGCTGGGGTAGGTCTCCTCGAAAGAATGTGGAGGGAATTTAGCCTACAATACCACCCTGGCAAGACGGGTTGGTATATATGTTTCGAATTTTCCTTTTCTCGCAGTGTTCTTGTCTGCATAAGATTACTTCCTTAGTCGCCTTTTACGACACCCACGGGTTGAGATGGGGTAGTGACATTATGTATTCTTAATCCGTCACTACACGAATTTCAGCATAATATAACTTTATTATAATTTCTCATCTTTTACGCAATTAACTATAGGTGCCAGCAAAAAATCTTCTAGGAGCAGAGAACAAGGGTGTTTACGTACTAATGTCGGGCTTAGACTTGGAGCGACTAGTCCTCGCAGCGGGCCCCGTGGGACTCATGCAGGCTGCCATAGACACCGCATTCAACTACGCACATACTAGGAAACAGTTCGGCAAAAATATAGGAGAGTTCCAGTTATTACAGGTAAATAATACCATTGTGTGTATGATATATGAAAAATGTGAACTATTGTGACGCTTTCTGCATTTTTTCTTTAAGTATTAAACCGTGACTATCCCCAAAGAATTATATATAAGATTAACCTTTATGAAATTTACTCATAGATCTGTTATCATTATATTTGTTATCAATGAAACATAGTTAGATTTTTTCTCCTATTGGTCTTAGTCTTGAAATACCGACCTACTTTTCCAAACTCTGAGATTAACATTTAATTTAGTTATTTCTAAATTCCCATAAAGATGAATTATTATCTAGGTACTTATACCTATAATGGTTTTAGGGTAAAATGGCAGACATGTACACAACATTGAGCGCCTGCCGCAGTTATCTGTACAATGTTGCTAAAGCGTGCGACGAGGGCCACGTGAATAGTAAGGACTGCGCCGGCGTCATTCTATACTGCGCTGAAAAGGCCACGCAAGTTGCTTTAGATGCTATACAGATATTAGGTAAGTCATCAATATCATATCAGTTAAGTCTTTGAGTTTTACGGGGGTCACCGGTGACACCCAAACAATAGATTTTCTATTGTGTCTGGAATCTCGGCGTTCAACGTCCACTACTGCATTTGAGGAAGTCGGGGGACACAGTATGTGTGAGCGCAGCGCCACGAAGCCCGTTATCTTATGGCAGGAGAGCCTCGTGACACCCACCTGACTGTAGATATAGGCTTTCTATGTTGAAAGTTTTTATTGCACTCCTATGGTTTAGTATTTGAACTGAGAGTATGCACCCTAAGGGGTAGGCAGAGATACGCCACACCCAAATTTATTAAAGAGAGTAACGTCAAGATGGAATGTGTTTGGCCATTCGCATAAACTCGGAATACAGATACCTACTACAGGCATTCAGGGCTCTGATTCGCAACTGTAGGAAGGCCGTATCATAAACTTTTTGGAATCTAAAAATAAGGTTTATTTTTTTTCGTTTCCGAACTACAATATTTCGACAGTGTAGAGTCAGGGTCCTGAACGCCGTGCCAGTATAAAAACGCCGTTTGAGTAGCCTGTGAGTAGTTACGATAGATGTGCCTCATCTTTAAAAGAGTATATAATGTTACCTATACAAAATGGGATCTAAAAGTTTCAAGTACGTTTACACATGATGCTTTCTAATTAAAACAACTGTGTTAAAAGTTAGTAAATAAGTTAATATTTTTATATAGTATTTATTTAATCGACTCTCCAGCACACGGATAAACCCTGTCAGGTTTTTGTGTGTGGCATTATATATAAATGTAAACATTCAAAGGATTTTGGATATAAAGATAAATAAAAAAAAAATTACATGTTGTATTTGCTCGTCCACAGGTGGCAATGGCTATATAAACGACTACCCAACCGGCAGGATACTGAGAGACGCAAAGCTTTATGAAATAGGAGCTGGCACTTCCGAAGTCAGAAGAATGCTTATCGGCAGGGCATTGAACAGCGAATATAAATAGAAGCATTAAGTATTTACTTTATTTTGCGACAAGACAACCAATGAGACAATGCTTCTTGTATTACAGAAGATATTCATTGGTTTTTTTAAGACTTTCCAGCGTGACGAATTGAACATAAAAATTGTATAATATAATATGTACATAATATATTTGTTATAATTTATAAAAAAATATTTTTAAAATGAAACTTTTAAGTGGTTTGTTTATAAGCTTGTAGAAACCTATTTTTCAGAATTTTAATGCATGTAACTAAAATCATGCCTGTTTATCCTTTCGTGTCATAATTAGTACCTAAACAATCATGGCGCATCTTTTTAATTTTAATTTTCGTTTAAGAGGGTTCATACAGAAATCGATGAAATCAAGAGATTTCCACGTTCGCTACAGAATATGTCTTTATATGTAGCGAAGTAATTTTTGGCATACATAAACAACAATTTTCTTGTCTAAAAAGTGTATTAAGAAAAACCGACTATTTATTATTAGTATTTTAGTTAGAACAGTTCTTTCGCACAACGTTTTAAGAAATTCTACGAAACAAGCCTACTTTCTGATTCGCCAGGGACTAAAGTAATTGAAATTCATAGAAAAAAAAGCTTGTTTTAAGGTCTACATATAGTCCTTTAGTTAGTGTATTGAAAAAATATTAGAAATATTCATTTTTTTATAACTAAAACTTAAAAACTAAAATTCTCAAAAACGTTGAACTTTGATCAAGTTTGATGACAATTTTGGTACACTATATGTGTTTAAAAAGTCGATTTTTTTACATTTAATTATTAAGCAAGATGTGGTCATTCATAAATGTCCATAATATTTTCGAAATCCCTTTAGAAATATTTTAAAATGATTTTTGAAAAGAGCCTAAAAACGCCTTATATTTCGGCGCACAGGCCGTGAGAAATCAGTACCGGCTGAGGCCTTCTAGAGAGAGGACGTAACGCTTTGCTTCCCGCGCTCCCGGTCCGATGTTTACGTAATATTTGTATATTTCAAGAGAGTTCAATACCAGTTGATACTTTGTTATGGAATTTTTTTTTTATTAAAGTTCAAATTATTTACTTTGCTGTTTTTGGGCTGATGGGCTCGAAAATCGATATCTGACGATCCCATTGGTCACTTGGCATAGTTCTGAAGTCAAAATTGTAAAAATGCCCGCCATCTTGAACTTTGTTGTTTTTGGGCTGAGTGATACCAAAATCGATATCTGATTATCCCATTGCTCATTGGGCATAGTTCTGAAGTCAAAATTGTAAAAATGCCCGCCATCTTGAACTTTGTTGTTTTTGGGCTGAGTGATACCAAAATCGATATTTGACGATCCCATTGGTCACCGGGCATAGTTCTGAAGTCAAAATAGTAAAAATGCCCACCATCTTGAACTTTGTTGTTTTTGGGCTGAGTGATACCAAAATCGATATCTGACTATCCCATTGCTCATTGGGTATAGTTCTGAAGTCAAAATTGTAAAAATGCCCGCTATCTTGAACTTTGTTGTTTTTGGGCTGAGTGATACCAAAATCGATATTTGACGATCCCATTGGCCACTGGGCATAGTTCTGAAGTCAAAATAGTAAAAATGCCCACCATCTTGAACTTTGTTGTTTTTGGGCTGAGTGATACCAAAATCGATATCTGACTATCCCATTGGCCACTGGGCATAGTTCTGAAGTCAAAATTGTAAAAATGCCCGCCATCTTGAACTTTGTTGTTTTTGGGCTGAGTGATACCAAAATCGATATTTGACGATTCCATTGGTCACTGGGCATAGTTCTGAAGTCAAAATTTTAAAAACGCCCGCCATCTTCAACTTTGTTGTTTTTGGGCTGAGTGATACCAAAATCGATATTTGACGATCCCATTGGTCACTGCGCATAGTTTTGAAGTCAAAATTTTAAAAATGCCCGCCATCTTAAACTTTGTTGTTTTTGGGCTGAGTGATACCATAATCGATATTTGACGATCCCATTGGTCACTTGGCATAGTTCTGAAGTTAAAATTGTAAAAATGCCCGCCATCTTGAACTTTGTTGTTTTTCGGCTGAGTGATACCAAAATCGATATTTGACGATCCCATTGGTCACCGGGCATAGTTCTGAAGTCAAAATAGTAAAAATGCCCACCATCTTGAACTTTGTTGTTTTTGGGCTGAGTGATACCGAAATCGATATCTGACTATCCCATTGCTAATTGGGCATAGTTTTGAAGTCAAAATTGTAAAAATGCCCGGCATCTTGAACTTTGTTGTTTTTGGGCTGAGTGATTCCAAAATCATATATCTGACTATCCCATTGGTCACTATGGCCCAATGAGTAATAGGATAGTCAGATATCGATTTTGGTATCACTCAGCCCAAAAACAACAAAGTTAAAGGTGGCGGGCATTTTTATAATTTTGACTTCAGAACCATGCCCAGTGACCAATAGGATCGTCAGATATCCATTATGGTATCAATCAGCCTAAAAGCAACAAAGTTCAAGATGGTGGGCATTTTCACAATTTTGACTTCAGAACTATGCCCAGTGACCAATGGGATCGTCAGATATTGATTTTGGTATCACTCAGCCCAAAAACAACAAAGTTCAAGATGGCGGGCATTTTTACAATTTTGACTTCAGAACTATGTCCAGTGACCAATGGGATCGTCAGATATCGATTTTGGTGTCAATCAGGCCAAAAACAACAAAGTTCAAGATGGCGAGTATTTTTACAATTTTTACTTCAGAACTATGCCCAGTGACCAATGGGATCGTCAGATATCGATTTTGGTATCACTCAACCCAAAAACAACAAGGTACAAGATGGTGGGCATTTTTAAAATTTTGACTTCAAAACTATGCGCAGTGACCAATGGGATCGTCAGATATCGATTTTGGTGTCAATCAGGCCAAAAACAACAAAGTTCAAGATGGCGAGCATTTTTACAATTTTGACTTCAGAACTATGCCCAGTGATCAGTGGGATTGTCAGATATCGATTTTGGAGTCGATCAGCCCAAAAACAACAAAGTTCAAAATGGCGGACATATTCACCACTTTGACCTCAAATAGTCATATTCATCATCATCATCATCATATCAGCCGCAGTTATTATTGAGAAATTAATTGTTAGTCTAATATAAAATTAATTGTATTTTTCTATCTTTCTAATAAAATTGTATTTTAATTGTTTATAGAATACAATACGATTAATTACAATTAATTATTGATTAATTTAATTTGAAATTTTATCTTATCCACCTTTAACAAAATACGAGGTTAAAAAATACCAAACTCACTAGTACGCGCTATATTGTTGTACCACACAGCATTAGAGAAGTGTGCATGTTTCGGCTCTGTGTGCGTGATTTAAAAACCTATTTGCGAGCAACTTGAAAATGTATGAACCCTCTTAAAAATATAATATGATAGGCATTTATAATGATAATAATTTTTCATATTAATAGGAAAGTTTTCCTTTCCTATAAAGTATATGAAAAAGGATACTATTTCTATTTTAATAAAATTTCATATCAGTTAATAAATTACAAATTAAAAAAAAAACAACTGAATACTTAGTTGATGCAATTCTACCAAATTTTGATAATCTGGTCTGACAGATAAGCCTTAGTATCTACCTACAATGTTATCTTGAGTCATAATAAATTATCTAACAAAACATTATGCAAGTCGCTTAATGTACACCTACATAGTCATATCACACTAAAAGGTATTATAAAGGCGAAAGTTTGTGAGGGGTAGGTATGTTTGTTACTACTTCACGCTCAAACGGCTGGACCAATTTTGATAAAACTTGGTATGGATGCTATCCAACACTAAAACAATTTTTTTTATAAGACCAGTAGTTCCTGAGGTTAACGTATTCAACCAAACAAACTCTCCAGCTTAATAATATTAGTATAAGAAATTTAGATTTTTATGAACCTGTTTACTGTCGGCTATAGGCGTCATCGGCGCACAGGGCACCTGTTCATGTCGAGTACACATTGGCATTCAAAAGGATATTATAGAAATGGTAATTCAAAAATTAACTTTTATAATTATTTATTTTATAAGACATTTTACACTTAAATACAATTAACACAATATAAATAACATTTAGCTGCAACAACATTGAACACTTAAAAGAGATCACTATAATTGATTTTATTGTAATTTACAAGCTATGGTTGGTTTGGCGGGCTGTTGTCTGCAACTCCACGTCAAGGCGCGGTTTTTGCGTGAATTTACAAGCTATCATCACCATCATCATGACATCAGCCAAATGACGCCCTCTGCTGAACATAAGTCTCACCTAATTTCCGCCACAGACTCAGTTAGTAACAAGTAACAAGCTATACTCGGACCGAAATCAATGTTTGTAAACAAAACCCTGTCATATTGGATTTTAAGATTTAATTTAAAATGTTTTCTTACGCAGATATGAGTGGCATGAAATTGTACCAGTTACTTATTATTATAAATATTTCAAAAGCTGTTTTATTAAGTTAATAAGCCTTACAATAAACAAACATTAAAACATAGTTAAAAGTTGTTAATGTTTACTCTACATTTATTTTTATTGAGCAAACATCAATAAACTTCAATGTTCTAATATTTTGGCATTGAGGTTTGATTAGCACCAGGTAGAACAGTACACAAAAATACTTACTCCCACCAAAAGCTTACCGAGAAGCTAATAGACAGTGACTCAACAAAATGCCACCATTTCGGTGGAATATATAACATCTGTCCAGGCTTTAATATACAAAAATATGGCTTAGCATTTACATATTTTGAATGTTGGTCTAAATCTGGTTTACGAGGATCAACTTGAGCTGTATTGTTTAATAATTCATGTTCGTGAGGATAAAGGTTCTCGGAGTCCGAAGGAGAAAATAAAAATAGTCTTTTCTCACCAATTACTTGACTTAATAAGTTCTTCTTTGGATCATGATGAAGAGGCGATACTGTGCCTTTGGGACCGTACCAAGCCATAACATCAACGGGTTTATTTGTATCTGAAAAACAACAGTATTCCGGTTCTCTAATATCATTCTTTAGTTCAGGTATTTGGTCAAACAGTTGGTATTGAGCAAGGTAGCCCGTTGGCCCTCGACTTTCATATATGTATTGGTCAATAAATTCTTCCATTGTTATTAGTTTCTGTGTCCAATCAGTATCAGTATATTTACTTCCTATTTCAATAGATACTGTTCTAGGGCCTGCAAGTTTTATAAAATAATTTTGATCTTTCCATTTGTGTAGTGCTGGCCAATCATCAATGCAGTTTTCTAGAATTACTGGTTTTTCAGCTAGTATGTAGTTTTTATAGAAATGTTCCATACTCGGACAATCTAAAACTTCTATAGGAGTAGCATTGAATGTTTTAGCATCTGTGTTACAGGTACTTGATGAAGTTTCAGGATAATTTGATAACCTAGTAGAAATATCATTCCTAATGTTTACAGTACTAAGTATGGAAGCACAGTTTTGAAGTAACTTGGGCTCTTTATCTAATGGACAACCAAATAATATTCCAAAATCAATTATCTTGAATGCTTGTTTGATCAATGTTACTTTATCTTCATCTGAATATTTAACATGAGCTAATAACTTCAAGTATGTGGCAATAGTTATCGTTTTTCTTACGTACGGTTTTACTTCTTTCCAGTTCCCGATATTAATTCTTTCGTACATGTAATCGATTATAGCTTGTATTCTCATTGTTGAAGACGGATCAGTGGACTCTGTACTGTTTATATACCTCTGTAATAAGGATTTCGAGGCCGTATCTGTATCATCAACCTCGACCAATGCTTCAGCGACACTAGCTTTAAATTCTTCCAATTTACAACAAATATCCTGTAGGACTAACATTGTGATCATGATATGTATTACAAGTACAGTAACACTTTAACAGAGAAATTAATAATTGTTAACACTAAATGCAATATTTTGTAATCAACAACTTTACGTCAACATCACCGGTCATCATTCTGGAATGGAGTTCTATTTACACAAAGTAAATAAAGCTTTTCTGTCATGCTGCCTTCAAAGTAAATCAAATTTTTAAATAATATTTCTGCGTATAAAGAGTCTACATAAGACCTGCAGACGTATTCTGACTCTGACGTCTAATTTACAGAAATAGTATAGTATGTAACCATTGACGATTTAAAAGTATTTGGTGCTTTATTTTATGTGATAACCTAAGTTTTGATAGAAAAGAAAGGCAATTACATCTAAATATTCGTTTTATATCTCATAGAATAGCACAGAGATATTATTTAGAATCATTGACTTAAAATTGTCATGATCAAATACAAGTTTAGAATAGGGTCACCAGTGTCTATGGTGTATCCAAGTATTATTTTGTGAAACGCAAGAAACAATTTTTTTACAATAAAATATTAGAATATTTTAAAACAAAGGTTTCAAAGTTTAATGTAAGTAATGTAACAATAAATAAATTTAGTCAAATAAACTTTAGAATGGTTTTATTCGACCTTGACCTTTCACAAAAGTAATAAAATATTTGTCTATGGACGAATCATATGACTTTTGCACGTGATCTGACATATTATTTACATTTTACAAGTGATTTTTAAAAGTTTTTGAAACAATCTTTTTGTAATTAGATCTAATTTAAAAATATCACACAAGACCAGCCATGAAAATATCGTGAAATGTTACGTGTGACGCAATGGCACTATTCGATAAACTGTTTTCTCTTAAGAGAAAACTTGATGATCGCGAATCACGAAACCGCGACAGGTACGTCATAATGAAACGCTTTTCATTCATTATTTTCTATTTTTGAGTGTTTGTGGTATGTGTTGTTGGGGTTGACGCACGAAGTGTCCACCCGTGCCGGGAGTCAGTGCTCGTGGCGTTGAGGGCACTATGTGAACCTTCGTTAAGGCGGTGACGCACACAACTCTGGCAGTCCAGTACGACGAGCATGTGATGACTGCGCGGGGCGCGGGCCGCGGGCGTAGGCGAGCGCGCGATCACGTCACACCGACTGAGAGGGGCGGGTCGTGCTCTATGTTTACTTATTATTTACATGAGATGACAACTACTTGGATTAGTACACCAGCACATTCCACTGTACACGGACGCTCGTTCGCTTATACTCGCCTATCGAAGTGCATTTAATGTAAATCTTTATCAATGATTGCATTTCTTTGGACAGTGAGTGCTTATGAAACAGTTTTGTTTTTGTGAACTTTGCAACTTTGTTGTTTGGTGAGCGGCTGTGTGGACAGCTGATGCGAGTATGAAATAAAATGAAATTTAGGTAACAACTGTTTGGTTTGTGCTTTAGTTAATACATGCAAGATTATGGAAGTCTATAAATTTGGTTATGAAGGCACTTAGTCTGTTTACACAATGTATTATATTTAGTTAGAAGTAGTTTGGACTGAATCAACTAAGTAATCAGAATCACATTCTAATAGAACATATTTTGAATGTTAATGGCAATGATGAGTTGATTTAGTGTTTGTAGTGTGTAGCTTTGACACATCAACTCGAGGTTTAACAGATATGTGCATGGATGATTAGCATAGTACATAGGTAGTTCATAGAGAAAGTTTTTACACTTTGTTACAAAGTGTGTTTGTGTGCTATATGCAATATAAAGTTTAACCAATACAATTGCAAATAAATGCACAATCTTGTGCTATGTCAATGAATAATTAAGTGATTCGGAATGGTTTTAATGCATTATTTATGTTTTTTAAATTTCGTATTTATTGGTCATGTGTTTGCCATAAATATATCGGGTTTCATGCACTTCACTAAATACATATGAGTATCATATTAATAAATTAATAATTATCTTATTTAGTCTTTAACCTTTGCATAATATCTGCACAAAATATATGAATACTAGCTTTCGCACATGGCTCCGGTCTCATCATTCTTTGTTTGGCCACTGCTCAGCTATTATTGGCTGTAGCCTGATGTTATGTAGCCTTCCTTGATAACTGTGCTATCTAACACTAAAAATATTTTTCAAATCAGACCAATTAGTTCCTGAGATTAATATGTATATTATTACTAACTTAACTAATATTAGTACCGGTATCATCTAATTTAGTCTCTAACTTTTGCATAATATCTGCATTAAAATGATATGTTAATATTACCACTAATGACTGTCACCGTGACGCAGTGGTTAAGGTGGTCGCCTCGCCACTACATCGCCGTGCTGGGTGACGTGGGTTCGATTCCCATACTAGACAAATATTTGTGTGATTCATAGATATTTGTTTCTAGTCTGGGTGTACTTTGTGTCCGTTAGTTTCATGTTTGTAAAGCTCCCCGCGACACAGGGTTCGTTCCCTAGTGCGGGCGTTGTCTTTTTAAAACGAAAAAAAAAAAATGCAACAAACATATTTATAACTTTATACATTTTATCTTCAATATCATATTCATAGTTATTTATAAACCCATTGAAGTCTCATTGACATGCGTTTTCTGATAAGAAATAACAGTAGTATCTACAGTAGACTTGCGGTGATCCATCCCACCTGTAATCTGACATGCCACTTATCTTATGTTGGCATGTATATGAGACAATACTTAAGGCTTTGAAGTACTATGAACTTTAAGCGGATATTAAATGTGACTCGTGCTTAATGATATGGGATTTACCATGTTTGGTGAAATGTAGGTGCGATATATAACTTAGTCAATATGCTATAACTGCTTGCTATCAAACCGGTTGTGAGCTTGTTTGCCACTTTTGATAAAATAATTACATTTTAATATAGTAAAATCGTAAACATAAAGAAAAAAATATATACAATCAAACATAGAACCTACTCCTTTTTTGAAGTCATTTAAAAATATTATATGGTGTTGTGGTACCGATTTTTATAAAATAATTGATCAGATTACAAATTACTTCTCTCTAAAATATTCCAGGCTACAAGAGGTGTGTGGCAGCACTCTATAATCTAACACATTCAATAATATGACGAGTCTACTATATGGTAATTTAATAAATAATTTTAATTACTGGATGAGTATTAAAATTAGTAATTGATAGTCCAAAATCACTTAAATAACAAACGCACAATATAAATAAATTCCAAGAAAAATTACCTGACCTCAATAATACAATATATTTTTACTAATACATAATACATTACTTATAAATTGTTATTTTAAAAATTAATTTATTATGAAAAAATAGTGACACTACAAATAAATCCGTTACTAATCATTAATCATAGTTAAATTACCGATGATGGTATATAAATGTATATGATGATAACCAAAGCTCTATTATTATTATTATTATAGTTAAATAGGACTAAAATATAATGATATCTATAATGACTAAGGGAGTAACCTTTTGCAGACAGAAGCACTGCGAGAAAAGGATAGCCAGCGTGGTATATGTGGATAGTAGGCTAAATTCCCTCCACATTATTTGGAGGAGACCCATGCCCAGCAGTGGGACGTTTATGGGTTGAAATGAATGAATAATGGTATCATGTTTTTCGTTGTACTAATGATTTTTATTAGAAAGGCTCCTGACCATTTACATACATACATATAGATCACGCCTCTTTCCCAACAGATGGGTAGGCAGAGGCTATTTCGTTCCACTTGCTACGATGACATACATCTTTGGCTTCTTTAACATTCATGAGTCTTTTAATGCATTCTCGCCGGTTTATATATTCTAAAGAAGGGATACATCAGGACTATCCCCTGATGTATCCCTTCTTTAGAATGTCACCTATTTGGTCATAGTACATTCTGACCACTTAGCCGTGAGTATTTAATGATCGAGCATACAATTCAATAGTATGTTCATTTGTGACATAAGCATCATCTAAATATATAATAAAGGTTGTATTGATAGCTAGCTATGTGTTCTGTAATTCATTATGTGAATGCTATGCTCTGATCTCGTCCTGATAATTTTGATGTCCCATTTAATTATGAGGAAATGCATGTATATATACACTCATGCATGTAACAATAACATCTTCTATGCTGATGTTTAGAATCTGTAAAATGATGTAATAATCGAAATATTATCCAAAAATACAATCGAATTGAGAACCTCCTCCTATTTGAAGTCGGTTACAAAATGACAAGCATGTTTGGATTATAGCTTGTAATATCTCAGCTCTCTTGCTGCAGGAAGCTGCTAAGAGGCGCTACACACTTAAGCTGCGTTTCCATTAGAAGTGTGCGAGGATGCTTAGCATGGGATATGTTTGTTAAGAACCAGTAAAATCGCTTCATTTAGCTAGCACTGCTTAAATGAAGGGATTCTTTTGGTTCCTAAAAACATATCCCTCGCTACGCATCCTCGCACATCTCTAGTCGAAACGCAGCCTAATGCAGACGGTTTGGCAGTGTTTGATGAACAAAGCAATGACTAATGTTGTATTAATTTAATAATATTATTAAATTATATTTATAATTACACAAAGCTGAGCTACACATTATTTTTGTCCCATATTCTTTTATTAGCATTATAGTACTTATATTGATCGCCAAAACTGGACAAGCATGCCAGCCTGCTTTGTAGCGTCCCCTTACTTTCATGAAGATCGGTTGAGCTGTTAAGGCATGAAACTGTATTTATTTTTTAGGCTTTAAATAGACTGTCATGATTGCTAACATTTTTTTTTTGATGGTAACTGCTTACATAAATTAGCATCATCATCATCATATCAGCTTAATGACTTCCACTGCTGAATTTCCGCTACAGCGAGCGATTTTGTGCCACTTGCCTCCAAAGGCCACCCGCAACCCTTACAATAAATTAGCAACACTGTCCGAATTAAAATAAGACTTAATAACATGTTATAATAAACATGTATGTGCTAAATATAATTAGTATCTTCCAGATAAAAAGTAATATAATACTGTGTAAATATTGTATGATCATGTTAATCAGATTATTATTTTCATAATCAAATGTAATAAAGACGATAGTTTGATAAGAGTCATAGTATATTCTGAAACATATTTCAAGTTTTGTGGCACTTTGGGCGTGCGCGTTCCTCAAAACTTTGTTCGCGAGCGCTGTAACGTCAAATGTAGCGTCAGCCTAACGTAGGGCTAATAATGACTTACCTAGGTGTAACGGAAGTGTGTACATACAATTGCTGCGCGAGAGGTTTTGGGTTTGATTCATGAGTCGAGGAAAAACTTTTTTTTTGGGTTCTGTCTTGAAATTCTCAGTATTAGCCCAGAGTCTTGAAATATACTCGATTAATGATAACAGCCCGCCTCCCCCATATTACTAAACTAGAAGTCGCGCGGGGCTTCACTTCCGTCATTCTTTATTTGACCATTGCTCAGTTCCTATTCATCGTAGCGTGATATTATATAGCCTATAGTAGTTCCTGAGATCCTAGCGTTGAACCAAACAAACAAACAAACAAACTCTTCTGCTTTCTAATATTAGTATCTATAGATAGATACTAGCTGTCGAAATGTGGGTGAGATGTATTTCTGCCCTATCCCTTTGGAGAAAAAAGGGTGAAGTTATGTTATGATTATGTTATTATTATTTTAATACTTAAGTGTTATTATTTAAACAATTAATATTATTTAAATCTGTAGTAGATATTGTTTCGTAGATCGCATATTTTGCTCTACCTATTGAATTCAGACGCACGGATATCTTTAGTGGGGGATATTAAGCAAAGTCTCCAAATATTTATACTTTCTGAGTTGATATAAAATTGTTCTTATTGTTCTAATAAGATATGTTTATACAGTGTTCTGTTAAAACAATAAACAAAAAGTTAGTTATAATAAATTATGCATTATTATAACTAACTTTTAACTAAAGTAACATTTACAGAAATGATTAATATTTCTAATAAATGTATTTCAATACTGGTGGTATATCGGTAAAAGTAGCCTATGTACTATTCCAGACTATATCTGTTTGCCAAATTTTATACGGAACCTTTCAGCTGCTCTGACGTGGTAGAGTAAACGAACATTAATTGATCCATCCATCTAAACATTCGCATTTATAATATAAATATGATGTGCAAGTCATGCAGATCAATTCGATTCCGGCAGTACCAATGTGGATTTCACTTTGTGGAATTTATATGTACTAGTCAAGTGACTTACCATCTGCTAACGGTGAAGGAAAACATCGTGAGGAAACCCACATACTAGTAGAAGTAATTCTAAGTGTATGTGTGGGTGCTACAATAGATGAGTAGTATCTGGTCGACGTAGCAAAGAAACCTCTATGGCTTTAATTCAAAAATAATCTATACTTCTATACTAATATTATAAAACTAAAGAGTTTGTTTGTTTGAACAGTAGTATTTCAGGAACTACTGTTCCGATTACAAAAAATCTTTTAGTATTGGATAGCCCATTTATCGAGAATGGTTATAGGCTATATGTCATCACGCTAAAGCCAATAGGAGCTGAGCAGTGGCCAAATAATAACGACGGGAGCGAAGCCCCGAGTGACTTCTAGTAATATATATAAGTAATAAAAGTATGATTATTGTATATTTGCAGATAAATTGCAATACAGACTGACAAAGTTCAATGCCATGTGTTTTTGTCATACAGGTCCTGTCAGATAAATCCGGAGCAAGTGCGGTTGCTTCTATTCAAAGAGTGCGATTGGAGGGGCAGAAAGCTTTTGTTTGACTCATCTGCTATACAAAAAGTTCCCGCTGGGAAAAATGACAAGCCTAACCTCAGACAGACGGATGAGGTGCCGAGCATTGTGGAGGTGTCAGAGGGATTCACATACATGGTGAGTGATTATTATGAAGTAGTTTCCACACGTAACTTCGCTGGTGTGACTCAAGGCAACTGATATCAGGCTAAATTACAGTTTAAGTCACTTGCCACATTTCCAACTATTTATGTGCAAAAATAGCAGTGATACGCTGCTCTAATGAAGTTTAATGCAATAATCGTATACTACATACATAAAACTCGTTTGAATTGGTAATTGTAGTAAGTACACGTTTAAATATCTATTTAGTATAATATTAAAACTCCCTGGCAAAGCCCTCCGTCAAATTCTTTCAATACTGAAAATAATTCAGTGTCATTCTAAGTACGTCAATATGGGCCTGAATGCTACTTAAAATTATTTTTAATTATACCTTAAACGTACACTCATCAATCATATAGACGAGTTTATTCGTAAACAATCGCTCGCTGACTTGGATGGCTCAAGCCGGACCTTGCACTAAAGTGCGCCGGGGACGAACTATGACCCGTATATTCTTGTCCCTCACTTCTGTGTACGCGTTGTACTTTTATGACGTTAAACTACGTAACTACGTGTGCACATGGGTAGTGTAGCACATGCTTGAGGCATGCTAATAGCGCAATGACAATGCAGTAGTACGTATTTTCAGTTGTATTATTGGCAACATGTGGTTTCCCGGCGCCGTCACATCTCATCACGAATAAGAATCAATCGACCTATGCTCTTTTTTCGTGATTGGCGGCATATTAACATGTCTCGTACGCATTATAAAATGTTTGATCTATTGCGATCACATGCAACTTGCTTCGCTCCGGCAGTTAACTCAATTTCCTTTTGGTCCTTCATAGATACTAGACCCAATTCTCATATTTTCTGTCTTAGTTGCTGAATGTACCAAGTTTGGGTGGGAGCTTGCTTGTCCCTAAACGGAATAAAATTACATCAAGCATTATAACACAATACTTAACACCATTCACTTTTTTTTGACTGGCCTGTTGGTCTAGTGGTTAGTGACCCTGACTGCTAAGCCGGAGGTCGTGGGTTCGATCCCCACCCAGGACAAATCTTTGTGTGATGAGCATAAAGGTTTGTTCTGTGTCTGGGTGTAATTTATCTATAATATGTATGTATTTACAAAAAAAACATGTATTTAAGTAGTATATCAGTTGTTTAGTACCCATAACACAAGCAAATATAATTGCTTACTTTGGGACTAGATGGCGCTGTGTGAATGTAGTAGAATATTATTATTATTATTATTATATTATTATTATTCAACCCATACACACATTTCACTCTTTTGACAGTCCTTGTTTAAAAGTTACCCAACAATTTTCTGTAACATAGTATCAAGTATTCTAATACATAAGAAATAATAATTATAATTAGTAACATACCCGTACTATACCTACATAGGTACGTAGTTTTGAAAATATTTACTATTATTAGTGGAAATATATACCTAGACACTATGAGAATGTAAAACAAAGCGGTGTTATAAATAACTTTATTGTTTGTATTACATAAATGCATTATTTAGAATTTTCTATTGTTCTTGATATTAGGAAAATATTCTGTGACATCTACATATGCGATGGTGGCTGAATGGATATGGGACCGGGCGTGCAAATCACGCGGTCCGAGTTCGATCCCGACTGGCAGTACCAAAGTGGATTCCACTTTGTGGAATTTATATGTACTAGTCATCAAGTGACTTACCATCTGCTAACGGTGATGGAAAACATCGTGAGGAAACCCACATACCCTAGAGCACTAGGCCAGCGTGCTCGTGCGCTCAGCTCTCTAGTTAGAGGAGAGGAGACCCGAGCCCATCAGTGGGACTTAAAGGGTCGCTGATGATGATGATCTACTAACATATGTCCATACTTCACTGCACTTCCTTCAGCAGCTCCATAAATTTTTACAATACAATACAAAATACTTTTATTTGTTCTCTCACACAGTACATGAAATGTTTAAGATGACAAACAACGGGTCCATAATAGAAGTTAACGAATGTGTAGTCTGTGTGAGAGACTGGTCTCTGTACTAGGAGGTCCTGTATTACAGATCACCAGCCTCTCCGTGCTCTGGATAGGTGGAATATGTGTGAAATTGAATATGGTGCGCAACGTTTGGTGTGATTCGTCTCGAATAAAAATTCGGATTCGGATTTCATTTTTACTCGAGTATGCGACTTATTAGCACTCGAACACATACTACACTTATGTTGTACTGGATGACACCGATTTGGATGAGAAATTCCACACATTTCTCAAAAATATTTTCATTCGTGTGGCTTTCTAAGTTATTTTTGCCGACATAATTCTTGCGCACATTTTTGTACGTTCTCTTAGCCACAAATTTGGACAGTTATTAATGGGAGTCATGTGGTGTCCAAATTAATTGGTCTACTAATAATACGTCGCATAATTAATTATACATCTTCCAACATTCGTCGACTATAGGCCGTTTACCTTACCGAGTGTTAATAATAATACGACGACGAAGCACGTGATTTCGACGTCTGGTTACGTTCACACCGGCAGCACACATGATGACGCGATTGGAACCGTGTGGTGCAATTTGATCAACCAATAAGAGATGTAGTATTCCAATCCAACACAGTAGTTTCAGTCCAATAAACTTCTGAAATCTGTTTGGCGAAAATGTTTATCGATAATGCGCTGACATAGCACATAATGATAAATAAAGAGTTATCGATAAGGGTGTCACAATAGGATTATATGACGTCTATTGTTGTGTCGAACATTTGAACAAAATTATGGCATTATAAGCCAAATAAAATCGTTTCTTCGAAAAGTAGTAGATCTAGTTAAATAGGTTTTTTGACCCCTGAATCCCTAATTGATTTCTTTGATGCTAGAGAGCAATGTATTCAATGACCGGTTGTAGCGGTAAACACTTGTTTTAATCAAAGATACTTGAATTATTGAGCTTTGAAGCAAAAATTTAACACTGAGTATCATGAACTCATGACGAATTGTGAGTCAGTTCTTTAATAGCATTGGAGTCTCAACAAGCTGCGAAGGTTAGATGCTAATTCAAAGTTTCTGGCTTAAGTTTTTTGACTTCATGGATTCAGCTTAAAATTTTATAGCGTGGTAACGAGAATATTTTTAGACGTCCTTGAATCTCATTTAAAGTCAGTCAAAGTCTGGAAAGGGAACTTTCAATCGGGAAATCCTCAATTAGAATATACGAGTTGGAATTTAGCCAAACAAATAGGGAAATCTCGGGATCGCATACGATATGTAATAGCTGTCATGTCACGTGGGTGGGTGACAATGACACCAGCGATGTTTCTGAAGATTTTTTCTAAATTCATTTGCAATTGGTGTACATCAATCATTAGGACCAGCGTTTATATTTCAAGTTCTGAACATGAAGAGAATTCAAAGCTTGTGTTTACCTGTCCCATACTCTTCGACGAATATTTATGAGTGGAATTTTGGTTGTTTATTTTGATGTCTACTCATAATGTATCTAGTGTTCATTAGACAATTCTCATGAGCTATCATGCAAAATTTTCAAGATGTAAGGGGTGCTAATTTGAACAATAAATACCTGAAACTTTTCATGACTTAATTTACTTAATACTTTCAGAAAATATTTAATGCTCAACGAAATAACCGTAAAAAGGGCAGCTTAGAGCACTTTAAATTAATTCTGCTGAGTAGATTCCTGTCTGTAAATTTTAATGAATTTGCGAATTATGGTAATTTACGCAAACTTTTTGTTCTTTCGAGCACTTAGTGCGAATAACGTCCTGACGATTGCGCGAGCCTATCTTTACGATAACAGTATAAAAATAACTCAACAATCGTCATGCGAGGCGGTCACAAGACCGCCAATTTGCTGTATATTATCACTGGACCAATCTAAATTTAGATCACTTTATGTGTTAGCCTTTTTGATTATAAAGTGTGCTGTAAGTGGTGATGATGTCTCAGGCATTGTAATTTTAGCCGGATTCTAATTAAGAGGCATCACGTGCTCTCAAATGGTTGTAACAATAGTCTTAGCTATATTCACATTAGACTTTATCATGCAAAAATTATATCCTCGATGTCACGTGACAGTATTGTTTCTCCTCTAATATCTTAGATTCCTATTACGTTATTTATAGATATTTTCATGATTATGATAGGGTTGCTTATATTGTTACTATAGCCTTTGTTTCTGACTAATGTGTTTGACCTTCGCACAATACAAAAACACATGCACACGTAAAGGAAGTGGAAATACTACTTTCTTTTGTTCCTTAGTTTGTAATAACTTGTTATATTTAATTGTAACAAGTGCGTGTTGAGAAATTACAATATTTGAGTTTAAGAGCGTTCTGACTATATCCTCTTGATACCTATTTTAAGTAAGTAAATATAAAATGTACCCTCTCAGCTCTCAAGTTAGAGGAGAGGAGACCCGAGCCCAGCAGTGGGACATTAATGTTGTTACGAAAAAAAATATAAAATGTATGTCGTTACTTTACAACTGAATGCAATCATGCAATAGCCAATAAGTTGAGGAGTTACCAACAGGAGGTCTGTGAAAATCAAATAATAACATTCGTCATATATAATTTATTGATGTTTTTTAGTTTAGAAAAACTCGGTTTAGTTGGAAAACATTCGTATGGTACCTATTTCGTAATTTTAGTTATTAAGAGAATCTGTTGGGATAATATCCGAAACGGATCTGTTACAAATCTCATGTTAATGATTATTTCTATTAAAAACAAAAGAGCATCGAACCTAAAAGCACTTGCTGCTATATTTTTGGAAGATATTTTTCTAAAATGTATTTATCACATTGCCGCGTTGCGGAGGCGTGGGAGAACCGTTGAATAAAACATGTATTTTTAGATAGTTATGACGTATTTGGTCGTACGCTGTGTAGACCATCTGTCTTGTAAATCATCACGCCTTTGATGAATCGACCAGCTTTGTTTTGTACGTTTTGGAAGGTCAAATAGTTCACGTCGCCCTTTTTACTCTGCTTATGTAAACGTAACTTTATATACATATATTTCTGGCTGAAACTTTAAAAGCTGTGAAAGCTGTAATGTTTTTAAATTTAGTAAAAAATAATTCTAGAATGCTTTTTTAAATATATACTCAAAAGTCCATTTTAATTTATCTTTTATTTATAATAATTATATCGCAAAATAGGTTGTATGTTATAATTTATTTACTTACTGAACTGAACTGAAACTGACAACATGAAACATACAGAGATATAAAAGCATCTGCAGTCACATTAAAGACTATAAAACGAATGTAAAAAAAAAGGAAATATGAATCTCCACTAGTTTTCTCATATATTTATTTTTAATGTCTTTATTTGTATTGCTAGATAAATAGGTACACATACATATTATGTAGATTGAGATTGCCGACGCCATTGAACGCTTATTCTCTCTATTATTTAAAACTCGGCTATTTATTTGATAGGTGCTGCTAGTTTTTTTTAAGCCAGGGTGTGTCGCGTTCGTTTTGGACTTTACTAACCCCTAAAAATTTCTTACCTATGTAAAATAGACGATCTTTATCTCATAAAAGAAACACTGTATCAACCTGTCTAACCAGGCTGCGTGGTATAGTAGGCTAAATTCCCTCCAAAATGTTTGGAGGAGTCCGTGCCCAGCAGTGGAACATTAATTTATGAGTTGAAATGATGATGATCTCATAAAACTTAACAACTATTTTAATATAATTCTTTTTCTTTTTTGAATATACGCAATAATTTTATTAAGGCGTTTTCTCATATTTATTCACAGTCGAATTGAAAACCACGTTCTTTTTAAGTCGGTAAAGAATGGTCGGTAATGAATGAATAAATCTTTTGATCCATTCTTTACCTGCAACTGTATTTCAGGTTTTTACCTGCAACTGTATTTCAAATATAAAATTAGTTATTGTTATATATATTATGTAGTGAGATTACATAGCGGAATTGTAATGAAACAAATATTTGCAGTACAAGGGCCCGGCGGAGGACGCGAGTGTTCTCGGAGAGATGATATTCGGCGCCGTCGCAATGAACTACAAGAACGTTGCACTCAAGATCCACATTATGGATGAGCCGAGGAGGTAATAAGGTCAACTTTATTTCCATTTTACTTTTCTATTTAATATCTAGGCGAAATATTATCTACTATTACTACTAGAAGACACGCGAGGCTTTGCTCCCGTCGTTCTTTATTTGACCACTGCTCAGCTCCTATTGCCCGTAGCGTGATGTTATATAGCCTATAAACTTCTTCGATAAATGGGCTATCCAACACTTAAAGACTTTTTCAAATCGGACTAGTTCCTGAAATCCTACCGTTCAACTAAACAAACAAAATTTACAGCTTCATAATATGTATTATTATAGATTCATAATGTCATGCTATGTGTATGTTCCACATAACAATTAGTCACTCATACATCACTTTAACGCAATTAGGGCTTATAATTATAAAATAAAAGATGTAGAAACCCTGACTAGCCAAAGTAGGGTAAAACATTGGCAAGTTATCAAGTGTATTGGATTTTTACCCGACTGCCAAGGAAGGGTATTTTATACAAGTTTTTTTATACAAATATCAAGTTAGCCATTCTTTAGCATCAGTATTATGTACAAGATGCTGTCAAGCTTCCAAGCCTAAGTTGTTTGAATTTTGCAGATAATTCTGACAACTCGTTAAATAGTTTATAAAGTTAACTAGCTAGCTGTTAACGAAATTGGTTTTTAAATTGCTTTGTACTCTATAAAATGTTCAGTGTTTATGTGTGTCGTAAATATGGGAAAATAGCTTTAGGTTTAATAGTCGTTGATTGATATACTGATGATTAAATTGACGTGGCCATGAACATATTTGAAATCTATACTAATACTATAAAGCTGAAGAGTTTGTTTGTTTGAACGCTAGGATCTCAGGAAATGCTGGTCCGATTTGAAAAATTCTTTTAGTTTTAGATAGCTCATTTATCGAGCCTGTAGCCTTCCTCGATAAATAGGCTATACAACACAAAAAATCAATTCGGTTCAGTAGGTTCTGAGATTAGCAAATTCAACCAACCAAACAAACAAACTCTTTATCTTTATAATAATAATAATATTCTACCACATTCCCACAGCGCCATTTAGTCCCAAATTAAGCAATTATATTTGCTTGTGTTATGGGTACTAAACAACTGATATATTACTTAAATACATTATTTTTTTGTAAAAACATACATATTATAGATAAATTACACCCAGACACAGAACAAACCTTCATGCTCATCACACAAAGATTTGTCCTGGGTGGGGATCGAACCCACGACCTACGGCGTAGCAGTCAGGGTCACTAACCACTAGACCAACAGGCCAGTCGACTTTATAAAATTAGTATAGATAAGTTTGTTATTTGCTTGTAGATTAATGTGTACGAAAGTTTTTTGCGTGCCATCTCGTCGGATAAGCCGGGGCAACCCTGACAGAAGAGTAGTAAGTGGTAGCGGCAGCGGAGACCTGGACAGCCAGTCGTTACCTTTGAGTGTTCCATTGGTAACTGAAGAGGGAGTGTCCTTGAGCTTTTCTTTGGATAGAGGAGATTCTGGTGAGTTGGATTTTGTAGCTTATGTTTTATGAATTAAGGTTTAAAGTTACTCTACGTTCCTTATATACGTATGTGTTCTTGCGTGTTATAATAGAAGTATAAGAGGGGTAATTGGCAGTTACATTGTTCCAAATTTGATCATTTACAAGACCGTATGGTCCATATTTGGAACAAAGTGATTTGAATGGAAACACCCAGCTTACTAAAGGATTCTATATTCTATTCCACACAAAATAGCCTGTTGTTTATTAATATCAACTTTTATTCATTGTTAATTAATAGTAATTTATTATGTAGTTCTATGTTAGTACGATCTGACTAGTTTATCTGTTAAACTATACACATAAGGAAATGTTTGTATAGGCAAGTTGTGGGCGTGGTATTTTTGTTTTCTTCCTATTTGTTTGTAAATTATTATTAGGTTAACGTTTATCTACACTGTACATCTATCGACGATAACTATTACTGACGACACACATGTAAATTCTACAAAGTGTAGCGAAAATATTTTTAAAAGCTCCGAATAATTATTAACCACGAAATAAGACACTAAATTGCGATGTTGCCACTCTGTTTGTAAATACGCTCTTAATATTTGTAGTATCATAGAGAGCACGGTGATATATATCACGGCGCCTCGCGTTCAAAAGGCTCGTCTAAAGTCAGAAGGAACCTGTTGTTTGTATATAATGTATTGAGTCTTGTCTTAATGTTTGGCTCCCGCTCTGAGAGGTCCTTATATTAATTAGTTGTATTCTTTCAGGATATTACGGAGAACATTCACCGTATAGCAGTGTGGGCTCCACCAATGATTACTTCTCAATGTTCGACATCTGTAACAACAATAACCAGGATGACTTCTGTTCTTTTCATTGTAAGTTATTCTTTAATAGTTTTGATTTTTTGTATTTCGTTTAACGGAACGGACAGTCTGCTCTGTCAAGTGTATCATTGAAATACTGAGTACTTGAGGGCAATTGTAATAGGTATTGGGTAAATTTATTAGATAGGGGTGAATCTTGATATGTGGCGTTTTCAGTTGATTCCCCAGGCGCATTATTTTAAAAGTTTTTTTATTTAATTTACTGGTTACTTCTTACTGGTTAATATTGACAATGCGTTTTTTTAGTTTTTTATAATATAATAATTATTTGCGAATGCGTTAGGGAAATCAACTAAATACGGCAAATTTCAAGATTACCCCTAATATGTTGATAAATTTTGGAACCGGAGCCAATAACCTTCGACTAATATCATTCTTGAAAATTCATTTAAACGACTGCTGTGCAAAACCAATGGTCCACAGGTCGGGCAAAAACGGTAATGGGGTTTTTCTATTCTCAGTATCAGCCCGAAGTCTGAAAATGTGCCTGTTTAAATGGCAATAAGCCTCCTATTACAGGGGACCAACATAGTTGGCGAAATTTGGTGTGATGAACTTCTGCCTACCGTTTCAGGGAAATAGGATGATGCTATGTATGTGTACGTTTATTATTATGTGTCGTAGGATGATTTGGTAGTTCGAATTCCTAGGAATTTAGTGAAAAAAATGGATGATTACATAATGTAAAAAACGTTGTCATGACCTCATCATGTTAACAGGTAATGGATAAATTCGATCTCAGGGACTTCCACCCGCGTAGCTCAGATGGAAGAGCACTGCACACGGAATGGCAGGCTCGCAGGTTGAAGTCCCGTCGTGGGTTTTCATTTTTCCATTACTTGTTTAGCATTTATATAAAAATGTTAAACCAAAGCGATGGAAATTGAATGGAAATGGTCAAAATGTCTCAACAAATTAAATAATATCCATGCATACTGCTTCATTTCGCCCTCGCTTCACCTTCTTACCTAATTTATCCATATCGGATCCTCTCTAAAAAGCAAAAACCCTATCTTTTTTCAGTAAGATTGAGACATTTTCACCACTGTCTAATTACCGATTTTCGTAAAATCCCTAGGAATTTTGAATTATCAAATCATTCTACGACATATGCAAATTCTCCACGCCCAATACAAGTGGTCAATGACTGGCAGACTAGTGAAATATAAGTGCACGTGTCAAATGTTGATTGTCTCTATTAGTGCCACCCGGTCGGAAGCTGAGTACTTCAAGTAATAGCAGCTGGCAACGGAGAACGTTCCAAAACATGGCGACCAGGTTCGATCTCGGACATCAGAGTTCAAATTTACTTGGAGTGCCGACGTTTAACAGCAATGCGGGGAGTTCCGATTCACAGGTGAGGTGTTTATTGACAAATATAGGTGTTAAATTTGATATAGCTTTCGAAGTCATACCTACTTGTTTTCAGAAACAGAAACAGAAATATTTATTTGTCAATGTAGGTAGGTTAAATTTACAGATCTTGCGTTATTAAATTAGCGAGTGCTACGTTGTACCCATAGGCATACAAATTTTAAGATTAGAAAACAAATATATATATTAAAGTTATGATTAAGTTAAAAAGTATAGTTAACAATAACAAACTTAAAAGGTTTAACTGTTTAAATCAAAAAATTCAGATAATGTATTCGGAGCATTTATTCTAAGAGCTGTGGTGGAGAGCTACTAGCTAACAAATATTTTCTTTTTCTTCTGCAGAGGTTGATTAGGTAGAGAAGGAAACATATTTTCCTGCCAGGTCATACTGTTTTAATTTCTCTCTCTCTCTCTCTCTTACTTAAGAGTTTCGCACTTGTCGATGGAGCAATCGCCATTCTTCTCTATCTTTCGCCTTGTTTTTTCCTTATTGATACGACACGACTCCCACTGTTTTCTTCATTTGCTGGATAAAGCTTCTCCTAGGTTACCCCTACTTCTATTTTTCCTTTTTTTATAAATATTACAATCAATAGAATATATTATGCTTTGTTGTAATACTAACAAAATATCGATAATTGATGTCTAAAATACATTAAAGAATTTCAATTAATTTAAAGTATTTATCTAAAAATGAGTACTAAAAAGGACTTGCTTACATTTCAACCGACTATTTATAGCACAAACCACTTAGTGTAGCTCGAAATGTAACCGTTGGACATCTGTTTTAAATTATAATTGCGCTCGTAAACTTATTTGCCAACCAATTCACGAACAGTGCCCGTTTAACATGAGCAATGTAGTACAATCCTCTATGAGCAGGATATGTCTGTTCGTAACGTGTTCTAGACTCGGTGAGTAATGGATCAAAACAAATTTCATTTGAATACGTGCTTTACTGATTTAATTGAGCTCGTACATACATACGTCTTGCTAAGATATTTTTGTATTATTCTTTCTTAACGATTGTGCATAGCAGACCCTAGTGATAGAAATAATTGGAATCTTTCTATTCGCCAAAAAATAATCTATACTAATATGTCTATAATAATATACTAATATATATAAGAGGTATAGTTTGTGAGTTTGTGACGTTGGCTGTAGTGGATAATCTCGGGATCTACTGAACCGATTTTCAAAATTCTTTTAGTGTTGGAAAGCTCATATATCGAGGAAGGTTATATAATATCACGCTACGGCTAATAGGAGCTGAGCAGTGCCCAAATAATGAACAACGGGAGTGAAGCTGAGTGATTTCTAGTATAATATATTACCATATTCAAACAGCGCCATCTAGTCCCAAATAAAGCATTTATATTTGCTTTTGTTATCGGTAAATATTAAACAACTGTACCTATACTTCTTAAATCCTTTTCTTTTTTTTTGTAACTGCATATAATTATATCAAAGATACATTACACCAAGACACAGAAAGATTTGTCCTGGGTGGGAATCGAACCAACGACCTCCGGTTTAGCAGTCAGAGTCATTAACCACTAAGCCAACAACCCAGTCATATATAATAGAAATAGGTACTTAAATTACCGGAAAACATCCTCCTTTCCTTCGGCAGTTAAATAACATACCATTGTCAAAACTATAATCTGTTAAACAAAACATTAAATAAATACCAACAGTAGCTATATAGTATTGTTTACAAGCCGTATTATCTGTATTATCTCTATATTAAACCGCGTGATGTATGTCACATGATTGTCCAGGCTATCGTTCATGTGACATGATATCAGGACAATGACAGTACACTCGTAACTAAAGGTGATTAATTATAAAACATAACATAAAACATAGCATCAGGCCTTTTTCCCCGAAGGGGTGGGCAGAGGTGTGTCACACCCACATTTCGCCAGCTATGTTTGGTCCCATGAAACAGGGGGCGAGCCTATTGTCATAAACCGGGAACATTTGTTTACCGAACTCTTATAACTGGAATTTCATGATAGAAAAGCCCAATACCATTTTCACCCGACCCGGGAATCGTACCCGGGACCTCTTGCACAGCAGTCGTATACAGTTCCCGTTGCGCCACCGAGGCAGTTAATTTTGTAAAATTTTGTAAAATCTCCATTCGCGCCGATTGTTTTAGATTCAGAAAAACGATTATGCCTAGACAATTGAATGTGGTTTTTACCCTGTTTTTATTGAGTGTAAATGTTAAGGTACTAAGGAAGCAAACAACATTAGTAGTTGTTTAGTAAAAAAATGTTGTTCAGGTGGGACTCATTCTCTTAGGTGCAGAATAGATAAAACGAAAAAGTGAAATTCCATGCAAATTGCATGTCTGTCACTTAAGTGATATAAAAAAGCTGGGTCATGAAGCGTAGTGATCGCATCAGCTAATATAGATTGAGCTGTCTAGATTATCATATTTTGCATTTGGTATAATAGTTATTGAACTGTTATGAATATGTCTCTTCTGTTTTCAAATCTTTTGATCGATTGATTTTGCTATCACGTTACAGTTCAAACATATGTGATATAACTATTATTGATTGGTTTTGCCAGTTGTTTACAAATTTATGATAATGTCATTACAAGATATTATTCAGATATCTAACCTAGGAAAAATGATCACCTATTTGGCAGTTAATAGAAAGTCAAGATTAAACAACTAAATAATAGTTAGAAACAAATATCCGCAACTTGCGAATAAATGATTGAGTCCCTCCTATTGGATCCTATCCTTTATTTATGCACACAATACTAAATTAATAAATGCTTAGAAAATAATTTGTAAGTAATTAAAGTATCAAGACCTTTTACTCTCCGTCCTTTTGATTGGTGAAAGTAGTGATTTAATTATTGCAATACTTTCCTAATGCAACTGAAATCTTTTTAACCCTATTAACCAACAGTCTATTTCGTGCTATTATGGCGCCAGTCTTCTATTGAATCGATATAGTTTTGCAGACAACATGCATTCATTCGAGCGAAAAATTTCCCCAAGTAATACGTCTATAATAATTATAAACATAATGATTATTTCACAATACAACAATTCCACTATAATACCAGTATTCACAACTAATAATCTTGTGATAGACAAGACGTATACCTACGTCAATAGATTACGTATACGTATGTCACGTGGTAAAACAGATGGTAATCTATAACTTTTATATTACTTTGTTTCTTTGACATTTCCTTAAGACATGTGATTAAATCAATCTGCGAAATACTCACGCGGTCTGTAAATAAGACGGCCCCCAACATTAATTGTGCCTAAATTACGTTAGATAAACCGATTAGCCATTCTTGTGGGCCATAGTGGTGATTTTTAGGCATAAAACGTTACAGAAATCATGATTTCTTAAATCTTTTGTCTATATTGGAACGTCGTTTATGAGATTAACGCCGTCAAACAAATAAATGGAATACTTATTAAGTTTAATTCGGTGGCTAACTAATGCTGTAATGGGTTGAGTTAATTTCCACTCAATAAAAACAGGATAAAAACCACATTCAACTGTCTACGCATAATCACTTTTCTGTTCGAACTTTGAATCTAAAGCAATCGGTGCGAATGGAGAAATTGAGAAAATTGCGTTTTAATTTTACGAACTAACTGCCTCGCTGGCGCAGCGGGAAGTGTATACGACTTGCTGTGCAAGAGGTCCCGGGTTCGATTCCCGGGTTGGGTGAAAATGGTATTGGGCTTTTCTATCATAAAATTCCAGTATTGAGATTTTGCCCGGAGTTTGGTAAACAAATGTTCCCGGTAGATGACAATAGGCTCGCCCTCTATTTCATGGGACCGAACATAGCTGGCGAAATGTAGGTGTGAAATACCTCTGCCTACTCCTTCGGGGAAAATGCTATGCAATGTATGTAATGTAATTTTACGAATTCAATGACTTAGAAGTTTATTTAAGAATATAATTATTGCTGTTCTTATATTTAAACATTTCTTAAATAGTCTTATAGAAGGCTTTACAGTGTGTGTACACTTACTTAACTTTCCGTTTGCATTTGCTAATATTTGCAATGTTATAATTGTAAAGTCATCGCTCATGACTTTGTGAAATTTCGTCATCTTTTTAAACCATACATTCACATGTGACACATGATTTTTTATAGGGTACAAGTTTTGGAAGGTGTGTGTTGCTGTTAGGACCTGATCTATTGGTTCGCAACCCTAACAAATGGCCAAAGCGGCAACAATTAGGGCCGCCAATATTTCTGAAACTATATGGTCATGACTTTTATTTATTTTTAAGTGCGGCAAACATACTCTTTTGATGATTTGTTCTTGGAAAGCTGCTGCCTTTTTTCTTAGCGTGTAAAACAGAATAAATGACACATTTGTCATACAAAAACTTGTACTGTGTGAATAAACCTTTACTTATGTTTGTACTTTTAAGTATATAAGGTCCTTAGCTTTATGGCTAAAGCACAAATCGTGCAGAGCCAAGAAAAGAAAAAAAAAAAAAAAAAAAAAAAAAGTATATAAGGCCAATGTGACTTATTCCATGTCCGTACAAAATTCTTTGTCATACAATAATGTAAGCTATATCTAAAATATAGCATACATTATTGTATGACAAAGAATTTTGTTACTTGATTTATAATAATAATAATATTTTTTATTATCAGGATAACAATTTCCCATAGATAAATACCTTACAAACTAACATACAACATAAATTTATGTTTGGTAAACGTGTGTATCAAATTCACTATTATTATTTTATGAGTATTTTTTATTATGCTATCTGGCAGTAGGTGGGGTATGATTTGCTCGAATTTTGTGGTCACTGTTTAGTCAGCTGTTGGGATTTTATAGTATAATAGATCTATAGTGAAATGACGTCATAACTGAAGGTCTTTAGTACTCGTTACTATGGTAACAAACTGTTGACTGGCCTGTTGGTCTAGTGGTTAGTGACCCTGACTGCTAAGCCGGAGGTCGTGGGTTCGATCCCCACCCAGGACAAATCTTTGTGTGATGAGCATAAAGGTTTGTTCTGTGTCAGGGTGTAATTTATCTATAATATGTATGTATTTACAAAAAAAAAAGTATATAAGTAGTATATCAGTTGTTTAGTACCCATAACACAAGCAAATATAATTGCTTACTTTGGAACTAGATGGCGCTGTGTGAATGTGGTAGAATATTATTATTATTATTATAAACCTATTGTTGCCATGGTAACGTGTATAATGATTAAACGTATCCTATTCCTATATCTCCATGTGTCGTTGTTACTAAGATTATGCCATTGAATTGTGATGACGTTGTATGATTTTTAATACTTGCACAATGCGTTATTCACAAATGATTTCGTGCTTCAAGGGGTTAGAGGGCCAACAAAATGCGACATCGTGTGAAAAGGCAATAGTTCTCATAGATAGACTTTATTCAATGTGACGCGACAGGGGTACTAGAAATGATCGCCCATTACAAGTACGGAACGAAATCATTAAATCATCATGAAATTCAAATCACGTAATTTATGGATGACCCTTTAGACGCCGAATATTGCCAGCAGTAAACTGCTACAGGTTTATACTGACTCACAACGTGTCGTAAACAAAACAACCCAGTAGTTTTATTTTAATAAATGAATCTGATATTTTCCACGAACATAAATCAAATTCTTTAACAATCTCAAAGACGATTTATTTCAACGAATATTATGATTTATTACGACAACTGAAGGCTCATAATTTGTTAACAGATGTACAGTAATAGCTCAACAAGCGGCACGAGTGACAGTATAGCGAGCTCTGGATCAGCAATGGTGTTCAAGAAGAACAAGCTAGGTTTAGCTTTGTTGATTAGCGTCACGGATACTACGCAGATGTAAGTATAGTTCTACTAGCTTCCGCCCGAGTGGTATGTCGCCTATGTGCTTTTCCAGAATATAATCTATCTGTGAGCCAAATTTCATACAGATTCTTGCAGCCGTTCTTGCGTGATTGAGTGACAAACATCCATACGTCCATCTATCCTGACTTTCGCATTTATATCTTACTAATATTATAAAGCTAAAGAGTTTGTTTGAACGCTAGGATCTCAAGAAATACTGGTCCGATTTGTAAAATCTTTTAGTATTGGATAGTCCATTTATCGAGGAAGATTATAGGCTATATAACATCACGCTACGGCCAATAGGAGCTTAGCAGTGGCCAATTAAAGAACTTTGGGAGTGAAGCCCCGCGCGACAGCTAGTTATTAATAATATTTATATTAGCTGATACTCGCGTGGAATTCCAGTATAGTAACCACGGAAACTTTTTCACTGTACATAATGTTTTTATTGTTTTTTTTTTCTGTTGCTCTCTTCATAAAAGCCCTTCTCGGACTACAAAGAATGTTATAAAAATTGCCGTTTTGCGCTCAGTAACGTATTTAGTTGCTTTTTTTTTGTTTGTTTGGTTGCACGCGCTAATCTCAGGAACTACTTGACCGAATTGAAAAATCTTTTAGTGTTGGATAGCCAGTTTATCGAGGAAGGCTATACCAATAGGAGTTGAGTAGCGGCGAAACAAAGATCCACGGGAGCGAAGCTTCGGACAACAGATATTCTAAATATATAATGAAGTATAAAAATAGCATTTCTAAAAATGTAGAGGGTTCAAGTTCAAGTATATTTAGAATGTGCGCGTATGATTGCGTATAAGCTAGGCGTCACGGTTGAGATAATCAAGGTTTAACCGGTAACATACCGCTCTAAACCTGTATGTACTGGATAGAAAATCATTATGTAATAATACTGATATAAATAGGTACATTGTTGTAAAATGTTTTTAAAATATAAAAATGGATAAAAGCGATGGTAGCTGAATGGATAAGGAACCGGCGTGCAAATCACGCGGTCCGATTTCGATCCCGACCGGCAGTACCAATGTGGATTGCACTTTGTGGAATTTATATGTACTAGTCAACTGGCTTACCATCTGCTAACGGTGAAGGAAAACATCGTGAGGAAACCCACATACCCTAGAAGAAACTCTATGAGTATGTCTGATCCACCAACCTGCACTAGGCCAGCGTGAGTGTATTATGGCCTAAACCCTCTCAGCTCTCTAGATAGAGGAGAGACCAGAGCCCAGCAGTGGGACTTAATGGGTTGCTGAAGAATAGATAGGATCTGCTCGTTTAATCTATTGAATGCGAACAATAGATTTCATCATCATTTTCATATCAGCCCAACGACGTCCACTGTTGAACATAGGCCTCACCTAATTTACGCCACTGCGAATGGTCCTGTGCCGCCTGCAACCAACGACTGATATACTTGACAATAACAGGCGTGCCCTAGTATGCGCCGACGACGAAGCGATCGATAAATCTGTCGTTATTTTTAAGATCGATCTAGAGTTTGAAATTGGGTCCGCTCATTAGTAGTAAGGTTTCGCTTCCTATTACATGAAGTCTGACTAACTGCCGTACTCAGAGACGTTACTTAACTTGAAAGTTTATTTAGTAAAAACGTGTAATTCTTAAGTCGATACGCCTAAAGACGATTATTCAATGAAAAAATTGTGTTAATGACAGATTACTGTTAATTGACGTCTCTGAGTGCGGCCGTAAGCTAGTGAAATATTAGAGTGCGTTATCTTTGCCTACACTTCATCATTTCAACCCACAAACGGTCCACTGCTGGGCACGGGTCTCCTCCAAAGAATGTTGAGGGTATTTAGCCTACTATACCACGCTGACCAACGGATGGTAGGTAAAGGGTTTGTTTCGAATTTATCCTTTTCTCGCAGTGATCTTATCTGCTTCAGATTAACTCTCTTAGTCGCCTTTTACTACACCCACGGGTTGAAATGGGGTAGTGACAATATAAATTCTTAATCCGTCACTAAACGGACAACCTACCTGCGTATACGGCTGTTGACTTAAAATATGTTTGTTCCCTTAGTGATGTAGTTCGCCAATGTCTGGAGCATTCGCCGCAGTTACAAGCGCTGGTGTGTCGGCTGAGGTTGGCGACGTTATCGGCAGGCGCGAGTGGCGGGTTCGTCTCCACTCTATATCGCGCTGCTGAACATGCTGCCCGGTGGTAAGTGTACGCTTAATAATGTAGTGATTGATGATAAACTGCTATTATCTATATTAGGTCAAAATTCTGTCATCAATCTGTCTTCCTTGCGTAGAATTTAAGGTAATGTAGGTTCAATTTCCAACAAGACAAATATTTGTGTGATCAATAGATATTTGTCTCAAGTCTGGGTGAAAAAAATTTGGTACGCTGTTTCAAAAAGAATATATTACCGATACACCGATACAACGCGTATAGTATGTTTAGTGCTATTTGGACAGTTTTGGGGAAATAAGTAACCAAAAAATTAAAAAATATTTTTGTACGTATCACTTCCTCTTTGTTATTTCATCAGGAACCCATTAATGTCCCACTACTGGGCTCGGGTGTTCTCTCCCCTATCTAGAGAGCTGAGAGGGTTTTTAGGCCATAATCCACACACGCTGGCCTAATGCGGGTTGGTGGATCAGACATACACTTAGAATTTCTTCTAATGTGGGTTTCCTCACGATGTTTTCCTTCACCGTTAGCAGATGGTAAATCACATGACATAAATTCCACAAAGTGAAATCCACATTGGTACTGCTGGTCGGAATCGAACTTCAGCACGCCGGTCTCTTATCCATTCAGCCACCATCGCTTGTTATTTATTTTTGGAATATTATTTATCACATTCAGTACAAAAGTATTCCTCCTAAATTGTCGATTAGTCACATTTAATTGACTATTTATAATGTGACTATATATAAATGTATATGTGTATATACGTGTGTATGTGTGTATGCACCTGTATATAATGTTATAATTAATTATCTGGCTTTTATATAATTTCGAGAAAACTCATTATTTTTCCATTTAAGTGCCCTAGATATGAAACTATAGGTCTAAAACTATGTTTAATTTTTAGTATTAAGCTCTTTTTTGTATAAGACTGTTTGTTTCTAAATATAATAAATAAATAAATAAATAATTCTGAAGAATTTCTTTATTTGTCCCCCAGGTTGTCAGACCTAGTGTACGGGCCGCGGTTACAGCCAGTGTGGTTGAATCTAGTCATGGGAGACGCGCGGGCTTCTAACCGACTCGCTGACACGTTGCTATCAGATCTGTGCTCCATACTATCGGTTGGAGATACGAAGAGCACCAACTTGTAAGTATATTTAGTCATTATTATAATTTAATTTTATATTTTTATATGTATGTTTGTTAAAATATAATTTTGTTTACTTATTTATTTATTTATTACTACATACATGCACTATTTTTACAGAATATTTTATATGTGAGAAAGTAATATAATGAAGGAAATAATAATAAAATCCATTTATTACCAAAAAATATTACAATTATTATAATTTACAAAAACATCAAGAATAATTTTACTATAATTATTCTTGTAGATGTTTTTGTCTTTTGTTGTTGTGATCTTTGTATTTGGTTGAAATTGGGCTCTTTTATTATAATAATAAGTTTCATTTTCCGGCTGCGGCCGTTAGCGGGGTCTAAGTTAGCAATTCCGAATACTGTCGAAGACATGGCTAAAGGCTGGTCAGTGTTTCGCATCTTATAGGTCACGGCAATTTTAAGAGCAAATTGACAATATTGGAGGAGAATTTATTGTTTTTTTTTTGCTTTGTATGACGTCCATAAGTATCGGTATGTGATTCAAATGAAAGTACTCAAATTTTATTGCCTTTTCCTTTCTTGCGATCTGTGTATTTAAATTTTTGTATACTTGCAAATTAGTTAAATTACTATTGTGTATTTACTGGATAAAGAACAGGACGCACAATTCCAAGGCATTTCATGGTTTCCCCGGGCACCTCATTACCTTACTTGCATAGTTAACTGTGATGATATTTCGACGATAGATACTGAATCACACGTAAATGTCCTAGATTAATACATAGAAAACTTTTTATTTTCATTCAGAAAGTGCGCTAGTATGACGTAAGAAACAATAATTTATTTGAACAAAATGTTGGCAGTGGCTAACAAGAGCTTGTAAGTTTTTTTTTGTAGAACGTGCGTAACTTGGGTTCATTTATCTCGTGTCCGGTCACGTGGAAATACGTGCTTCCGTTCAAATCTCGTGTCACATTTTTTCGGTTGGCTACTATATCTAAGAACCGATAGATGGGATACGCCTGTCAAAAATATAATTCCTCACAATTTTAGTTACACATAATTGTCTCAATAAAACCACTTGTGACAGACACAGCCAAGCCGCCACCCGTATTAAAATAAACTCGCTTCTGTCATTTTCTTCCGAAACACGGTAATTTTTACTAATGTAGATATGTACGTGTTTCCCTTCGTATATATTCCAAAGGAAAAACGTTTATCTTGATTAAAATTGGTTCCAAAATACATAAACAAGATTACCTGCTGTAAAAAAGACATTACTTTCACAAAATTTCACAACAATTTAATCAGTTGGCAGTATCAGCAATCACATAACAAGACGAGTTTTTATAACTTGGGTAGGTATACAGACGTGTATTAATGCACTCTTATTTTTACATTACAATCTATTGTGTTATGTCACTATCATGTGACTGAGTTCGTGAATTACGATAAAAATACCTACACGTAAAAAGCTCACTGAGTTTAAAGCCGACTACGCTTTGATTAGTATACATAAATCACTCGTTAGTACATTGTAAATAGTTAAATATCTTTCATAGTACAATAATAGGCGCTATTAGCATAGGAATAACACGGATTTTTGCGGGATCGTAGTAATTTAGTTTCGATACAAATTAAAAGTAATGATCTTTGAACGTGTTTGCTAAATATCTAACAGATTATAATTATTCATTAGCATGGCATTCTAAGTGTCAAGCTTTTACTAATATTCACGCAGATGTAGAATTACTCGGGGTGTGTGTCATGGGTCCAAATAAAGTTCTATGGATAAAATGATATAGCCTCTTAGGTACACAATGTGATTTTTAAATTTAGTATTTTCGATACGTTTTTAAATAAATTCTTTGTACTCTACGTTTTGTAAACTGTAGTGTTTAGCTTGTGATATGAACATACCTATTACTTTTTCATGAATTGGCTTTGGCTATTATGGCTATTTGGCCTAGGGTTGGTAGTTAGTTACAATATATTAACGCCGTTCTCCTAGAATTGTTCCAAATGATACGCACGTAAATCCTTGTCTGTTCCATACATAATAACGTGTAAGATTGTAACCCTACGCGATGTTTGTGACTCGGCATTTATATTAATATTCCTGATTAACCCCACGTGATGCCTTGTGTACGCGGTAAAGATAATACTTTACTACCTACGGGTATATGACTACGTCTATTTAGCACTCCGCTGATTTTATTGCCAGTCAGATAACTTCGGCTGTAAACAATATCACAGGATTTTGTGGAGAACATTCGTAACGTTACTCCTGTTTTGTTTGTGTTTTATATAAGCGGTGTTAGCTTTCAATACTACGATTCAACGTTCAAAAAAAAAATTATTGTTAAAAGCACTACTGAATAATTTTGAACCTTAGAATAATAGTTAGAAGGCAGAAGTTGCCAAATAGACGTATGCCTATACAGGTCCTACACATACGTCTATTTGGCAACCATGGTAAGTAGACGCACTGACTGTGTAACAGTGCGTCTACTTCCTACTGATCTGGCTTATAATTTATGTTTATATAAAAAAATACACTTTTTATTCGTCAAATGTATGTTCGGAAAATGACACGTCATGTGCTCTAGGCAAGGAGTTGAGCTTTTTTAATATAAAAAAGTTGAACTTTTCTCATATTGTTTTTTTCTTTGGCTTGTTTGACAATGACGAATCGCCTACATTTTTAGGATTGGAAAATCCAGTTAACTCACTCTGTAAACAAAATAGTTGCGGATTGAAATATTTATTGAATATGTTTGCCTCACATAAGAATTAAGAAGAAAAATAATATGACATTCTATAGTCAGTTAAGGTGATAATCCAGAAAAGCGAAGTCATGTGTTGGCTTTTTTAAGCACTAAAAACAAATGAATGCTTTCTCCGTTTGTGACGTCAACACGATGTTTTGCCATTCGGAATGCGAATTAACTCGATTGTTTATTTCAGTGTCGATTAAGAAGTGCACGTGACCGAGCAAGCGGCTCAGTCAAACTCATAAATTAACTGTTACCTCCTCTATTTAAAGTAAGATCAGTTATCTTGTACAGAGTCGCAGTTTGGCCACTGCTCAGCCTATTGGCCGGAGCGTAATCTAATATAGCCTATTATATCCTTCCTCGATAAATAGACTATTCAACGCTAAAATAATTTTTCAAATTGGATCAGTAGTTCTTGAGATTATCGCGTCCAAGCAAATGCAGTTTTACCCGGTTCAACCGTTGTCAGTAGACACATTAACGAGGGTTTGTAGGTTGGATATCTTACCTTTTTCTACACATGTATGTAAGAATACCATTGATTTGTAGCTATGCATTGGCATAGCTAATGGTACTAAAATTCCCAACTGACCAACACGGCCAAAATATAACACTAAGAAAATGTAGATTTAGGTACTCACTTTCTTTAACCAGGAAGCAGCTTTTAAATTTATATTTGAGTGACATATTTTTTGTCAAATCAAAACAGTCGTTCCATTAGTCATATTTCATATCAGACCGCGTCGCGTCCCACGCCTCAATTATGTAAGTTCGATACAATCCATCTCATTTCCAAACACGCCTATTGCTTCGTTACAAGTACGTCTGGACCGCTTCCAATAAAACCTATTTAACAAACAAATATAACAAAAAGTGCGCAAAATTTGGCGTTATTCGTCATTGTTAATTATATGAAACAAGTGTGAATGGAAATGCTGTTTACTGGCAAAGCACGTAAAGGTATTTTCGTACGTAATGTTTACGTATACCTATGCCTCACGTGATTCCTGGTGTTGTTTTTTTAAATGGTTTGACGTCCGCTCTACAAATTGCCCAATATTGTTGTGCAACTATTGGTCTGTGGAAGACTACGTCTCAAATATATTGGCGAGCTAAAGTCGTTGTTTATTTTGGATGATATCACTGGTATATCGCTTACATAGCTTTTCCTATTACATGACACCTTGACGTTGCGAATTTTCTTTGAAACAATCGCATAGTTTTTAAATCGCAAGTTGTCTTTTGAATGAACAAAACAGCTGTCCGTGATTTTATTTATTTATGGCTAGCTGAATTTATGTCCTCCAAATTATTTTATACCAAATTTTTGCCAACAGCTCTTAGACTTGTTATTAAAATGATTCACCTAAACATTAATCATAGTTAGTATGGACCAGTGTTGAGTGTAGCACCTCTAAACTTTAGTGAGCCGCATTTTTCTTGATCGACTAAATTTAACAGCATTTCACTTTCGTTACAGTTTCATCAGTACGCTGTTGACACATGTGTTGACTTATCACCTTGGGTGGGTGGCTACTGTGAGTCCCTATGACACGATCGACCACCAAACGAGACAGGACTCTGGTACCGACACTCAAAGACCATACAACGCGATGTGGGCTCAGCTCAGCGACCTATGTGGCAGCATTGGGTTCCCTCCCAGAGCCGCTAGAACAATCATCAGCGGTCCAACAAACACACCGTTCCTTAATAGACTCCTAGTAGTGTTAACATACTTTGTGCGATGTGGTGACGTCAAAAGAAATAACTTCCAGTTCCAAGAGTGTATTATTAAAGAAAATAAAGTAGTTAGTATTACTCCTAGTGTCGCTAGTATTGTTACCGAGTGTACGGGACTCCGGAGGACCGCCACACGTGTGGCTAAGCTGGGACAGTGTGATTTGGAAAGTTTAACAGTGCCGTCAGTGAATACTCAAAATAGTGATAGTAGTGTCAGTACTTTAGCGGCGAGCGAAGTTAGCATGAAGAGGTCACCCACGCTCGCCAACTTAGGTCAAAAGCTCTCTACTAGCTCGGAGTTCCTCATGGAGGACAGCAGTTCTATGAGCGAGGTGCCGGTCACCAGTCAGCTCAAGAGGACCACTACGATCATGCTATCGCTGAAGCCCTCCTCCGATTCTAGTCCAAGTTCGTCGCTCTCCGAGAACGAGCCAGAGGGTGAACAGAAAGTTTTGTTCGTGTTAGGCGATAATGATAAATTAGTGGGATTAAAAAACAAATCGATAGGTGGCAAGTGCGTCAAAAAATCTTCCAAAATACACAACGAGCCCTTAAATCTTGACATAACAGAAAAAACGACTGAACCGTGCAAAAACGAAGGCTGTGAACAGGACAAGAGGGCCAACAGTCCGTCAAAGTGCTGCGGGCAAACACTTCAACATTCCAAACCAATCAAACATTCCGGTTTTAAGTTCGAGTTCGATAAGTATCCCCAGATAGTCACTAATTATATGAAGAGCAAAAACTTAGAGATACTAGATAGGCACTATATCGGTAAACCGGGGAATTTGAAGTTGGATAACTTCCAGTTTGACCCGACGATCGTGCCTCCGATACAGGAGGACAGGTGTGACACTTGCGTCAAATGTCAGATGATGGAGTCGATGCTTCAGACGCCGACCAACGCTTCTGAGATGGAGTACATGAACGATATGCCGCGGCAGTCGGAACCACAGTTTGCCAAAGAATCCATTGTGGAGAACACCGACGCCCCGCACAGAGAAATGTCACCGAAGACGTTCGTAAGGCGACGGAAAGACAACACAGTAGTGGTCAATTTTGTTAGGTCAAACAATCTATCGGCGTGCGATAGTGTGAAAGAGACAAAAAGACTAGATGAACGAAAAGTGTCGAGAGAGAAAGATAAGTTAGTGGAAGTGAAGCAAGTGTTGGAGTTCCCGGTGGCACCTTTGAGCACGGGCGCGGGTGGCGCGGCGCCTCGCTCCGGGTTCGACGGCTCGCTGCTGGGCGGCGTCACCGACCATTATGTACCTGATTTAATTTTACAAGGTAATTGTTTCCTTCCTTAATATCTTTTATCATACTTACATAGTGTGTTGTTTTGGGCCTATTTATATTATTAGTTGTCTGTGGTCCTGGGAGATTCTGGAAAATTATTTTTTGTATACCACCGATGGAATGGAATATTGGAATATGGGCACCTCACGATTAAATATAAAAATGAATTACAATATATTTTAAGATATGAATAAATAAAAAAAATTATAATTTTATAATACATTACATCTCAGTTCTCTAGATAGAGGAGAGGAGACCCCAGCCCAGCAGTAGGACTTAATGGGTTGCTGATGATGATGATGATATTAAATTAAATTCAAATTTATATATATTATTCTTATAAATTGTAATAATGTAGGAGATTACTAGTACCTATTTATGTTAAACAATAGTTAAAGTTATGAAATCATTGATATAATTATTATGTATAGTCAACCATATACTTGCTTTACCACTTTTGACAAAAAAAATCCATCAAAATTAAAATTCAATAAGACTCATTATTGATGACAACTGTCACTGTACTGATGTCACTTGCAAGCAAAAATAGACGTTATTGTTTTGTGATATTCAAATGACATTAATTCTAAGAGTGATAAAGCAATTTTATTGTTGACTATACATACTTAGATGTCGGAAATAAAGGCTATATTATTATTATTATACCACGGTGCCAAAAAAAACTTACGGCCTGTCTGATGGTAAGCCATTACCATAGCCTATAGACGCCAGCACCACCAAGAGCATTACATACCTTTAAAACCCTTTCTTTCATCGTGAGCTCTGGACACCACAGCAGGATCATAACATTATCGAGGCAATGTTACTATGGCTACAGTCTTCTGTAAAGTGGAGATACTTTCACAGGTGGTCAGCTCAGTTTAACCGGGGGTTACCTGCTGTGCCTTACCTACTCGTATATAAAACCACACCCAGCGTTGATAATGCGAGAAAAGGAAAATTTGAAACAAAACCCAACTCATCTGGCCAGCTTAGTATAGTAGGCTTAATTCCCTCCACAATGTTTAAAGGAGATTCGTGCCCAGCAGTGGGACGTTTGTGGGTTGAAATGATGATGATATATTATGAAGTATGTTTTGTATCAGGAACAATCGCAAAGCCGACGTTGTGGGAGACGGAGTTGCGCCGCGACTTGGACCTAACGTCGTACCTGAACAAGACGCCTGAGTCGCCCATACAAGCCATCGCTATTATAGGCGACATCAATACTTGGTAATTATACATACATTTTTTTATCCGTATAGTGACGGATTAAGAATACATAATGTGTGGTGTCGTAAAAGGCGACTAAGGATACCTTATGCAGGCAGGAACGCTGCGAGAAAGGGAAAATTCGAAACAAACCCTATACCAACCCGTCTGGCCAGCGTGGTAAAGTGGTCTAAATTCCCTCCACATTCTTTGGAGGAGACCCGTGCCCATTAGTGGGACGTTTATGGGTTGATATGATGATGATGATGATATATACATTTTTAAGTGAGTACTACACTTATAAAAAATATCTTTAATTAATAATAAAAATGCAGATTGACTTTAAACTAACATATTTTAAAATTTAAATTCAAAACAACAAGAATGCATTACTTTATGACAGCATGTCTAAAATATTGTTTTCCAGGGAAGTGCGAGTGTTAGGCAGAGACTGTGGTTCGGGTGGCATGTCTTCGTTAGTGGGTGCTATGTTGGACACATTACCAGCTATGTGGAAAGCGCGAGTGCCCGCTCATCAGGTGAATATTTTTTTTTATAGATATAGCGGTATTTGAACACTTGTTAATTGACATTTAAGTTCTTTATCTTGAAAATTATAGTCTGGCCAGGTTTGATTCAGCTAACACTCGATATTTCTGATATAAAGTAATTTTAGGCCATTCAGATGGGTGAAGCTCCAGGTATGGCCAGATCCTAGACTATAAGTATAATAAATCATGAATTGCGTAGCCCAATGAACTCTTAAAACTATATGACCAATATAAATACAATATTTAATATACTCCTTTTTTTATTTCAGTGCATATCCTTCCTAGAAAGTAAACTGCGTGAATTCTGCGTTCTATCCAAGACGTTAGCAGACATGCTGATGTCGACGGATTTTTGTGACATTGCAACACTGACCAAGTCGTTGAACATCGACGTTAACGACGTTCCTCTACTGTTAGCCGTAGCGACAACACACACGCCACAAGTAGCCACCAGATACGGAATAAGTTACGGATAGTACGTGTATGTTAGGTAAGAATGTGATTTGTTTTATTGTTCTCCTGCTCTAATGTACGCATAAATACTATGTGCGAGGGAGAGCAAATTATTGAAACCAAGTCGTTGAACAATGAAGAACATCACGACAACACATACGCTTCAAGCAGCCACCAGATCCAGAATTAGTTATGAATAGCACGTGCATGGCTAGATTTTATTGTTCACCTACTCTACTTATGTACGCATAGGCGGTATGTGTGAGGGAAAGCAATGTATTGTAACCAAGTCGTTGAACATCGACGTAATTGTCGTTCCTGTAGCCACCAGATACGGACAAAGTTATCGATAGTACGTGACAGATTTTGTTTTGAAATCCTTTTCAAATGTACGCAGAGTTGATATGTGCGAGAGAGAGAGAGAGAGCAATGTATTATAGCCAAGTCGTTGAACATCGACTTAAAAGACGTACCTCTACTGCTATAGTATCCGCAATACGAACTGGCACTTTGGGCCATAAATGTCACTTATTGTAGGGGTTGAACCATGTCGATAAAATATTTAAGAATTTGTCGATATGTTATAATCTGATATTAAGTGGGTAATTTGCTTTTAGTTATAAATATGATATTAATAGCAAAAAAGATTTTCTTAAGTAATTAGCTAAATACTAATACGACTAGTTAATAAACCGATAGCGGGAAATTAATTAAATAATCATCGTAAGTGCAATCAAGTCAAATAAATTGCAGCTGTCTTCGTTCCTATATAGGCCAGACTAAGCGGACATATGTCTCAGTGCGTGGAAAACAAATAATGTGAGGGTAGATCCTAAATAATTTAAATTTTTCATTTCATTACTTTTGTCGATACTATTATGGAATACGTAAAAGATTACCTGAACAGCACTATGGGTGCGAGTCCCGCTCCATAAGACTGTGTAGGTGCGAAAGAGATAGCACGAATCCGATGATTTATGGCCCAACGTGCCAGATCGTATTGCGGATACTATAGTAACAACACACACGCCTTAAGTAGCCACCAGACACAGAATAAGACATGGATAGCACGTGTATGTTAGGTAAAAAATGTGATTTGTTTTTATTGTTCACCTGCTCTAATGTACGCATAAATGGTGTGTGTGAGGGAGAGCAATGTATATCGAAATCGTTGCTTGGATTAGCTTCTGATTTCTGGCTGATGTTTTAATTATGAGTACAGTATGATGACTCTTTCTTATAATGATTATAGAAAAGGGATGGAACTAAATTGATTTGGGTTTTCATGAGATTAGTCTAAAAAGTATTGGAAGTGAAATTGATACAATATCATGCTATCTCTCAACTTGTAACTGTAATTAAAAGATGATATGTAATTTAGTAAAATATACTTGGCATTATTTGAAATCTTAGAAAATTATTAACTGTCTGATTGAGACGAAAGTACCCAGATAATCAAAGATATTATACATAATGTTAAATTATTATTAAACATACATAATATGGCTTTAAATATTATACAATTTTGATGAAACATCACAACTACACTGATTAATTATTTGTAAATTGTTGCCGATGTCGTAATAAAACGAATGTCGAATCCATCTCTGTCTAACCACGATCATATGAAGAAGATAAAAGATTTTTCGTATGTTTTATTGCCTGCCAAAATAGAGGGTATTTTGTTTTTAATAATTTTCTATAACAACACATTTAAGTTACCTTAAGAACAGAGACAAGAAGCCATTTTTTTAAGTGTAATTTAAGTACCACTTTAAGGGAAAATGGCACCTAATCAGAGCAAAATAAGCGCTGTTTTCGGGTTCCCACACATATCTGTAGTTAAATTAATTTATAATAACAAAACCGTATTTAACTTTTAAAGTTAAGTAGTATTAATATGTATTATGAGTAGTAGCGCTGAAAACTTAGCGTCACACGTAATTATAGATGAATAAGTACAAATTTGTGTATTTTCCTCATAAAATGAAGAAATAGATCAGATAATTATAATTCCGAAAATGAATAAATGAAATAATGCCCTATTTCACTCTATCTGTGTCTGAATTTGTCTGATACGGTCGTACACCTTTTTAAATTATTAAATCTCGAAGATGAGACAATAATAATAATATTATGTGCAAATGGAATTTAATTGACATCTGCTGCAGAAGTAAAAATAACAAAAGAATGTATAAAAACATTAATTAAATATTATGCGGACAGTTAAAATGATATCTCTAAAAAAGCCATCAGTAATTAAATATAAAACTGAGTTAATTTATAACAAGGTCGTCCGAAAAATCGTTGACAGATTTTTGAAAAAAAAAATCGTATAAAATCAATCTCTTAGGTCATAGATAGATAGATATAGAATCAGACACTTATCAACCATTGGTGAAATAGGGTCTACATACTATATTTACTTTTGAGTTTATTGTAGCGCGGGGTCTCTGTGATGTTTATTTAATTTTATAATATTGTAATTTATATTTTGTAAATCGTTAAGCAGAGTCCAAGTAAGGAAAGGAATGTGGGCGTTAACCGAAGCATGTCGATGAAACTAAATTGTTGCGATCCATTGAATGTCGAAGTTAGTTTTCTGTTTAAGTGAGTAGCCACCTGTACGTACGCTGATACGCTGACGTATATACACGTATTTTACAACGGTAAAATATAACTGGATCATAGCTATTTAAAAGGTATCTACGTATACGTATAAATCCATACATTTCGCATTATCCAACTCCTTCTTACGTATATATCCGCACACATTTTAACTAGGACGTGTATATACGTAGTCGGTATTCAATGTATTCAACAATTTCGACAATGCTCAGCCATCGTACACATTGTTCGCATAGTGGACTCTGCCCGCAATCGAGTATCTATTTTCATTGTGATAATCGTAAATCATTGGAAATGTTAGTTAGTCGTGATTTCAGAACGGTATAGGTTTTTAAAAGGCCTGCATATTGTGATAGTCAATTAAATTTAATAAATTTATTTATACATTGTAAGCTCAAGAGCTATCAGAATATTTTATAATAATTATATTTTGCTAATAATGTCAGTATAATTTTGTAGTGTAATGTAGATAATGTAAATTTATATTCATTGACAGCTCTGCGGTAAGGATTTGATTAAGTTTTAAGTCATTTTCAAATTTAGTACAAAACGCTCTGTTACTTTTTGTATGGAGCTACAGCGAGCTGTTGTCATGGCTTATTAAAATATTACATGAATACAAAACTTTTTTTGAAATGAAATGAAATGAAATGAAATGAAATGAATGAAATGAAATCTCGTTTATTCATCTAGGTTACAAGGTAACACTTATGAAAGTCACAAGAATGTAACAGGTTATCCGAAAAGTAGTGTCAGCAAATTTGCCTACGACCAGTTCGCTGACGGGGTGGAGCTATGAGAAGAACTGGCAAGAAACTCACGCCACTCTTTTTAAAAAAAAATGGATAGTTACAATCTTTTGTAATTTACAATTTGAGTAGCGTGTAAAGTGATGCAGCAGAGCACCACACCGTTAGATTAAAGAGTTAAAATGAATGTTTACAAAATAAATAATAAACAAAAAATAAAAAGTTAGGCTATGCGGTTGCATCACTTTACACATTGCTATGCAGCCGTTTTTATTTCAATGGTCAGTAAACTACCTATGGTATATAGCTGGCTGCAATTAATCAATCGTTTTGTTCTTCTAATTTCAAAAAATGAATGTTGTAAACGGTATAGGGGTTTTTAGATAATAATTTTATTTGTACAAAATTTGAAAATGACCTTTGAAGAGAATAATCTTGTATTAGCTGTAAACAGCTGTATATAGACAGAACAAATACCTAATCAAGACTAATTACAAAATAAATGTAGCTTCAGAACTATAATACTCATAGAATTTCTTCTTTAATGCGAGGTGTGAAACATTTATCGCTATAAAATATTTATAATACTTTTCTTGTAAGTTGAGGTGTATCTGTGCATCAATTTGCACTTTTTGTCGAAATGTTTAAGGTTCAAAATTTTGTGTGTCGTAAAGTTTCTACTCCCAGTTTCACGGTGCATTCTAAAAACGTAAAGTACGTTTTTAGATCTTGATTATTAAAATACAACACCACATTGACTTAACGGTTTATTTAACATTTTGAATGTCCCGGAATAAAAGCAAAGAGAAAAGTTAACTGCTTTTATTATTGAATAAATGATGTAAAAATTATAGTAATGTAACACCTGTCTTCTTATAATTGAAATATTTTTACAAAGCCTTTTGCAATGACCTAATTATTCTATACATATTACTCTGTTATCGCGCCTGTATAGTCGACAATAAAATTGCTTTACCCTTAGAGTAATGTCGGGCATATCACAAAACAATAACGTCTATTTTTGCTTGCAATTGACATCAGAACAGTGACAGTGCACATCAATGCCGCGACGTCAACATTAATAATTATGAGTCTTATTGAATTTGAATTTTGATGGACATTTTTGTTAAAAGTGATAAAGCAAATATATGGTCGACTATACATTATCGGCGAGGCTCCGCGAGGCATGAAGAGTGCGATAGTGTACATGCAACACTCGCTTCATCTCTTCTAGTCTCGCCTCGCCGAGTCACTCCATCCGACCTCCCACTCGAGTACCCTTGCTGAAACATGACAAGGACACTCGCGGGTAAGTGTTGAGTACCATTGAACATTTTACTGTTGTAAAGTAATGATTTATTAAAAAGGTGGTTAATAAAATGTCTGTTAGTACACACTTAAGGTTGTACCTCATCTAGGCGCACCGAACCTTGCTTTCCTATGCTTCTATCTTTTTCTGTCACTTAGAATCGTCATTAATTAGAGCGAGATAGTGGAAGCTAAGCGCCTCGTCGATTCATACGCCGTCCGGTCGCATTCCCTCTCTTGTTCTAGTAAATGACAGTTCTAAGTGATAGAAAGGGATATAAATAGGAAACTGTGATTCCGTGCGGCTAATAGTGCAACCCTTATACATTTACAATTACCTGAAGCTGTATCCGCACCTAATGTACCTTGTTCGTTTTCATGAGAGCAATAGGTATGCAAAGTTATTTTTTAAATCTCATGGAGCAATGAGAAATAATTTTTTATACTTTAATCTGATAATAAATTATTTTTTTCATATTGAAAATGTGTTTTACTAAACTTGCTCTGTCTTTTACTTGACAGGACCGAAAATACATATGTCACCCCTCCCTTTCGTTCCTAGGATGTCATAGGAGGCGACTAAGGGAAAATCGCGCCATAACAACTATGCTAGAGAAGGAAAACTCGTAATAAAACCCTGTACCAACCCATCTGGCCAGCTTGGTAACAGTAGGCCAACAACCACCCAAAAAAAAAAAAATGGCACAACAAAACAACGCCCCCAGTACTCGCCACCACCCCTGCCAGCCCAGGCCAAGGTAGCGGCGTGGGATATTGCGGGGCATAGTTATCTAATCTGTGTAGTCCATTCTAAATACAAGACGTTTATAAGGTACATTTTAAATCCTGTAACAACAATTTTCTAACAAACTTACCGACAATTTCGGCTAGGTAGGTTAAATAATTATGTGAAGAACCTACCCTACGTTAGCGTTTGATGTAAGTAATACAAAACTTTCCTTTAGTTCTCTCCACCACTTCACAGTGTCTAAAAGGTAGATCATACGAGAAACTAATTTAATTTCAGCTTACTTTACGGCAAATGCTTCCCTTTTGTACACAATAATTAAATTTGGGCAATTTTCAAACTACATAGGTACTTATACTTAAGTTACTCAAGTTTCGCTGACTCATTCCTCCAAAGTTGGCTTACACTGGCCCAAACTTGTTTTACTAAAGTTTAGGGTGTAAGAACTTCTGTATATAATTACGTCGGGCCTGTTTAAAAGTTTTCTACTGTTCGTTTTATCCAGAGAAGATTAATGAGCGGCAAAACTTTTATTATTTTTGGTTTGATTTTGCGTTTGACGCGTAAAAGAATTTTGTTTTGGTTTATAATTTGGTGCGGCAAACTGTACCTACCAGACCTCATGGTAATCGCTCGCATAGTTAGATACTTATTTGTTTAAAATGTTGACGTCGCTCGTAATTAGGTATACATTTTTAATATTAATGTTTATAAAATTGGTTTTTGGATATTTAGATGTTTTGATGATTTGCTCTTTCATGCAAAAACTACAAAACCGACTTTATTATGAAACTTGACATAATTGTATAAACAGGTAAGCTTTAGTGCTACTAGCTAAAAATATAGTTTAGGAATAGGTAGGGTACCTAGTATAAAGCTAGTACAAATTGTAAATTCTTATATTCAAGCAGAAATTTACCAGTCCACAATAAATCTCACAGAAAAAAGAGTAGGTAATTACCTACAAATCTTCGTCAAAAACAGAATTAAATCGATTCTTATTAAAAAGTTATAATTTGAAAATACCGAGAAGCTTTACAAAGTTTTCGTCCACAATTATTTTTGGGTTCATTAAGTTACTTTGTGAGATTAATAAAATGCTTTGTTATTTTGTTACCGACCAAAATAATCCTCTAATTGAATCATCGAGTTATACGTAGACTATTACAAGAACAATCAAGACATTGATTGTAATTAGAGGGATTTGATTACTTCATTTACGATTTGGTAAAGGATTTTTGGATGGACCGTGATAAGTAGACAGCTTTTTGTGATGTGACTTATTCGAATACGTTTTCTGAATAAGATTAAGGTTTAAAAATTGTGAAAAATATGATCGAGTTGAAGTTAAAATGATTATAATGATAATATGTAGCCTATTTTTCCTACTGCCAGATCGCTGGCAAAATTGAGCCGTGCTTACAATAGAATCACGGCTACCTACTTAATAAAAATACATAACACATAGGTAAGGACCCTTCCAGTAATTAGCCTCATGGCCCCACCGCGCTATTAGCGAGATTACATCGCACAAAGCTTATATTTTATGAAAGGATCGCTTCACTCTCGTGTATGAGTGTGAGTTAGGTTAGAAAATAGCATTGCATTTTAATATCAGTAATGTTCTGCTCTCGAGAGCTCTTCGGAAACTTTTGACGCACACTTACGTAAATAAGTCAATCCTCTTTTTAGGGTTGCCTAAATCATTTTTAATACCCTAAATAAAAATGTTATGAGTTTTTAAAAGGCATTCCAATCCGTCGTATTATAATTTTGCTAGGGTCTTGCCCGGGTTATTGTTTGGTTAGTTTCATATTTTAATTCTTATATTTATGTGGAAATGTCATACCACAGATCCATAATTGGCTACAGCAGTTCGACTTTTATTGAATTTGCCATCAATATTCAATATCAAAAGTTCTTTTACCGACCCTAATGGAAACTGTCTGTGTCTTTTGAGTAATGGCCAGTAAAATATTCCATTAGTGTAATTCAAAAAATTTACTACCAGCCACTACGGACTGACAGAAATACTAGTTTTATAGGATTTTTTATGGCTTCTATTCCTTGTGAAAACATTCCACGTCAGCAATATCCTTAGTTGCAAAAATATTGTTCTTTTTCATTTTTTATATACATTTTTATTTAGAAATCTATACTATACCTAATATAATCTATACTAATATTATAAAGCTGAAGAGTTAGTTTGTTTGTTTGGTTGAACGCTAGGATCTCAGGAACTATTGGTCCGATTAGAAAAATTCTTATAGTGTGAGCAGTGGCCAAATAAAGAACGACGGGAATGAAACCCCGCGCGACGGAAGGTAGGAGTGTATTCGTATTAGTTCAATCTTCTTTTTTTTATATCTTAGCGAGAATATACAAAAATGAATCCCTATTAACCGTGGGGTGGCATAATTTGAAAACGGCTCGACCAATTTGACTAATTCTTTTTAGTTTCGCTCGATACCTACTTGATTATGGAGAGGTAACTTTTACCCAGAAGTGGAACACAAATCAACTTTTTGTAATTGCCAGAGAAAAGACAACCAAGCCGCTGCCTATTGAAAAAAAAGAGATTTATAGATGCAAAGGAAAATAAAGGAAGACAATGGGGACGGGGAGAGGGATTGGGAGGAGGAACTGGGCCTCTGGCACGTCTTATGAAATCGTTAATAAAAAAACAACATAAAATAATCAAAATAAAACCAAACTTATTTTATTTAACTTTTCTACTTGCGTTGTTTACACGTAGAGATAAACCCATGAAAACATTATTCCGTCAACAATGACTCACAAAAAACAAAAGGTTTACAACTAAAACAACCTGGAAACGTGTGTTTACTTTTCTACTTCCAGGTATACAATCCAATTAGTGATGTACCCAGGCGTAACTTTTGCCGCACTTAACCCTCTGCGGCCGTGATGTTAAAATACCCGGCATGAAATATAATCTTGCTTTGTTATGAAATATTCTTCAAGCCCTTCACTGAAACCTTTAATTGTTTATTTACTTGAGAATGGATGTTGAAATTTGTGACTTATGCTTTGTTTTGAACATCAAATATGTATGGGAATAGAACAAAAAAGTATTTTCATTCGATTTTCTTTTGCACGTTATTTTAAATATGACTATTATTTAAGTATATAAAAAACTAGAAAGATAGAGTCAGCTCTGCCTTTTTAGTTATTTTTACAGTAAATTAACACCACATTTGGCACGTGTGTGTGTTTAATGAACAAACCGAAAGGACGCGCTTACCTAATCGAAATTTAATTTAGGTGGAGTAACGAGGGACATCCATTATGTACGTAGGATGTCGATGCGTGACACCAAACGAAGCGTCTGGACGAAGAATCGATTATTATAAATAAATTGTTTCTCGACAGACCTTTGTAATTCGTATTGTTTTCCAATGTCCTATAAGCGTAGGTACGTCCTAAAGGGACAGACCTTCGGGTCGTATTATATTAACCAAAATATAATTAGCAACCCATTAAGTCCCACTGCTGGGCTCGGGATCTCCTCTCCTCTAACTAGAGAGCTGAGAGGGTTTAGGCCATAATCCACACACATAGTCCATACACCTAGTGCGGGTTGGTGGATCAGACATAGGTACTCATAGAATTTCTCCTAGAATATGTGGGTTTCCTCACGATGTTTTCCTTCACCGTTAACAGATGGTAAGTCACTTGACTAGTACATATAAATTCCACAAAGTGCAATCCACATTGGTACTGGCGGTCGGGATCGAACTCGAACCGCGTGATTTGCACGCCGCCCGGTCCCTTATCCATTCAGCCACCATCGCGCAGGTCGTATTATATGTATAATATACTAGAAGTCGCGCGAGGCTTCACTCCCGTCGATTTTGTTTGGCCACTGCTCAGCTCCTATTGGCTGTAGCGTGATGTTATATAGCCTATAACTTTCATCGATAAATGGGCTATCTGACACAAATCATTTTTGAAATCGGATCAGTAGTCCCTGAGATCCTAGCGTTCAAACAAACAAACTCTTTACTTTTATAATATTAGTATAGATAAGTGTCTACAGATACAACAAAGATATCATTTAAGATTTGGTAGCACTCTCAAAAATATTCTAAATTTAAAGCACCTACCTAAATCGTATTTTAGAAGATTGAGCACGATAGCTTTCATTTAATTGAAACGTCGAGTAAATGAATAAGGTATTTGCCATTCCTTTAATTATAGGTAATAACATAACATAATATAGCATCACGCCTTTTTCCCCGAAGGGGTAGGCAGTGGTGTTTCTCACCCACATTTCGCCAGCTATGTTTGGTCCCATGAAATAGGGGGCGAGCCTATTGTCATCAACCGGGAACATTTATTTAGGTACCAAACTTCGTGAAAATCTTAATACTGGAATTTCATGACCGAAAAGCCCAATACCATTTTCATCCGGCCCGGGAATCGATATATTTTATGTATTTGATTTATTAATTTAATAGCTTTAGATAAATTGTAAATTGACTTTAATTTTCGAAATACTGACCAAGTATGTTCTAGTATTAACCCAAATAACAATATGGGTTAACGTTAGTAGTTTACGTAGACAATTCTAACTTAACGACTACCGTAATGAAATGGTTTCCACAAATGAGTTTTATCGCATTACTACTTGGCCGCATTTATTGCACACACAGAACTATTAATTGCATTTGAGAGGGTGTTGGCTTCTTAGGTTTTTTTTGCTGTTATCCGCATACCACACAAGAGAAAACGCGAAACGAAGTTAGTTTAGTGGTCTGTCTTTCAGTCATTTAATATTGCAAACACCAGAAAAGAAAGTAGGCTATCGCTGTTCTCCAAGATTTCGAAAACTCAACATTCAAACGATTCGTGCATTTGTAAATTTGCTTAAGTATCTCATTTTCATATATTTGATAACGATATCGTAATTGACAAATCCACTCACAAACTACCTCGGTGGTGCAGCGGAAAGTGTATACGACTGCTGTGCAAGAGGTCTCGGATTCGACTCCCGGGTCGGGTGAAAATTGTGTTGGGTTTTTCTATCGTGAAATTCGATTTTCCCGGAGTTTGGTTAACAAATGTTCCCGGTTGATGACAATAGGCTCGCCCCCTATTTCATGGGACCAAACATAGCTGGCGAATTGTGGGTGTGAAACACCTCTACCTACCCCTTCGGGGAAAAAGATGTGATGCTATGTCTGTGTCAAATCCACTAACGAAATTGTGAGTGGGCTCTGAAGTGATGATTTTTCATGTGAATATTTCAAAATTATACTTAAGTTATATATAATTGCTTACTTTGGGACTAGATAGCGCTGTGTAAATGTGGTAGAATATTATTATTATTATGTCTCTTTTTCTCACAGTTATATTTCTCGCTATGGTGAGAAGTATACCCGGTCCTTTTGGAAGGCTTACGCGGGGACACAGGTCCAACACGCAGAGGCCCTTAAAGAATTTTAATTTAGAATGGGATGAGACACTTACCGCCGCCACATCACAGCTGCACTATTGTAGTACAGCTATGATTTGTCAACGGTAAGTGTAAAGCTATTGTATAATGCTATGGAATCAAATAAAGTTGGGTTATGGGTTTGGGTGTTCGGTGGAATTGTGATATCTGGTATACGGTAACAACGTCGCCTGCTTGCCTCCTCCAGCGGTGAATATATGATGATAAATGAGGATTTGGGCAGACGGTGACTCGCCTTACACTAGATGGGCCCCTTACACAACCGACATGGGCCGAAGCCCACGGGTCTCAGGGCAACACCGTAGTGCGCGGCTAGGGGTGTCGAGCGGTGCGGCGCCGATTTCGCCATCGCGGGTCCTAAACGGAGACCCGGAGCGGGTTTCCTCGTAATTATGCCATTGAAAAATGACACTTCCACCCCCGAGCATATAGCTCTGGCGACCCCTCTCTGATCAGCCGGTTAAGGCAAGCCAGAGTTGAGAGTCCTGTGGTCGCTCTTGGTGATCCACTCCAGTCAGCCAACAAAGACGTGCTGGAGACGAGGCCTAGACCGACTCTCTGGGGCATTCAGGACCGCAGTGTCGCCACTCACATTCAGCTCGCCACAAGCTGCCCTGCGGTTTGTGGGCTCTTCATTTAAACTTGCGGTACATTTTTTTGTTTATATGGCAAGTGTTTGAAAAGCCACACTAATCTGCCCTCCAAGTTTGCGTTAATCCTATGAGAAGATAACGACTGCCCCAGAGGGGGTATTATTATTATTATTATTATTATTATTATATAAGCAGGTAAATTTATAATAGCGATAGGTTTTAGTGGCTAACTAAAACGAAGAAAATTTCCTGAAAGATTAATAGCTGTTAAAAGATGGTATTTCTAAAGTATTCGTAGACAGACCAGTAGGCCAGAATATTTTTAAACATAATGTACTATCTAACACTTCTTGAAAATAAATAGTTAGAAAACTAGATCATCATCAGCAACCCATTAAGTCCCACTGCTGGGCTCGGGTCTCCTCTCCTCTCACTAGAGAGCTGAGAGGGTTTAGGCCATAATCCACTCACGCTGGCCTAGTGCGGGTTGGTGGATCAGACATACTCATAGAATATCTTCTAGGGTATGTGGGTTTCCTCACGATGTTTTCCTTCACCGTTAGCAGATGGTAAGTCACTTGACTAGTACATATAAATTCCACAAAGTGAAATCCACATTGGTACTGCCGGTCGGGATCGATCTCAGACCGCGTGATTTGCACGCCGGTCCCTTATCCATTCAGCCACCAAGAAAAAAAAAACTAGATACCTAAATACAAATATAATAAAGTTCAGTGCAAACGGTTCTAGGCTGGGAACTTTAATTAATTGGAAAAGTAATTGGCGTTAAGCCTGTATTCACTGTGCGCATTCGTGTTCGTAGGCTGTGCCCGCGCTTTTATGTGGGTAGAGGATAAAAAATGTCGTTTTTTAAATTAGAATTTTTACAACTATTAAATTTTCTGTCATGATGCTCCATACCAGCCCGTAGTTTGTACTTGCCTTAGCCTTGTTAGGAGAGAGCTTACAATATCGTTATTGTAAGCTCTCTCCTAACAAGGTTAGAGTAATGTTGGTGTTATATATTCTGGCTGTTTCTTCCTAAAAAAGGCGAGAGGCTTTGTTATTTTCACTACTCACGCTTGTCTGCCACATGAGACTAAAAAAGCTTAGCAAGGATTTGTATTGGTTTGGATTGGGTATGCGGTTTCAAGAGCGTTACCGGTATATTTTCGTCGGTATATTTTCATCAGTTTCGTCTACTGTAAACATCTCAACAGTAAATATTACACGGGATACTGTACTTAAATTATTTAAAAATATTGACAAAAGTAAGGGCGCGGGGTTCGATAATGTTCATCCAATTGTAATCAGTAAACTTTGTAAAGAATTGTCTTTACCCCTTACAATTATATATAATAAATCCATTTCAGAGGGCTGCTTTCCGAGCATCTGGAAAAAAGCCTTAATCACACCTATACCTAAAGGCGGTGATAAGCACGACATTAAACAGTACAGACCAATTTCTAAGTTAAGTTTATTTGGAAAAATTTTTGAGAAAATAGTAACAACATCCTTATGTACACAAATGCAGCATATTATATCTGAAAAACAACATGGCTTCTTTCGTGGTCGAAGTATAAACACGAACCTTGTCGAATACACAGATTTCTTATTGAACGCTCTTGATTCTGGACATCAGGTGGACGCAGTTTATACCGATTTTTCCAAGGCATTCGATAAAATTAATCATTCAATTTTAGTGCAGAAGCTTTGGGACTTCGGTATACACGGCGATCTGCTGAGATGGATTACATCATATATACAAAATCGCAGTCAAGCTGTCGCACTAAACGGATACCGATCGTCATTCTTGGATATCTCTTCTGGAATACCTCAGGGGTCCCACTTCGGTCCGTTTTTATTTACCTTATACTTAAATGACATTGAAAGTTGTTTCAATCAATGTCATCATTTATTATATGCGGATGATACAAAAATTTACAGAATTATTACATGCTTAGAAGATTGTGAAAATTTACAAACTAATTTAATAAACTTTGAAAATTATTGCAAAAATAACCAATTAATTTTGAATACAGATAAGTGTAACATTATAACTTTCACTCGAAAACATCAACCTATTTCATATGATTACAAATTGTCTGATATAACCATAAAGCGAGTTACTAGTATTCGCGATCTTGGTATTGTTTTGGATTACCAATTGCATTTCAACTTACATGTAGATACTATTGTAGGCAAGGCTTTCAAACAATTAGGCTTAATTCTGCGCATAAGCAAACCATTTAAAAATTGTGCTACCCTTAAAATTTTGTATAATGCTTATGTTCGAAGCGTTTTAGAGTTTGGTAGTGTTGTTTGGAGCCCACAGTATTCTGTACACAGAGACAGAATAGAGAGGGTGCAAAAGAAATTTTTAAGATCCTTAGATTACCGCACAGGTTCAGATTGCTTTGATTACACAGAAAGAGCCATAAAATATAAAATGCAATTCTTGTATTCAAGGCGTGATATAATAGACTCAATGTTTTTATATAAAATTATAAATAACGAAATTAAGTCATCAGTTCTGTTGGAAAGAATTCAATTCAATATTCCCAGGTCCGCATTGTTACGTCCCTCACGTTCGATCGATATATTTTATATTCCTTCTTGTCGAAGAAATTATACTAGGAATGCCTATTTGAGACGCTCATGTACTTTTTACAATAAATTTTTAAATAGCACAGATATATTCTCCGACTCTTTGTCGAGGTACAAACGGCAGGTAGAAGCTTTATTGTGTGTGTAATGTTTTGTGATTGTTTGTGTTGTTGTATTGTGTGTTAATTAATATTCAGATACCATTCATGTTATCTTTTTGCTTATTCTGTCTTGTTCTCGCAATAACTAATTTTTATTGTTTAAAAAATTTTATGGTGAAGTAGGTCTTTTAGTTTCCAGTGCCTCTGTAAAAATTTTTGTATGTGACTGTTTTTACCTATATTAAATAAATAAAAAAAAAAAAAAAATATTTTTTTTACATGATATCATTATCAATTCATCCCATAAACGTCCCATTGCTGGGCACGGGTCTCCTCCAAAAAATGTGGAGGGAATTTAACTTTACTACACCACACTGGCCAGACGGGTTACTTACATGATATACCATACTAGAGCCATAAAACTTTCATCCGAAACAACAGAACGTATTTCTTTGGTAGTCCAACTGTAGATCAAAAATTTTAGAGCCTTAATTTTGAAATTTTATTTCATGGTGTCTGTAAAATATAGCAGAGCAACGAGAACATCCGAGACATCGATCTTAATTAAGAGATCGATTAGACGTCTAAAGGGGTGAAATGTGTTCGTATAATGTATTTATCTTGTACCGTACGTTTGTGGGTTTACTCGTTTAGTGGTGGGTGCTAAAATATTTATCTATAATAGTACAGAACTACCTACTATGAATAAGAAATAATATATGTAAGAAAGTATAATTTGTGGTTTTAAATCGTAGGCAAATTAAATTGCATTAGGGTAGCTACTATAACTAATAGCTTTTATATAATTAACGCATACCGTTCCACTGATGGGCAAAGATCTCCTCATGTTTTTGTCGCACATTTTTATGTGATACATTGTCAAAAGCATACAGATAATTTCACCAGCCTTTTATAGGCCTCAGCCACAGATTAGATAATAGTTACTAGAACGTTATCTAGCGGAGACGTTCGAACGAATCTGAATCACGCCTCATAAAAAATAAAACTATATAGGTACAAAAAACTTATACAAGGAAGTCAAGGAGCTGGCGTTGGATAAACACCGAAAGGCTTCAACAACAATATTGCTGTTAAATTTAATAATCGTCAACTGTTTAACATTTTAAAAGGTAATATATGATAAATGTTATTAAATTTTAACCTTATGTAAATTAACACAAGATATAAAATAACATACAGTTACCTTACAAATATTATAAAAGCGAAAGTTAGGATGCATGGATGTTTATTTCTCAATCACGCGAAAACGGTAGAAAGGATTTGTATGAAATTTAGCACACAGATGGATTATTGTCTTGCCAGCGTGGTAGGTATAGTAGGGTTTCCTCTTCCCTCCAGATTCTTTTGAGGAGATTTATCCGTACCCAGCAGTGCGACGTTTATGGGTAGAAAATGAATGAATAGCAGACATACCATGCGGGCGGAGCTTAGGGCGGAAGCTAATCTCTCATAAGCAGATATACATTATTTTCATGAGGAAGTGATTTTGTGAATAGATAAAAAGTTTTAACCTCGTTTACTGAAATATTAAAAGTTAAATACAAACTACGGGCTACGTGCCCTCACAAAGTGGGCGAGGGTGACCACAAAACAAATGCAAAATGTTTCCAACTCCCTGTATTCATCAGCTTAATTCATAATGAGTTGTACACGACCGTGAAAGAACAAAAGCTTTAGCGGTAAACCTACTTTTTAAATGTCAGACAAAATGAGACTCATAATAAGCTTTTATATAATTACCTGCATAGACTTATGTTAGTATTAAATCTTTTTAATGATGTGGTGCTGCCTGATTCTGGGGGCTTACTATGAATTTCGATATTCGAATGTTCGGTTTTGATGTCGCTGTCAAATGTAAGGAAATTTAGATATGGTCGCTGTCAATTTCAAACATTTGATAGCAACATCAAAACCGAACATTGGAATGTCGAGATTCATAGTAAGCCCCCTGAGCTGTCAGAAAATTTTTTGTCGGAAATATCAGTTTTATAAAGTTAAAAAACACAATGTCTACAAATTATATGGTTGTAGAAAAATATTGATATATGAAACAGTTTTTAACCGACTTCCAAACCAAAAGGTTCTCAATTCGACACGTATGTTTTTGTATGTATGTGACGCGATTTCTCAGCCGATCATGAACTATTTTTGATTATTAATTTTCTATAGGTACGATAAACTAGGTATTTTCTAACAATAAATAACATAAGCCGTAAAAATACTTCGTTCTAAGATTCGAAAAAGTTTACTATTCGGGTGCAATCCGACGAGACAGAATCAGGGGTCTGGCCGTTTGGACATTCTAGATAAGTAGCGAACGCTCCGTGTCTGTTCTATTGTCTTCATGTCACATCAGTACATTTTTTTATATTGCCTGAAGTAGCAGATATGAAAGTGGCCCAACTGATGGTGACGGCCACAGAATAGAGATAAGTTTTTTAGGTGACGGCCGCTCATGAACGTTGGCAATGTTAGGGCCAGAACCGAACCGCAACCCACCTTGAGAGGATGAATTAAAATATTTTATAATATATCATCATCATCATATCAGCCCAACGACGTCCACGGCTGAACATAGGCCTCACCTAATTTACGCCACTGCAAACGGTCCTGTGCCGCCTGCAACCAACGGCCGCCCGCTACCCTGACCGGGTCGTCGGTCCATCTGACAATAACATACATACATCATTTTATATATTTATCTTTGAAATATCTGATCAAATTACTGATAAATAAACTATAGAGGTATCACGTATTCAATATATCGAGGAATTTCGACAACCAAGTTACCTATATTATTATCATCTATGTTCTATTTTGATGAGGATAACCCAAAATGAATAGACACAAAACTGTAGTAAAAATGCTAACATACGTCTCATAACCACACATATACACAGTCACAAAGTAAATCAAGTCAGGAAATAAAATTGTTCATTCGAGAAAATTCTGCAAGAAGAAATAAAAAAATCCTTTATTCAAGCAAACGGTGGAAAAAGAAAAAATACAAAAAGACGAGGCAAGTTTCAATGGCACGGTTAAATATGAAAACTTTTGGAAGTTTGAATCGCGACTTGGTTTCACGGCAATGCCTTATATTCATCAAAGTTCGGTACATTTGGTGATATTGTCGTGACTTTTTTGTTGAGAATCTTACTTTAACTTGGTGGTACATAACCAACAAATTTCACATATTCTTATGTGAGAATATTGAAATATTTGAAGTACATTCGTGAAGTTCTTAAGATAAATCATGACATGCAACTGTATATGCCGATTATTAGAAATCGGCTTCTGTCTTTGGAGGTGGAAGCTAGTGCAGACAAGAGGTATTAATTCTCATCATCATCATCACACGCTTACTCCGTCTGGCTAGCTGTTTTGTATTACATTCTGTCACTCAAACTATATTCCGTCGCGTTCCATTCACTCTTATGAACCGGCGTTAGCGCAGTCATTCCTCGCCATACTGCAGTTAGTGGCTTAGAAACGTTCCCCGCGACATGAGGCTTGTTTCCTAGTACGGGGGTTTTCGGTGTTGATTGACAAAAAAATCTGACAGGTTGAAATAGTTGAAAAGAATCATCCACATAAGTTGAGGGGCTACAAGCCATTAATATACCCTTGAAGGCTAACATAATAGAGTAAACCGTGTGGCAGGAAGCTGAGATTTATGCTGCACTTAGATGTAGGAATAAATTTCATCTCAGCTTACACTGGTAGGTACAACGAGCGTTGAAAGCTTATGCGAGCTGACTAATTATGCCACAGTCTAGAGTTCGTTCACAATTATTTTATAATACTATGCGAGTGAGTCGCGAGAATAAGAGAAACCTACTTTGTAGATAACAAGTAAATAGGTATAATTAAGAAATTAAAAAAAAACCCGACTGCAAAAATATCAACAGATAAGCAACGCACTAAAAAGACCGAAACATTGTTGTAATTATTATTCCTGATTAAATTTAAATAAATGAAATTGTATATATTTATAATCTCCATTTGATTCCCTTTATTTCGATACCCTACGTTTGGTAAAAAAAAATTTAACCTTCTTACAATTTGGCGCCAGAAGTCTTTAATTCTTTATTGTACACAAAAAAATACAAAAACAACACAACACAGAGAGAAAAGACATGTACATAGGCGAGCTTAACTCAAATTTGAGTTTTCTTCCAGCAAACCCCAAAGTGCAGAGGAAAGAAAAATATAGCGAGAGAGCAAGAGAAGTGTACAACGAAGTAAAGGTGAAAGGAAAACAAGAATAGCATAGATTTGGTATACCATAATGTATACCGTCGAAATAAATATTGAATAAATAACCATCAACAAATCAAGAAATAAATATATCTAGATACATACATACATATATATATATATATATATATATATAGTAATATAAATAAATAGATAGAAATAAATACATACACTACATATTAACCACAGAGAGGAAATATTGTTTTGTTCTGCTCTTAAATACATTTAGAGAAGGGCTATCACGTACGCTGTGCGGAAGCGAATTCCATAATCTCACCGCATGAACAGTAAAAGAACCGTTATAGCGGCTAGAACAATGTGGAGGAGTACGAAGTAGAAGAGAAGTGGAAGAGCGACAAGGTTTACCACGCGGAACGAGATACTCAAAGCGATCACGTAAGTAAGAAGGAGTATTAGGGTTAGTCAAGATACTGTAAAGAAGAGAGAGGATATGTGAGTCTCGACGCTGCCGAATAGGTAACCACCTCAGTTTACAGCGAAAGTCTGATACATGATCATATTTACGCAAACCATAAACGAAGCGGATACCCAAATTCTGCAGTCGTTCAAGTTTATTAAGGTGTTCCTCCTTAGCATCAAGGAAACAGACATCAGCATAGTCAAGAATTGGAAGTAGAAGGGACTGTGCAAGAGTAACTTTAGTTTGAAAAGGTAAGAATTTCTGAAGACGCTTGAGAGACTGAAAAGAGCAGTACACTTTCCTACTTACCTCCGCTATGTGTTTATCCCAAGACAAGGTACTATCCAAATGAATCCCTAGATTTTTAACGGTTTTTGTGAGAACTATCGGAACCCCATTCAAAACTATGTTTGGTAGCGACTGTTGAGGTATACAACTAAGCATATATCTGCCACCAATAAGAATAGCCTGAGTTTTTAAAGGATTAATAATAAGCCCGAAAGAACGAGCCCATTCGCTAATATTTTCAAGATCATTATTGATGGCAGATATAGCCACATGTAATTCACTCACTGGTGCATGTCGGTAGAGCTGTAGGTCGTCTGCGTAGAGATGATAATTCGAAGAAAGAACTTTCGTGATTGCGTTAATAAAAACGGAGAAGAGAAGAGGAGAAAGAACACCACCTTGAGGAACGCCCGCAGACAGGTCACACCATTCAGAGGAATCCTCTTCAATACGGACAGACTGCGAGCGACCTTGAAGATAAGATTCAAACCATGCAATTGCAGAGGGTGAGACATTGAGAGAGGACAGGATCCCCAAGAGTATATCATAATCAACACAATTGAAAGCACTACTAAAATCCAATAATACCAGGACTGTAACAAGTTTGTTCTCCATGGCCATGCGGATATCGTCTGTTATTTTTACCAAAGCTGTAACTGTGCTATGGCCAGGACGAAAACCTGATTGCAAAGGATTTAGCAGGCTATTCGAGAGGAGATAGTGAGCGAGTTGTTTATTAACTATACTCTCAAGGACTTTGGAAAGTATCGGAAGGATAGATATAGGGCGAAAATGGGATAACATGGTGGGATTTGAGGTTTTGGGTAGAGGTAGTACATAGGCTTTTTTCCAAGTAGTAGGAAAAGAACTAGTATACAAGGAAAAATTTACTAGATGGGCGATGATCGGTACCAGTTCATTTAAAATTGGGCGGAACATTTGTAGTTGCAAACCGTCAACACCCACAGCTTTTGTGGAAAGGGACAGGAGGGATTTCTTAATGTCTGTCTCCGCAACGGGTTCAAAAGTGAAAGAAGTATTTATTGGCAGAGGAAGAGAAGAGAGATAACTTAACGTAGAAAATTTGGTAAGACTGTCTATAGAAATTGGGGACTTGGAGAACTGAGCATTAAGTTGGTTGACATCAATGTTATTATTAATGCCATCCAGAGTCTTTCCAATTCCTAAAGATTTAAGAAATTGCCATACTTGTGTTGTATTAAGATTTTGAATTGATTTGTGAATGTGGCGTCGTTTAGCATCCCTACACATTCGACTACAGCGGTTGCGTAGCTTTTTGAATGCAATCCAGTTTTCATCAGTTGGGTATTTTCGAAATCTGCGCTTCGCCCTATCTCTTTTAGACATAAAAGCTTTTATATCCTTCGACAGCCACGGAGCGGGAAGATGTTTTACTCTCACTTTCTTAAGAGGTGCGTGAGTCTCATAAATCTCCAGTATCAACCTTGTAAAACTAGTCACTTTGGTATCAACATCATTGCAACGATAAACTGCAGACCAGTCAATACTTCCCACATCAGCCCTCAAGCGATCCAGATTTATGTTATTAAAACTACGAAGGAGGAGAAATTTACTCTTGCGCTTAGGAGGACGTATTTTATAGGAAATATAAATAAGATCGTGATAAGGTAACTAACTGAAGTCCGCCGTTTTGTCTTTCTTTTTTTATAATACCTATCTAAGGACACTTGGGTTTTTGAGAATAATCTAACAAATCCATCCAGCCGTTTAGAAGAAACGTGGGAATAAAGAATTTTACAAACATACAAGATACGCGCGAGAAATAATACCTTTCCTGTCTCCTCGGGTAATAAAAAAAATAATCAATTATTATTCTGCAAATATATTTTCGTAAATTATTATCGGAAGGCAATATATCGTTTCATCATCATCATCAGCATACCATTATTGTCCTACTGCTGGGCTCGGGTTTCCTTTCCTCTGTTTAGAGAGCTGAGCGGGTTGAATCGGTATGAATTATTGTTAAGGTTGAATCTGCTTTGAATGATTATTCTGTTTATTATTTTATGTAATAAGTACATAATTATAATAGAACTAGATGTTGCGCGGGGTTTCGCTCCCGTCATTCTTAGATTAGCCACTGCTCAGCTTCTATTAGCCATAGCGTGATGATATAGCCTAAAGCCTTCCTTAATAAATAGGCTATCCAACACTAAAAGAGTTTTAGACTCCTGGTTTATGCGATTAGGGCGATCAAACAAACAAACAAACTCTCTAGTTTGATTATATTAGTATAGATTATAATATAATATGGTTACATAAATCTTTACGTAAACATAATAATAATTTTGAAGCCTGACAGCGTTCAGTTAGTTACCTATTTCACACAAATAATGTATATGAAAAAGATGTTCGCACTAGGTACGCTTCCCAAGCCTCCGTACTTAAATTACAACATGATGATTCAAGGAAAAAGTTCCGCAAACACTCCACGATATCATACTACACCGAGGTATTCGTTTACTGTATAGGAGTGCTCGCTGAGCAGAGAAGTTTCAACAAAACCTAACAAGAAAAAACTTTTAACGAGATATAAAAACTGAACTGAGTACATTTTATACAATACTTTATGTCAATATTGAGTAGTAAATTAAAAACCGGCCAAGTGCTAGTCGAATTCGTGCGCCTAGGATTCCGTACTATCAGGTATTATGACAAAAAACTTAATGTCAAATATAATATTTAGCAAACAAATTTAGGTATAAGGTCGGGCTTTGAACCTGTATGTAAGAAGTCTACTCAAGGACACTCGTTGAATCTACGACGAAACTAAATTTTGACGAAATAATCACAAGATAAAAAAACACATTTTTTTATTTTCAACGTTTTACATCTAATAAGGCATTACCAAATGCATTAGAGTAAGAAGAATCTTAACTACTCAAATCTTTCAAAACCCTTTTTCTTCAATTCACTCAGTACCTAAACAAATTCGTATGACTTTCAGCTAGAGTTAGAGTGTACTGCGAGTCATAAAAAAAAATGTAGTTCACATATTCAACACTTATATATTATTTAAGTTGCACGTTGTACCTCCAATTTCAGAATTCACTTTGTATTTGCTATCTCGGTATTCAAATGTGCTCCGATGTAGCCCCAAACAGAAATACTGGAGCCTTGGCCTTATATTTTATTCATTCGTTTTGGACCACAGGTCAGTTGTTTGGCTAGCATGTATTTATTACTACATTTTGTTCAAAGTTCAAAGCTGTTTTTGGTATAAGAAGCTCTCTCCATCTTCTACGTCGTACACTTTCGTAGCTCCATTGATTTTACGTAGCTAGAAGATACAATTGCGCCTACAATTTGTTGTGTCCCTTTAGTAGACTAAATATTATTGTGATCCAGAGGTGTTAAGGAAAACAATGTACTGTGACTATTTGTTTTGTGGAGTAGACAGTACCAACATTTAGCTACAGATTTCTAATTTGATATGTTGTATCAAATTACTGATGGAACTGAATGTCAGTCCCATATTGATTATTCTATTTTTAACCCCCGACGCCAAAAGATTAATTATAATTTTGATGTGTCTGTGTGTGTTTGTGTCTGTGACATCGTAGCTCTATTTTGAAAGTTGACATTTGGTCGTAATGGTTCTTAGACATGTTTTATTAAAATAGGTGCTGTTCCAAGGTCATGATTTCTTGTCGTGCCTTAAAATTTCAATTTAGTTTTCCTTTGTATAAGACCTTGGTTCTAAATCTGGGCAATTATTATATTCTTATGTTCTCTGCGTCTGTTTTTATGTAGGTACATAACGTTATTTATCCATTGTGTGATGAGCATAAAGGTTTGTTCTGTGTCTGGGTGTAATTTATCTATAATATGTATGTATTTACAAAAAAAAAATGTATTTAAGTTGTATATCAGTTGTTTAGTACCCATAACACAAGCAAATATAATTGCTTGGGACTAGATGGCGCTGTGTGAATGTGGTAGAATATTATTATTATATTATTATTACTAGAAGACACGCGGGGCTTCACTCTCGTCGTTCTTTATTTGGTAATTGCTCAGTCCTACTGGCCGTATCATAATGTTATATAGCCTATAACCTTCCTCGATAAATGGTCTATCGTACACTAAAAGATTTTTTCGGACAATTCAAATGGGACCAGTAGTTTCTGAGATCCTAGCGTTCAACCAAACAAAAAAACTGGCTTTATAAAATTAGTGTAGATTTTTTTGTCTTCTTCAGCCATTTTATACTCGGAAAAAAAAGAACGTTTTCATTTAACAACTAGGTCAATCTTCAATGTTGAATACAAATTATAATACTTTCCTAAAACATAAATATAAAGTTACAAAGTTAATTTAATAAGTACAACACAAATAAAGCAACGTATTTCTTTTCATTTTATTTAGAAACGGCTGAAAAATATTACTTAGAATAAGGCCTATCTCGGAACGTATTTAATTTCCAGCTTTGAAATATTCTCGTCAGTGAAAGAGTGTGTGAAAAGAATTCATTGTGGAAGGGCACGCTCTCATTTCGCGTGGCTCTCATTTCACAAAGTAATGTTCAACAGGTTCTAAATGTAAAGATGAAGTAAGTACTTCTTTTCTGAGAAAGTGTGTCTGTGAAATACGAGGTTCGGTGTTGATTTTCTTTTCAGTGGATGAACTCTGTGATGAGGGTAGTATATTTTAGTTTTGTATAGGTTTAATTTAAGTTCTACGATATCTATAACAATAAAATATGGCAATTAAAAAGATAGGCCTGTCTGCTGCCAGTTCTTAAGGCTCCACCTTGTCAGATTCATTATTGTGTTGTGTTTCTACGGTTGAGTAGTGGTCCAGATCTCATTGGAAAGGGGGTTTTAAAGGGTCAGCAAGGCCCAGAGCGGTAACCGCTTACCATAAGGCTGGCCGTACGCCTGTTTGCTGTCATCATGGTGTATAAAACTAGGTAATACTGAGAATTTTGTGACAGGTTTTATTTTGTCCAAACAGGGAATAGTTCCTAGGTTATCTAGCGTAGTATGCAAGTACAATATTAGATACAGTACAATATTATGCTAGAGGAGTTATTACAGATCAAATTTACTACTTCACCACCTTATTGGGGTCGCATAACAAGGAAATTGTTGTTTTAGACTGTGTAGTAAGGAGTAGTTCTACAATCGTACTATCTTGGTTCTATAAAAAATGCTAAGAGACTTAACTTTGTACTGGGGGCTTACTGAATATCGCTGTCAAATGTTTGAAAATTTCCTTACATTTGACAGCGACATCAAAACCGAACATTCGAATGTCGAAATTCAGAGTAGCCCCCTGACAACAGTGTCATAAGCAAGTACCTGATAATTTTACAAGATGGCGCTAGTGCTATCCTAGGGCTATACCTATAATAGCTATACTAGGGGACAATCTTAGAAGTTTGCAGGCGTTTCGCCCGATGGAATTTTTATTACAATTTAGACACCAAGTAACGACAGCAAGTTAGAAAATCAAGTTAGAAATAATATGAAACATTTGAGTTTTTGTTTTATTTACGTATTAATACGCAATCTTTTTTTGATGCTGTCTTTACATGAGAAGCAATAAAAGTTCCACCGGGCGAATGAAAAATTATAAAAATTTGGAATTGGGTTTTACCCGCTCGGGTGAAAAACTGGCGGGCCAAACGACCGATAACTCGCTGGTCGGAATCGAACTCGGACCGTGTGTTTAGCACGCCGCCGGTCGCTTACTCTGAAATAGTATCAAAAGTATAATAAACAAAGACCTAATTCACTTATAAATAACTTATAATCAGGAAGTTATGTAGGATGATATTGTCAAGACACGTGGCGTGCCCTTTCTGCCTAAGAGGGGTAAGGTCACAGTTCACTACGCGGTGTCCTGTTAAAGGTTAGTGACGTCATACCTTCGATAAAATTATGGAGTAAACCTCATCAATGCAAAGTTTAATTTTCACCCGACTGCAAAAAGGAGGGTAATGTTTTTTAATATCTACCTTTGTTGCAGTGTATTAGAACCTATCTTTTTTAGCCCCCGACGAAAAAAGGGGTCTTATAAGTTTTTACTTAGGTATTTCAGGACATCACCACCCACCCTCACAGTCGCCACTCGAACTTACTATACCTGGAAGTCCCAGAGAATGAAAGACATATTGTCTAGGAATCTTAGCCTTCATCGATAAATGGTCTATTTAACACTAAAAGATTTTTCAGTTCAGTAGTTCCTGAGTTTAGTGCATTCAACCAAACCAAACAAACTGTTCATCATCATCATCATCATATCAGCCCAATGACGTCCACTGTTGAACATAGGCCTCACCTATTTTCCGCCACAACTCGCGATTTCAACTTCATAATACAACTGTTCAACTTTATAATATTATAAGTATAGATTAAATTTAACGACTAATTTATATTATTTGTGAAAATGTGTTATAGCTTAGAAATCTAGGTCAGCCTCCTTTTATGAAAATTGTATTGTAGAACGTGAGAAAATGCCCGGTTTAAGGGAGTTGGAGAATGACGTGCCTTTTGTTCATCCCTTATTAACAGCTGAGTGGGTCTACTTAGATATCACTAACTTTTGTACGTGGTTTCACGTGTGCTATAATAATATTCTACCACATTCACACAGCGCCATCTAGTCCCAAAGTAAGCAATTATATTTGCTTGTGTTATGGGTACTAAATAACTGATATATATACTACTTAGATACATTTTTTTTTGTAAATACATACATATTATAGATAAATTACACCCAGACACATAACAAACCTTTATGCTCATCATACAAAGATTTTTCCTGGGTGGGGATCGAACCCACGGCTTAGCAGTCAGGGTCACTAACCACTAGACCAACAGGCCAGTCGAGTTATCGAGGAATAATAATAATAATAATAATAATAATAATAATCTACCACATTCACACAGCGCCATCTAGTCCCACAGTAAGCAATTATATTTGCTTGTGTTATGGGTACTAAATAACTGATATATATACTACTTAGATACATTTTTTTTTGTAAATACATACATATTATAGATAAATTACACCCAGACACAGAACAAATCTTTATGTTCATCACACAAAGATTTGTCCTGGGTGGGGATCGAACCCACGACCTTCGGCTTAGCAGTCAGGGTCACTAACCACTAGACCAAGAGGCCAGTCTGGCCAGGAATGCTATATAACATCGCACTACGGCCAATAGGTGCTGAGCAGTCTCCAAATAAAAACGACAGAAGCGAAGCACCGCGTTACTTTTCGTAAAGTAATAAAAATGTAATGTAGAAAAAAATAGTGTATCGGTGAAATAAGACATCGCTCAAAATGATGCGTGTTTGCATACTATAAACTATACATAATCCAGTATCATAGAAACAGACTACTGAACTCTAAAATCCATATGAACAGTAAAAGCTAAAAATCAATACGTCCTTTAGTCATTTGAAACACAAACGAAAGTAAAAAGAACAAACGGTTAATAATTAAAATGATTCAGTAATTGCGTTGTTTCGACGTCTTCAATTTTTAACACAACATTACAAGTTAAAGCACTGCCTGTCTGTTGAACGGACGAAAGGAGTGTTGCCCTAGGGGAATTTAATTAATTAAATTAATAAAGACGAGGGCGATAATAGGCCTTGTGTCGTGGAGATAAGGGCTCAAAATATCTCGAAGTAAGGCAGTCCTTTTGAGGTTATATACCAAAAGGTTCAACAATTCATCGCGGAAATAACTTAGAACTGTTTTGTGATTTCGTCTACATTATGTCTAAATCATTGTATTGTATTTATTTATTAACTAGAGTACATGGTATGCCTTATAATTTAAAAATTTTTGTTTCACAAAACTGTATTTTAGTACAGTTTGACTGTGAAATCAGAATGTATTTTATCACATCTATAATTAACTTACTAAGTAGGTATTATTAAAAAACATGAAAAATGGAGTTTATAAATTGTAAAACATGTACCTATAGGCTTTTGATTAAAATTATTAAATAAACATGTTTAAATTCTATTATTGTCTATGGCAAGGATTCTATAAAAAAAATTTTTACTTTACTTTTAAATTTTTTCATAACTGGCTTAATACTGTGCACAGAACAGAGATAGGTTTTTTTTCATTGTTCTGTGATACTGTGATATCAAGTAAACTGTCTTACGGCTGCACTCAGAGATGTCAATTAGCAGTAATCTATCATTAACACACTTTTTTCATTGAATAATCTTCTTTAAGCGTATTGACTTAAGTATTACACGTTTTTACTAAATAAACTTTACAGTCTCTGATTTGTGAGTTAAGGTTATCACTGTATGAAATAGTAGCTATACAGGACACTTAACTAATCATTGTAGCATAGTGGATATTCGTTACGATCATCGAGGTTTAGCAAAACTCGGCAAGGTCAGTCCATAATGGGTGACCGTATGGTTGGCGGGCTGTTGTCCGCAACTCCACGTCAAGGCGCGGTTTTTGCGTGAGGGTGGATAGCTCACTCGATCCACCCTAATGGGTGACCGTTTGTAGCAATTTCATTCTCAAGTGTACTCGTACTTCAGAAGGCACGTATAGTTGTTGGTCCCGGTTAATTATCACTTAATGTGGTAGTCGTTCAATGCCACATAAAGCCGTTGGTTGTCAAGTTGGTAATTTCTTGGGCGTCTTGACGTCCAGGGTCCAACTCAAGCCCGACTGATGAGGAAAAGCTTGGTGTATAAAAACTGTATTGATTTTTTAACTGGGAGTAGTTTAATATAGTGTAAAGTAAGTTTTAGTTCTATTATGAAGTAATTGGTTTCTTCATAATAACGAACCTATATTATATTATAATAATTATTTATCTGTTTGGATAGATAAAAAATATTATAATAGGTATATATATTATATGATACAATAGAAGAGCTCTGGTTTGTTTGCACCCTTATAAGAACCTCTTCCAATTTATAATACATTTCCAATATTAATATTTCAATATCTTTGAAACACGATATGAATAGAACAGATTGTAATACAATATTGGATTAAGCGATCCACATTTTTTTGAAATCTAATAAATAATTCTTTATTCTTTTTACGATAGAAGTTGGAAAAGTTTAATATTATTTCAATATACTACTTAAGTATATTTATGTCGCGTTAATACTGTATTCTTGCGGGCAAGCAATGGATTATGGACTTTTTAGTTTGATGCAAACATAGAAATAACAACCTTGATCCCCCTTTCTTACCGTTAGTTTTCGAATTAGTGTACTCAGGGCGTTTTTTCACGATATAAATATCCCACTGCCTCGGTGGCGCAGCGGGAAGTGTATACGACTGCTGTGCAAGAGGTCCCAGGTTCGATTCCCGGGTCGGGTGAAAATGGTATTGGGTTTTTCTATCACGAAATTCCAGTATTAAGATTTTCCCGGAGTTTGGTAAACAAATGTTCCCGGTTGATGACTATAGGCTCGCCCCCTATTTCATGGGACCAAACATAGCTGGCGAAATGTGGGTGTGAAACACCTCTGCCTACCCCTTCGGGGATAAAGGCGTGATGCTATGTTATGTTATGTTAAATATCCCACACTCATTCGATAAGCATCGCCGCAGACTATTTAGTATTGGTAATTTAGCCGCTTTTTACAAGCTAACGACAGAATCTCTAAAACGCACGATTTTCATACTGTGATGGAACGCAACGAGTTTCCAAAACGCGATGCAACATCAATTCAGTCGCAAAATCGCCGATTCTAAAGTAGCAAATGTGTTCGAGCCCTAACTAGTACCAATGTGAATATTGGACACAATCATCGTTAATTATCCTAGCTGTGTTGAACACATGTTGAGAATTTTCCTCCACAATTAAGCCTGATCGTTATTCCGTCAGTCGCAGGTCCCGCAGTGGGATTATGTTGCTTAGAATAACAATTCAGTCATTAGGGTAACATGTAAAGTCATGGGAATGCATTAATGCTTTTTTATTTTGTTCTAGCGTCTGAGGCTTCACTTAAGTGGTGTGTCAATAAAAAGAAGTCTTTTAATTTCACAGACAGTGCCTTACTTTACTAACTAACAAAAGGATAGTTATAGAAAGTAAAGTAAGAGTTTGACAGGATTATGAAACTTCATATAGGTTGAAAGTTGATCTTTCCCTCAAACTGCGGTCTATGAATCTGGGTCCCAGGTTGTCTTAAAAACTTTCTCAGTAATCTCAGTTATCAGATACATATTCTATATCTGTCCTGTCTGTCCTTCATATAATAATAAAAATAAATATTATATAATTATGAGCATATTGTAAAATTAACTGACAAGTACACCAGACATTTTAACACTAATTTTACTCTTAATTCACTATTCTTACTAATTTTTATTAAATAAAATTTATCTGATTAATATTGTATGTCTATGAAGGCAACACATAGTGATACTGATAATTTAATTTATATTTAATGTAATCCTCAATACTTATGTTTTACAATAAATCAATTTGAAGTTTGAACATGAAATTAATATCTACAAAGCATACAAATATTTCTCTCGTGTGGGTACCAACCCCACTACACTCGTCATGTCTTAGTGGCGAGGCGACCAACTACACCACTATGCCACAGTGAAAGTAAACTTAAATTCTCAATGAGACCATAGCTTTCATTTTATTAAGCATGCCGCAAGCTTTCGGCGAAGCCCTTGGGAGGCGTCTGCTCTATGTCCGTGTAGCACCGTAGAATAACTCTTTGTTATCTCAAGAGTCCTCAGGTGTGAGATCGTGGAAATCTTGTGAATATTTTTCATAGAACACTTAGGTGAAGTCTTGTGTCAACTTGTGCTCAGAATATTGGTTGCTTTAATTGAAAGCTTGTAGGTTAGGAAAGATTACTTGGTAGCACGGACTCCGCTTATTGCGTTATTATCTGTCAAGCAGTATACATGACTAAAGTTAAAATAGCGGTAGCAAGCGGATTCTATGTCTATGATGATCTTTGCTAACGTTCATACAATTTAAATGTATTAATTATTATTTGCTATAATTTCTTATTTTATTTCTATGCAGCAGCGGTAAGCACAGACAGCTATGTTACCTCTTTGTTAGGTATAGGGAGTCTATTGTCATTTACCGGGAAAAATTCCAATCTCCGGATTGAAAATTTTATAAAGGAAAATCTTTTTTTCCGTTCCGGGCATCGAATTGAAGATATCTTGCGCCACATTTGTACGCACTTAAATACTGCACGACAGAAACAATCATATTTTAGGATCTTAGATATTTAAATATTAACATTTGGGCTTCGACTGCATTACAAACGTAAAGTGCTTATAGTTTATTATCGATTATATGATAAAACTCATCTCGTTATGATACTACTTCTACTTAATATATAGGTAATGTTTTTTCATTCTCTTCAACTAGAAATTCAACTACACACGCGTTCTAGTAAATACAATAAAATAGCTCAATTTTCTACGCAGACTGTCTTTATAAATAAACTATTACGTGACACAATTTCGTACGTATGCAGAGAGAAAAAGTATTGGAAAATCAACATTTGACTTGCCAAGGAGAATAAGATAATTCACACGTGAGATATTGGGCGAGAATACGCTACGAATTTCATGGATATACGATATATTTTTTATTAGTTTCTCTCGAAATATATTCGTTTACCCGTATACCATAAACTTAGCATTGTATATGTTGTTCTCGGAATGAATGCTGATACCTATATCTAGTGTTTGTTAGGTTTATTTTAATAGAATACATACCTTCCTGTACAATGTTATAACAATATCATTTGCAATTTAAGCAAAACCTAACTTCAATTGCTCTTATTCTATGTTCCGTAATTTTGATACAAAAAAGAAAATGGAATAACAAAGTTTTATTATCACAAAAACTTTGAGGACAGGCCTGGCACCTCAGCTCTTGTCTAATTAACCATATTAAATATTTTGCCAAGTAAAATCAACAGCGAAATATTCACAAAAGCCACACACTGAGGGCGGATTTGTTCAGTGCTCGCATTTGATGCGTTGTCGCATGAAATATTAAAGCTTAAATACACGTACCGTATTTCGTACTCTGAAAATACGACACATTTCATATACCGCCCCATTACTTTCGTGTACTTGGCTGTGAAGCCTCGTTTGAACAGGTAAGTCGCAGAAATGTTAATGAGACTTAATTTAGATTAGACATGTACCTGTATTAAAATGTTACAAACGGGCCTACGACACGTATTATATTTTAAGAAATTGTAAATACCTTATTTACCCGACGTTTCGAGTGAATTACACAGATCAATTTCAATAGATTTTATATTTATGTAAGTACCCAAATTTCTGAATTTTGTACTAAAAATAAAAACCTGTTTCTTTAAAAACAAATGAAAATCAGATGAAGAGACTTTGCATAGTTAATTTGCTAGCAATAATAAGGCGATGGTCTGACGATATTGTCAAGATGACAGGATCTCACTGGACGCGGCTGGCACAGGACCGTGAGAAGTGGCTGATAATGATGATGATGAATTAGCTTTGCGATTGAAGTTCCTTCGTGCTCAGTGCTTTGTGACCCTGACTGCTGAGACAGAGATCGTGGGTTCGATTCCCACACAGGACAAATCTTTATGTGTTGAACACAATTATTTGTTCTTTTTCGGGGTGTAATGAATGTAATATGTATGTATTCACAAAAAAAAGTTATTTAAGTATGATATTAGTTGTCTTGTATCCATATCACAAGCATTAGCTTAGTTTGAGACTAGATGGCGCTGTGTGTGAATGTCAAAACATTATAAAAAAAAGAAGGTAGCCGTAAGACGAAATCTATCTAATCGATAATATATCTAATCGATTAATAGACTGCAAATTGGCAAATATATTTAACAGTGTATTATCATGATAATGCGTTTAATCAACTACTGACGATGCCTTCCTTACAATCGGCTCGTAATATACACTTTCGTTTCATCATCATCATCATCATCAGCCTGTTACTAGTCCGCTGGACATAGGCCTTGGAGAGGCACCTAGCACCACACTTTCGATTAATGTAATGTAAATATAATAATGGTACGTTTATTTTAGGCCTGATTCACAATACATAATATTATTGTATGTAATTAAAAGACACTCGGTGAGCTTTCAATCATCGATAAACTCGTATAATATAACTGTTAAGCCTGTTCTTCACAGTACTGACAAGGCAGTTGGAGCTACCGTGCAGTCGCTGCATTAGGGAGGCAGTTCTTGTAGAAATACAGTAGGTCTAGATGCTTGTAGAAACATTCTTAACCACTTGAACGTTCGATACCGCGAGCCGCTTTGTGGGACAACTGACAGAACTCAACCTGACACAACCGCTCGCTAGCGCAGGTAAAACTGCTGCGCTCTCTGCCGTGATAAAAACGTTTACCACGATACTACTATCGCATCAATTATAAAATAAAAAATATCGTCGTATACGTTAAGGTATAGGGAATAAACTTAAATAAAAACATATGCCCCACACGGATATCTACATACAATAAATAAATATTAAACTTCAAAAAGTTTTTGTTTTCCCCTGTTCACCTAGGAATTTTATTTTTTGTGATTAACGTTGGCAACCCACAATGATAGTTTGTTAACGCTCAAGTGGTTAATGAGCAAAAACAGTAATTAAATGTAATGTCTGTTACAAATCCATAACTTTAACTCAATAACTAACTAAGCTCGTGTGTAACAAGTTTAATTCTGTACCTAGTGTAGTTACGTTCGTTACGTGTTTATGTGAATATCTAACTTAGTGTGTGGCAAGCTGAACTGTATTTAAGTTATTCGTAGTCTACAAACTAAACTAATCTGATTGTCTGTTAACTCTCAAAGGCAAAGTGAAAATTCGTTAGTACGTTATAATTTCTTTCAAATACATGTGGGTACTTTCAATTTTAATCTTTACCAATATTTTAAATGTGAAAGTGATCTGAAAAAGCATCATCATATTAGCCTAATGACGTCGACTGATATCTGGAGAAGAATATTAGTCTTTTATTATTGACATAATAAAGCTAGATTTTTTTTTAAATATTCTAAGTACCACATTACAGCGCCATCTAGTCCCAAAGTAAGCAATTATATTTGCTTGTGTTATGGGTACTAAACAATTGATATACTACTCTATTTTTTTTCTTTTTGTAAATACATGCATATTATAGATAAATTACACCCAGACACAGAACAAACCTTTAGGCTCTTCACACAAAGATTTGTCCTGGGTGGGGATCGAACCTACGACCGGAGGTCAGGCTTAGCAGTCAGGATCACTAACCACTAGACCAATAGGCCAGTCAAGTAATTATAATGTCTGCTTTTGTTAGCTGCAATGCCCTTGTGATCCAAGGCATTATCGGAATAAATTTAAAGCCTGTCATTCTCAGGCTTTCTTATAAATTTTATTCAAAATCACGATGTATATACCTCTTGCAACCTTAAAGAAGTACAAAGTTCTACTCCATACAGCTATGTTGATCTATCTATACTATACCTCTCTGTTACTTTAGGTATATTATGTAGGTTTATAGACTACCTAGTTACCTACATATCTCTCAAACAGCTAGCAATTCGAAGGCCTCGGCTAACAACATTAATGGTTGTAATGGCCTCTATGTACGTAATTATGGCTCAGGTTTGTGAGAAGCACTCGGGCGTTCCTATATACTTCGACACAGCCGTATTTAAGTACCTAGTCTCAGTGCAGCAGTAGTGTAATGAATGCTACACATAATGTTCTCGGTTTGATCTTAACAGATCACGACTAACGTCAATGTCGTGAAATACTCAGTATCATTATAGAGTTTGGAATTGTGTAATAATAATTTCGACATTCGATTGGTCGGTTTTGATGTCGCTGTCAAACGTAAGGAAATTTAGATATTATGGTCGCTGTCACATTCAAACATTTGACAGAGACATCAAAACCGACTAATCGAATGTCAAATTCAGAGTAAGCCCCCATTAAGCCCCCATTCTCGTACTACAACAATCCTAACTGAGTCGCAATGTAATACAGGAGAGGAAAGCCCATGGCGAATGATTAATCCCCGTCATGGAGCATGTGTAGATAGTGGGCCTGTGGGGCTGTCGCATGAGTACATTAATAGTTCTATAAACGAATCCACGAATAATATATTACCTCAATATAGTGAAATGAGGGTAGATACAGAACAGAAACGTAAAAATGTAGGTGAGAAGTGTGAGCAGCAACGGTCGCGACCTGTGGAATGTGAAGAGTTGAACGCTTGTGTGTCGGGAGGGGCGAGTCCGCCGCCTGCGCCGGTCAGTCAGCCTCAGCCACGCAGCGAGCAGGCGAGGGCCGCGGTCAATACGGTGACGTCACCAATACGCAGTCCTGCGCCCGGTAAACCATCGGGGTCGGTACGCAGCGGTCGGTCAGTTACAATAACACGCGGTACAACGACTACAAAAGAAATTAGTACCAATGATGGTGAAGGGTGGCAGCGGGTCTCTTATCGCAAGCAAAAAGAGAAATATCGATTCCTGGGCAAATCTGGTGTGGCGAGAGACTCGGAGTGTTCATTTAAGGCTGCTGAGAAGAGAATTCCGATGTTTATCACGAATGTAAATAGTTCGACTAAGGAATGCGATATAATCCAGTATATACAAAAAAGAACAAAGGAATTAGTGTCGTTAGAAGTTATAAATATGAAAGTTCAGAGAGGATATAAAGCTTATAAGTTCTACATATTGGAAAGAAATCTACCTATGTATATGAACGAGGAGCTATGGCCGGCAGATATTATATTTAGGCGGTTTAATCATTACAGACGAAGAAGTTACGAAAATAATACCGCACACGGCATGAATACACCTAATAATGGATAATCGGTTGTATCGTTTAGCTAGCTATAATTGTAAGAATGTGAAACGTGCAATCCATGACATTAAAAACCTATGTAGTACATGTGACGTGATATGCTTGCAGGAGACCTGGCTGCTCCCACACGATATACCTTTCGTAGGCACTATTGATAACGGGTTCGGCTATACAGCGACGTCGGCCGTGGATACTTCGGCTGGCATTCTGCGCGGTCGTCCTTACGGAGGTGTCGCGGTGTTATGGCGTTATAGTGCCTTTCAGTCTGTGTCCATCATACAGTGTAGTGCGCGTTTGTGTGCGATTAAAATAGCGGATGGAGATAGGCACGTGTTAATTATAAGTGCATATCTACCTACGAATTCTGTAAACAATTTACCGGATTTTATTGATTGTATGAGTGAAATTAGTGCGATAATTGAGGAAAGTAACATTGAGTGTGTTTTTATACTGGGTGACTTCAATGCGGCGCCGGGTGAGTTATTTTACAATGAACTTATTAATATGTGTAGTGAGGAAAGTTGGTCGTGTATCGACGTGGAAATGTTAGGGATTAACTCCGGCACCTATACCTACACTAGCGACGTACACGGAACGTCCAGCTGGCTTGATCATTGTATTGTAACTCATGCGGCGAAGCACTCTGTTGTCAAAGTGTCTGTTAATTACGATACGCTATGGTCGGATCACTATCCTCTAATTATTGATTGTAGCCTTAATATATTGACGCCCAAGGTAGCAACACAATCAGCTTGTGAGAATAATAGAAATGTCTTATGGGGAGAAAGAAGTGAGGCACAGGTCTTAACTTATAAAGAGGAGTGTAATAGGCGTTTAAAATTAATTGTTTTTCCTGCTGAATGTACGCAGTGCGCGGATTACTTTTGTGATAGGCGTGACCATGAGCCTGTTCTGGATAAATTGTATTCCGACATCGTGGCGGTCCTTCAGGATGCGGCTGTGGTGAGTCGGGGAAGCGCGCGGACGGGTGGACATGTCGCACGCTTGTCGGGGTGGAACATGCATGTGGCCGAAGCTTTTGGGGAGGCTAGGTCGAGATTTAACGAATGGGTGCTATGTGGTAGACCCAAGTCCGGTCTGGTATATAATGATATGCGAGAGAGTAGAAAGATATACAAGTCTAGATTAAGGTGGTGCCAGAATAATCAGGACCAAATTAGGATGGACGCTCTTGCTGAAAAACACTCCAAAGGCAATTTCCGTGGCTTCTGGAGGAGCACAAAGAAAGTAAACTCTCGGCCTGGCCTTCCTGGAGCCGTGGATGGGTTAAGCGATCCAAAGAGCATTGCGAACGTTTTCAGAGAACAGTTTTCTGTTCAGTCGCCACTTGGTCCGGCGTGTGGGGTGCTGAATGCTGACTTGAACAATGAAACTAGAGTAATGAGTTTCCTTGCGAAAGATGTTGCAAGAGCTATTACTCAAATTGCGAGGGGTAAATCTCCAGGGCACGACGGACTCAGCATTGAGCACCTGCAGCACGCTGGTCCACATCTGGCGAGGGTTCTCGCAATGTTCTTTTCGCTATGTGTGTGTCATTCCTACCTGCCTGTGGATTTTTTACACACAGTCGTTGTGCCCGTTGTTAAAAACAAAACTGGCGATATGGCTGATAAAAACAATTACAGGCCCATATCGCTTGCAACAATAGTAGCGAAGGTATTTGACGGTGTGCTTAACTCACAATTAAATAGACACATTACATTGCACGATAATCAGTTTGGATTTCGCCCCAAACTGTCCACAGAGAGTGCTATATTGTGTTTGAAGCATACCGTTAAGTACTACACGAAGAGAAGAACACCAGTATACGCGTGCTTCCTCGATTTATCTAGGGCTTTTGATCTGGTCTCGTACGATATCCTATGGGAAAAACTGGAGAAGACGGATATGCCGCGAGAGCTCATTAGCATACTCCGGTACTGGTACGGGCATCAGATCAACAGTGTCCGCTGGGGAGCGACGATGTCGGACTCTTATAATCTTGAATGTGGAGTAAGGCAGGGTGGCCTCACGTCACCCACGTTGTTTAATCTGTACATGAATGAGCTGATCGTTGCGCTTAGCAGTCAGCATGTCGGATGCCATATAGATGATGTCTGCGTCAACAATTTGAGTTACGCTGACGACATGGTGCTGCTGAGTGCGTCGATATGTGGACTGAGAAGGCTGCTCAATACATGTACAGATTACTCGTTAAGACATGGGCTGAAATACAACGGCACGAAGAGCCAATACATGGTCTTTAGGGCTGTCGGTGCGTCTAGTCCGTCGATGACACCGTCTATTTACCTCGATGGTATCATGCTAGATCGAGTGAGTCAATTTAAATATCTAGGGCATGTACTCACCGACGACCTTAAGGACTTAGCCGATATGGAGCGGGAGCGGAGGGCACTGTCAGTGCGCGCCAACATGATTGCTCGCAGGTTTGCACGTTGTTCGGTGGGTGTGAAGATTACGCTCTTTAGAGCGTACTGCACATCTCTGTACACGTGTAATCTGTGGGTTGACTATACTAAAACTGTATACAGTGCCCTCCGTGTCCAATTTAACAATGCGTTCCGGGCGGTGGTGGGGCTGCCTCGTTTCTGTAGCGCATCAGGGATGTTCACGGAAGCGCGCACAGATTGCTTCCATGCTACGATGCGTAAGAGATGTGCTTCCCTGGTGCGCCGGGTGCGGGCCAGCCCCAATACCGTCTTGGCAATGATCGCAGCCAGGCTGGATTGTGTTTATATCCGGCAAGGTTGTGACAGGCACATTTCTGTCCCAAAGCCCTGTAGAGGTTTATGAGTGCGACTATACATAGTCGGACTCACAAATCTATATAAGAATTTTATTTTATTTATTTTCTTTTTATTATATTTTAAATAATGTATATGTTTAATAATTTTGAATTTTTATTTTTTATTTTTTTGTGTGCTTGTATTTTAATTTGAATTTTATATCCACTTACCTATTGACATTTACTATTTTATTTTTATTTAGAATTATATTATAATGTGTTTATCTATTATTATTATTATTTTTGAAAATTTTATGACATTCTTATGTATTTATATTATGACATCTTATTTTGTATTATTTGTGTGTGTACGTTTTTATGTAATTGAGCCTCAGTTGCTTTTGAATAAATGATTATTATTATTATTATTATTATTAAATCGCAATAGGCTCGCTTTCTATTACCTAAATAGATAGCTTATATTGCTGGTTAACTGTGTGTGTGATTCATCATTCAGCTAGTAAATACAGTGGAGTTTCACTAAGAATAACCGTTTGAAAGCTTAGTAAACCTACTTGCACTCGCGCTGTCACTTTTTTTTATAATTTATTTGAATTGGAATTGCGAAAAACAATTAGAATTGAATGTGGGAACATTCTAGAAGTAGTTCGAAATTAAGTTCGGGAGGACGAGCAGCCCTTCAGATTGCTTGTAACCTACGACCAACCTGAAGAGCTGTTCGTTCCGCAGCTCGTTTAGTAAAAAGCTTTTGCGTAAATCCTAAATATAAAAGATAAAAATGTTTAAAAATTTAGTTATGGTGGATTTGGAATTCGACTAAGTAGAAAGTCGAGATATTGAGTAGGCGATCTGTAAATTTTTATATTATTGTAAGTATGATAGATAAAAGAAGGCAAAAAAGAACAAGTTTCGTCTTTCTAAAGTAATGGAAAGCATGTTTCTCGGCTGGCGTGTTCATTTTAGTTTATTTTATATACGAATATTTCGCACATTAGACCGACGAATTAACATAATGTATTCAGTCAACGGGCTTTGTGCAAAAATCTGGTGAGATTTGTTGGACGAAAATCTTTTGTTGGTTGCTCGTATTTAGAGAATTTCTTTTTTGGTCTTGTAACAGTCGTGTTCAGGGGATTGAACTACACTCGACATTTGAATGAACGATTTTTCAAAATTACAGCGACCATGTACGACCACAGTTTAATTATATATGTGTAATTAATGTTCCAAAAATTGGTACCGATATCAAAGAATACAGAGTGATGACCCTGTGTAAATCTGGAAATCTGAAATCCCTGAGACCTGGGACCCTACATAATTGATTGCGATATCAGCTCGGACTAAGCCTATGGTGAAATTCATAGTAGAATCTCTCACGTGCCATTAAATTAGTCATAAAAATATTATAAATATTATTCTATTACGAATACAATATTTCTATTTTTTATATTTATTCTATTACGAACGCTAGGATCTCAGGAATTTTTCCAGTAGGGCCCGATTTAGACTGGCCTGTTGGTCTAGTGGTTAGTGACCCTGACTGCTAAACCGGAGGTCGTGGGTTCGATCCCCACCCAGGACAAATCTTTGTGTGATGAGCATAAAGGTTTAATATGTATGTATTTACAAAAAAAAATAATTAAGTAGTAGGTATATCAGTTGTTTAGTACCCATAACACAAGCAAATATAATTGCTTAATTTGGGACTAGATGTATATTATTATTTGAAAAATTCTTTTAGTTTTCGATAGCCCATTAATCGAGGCTATAGGCTTATCTAACATGACGCTACGGCCGAAGCTAAGCTAGCTAAAGGCTGAGCAGTGGCATATAAAGAACGGCGGGAACGAAGCCCCGGGCGACTTCTACTTATGTATATGCATAGATTATTAACGTCACAGATAAACAAAGAAAAAGGTTTTTATGCTCTGTTACAGCTCAAATTACTTTTAGAAGCGACGCACGTAGCAATGTCACGTATACGCTTGTATAAGTTATTAAATTAAGGCTTAGTTGGCGGTTTTAAGATTACACCAGTTACTATAAAAAGCCTGTAATCGTATATGAAAGATTTTTTTATTTATAATTTTATTTTAATGTTCTATTAAAATTTAGGACCTCCTTAAATCTACAAAACACAATTCTGACTTCGTATTTTGAATTCTATTTCGTATTATGACTTAAAAACGATAACAAAAAAGTTCAAATCTGTAATGCTTTTAGTTAATAAAAACAAAAGAACCGGTTCCTAATAACCAAATCAGCAAGAAAATGAAAACAAAAAACAATTCAGTGCCATAAATATATTTTTGTTACATGTTCTTTTAGCTGTTTTAACCGGCAAAGGAGGATTTTGTAGTACTACTGCCTTTGCTGGATGCAGGCCGCAAACAACCGGCCCTATTGGAAATCTCTTGAGGAGGCCTATGTTCAGCAGTGGACTTCCTGCGGCTGATATGATGATGATGATGCCTTTATTTATTAGCATAAATGATTAAACCTCACTATTTTCTAGATAGTTGTCTTCTGATACAAACGGACGCTCGAAGCATGAGATTCCTACGTCCACATAAAACCGCTAGAAATTTAATTAACCTCGTGGATGTCTCGGTGTGCTGTTCGGTATGCGGTCGAACGTTGATTGCGTGTTTTGGTTTCAATATATAAACGGAGGTGAACATGTCTTTGTGCAAAAAAAATATAAAAATAAGCCTGAGAATATAAATACATCGTTTTAACACTGGCGATATTATACGCTTGTAAAATAATGTATTTGGCATACAAGGTTACACGATAACTTAATTTCTACCGACCACGTTATACGTCAGTTTAAGAACATTTAAACCCTGCATCTGAAACTAAAACTTTAACTTCTACGTTCTCTTATTGCTGAGGATCGTGAGTAGGCGATCAGTGATCTTCCTGCAACTGGTCCGTCACTTGTTGAAAGGCGATGTTTGTATGTAACTCAGGCTGTTCAAAGATCTGGTTCAACCATCTCTTTAGGCATCCGAAACCATCCGGAACTTACAGATTTTATATGAAAATTTATCGAAAATTTTTAAACTTAAGTTGTGCATTATTTATCAGACACTTATCAGAAAGTGGTGAAATAAGGCCTTTTAGTTATTGAGCCATGCTATATTTTGTCACACTGTTCCTACCTCATCAATAAATAAAACAATAAAACCTCAATCAATAAAGCTTAGAAAGACAATTAAATTGATTTAAGTTTAATGGGTTGTTAATGAAGTAGATAAAAGTTCTTTACATTTCTCGCAATCTCAATATTATCAAGAACACAAACAAAATGTAAAACGAGAATATCATTTGAATAAATTAAGTAAAATAACATTAAAACGCCGAATTACTCTCAGCATCATTCGTCTTGCGCCCCCAGATTTCTATAATCCCACATTACTCGGATTTGAATACGGTTGTAACCAGCCTTCGTAATCCCACGTTTGTCGTAAACACAATATTTACATGCCTCTAATATAGCTTCTTTGGCGGAAAAATGGCGAGAATAGGGAGAAGAATCTAGATAAGTATATTAAGTACAATGCATAAACGAGTAGTTAGTAAACCTTATTATAATATAAACAATGATTACTTACATGTTTTGTTTATCAGATTAATATAATTTGATATTAATAAATACCTAAATAATCCACGATTCATTAGCATAAGGCGCATGCTGTGCACGGGCACGCAGCGAATTTTAGCTGCGTGTATTAATTTGTTTGACAACGTGGGTCTACGTTGCCACTGGAGTACGAGACGAAGACCCACGACTTTGTATAGCGTGGCACGGCGGCGGCTCGCGGCGCACAGAGAGGCTACGCACGTGCCACTGCAATCCACGGACGAATTGCACTGGGATAAGCGAGCTGTACATAGTCGTGGGTCATATTCGTGTACTCCAGTGGAAACGTAGATCCACGTCGACAGTGTTGAGCTATGTAACCGCCTATTCACGCATGCCACGCATGTATCAATGACATCAATTCATGCGTACCCTCTCTTTGGGTTGCAGTGGATACATACATTTTCTTACAAAGCGAAGCTTAATACACGTGCGTATCCTCTCCGTGCACCGAAGTGAGCCCGCGCCTAAGCTTACGAATTAGGGAATATTAGCTGTATGCCCAAAATGTTGCCTTCTACATTATTATATTATTAAGTTTCTGTTTTCACATAAACGTTGGGTTTTGTAAAATTTAACCATGGGTATTGTATATTGACCCGATGTTTTAAAACGATCTATTGAAAACAACGAGCAATTGAGTGATGTCCTTACTAATTTATAATGCGAAAATAACCTTATTTGTTTGTTGCGTTTTGATACCCGCGATCAATAAAACTTCATTTAGAGATAGTTAAGGATCCGGATAAGGCCATAGAAAAATCTTTTTCCAATATAACACACGGGCGAAGCCGCGAAAGCTAGTTAATAATACTTTTATTGCATTCTTTTGGCACTTGTTCTAAAGATCTCATACACAATTCTAGAATATTAATCTACTAAGCAGCAGTAAGCACTACTAGCACTTGCTTAAGTTTTTTCAAACAACTTACTACCCCTTGATTACATATTTTAGCAATATACTGAGTAGATACAATTAACTTTAAGTTAGTAAACAGCTTTCGAAGAGTTTTGGTACAGTAAAAGTAAAAATTATATTCTCAGTTTATTGATCGTTGTTGACCAAATCTTGCCTATTTAAGCTATGGAGATGAGGGCAATAAGTTCTAACGAACGAAGTTCATAGATGAATCCAAATATCCCAAAGGGAATATTGACTCATAAAAGTGAGATTACTTATAGATTTGTTAGGGGAAACCCATATCTGTTAAGTAGGTCGGAGCTTTGGGTGCTTATTACGAAGTTTAATTATAAATTAACATAGTAAACGTGCTGGAATATCTATGACTGATTACAGGATTAAGAAGGAATGTTCGTTAAAGTCTGCTTATTCGAAATCTGTTGAAAATTTAATTCTTAATTCATGTCAAGAAACTATCATATCAACCCATAAATCTCCGACTGCTGGTAACGGGTCTCCTCCAAAGTATATGGAGGGAATTTAGCCTACTATACCGCGCCAGACGGGTTGGTATAGGGTTTGTATCAAATTTTCCTTTTCTCACAGTGCGCTTGTCTGCATAAGGTTACTCCCATAGTCGCCTCTTACGACACCTACGAGTTGAGATAGGGTAGTGACATTATGTATTCTTAATCCGTTACTAAACGGACGCCACGAAACAATATTAATGTATGTTATTCGGTATACTTAATATGGAAATGTAGTTTTGGTGTTGGAATACGTTTACTTCGTAAATTATTGTACTTGTATCAAACTTTTTTAGGTGTTTTCTTTTGTTGATTTTATCAGCTCATGGCATTCTACACGGAAGAGTTTAAACACCTGCAATTCTCACTGAGTGGTCTGAGATAGCGAATTATATACGGTTTTATTCCACCATTTAGTTGTAATCAAATGGTGTGAGCCATTTACTTGACAGATATATTAGACCAGGTGCGAATATCAAGTGGTTCTTTTAAATAAATTGTTTTAATTACAAGTCGTTGAAGAAATGGGCATTTTAAGTGGCAATTTCGTTGGGATTGAGCTTTCAATTTACTCGCTATTGTAATATAAGAATAGGAATTACAATTGAAATACGTTTGAATTACCCTAATCAAATGTAAGTAATGGAATTTTATGAGCTTAATGTGAAAAAGAAATATATCTCACAGTACTTTATTCCCCGTAGGGGTCTGCGTCCAATTTTTTTTCGCTAACTGTTTTAGACCTCGTGTAATAGAAAACAAGCCTGTGTCCATTCACCTGGCACTATTGTGACTACGGGCAGTACCACTACAACAAAAAATTACAGGACTGAAAAAACCATTAAAGTTTTTGCCTGACATAAACACGAGAATCAAGTATATCATATACTTGATTCTCGTGTTTATGTATTATTATATTTCCTATCGATATGAGATATTTTTTTCAATTCCTGAAATTAGCGTATTTCAAGCAAAGAAAACTCTTTAGTTTCATAATAATAGTATCCATAGATAATAAATCAGTTTCTATTTCTAAGAATTCAAAAGTAAGCCATTTACATTTAATCATTAATTTGAAGAACTACATAAAACGTTGCAAATTACAAAATACTTTAATTTACTTGATGGAAAAAAGATTATTTAGCTTTCCAAGGCGGGTTCTAAGCCGATTAGCAACGCTGTGTGCTAAGAAAATTTAACAGTTTCTACCAAGGCGAGTGAATTAAATTCTTAATTCCCATTAATTCTTTACTTTCATTATTCATTGCGTGTTGCGAATACCAAAAAGTTCAAAATTTTAACGAAGATTTGAATGAAGGAGTAATTTTTTTTATGAAATCTGCTCTGAATTATGATTTCCTTAATTTGTAACATCAAAATTAAATTTACTATTTTTTGCAGCTTTCGTGTTAATTGCTATTACAAATAATTTAAATTCGTTAATAGGGTTCTACACACATTTAATAATCCGTGTAGTGACGGATTAAGAATACATAATGTTACTACTATATTTTAACCCGTGGGTGTCGTTAAAAGGCGACTAACCTTTGCAGACAAGAGCACTGCAAGAAAAGGAAATTTCGAACAAACCCTATACGAACCCGTCTGGCCAGCGTAGTATAGTAGGCTAAATTCCCTCGATTTTCGAAGAGACCCGAGCTCAGCAGTGGGACGTTTATGGGTTGACATGATGATGATGATGACATATATAATTGATTTTGTAGGTATATAATATGTATATTACCGACAACTACCGATAAATGATGTTTTCAATACAAAAATTAAAATTTTTAATTCTAATTAATAACTACATAGCAACTACACAACTGAAACTAATCTTCAGTTTAATCTATACAAATTTAACTCAAAGTACGGGCCTTTATGATTCGAACTTAGATATCCGTAATATATCAATGAAGGGAACAAGTAAAATAGCGGTTTTGACAATTATATATGTATAGTTATTGAGAAAGTTTGTTAGGAAACTTCTTCAATGAATTGATTGCTATAACTTTGAAACCATCTGCGTAGACAAGTTGTCTGACGTCGACATCGTTAGGTTTAGTAGAAGTTGGAGTGATGTTTAATGCTGACGAATGATGTTCTTGTTATTTTCCGAGATGTGTAGTAAGGCTGTTTTACCAGGGATATGCGAAAATGCGTAGCGGGGGATGTGTCTTTAAAGCCAAACCAATAAGATCGGCTTAGCAAGGTTTTTGTACGTATAAAGCAAACGAAGGATGTATGCAAGGAATGTGTCAAAAGATGGTGTTTATTACAGGTAGATGTGTTTTCTAAACACAATTTGACGTCGTCGCTACGCATTAGCGACCTAGCATGTCTCTGATTGTAATGATCTTTTGCGACTTGTACACATATAAATTATTATGTAACGGGTCTACGTCACGTCTACGTCGAGGTACCGACAGTTCTAGAACTATAAATTTAAATGACCAAAGTGAGGGTAGTATCCGCACGCATCAGGGACGACGCTCAGCCGCCGCTCCAGTCAGCCTGTGACCACGGTCGGTGTAATTAAATCGAAACGTCGGGCAAATAAATAAGGTATTTCATATTCATACTTATAATACTTTTCACAGATTTCGTTACGCAGCCTAAGGGCCATATTTCATGAAAGCGGAGACGAGAGGAGATGTTTTTTACAACCAATAAATAGACTTTCGGTGAGTATTGTGTGCATTAAATAATATTGTCAATATTGACTTGGCTGCGCGCCACTAACATTGCCAATGTCCATGAGCATCTGTAAGGTGGGCCACCTGCGAGTCCCACTTCCAGCAATAAAAAAAAAATTGCTGCTTGTTGTAAGACATCTCCTATCACATCCACTTTGCTGGATTACGGGCCTTAGTGAGGGCATTTTTCCAATATGCGGTGGAGATGCTTATTATGTACCGATGGATGTATCAATCAATGCATAAAAAGCTTAAGTTCTAATTACTAATAATTTTAACTAAACATAAAAAATATTATTTAATAATAATAAGAACAGTTCTACTATACTTTTGTGTCAGCTCGACTAAAATCTACAAGTAAGGTTACCTCCAAGTTTATTTTCAATATATATTGTCTAAATTAAGACTATTATCCGTCCTTTTGTCCTTTTAAAACGACAAGCATTTTACCCAAACGGCTCAGAACCAGTCACCCTTGCTGATGTAACGCCCCGTGATAATTGTGGGTCTCAATCAATTAAAACTTTTTGTATACAATATATACACGTGGCGTACCCACGTGTAGGCAATCGGAAACTTTTCTCATTTCCTCTGAACTGCCTTGTTACAACGATTTCATTTTGTGACAGATCCCGTGTTGAAGCGTACGGTGTCGTAAAAATAAAATACGCTAGTACCACGTTTTGAAATTCACGCAATTTTGAAATTGTACATCTTTTTAATATAGATGGAGAGAATGGTTCGACCATTTTGTCTAATTAACTTTTGTTTTTATTTATTTGGAAATTCCTGGGATTCGAAAATTTTAATGTTTTTATTTCGTATGACAATTTTCGTCACCACTCGTGTGAAGTTAGATACTAAAGAATACTTCTATGGCTGGAAGTTTAAAAATTTAAATATGGACGCGATCAAATAACGAAATTGTGAGTAAGGGCTATTTGCAGGTAGGTACACAGTCAGCCAACTTCCTGCTCGCCCAATTTCCAAATATTTTTCTATGTTTTTGTTCAAGATGATGAAAGTTCAAACCCATTTCGTTCACATGCACGAGTCAACATTAAAGCCTTCAGTAGTCTGAATAATACAACATGAACAATGTATATAAAAGAAGATTCAGCAATCCAGTAATACACATCATGGATTCTTACTGGAGCAGTATTGATAAAAACCACGTTAACACGAGTATTTACGTTATCTACCCTTTCTCTCTGAAGTTATTTATTATTTAGGATCGTGATTATTTTGTATTTTGCTTAGACTATTTATCTTCATTTCTATTCATATCCTCGCTCTCCGATGAATTGGTAAGACGTAACCTTTATTTGATCAGACCGCCTCAACAGATTGAATAATAAAATATGTATCCTGTGTATATAAATATATTTGTAATGATTTCTGGTTTTCGAACGAGAATGATGACGTTGGAGTTTAAAACTTACACACCAACGTCATCATGCACATACACATATCATTTTTAGGAATGGGTGTTTTAAGAAAGCGTGTTAAACAGCGAGCTTTTTTCCTACAGAGTGGTTTGTTACACAAGCGCGTTTAGATCACGATTGTACCGATTCAAACGCGCGCTTTTATCTCTATACACGCCCGTCTGTATCGATTAAAACGCGTATTTGAATTAAACAGGTGTGCAAATGTTTACAGGTTGCGTCTGCTTCGCGTGCGTATCGAGTCTGTATAGCTACAAACGCGCGTCGACGGCGTTTTTAAAAAACGCGGTGTGCACAGGCCTTATGGCTTAACGCTATGTTTTATATACCTATTATTGTTACGTCTAAGTATCACCTTCATATACTGATTACGCGTACATAAATGTACGAACATCACACCTTTATATCTCAAACAAACATTAACTTAGTTCTTATTACATCATTAAGTGTACATTAAGACAGTGCGAATGTTGGCCATAAATACGTAGCAATAACTCGCTAATGTCCAATAAAACTGCGTAAACAAATCATTGTGCTCGTCACCTAATAAATATTTACGGTAGTAACCATTTTAGATATGAGGTAATGAAATTGTGTATTACTACGTAAAACAACGTATACGTAGGAAGGGAGTTAAATTCACTTAATAATAAACATTTATTTTATGCGCAATATCAACAAGTTATGCGCAATTCAACGTATTGGAAGGCGTAGCGTGGGACGGCCTCCCACCAGGTGGACCGACGACCTGGTCAGGGTGGCGGGCGGCCGTTGGTTGAAGGCGGCACAGGACCATTCGCAGTGGAGTAAATTAGGTGAGGCCTATGTTCAGCAGTGGACGTCGTTGGGCTGATATGATGATCAACAAGTTGTGTTTGGACAATGTATTAAATTTTATAGTTTTGATGTTTTCATGGACGTTAAAGGAAACATCGTGAGGAAAAACACATATCACCAACCCGCATCCTAATCCAGAGCGTGTGGATTATAGCCTAAAACCCTCTCAGATCTCTAGATAGAGGAAGAGACCCGTGCTCAGCAGTGGGACATTATTACACGAGGACTGATACTAGTTTTTGAAATGCACTGCGGCATACTAAATTTCGTTGCTGACTGTAACACAGGTCCACTCTAGTTCAGACAATTATGTATTTTATAGATTATTCCATAATTAAGAAATTGTTTGATATGTGATACTCTTTGATGAATAAACAATTTATTTATTTAATTATTGTATACAAATATTGAAATCACTTGCTTTAATATGGGGTGCTATGTCCCTAAAATTGCCCAAGTCTATTTCCATTACTTACCAGATGGAGCGATGAAATTGTACGCTCACCAACAACCAACTTCTGCTCAGCTGTCCGAACCGCCATGGATAGATGCCGGTGGAGGCAGATCGTCCAAAATAGGGGCAAACCATCCACATCAAATGATGACCACGATCCTCAGCCATGAGGGACCGACGAGAGAGAGAGAGAGAGATTTCCATTAATCGCTATCCTGAAATTGTCTGTGTAAGAAAAACGTTAAAAATATAAGTCATACTTTAATATTTCCGTTGTGTAAAATATCTTTCGCTACAACGGCTTTCATTGTCACGGGCTTACAAATCTGTTAACAGCGGCCTACCTTAATATCTCGGATAAACTTAATAAATGCAAACTAACTGCCGCATTCAGAGACGTTACATAACTTTAGATTTTATTTTGTAAAAACGTGTAGTACTTAAATCTATACTCCTAAAGACGATTATTCAATGAAATTGTGTTAATGACAGATTACTGCTAATTGTCGTTTCTGAGTGCGGCAGTAAGAGCTTTTCACAATGATGTTTTTCTACAATAATTGAATTTAGCATATTCATGCGCGTTGATAGTTTATAAGGCATAACCTAACGTGTGTGCGATCCTTTGGAAGTGTTGTATACAGTCTAATGCAAAATACAAGCTAATTCCAATTGTGTTGTAACATTTTTACCCTTCAGATAATTATTCTCTTATACAACATAAAATAATCAGTATCCCATGAAATATAGTCAATATAAAAGTAGACATGCAGTTATAACCGAAAAACAATACACCTTTTATCGATCGTGTGTCTGTCAGGATATGATAACGGCTTTTGTCTTTCATTCGTAATTGAATGGTGTCAGATATAGAAACATTGTCAGGTCGGCTCGCTAGTTTATGAATTACAAACATCCCAGCTGCTTCTGACAGGTAATGTGGGTCCAACGATAAAAATAAACATTATCAATATTTCTTCGGACGTAGATTTATGAAAATAACGATTAAGGTAAATGAGTATTAGCGAAATGTTTCTGAATAGCTACTCTGAAATTATTATTTGTTTCATTATTAATCAGTAAAATTGGTTTTTGGTTTCGTCAGCATTTCTGGAACCCTATTCGCACTATCGATTTCAATTGATTGATTTCAATATTCTTTTCAAATACTACATTCTGACGTCGATGGTTGACGACCATATTTCAATTTTCAACATTATTTCAGCGCAACCCTACTAGCCTTCTAGGCAGTAGTCCTAATGATAGCAATGGCAATGAATAGGTACTTGGACGCCGAAGCGCCCCTTTTTTTCAAATATTATATTATAAGATATATTTTATAAAATAATATAAAAATAACTAAGTAAAAATGTACAAAATCTTACACAACACCTGTAGAGGTTCGGATATTGAGTATATTCTTGAGACATTTTTATGGCATATTGGATATTTCATTAAAATACCTAAGTACGTATTTTCTTTAAGAATATTTTACTTAAGAAACTTTTGCTTAAGCTATTTATCTCTGCACAGGTTTAATTTTATGGTAATTTTATGTGATTGCATTAGCAATATCTGAGACCTTATTAAACACAGTGTACGAACGGTAGGTAACGTTCAGACTTTACGAGTACACATCAAAGATAATATAATATAATAATAAAGTGCTATTGAAAATAATTACTTAGGTACTTGCTTCAAATATTTAACTGGTACTAATATTTTATCATAATTAGTACCAACTTACTGGACTAATATCGTAATTAATATTTTAGATGCAAAAAGGTGCTTGTTTCTCACACTTTCAGCTAAACCATTGAACGGATATAAATGAAATTTGATATTACGTTGTCTAGAACCAGTAGAGGCTTAAGTCTGTTTTTATCGACGATATATATGACAGACAGACAGTAAGAAATAAAATAAAACAAGCCTTAGTAGAAAAAATCTTAAGGTGGGTCTGTCTAGCAAGTTTTAACTTGTAATAAGAAGCTTAAGTTCTTTACTACTACTCTTTTAGTTTCCAGGCGATATCATAACAAAAAAGCCCTCTCTGCTCTCTAGATAGAGGAGGAGACCCGTGCCCAGCAGTGGGACTTTAATGGATTGCTATGATGATGATGATGAACTATACATTGGTAAGCAAGTCTTATTTTCTCTATTTTGGTCAGTATTTTTAGCTCAACTAAATACAATAAGTATTTAATTTTAACCAAAACTTTTTTAAATATAAATATGATAGAATTAAATATATATAGAAAGGGAAATACACAAAATATAGGAAGACGTGTAGCACAATAAGTTTATGAGCGCGATAATACGATAGAATTCTTTTATATTCTAGCTATTAAAACGGTGAATGAAACATAAAATGCAGACGGCATGGTTATTTTTATGGTGCAGTTATAGAGGGCAGCTGAAATGGCATATTTCACGGCTGCACATCTGCGATAAGGCATTAAATTGTGATTATTATTTTATTGTCAATAATTGGTCACTGCAGTGAGGTGTTTCGTGTACCGGGAGTCAGATGGCGGGATGTAGAGAAATTTCTTTTTTAATTTAATGATAAGTTATAATATTTATTTGGTTTTATAATATGTATGGATAAGCAATAACAATATTGCACAAAAGGGTTTAGCAAGTTCAGTTTATTTTGCACCATATCATTAACTCTAGCACAGAATAAGTAATAGTACTACGTACAAAAGGATCACTCTCGAACAAAAGTCAACTTTAGGCGCAACTATTTGCCTATTTAATAAGTAAGCGTAGCGTAGCATAAGACTGATTGTGATTACGGAAACTGTGATTTTGTTTACTTCTATATTTGATCAACGTTACCTAATAAAAATAATATTATAATACAAACATGTTTTAATTCTTCTAACCGTACAGTTTATTTTGGAGCTGTCGGGAACATACAAGTAAGTAGGTCTTTATTTGATAGTGTACTATCATTTGGAGCTCTTGGGAATAAATGTATGGAAATCAGAAGTTTTGATGAATAAATTTGCATAAGTTTTTGGAGCCCTTGGGAACAATTTTACAAAATAATAACAATATTTAATTTTAGTTATGGAGCGCTTGGGAACAAAATCGTGGAGCGGGTGGGAATAAGCCAATTAAAAATGAGACACATCTAGTTTTAAGTTAGTATTAGATTAAGAAGGTATTAAATTTGCACACTTTTTAAAAGGTTTAAAGCAACTAAGTTTATTGTACCCTTATTACCATCTACATTTTTGTAAACCCTTATCTATGCAGAATAAATATATTTGTATTTGTAGATATGTTATTACAATACTTACAGTTCCGCATGTTTTGCAAAGAAAATTCAAAACAAACCCTATACCAACCCGTCTGGCCAGCGTGGTATAGTAGGTTACATTCCCTCCACATTCTTTGGAGGAGACTCGTGCCCAGCAGTGGGACGTTTATGGGTTGAAATGATGAGTCTGAGGGGATAGAAACTTTCACCAAAAAATTTTCGCTGTTTTCTGAGAATTCCTGTTTTGTTTAAAATATGAATTATTTTAGGGTACACGAGCATATTATTCATCGTAGGGGTTTGTTTTACATAATTTATTAGGGGTTTTCCTCAGCGTCTGTGGTCAGCAATAGGGTTTGGTCCGACGACAGGTGTCGGTTTATCTGCCTTTTGATATCGTGTCTTTAAAGAGAATATAAAATAAGTACCTGGATTTGAATAGTTAATCAAAGGTTTGTTTGAGCATGTTTTTGATCACATGAGTTGGAATGACTACCTAATTATGTTCCTCCATGACATTATCGTGGTTAGAAATGTTTGAATGTATTTATTTATCATCATCATATCAGCCCAACGACGTCCATTACTGGACATAGGCCTCATCTAATTTACGCCACCGCAAGCGAGGTTTTATCTATAATTCTATACTAAACTTATAAAGCTGAAGAGTTTAATAATGGTTGAACACTAACCTCAGGAAGTACTGGTTTGAATTTTAAAAAGTCGTTCAGTGTTGGATAGCCTATAATTATTATTTATCGATAAAGGTTATTCCTATAACCTTTCTCGATTTAAACATCGAGAATGATGGTCGCAGCGTGATGATAATTATACATAATATCCTTATTATGTAGAATTATCATCACGCTGCGACCAATAGAAGCTGGTGTAGTAGATCCACGGTAAACGGAAAGTAATTCAGTATATTAATTATTATCATAATAATTTATGTCCCTGATGATAATGAGTCCCCCTGAGTCTATTTGCTGAAATATAGAAATAAGATTGAAATAGTAAAAAAAAAAAAAAGTTTTTCTTTAACTTAAACATTTGTGCCAATTTATTATATTCATCATCATCATTTCAACCCATTAACGTCCCACTGCTGGGCACGGGTCTCCTCCAAAGAATGTGGAGGGAATTTAGCCTTCTATACCACGCTGGCCACACGGGTTGGTATAGGGTTTATTTCGAATTTTCTTTTTCTTGCAGTGCTCTTTTCTGCATAAGGTTAATCCCTTAGTCGTCTTTTACGACACCCACGGGTTGAGATGAGCTAGTGTCATTATGTATTCATAATCCGTCATCACACAGATAAGTGCTAATATATTATTATATTAGCACTGATGAATCCGAAGAATAAGAATCCGTATCAAATTTAGGCGGATGCGGGAGTGCAGTCTATAAATCTATCTAGATTATAAACTGCACTCCCGAATCCACACGCTTGGCTCCATCTCTACGAACCCCACAGCGTAGCGCGGAGCAGTTGAATTGCCTTATCTGAGTACGTCGTGTCTCATGACATCATACACTTTTATTATATACAGTTAGCTTTATTACTCGCATTCATCTGGTAATGGCAGGGATTCAACAAGCCTGAATGAATTGCGTATTTTGTGAATGCTTTGAGATTTTTGTGTTCAGTACTTTAATAAAAGGGAACTTTTATAGGTATATCTTCGTTACTTGTCGGTCGGTCTGTCTGTCAGTTTGTTTTTAGAGAAATTTCAAAATAACATTCATTCAGAATTTTCAAAAATAAAAGTCTGTATTATAAAATGTTGATATTAAGTATACGCATAAACATTGATTAAATTAAGTAAGACTCATGACGTACAAAGTAAATAGATTCTCGAGAAAACAACATAAACAAAAAAGAGACTAAATAAATAAAATGTGTACTCAAGTAAATAAATAGCCTACTCAGATTACCTGAGCTAAGCGGTAGGAACGTCGTGAAAAAATACACATAATATTTTTTGATTACCCGCCTCTTCGCATGACGTGTTCGTCTTAATATAGACTGACTATCATTTATTTATTTTTAGGATATGTCCCTTTTGTTTTTTATGCATGAAACAAACGTTGCAAGAAAAAAATTATACTTTAACACTTTTAAACTATAAAGTATAATAACATTGCATAAAATGTGCATTCTGATCTAAAATTAAAAAAAAAACAGAATAGATAAATTTGAAATCACTCGCGACATACTCATATGCTCTGACCTTGAAATGGCTGCACCAATTTGAGGAAAGCATATCTAAGTCAGCTTTCTAACTAATGGGTATCAATCAATCGATCAAATTTAAAACACGCCTCGAACCGGGAGTAAAAAATATATTGTACCAGGTTCTGTTTGTGCCTTTGCCCGCGTGATATATCCGTTAAAAGTAGGTTATGTACAATTCCAGATTTCCAATATCATTTTAGAGAGTAATGAATAACTATAATTAGACACACTTCCACTCCGTCTCGAACTGAAAGTGTGTTCAAGTGTCAAAGATTTTTTGACACTTGAAACTTCATACACACTTTGAATCTTTGTCTTGTCGATGTCCTAGGAAGCGGTTTGTCCTTACTCATCAGATCGCATAGACGAGACGTAATATTTTATCTAACACAAAACATCCTCAACTTTCAAGCATGTCCCTCATTTTACACGACAAATTGTTTTCCTACTCTATATATCTTTTTCCCGCTTTTTGCGACGAAAACAGTTTATCCTGAGCCAGATAAATGTGACGTTTGGTGACCCCAGTGCTCGGTAACGGTGAGCAAGTACACTATATAGGTAAGGCTATGAATTGCTGTCTGGCTTGCGATTTTTCCTTGTCGTGTGCGTAATAAGCAGCGACTTTCCGCGACTCTCATTAGCTCTGGGATCGATCGCAACCCAGCGTAATCCCTCTTCATGACTTATAAGAATATTTACTATAGGTACTTCCCAGTTCCAGATAAATTCAAATAGCGATATTGATCTGCTTATTTGCTAAGCTGATTGATCAATAGATGTAAAATATTGCTGTAATTGAAAATATGTAGATTGGAAGTGTTATTTTGAAATATTGTTAGTTGTGATTTAGTTAGCGAAACTTTTGTCTATACTAATATTATAAAGAGGTAAAGGTAATCTCGGGATGTACTGAACTGATTTTCAAAATTCTTTTAGTTTTGGATACCCCATTTATCGAGGAATGCTATAGGCTATATAGCATCACGCTACTGTCAATAGCAGCTGTGCAGTGGCCAAATAAAGTACGACGGGAGCGAAGCCCCGCGGGACTTCTAGTCTGGAATAAATTAAGTACCTAAAACAAATATAATAAAGCTTAATACAAATATAATAAGCGTATTGATTCAATGCGGAAAAAGTAGATTTTAAACCGTGTTTTGAGTATTTGTGATAATGCTATTCGAGATGTCAAGGTTTGGAATTGCAATTTTAATATTAATAAACAGGAGTTGAAACATATTAGTGGTAAATTCAAAAGTGTTTTATTACTTTTACAGATTTATTGAAAAATAAGACCTAATAACACGATATGAAGAATCGTTTTACCGTGAACGTAGATATTTACCATAACTCACCAACAAGTGCACTAGGCAACCCTTTTAACCTGCACTTTAATTACAAGTGACTAGTAGTTTTGATGCACAACCCATTAAGAAGTTTAAACGACTGTCTTCCTTGCATAGAACTTTCTACTTTAGTAATGACAGTTGGAGTAGAATACCGGGATCTCTCAAAAGGCATTATAGTAAGACTGAAAACTTTTGTGCTTAGAATCTGGAAAGATTCCAGTCGGTTCTCAGCTAATTTTGAGTCGTCAATGTCGGTGTGAGTTGTTGTGTGTATTGTTCGTCTTTGGACTGGCCTGTTGGTCTAGTGGTTAGTGACCCTGACTGCTAAGCCGGAGGTCGTGGGTTCGATCCCCACCACCACCATCAAATCTTTGTGTGATGAGCATGAAGGTTTGTTCTGTGTCTGGGTGTAATTTATCTATAATTTGTATGTATTTACAAAAAAAAAAATAAAAAAATGTTGTATTTAAGTAGTACATCAGTTGTTTAGTACCCATAACACAAGCAAATATAATTGCTTAATTTGGGACTAGATGGCGCTGTGTGAATGTGGTAGAATATTATTATTATTATTATACATATAACAAGGTTTAGTTCCAGATTTTTTGAGTTCTATTCCAACCGGTCAGTTTGGTACTGAAGAAAGGATGAAGGATTTCACTTTGTAGAATTTATATGTACTAGTCTAGAGACTTACCATATGCTAACGGTGAAGGAAAACATCGTAAGAAAACCCACATACCATAGAAGAAATTCTAAGTGTATGTCTGATCCACCAACCTGCAGTAGGCCATCATGTTGTGGATTATGGCCTTAACGCTCTCAGCCCTCTAGATAGATGAGAGGAAATCAGATACCAGCAGTTAATTTACATTAGGGGATAATAGACATAGAGGAACATTAATGGCTTGCTGATGATGACATGACACATTTCTTACAAAACATAAAGTTTAGTATCATACATATCTTCAGCTACCTACTCATATATTGTAGGGGTAGCTAACAATGCTGTCAACGATGTCCTGCCGCTTGACGTCAAACCGAGGGCTAGCCAAACTGTCAGTTCCGAACGCTCACCGTACCTTTCAGTGAAGTGTAGACGATGGTACAAGTGATAAAATATTAATGTTTAACTTATTCATAAAATTTAGTATCTGTATTCAAAAATAATGGACAGGAAAATAGAAGAAGAATATGGGAGGGAGAGAGAGAGAGAGAGGAAGTTGTGTGTGAATTTAGTACTAATTATTTTATTATTTACTTCTAGTAATCGGCCAGGAATATGATGTCATTTTACCCAATTATAAAAAAAAAAAAACGTAATTTTATAATTTTTATATTTCTAAAAATATTCAGTAAAAATCACTCTGTCTATCTAACATACATTGTGCAGAGATGATCAGTACAAAATAATATTATTATACGATGTGAAGTTATGATCTTAATTCATTTATTTTAGCAGGTAACCTAAACGGCTAACCTAACCTAAACTTTTTTTTAAAATTATATTTATCTTAATACGATTTTGAAGTCGATTTAATTTTCTATTTCTTTTTATTATTCCTTCATTTTTACACGACTGTCAGGAAGGGTATTGTTTTTCGCGCGTATCTTGTATGTTTGTAAATTTCTTTATTCCCACGAATCTTCTAAACGGCTGGATGGATTTTGGCAATTAGGATATCGTTAGATTCGTCTAGAAAACCCAAGTATCCTTAGAGAGGTTTTAAGAATAAAAAGACTTAAACGGCGGGCTTTTGACGCCAAATTGTAAGAAGTTAATTTTTTTTTTAACCAAATCTATCGAGTTTAGTATCAAAATAAAGGGAATCAAATGGAGATTACAAATATATACATATGTTATGTATTTAAATTTAATCAAGTATATTTCGATCTTTTTAGTGCGTTGCTCTCTGTTGATTTCATGCAGTCGGCTTATTAATTTTTTAAAATTATATTTATCTACTTGTTCTTATTTCTGTTATAGTAATTAGAACTATTTAAGTACCTAAATTCAGCTACCATTACGGCTTAATGCTACATTTGTATATTATGTCGACTTATTTGCCCGTACCTAAATATGAACAGACAATATCTCTAAACCATTTTATCAGAAGCTTACCCCCTGTACAAGTATATCTAGATACCTATATACCCACAGCAATACACACTGTATCATAACGATATTTTATCGCTTATCTTTTATCAACGTATTACTGGTAGCTATAACATCGGTTTTATGTACCTCATTGCTAAGAAGAAAATAATGGATACCTGGGAAGGGTAGAGCAATTTGGCAAGATCTTATAAGAGCAATTCGGCCTTTCGGCTAGGTAAAATGTAATCAACGGCAATCATGTATTACCATTTACAAAATAGTCTATTCCAATGTACGTACATACCTGCATACATAATAATATTATATAGAAATATATTTATATTGTAATGTAGGCAACTCGAATCAAATATCGTTTTTGTTGATATGAGATTTTTCGTAATAATTTTTTATATTATATACTTATATTTTGTAATGTATGGAGGTTTCAAAGTAAATCTAAAATGTATGACACAATCTTCATCCCAAAGACACCAAAAATAAAATACTAGATATAAAATTTAAGATAATACTTAAATATACTAGACTGCTGCCGTGGCGCAGCGGCATCGCGGCAGTGAGAGTGACTGCTGTTAGAGAAGCAAAATACGGGGCACTTTTGTCGCGGTGTTTGGCAATGTATCAATTAAAGTAATAGGCTCTTATTATATGAGACCAAGAACGTAACTGAAATGTGGGTATTATGTTGACTACTTCTTCAAAGAAAAAAGCGTGATGGTATGCTATTATCATCATATCAGCTCAATGACGTTCACTCCTGGACTATTCTTCATATCAGCCCAATGACATCCACTGCTGGACATAGGCCTTACCTAAATAGGTGATTATTGGCCTATTGTTACCACGCTGGTCAGTCGGGTTGGTACAGGTTTTTGTTTCGAGTTTTCCTTCTCTAGTGCAGTTGTTATGGCGCACTTTATCCCTTGGTCAAGTCTTACTAGATCCCGGGAACGATAGGGTGACACAATACATGTATTTTTAGCCCCGTCACCACACAGGAACTATTATCCTGGACTATTATCACATATAATTTATACTTACAACAAATAGTGAAAAATAATTGAAAACGTCAACTGCAATAATTTCGCAAATAAATGTTTGTACATTTTCGTAGAGTGCTCGATGTACTCCAAATGTCACCGGGTGGCAGATCCAATCACTGGCTGGAGTGGTCGGTCGATCCAGCCGCACTTAATCTCTGATCAAACGTAAACAACCCACCCTATATACTCCACACGACAGGATTCAATTAAGCTTCAAATACTTTCGTGTAAAGAATACAGTCGAATTGATTGAATGGTGGCAGATAAATATTGGAGGGCTTTAAATTATTTCTGATGAACTTTTACTGGTATAATCAAAATGTCATGGTAAATGTCATCTCTTATGCTTCATTTTGTAAAAAAATATAATATTCACATTAAAGTTTGCGTAATAAAAATTTAAGTAAACCTCAACATTTTCCATTTGAAGATTGGGAATGTGTCCCGAATAGCAAAAGTTCTACTTATATATTTTATAAAAGAATCAAATATAAGTGTAGGAAAACCTAGATATGAAAAACTCCTGTATGCTTCGTTTGAAAAGTAAATCACCAAGTTATAATCATAATGTGTTGCTCCATTAATATATTAACCTATATAATTACTTACTACAGCTACAGTTTTTGATCAAAAGATACTATAGAGCTAAAAATTCTGATTAAAACATCACTGTCGATCCAAGCCATAGGAATTGCTAGACCATATCGGAAGTCATGAATAGATATTGCACCATTAACTTTAGCATTTATAACATCTACTGATATAAAAAGAACGTATACAACACAAACATGAAACTATTCAAAGCAGTCAAACCTCATTTCCCTCTTTCCACTCAATTGGTTACACAAAGGACATTCTTTTGCACAAACCACTGACCATATTCACATCGTAAACTCTAAGCTTCATGAAGAAGAAATCTGTTACGTGTATTTATCGCAAACATCTTTCCTTTTATGACCCTATCATTATTTTTATGTGCCATAATCCCCATCCGAAGTTTCATTAAGAAAACTTTTGTTCATAAAAACATCATATCAAGGAATCGAAGAATAATTTGAACTTTAACACGTTGTATTAAGAACTGTATGGTCGATGTCATTAACATTTTTCTCTGTGAGGGAAATTAAATTACTCGTATTATAACTGGACTGAGACTTTATAGATGTCAGTTTCGTTAATCTATTTTTTATTTGTGATGACACTTAAAAATACACAATATCAGATAAGCAATCATTGGTATCTGATTTATTTCAATCACACAGTTTTTTCAGTAAATTAGGCATATTATAAATGAAACCTCATTAGCATATTTTGTCTGCTACATAGAGACACTTCGAACCCTCTTCGTAATGATTTCCTGTTCACCACAAACGATCGCATTAAAATGACAATAAATTTTAAACTGCAATTTAATAAAAAATTAAAATGAATAACCAAAATAGTTAGTCACACTGTACACTGATAACACAGAACTGAAAACAAAACTTTTCCCCATAAATTCGTGCATTTCGACGATATCAATACCAACTGTTACTACGCTGGCCAGACGCCAGCGTTGAGCGTGGTAACAGTAGGCTAACTACCACCCATTTAGGTGAGGCCTATTTCCAGCAGTGGACGTCAATGGGCTACTATGACGATGATTATATTATAAATGCGAAAGCACTCATTAACCGTTCAACTAATCTATATGATATTAATTTGCACATAGATATTTATAGTCGAAGTCCTCAGACAAGTCAGACTATTTTTACTGACATATCAAAAGCCGTAGATCGCAACTTATTCATTATTTGGTTTTGAAACGTCCATGTTTGCTTAGTTGATTTCGTGACTTGGTCGACTGTTACTATCTATACAGTGTGTGTCTACAACCCTGGCTTTTTTTAAAGGAGGTTAATATAAAGTATATTTATAATGTAACCATTATATTAATTTAATTTATTAACTAAATTTCAGACTGAGTTAATTTTCTAACAAAATTTTAATTGCCAGCAATGTAAAGCACAGTAATTTGACCAAAACCTAGGTGTGTGTGCATTGACAAGGACGACAATACATTCTACGCTAGCTATCACAGTTTTTCACCCCCGTACCACGACATGCCTTATACCAAGTGAATAAACGACATGAATTACGACAATTACACAGTACGTCTACTATATTTAAGTTTCGGATTTAGAAAATTTAATTGTGGCGTTAACTAACATAATTATGATTTACTAATACGTGCAAACAATTGTTATCGAAGCATATTATCATCAGTCTTTATAAAAGCCCGGGTCGTAGACACACACTGTATATATAGTTTCGTTCTGACTGTAATTTAGATCTAATTACCAACCAATTTGGGACCACGTTAAGAGCTTTTCCTGTTCAATTAGCAGAAGTTTTGGGTTTTTTTTAAGATGTTTAAATATGCTCAGGGTACGTTCTTTCATTATATAATCCTTTACCAGTTTTTTAAAACCTTCGTAACCAAATATGGAAAATTTTTGCAATCAAGTTAGGATAAACTTTCGATAAATTTGTTTAGAGAAGGGTTATAGGTTTTGATTCTATGTGAAGTTTATTTCCCAGAAAGCTTTGTTAGTGTGATTTTAGATTACATTGAAGGTTCATATTATTATAAATCACTACGAATGGCTATCGAGGATCGTAGAAAATTCAAACTATAATTTATTTATAAGTCAATTTTGGTAACTAAAGTGAATATACCAAATTACTAAATCAATCAGAAAATATATATAAATTTATAGAATACATTTGATAAATGTTTGACTCAGTATAATATTAGACCGTTAATAGAATAATTGGATCAATAAAAGCGGATAACTCGATAGATTAAGTAACAATTAATCTACTAAGGATTGTTTATCTCAACTTAACTGGATTACGTAATAAACTATTAACGGTATGAAACAGACAGTTTCATGTGGTATCAGTAATATAATATGTGTGGAGAAAGGAGTTATTTATATTGTATAAGTGCTTGTCCAGGAAAATACAAGACTTCGTCGCGCCAACTGCTGTAAACTGTGCCATATTGTTAGAAGTTTAATTTATAAAAAAAAACACACGTCGCTGAACTTACTTCACCTTAATTTATATGAAAAATAGAGAGTTAGATCTCCTTTGACGTCAGTACTGGCGTCTCCTAAAATATATAAATTATTTTATTTTGCATGTATGGAATGTTTGTATTAGCACCACACCACCGTTCTTAAAGAAAAGTTACCTCTAACATACTTTCCCATTTTCTCGACTAAGATTAAATTGATATCATTAAAAAAAAGAAATGATATGAGCCAATACTTTTTCATGAAATTATAGATTGGACATAATAATCTGTTGTGCACACCTATCATTTACGATAATTATTATCATTGCCGCTAATCCACCCTCAATAGACGTCATTATATAAATGAGTACTCATTACCAGTGCTTACATATGATGGATTGTTTGACAAACGCCTGTATAAACGTGCCTAACCACACACAATCATGGATTTTGTAATTATGTACTCTTATCAATGATGTATCATGTGAAACTTTGTTCTTGACTGATGTGATGTTTTTTGATGACTTTTCAAAGTCAATAAAGGAGTTGTTTGTTGCAATAGTTACGAATATCGAAATAAAGCAACGTAAGATAAGGTCAATATAGAGATGGGTGGGTATTCTCACTCTTGAGCGGCTCCGTGCTCCAGAAGGCAAGTGTATGTAAATAAGGTGGTAATTTGCGCAACAACTCTTAAATAAATAGCCATAGGCTTCTATTTATATCAGGCTTTACACATTTACATTTGCAAAACATAAAAAGATATATTACGTCGCAATATTCGTGGAAAAATTGTAAATCTTACTTAAAAACAGTGTGTTCATTTTAATACTTTTGCTATGTCATGACATGTGACGCTATAATTTCACGTTTTATTAATTAAGATAGTAAATAATTATTATCAGTATAGTTCAAAACATCATATTTTGACCAATTTTTTTCATTATTAGATACCTATATTTAGTTCGTGATAATCTTAGATATTATTGTGTAATTTCACATTAATAGAATAGATACTATTTCTGACGTGTACACGCATATCATTAATTTCATTAGATAATCTTGTTTGGGTAAAACCAACACCAACATCAATACAATATCTAAACAAACATTAATACAGTTGCCTTTATTAATATTGATAATAATTTATTAATCGATACAATTTTATCACACATTATAATCACAATTTTGAACTATGAACTGAATCTTACTTGTAATGAGGTTTTAAACTGCTGCGGCCTCTTTTGAAACTTCCACAATTGCCTTGTATTTTTGTTTCCAAATACCCAGAACATAATAGAAAAAGCACAATGGTACATAGTCAGAATATTATTAACTATCATTGTTAATGTTACTATTTCGGCTTCATCTCCTTTTACGAAGTGAATTAACCTATGAATGTCTTTTATAATCTGTTGAAAACAAAACACGAATATCATTACTAGCATTACAAGAACGATCTTGAAATTATTCCGTGTATTCTTATTCTGTGTTAGAACAGATTTTAATACTATTATTAATAACACTGCATTGGTTATCAAGATTGGCCACTTCGCTATCATCATGTATATAATGAAACGGAAACTTTCCTCTTCGCGTTGAACATAATATAACACATATAGTAAAAATGAAAATATACTAGGTATAGTCCACGCACACACCGACACTTTCCATATACTCTTGTATTCGGAATCAAATACTTTGACTAGACTTATATACATTTGTCGACTAAAAATAAACATCCAGGTAATGAGCGCCATTTCCGAGTAGATAAACAATAGTATGTCTAAAGTTACTATGTAATCAGAAGCGCCGGGGGCGTCGAATAACGTCTGTACATCCTTAAAATATCGGACGATGGTATAGAGGAACCTGGCCAGCATGAACTGCACGAGTAGTTGATTTTTGTAGCTCCTTCTCCATTCAACGAATAGGATGGCTGTTAATATGAGTAGTAGTAATGCTAGCCCTGATAAAGCTATACCGATTGTGCTAAATGCGAATGTGACTGCGGTCCATACAGTGTTGTTATTCCCATTCGATATAACGCTCCCATGGTCCAGTTCATACATCGGCATTTTTAGGCCTTAGATATATTTTGATGCATCGTACAGGTAATTGTTTGTATAGAATATATGTAGGTATATGGTCACATTATTTTATTATTTTGTACACTGTTTTATTAATGATATTTTTATTTACACATATTATTCACTGTTTATACTGCACTAACTGAATTTTTAATTTTGGATATTGCACTGTTTGATTGTGTTGATTAACTTTTAATTTGTCACATTTTGTAAAAAAATGTCCCGATCTTATGAACTATTGACCATAAAGCACGTTCGCTCATATAAAATAGCTAAGTATTAAGTACAAGCCACTGTTCGATAACAGTTCTTATCTATAAACGATTAGATTGGATATTTTGGTATCACATCGAGTACTTGTAGACATACAATTAGCATTATCTATAATTGTGCCTGAAGGATCAAAATATTTGCCTACCAATACTTTTAAACGTCATTGGCTAGTTTAATAAACTCTTCAAGGTCCCGTAAGTTTGGAAAGGACCTGATTTAATTATAAACATTAGAAACTAAATTTAGTTATAAATTTAAGTTTTCTGTTTGCAGTTAAAACTTTAAGAAACTAAGTTAAAGCCAGTAGATATAATAGTTTGTATTGAAATTGCAATCTAAACGGAGGTTGGAAAATAAAAACAACGTTTAAGAAACACAGAGGATATATTTTCAGATATAATGCCACGACAGGTCAAAAATAAAACTCACGTGTACGTGAGGAATAAGAAACGATAAATATATAAAACTCTATACAAATAGTTAACAAGGTGACAGTGTCTAACGATTATAGTATTAAACTTATTGCGAACCTACGGTACACTCGAGGACCAGAGACTATTATATCTTAAGGGGCCCACAGATTAACAATTCGCTGAACAATATCAGTCTGTCAGTCACACGCAATAGGTGACCCTTTGCGTTTAACTCCCACTGATATTATTATCGTCCAGCGAACTGTCTGTGAAACTGTGGGACCCTTTAGTTAGGGTTGCCACCCGTACTATATTATATAGTATCGTGCTATATTTCAGTCCATTGTACTATAGGTATGTTATAGAAAAATAATATAGTACCTACGAATAATATTTTCATCAGCAATTCAGTTTTCGCGCTTTTTTAACTAAGTAACTGTGACGGGAACGCACCCGCAACGCAGCATTGGGAATTTCAGAACGAAACGCAATTAATTGCTCAGATTCCTATAATTATTTAAAAAATAATAAGAGTTTGTTAACCAAAGCTAAGACTAACAACAAATACACATGGAAAAATAAATACTTTCCTAATTACCAAAACTTTTTTCTTGAATTTCCCAATAGTACTATATTTTTTGCAATGTTTTGTAAAAAATACTATTTTACCTTCAAAAAAGGTGGCAACCCTACCTTAAGTGTATATAGATAGATGTAGTTAAACAATTCAGAAGCTTATTTGTTTACGAATACGTTCACAAATTGCTATTCACTGGGTACGTTGTTTCTTCCTCGAGTGTAAACATCTATCGAATACCTCTTCAAAACACTTTTAGCTTGTTTGTGACAGATTGATTTAAGAAGCGTAAACCGTGCTAGTATTGTTTGCAATTTTGCCTCTAAATGTTATTTATGAAGAGAATTCAGCCTATTCGATTACAAGTAAGTGCATCTACTTATGAAATATTATTGCATTCTCTAATTTAATACATACAAGTTCTATTACAAACATTAATATTTTAGAAATTCTACTCATTAAAAATTATTCTACTAGGTAATAGCTTTGAGTCGCTGCGGTCATTAGACTTTCAAGAATAAGCTAAATGAACAACATAGGTACTATGACTAAAATCTGACATATTTTTCTTTAAAAAATTTATAAAGTTAAAACATGTTTTTAATCCAGTACAATTGTGAACATCATTAATAGTGAAAATTCATAATTTGAAAACGTTTTTGAAATTAGAACAGTTGCTTCAAAATTTGCTTATAATTATTATTATTATTATGTGTTTAAAGATTTCGTCATAATTATATCTCTATAAAAACATTACTAAATGTAACTAAAATATATTCGTGAAACATTACGGCGTATAGTGAAAGCCATACAATTAACAAGGATTTGTTATAAAATAAAATATACACTTTTTGAAATAGATAATATTCAATAATATTTCTCAAAAACAATTAAATATATTTTTTTGCAATAGGTACATTGTTTGCTCTGTCTATAGAAAAAAAAATTAAAGAATTAAACTTTTTTGTAGAATTTAATTCGTTAGAATATATTTCAATATGTAGGATAGACTAATAAGTGTTTATTTATCTCTAACTATTCTTAAGGATTACTTGTAGTTTGAATACTATGTGTACTTATATAGAAGTCTTTATAAGGGATCACAGTTGGAAAACACTAGTTCGATACATAAATCGGGGAGATTACATCTATTCCTATATATACTACGATGTTATCATAACATTACAGCTAATGTACTTATATGTTACCATAATTATAAATTGAATCAACAACTAAACAAAACAATTGCCACATTACGAGAAACTTAAACAAAATATTTAACAATCAGAGTTTATTTATTTTACTTCAACATTGTTTTTATTTAAAATTATTATTTTAATTTAAAATAAATAAATATAGTCCATGTCTGTATTGTTTGTTTTATAATATTTTTGTTAAATAAATTTATAAAATCTAATGCAAATGTGTTCTTACGTCCATTTCAACAAAATCAAACTGTAATAAAGTACGACTAATTGATTGTATTATAAAGCCATTCATACATATAAGGTTAACCTGAATTATAACCTTGATCAAATAAGTACGTGCATAACCAATGAATGAGTGTATGAAACAGTTTTGCATGGACAAAATGGTCAAGCTAGAAGTTTTTCCCCATAAACGCTAGGTTATGCATGATTGGACAAACTGTACAGTTTTGCGTGCAGTTCTGCGAAATGATTATGCATACAAACCTGTGTAATTATACCCCATAGACACTCATTTGTTATGATTATACATGCAACAAATTACATTTCGCAGGAGTCCCGAATGTCTTTGTCAGACAATAAAATATAGTCCTCTTATTATGAGTTATAAATATTGCTTATAAGGAGCTAAGATAGTTTACTTTAGTTTAGTTCACATCGTTGAAGTCGCTATTTACTAATGTGCTAACCACAAACCATAATAAATCTGAATGAAAAGTAACTTTAGCTTTCAGAATTAAGTACGTTAAGCATTTGATAGACTACAGGCGTAATTCATTCGGACAATATCTCTCACTATGTATAACAATAGGTAAGTAATAAACGTAAAACAGTTTTTATAAATTACAACAGAATAAAAGTTCTTGTACCTTTGAAGATATGATTTGATAATGTACTTCTCTGAAAAAATATTAAATTAACTAATAAATAGAAATTCGACCCCAAAATGATTACTTAAATTAGAAGAAGTTATCTAAATTATCTTTAAGTTCTTATAAGAAGATATTTTAACGTATTATGCTATTTAATGTTAGGTGCGGTCACAATTTAATTTTAATAGCGTGAATTAACAATTTTAACTACTAAGGACCAGTTTCAAACATTTGATTAAATAATTACTTTTGCGACAATATTAGATAGTAGCCTGCGAATAGAATTAAATATTAAAATATTTATTCATTTAACTATAACTGTAACATTAGAGGTATATATTTTGTAGTTATGTTAGCAATTTAACTTAATAAAATTGGTACTAGGTATTGACTAGATGGTAGGAAAACTGACAAGCATTTAAGTGTGATACATTCAAAGAAACTGGTCCGAAAAACAACACTAGTAAGTCTAGAAGATCACAATGCACAGGCTGAAAATGTTACATTAACGTTATTATTAAGTTCCTAACTCACAAACTGCCTTTGCAGCGCTTAATATTACTAAACTTATGATTTTATTTCGTAAAATCAAGTCAAGTGATACAGGCCTATTTTGTTGACAATATTGCCAGGTTCAATTTGATTATAGAAACCAAAGATGTCATCATTTCAAATGATCGATGACGGTTTTGTAATTTCACGTTTAAATTGAATGATTGTATTTGATATTCGATCATAAATCTAATAAAGAATAAAATATTCATTACGCGGATGAGCAAAATCGTCATCGAAAATTTGAAATAGTCGATTTCAATACTATTCAGACGTCAATATTTTATCGTAACGTTATAATTTAAGTGCTTACTTCATAGACATTAATGTCAACTTTAACTCAATAAAACTGAAAGTTTTGCGAAATTAATTACAGTTCAACTTACAAAATTAAATGTCGAGAGAAATGACTTCACAATTAATAAATTAATGAAGTGCTCCAAATTACATTAAACAGTGAGATGAGACCAGCTCATGTAACAATAAATTAATTACAGCTTAAATTAACTTAAATGTAAACGTTGCTCATTTACTCGACCATGTGCTCTGTGAATAAAAACGTATAACTCAGAAGAGAAAAAATAAACTACCATTATTCTACAAAAGCCCGGAAACAATCGGGACGTGATTCAAACACAATTTAGTACAAAGATAAGAACAGTTAAGTAAATAAGTAAGAAAGTTAGACGAAGTTACCTTGTTCCTCTACAGGCGTGTGTTCCTCGTCAGATGAGTCGAAACGACTTTCGATTAAAGAACTTTGTTTCGTTAGAGACTGCAACAAAAAGTGTTATTATTATACATACATTATTTACTTGATTTAGGTAGAAATTAATTTAATTGTTTTGGATGGCACGACAGAATAGGTGCGACATTACATTCACAATATATGAATTGCTTTGCATTACTAATTGCAAAACAATTGGCCTAATTTAATTGCCAATTAGATCATGCCTAAAGCCTTCGTTTCTGGAAATTGTGCGAATTCGAAAAAATACGAGTATTAGGAGTTGAGTTGAAGTTTTGAAAAATGGATATAGAAACTGATAATGGTATAATTTATTTAATTGCGTGAGGCTATTTGTAACTTCACTCTTTTATTTCTGAAGCTTAATACATAGCATTTTATTATTTTGTTATGTTCGTGTTTCTATTGAGATTCTTGGTACGATTTTGTTTTTATATTATTATTATGTCTCTTCTTTCACGGCTATACTTCTCTCTATGGTGAGAAGTATACTCGGTCCTTTTGGAAGGCTTACGCGGGGACACAGGTCCAACACACTAAAGCTTTTAAAGAATTTTAATTTAGAATGGGTTTAGATCCTTACCGCTGCTTACTATTATTTTTATTTTGTTGTTATGTTTGATGTATTCTATATCTGATTAACAACTTAGAACAAAGTTTGTAAGATGACTAAAAATGCAAGGTAAACAATAAACAAAAAACACCATTCTGGAAAATAATTTCTATCAGATTACCACATATTGGAACCGACATCAAAAACTAAATAAAGCCAAACTACATAAAATAAATAAACTTACTCAGGCCTACAAAATTTATAGAACATAAAATATGAGAACCGTTACCTTATTCGACCGTCGCCTTGGTGGAGATATCTTGTTCCACAAAGCTTCAAGCTGATCGAAGTGCTGAGATTGCGCTATCGCCGCCTGCTCAGGTCCTAAGCTCACCTGCACATGACATTTAATATTATAGAATATTTATAGTAAAAGCAGGAGCCAAATATAATATTATAGAGCGTGTGTCATTTATTTTATAAAGAGAATATTAAATTGAAGTGAATAATTTTTTGCGCTTTTATTGATGGTATTTAGATAGTTGATCAAGAAGACTGCTTTACGTATATAAATCTTACCTGAGAACCTAAGTCTTTGTTTTTAGCTTCTTGAATTTTTGATATTTCTTCCATAGATGCTGAAACTGAGAACCTAAAAGAAAATACCATTTATAATAAGGACAATCAATTACCTTGCGTTATAAATGGCGTAAAAAGAATAAAATTAAATATTAATTGTGATTTTCAAATAGAATATGCCTTTTGAGATTTCCGGATTCGGTTTTTTTTTTAATGTTAAAAATGCGTGATAGTATATTAAACTAAAACTGGCTATTAATTTTCGAATTTAAATTACATAATAATACCCAAAACATATTAATCATCAGTACCTTCTCTTCAACCGTTCATCTACTTGAGCCATCATTGCAGCAGAAGTGAGATGGCCATACTTCTTTTGCCACGTGTAAGTATCCAATGACACCTCTTTCTTCAGTAGTCTTCTCATTGGTCGCTTTGGTGCTAATGGTCGAAGCTCTAAGAGAACAAGAAAAAACTTTGAGAAACATTATTATGTTATGGTAAAAATACATTCCTTTCATTAGTATATCATCAACGTACATAACAACAGGATACAGAAAAGTAACTATAACATTTGGTGTGTTAATAACTTTATTCATAAAAGTCTTACCATCATTATCTTTTGTAGGTGCAGAATATGTTGGCATCTTGACGTAAGTAGCTGGCGTATTATGAAGGCAAATCATTGGTAGGCAACCTGTTAAAACCATTTAGTTGATCGGTCATGACATTTAATTTGGTATGAAAATAGTTATAACTAAACTTTATAAACCAGATACTACTTAGATAAATTATGTAAACCGTAAAACCAGAAGGCATGATGAATAGCCGTTGGTCCCGGCTATTAATTAATGATAATACATTATAGTTGTTATGTTAAGCTGCAACCCTTTTGGGCAACTTAAGAATTACATTCACAAGGTCAATCGATATAATAATGTAATTTTTTCAACTTCATACAGGTACAGGTAAATGAAAACTCCGAAATTCTATTTATAGGTCTTTCTTAGTATTATTTTGGCCGATATGTAAAAAATAGCTTACTCTAACATTATGAAAAAAAAAATGATATTACATATAGGGTTAAAAATAGAAACTATAGAACTGAAACAATTTCTAACCCTATATTATGTGTAGAGGTATGCACTTACCTCTATCCAAAAGATGAACAACGATTCGTGCACAATCGCTCGTGATCTGAAAGCCAAGTACTGGGACGTGCAGAGAAAGTGATGTCAACGCTAGACCTCTTTTAGTTTCCCAAATTATCAACGTTTTATCTTCCGCACCTAATAATAAAATATTATTTGTTATAGACATTGTTATAGATATTGTTATTGCAATTATATTTAGTGTAATATTATTTTTTGATTTTATCTACCCAAATCGGAAAGCTCTTAATGCTGTTTAACATTGTAGAAATGGTTATTATATGGAAAGAACAAGAAAATTGGAATGTGTAAGTAAAAAATGCTATATCCAAAGAAAGATAATGTTTTACAAAATAGAACTTACTAGAAACGGCAATAGTTCCATCGCCCGTAACTTTAACACAAGTAACTTTGCCGAGATGACCGGATAGCAAATGCAAGTCAGAACCAGTATTAATGTCCCACACGATAAGGTTGCAGTCCCAGGAGCCTGACACTATTTGGGTCTTATTTGTGATAGAAACTGCAACACAGGTCACTATATCCGAATGACCAACCAGGACCTATAAAAAAAACTGCTGTACTTTTTCTTTTCACAAAAGAATTTGAATTTGAAATTGGAATTTCGCGTTTGTCAGTGAAGTTTGGAGAGGTGAATCGCATTAAAATTGGATTAGACCGGCAGCTATCTACATTTGTTAAGAATTGGTAAGTTTCCTTTTTTTTTACACACGAACCACAGAACAGAGATAGGTTTCTGTGACACGAACATTATGATCAGTGAATTCTAAATCAATGACATGACTGTGATAAACTGAACTAACCTGTGATAATTTCCCTCCATCAAGTTTCCAAACTTTCAACGACATATCCATAGACCCAGTGACTACATGTTGTGAGTCAGATGTTAAAGCGAAGCAAGTAATTCGTTCTGCGTGTGACACAGACCGTTTTTCTTCACCACTGTCTCCACCTGCTAAGAGCCAGATGCGAACTGAGTTGTCCCCATCTGAGAGTACCTGTTGTGAAGAGCCATAAACATATTTAAGTTATGAATGCTAGACTATAGAACGAATTCTAAAGTTCAGATAAAATTTAAGCTACAGCATACCTACGGTTAAACAATTTTGAAAGTAAAGATTTTACTTACAGCAAACTTCATGTTGAGAGTAACATCGAGGCTGGCAGTAGGTGCCGTGGTGGAATGTAGCACAATACCGGAGTCCACTAGCCACACGTGAACGTTACGGGAACGATCACCAGACATTGCGCGTCGCCCATCCGACATCATGAGAAGTGTTTGCAGAGCTGCTGTATGACCCTGGTAACAAAAATTTGCTTTATATTTTTCTTTTTATTTTATCTGGGTAGTTCCAAAATGTTCTGTATATCATATCATCACGGATAGAATAAGATGTAATAAATAGAAAAGAAAACGTATCATTTTTGTTCAATGACGTCATGTACCACAGAAAAAATGGGAATTATTCATTAGAGAGTAGATTGAAAATAAAAAATTGTAAAGCAGATTTAAGGGTGTTGTAGCTTGTATTGAGGCTTGTAATAGAACAATTCATTTAAAAATAAATATCGTATTATCATGTCGTCTTTTAATTAATAGCGAGTTAAAATAAGGTACTAAAATATACGTATGCTAATACGATTGCTTTACCGAAAAGAGTAACTCTAAAAGAAAAGAAAAAGAAGAAGGTACTAAAATACTCTACTACACCTTCGAAAAGGTACATAGCAGCCAATTTATTTAAAAATACAAACCTTATAAGTCAATGAAGGTGAATTATCAGCCAGTTGCCAAACCACAACTGTTCTATCTTCAGAGCCACTCAAAACTAACAAATTGTTAGGTGAAAACGTCACACAAGTGACGTGGCCTATATGTCCGTTGAGTGTCGTTTGGAGGCGATGGGTTGACAGTTGCCAGACCCTGACTAGACCTCGAGCGCAACCACTAGCTGCTAGCTGACCGTCTCGAGATACTTCGAGACAGCTGATCGGAATTAGCTCACTTTGTTCTGCCTGATGAAGGAAAGGTTTTATTAGTTAATAAAAATATGCTAACGCGTGCTAAAATATTTTGCTGAAGTTAAGTTGCATCTTCTATGCCACCGATTTAATTTTTTTTAATTATATAGTTTATTATCTAAAGCTTGGTTTGGGCCATCCAAATTTGTACCAATTTTAATATTTTTTATATCTATTAGGTCTAAAATTTGGAAGTTCTGTTATCGTAATCAAATTTTCCTTTTGTGTTACTGGTTCACATTTTCAATATAGAATTAAGATACCTGTAGCATTGTGACGTTAGTCGTAGATTTCGTTTGGCGTCTCTTAGTCTGCTTAGTTGGTCGGAAATTCGTCAAGTTGTCTTCTGTATGGAATGAATATATTGTTACTCTGTTGCCGCCTGAAAACAGTGAAAGGGTCAGCAGGAATTCCGCAAACAGGAAGCGTGTCTCGGAATGTCATGTTAGCGCAAAACAGACACTACTTTTTTCAATGCTTATATATTTTTTATTTGAATAAGCTGAGGCACCTTCATCCGAACCAGCAGAAACTATTTATACATTATTTATGGAAACTATATGAGTACATTATTTTATATTCAGTAAAAGAGTTTGTAAGTGTTGATTGATTAAAGTCGTGCTGATTGATAAGATTCAATCCCAAGAATGAAACTTAAATCAATACAGAATTGAATATAGGATTGAATATAGGATTTAGGTACGTTTCGTGATAAGCTAACGTTCCAAAAATAAAGGTTTCAACCATTACGAATGACCGGTTCGGGCCATTGTTGTTTGTGGCTGTTCGCGGTGCGAATTCAATGTTCAATGTTTACGGCAGATAAACTGACCGCAAGGTTAGAGTTGCCAGCTGCTTTCGTATTTTGCAACCAAAAATTATAGTACAATTCAAAAGCTAATAGCTAAGTTGTGGTCTGTTTGCTTAGCTGTATCTATATTGGAAAGATAGGTACATAATATTTCTATGTACGCTTATTCTTTATTTTTCAGAAATGTAATAGTGTAAGTAAATTGGGGAAGACGCTAACACCACCTAACCTGCAACACAGTTTTTACTAATGCAGGCGTTAGAGGTAAGCATCCTCTAACGCCTGTTAAGTATGTAATATTATGTCAATAAAAAATTCTAATATTGAATATCAAATACATTTTTCATACGTGCTATAGTCACAAACAAAGTTAGCGCGGTCTGGTAGCCGTTTCTTATTTCTTTTTCTTAGTTCTATTTCTTAAGACTTATCATAATTAAAGAAAAACATTTAAAATGTATTTGATATATAAAATGTATCAAATACATTTTAAATATAGCAATTTAGATTTGACTCACCTGCAGCTAACAAGAAGTGATCTTTATCAGCGACAGCCAGCGCCGCTAGATCATGTGCCACTGCTAAAGTGCGCAACAATTGCGCGCTGTGCAGACTGTATAAGTATATACGTTGATCTGTGCAACCGACTGCTATGCGTGAAGAATCGTGCGCCACGCAGAAACACTTTACCTGAAGATTATTTTTCTTTTATTTTGAAGAAACGCATTGCACACACACATTTGCAAATGCGATAGGTTCATCATCATCAGCAACCCATTAAGTCCCACTGCTGGGCTCGGGTCTCCTCTCCTCTAACTAGAGAGCTGAGAGGGTTTAAGTTTAAGTGCGGGTTGGTGGATCAAACATGCTCATAGAATTTTTTCTAGGGTATGTGGGTTTCCTCACAATATTTTCCTTCACCGTTAGCAGATGGTACGTCACTTGACTAGTACATATAAATTCCACAAAGTGGATTCCACTTTGTATTGTATTGGTACTGCCGGTAGGTACCTATGCAGTAGGTACCTAGTATCAATTAAAACTTTGTTGAAGTTCCATTTCAAAGTTTGTTACTGATATCAAGAGGAAAATACTTGAAAAGGATATTTCAATTTATTACAAAAGTTGTAATAGCTAGTTGGAATTGTATTTATAATGTTTGCAGATAACTAAATGAAGAAAAACATTTTAAAATATGAATTTGACGTATTTATGAATGAGGTGAGCAGATGAATTCTAATAGTTTGACTGTCACCGTGGCGCAGTGGTTAAGGTGGTCGCCTCGCCACTACATCGCCGTGCTGGGTGACGTGGGTTCGATTCCCACACGAGACAAATATTTGTGTGATTCATAGATATTTGTTTCTAGTCTGGGTGTACTTTGTGTCCGTTAGTTTCATGTTTGTAAAGCTCCCCGCGACACAGGGCTTGTTCCCTACTGCGGGCGTTGTTTTTTAAAAAAATATAAGAAAATATAAGAAAAATATAAGTTATGATGTCAAAAACTGAACAAAGAACAAACAAAGAACTGAATTTTTTATAAAGAATCGTAAATTATGTTGATGACTTTATTTTTGCTTTATGTGGCAGACGAGCAACTGGCTCACGTGATGGTAAGTGATAACCGCCGTCCATGGACAAGGCTGTGTCTCTCAGTAATGACTGAACAATGCGAAGAAAACACTACCAAGCCGCTGACGATGCCATAAGTTGTGTAACTAACTGTTTTACAACGAAACAAATTAATTTATTTAATGGACAACTTTACCGTACAAAACTTGTCCCTATCGATCCTTTACATACCAAAGACAATATTACAAAACTTGTTTAAGAACATGACCATCATCCAATAAACAGAGATAGGCTGCCAAACCTCAATATCGATGGTAACCTAATAGCATCTGTTAGCGGCACGTTTCCACCAAATGTAATAAGAAAACGGGGACCAAGAGCACTTAACAGAAATCGGTGGTAATCTATTTTCTCTAACGAATAAAGTAAGAGCTTATCCAATTTACTGATCCCCAATTACGGCGGTTGAATGTGGGGTAGAATGTCAAGGATGTTTTAAGTACAACTACCTATATGTAAGTACCTAACTATAATATGTTCAGAACTTTGGTCATAGCGACCGAAAAGAATAAATTCTTAAAAATATTATGTGGTGACTACAAATTTGTTATAATCAGCGACAACAGTAAGATTTAAACAACAAAAGTTAAAGTCTTTGAAAAAAAGACTTTAATTTATGATTGTATATATTACAGTCAAAACTCTTAAAAAGTAAAGAGGTCGGTACTAAACGAGTTTTACCAACTGGTTGTGTTAGGTTAGGTTAGTTTTTATAATTATTATAAAAACTAATCTAAATAGTTAGTTGCGACCTCCTTACTTTCAGAGTTTTGACTGATATTTCAAAACTTTTGACTGGTTAAGAATTGTCTGTCACAATTTAATTAAAATACATCCCCGTATCTCGTACCAAGAGATTAACGTTGTACCAGATAATGGGAACGTATTGCCGAACAAAGTTTTAGGTAAAGTTACGGCGCAACAGGGATCCCTTTTGTTCCAACTTGTTCTTTTTATGCCGCCATGCATTAAAAAGGGACCAAATAAAATAGAAAAGTGATTCTGTATCAAAGAAATTTATGGTGGGAATCAGTTGAATATACATAGCAAGAAAGGTTTTCAATTTTCAGAGTTGTATCTGAACTAACAAAGCTGAGATAATTGGTTTATCTTTTGTGTGCTACTTAGCATTATTAAATTTATCAAACATCCTGCTAGCAAAACAGTCTCCTAAAAACAAGTGAATCGTGGGCTTTCCAAACAAAAGCCTGCCGCTTTTAAAATAAACAAGAGGTCCGTTTTTTGTTTGCGAAGATAATTAGTAGCCGTTGTTTGTTCTAGTTTCCTAAACAACAACTTTTTAATTCGATAGCTTTAATTATGTAGATGTTGCTTCAGCTGAGATGTGTTAAGAATATTTCGAATCTGGATCTGTCCAACAAATTAACGTGATGTTTAATCAATAAATTTATTCCGCCTGTTTTTGGCATCAGATTACAGAGTGTTTTTAAATATTGTGAAAAATAACATCTCACAAAACAGCTCGAAAGTAAAAATAAATTGCCAAGTAAGGCAACAGCTGTTATCGTCGTTTTATACTGGTTTGATATTTAAGTAAATAATAATCTTAGTATTGGCAATAATACATATTCCTTTAGGGCAATCTTAAAAAGATGATAAGCGTAAAAGTTCTTAAAGCTCTTTTACTTTTCTAAAGAATTCTTGTTCCAAAGTTGTGAAAACTTTATTATTTTTATTTTTAAAGTATCTAACTCTAATAAATCTATAAAAAACTCTAACTCTAACAATAGCGATTCAACATTTTCTCATTCCTCATTATTTGTTACTATAAAGATTTTTTTACGTATAATTTATTATGAAATTTCACAATTAACAAAATTAATATAACGGTAACTTAACTAAAATTGTGTATGCTAAGTACTGGTTATCAAAATACTTGCAGCACAAAAATAATTGTCCGTGTAGTGAATGGATTTAGAATACATAATGTCACTACCCTATTTCAACCTGTAGAGGTCGTAAAAGGCGACTAAGGGAGTCACCTTAAGTAGACAAGAGCACTGCCAGAAAATAAAATTAGAAACAAAACCCTTTACCAATCCATCTGGCCAGCGTGGTATAGTAAGCTAAATTCCCTTCACTGTTGGCGGAGACTCGTGCCCAGCAGTGGGACAGGGTTGTAATGATGATGAAAAAATGTCCAACATTTAACAGTCACAAGCTAAAGACGAATAACAATAATACCAAAAAGTCTTACCTTAGTCTTATGCCGTTTCAATATATGCAAATGAGTCCCAGTAATAAACGTTCTGATGTGTAACTCATTTTCTCCTTGCAGCGTGATTAAGAACACGTTGTCGTCAGTCACTTCCATAGCTGATACTGGTACGGTGGCTGACACAGTACTTAGCAGTGTAAAGTTATCTACGTTCCAAGTACAAATAGTTCCGTCTTGCGAACACGTGACTAAGATTTCGCCATCTTGGATCACTTTAATGCCTGTTATTGAGCCTCGATGATGGTCCAGTTTGGTAACCTGATGAGAATTATTCTTATAGTTATATTTCATGTGTTGGCGAAGTTACACATTTAATGGGCGAACTCAGGGTGCTCTTACGGCATCCTGATGATTAAAGGAATAAATTATAAAACATCAGTGAAATACACAGAGAGAGAGTTTTAAATAAAACCCTGTACTATCCCATGCAGCGGTCGTAGTAACAGTAGCCAAATATTCTTCTCTTATTAGGAGGACCCAGGGTCCTATGCACGCATAGCGGTGGATAATGATGATGGGTAAGGTTATCAATGATTATTCATTTTCTAAGCGCTATCACGTCAGTAACCATTACTTTATATTTGGGAGGACTTTTTTTGTCCAGTACATCATATTATATTACTTAATTTACGGAATTACGCACAAAATCTTTCTTTTTTATATGTTTGCCAAGACATTTGAGATGAACTAGTCATTTGGCAAAATTATGTCAAAAAGCGTAGTCGTGGTAACAATACATGAAATAAAACATAATATATTTATATAACAAGAAATATCTTACCAGAGCCCCGTCAACAAGCGACGTTACGATAACAGCGGAGTCTTCTCCCCCGCTGATTACTAATGACCTGTTTACGATCGCCGCCACGCACAACACCGGAGCTATGTGTTCTCTATGAAACAAACAGGATATTTTGTGAAAAATAATATCTAAGTAATATTTTTAAGGTCAGCATGATTTGGGATGTAAGAAAAATTGCCCTAATGACGTTTGCTCTATAAATTTAGGGCCTCGAGGTAATAACCGATACGCTTGAAATAAGATTAATTTATCCATCATAACATTTATCAAAATGCAGTCAGCCCGCACTGCATTTTCTATCTATAGACCAGGATACCTATTCGACATTCGACTTTCAATTTCGATATCATATAAGGACATTGACATTGCGAGTGGAGTTCTTGATTGGTCTACTATGAAAAAAATTCGGAAGTTTCAGACCAATAATAATCTAAGCCTTTCACGAAACACCTTAGACAACTCGTTCCAGAAAATATATACCTGAAATATTAATTTCAAAGATCTACGTACGAGTATTTAAATGAACGAAATTCCTATTTTCATTCCAAATTTCAAATAAAATGATACTCACAATATTTTAGTTTTGACTGCCAACGTGTGCAGGTCCCACACAATGACACTGGTGTCCTCAGAGCCAGTTAGAAGATACTGGGACTCACGCGTCACGCACATGCATAGGATTCTTCCAGAATGACCTAGACAACGGTAGAAAAATAATTTAGAATAATTCATTGCTGTGTTATTACTGCGAGCGTGATCATTAAATTAAAACAATATTTTATGCATCTAAATAATAATGTAATGAATCTATAGTAATTTTATAAAGTTGTTGAGTTTGTTTGTTTGGTTGAACGCTAGTATCTCAGGAACTACTGGTCCGATTTGAAAAATTGCTTTAGTGTTGGATAGCCTATTTATTGAGGAAGATTATAAGCTATATAAAAAATGGCACTAAGGCCAACAGGAGCTGAGCAGTGGCCAAATAAAGAACGATGAGAGCGAAGCCCGCGACTTCTAGTCAAAGATATCATCATCATCATCATCATTGCAACCCATAAACGTCCCACTACTGGGCACGGGTCTCCTCCAAACAATGTGAAGGGAATTGAGCCTACTATACCACGCTAAGATATACTTAGTTATAAACGACACGCTTCAAATACAAACTTTTTCTATGGATTTCCAGTATCTAATCGAGAATAATAACTATGCCGTACTTAGAGACGTCAATTAGCAGTAATCTGTCATTAACACATTTTTTTCATTGAATAATCGTCTTTAGGCGTATAGACTTAAGTATTACACGTTTTTACTAAATGAACTTTGAAGTTAAGTAACGTCTCTGAGTGCGGCAGTTAGACACTATTATATATTTTATATTGTATTGACATTTTAATGGATGATTTATAATTTATGTTCTAATTTAAATTGCAAGTTGTAAACTGTTATTGATACTGAATTAAAATATTTATTACGTATTGTACTTAAATTGTAATTGATAGTGAATTGTGTTTGCGAATTAATATCTGTATCTGTGTCATCATAAAAAATGACAAATATTGTATGCCGTTTAGGCTGAACATAGCTGAACAATCTTAAAATTTCTAACATCTTTATTACTTACCTATGATTCACAATAAAGACATTTGATTTGATTTGATTTATAATATACACTATAATACCTTATTATTTACAATATCTAGCTGGGGTTTCTATTACTTCGTACAGATAGTATCGTAATTTCCGTTGTTTATCTTTGCCAGTAGGTCTCTACAAAAGGGTCAGTGTATTTGGGTGAAACCCGCAGATAATTTATTATTATCGTAGTACCGACCTTTAAGGGCCGAGTGTAAAAATTTCCTTACTTATACTTTTTCAATTCAATTCAATTTATTTATTTGCTATATGGGTTACAATTAGTCTCACCATATTCTGCTTTTCTTTTAACGAAAAAACGTGCAAATCGACGTATGGGTGGGGACCGCGATGGGTGTTGTTTCATTTATTAACTATGTACCACTATCCTTACTAATACTCTTACTTAGGTATAGTTATAGTAAATGCGAAAAGTAATTCTCTTTGTGTGCAATAACTTATGAGGATGGATGGCAGTATGCTTTATCACACAAAAAATAATGGTTAGCTTTTGATAAAACTGTAAAGGCTTGCGTTTCTAAACCAGAAGTCTAAACCAGAAGTCTATGTATTATTTAAGCTACTTATATATGACCTGACTTAATGGGTTGCTGATTATGACCGATAAGCTAGGTTACTATACAATTTTACAAATTAGAAAAGCCGAGAAATAATACGAATATCAAACGCTTTCTGACATACTAGCACTATGCCAAAATTGTATTTTCGATTTAATTCTAAACGTATTAAGGCACCCACAGGACAGGCTTGCCTAGTGTGGGGCCAATGGATACTATGTGTGATGGTGTACTCTTTTGGTTAATAAATTATTTTTATTTATTTATTTATTTATGTATCGGTACATCACAACAGTCCATTGTAGTCCACGGCTTGTCCTAACACGCGCCGCGCCGTAACACTATGTACTGTGTTATACCTATACTTAACTAACTGTATGACTAGCCAGCGTAGTACAGGACGACGATGCTATTACGATACAGACTACGTTGCCCAAATCCCATATGTTCTAGTAAGCTAGAACCTTAATGGCTTCGCGTCAGCACTTGTACTCAGCTTTGCTAGCAAGGTACGTATATACTTGTGTGTGTATTAGACTGTAGGATTTATAGACTGCGACGGGGCTTAAGTATGCAGATGAGAATATTTTATATACGATAAATATTTGTTTATTAATACATTTTTATTGTACATAGACGTGCAAGATATCCTATCGTAGCAAAAATTGGAGGAAAGACATTAAAACAAAAAAAGATGATTTAAATAAAACAGATTACACAATAAATTCCCTTTTCTTTGTTGATAAACCGCTTTAAACGCAAAAACAAATCCACAATGATATTAGGTACAAATAATTTAAATGAAATATGGCATTCTCACAAAGAATATAAATTCGTCAAATAAAAACCGCATTACCCGTATCGAGGCTTTTGTGGAATAAACACAAAGCTATTCAAATTCATATTGATATAAGTCGATTATCAATTATATTAGATTCTAAAAGGGCAATCGTAACAAACCAATGCTCGGTCCCGAAAATCGAGAGATACTACAGAGTTTCTAATCGAATGTACAATATAATTTCGATAGCTTAACAATCAAGATAATTACAAATGTTCCATTATGTTGATTCAGTTAGTGATGTGTGGGAGGCAACATGTCGATTAAATACAAACGTATTGTATTACTTATCGTCCTTAAGGTAAATATGCTTTAATATTGGATTACTTTGAAAAGTACAATTGCGTGGTATACATTAATATATATATTACATTAAAATGTAACTTTCTTGACATAATATTCACCTTTCAATGTGTTAAATGTCTGAAAATGTATACCACATTAAAATTTTTAAAATATTTGACAGCGATTTCAAAATCGATTAATCGAAATCGAGTAGAGTGGAATACTATTTATCTTATTATGTACTAGCTTCCACCCAAATTGTCTGTAAAAATTAGCTTATGTACTATTCTAGACACAGAACAGAGATAGGTTTTTCTAGAGGATTCTAGACTAGACTATAATCTATCTGGCATGACTGAAAAATAAATATCCATTAATACATCCATCCAAACATGGCATTTATAATATTAGTAGAACACCAATAAGTACACAATATTTAATAAAAACTACATCGCGCACTTACTATTTCTCTACAAGAATAGCTATAAAAATATCAATACACGCGTATTAGTAATTTATTCCAAAAAAAGAATTTTTATTAATTTTTACGCCCCACATTTTAGACATAGAATTAAAGATGTAAAAAAAAAAAATATTGTGAAATAATTCAAGGTTCTTAAGTTAATATAATAGGAAAAATAGAACGATTTTTCTAATTGGAACGTTTTTTAGGTAATAATCAAAAACATCCGACGCATTTTGTTAAACATTATGTTTTTTTTTGGTATAAAAATACTTGTCCGTAATCTATATCACTCTACATTGTATATCTACAAGACAATACTCCACATGCAAGCTCTCTACAAGATTGTAAGAAAATCAAATTTTCTTTTCCAATCTTGGACAACAATTTCCGTACAATACGTAAGAGTCCATGCATGAAAGGAAATAGATTCGTTACACTACCGACAGGTGATTGTCCCGGTTTTATACTGATATTGTAAAACTGTATAATAATATTTTCACCACATCCACACAGCGCCATCTAGTCCCAAATTAAGTAATTATATTTGCTTGTGTTATGAATACTAAGCAACTGATAAACTACTTAAATACATTTTTTTTTGAAATACATATTACATATATAAATAACACCCAGACACAGAACAAACAATCATGCTCATCACACAAAGATTTTTGTCCTGAGTGGATATTGCAGTCAGGTTCACTAACCACTAGACCAACAGGTCAGTATATCTTCAATTTCTTAATTTTTAACCCCCTATGCAAAAAAGGGGGTTTTGTTTAGTTTGACATGTCTGTGTGTCTGTGGCAACGTAGCTTCTAAACGAATGGACCGATTTGGATGCGGTTTTTTTAAAGCTGACATGATCCCGATGGTTCTGAGAAAAGTTTTATCAAAATCATTGCATCATTCAAGACTATCAGCTCTTGCCGGGGTTTAGTTAAAATTTTCAATTTTGCTTTTTACATTATTTTTTGAATGAAAGGTAAAGTGATCTTACTTTTCTCTCCTGAGAATTAAGAAGGCCTACTCAGCAATGTTTGCTCTACACCAGGGGTATTACACTACCATACATCAGGAAAAAACATTATTATTATCTCATTTAATTAATCATACGTACGAGTATATTATTTATGATCTACATTAAAAGGCCCCACAGATTAACAGTTTGCCGGACGGCCTCATAAGGAAACTCAGTTCACTTTTTCGATTGCGATTGTGCCATTACTTTTTTTTTGTATTCTTTACGTTTTACGGCTAAATGAGTAAACTGATTGAAATGAAATTTAAGATAGTGATAGCCAAAGACTAGGAAAAGGAGATAGACTACTTTTTATTTACATATCACATAAAAACCCAAGCCATTTTATTATAAATGTGGATTAACAAGACATCTTTCGAAAAACTCTACCTAATAACACACAAGCTATAAAGATATATCTTTAGTACAGAATTACTGGCAGTAGTCAATTAGAGGAAAGATGTGTGTTCATAAAATATGTAATTCACTCGGCTTTCTATTGTACCACAACGACACCTATGGGAAATGAGCAGCTGAATTATTTGTACAAAGCGACGCCCCAGAATGATAGTACAAATTTTACTTTGGCTTGCCTAATTATAAATTTCAATTAGGTATTAAGTTTTTGGAACTGCCCATCCGTGATTGATTTGAAAAAAAAAAGCGATGGTTGGCTGAATGGATATGGGACCGGCGTGCAAATCACGCGGTCTGAGTTCGATCCCGAACGGCAGTACCAATGTGGATTTCACTTTGTGGAATTTATATGTACTAGTCAAGTGACTTCCACCATCTGCTAACGGTGTTGGAAAACATCGTGAGAAAACCTATGTGGGTTTTCTCACGATGTTTTAAGAAGAATAAATTCTATGAGCATGTCTGATCCAACAACCCGCACTAGGCCAGCGTGAGTGAGTGTATTATGGCCTAAAAACCCTCTTAGCTCTCTAGATAGAGTAGAGAAGACCCGAGCCCAGCAGTGGGACTTAATGGGATGCTGATGATGATTAAGTTCTATAGTATCAGTGGGTTTGATAATATCTGAAATCAAGCTTGTGTTCTGTCAAGTAATGTTCACATTTTTGGGAGAAGCAAGAATGAAAAAGAAATTGTTTTCTGATAAAAGTTGTAAAGCCAGCGTGTCATATTATTGACTAGAAATATGTACATATATAGGTGAAAACTGTGTAAAAGTTAAGAAATCATTGCGTTTACAGTTCTATGTATATGTAAATAACACATTGGAAACTTGGAGGGCGTTATTTTCATAGTAAAATACCTGTAAGCATTACGGATACTTATTTTTTAATATACTTTCACGTAATTCTAAACAGTCAGCAAACATATTTTTAAAATATAGCTCCAATTAAATAATAAAAATTTAAAACCACGAAATATGACACTAAAATGAGACGTTGTCACTCTGTTTGTAAATACGCTCTTAAATATCTTAAAAAGTAAGTAGATATTGTCTTTGCCCGAATTGTGAAAATTGTTAATCATTTTAAGTGGTGATTACGGTTTGATTTATTAAACAAATACATTTTGTCTAAAAGCTTTTTTGGGGCAGAGGTATCGTTAATATAAATAAATAGAACCAATCAAAGTATCTGCTACTTACTGTTTACTTAAGTTAATGCATTTTCATGAGATTTTGGACGAGCGCTTTTTAAAGCTTCCTTTTTAGAAATAAATAATTATATGACTTGATGTAATTTCAGTTAATGGACACTGAATAAATGTAAATGATAAAATTAAATTACTAATTAAATTATACCAAAGTTTTTCCTGACGTGTGTATTTTGCTAGTTCATAAGCTATTCGAAACTAATTTGTATTAATCAAGAAAATAAAGGAAGAATGTTGGCTCTAGGAGTTATCAATTCAAATAGTACCTTATACTAATTGAATAAATTTAATATAAAATATCTAATTGAAATTAATAGTCTGGTTAACAATAAATAACACTAAGAGCAATAGCGCACTAGCGACCTGGCAGCGCGGCCATGACTCGCGGACCGGCCGCAGGGGTTGCGATTTGCAACGCGGCCAAAACCGCGGCTACGATCGTCAGTTGCACATACAGCACGCTTCAAAATGGAATCAAATCAAATGGAACCACGCTGTAGTTCCACAACACGTGCGACCGCCGCGGCTAGTGCGCGCACACTGGTGATTTAACTACAATGCAATTGATCTCAGTGGCCGCAGCGGCCAGCGACTGAACACGGGCCGCAAATGCGTCGCCTCGATCTCGCTGGCCGCTGCGGCTTGGTGTGGCCGCTGGCCGCGTGCGAGATGCGCGTGTTCTATAGCGATTTCATACTAATGTATCTATCTCGATGGCCGCCGCGACCTGGCCGCTGCGGCCTAGCTGCTAGTGCGCTATTGCTCTAATATGCCTCTCGAAGAATAACACACGTAGTGACACTGTTCATTATAACACTCACCTTTAAACGTGTGCACCCTTGAGTTGGACATGACGTGCCATAGTTGAGGATCTCCAGCAGAAGGCGCTAGAACAAGATGCTGTCCAGACGGCGCCAGCTGAAGCAATCTTGCGCCCGCACCGGGTGTGGAGCCACCTACTGATACTACGCGAACAGTTGAGGCGATCGGTGGTTGGAGCCTGTTTGAGAGAGGGATGAATATATCACATTTTTGGGTAAATAATGGATTCATTATTTAATTGTACTTAATAATATCTCTGCGGGTGTAATCTCTCCCTTAGCGTATATATATATATATAATACTAATAATGAAGATTAGTTTAGTATCCAGAAAAGATGTTTATTAAAAAAAAAAAAAAAAATGTGACTGGCCTGTTGGTCTAGTGGTTAGTGACCCTGACTGCTACGCCGGAGGGTTTGATCCCCACCCAGGATAAATCTTTGTGTGATGAGCATTAAGGTTTGTTTTGTCTGGGTGTAATTTATCTATAATATGTATGTATTTACAAAAAAAAATTATATAATTAATATCAGTTGTTTAGTACCCATGGATACAAGATGGCGCTGTGTGAATGTGGTAGAATATTATTATTATATTATGTAGGTATCAAACAGAATATTCGTCACAATATGCGTGTTGTTATTACAAAAATCCTGAAATACGCTGAGTATTGTATCATTTCCAAGGTGTGTTTTATGCGGTATATAAAGCTGTCAAGTCCAAAACTCTATTGTAGACCAAATTCCCGTATTCCCATATGTGCCATCTCCCCAAATTTAGGTTCGCACCTTTATGGAATTATTCGCATCGCGATCCGTAAGTATGTTCAACAAAACGTGATTCGTTTATTATATATACGGTATTCGAACGAAATTTATGAAAAAAGCTTGTGACCTTCGGTACATACACCTAAGGTATAATTTTATTAAATTGAAAGATTATGTACGTGGTATGTCGCAGCCATATTTTATTGATTATCTTGTATTTGCTAAAATTATGGTTTGGGCTTTATTTTATTTTATTGAGAAAACAAACATTGTAATGTATTGTACAAGCAGAATAAAGTAACAAATTACGTAGCAAAATGTACAATCCATTACGTCTCCACAGATTACCATTTATTTATAAGAAGATCAGTAAGATTAGTACATCATCATCATCATCATCATATCAGCCCAATGACGTCCACTGTTGAACATAGGCCTCACCTAATTTACAGATTAGTAGATTTAGATTAGTACATAGTGAAACTTAAATTCTATATAAGTAGTAAATTACTTATGGATATCTTAATTTATTTGTTTAAACAATCGCTGCTTTAGTGGTAGTTATGTAGAAACTATTTTGTTCGAGTTGTTTGCAATGATTAGATGATTGATATTCTAAGAAAAGAGTGCTAAAATTATCAAAGTGAAATGTACGCGATTTCGTTAACGCATACCTACATAATTTGGGGTACGATGGAGCTGGCATGGCTTAATAGCGAAAAACTTCCAAAAAAGTAAAGATTAAAAAAAAAGTACGCGAAATTTAAAACATGAAAATATTGTTATATCAACAAAAAGTTTGGTATTATTATGGGAAAAGCATTTTTTTAACGGATTTATTTTAATTTTATTTATTAAAGTAACAGACTTATTGATACATATAGTAAGAAAGTATTTAGGTATTAAACAAATACATATATAAAATACGTAGAGTGTTTTAACAAAACAATTTTACAAAAAAGCAAGTCCATTTCCAGAACGAATTGAAACATAACGTGTGACCAGGTGTGGCTGCCCGCGTCCAATTCAGCCAGAGTGCGCAATATTTGTAATTGAATACAACGTTATATCGATCTAAGTCACACACTAGGCATTAGGTCATCTGTTACCTATGTTATTACTCTATGTAATGAGACCCTACTATGAGTTTCGCCATCGATTAAGTCGGAATCGATATCACTGAAAGTTGTTCGGATATTTACATATGGCCGCTGTAATTTTTAAACGTCTGACGGCAATATCAGTCGATGTCCAAATTCATAGTAAGATCTCTGCTTCGATGAAACAGATTGCTAAGTTTTACATCAAATTACGAATTGATTTAAAAATTTAAGGCTGCTTTTAGAAATTATTACTTTATGAATAAATTTTACAGTGCTTATTTTTTATAATTATTTCAAATAATAATGTTTCTAAAGAAAGCTTTTGCACTAGGTAACAGCCTTATGACACTTAACACAAATATAATAAGCGTATCCAAAGTATACTCAGACAAGAACATTTCCAAACGTCGGGATGAACAAAAACCCAGAAACATTTTTGTCCGACCCGGCAATCGAACCCTGGACCTCATGCGCGACAGTCTTATACACTTACCGCTATGTCACTGAATCAGCCCTCCTAGACAAGTGGCAATTGCTTCTATCTATCTTATTCTAAACGACATATCACTTCAATACATTTGAACACATCCTTGACATTACTTATCGACATGTCACGTGATCAATATACTAATTTGACATGTCGATAGAATAGACAGATCGAATCGATTGCCACTTGTCTAGGGGGGCAGTTGTATTATAGTATTCTTATGTAAAGACATACTTCAAATAGGTCATGACTTAATGTTTGTTATTATGATCAACAGTAGACCTTTAAAGTCTGACGATGAACGTTGGTTGATTACCAACGTTAATTCACAGCTCATTACTATGATATCGGTTTCCGTTAAGATATGGAGATAGCCTAATCGACCATTAGGTTAGTTCCGATGCAGTGCACGCGATGTAGAACATGGGAAACTAAATCGCGTGACTGTCCTTTAACAAAATATATATAAACAAAGTACTATGTTGACAGGAGCTGTTAATACCATTTGGTATTATATTTTCATCAGATGGATGGATGACCTGGTTAAGATTGCAGGTGGCTTAAAATCGCTCGCTCTGGGGAAAATTAGGTGAGTATGCCACCTAATTTTCGCCTTTTGGTCATAGGACCAGCGCGTTATTGGGCTGATATGATGATTGTTTTTTTGACAGATCAGTAAGTTTAAACCACATCTCTTGCTTATTCACTTTTTTTCATTGCTTTATGCAGGGCCTTCTGACACGAATTAAAAGAGACAACACACAGTAATACACACATTAAATAACAAAATCGTTAGCTTAATATCTCTTACCATCCATTCAATGGTACAAGCAAGGGTTTGTCGTATCCATCGCACCAAGCCATAGCAGCTGTAACTAGGGTTGCCAACACTCCACGCCGCGCTACTGCTGGGCGAAGCCACGCTATTATCTGTAATAAATATACGCGTCAGATTCCAGAAGATTTAAAGTATATAATAATAATATAATTATAATATTCTACCACATTCACACAGCGCCATCTAGTCCCAAAGTAAGCAATTATATTTGCTTGTGTTATGGGTACTAAATAACTGATATACTACTTAAATACATTTTTTTTTGTAAATACATACATATTATAGATAAATTACACCCATACACAGAACAAACCTTCATGCTCATCACACAAAGATTTGTCCTGGGTGGGGATCGAACCCACGACCTCCGGCTTAGCAGTCAGGATCATCAGTTCATCAGTCACTAACCACTAGACCAACAGGCCAGTCAAAAGTATTTTGTCATAATCACAAGTAATGTGCTAATGACATCGATTTGCCAATTCTGTCACGTGACTGTAATTACCGTAGTGTCCACAGAACAAAAATAGTTCATTTTTCTGTGGTAGTGTCATTTATTAGCCTATAAAAAGTATTCACATGGCCTAATCAACTGCTCAACGTTTGGTACAACGGCCTCTGCAACTCTTGTAAGCCAGGATTATTAACAGCGATGATCCTTAAGAACATCGAGTTTTAACAAAATAATTCTAGAATTCTTAACCTACTGTCTTCCACTTCTCTCTATAGCAAAGCTGAAGATAAAAGTTGGTACCTATAGAATCTAATCCTATTAGAGAGAAAGCACCGCGGAAAAAACAATCAAAACTATAGGACCTATTGAGAGTAAAAAGGAACTATTGCAAAAACGCATAAACGCACAAAAATTCACCCGGCATGTCTACGTCGATACATAACATGATATACATATATGTATGTCGATTTTGAAATCACTATCAAATATTTTAAATTTAAATATGGCCGCTGTCATTATCAAAATTTGATAACGATAAAAACTCGTAATAACTGAATTCGGAACAATAACGTAACGCAAAGTTTTTACAAAATTTAATTAGTGTTCCTAAACTACTATATACTTGTATTTACCGACTGGCTATCGACAAACGTTCCAATAATATATTCTAGTAATATTTGAAGAGTTATAAACTGGAAAGTTTTGATCGATTGATGGATAATAATAGCTTTAACCAAATAATGAAACTTAAATAAGTGAAAGTAAGTATAACGATCGAAATAATTAATAGAATACAACAAAAACTTCGTGGTTAAATGGACACGATGAGACATCCATCAATCTAAATAAAGAACTTTTCTACTGAAACGAGGGTACATAATGATGGAATACGTTCCTGGGGGATTGTTTTTAGATCGTACTATCCTAAAATGTTATCCGTGCAAGATATAAGAGAGTAATATATTTAAAAAGGCGCTAAGTCATGAAGTACATCTAAAAATGTAAGACCTTCTCTGAAATAAAGCTTGGACTGAATATAGGCGAAGAGTAAATGAATGGTGGAGATAGGGTTACCACCTTTTTATGAAGGTAAAATAGTATTTTTTTCAAAACATTGCGAAAAATATAGTACTATAGCGAAATTCCAGAAAAAAAATAGTACACTATTATTTTTGGTGATTATTTACTTTTTCATGTGTAAGTATTTGTTAGATATTAGTCTTAGCTGTGGTTAAACAAACTATTATTTTTAAATAATTATATATTATAGATATCTGAGAAATTGAATGCGTTTCGTTCTGAAATTCCGAAAGCTGTGTTGCGGGTGCGTTCCAGTCACAGTTAAAAGCGCGAAAACTGAATTTCCGATGAAAATATAGTATTATTCGTACTATATTATTTTTCTGTATGTTATAGTACAGTAGACTGAAATATTGCACGATACTATATAACATAGTACGCGTGGCAACCCTAGGTGAAGAAATTCATGTGATGTATATTATACATGTCTGTACAAGTAATCATCTGATGATCAGCCGTAGGACGTCCACTGCTGGACATAGGCCTCCTCAAGAGACTTCCAATAGGGCCGGTTGTATGCGGCCTGCATCCAGCGCGATCCTGCTGGACGGATCAGATCATCTGTCCACCTTGTGGGTGGACGTCCTACGCTGCGTTAGTAAAACAATAATTACAATAATATACTATACCACAATGGCTACGGACCGTATAGAAGTCATGGGGGAGGGGAGGCTTTGCCCAGCAGTGGGATGATGCAGGCCAATTGTAACTCTCTCAACTCACCGCACGTCTTATAAGTTGTTTAATAAAACTTCTCGTTTCTTCTAGTGTCACATCCAATTTGGTGGCGTCCAGGCTTTATAGATGGTAATAAAAATAACTACCCATCTGCATCTAATTATAAAGCACTTCTAGTTTTACGTAGACATAGTTCCATATTTGAATTTTGCTATTGATTGATTTCAACGTCACAAGAACTATTATGTTTCATCTATTGTTTACGATAGGATACAAGCTTTTAAAATAAATGTAAAGGAAGGGACAACCATAAGGAACATTTTTCCCTAAAAAAACTCATGCGTTATTCACGACCAAAAAACGCAAGTTTTCTCTTTATAAAGTGTATTTTTACAACCTTGCGTATCTTTATTTCACATAACCCTTATTTCGAGCCTTCGTCTTACGTTCTACTTATATTATATGTATATGTTATATCTATTCAATTTAAGTGTGCGTTAAACCAATTTTCAAAGTTCGATACGAACAAAGGCTTATTGTGGATCGTTAAAGAGCTCTGTGGCCTGTGCTGACATTGAGGGGCACTTTATTGATTGATGTTTGATCTGCGAACTGGTGTCTAACGCATTTTGAACGGCTTTTATGTTGAATATTAAGGTAGAGGGTGATTTTCGATTCGTGATGAATGTCGAGTGTGATTACGTCGATTAAATCGATGCAAACTGTCTAATAAAATTTGAGAGCTGACGAATAGCGAGATGTTTTGTTTAATTTGAATAAAACAAACTTAAATAATATATATAGCCGTTCAAAATGCTTTAGAGACCGGTCTAACGCATTTTGAACGGCGTTTTATGTTGAATATTAAGGTAGAGAGTGATATATATAGCGATAAGTGTATTTCTAGCATGAAACTAAATAGATACTTTACAATATTACTACCTAAACAACTAATAACAAGTATATTATTGTTATGAAAACCTACTTTTAAATTTAGCCCCCTTCCTCTCTCCTAATTATTGTGCTATGCCCGACAGGGTCCATAATTGTAACCTACATTATACCTACCACCTATTTGTACATTATGGAAGCAAGAAATGATTGAGTATTGAAAGTGATTTTCGATGCGTGATGAATGTCGAGTGTGACTTCGTCCATTTAGTCGATGCAAACTGTATAATAAAATTTGAGAGTTGACGAATAGGGAGATGTTTTATTTATTGGAATAAAACAAACCACCTATACTCTACAAACGACTGTAAAGCAAATACAAACACCTCTATTTTTGGTAAGGTCTGCCTGACGTCTTTTATATGATAGTGGTACTACTTTTTTTGTTATAGAAATACCTTGTTGCTTACATAAATATCAACTATCGGTTGCATGTAGCCTAGGCGCTTCTTTAGTTATGCTGTGATTGGAGCAAGAAATCAAAGTCTCCCATTTTTACCCACGACGGAACGGAGACGGTATATGCGTTTGGGGTGAGAGGCTGTGTGTTTGTGTGTTTGTGAGTTTGTGTGTTTGTGTGTTTGTGTGTTCCAACATAATGCCTTATATCACGGAAACGGTTTGACCGATTTAGATGCGGTTTTCTGTAAAATGTGTGCGGCTCTTGGGGACAGGTTATTAGATAGGTGTTATGTTAATAGCTCGCCAGGGGGCGCTACAATACACTGATTTCGTTGAATCCTTTGTGCCCTCCTATCTTTAAAACGATTAAACTGATTTCGATACGGTTTTCTGTAATGTATTTGTAATTTATCGAGGATTGTTTTTGGATTCAAGATTTTGTATTTTTTCGCCAGGGGGCGCTGCAATAGACTAGGCAAACCTATGTTGATTTCGTTGAAACCTTTGTGCCCTCCTATCTTTAAAACGATTAAACCGATTTCAATACGGTTTTCTGTAATGTATTTGTGATTTATCGAGGATGACTTTTGGATACACGATATTGTATTTTTTCGCCAGGGGGCGCTGCAATAGACTAAGCAAACTTATATTTACAGTTATCTGTAAAATAATTAGACCTGTTACTGTATAGGGACACGTAGCATTGTAGTACTGAGATATTGATTACACTCCTGAGGTTAAGCAACTTCGGATAAGGTCAGTTCATAGATGGGTGACCGTTTATGCAATTTTAGGGTTCTGTACCTCAAAAGAAAAAAACGGAACCCTTATAGGATCACTTCGTTGTATGTCTGTCTGTCTGTCAGTCTGTCCGTCTGTCTAGAATATTTTTCTCAAGAACGCATAGAGGTCTAAAGCTGAAATTAATATCATATACTTGGGTATGCAAACCCTCGGCGTAAAATAAAAATCAGAATTCTAAGTTAACGCAATCAAAAGATACAGCTGTTTATGCTCCATTTTTGACGATTTATCTTGACGATCATAATCTATAGGGAACTTACCGTTGACCTAGAATCATGAATTTGGCCAAAAGCAATAAGCAAGTTGCACAAGTAAAGGAAAAAATCCGAAAACCGATCTCGTGTTGTAATATCACTGAATATTAGTACTGAGGTATACAATGATAAGCCTAAAAAAAAATTAGTAAGAGTGAGAGTTTATTCCAGACTGACGTTATATAAACACCTACCTACCTTATTTATTCTAACTTATAGGTATCCCGTGCTCGGGGTGTAACCAAATTCTCATCATTTTTGCGATAGCACGCACCGTTTTCGAGATACAAGCTATTATATATTATATTATAGGTGGAAATCTGCGCTAACGCCGAAGGCAGTCCGGCTACGGCAATCAATGTGCGATAGCTAAACTTAACACCCCCCGATTCAGAGCAATCCGAATCGGACTGGTTAGGTTAGGGTTATTTATTTTTTTTCAAACCACCCAGAAGTAGGAGCCCCGCCAAGCGGGGCTCCGGCGATCTTTGTGCGACGGATGAGCACACAAGTCAACAAAAAATAAAATATATATAATATAGTCGAAGCTCCATGCAAATTCCATTCATTCTAGAGCTTACATGGTAAGATAAGGCGCTCCTTAAAAAGTTTAAAATAAGAAAATTAAAATGATAATTTCAAGTTATAAGACTTACTGCAACAGTAAATTAAAAAAAAATGTGTTTGTTCTATAACTTAGTATAAAAATTTTATTTATCTGTCAAGGTTCTTAAAATTTTATACGAGTTACTTACAGTTAGTAAGATAGGGCGCTCTTTGAAAATATTTAAAATAAAAAACAAAATTAAACATTTTGAAAAAACCCACGACAATAACATCTATACAAAATAAGAAACGTAACATATAAAAAGGTTTAAATAACTTCATTTTAAATCCCCGACGAAAAGATAATAAGTAGCGTAGTAGTATATTATTGGGCATTCTACTCCACCTTCCGTTCCTACGGCTCACTTCGTTCGCCTCCGTCACTCTCGGTGGAGTAGAATACCCAATAATATTTCTGATATCGTTGGCTGACCTGAATAATTTCAGTTATAAATATTAATGTAATGTAATAATTTATCTCATTTTCAATAAAACTGTATCACGCATCATAACATGAAATTTGTCAAACAATCACAATCGTTACACGTAAACACAATCTGCGATGAATTTCCTGAGGTGGTTTATCGACATGGAGAATTATTACCTAATTCTATTCGATGCATCATTTGCGGGCCTTCAAATTGTGGAAAAACTAATTTACTGGTTGGTCTCCTTATACACGAAAAGGGATTAAATTTTCGAAATGTTTATGTTTATTCAAAAACATTACACCAACCGAAATACATTTTTTTAGAAAGTGTTTTACAACAAGTGGCAGGTGTTTCACTTCAGAAATATCAGGGATATGAGGAAGTAATAAGCGTACAGGACGCAAGACCTAATTCTGTGATTATATTTGATGACGTGTCATGTGAAAACCAAAATAACATGCGTGATTTTTTTGCAATGGGAAGACATAAGTACATTGATTGTTTTTATTTAAATCAAACATATAGTAAAATCCCTAAACAGTTAGTAAGAGATAATGCTAACTTACTCTTACTTTTTAAGCAAGATAATGTTAATTTGAAACATATTTATGAAGAACATGTCAATACTGACATGACATGGTTTGAATTTCGTGAAATGTGTTCAAATATATGGAGCGAGCCCTACAACTTTGTTGTAATAAACAAAGATTGTTCAAAAAATAACGGCTGTTATAGAAAAAACTTTGACACTTTTGTAGTTTTTGATTAAGGATAGGAATATTTAAGAATATTCACCATCGTAAAAACATTATTCTTCAGACAACTGTTAACCGGTTACGATCTATTTCACTAATATGGAAAAATCATTGAAAAGACAAATTGTTGAAGCTGCAGAAGCTGTAAAGAAAAAAGTACAGAAGATGAGAGATTTCGAAAGTTCTAATAAACAAGCACTAGAAACGGTTTTTAAACCCGTTACGGAATCTCTCAATCAAATAGCTAATACTACTAAGCAAACCACTCTCATGCGAAACACAGAAGATGATGAAAATGAAATTCCGTTTGCTGATGAAATTAAAGTTCCGTTTGCTGATCAAACTTTGGTTAAACAAGATGCAGACCTAAGTGGAACCGATTTTAACAGTGATGATTCATTTCAATCACTAAATGGTAATAATCAAGAAGATACATCATCCTGGTCATTATCGTCAGAAGTGCTGTCCGATGTTCCATTTGGTGTTAGAGTAGAACGCGGCAAATTGATGTTAGGTTCTGCTCTTATAACAATCAACGATGAATTTATCACCGTAGCCGGAAGCAAATACCGAAATACACCTGGTTTGAAACAGTTACTTGTAAAAAAAGAAATAGACTTAAACTTAGTCACAGAGAGTGATTTGCAGCATTATAAATCGATGCTTCTTGATACAAATGCTCATCGACGAGATTTTGACCCAATCAAACCAATAAAAAGTAATAAAGGTCAAAAATATATGCAAGTCATTAAACCTCTTTTCAAGCTACAAGACAAAGAATCAAAGGGAAAAGGATTACCCTTAAAAAAAATGTGGCGCAAAAATGTAGACTTTGTATACTGGGATGATCCAAATGAACTAGTAGATAGATTAAAGTTATTGATTGCATCTAGAGACGCTGGGAATACGGGGTTAGATAATGAAATTATTTCTATCATTGAGGAATTGCGTGAAAGTAAGATTATAAATAAATAAATGCTATATGGCATATATGTTTCATTTTACTATAAACCTTCCAATAAAATACACCTCAAACATGAACGTTGACAAATTTGGACACTATATTCATAAAAGAATGCGTTTATCAGAATTATTTGAATTTAATGACAAAGCATTGTTAAAATCTGAAAGTGGAGATTTTGATTTGAAAACATCAAGACTCAAAGGAATCAAGCCTCCTTTAGAAGCAGACGATGCTGTTAATAAAGAATATGTAGATCAATTTAAGGTCAAAATGATGCAAGAGTTATTTAAAATGAATAGCGCAATGCGTGTTCAAATCATGACTGATGCTGAAAATGCCTTAAAAGCAAAGATATCTGAGGCTTTAACTCACTTAGCGGACAAGTTTTACACGAAAGAAGTTGTAGACAGATTGATTGAATCTAAAAAATAGAAATGGCAAAACAACATATTGTTAATGAAATACACAAGGCAGCAAGAAGAAATTTTTTTCGACGTTCAGTCATTCTAAAGGGGATTGATGACTTATGGCAAGCTGATTTAATGGATATGCAGAATTTGAGATGTTATAACAAAGGTTATAATTATATTTTAGTAGTGATCGATTGTTTCTCGAAATATGCTTGGGCAAAACCGTTAAAATCGAAAAATAAACTAGACGTTACTCGTGCATTTGAGCAAATACTTACTGCCAGCCATCGTAATCCAGTACATTTACAAACTGATTCGGGAACAGAATTTTATAACATATCATTCCAATCGCTTATGAAGAAGTATAAAATAAACCACTACTCCTCGTTTTCTACCAAGAAAGCTTCTATTGTGGAACGCTTAATCAAAACTATAAAAAATAAATTATATAAATATTTTAGTTTGAATGGTAGCTACAAGTGGATAGATTCGGCATTAAACGATACATTGAAGGTATACAACAACACAAAACATCGTACTATTCAATGTAAACCCATCGATGTAAATAAGATAAATGTGTCTCTCATAAAAAATAATATAATAAAATCACATAAACATTTATCTGTTCGAGACAAGCCTAAGTTCAAAGTTGGTGACAAAGTTCGTATCAGTAAATATAAACAAATTTTTGCAAAAGGTTACACTCCTAATTGGTCAACTGAAATATTTACTATAAAAAAAATTAATGATACTCTACCAGTGACATATAATATAGAAGATCAACGGAAAAATCCCATATTAGGTTCTTTTTACGAACCGGAACTTCAAAAATCTCACTATCCAGATATTTATTTGATAGAAAAGGTTTTGAAAAGAAAAGGAAACAAAATATTTGTTAAATGGTTAGGTTTAAGCAGTCAAGAAAACAGTTGGATTAATAAAACTGCAATAGTGAATTAATATTTATATAATTATCATATCTTGTAATATTTGATCATTATACATTAAGTAATGCAAGGTGGAGGACTAGTAAATAATTTAATTAATAATTTGCCGATTGAACTTCATTTGCCTGGTTACAATTATTGCGGACCGGGAACGAAACTTGAAAAACGATTACTACGAGGTGACAGAGGTGTAAATAAGCTAGACGAGGCTTGTATGCATCACGATATTGCGTACGCAAACCATACAGACTTATCTAGTCGTCACAAAGCGGATCTACAGCTATTAAACATGGCTAAACAAAGACTCAAATCAAAAGACGTTGGAAAAGGTGAAAAACTTAGCTCATGGTTGGTCAGCAAAGTTATGAAAGCCAAACTAAAGAATGGTGCCGGCATTAAAACGTTTAATAGTTTTGTGTCAAAAATAAAATCTAAAATTAAAAAACTGAAACATAAGGATAATAAAGATTTAATCAACGCTGCTTACTCAGTTGCAAAAAAAATATTTCCATGCATTCAGAAAATTCAGGTTCCACGAGTTATACCTATACCAAAAACAGGTGGATTTCTGCCTTTAATCCCAATTTTTGCTGGTTTATCAGCTTTAGGCGCTTTAGCTGGTGGCGCAGCTGGTATAGCAAAAACCGTAAACGAATATAAAGCAGCTCAAAAGAATTTACAAGAAACAGAACGACATAACAGATCTATGGAGGCATTAGCCATAGGCAAGGGTTTATACATTAAATCCTATAAAAGTGGTAAAGGATTGTATATAAAATCTTCAAAAAACTGAACTGCAAGCTACCTAATCGACCTTTAACTAATTTAGAGTTTAAGTCTATTTCTTTTTTTACAAGTAACTGTTTCAAACCAGGTGTATTTCGGTATTTGCTTCCGGCTACGGTGATAAATTCATCGTTGATTGTTATAAGAGCAGAACCTAACATCAATTTGCCGCGTTCTACTCTAACACCAAATGGAACATCGGACAGCACTTCTGACGATAATGACCAGGATGATGTATCTTCTTGATTATTACCATTTAGTGATTGAAATGAATCATCACTGTTAAAATCGGTTCCACTTAGGTCTGCATCTTGTTTAACCAAAGTTTGATCAGCAAACGGAACTTTAATTTCATCAGCAAACGGAATTTCATTTTCATCATCTTCTGTGTTTCGCATGAGAGTGGTTTGCTTAGTAGTATTAGCTATTTGATTGAGAGATTCCGTAACGGGTTTAAAAACCGTTTCTAGTGCTTGTTTATTAGAACTTTCGAAATCTCTCATCTTCTGTACTTTTTTCTTTACAGCTTCTGCAGCTTCAACAATTTGTCTTTTCAATGATTTTTCCATATTAGTGAAATAGATCGTAACCGGTTAACAGTTGTCTGAAGAATAATGTTTTTACGATGGTGAATATTCTTAAATATTCCTATCCTTAATCAAAAACTACAAAAGTGTCAAAGTTTTTTCTATAACAGCCGTTATTTTTTGAACAATCTTTGTTTATTACAACAAAGTTGTAGGGCTCGCTCCATATATTTGAACACATTTCACGAAATTCAAACCATGTCATGTCAGTATTGACATGTTCTTCATAAATATGTTTCAAATTAACATTATCTTGCTTAAAAAGTAAGAGTAAGTTAGCATTATCTCTTACTAACTGTTTAGGGATTTTACTATATGTTTGATTTAAATAAAAACAATCAATGTACTTATGTCTTCCCATTGCAAAAAAATCACGCATGTTATTTTGGTTTTCACATGACACGTCATCAAATATAATCACAGAATTAGGTCTTGCGTCCTGTACGCTTATTACTTCCTCATATCCCTGATATTTCTGAAGTGAAACACCTGCCACTTGTTGTAAAACACTTTCTAAAAAAATGTATTTCGGTTGGTGTAATGTTTTTGAATAAACATAAACATTTCGAAAATTTAATCCCTTTTCGTGTATAAGGAGACCAACCAGTAAATTAGTTTTTCCACAATTTGAAGGCCCGCAAATGATGCATCGAATAGAATTAGGTAATAATTCTCCATGTCGATAAACCACCTCAGGAAATTCATCGCAGATTGTGTTTACGTGTAACGATTGTGATTGTTTGACAAATTTCATGTTATGATGCGTGATACAGTTTTATTGAAAATGAGATAAATTATTACATTACATTAATATTTATAACTGAAATTATTCAGGTCAGCCATATCAGAAATATTATTGGGTATTCTACTCCACCGAGAGTGACGGAGGCGAACGAAGTGAGCCGTAGGAACGGAAGGTGGAGTAGAATGCCCAATAATATACTACTTAGCGTAAAAACAATCCCAAGAAAATTCGTCGGGGGCTGCCAATATCATTACTGTTTCTAATATTAAATATATATTGTAAACTAAATATTGTTAATAATTAGGTAGGTATCAAATACATAAAACTGCAATACTTTCGTTCATTTCAAGTCAGGGTATGGCAGCCCCCGACGGATTTTCTTGGGATTGTTTTTACGCTACTTATTATCTTTTCGTCGGGGATTTAAAATGAAGTTATTTAAACCTTTTTATATGTTACGTTTCTTATTTTGTATAGATGTTATCGTCGTGGGTTTTTTCAAAATGTTTAATTTTGTTTTTTATTATTTTTCATGTCTACAGTCGGTAATAGTTTGAATAAAAAGAAGCATATTTCTCACCTGAGCACCAAGTTGCATAGGATCTCTGGTGAGTATATCGCTTGACTTCCTCACAGCTCCATAGACAAGCTCCACGTCACGATCCAAGATGTAGCAGCGTACATGTTCCAGTATACACCGTAGATACGATATCGTTACGGTTTGTACCTGCATCAAATAAGAAACATGAAAAATTCGAAGGGAAACTCTCGCACTTTTAAAGAACTCTTGTGTCTTATAGACTTTGTAAAGAAACACTAGGGCATAAGTTATAGTTTGGGATGATACTCATATTTTGATTTACAATTTCGATACGACACTATGTTTATGTTATGTTCTCTTACTACTAGTACTTTTTTTATATGAAAAATCCAATATACCAAAATTTTCATGCCGTATCACTGTTATTGTTGTGGAAAACCTGTAGCCATAATTTGTAGTAATGGTTTTTTTTTTATTATTATTATTTTTTTTTATTACTAAGTAGAATAATAACTGAATAAGTAATGGTTAAGTGATGCCCGGTTTTCTCAGCCGTCAAATAGCGGTGATTGATAGGTTAAAATACAAATTTAAAATGACAATTTTAGGAGTAAACTAGTTCTAATGTTTTACTTTTATATTCAGTCAGGTTATACTTTAATCAATGAATAATTTTAATCTGAGGGCTCAGAAACTGGGCATAAGTGACCAGATTTTGTCGTAACTTAAATATAAACAGAATATTTGAACCTTTCTCTTTTATTTACATAATAACGCTATTATTAATGTAAGAAGCTCATAATACTAAGAATAATCTTGAATAATAATCAATCTTAATTCTACTGAATCCCACTGAAACAATCCTTGCAATAACAATCCTATTTATTATTCAAGATGTTGATCATTATTCTTAATTAATAATATCTCTTGAGAGCTTGTATATAAATGAGGGCTACGAGATCCAGTCGATTATATTGGAAGTACAATATCGATCATGTTGTAATATGAAGGTTGTATTTCCTTCGTTGCTTATACAGGAGATGAATGAAAATGAAGAGGGTAGTATAGACTATTGAACGTAGCTTAATGAACTAAGTCATTGAGACAAGAAAATAAAAAAGGCAACAAATTAAATGAAGCTTATTAATAAGTGGCAGACCTAAAACCCTTGTACAAGGAATTTAAACCCTAACTCGGTAGGGTTAGGGTGCACATCCTATAACAAACAATCACACATAATATATCTGATTGTCACCTGGGCCCTGATTCTGACTCATCGGATTGCTCCCGGATCGTAATCTTTTTCGAATCTTAGAACGACGTATTTTTACAGCTTAAGTTATTAAGTGTTAGAAATTAGTTGACCGTATAGAAAATTAAAAACTGATTAATATAGGATTTTTTTCTACATCGATCAATTTTTTTAACATTCTGTTTTTAACTTTAAATAAACTGACAGTTCAGGTCGAAAATATTCCGACAGCTCAGAATCAGGGGGCTGAAAGGTTTATCATTGTAATTATTTCCAACATTACTATATTTTCATTTATTATATTCTTTAATTTCATTAAAACCTTAAACTTGTAACTGTGGACCATGAATTAACATTGAATGATTAATATCTTACATAAAACTGATATACCCTACTCCATTAACGGAACTTGGAAACTATTCCCCGTTGATTTTAATAATACCTTTATAATGAACTCCCAACTTTGTCGCTTAACAAAAACATTGCCTGATCATTACTGCTAATGTGCTTCGAAGTAACGTAATCATTAAAGAAATTAAAGTCAAACCGAAATAAATGGTATTGTTCGAATTGATGGTTGGTCAATATTACATTATTAAACAAAAACAATATTTAATAGCTATCGCGTGGGTAAATATTATTCAATAGGGTGAGCTGTAGGTACCAAAATAATCATAGGAAATGTAATAAGATTAATTTTACAGTATTGTCAATTGCAGTTTATAACTATACCTATGTCTTTTAGTATCATCTTTATCAGAGTTTCCTTTGATTAATTATTCAAGAATTTCTGGTGGTGGTGAATAGAGCCACCGATAGGAAAATGTCAGCTTGAAATCGACTGTATTGCATAATTGTTTATGAACGGCAGACTCGAGGTACAATAGAAAATTGTATTCTTTAACGGACATAGCGTTTAAACTGACTAAAGTGAATATGTAAAGGAAAGTTCCTTTATATTAAACAGTCTAATACTTTTCATTGAAGATTCATTTTTAGTTAAACAAGTCAGTGAAATTTAAAAAAAATTAAGTAATTATATCCTTGACCATATTTCTTTAGACAGCTCCATTGGTATGTGTTCAGCAACACATTTTATTCGTCTCAATATATTTTTCATTCGGTAAACAGATGGATGCAGGTCGATGTTACTAGGGATCCTCTACTAAAAGTTCAATATAAATAATGATTATTTTCAACAAAGAAAACAAAAGAAGTAAGTCGATGTCACGTGAAAAATTTCTCAACAAACAAGATGATACAGCTAACAGAACGTACTTAAACTTAGTTTTAAGACGCGCCAGTTGTTGTATCCGAGGCTACATTGTTAGTTAGTGTTAAGACTTAAGTATAATACGGTTTCGCCAAACTTGTGTTAGGCACTATTAGGACTAGCACTGACATAATATCTATACTAATATAAAGAGGAAAGATTTCAATTTTTGTATTTAACGAATAAACTTAAAAATTACTGCACCGATTTCAAAATTCTTTCGCCGTTGGAAAGCTACATTATCTCTGAGTAACATAGGCTATATAACACCACGCTACGGCCAATAGAAGCTAAGCAATGGCCAAATAAAGAATGACAGGAGCGAAGCCCCGTGACTTCGAGTTATTCAATAAAAAAAAGGAATATAAAAAAAAAATACGTCAATAATGACTTACCGCGGCAAGTAAAAAGTCAAAGTTGCACACAGTCAAGTCCTTCAGCTTGGAGAAGTCTCCGGCCAGTAGCAGATGTAGCCAGGACTCTTCCACGTGTCGTTGTGTGAACGCGGCTGCCGTTCTACTGGCTGAGTGGAATGGAGTCGAGTCCAACAGAGCGTCGTCATCATCCACACAACCTAGAAGTATACCTAAACAGCTCATGTAATCTTCCTTAAAGAATGTAGATTACAAATTACAGTAGTGAACCAATCAATCAACTTGGTCCATTTTTGAGGAAATTGTGAGCATACAAACATACAAAGATATGAGTGGTTTACAGAACAGCCAATAAGTCTGTGGAATGAAGTTTATTTGTGATATTATGAAATTGAAAAATAAGTAACATAAAACATATCTGCCCTGATTCTGACTCGTCTGATTGCTCCTGGATCGTAAACTTTTTCGAATCAAAAAAGTTATTTAATGTTATGAAGTTGTCTACCGTACAGAAAATTTAAAACTAATTAATATAAGATTTTTTCCCACAACTATCTATTTCTTTAACATAATAATATTTTTAACTCTAATTAAACTGACATTTCCGGCCGAAAACATTCCGACAGCTCAGAATGAGGGGGCTAATTAAATTATGGGTCCTATCATCTAGATTTTGATATTATCAAAAGATTCAACATTCTATCTAAATAACCTAATATGTCCATAATTGCTACGACCATATACGTTCTAGATTAACTAGGAAGTCAAATACAACATAGTATTAAAATATTTTCTGATTTGAATATTATCCGTATTTTTTTTTAGTTTTGAACCTCACGTATTCAATACAATGCGCTACCATCATGAAAACAACCTCATTGAATTCATATACGGAAAATATCAGCTTTGTACGTGAAAGGTTTGGTTTCATCAGCACGGGTGTAACTGAAAGCGTTTTCTTTGTGTAAACGGGTACAATAGCAGAGGAATTCAATCAAAAGGAAACGAAAGGCAGTTTTACATTTTGTGTATTTTGCGACATGTATTTGTAAGCAGTTGCTTTGATACTTCGTCTAATGTTATTCTACGGTGATCGCGATGAAATCACTAGCAATGCAAGTCAATTGTATTTTTAGCATAGGTAACCTCGGGCACAATCGAACACTTGTGAAAAAAAATAGTACGATTTGTATTCAAGGCATCATCATCAGCAACCCATTAAAGTCCCACTGATGGGCTCGGGTTTCCTCTGAGCTGAGAGGGTTAAGGCCTTAATTCACACAATCGCACTTAGGACATAATATTAATCGATATAACAGATAACACTGAAAGTAATCAGAAAATACATCGCTCCGATTATTATTATACATATTTAAATCTGTAGCTACTCGAAAACAATTATAATGCAACCAAAAACAAATAATGTCCAATATAAAACTACTTCCAAAACAAATGTAATAATAAATTAGTTTAGCTGTAAAAAGACGGTAGCGCGTGGATTTTAGGTCTATGCAAAAGACAGAAAAGTAGTACACACTGTCGTGTGGCACGCGACGGCTTGCGAGTTTGCGGTTTTCATCGTAACTCAGTTTATATGAAACCACGCGTGGTACAGGATACTAAAGTTGTGTCCCATTTAGTTATGAGGCGTACTGTTCTGTGTGCAAACCACCTAACAAGATAAAATATATAAAAAATCGGTCTATACGTACCTAACCTTATTATGGAAAACATGTTTTTGTATAGGTAGTTTTGGTTTCAAAAGCATTTTATTTAAAGGGTGAACAAAAACAGTTTCGGTAAATAGGTTTGGTACGGTTTATAAAATAAAACTATGTCTTTTTAAATAAATGTCAACTGGCACTTTAAACTGAGCTACTACTTACATAATAAATGTGCTTAACTGTAGTTTATCTAATGAAGTTGAAAAGAGAATTATTACCGCAAGTAAACTGAGACACTTGAGAGCGCACCCGGAATTTCGACATTCAATTGGTCGATTTTAATCGTTGTGAAATATTTGAAAATGACAAGAAGCCTATTTAAGTTTGTGAATATTAAGCATCGAAATGCAGTGTACAGATTAGAGAAATTTCAACATAGGCAACTCATAAATATGTTTTAAGATGGGCTTCATCCCATTTTTTAATACTCACCAGGCTCTTGAGCTTCCGAAGTATCGGTATCATCAGTGTCTTGCAGGAAGCTTGCGAAGTGTAGGGCTGCTAGATCAGAATGGGCATCCCTCAACGCGGCTTGAGAACGTACGTAACGTCGGCGAGCCCGCGAGCTGGCTGCTGCAGCGCGCCACCGCCAAGTATAACGACCCGACACCACATTCTCTGATATAAGTGTTTCTGTATACAAATATAATATATTACTGCATCAGTTGCACAGATGTAATAATAATATGTATGAATGCCAAGACACGCTTCTTGAATAGCATAACAATTTAAATCGACCCTGAGAGCTTATAGCGTGGTCACAGATCGGGTCTTGAGTCATAAAATTCTTGTAGTCTTGAAATGAATTGTCTTTAATTCAATATAATAAATATACTCACTCATCATACACTTAGCGACACAGATCGTAGAGAAGTTAAAGTTTGCGTCCTTTAGATCAATGACTGCTTCACTGTTGCTTATAGGCATAAGAAGTTCCAACAACTCCAGCTCAGTCAGTCCGAACTCTGAACAAGTTATGTAACCTAAGAAAATGAAAAAAATAATGTACTTAGTAGTATTATTGTTTGTAATATCAAAAGATATTAACTTTCTTACATTGATTCCAAAAAACAAAACTTTCAAACCGAAATATCGAAGTCTAATTATTTAAGTCGATAATTTCAAAATTTAAAATTATCCAAAGGTATGAGTTGAAAATTGAACTTTAACAATGTAAGACAACATGAAACAGATACTTACTTGCTATTTTACTAAATGCTTTAGTTCCGAAGGCGACTTCTAAGTTATCGAAGGCACTATCAATATAGTCTCCGTAGCTATTATTCTCCGGGGTCTCATCTATCGCGTCTAACAAATAGTAGCAGTTCTGAACTTTAAACTTTTCTTTTTGAGCTGGCGTTAGTTGCAGTTGATCTAAAGATACGGCACTCGTACAAACTAGAAATACATTTCTTGGCAACGACATTGGCAACCACGACAGTCCTGTCACAATATCACACTCCAAAGGATTCACTCTATGTACATTATCGATAAAAATCAACAAAATCTCATTTTCCATCTCTTCACATTTCCTCAAAAGGCTTTGAAACCAATTATTAATGTAAAGAGGATCAAAACTTGCGTCTTTTGGCAAATAACCTTCAGGAATGTTTAAAATTATTGATATTTGTTGACATATCACTCTCAGAAGTTCCAAGTTATAGGCCGATCTGGGTGTAGAAGCGGAAAACCTTATTATTCTCAGAACCGGTTTCGGGAATATTTCTTCACACTTATAATATAAATGTGTCAATAGGGTGCTTTTTCCTGAAGCATCGGGGCCATATATTAAAGTCGGTGGATGTCGAGTGCGATTTTCGTAATTTTCCTTAGCGTTATTTAGAATATTTTTGGCTGCATCTTCAATTTGCTTAACGTTAACCTTATACAAACGATTATGTTCTATACATATCCTAAGATGAGTGATGTGTTCCAGAAATACTTCCTGCAAGTTAAAACGAAAATCAATGAGTTGTTCATGCGCGAAAAGTTATCATGCAAGTCGGGAAAGTTTCTACAGCATACAATACTCTAAATTTAAATCATCATTTCAACCCATAAACGTCCCACTGCTGGGCAGGGGTCTCCTCCAAAGTATGTGGAGGGAATTGAGCCTACTATACCACACTGGCCAGACGGGTTGGTATAGGGTTTGTTTGGAATTTTCCTTTTCTCGCAGTACTCTTGTCTGCATAAGGTTACTCCCTTAGTCGCCTTGTACGACACCCACGGGCTGAGATAGGGTAGTGACATTATGTATTCTTAATCCGTCACTACACGGATAATTTAAAGCACGTCATTAATTTTACCGTTTCGTAAAAACCACTTTATGTAAGTACAATTAATCAAAACGTCACAATCTTGGAAGGCATTTGTTTGACGTTACCTGTACAGTCTTTTTTCTTCCCTTCCCTTGGTCGGGTTCAGTGCTAAGGCTCTCGTCGACCAGCGAACTGACCACAAGTTGCACCTTCTCCCTAAAGGGCGCCAATTTCTCATCGTTATCAGACGCAGCGTCCGTTCTTGATGACTCTGCTGACGACTGTCTAAAACGTTTATTACTGTTTTTAAAATATGTAAAAAATTGTACACTGAAAGACTGAAAATGTTTAATATAATATAGATACCTAATAGAAAAAAAACAGTCAGCATAGTGAAATACAAAACGTCAATAATATTAAATACAAAATACAATAAGAATATAAATAGAAGAAAATTATAATAAAATACATTAAAACAATATTTTTTTGTGTATTTAATATTTTTGAATTCACTTCAATATCATTATAGTTACAGAAATAATACTATAGTACAGTGGTACAAACTATGAATCGCTAAGACTTTTGTATCCCAACAAATCTTTTCCTCAAAGCTCCTTTGAAATAACTTGACTCTTAATGTGTACGTAGAAATAGGATTATCTCTTATAAAAGAAATACTTAATACAGAAAGCCAGAAAAAGTTTTGTTGTATTTTGCTTTGTTGGGTTTGTATGAGAATTTTCGCAATGGTATAACGCTATATGTACATACTAGACTTGACGTACTAATTGGTAAGTGAAATACAACTATAAGCTTTATGCATATGGCAACTAAGATTTTAATCGATTAGCTCTAACTTGCATTAGCAACCAACCCACACTTGGCCGGCGTGTGTGGATTATGACCTAAACCCTCTCAGCTCTCTAGGTAGAGGAGAGGAGCCCAGACCGATGATGAACTTGCATTAGGTTAGAGAGTTATAACTAGGCCTAAAACTTTTCAACTCTCTTCGCAGGAGATATTTTAACCAATCGTGGGATATTAATAACTTGTTCTAGAAAATTATTTATAGAAAATAGTTTTATTTAAAAATGAGAAGATATTGGTACATAAATGTAAAAACCAGTTTGTCCTTTACATGTACTTTTTTTTATTGAATGAAAATTACTCAAAATGTTGCCCAAAACAATTTTGCCGATAAGGCAGAATGGAAGGCATGCATTGTCAAACACACATAGTAAAATTAATCAAGCAAGTGTTGAAATTTACAATTCTTCAATCCTATTGAAAAATATTATTATTATTCCTTACGAGTAAAATAACTTTATGTTTATGATATTTTATTTGTCATTCAATCGAGTGATATTTAGTTTCGAATACCACCAACGCTATTACGTAACCTTATTTTCAATAGTCTAAACTTACACACTATCAATAATAATATCAATATATTTATTATCAAATACTTACTCTAGGCAGACGATATGGGTTTCAGGTAACTTCTCTTCTATTTTTCTTCTTAGTTGTTTTAACCTCGTGTGTGCTAGCACTGATAACTTGGAGTCTTCTGGTTCAGGCTCTGGTATGTCTCTGAATACTGCTATCATTCCTTTTGGATGATTGCCGCTTGATAAGAGTTCTGAAACAAGTGAATAAGTTTTATTCCTATAATAAATGCGAAATTTATGAGGGTGAGTGAAAGTTTGTACCAACTTTATTATATCAGAATAAAGGCCAGCGCATACTGTTGGATATGCGGCAGGGCGCATTACCTGGAGAAGCATAAGTGAGGCGACCCGGAGGGTGTCAAGAGCCCTTGAGAACTTTCGAGTGGAGCAGTCACGTGCATGCTCGCGTAGAGGACGTTACGAGCATCGCGCGCGTTTTTATTCTTGGTATACAATAATTATTATTGACCGTAAACCGTCAAGGCTGTTTATTTATTTATTTATTTATATTTATTAGCACAATCACATCATACGTATTATAACATTTATAAGTAAGGAAACATAGAACAGGCTGTCAAGGTTTATATTAAATTGTTGTCTTCAATGAGCTTTATAAGTTAATATAACATAATTTATTTAAAATGTCCAATAAAATGTACCTATTTTGCATGCCTATTAGGTGAAGTATGGAGGACTTGTCAAATTTACTGTAACACCTTATACTGTACCCATATTTGCGAATAAATGATTTGATTGATTGAGCTCCATCGCGCTTTCAGCGGTGTGCGCTGGGCCAAAGAGTACATACAGTACGTTCTCAGTTTAAGCAGAGGGTTACTAACTATGTACCGAAGTTTCACGATCAATTGAGTTGTTAAGGCGTAAAAATCTAATAAGCAAAAATTTGTTTTTCATCGATAACAAAAATATTCAACATTCGGTAATTGCTTCAAAAGGAAAAAGAACATAAAAACATACATAAACTTTATTACCGTGCAAAACAAAACACAACCATTGCAAAAACATCGCTTATGTACCTTCCTATTGTCTCTAACAATGGCGTGAACGCAAAGTTGAATAAATTCCCCTATAACTCTTGTGCGGTAAAAATCCTTTGTTAGTAAACCTTATAGCAAACAAATAAAACACAACGGATCTTAGCGGACCGCTGTTGTTTCCATATAATTGGATTGAGATACGAACCTTTTTTTAAGTTTACCCTATAAACATTTATGGGGTTCCGTAGATAATTTTCAATTTTGGAGAACAGATATCTAGACAGATATTTGGAACCGACAGACTTGCCATGAGTGACGTTCAGACGATTCGAGTTTTTATTACTTACCCTCAAATTTTGTTTACACTTGCGTGAAAAAAAGGCCGTGTCATGACATGTAGGACACAAGATTATTTAATGTAACATGACAAAAGTATTGCCAATATTGACATAAAGTGGTAAGTATTTTTGCTTTCTAACTTTATACTCGTAAAATGTAAAGTGTATCTAATAAAATTACAATGACATGAAAAAGTTTATAAATCCACCAAAATTAATTCATTATACAAGCAGAATTAAGGCATCCATCAAGACAGTGCCTTAACGGATGCTATAATTCTGCAGAACCCTGCTATCTAAACACATTATCTTATTATTCCCAAAGCGAAGGTACGTTGTATGATGGTATTGTTGTTTAACAATTTTATGTAGCTGCCTGTATAAGATTAATTAACAGGTTTAGATCCAGCTTTCATTCAGTAGTGATTAATTATTAGAATGGACAGTCATTGTTCATGTTTATTGTTGACAAATGAGTTGTGGTTTGCGGTACCAAAATTAATTATAACTTTTAATTACTTTGCTGTGTAGATTTAATTTCAGAATAGGGAGGTGATAAAAATAAATAAAAGTGATAATTAAGGTAAATTAATCCCACAAAACACAAGGAGAAATTATTGTAATTAGCAACCTATTAGGTTTTTGGCAAAGCAATGTTGACCTTTGACAAAGTAACTTTACTAGTAATGAGTTTTTAATTTGGAAAATAAATGAAAACGTTGTATGAAAAAAGATACTGGCTGAATAGAAGGCGAAGCGACCTCGCGACGCCTGTAAAATAGAACAGAAAAAAACAAATGAAAAATCGTGTCACTCGGACGTTCCAAGGGCTTTTACTCTTATAAAAGATCGAAAATTAAATAAACTTTAAAATAAATAATTAAAGTTGAAAGCTTATTGCTTGTTAAACCAATTCCTCAGTCTTACTTAAACAGACTTTTATGAGTATTCCCAAGCTTAGTTAGTATTACCAAGAATATAGCCGTTAGGAAAGTAGGTTAAAGTCTGATTTATTATTACGCAAACAAACATCCAATAGAAACGAGAGCGAGTAAGTGCGAAAAACAATCATAGCAAAAAATAATACGTATTCTTTTGTGATAACTTAGCAGTAAAACATTCAGTAAAATATATCCTATCGTAACTAAAAAACAAGCTCTTGCTATTCCAGTTGTGTTCAAAAACTTTTATAAGAAAGAAAGTAATAAACCGCAAATACTTTTCCAAAGAAACTCAGGGTTATCGCACACTGGACGGCTACGAACACAACAGCAGTCATCTGGGCTTCTGCCTCTGAACTATCGGAAAGCTCCCGTATCGTAAACTTTTTCGAATCTAAGGACGAAGTGTATAATAATATAAAGGTAATTATAGTATAAGTAAATACGTTATTGTGTAGAAAATTTTAAACTGATAAAAAAGAGGTTTTTTTTCTAAAACCAGGTATTTTTACCTGTAAATGAACTGAAGTTTTTGGGTGTAAACTTTCCGATAGTTTAGAATTAGGGCTTTGGACCTGTAGACAAGTTGCAAACGCTATCCTATTCTGAACATCAATATATTCATCACGAGAAATATCAACCTACTCGCAGTCTCAACATTCGTTTGGTCAATTTATGCTCCGGTACCACGGCCTGTCGAAAGCAGAGCCCACGCCAAGCCGCGCCAGGCCTCGAGCTAGGTCGAGGCTAGTGCTAACATTCGCGCCACGCGCCACCGCCGTTAACGCCATTACAATATGTTAAGTGACAGGGAACACATGGCTACATGTGCAGCCGCACGTACGCGGTCAAAGATGAAATAAACGAAAACCGACGCGCTCGTACAGGCCGCGACAGGCCTCCCCGCGCCTCTGAAGTTACCGACTCGCGACGGATTGAACGCGCGACGATACGCCACCACAGGCCACAACAGACGCGCCCCGTCCCACGGTGCGTTGGCTTGTCCTGGCGCGGCTGGAATCGTCATAAAACAGGCCGTGGGACCCGAGCTTTAGATATCGTCAATGTTTGAAATTATACGATCGGTGATCATAGAAATGGTTGGGAAATGTTTAAAAAAAATATCTGGCCAAAGTGATTTCCGTCCAGTGCGCGAAATCCCTAAATCCTTAACAATAAGTTTTATAGGGGGATAAAAATAAAATTTTATGATTACCTAAAGCTAATTCACATTGTATTTCGACGGGGCTCCGAAGAAGATCAGCGATTTCAGCACCATTTGCTATTGCTTCAAGCGCTGTAGTGTTGAACGCTTTTTGGATTTCGAACAGACGACTTCGTTGGTCTTCTCGGTCTAGTAAATCGCTGAACCTGTTAAAACGTAGAATAATTAATTTACGTATTAAGTTAGTTTTAAGATGGCAGATTCTGTAAAAGAATAGAAAGTTCAATTCTTAATATATTATTTTCATTATAAACCTTCCAATTCCAACAGGATCGGGATTAAAATAGTTTTGCTGCTTATTTATTATCTGTATACTAATGTTAAATAAGTTTTTTGGTTTTTATTTTATTAAGGTAAAGCTCTCAAGTAGGTACCTATTTATTTTCATTAACAACAATTATTTGTAATCACAAATGCTTGCAAGTCAGCGCCTTCTTTCAACAGAACGCGTATGTTTATGGGAAATAATTTGGAAACGCCAAACAATTTTTACATACATAACGCATATAAGCTAATACAAAAATTTCAATCTAAAATTCATTTCAAAATCAATTATCCAGTAGTGTTATTTCAAATTTCATTATTCAAGTTATTAGTTCCAAAGTTAGCAACATAGTTACCGACAGTTTTGGCACGTGGGACATAGTTATCCATCACGATAGCCACGTCATTACATGTATTGTCTAAACTTTAGAGTGTAGTCAACAATACTGCCAGTTACAACCTTTGTCTCAGATTGCCTCAAGCTTGACAACTTGAATCTAAGTTGTGTTACAAGCACCGAAAATTCTATTGAAAATGGGACATGATAGGAGATCATCGAGAGAGGTGCTTATAGCATGTGGCACTGAATTGTTAGTTATGCTCATCGAGTTCCGCAAGGCTTAACCCTACATGGGTTATGGAGCAAGCCCATTGTTATAAACCTGACATTTTTTATACTACGACGCGCGACGCCCGCCGGCCGTGGCAAACAGACGTACGGCCTGCCTGATGGCAAGCGGTTAACGTAGACTATGAACGTTTGCAACACCAGGAGCATCACGACCGCGTTGCTAACCCTTAAAAAATAATTTATTCCTTTTTTGAAAAACCTTATACTGATGCCTAAACTTCAAATAAAGTGAATTTTATCACAGAAAAACCCAAAACCGTTTTTGCACAACCCGGAAATCTAACCAAGAAGTTCTTGCGCAACAGTTGTATGTATAAACTTTAAATAAGAATTGAACAAAATGAACAATCTTTAGCTAATTAGGTTTTAATTAGGTTCCAATCAATAGGTAACAAAATGATAGTTCCGGTCAAATCTTATTGGTATTCTGGTCTCGTATAACTTGCCTTTTATGACAGTCGCAGGAAGCACTTGCCTAATTTGATGTTATATTTGGAGTTCTGATAACTGTTTGAGGTGGATCTTTTTGATAAGACGTTTAAGGTAGTACAAAATAGCGTCACGTATGGTAGCTATTGTCATCTATGCAAGTTTATAGCAGGTGTAAAAATAATAGTTAAGTTAAGTAGAGTTTTAGATACTGTTTCTCAATTTTATAGGGATATAATCTGTAATAATAGATGTGTGTGTGAAAATATATTATACACAAATAGTCTATTTCGAGTCCATTAGAACATAAGGGTGATTTAAAACTCGAACAAAAAAAATTTGAGAAGATTCTAGTGTATAGAACAAGCACTTTGGTGAAAAAAAAATTAGACTAAAAATTCGAATATCTGAATTTAAATAACGAACATAATTTATTATACTATTCTAAAAAAAAAATCTAATTCAAACTAACAAAAGCTGATCGCTATTTCTTTTTGAATAAGGAGATTAAAAGTCATGTAATGAAAAGAAATGTAATAGATGTTGGAAAAATATCATCTTTATTTTCAATAATCAGCAAAATTACTTCTATTCTACTATATTCTAATAAAGGAGGGAGAACCTTGCTTAGTAATAATAGTTAACTATTATTATATATTATTCTATTATGGTATACGAGTGCAATTTCTTGAATGGTCCATTTACTCGATCGTGTATAGCGTTTTTATAACCTCATCTTTTCACTCCCCCTGGCGGCACAATAAAAGATAACCTGTGGGACGAACTTGGAGGTATACCTATATAGCTACTTATATATAGAACCGTTGTGGCTGAACGATAAATTATTTATTTTATGATCCCACTGAGTAATCGTACCCGTCCTCAGGCAAAGATCGTAAATTGTTACGGCCTAAATAGATGAAACTTGATAAAGAACGATGAAACTCTTTTTGTAAATTGAATAGAAAATGAAACAACAGTACCTAATGGTAAATAGACGAAATTCGTCGTTAAATTTTAATTGCTTGTCAAACGATAACGAGGGTTAAACTTTGTATTAGTGTCTTGATTGATGTCTTTGGATAATAGATAATACCAATATAATTTTATTAAAGTGTAATTTAATCCATAACCAATATTTCGAACTGAAATTATAAAGTGATGCTAACTAATTCAGGGCTTCAAGGAATTATACTTCGTAATACCTAAAGCAGGAATAAATATACAATTCCTAGGAACTATAGCATATACTATATAGCATTAGGTATTAAAGACGAATCAACACATCTTAAATTGCCCATGATAAAAATATATTAATATTTCCTCATTTAGATTTATTTTAATTTTTACTGATGCAACGGAACACCTGTTCCGTTTGTCTGGAAACCCCGAAAGAAACCCGGTATATTACATAATGTCAAAATCAAAAGTCATGGATTTATTGTTTTATAAATTTTGTTAATAAAACAAAACTATATTCTTACCATTTGTCATCCCCATCTAAATGGTAGTGGCCGTCTCCATTCAGCCTGTAGCAAGCTCGAATGAGTGCTGTCTGCGGAGTATCTGACTTAACCAGCTGTTCAAACGTTGTTTCAGGTATCTTGAAAGGAAGAATAGGCTGGTACGACGATGGATCTCCACCGATGAGGCACTGCGTTAAAATTTAAATACTTTTTAATCATCAGTATGATGACATTTCATTGACATGACATTTCATTTTACATTATATTTGACATTTTATTTTGTATTATATGTGTGTGTACGTTTTTCTGTAATTGAGCCTCAGTTGCTTTATAAATAAATGATTATTATTATTATTATAGTATCAACAAAATAATTATACTACGGAGGTCTTACTTCAAAGCTCTACATTTGATTTGGTCGATTTTGATTTCACTGTCAAATATTTGAAAATGGCGCTGACGCATTATACATCAGTCCATTTAGTCGTGTTACAAACTTTTTCTTATTATACAATAGATTTAGCAATTTTTTAAGGAAAAAACAATTTTTCCTCGACATAGCTTGTGTATGATTTTTTTTTTATGTCTGATTACTATGACTTAGACAAAGTTTGTAAGACGACTTAAAGTGCATTATACAGTACACTGTATTATAAAACATCTGGCAGTCGACTAAGTTGAACGCCGAGTTTCCGAGTAAGTCCTCTGGGGGGAATATAAGAGGAGGTAGCCTTAATAGCCTGGGCAACCTAGCAAGATGCTATCTAGGGTAACTAAAAAATCTAAATTAAGTATAAGCTATCGATGTAAATTATGATAAAAAATCCTGTGAGTGTTGCCTACTGTATAAAACTTTAAGAACTAATTTCAAGAACTTTCAAACAAATTCCATTCTATTTAAAAAAGATCGGTTTTAATAATTGATATTCGATTGTTTCAACTTTTTAATGGGTCCGTTTAAACTAGACCATTGTGAAAAAAATTCAAAAGAGATTTATTTAAACTTCGTCTATGAAACATTGATTTTCACTTTAAGTTTTAAATTATTTCGGACCACTTAGCAGTTTAAAATTTTGTAATATTTTTAACGAGGTGCTATTATGTTCGAATTACCTACTCCAATTAAAAATAATTAGTAGAAATTCTCCTTAATTTGGTGTACTTAAGTACCTATTACACCTACATAAATTTATGAGCACTCACGTCAAAGCTATTTTCAGTAGTAGTACTGAAATAAGTGGAAAGGTGATTTTTATTAATTGTAAGCCATAAATGTATTATTAAAAGGTTGTAATTCGAACGCCTGTCAAGGGATCAAGTTGGTTGTGGAGTTTTATTAGAAATTATAGATTATTTTACTCGTTATATTTTTTATCAACAAAAGTCTTTAGGACTTTCTACCTTATTGCTCATAAGCCCGAATACTAGTTGAGACTAAATTTAAAGTTACTTAACTAAAAACCGCATCGTTTTAAGTTTTACAGCCACTGTTAGTAAGAATTATATTTCGAGATTCCCCTTTCTTCCGCAATCAGCAACCCATTACTGTCCCACTGCTGGGCTCGGGTCTCTTCTCCTCTATCAAGAGAGCTGAGAGGGTTATGGTTTAGATCCACCCACGCTGGCCTAGAGTGGGATAGTGGGTCAGAAATATCCATAGAATTTCTTGTTTTTCTCACAATATTTTCCTTCACCGTTAGAAAAAAGAAAAAAAAAAGGTACTGCCGCTCGAAATTGAGACCGCATGATTTACATGCCAGTCATTTATCCATGCGGCTACCATTTCTCGCGTTTGGTTATTGTGATATTCGGTTATAAGCGATGGTGGCTGAATGGATAAGGGACCGGCGTGCAAATCACGCGGTCCGAGTTCGATCCCAACCGGCAGTACCAATGTGGGTTTCACTTTGTGGAATTTATATGTACTAGTCAAGTGACTTACCATCTGCTAACGGTGAAGGAAAACATCGTGAGGAAACCCACATACCCTAGAAGAAATTCTATGAGTATGTCTGATCCACCAACCCGCACTAGGCCAGCGTGAGTGGATTATGGCCTAAACCCTCTCAGCTCTCTATTTAGAGGAGAGGAGACCCGAGCCCAGCAGTGGGACTTAATGGGTTGCTGATGATTATAAGTTATAAATGGAGTGGTCACTTTAAAATTCTTATTTCAATACAACATGAAGAATAAATTTGACTCACCAAAAAGTATCCGGCTTTCGATATTTGGTTGCAGCATCGTATTTCGTCAAGGTAGTGACGTAACAGTGCTGGGTTAGTTTCGTCTCCGCCGTCGGTGCCGTAGTGCATGTCCACAAAGTCGATCTAAAACAAATTATATCATTCTAAACTTTTGCGACTAGTAAAAATATAATAAACTAGCTGACGAACGATGAAGAAGTTCGCCGCTTCTTAACGCCATATTTTATTATTCGTGATAATGTTCCATTTTTAAAAGTTTATATGAAGCTTCTAAAACCCAAAATTTTAAATTTTACACTTAATTTATTGTATAATTTCTTACATGCATGCCTTGCTTCGATAATAACAAATACAACAAAAAAAGAATTAGCCAAATCGGTCGAGCCGTTCTCACGTGAATCCATCACATATTTTTCGGTTATTTATATAGATTAGTAGCTTCCGCCCGCTGCTTCGCCCGCGTGGTATATATTTTATATCTATAAACCTTCCTCTTGAATCAGAATATCAGCTATTAAAAAAACCGTACCAAAATCCGTTGCGTAGTTTTACAGATTTAAGCATACATAGGGACGGACAGAGCGATAGTGACTTTGTTTTATACTATGTAGTGATACCCCCGGGAAAGAGAGAAAGGAGGATTTACGTATTGCTTTCTTGAAACCTATTTATATAAGGAAAAAGTGACTGATTGACTGATATATAAACGTATGGTCACAATAGCCCCATGGTGTGAATCTAGAAGGATCTTTTATGAAGTTTGCGGTTCAAACAATTTTTCATTGTGCACTGGTCCGAAATGATGACTTCAAAAGGGTCCTTTCTGATTCACATTGTGGGGCGAACAGCTCGTGGTATATTCGGTAAAACTCCCGTTGAAGTAAGCGTATTTATTTAATAATTAAAATGACAAACATTAAACCAATGTGAAATATTTATTATTGTGTCCGTTAGTTTCATGTTTGTAAAGCTCCCCGCGACACAGGGCTAGTTCCCTAGTGCGGGCGTTGTCTTTTAAAAAATAAAAAATAAAAAATAATATTCTGAAATTAGTCTATTCCCGACGCTATGATGTTTATTTTAATACAACGTGGGTGGATGCTAAATCCAGTTATTCCATATATTTTGTTTTTTTAAACAAAATTCCTCTTTTTACTTGATAAATGAAAACAATGAAGTCGTTTAAAAATGATTACAAACATCTCCAACATATTTTTGAGTGAAAGTAATACCGTTGTTTTTAGTTCGTGAAACGTCATCGTGCGAGTGACATCAATTTGTTTGAAACTACGTCAAATTATTTGATTTGTTTCCCAGTGAAAAATATTTGCACGATGGAGCAGTCGGTGTGCTGAATACAATAAACAATTTAATATAAATATTGGGTTTTCCAAAGGTATTTTGTAAGGTAATTCTTCAATCGACCAAACTAATTTGAGTAAGAAGTCTTTTATTCACAATTTCTTTATAATTATAATCTCTTCTATTTTCCACGGCCTCACAAACCGACCTTATTACATTACAATTCAAAGTCCTACAAAGCGGATTAAATCTACAGACGTAGCCAACAATCCTCCACTCGGCTCCAACTTATAAGCTCGGGTACATTTTGTTCACAAATACTTCAAACGTTGCACATCGCAAGTAAGCCTTTAAACCAAGGCGGTACGAAGTTACTCAAGTACTAACCGCATCTTTCTAACTTTCGCAGCCACTTATTGAGATGTTGGTGGCGTTCACTTGAATTGCATCGACATTTTTATGCCGCAAATTCTTTTTAGCACACATTGTATAACAAAACAGATGAATAAAAATACGATATAATTATAAAGTGATAAATTAATTAAAAAAAATAATTGAATTGTTTTTACGATGGCAATTTTAAAAAGAAAACAAAACGGTTTTTTTTTATATTACAAAGTTAGCGTCTATTAAATTTGCTACCTATTTGATTTTAATTTAGTTTTTTTTAAGTTCTTTTTCCATTACTCAATCTACAATATTTTATTATGGTCGAAATATATATTTTTGGTGGTGGCCATCAGCAAAGACAAAATAATACCTTTATCTTATTTGTTTGTGCGCCGATTTTCTCCTCATTTGTTTTTTTTTTAATTATGAGATGTACTTGAGTAAAATCACACTGTATAAAATAATCCAAACTAGACATGTATAAAGAACTCTGTCGAAATTACGAAGAACATAATATTAACTCGTACACGAGTATCGTATTAGCAACTAAGTGATTTTAAAATCCAATTTGTTAAGCTTCTCGTAACTTAGTGCATCGCTGTCAAGCAGTAATTACATTACTAAGAGCACTTATTTCATTATCACTTATGTAGACATACTTTTATTGGGATAAACATATTATAATCATAATGCCGGGGTCGGACTGGATGCGGAAGACGAAGGATGGGCCGAGTGTTATAAGAGACATAATTATGTTAAGCAGTGGATTTCAATAGGCTAAATTTATTGATTCGTTGCATGATATCCTTACTAAGATTATAAAAGTGTAAGTAACTCTGTTTGTTTGTTAAGCTGTCATACATTAACTACACAACCAATCTTCATGATATTTCATATAGGGATAGTCTGTCTGTAGATCCGAAGAGGACATAAGCTACTTTTTAATGGACGTATGACAAGAGTGAAGCCACGAATGGAAGCAAGTTTAAATACAACGTGCACTTTTAGGCATCTTATAAACTTTGTCTAGGTCATATTAATCAGTTTAAGAGTACATAGAATACATCTAGTCATAATGAACAAAAAAATACTAAAAAAAATAAAGAAATATAAAAAAAATCGCTATACACACGCCGTGTAAATATTTTTATTATATTTTAATCTACTCTAATATATAATAATATAAGTTCTACACTGGTAACAAATCATAGCTGTACCTACTGCCTTGCTAAGAAAAAAAAGGCGCAGTTGTATTACATAATTTAAGGGAAAATCGCATGTTAAGTAATGATTTTAAGATACAATTTCCTTTCTGCTTGTCATACAGTTATGTCGTTCTTTTTAGTAGGGCAGTATAATAGTGCAGCTATGATATGGCGGGGGTAAGTGTCTCATCCCATTCTTAATTAAAATTCTTTAAGGGCCTCTGCGTGTTGGACTTGTGTCCCCGCGTAAGCCTTCCAAAAGTTCCGGGTATGCACACCTTAGAGAGAAGTATAGCCGTGAAAAAAGAGACATTATTATTATAAATCTGAAAAGTTTATATGTTTATCCAATAGGAACTGAGCAGTCGTCAAATAGAGAACAATACGAACGAAGCCCTGTGCGACAGTAGTCTATAATAAAATGATTCTAACTAATTACTCTAAGCCGTTTTGTGTGTTTGTGTTTACGTAATTTAGTTACTCATTAATTGGGCCGTGATTTTATTAGTGCTAGTAAAATTTTAAGTTAAAATTGTCTGAATCAGATCTAACTGTGGTAATTCATACTCGTATTAAACTGGCGAGCACTGTCAAAGTTTTGGTTGCAGTTGAATTAATACTGACTGTTATAAACTAGTTTTAACTTATCTGCTGAATTAGCAGGTATAGTTTCATTTCACGGTAGGTATACATAATATAATTTGGGCCTCGTTCGTCCCAAAAAGATTTCTTCCATAAAAAAATTCCTTCCGCGTTCTACTTTGTATGCCCCGTTCGTCCCAAAATATTTTTTTTTCTATTTATTCCCATTTGGTCTCAATTTATATCTCTTCGAAGCCACTCTTTTTTTATACCTTAAATTACTTTTTCGGTAGAGTCGGTTTAAAAAAGTTACTTGAAACTCATGAAAAAACACTAAATATTAAGTTATTTTTAGTTTTGCTGCTGAGCAGTGGCAAAATAAAAACGACGGGAGCGAAGTCCCACGTGACTCCTAGTTAATCATAAACCTAAAATGGCAGAACACACCCATTCTGAAAGTACCGCCATATTTTTCTTTATAATACTGAATAATGGCACCTAATTTTCAACAGTAGGGGATTAGTCGTCAGCTCAACAATTCTTCAACATGTGATGTAATAAGAGTTCTGAGTGGTACAAATTCGAAGTCATTAGCTTGGTTTCCAGTTTCAAACCTTTCATACCTCCCTACCGTACCGTAGTAGGATTTAATGTGGGGATCAAATACGACAATTCTATAATTTGTGCATATTTTAATTTTCAATCTTGTTTTAAATACAAGCATATAATTGAACGAATAATGGCCACTGTCTTATAAAAATATACATATTATATTTACATTTTACAAAGATATTATGTCGTATTATTAATTACTTACGAATCGTCAATTTTTAGGATTTTATTAAGTTCATTAGAAACCATTGTAAATAATGTAATCAGTAGACCTGACCCAAATGTGAGTTCGTGCTAGCACAACAAATTAATTAATTTCGATCGCATTATTAAATTAAACCGCATTCAAAATGTACGTAAAACGCACCTGTGCCGACAATTTAGCTCCTCTTTTGGGCGATAGAGCTATAGTTATAGCAAGTTTATGTATTAATTTAATTACTCTTTGGAACTGTTGAGTAAATGAAGTCGATTAATTAATATAACAACTTAAAGTCATATCAATAGTTATTAATTTGAGTACTCTGAAGTCATACGAAACTATTATTTCTTTGCAGTTCTTTTCAAAATGAGGAATATTTGCACATTATTCTTGGACATGAAATGAAATGAAATCTCGTTTATTCATCTAGGTTACAAGGTAACACTTATGAAAGTCACAAGAATGTAACAGGTTATCCGAAAAGTAGTGTCAGCAAATTTGACGGGGTGGAGCTATGAGAAGAACTGGCAAGAAACTCACGCCACTCTTTTTAAAAAAAAATGGATAGTTACAATCTTTAGTAATTTACAATTTGGGTAGCGTGTAAAGTGATGCAGCAGAGCACCACACCGAGTTAAAATGAATGTTTACAAAATAAATAATAAACAAAAGTAAAAAGTCAAGCTCTGTGGTTGCATCACTTTACACATTGCTATGCAATGATTGACAGATGATAATAAGCTCGCCTTCTGTTTCATAATATTTAACGAAGCTGTAGCTGCCTTGCCTTACCTTGTTGGAGATGTCTGTGTAGTGAAGGATTATGAATACATAACGTCACTACCCCATCTCAATCCGTTAATGCCGTAAAAGGCGACTAAGGGAATAACGACCTTATGCAGACAAAGTACTGCGAGTAAAGGAAAATTCGAAACAAACCTTATACCAATGTCTGGCCAGCGTGGTATAGTAGGCTAAATTCCCTCCATAAAAGGAGGAGACTTGTCCCTGCAGTGGGACGTTTATGGGTTGAAATGATAATAAAATCTCTTGACACGCAGTGTGCAAAATTCAAAATTTTATGTAGACCTTAAATAATATAGTTTCTGACTACAACATTTTTTTTTTAATTTTATTTTAAAAAAGACATCGCCCGCACTAGGGAACTGGCTCTGTGTCGCGGAGAGCTTTACAAACATGAAACTAACGTTCACAAAGTACACCCAGACTCGAAACAAATATATATGAATCACACAAATATTTGTCTCGTGTGGGAATCGAACCCACGTCACCCAGCACGACGATGTAGTGGCGAGGCAACCACCTTAACCACTGCGCCATGATGACAGTCAACATACATACATACATAGCATCACGCCTTTTTCCCCGAAGGGGGTAGGCAGAGGTGTTTCACACCCACATTTCGCCAGCTATGTTTACATTACATTTGTTTACCAAACTCCGGGAAAATCTTAATACTGGAATTTCATGATAGAAAAACCCAATACCATTTTCACCCAACCTGGGAATCGAACCCGGGACCTCTTGCACAGCAGTCGTGACAGTCAAACATTGCTAAAATTCCCACGGTTAACATAAAAGTCACGTAGCTAACAAAGTTAGTTTTGCATAAATTGGTTTACACTTATCCATGTCATTCTCATTCGGGGTTGTTTTTGTTTTGATTTGGATGTGACATATTAAGTGACCCATAGGGAAAGGGTAAGGGCCTTTTGGCCTTCAAGGTTACTCACACATGTATGTACATTGAAATATAATTAAGTGCTTATATTCAGTATACGGCTTGACACTGGCGTAGCGGTTAATTTTGGTAAGGACAGTGTAAGCGATAATTTTCTCGACATTCTGTTGACCGATAACAATGAAACTGCTCAGCTCCTATTGGCCATAGCATGATGTTATATAGATATATTTTTCAAATCTGAATTTCCCGAGATCAAAGCATTCAACCAACTAAACAAACAAAATAATATTAGTCTATAATTTTATTATGTGCAATAGTATAGAAACAAAAGATTTCTAAACTATTCTAAAGTCTCAGAGTTGGTTCTGTATTAAGGGAATTAATCTTTATAAAATAAAAACAAAACAAATTAAAAATTGACTTTCACCATTTAACATAATTATAAAATAATGGCAACTAATACAATAAAATTATACTTTCTCGGTGCAGCCTGGATTTGTACCCACCAGTAAATTAAAGCATATTAACATCAGCTCGAAGTAGAGCAATAATCTTGCCTTCTATATCACGAAAGAGATCTAACAACCTAACGTAGCGTGATGCTGATGAGTGTGACTCTAAAAGGCCCACAGATTAACAGTTCGTCGGACGATATCGGTCTGTCAGTCAAACGCAATATGTCATGTATATCTAGTTAGTCTTTGGGACCCTTAAAATAGCTTGAGAAAGTAAATAAGACGTGACGTAGTCTTACTCTGAATTTATACAATTGTTGTAAATTTTATATTTATTTCTCAAATGCCATAGAAGCTAGGGCATTATGTACATATGTATAACAGAATAAAACGCTTTATCGTGCGAAAGATCAAGTGACACTGAATATTTAGTGTGTTTCTTCAGTAGCTTTCAACATCTTTTCAACTTTAATTCCACGGTTGAAAGGTTTTGAACGCGTTTTATATTTAAGGTCGGCTCTTTTTGGTTTATTTAGGGTGCGGTTCCAAAGAGAAAACATAAAAGGTTAAGCTTGTCTTTTAGTACGTCAAAAATAGAGTGTTTTAAATCAATATCGTCGTGGAACCTTTATTACGTAGTCATTTGTTCTAATTTAAATTTCGAAGCACTTAAGTATATTTAAAGGAGCTTCTTATTTATAAGAATTTAAATTGTGGGGATTAGAACAGTTGCATAGTTTACTATACTATAGCCAATTTATTTGGAGATAGAATAAACAATTTTGAATATCTCTAACGTCTGCATTTTACTGACCAATTAAATTAATAAAAGTAACTTTTGGATTATATTATAAAAATCAAAAGTGACAGCTTAATGCCACAACACACACAAATGCTCACACTTATAAATTTAATGAAATCGCAAGATGATTTATTTTCTTCTATTAAATATTCAAATTTGTTATAATTAGCATAGTGGGTTTCCTATAAACAAATCGCTTACGAGTAAGACATCATAATATTGTCAAGATCTGTCACATTTAACCAGTAGATAAAACACAAAATTCAGTGTCAAAGCTTTAGGCGCTTAACATGAACTTAAATAACAATTTCGGAACAACTTTTCCAGTTCCATATACCACATTACGTATTAAAGTTATGCTTTATATAATTCCATAATTCTACCGCATTCAACGTACTCGTATGTTACGAAACCAAGTCAAATACTTAACAGAAAACAAACTTTCCGACGACAATGTTTGTGGAATAACGAATGTTCATTACCCGACTTTTTGCAAAGCCCTACGGCGTAACAAAAGTCGGGAACTATACGTTCATTTATATTCTGCCAGGTAATAAGGTCACCCTGCATCACAACTTCAGGTACCAACATTGTCGTCCGAAAGTTTGCTTTCGGTAGAGTTCGGAACATTTGCAAGCATGTAGGGTAATGGAAACTTAGTGTATACGACTTTGTCAGTGTAATGCGATATGAAGTTTAGATCCTTCGGTAATTTAACCTGTTGTTGAGTGGTACGATAATTGTACGGGAAAGGTCTGTTAAACAAAAGCATGTGATCCTCAAAATTATTTTCGTAATAATGAGCTAGCTATTAGCTACTTATTCAAGTGTAATGTTTCATTTACACTTTGTAAGTCTTGCATGCCACTTTCATGCTTGTTTTATTTTTGTTTTTTTACTCACCGAACACAAAAGAATCTTATACTTTTCAAAACTTGCACAATTTATTAAGTTGTAAGACTTTATAAAATAAGAGATTTGTTTATTATTATTGGAGTTTGTAGTTATAATATTACTTAATACTTAAATTACTAGTTAAAATAGAGGATTCTCCGTAATCAAGAATAGTTATTATATTTCGAGATCAACTTACCTCAACACATCGATCGTCATAAGAGGACTGCAATTCCGGCCCGACCATCTCCAATATCTGACGTCTTTCTTCGCGGAATTCTGTCAACAAGAAAGTTAATATTTTTAGCTATACTTCTGACGTTACTAGGTTCAAAGACACTACAGTGTTGTGACGTGTCAAGTCTTTAGTTTCAATAGACTAGAGACTTACACGTCACACATTTATGAATTATGTGTTTCATGAAACAACAACAAAGTATTAGAAGCGAAATGTTAGAAACACAATATCTAATACAGTGAAACAATAATATCAAATATGTGGAGCCGATATGCTTCTAACACACACAACTCTAGTGTATTTCTACAAAAAAATGCGTATATAATGCATTTATATTTAAAAAAAATTCTAACAAATTGTATCCGAAACATGTTATCTAATTTATTTGAGTAAAAATATATATAACACAAATTCTAAAAATGTCATTTCCCCTGTCAATGCCGGAATAATTTGACGAGGATCTAATATATTGATATGCATTGGTCCGTGATGGAACCAATTACACAATGACAGGGTCACAATCTTCAATATTTATAAGAGAGTATTAAATGTCAAGGATGACTTATACTATAATTATGGTCCTGCCCAACACATCGGCCAGATGCGTCCGCGGACGTCATTTAAGTAATGGAGATTGTCTCTAGATCAATTTTTTATAACACAAATATTTGTCTCGGATGGGAATCAAACCCACGTCACTCGCTACGCCACGGTAACAGTTTCATGACATCATTTCTTTCCAAGTCCTCCAATTACGATTGATTGATATCATTGCAAAATCCAAGACAGTAGGTTAGGTTTTCCTTTGGACTACCGAACGTCATAACTCAATGTTTGCAATGGTTTGTCGTTGTTAATCCTAGCTTATAGGAGTTGCAGTGTTGGCAAGCTGCCCCAGTTTCTGTGTCTCGTAATAGCATAGTATCGTATTCACAAAGGCATATAGATAGTCATTGAACATGCTTGTAGTCAGCACGGGAGATAGGTATGTTCCAAGGTATTAAGGTGATTTTCCACCAGAGTGGGGAGACGAGACAAGGCGAGAAGAGAAATGAAATCGCACTGACCCTTTTCCACTTAAAAATAGCCATCACGAGCTCGCGCGTGACCGCCGACCTCTAGTAGAAAAGGCTTGTACACGGTAATAAGTAGCAACGAACAACAATAAGCCTCCTGCGAGAAGCGTGTTTCTGTTGCAAAGTTAATTTATACTCTATTTCGGAAGCAATTCATTTTTACACAAACAAATATTTCAATTCACGCCTCGCATATTCTCGTCAATCCACACTGTTTCCACCAAAGATGTGCTGGGAGAGGATTGAAAATTTGCCATACAAATTTAAATTCTCTCCTCGCCTCGCCTCGCCTCGCCACTCTGGTGGAAAATCACCTTTAGTTATCCCAGTGAGAGAAGGACTACTTCAATTTCGCTTATATTAACAGATTAGGTTTACCACAAGTGATGCATACACACTCATTCAATGACTCATTCAATTAAGCGTAATAATTGAATGGCTTTTGTAATTTTACGTCTCGTATGCAAATCTTTGTAATCTGTTTTATAAAATAAAGGAATTTATTTTTTAGGATAATATATCAGTATATTATAATTATGTCTACCAGTCTGTAAGTCATGTCGCTTTAAAAGATCTATATTATTTATGTGACAAACTATTTAGCAGCCTACGTAAGAGACCTATTCTCTAACGGCCGCACTTAGAGACGTCAGTTAGCAGTAATATGTCATTAACACAATTTTTTAATTGAATAATCGTCTTTAGGCGTATAGACTTAAGAATTACACGTTTTTACTAAATAAACTTTAAAGTTAAGTAACGTCTCTGGGTACGGCAGTTAATTTCACCAATATCGAGTAGTTTTTGAGTAAAATGGATGACGGATGGATATGACGAAACGACGACGTTTTTGCTATTTTGGCTACGAAACCCTAAAATTACATAAAAGCTTGTTCTCAGATATAAATATGTTTATTTGGCCACTACTCAGCGCCTGTACTATAGCGTGAAGTTATATAGCCTTATAGATTCGAACTTACCATTGTAAACAGAGGCAACATAGATCTTGACGGCTCTAGGTCCTGGCCACTTGTCGCTGTTCTCTGTGGCACCCTTCAGTGCGTTAAGCACTGCTGGCTCGGGAGCGCTCATTGCCCCCTTAACTCACCCCGCACTAGTGGTATCACGCCACCGCATTCTGAGGACAAAGAGAATTGATTGTTAGTTTTGAAATGAGTCCAGTAATATATCAATCTATATTTTGCTTTTTTCCCAAACAAAAGTGTTCTCGTCCAAACAATTTTGTAAAGTGCAACAAACATTAAAACTTTAGATTTAAATTACCTCATATTTTAAAGAAATTTTTAGAAATATTCAGTTTTTTTTAAGTTAATATTATATATTAACTATATTTTTTTTTCCTTTAAAAATAATCCACACCAAATGCATTCTGTGGCAACCTATAATTAAGTCTACACTAAGTTTGTATCCTTCTTCGCATGTAAGATATTGTTTGTATTGGTGTAAGATTTGTTAAGTTGTCCTAAATAAATAAATATATAACACAATTCTCAAGGAGGTTAGGGACTAAAAAGTAATATTTATAAAAAAGTTGTAAAGAACTTTCTAGTTAAAAAATATTTTTATTCTATGGCAGATTAAATTATCTATTATGAGTATGGTTTGTTAAGTTAACTTAATAAAAATCTTGTTTCACAAAACTAAACTAAATATAAATGCCTATGGGTACGGTCAGCAACAAACGTAGTTGAAAGGTCGAAAATTTCAACACGAATATACAGAGTGGAATTTTGTAATGCCACCTACTACTCTTAATACTACAGATAGATCATTTTACTCAAGGTAAATATTCCTTTATTTTTAAAAAGAAACAAAACTGCATTCAAAATTTTTCGGAAATTCACTTGACACACCCAGAAATTTAACCTACTAAAATCTAAAAAAGTAACAAGTGAATTTCCGGAAATCCGTAAATACAGTTCTGTTTCTTTTCAAATACAAAGGAATGTTTCTTTTGAATAAAATAATCTATCTCTAGTATTAAGAGTAATTTCCTTCCAGGTGGCATTACAAAATTCCACCCTGTATACCGTAGAATACGAAAATTATTTAACAAGACACTAGTCTTGTTAAAAGTTTATGTATGATATAGTATTAATGCGTTTTGAAATAATAATAATTATGTTCAGCTACTTTTGTTTGCTGACTGTACAATGTAGCGACCTACCCTACTAATATATAACGTAAATTTTACTATAATAATAAATATTTCTTTTTCTGTTTGATGTTCTAAAATACAGCCAATATTATAGAGCGAAGGTATGCCTGAAAGTAATTTGATTCTATAAGATCCAATCTATTTAATGAAACTGCCTTGGTGACACAGTTTGAAATATATTTGAGTGCTTTCTCGGGTACGATTTTTGAGTCGGAAGTATTAGGTAGTAGTATTAGTATTAGATTTTTCTATGACGAAATTCTGTCAGCCCAGAGTTTAGAAATAAATATGCCCAGATCATGGCAATAGGCTCGCCCTTTATTAGATGGGAACTAATTTAACTGGCAAAGCTTGGGTGTATACAGAACTACACACTCACGCTTCAGGCCTCACGCCTTTTTCCCCAAGGGTTGGCCTTTGCCTACTTCTTGGGAAAAAAGGTGTGAAGCCATGGTAATGTTATGTAATTATAAAATTATATAAAATGTCAGGCTATAAAGTCAATACTAATTAATCTCTCCGTGGACGTTAAACCTTCACTAAAGAACTAATTATATTAGTGTAAAGTTAGCGTGAATATATGAAAATACAAACGTTGTGTAACATGTTTACCACAAATAATAAACGAGCTGAACCTTCAGGCGATTAAAATTTAAGCGGTAATATGTTGGCGTTTAATCCGCAAAATTGGTTCAACTACATCTAACAATATGAATTAAATAATATAATAATAATCATTTATTTATAAAGCAACTGTAGCTCAATTACAGAAAAACGTACACACACATATAATACCAAATAAAATGTCAAATTAAAATGTAAAATAAAATGTCGTATAATGAAAAGTAATGTTGTTTACAACAAATATTAATAATATAATATTATTTAAGTATAATTATTATTGTTTAGAAGCATTTGGATCCGATACATATATTATATGTTTTAAGTGGTAGTAATTTTTTATAACGATTACATTACTAAGCCGGAGGTCGTGGGTTCGATCCCCACCCAGGACAAATCTTTATGTGATGAGTGTAAAGGTTTGTTCTGTGTCTGGGTGTGTATAATTAGTATGTATTTACAAAAAAAAAATTATTCAAATAGTATATCAGTTGTTTAGTACCCATAACACAAGCAAATATAATTGCTTACTTTGGGACTAGATGGCGTTGTGTGAATGTGGTAGAATATTATTATTATATTATATTTAACAGTACTGCAGAAAGGTAAAATAAATGAAAAAAAACGGTTAGACTTGGCGCAAACGGGCCACCGACCACAACCAGCCAATGACAGCCACTTGACAGATTTCTGATATACTCGCAGCGCTACAGTGCGTGGCAGCATCTGACCACACGTCTAGTGCGAATCCGTAAAAAGTGTATGAAAAAACCTGTGAAGTGGCTGTCAGTTGCTTAAGAAAATAAATTAAAACTAGGAGTTAGAAGACAGCTCGTTCTACTTGACGAAAATGTTGAACCTATAGTCATTACAAGTATTCTTGCCTCGAAGATGTTTATAATCCAAATTGAGACCCTAATTACTTATCAACTATTACAGTTTATGGTCTGCTGGCAATACACACCATAACGAAAATCAGTTATTAAAAAGTTGTTTTTGCATTGATATAAAAATCCATTAACCATTATTAAAGTCTGAAAAAGTAAGGTGGTTCTCGTCGTAGATTGAAGAGAATATAAAAGGGCACTAATCAAAAGCGGAGCTTCTTGGAACCTTTTTATCACCAGGCCTTCACAATGAAGCCTGGGACGTTTATAATCGCGGGCTTGAATGAAAGCGTAGTACTTGAGCGCAACGAGTATAGTATAATGCATTTTAATATGATTGATTTTGTAATGTATTTTGACAAAATGGAAATATAACTTACGACTTCTTAGAATTAGTCAAACGCATTTTCGTCAGAGTTTTCCTTTGAATATGTATGTTTAGGTTTTCCTTAGAATAGTGTAATTGAGAAAGCTCGAGTATATTTTAATTGTATAGGTATCACATGAACCAACGGCTGGCCTCTATCTGGGGCAACGCATTAGCCTTGCTATCCAACGCGGTAATATGGCTAGCCTTTTGGGTAGGTTTCCTCAGGAATCTGATCTCAATCAGATATTCTATTTATAGGAATTTCCTGTAAATAGAGTATCTGGTTCTTTTTTTTTAAATAGGTTAGCTGTGTATATTTTTAAGTTATGTGTCAATATTTTATTGAATAAATGTATATTATTATGAATTTCATTTTATATCTTATGTAAAAATATACTGTATTGTGTATCGTAATCACACAATTAATTCTGTATATCTATAAGTTTGAACTAATGAAAATTTACTGCATAGCTTGTTAATAAAAAAAATCTGTTTAATATGCTAATTCTACAGTCATTATAACGAATAGATAACTTCTCTTCCACTAGCTGTTGTCCAGGGCTTTGCTCCCGTGGATTTTGTTTGGAAACTACTCAGCTCTTAGTGGTTGTAGCCTGATGTTATAAAGCTTTAAATAGCCTTTCTCGATAAATGGGCTACCCAAATTAAAATATTTTTTCAAATCGAATTCGTAGTTCTTGAATATAAGTAAAGATTCCAAAAGTTAGCACTTGCAGTTTCGTTTAAGATCGCTTGACATCGCCTAGCTTGTGAAAACGGCTGGTGTAACCATTAGTAAAATTAAATATGTAAGTACCAAATATAATATTTACGAGTGCAGTAAAAATAGGGCTTAGGAACAAAATAATCATCTAACAATCACACATTCGAAATCGAGTGTGATATAAAAGTATAAGGGTGGACGAAAGGATGAAGGTCACTCTGACGTTGAGTGATGTGGATGACTCTGACCTGCACTGACTTATTGACCTTCGACCTTGAGTGACCTTTGACCTTGGTACAATTCAAGCGGTTATGTGATTTGGATATGTTGTAGTTCGATATTCTGGCGTATTTAATTTCATTACAGATATATACATTTCATATAAACAATACAAATTAAAATTAAATAAATTAAATTACTATTACAACAAAATACAATATTACCAACTCAAAAAAAACGAAACTAAGACATTTTAATAAGTTTATCATGGACAAGGAAAAGCAAATGAAACGCCATTCTCATTATACAGTTCGATAGGATTTGGGATTCTGTCAACAGCAAATCGGATTACCATAACAAAGTCATAATAAATTTGAAGAGTAATAAAACGAGTGGACTTAGGTCATAAGTCTTTCTTCAACACGATGCCAATTTATTGTAGGAATTATTTTGACCACTATGACCGAAAGGTACCGAATTAATTGGGTCCAAAACCGATCAATCCCTAAACCGTTTCGTGTGATCCTTAGATCACCTGGCACGTTTTTATGGGCTGCTCAGCTTATAGACCGTTTACGCTCCATTTAAGATCGGGCGTACCCTTTTAGCACGTTCTGAGGGTAAGTTAAAATGTAAGTACTTCTTTTGAGACTTTGAGTTATGGATGCGTGTTCTATCTCGGTAAGTAAAATAGCGGAGTTTAAGCTCAAAGTATTTTTTTTTCTATAAAAAAGCGCAAAGTTTAAATTGGAAGCTACGGTTTTTATCTACACCTCTACACCTCTCTTTTTATAACGAGAAAAGATTTGTATTTTCATTTATAATTTAATAAGCTCAAAAACTACTGGGTCCATTTTAAGAATTCTTTTTCTAATAGAAAACACTGATTAACATATTTATGAGTATTAAAAAAAACTGATTTTCTTTACGACATACATTAACCCTAATAAGGTATGGATACTAAAATTTGGTCAACTGAAAAGCCTGGTCCAATATGGGTAGTAAATTTTATTATTTATTTTTTATTTTAATACTTTCTGAAATTATGCTAATAAGGTTATTTTAAAGAAAATCTAAAAATTACTCTGAAAAATTTAAGTAAAACAGTTTTTAAATAGTTTTGGATAGAACGATATCTGTCGTCAGATCAGTTAGTTAACAATAAAAATAGATAATAAATTGTACTGAATATATGTATTCACATCCAACACTCCTAACAGTAGACTTGGCAGTGAATAAGCTCATATTTATAATAAACTATTATGATCATTTATATTCTGAACCAGAACAATTGAATGCTACAGTAGCCATTTTCCTCTACTTCATATAACGCTTAGGAAGATAATCTTGCACAATGTTTTTCTTTCATTCCCCGATCATGTTCGCAGTGCTCATAAAATATGGCTCTTTGGAATAATCCAGTGTGGAAACTGCGAATGAAATTGAATACGGCGCATCATTGAGTGAATTATTCATTGAAAGAATAAACTCTTGTGTTCGTATTCATAGTCCTTTATGGTTTGTCTGTAATAGTAGTACGTACTCCAGTTCCACGACATAATAATGTGATGGTATTAATGATACGATTATGTCTTTAGTCGAGTGAGGTAGGGACTTTATTTTTCTTTTTATGTTGGTTTTATTGCCTGTCAGAGTTAAGTTCCAATGTGTTTGATATTTATACGTTTGGTAAAGTAAAATAGATGTGTTCGTGAAGAAAAAAATTAAAGTTCTTTTTGTATGACAGGCAATAACAAAAAACGTTACGCCTTTTATCTCTAAGTAGGTAAGCAGAGGTGAATCCTATATTTTGCCAGCTATGTTTTTTTTCCATTTAATAAACAAATTAGATCTTACGGACAAAATGGAATCGTTACAGCAAGAAAGAGTTTGGATCACTTTGTGTTCTTTATCGCTTGTTCGATTAAGAGTTCTCGCTCCAATAAAGTCTTTAATTTTCCATTGTCACTTTTTAAAACGTCGCTGTAGGTTTCATCCATTCTATGAAACCACTTGCATCAAGCACGGTAGGGCTCTGGAATGAATAGACTTCTTTTAATCGCAAAAAGAAATATTTTCCTATTTTAATGATTGCAAAGTACTACAAAGTAAAAAGTCACAATTAAAGCTATGTATCATATTATTCTTATACATATTATATACCAAAAAAGGCTCTCTATTTTTTAACTGCTAGTATCTAAAAGTATTGATAAATCACTTCGACTTTGACAGTCGTATATATATCGCATATAAATTTATTTTCAGAACGAAATCTAATTTCATACGATTCTTCAATTGCGTTATCTACCAACCGAATAAAACAAATGGCCAATTATTAAAATGCCGTAATAAAACTGTAATTCAAAAGAACGTCGCACGCACTCGTTAGAAGACAAATAACTACAAATGACTGTAATTTATTTGATAAAATAAGTTTTCTTTACAAGACGGCATGTGTTTGACGTTCGTAATTTATGATGTGCTTTCATTTAACTTTCGTTATAAGGCAATTTATCTTTACAGTATATTAGCCTAGAAAAATATTGATAAATTGAATCTATAATATTTTGAATTATAAAATTTTTGTATGGCATTAATTGAATAGCTTTGCCGCTTATTCAAATATTACTTAAGCCTTACTAAAGATTTTATTCTGACAGTATTTAAATGTACTAATCAACCGAGTTATCATCTACTGACGGTCAGGGAAACATCGTAAGGACACCCACATGCTCTAGAAGAAATTCTAAGAATAGGTATGTTTGATCTACCAACTCGCTTTGAGCCTCCGGCAGTGAATTATAGCCTTAACCCTCTCAGCTCTTTAGACAGAGGACAGGAAACCTATGTTTAGCAATAGGACATAAATTGGTTGCTTTTATTGTATTGACGCCTTTATATATCAAATGGTCTCTGCCTACCCCTCTGTTGGGAAAGAGGCGTGATCTATATGTATGTATGTATGTATATATCAAATGAGATAATTCGTATTTACGTTGATGTTCAATTTTGACATCGCATCAATTAAAACTTCCACTAAGCACCTTATACTCGTATGACTAAACATTTTCTCTACTCATCGCGTATAGATTAAATATTTTCTTTTTAACTCAAAAATAGCAGCAAAATTACTGTAAACAAAACTATAAATATTTTATTTTCAATTCCTTCTTTCTCTACTTTAAGAATGGGATATAATAGAAAACGTATTTTCATCCTTTCATTGCAATTTTCAAACAATGTTCGGCTTTTGTCTTACTCAGAACGGTGCCGTTGCAAAATGTACTTTTCATTTATTTTAAAAAATATTAAGTGCTAGTCGAGAATATTTAAATAGTTTTTGTTTATTTCCAATTTTCTTAGAAAATTGCTTTTCGTAAATAAAAATATTTTAATGAGTCTATTGTATATTTTTGCTTTGTTGCAGTCTGTACTGAAAACAGTATTATAAGTATTTGTATTTCATTGAATATATTTGCTCAAAGATTGGCTATTTAAATAGAACAGAATCACCTTATGTTTTATTCATATTGTTGATTATCCGTCAGGCTGCTAACGAACATATTTGAGAAAATTTGTCAAATAAAGTGCCTCCTTGGATATTAATAAATTCAAAGGGGCTGGGAGCTTTTGTGGGTAAATATTGATTTTGCAACACTCGACGACTTGAACAGAAACCTTTTGCAACATACAGATTATTTGGGAATAACATAACATAACATAGCATCACGCCTTTTTCCCCGAAGGGGTAGGCTAAGGTGTTTCACACCCACATTTCGCCAGCTATGTTTGGTCCCATGAAATAGGGGGCGAGCCTATTGTCATCAACCGGGAACATTTGTTTACCAAACTCCGGGAAAATCTTAATACTGGAATTTCATGATAGAAAAACCCAATACCATTTTCACCCGACCCGGGAATCGAACCCGGGACCTCTTGCACAGCAGTCGTATACACTTCCCGCTGCGCCACCGAGGCAGTTCATTATTTATATAATAAAATTTATATATTATTATAGTATTTGGGAATATTTTGACATAATTCTAAACTAGAAGTCGCGCAGGGCTTGCGTTCTTTTTTTGGTCACTGCTCAGTTCCTATTAGCCATAGCGTGATGTTATATAGCCTATAACCTTGCTCGATAAATGGGCTATCCAACACTGGTCTGATAAAGAACCACGGGAGCAAGGCCGTAACATATAATAACTACGTGTCATATAATGCAAAAAAGTTGAAATGCATCGCATACGTAAACATTTTGCAGTAATGCGTTACAGAACATAATATATTTGTTTGAGTAAAAACAACATCAAATTTACATACGACACTTTGATTTGCATTTTGTCGATATTGCGCTGGTTAACACAAACATACAATCGAGCCAGGGTTGCCTGTGCTTTGTTTATCAATATTTACACATATTACCTTTGTTTTTTTTATTGCTAGACGTGGTAGATATGCATGCGGATGGTCAGTGGTACAGTAGTTTATATACCTATTTAGTTAAACTTATCTAGTTATAGCTGCGAGTAGACTGTGCAGCGTAATGCGATAGGCGGCCATTGATGCTTCAAACTATAGGACCTAGGATCCGCGCGCTAGGGGCTTACTATTACCATTAATAGACTGTACATAATAAATATAACATCATTATTCCATATCATTTTTGATCTCAAGACTTGGCTTCGTAGGGTTAACAAATCATTTCACTCACACACTCACACATACACTCATACACTCATACACACACACTCAACACACACAACACATCACACACACACAAATACACGCGCATATCTTTACCCACTCACGCATTCTACAGTCATGACGTATAACGAACATACATACTAGCTCCATTCACATATATTCCACCTATCCAGAGCACGGAGAGGCTGGTGATCTGTAATACAGGACTGTAGTACAGAGACCAGTCTCTCACACAGACTACACATTCGCTGATTTCTGTTATGGACCCGTTGTTTGTTATCTTAAAGGTTTCATGTACTGTGTGAGAGAACAAATAAAAGTATTTTGTATTGTACCTATTACTCTGAATTTTGACATTTGATTAGTCGGTTTTGATGTCGCTGTCAAATGTTTAAAAGTGACTGCGACCATATCTAAATTCCTTTACATTTGACAGCGCCATCAAAACCGACCAATCGAATGAACAAACGGTGTCCTATCTTTCAAAATTATAATATATTTTTAAGAAAAAATATAAACACGGTATAAAAACTATTGGAGTCGATTCTTCAATCAATAGCAGAAAAGTTGCTTTACTTTGAGGTTTTGTATTAAATAAGAATAAAGGTGTATATTGCTTCTAAGCGTTGTTATATATATTCTGTGGAAAGGTAGTACTTACCTTCGAGTTGCGATCCATTCATGGTTCAGACACTACTATAATTAAAAATATGTACATTAAAATTTTATCAGTCAGTAGTAGCGATTTATATTACTAATACTATTTGGAGATTTCTTTTTCTATTTAATAAACGAAGACACAAAAAGAAAAGTCTTGGAAAATTCCAAAAACTACTTACTTATTTCACGTGGCTTACTTTCTATGTTTATTGAAGCAGTTTTATTTTATCCAGAGAGAGTTTTTCCTCTGATTGCTCGGCCGCGTATGAAATATTCAGGAATCGTTATTATTTCGCCTGTTAAAGGCGGGGTTTCATTGATACGTAGTCGAACGGAGCTCAAAGAAAATCTTTTTCATATTTTCATCAAGTAAATATACAACTTGTGTGGTACGCTTTTTTCTAGTACGTAGGTAAACATTTATAGCTTATAGGAACAATACCGTAAGGTACAAATTGCTGATGGACAAATTTTAAGTCAAATATTACCATTTATTATTATTATTATTTTAAGTTAAAATTTTAAACGCTATAATTCCATTATTTAAATTGATGTTTATCGTGTATAATAACATATTTTGTTGATACGTATCACCTATATATCATGATCCGCATTAAAAAAATATGTTCGTATATAATATGTAATAGCTACTGCTTAGCTAACCCTTTCACTGCATTGAACAAAAACAGTAACTTACAATTCAGCTGACCTATATCGTGTTTTAAGCACGCAAGATAACTTAGCACAGTTTACCGTAGCAACAAAACCAGCAAAACTCACTCGAATAGCCGTTAACCCTCTCCCGTGCCGACCTTACCGACCACAATGTGGTTAATTACTACCTCGGTAATGTACGGTTCAGTACGAATTTCTGTGGATTACGACCAACGGTCTAAGTTTTCTTTGTACGCATCTTATAGTTAATTCTACTGCAGTAAAGGATACAAATTACAAAGGGGTAAATTTCGAATAGTAAAGATGATTAAAAGATTCTTATTTCTTTTATTAAAACTTAACGTTTCAATGCTATGCTCAGTTGAATGCAAGGGCTGTTTAATTTATATAAGCAAAGCTGTAACATAAGAGAAAAAAAGCGATAGTGGCTGAACGGATAAGGGACCGGCGGGCATGACGTGCAAATCACGCGGTCCGAGTTTCATCCCAACCGGCAGTACCAATTCCACTTTGTGGAATTTATATGTACTAGTCAAGTGATGTACCATCTGCTAACGGTGAAGGAAAATATTGTGAGGAAACCCACATACCCTAGAAGAAATTTTATGAATATGTTTGTTTTCAAAGTAAGCAATTATAGGTATTTGCTTGTGTTATGGGTACTAAACAACTGATATACTACTTATATACATTTTTTTTTGTAAATACATACATATTATTATAGATAAATTACACCCAGACACAGAACAAACCTTTATGCTTATCACACAAAGATTTGTCCTGGGTGGGGAACAAACCCACGACCTCCAGCTTAGCAGTCAGGGTCACTAACCACTACACCAACAGGCTATATAGCGTAACATACAATATCACTTTCACATTTATAAAATTGGTTAGGATATCTCGCCCTACGTATACACAAAACCGTTTGCCTATGCAATATTGAGTGACAATAACAAAACAATGTGCGTCGTACACTTTCGAAGCAATGTAGGTTGAATTAATTAATTTTGTACACACGCAGCGCAGTGTGGAGATGACGTCGGCAACAAAACCTTTTTCTGTATAGCAATATAATCTCGTAATCCTATAATGTACACGAGCAACTTCGTGAGATTAAATTTTCAACTGTACCTACCTATATACGAGCGATGTGCAGGATATTGCGCAGTATTCGGATTAGGTCTAGATTACTCTGTTCTGTAGGTTATATAAAATAAATGTAGATATTGTTCTTTCATTGTGTCAAATCATGAATTTTTAGATTTTTTTAACAGAAACACGCTTCTCGCTACAGGCTTCTTCTCGCCTCGTCTCGTCTCGCCACTCTGGTGGAAAATCACCTTGAGACAACATCATCTTGTGACTACGGCCGGTGTAACCTGGTCGACGTGTCAAGCAAAAAGGTTTGTAAATATCTATATATACCATCTCATAGTTTAAATATAATGAGTTAATAAATGAGTCATGTTATCACTCACACCCTATTAGACAAAATAAAGTACTAAGGTCTAAGTAAAATAACCTTTTACTTAGGTACATGCTGCGTTGAGTGGGTAGGTGTGAACTAAGTGCAAAACAAAGCCTTCTGATCGCTTTTATCCCGAAACTCAAGTCCATTAGCCGGGACGTATCACGGCTCCCTGGAGAAAAATAAATACATACACTAGAAGGAACATTACTCTTAAATAAAACACGAGTAAAAAGAGCAACACCATACGCAGATTCTCTCTAACAATTCAGTCGAAAATGATTCAACAGGCTTACTATGAATGTCGACATTCGAATGTTTTTGATATCGCTGTCAAATGTAAGGAAATTTAGATATGGTCGCTGTCACTTTCAATCATTTGACAACGATATCAAAACCGGACATTCGAACCTACTCAAAACCACGATATTTGAATTATCATAATCATAAATACGGTCGCTGTAATTTTTAACCCCCGATGCAAAAAGAGATATAAGTTTGACGTGTCTGTGTATCTGTCTGTGGCATCATAGCTCCTAAATGAATTAGCCGATTTCGATGCGATTTTTTTATATGAAAGCTGACTTGATCGGGATGATTCTTAACTACAAGTAAGGAAGATTTATGGAGGGGTTTCAAGGTCATCAGCGCTTTTTGCTAGCTGCTATATGGATCTTTAATTTTTAAAAAAACCTCATAAATCACTAAATCTATTGGTGCTACCTAAGTGGAATGGCGTTCAGTAGTTTTTGAGTTTATCGGGTACAAATGAGGACTGTTATACACAATGTAAGTAGTTACGCAACAAGGGACCTCATGGGAAATAATTGATTTCGAATAAATCGCGTTTTAAGCAAAAAAAAAACAAAAAAGTTAAAAATTATTATTTGTATTATTATATTCCTATCATCATAATTAAAATATACATTTGCCATACTTACAACGTGGCAATGCTGCCAGCCTGCTGGTCATTTTTCCGGTAGACAGTGGCAGAGATGCGGAAGTATTTTATGATGCCATTTTTTAATTATTTCTCCCCTTTTTCATTTTTTGTTTTATTGTGTTAGGTTGTAAATATTGTTTTTTATTTTTTTTATTTAAGTTAGTTAATAATAATACTGTAAATTGGTAAATAAATAAATATTTAAAAAAATCAAAATATTATTTATTTATATTATTATCTATTATAATATATAACCCTCCTTTTGTCTTCGCTGTAGTCAAATAACTAGATCAGAACTTGAGCTCACTGATAGCCTAACAATAACAAGGTTGCACTACATCAATATATATAACGTCCGGTATTGAGTGGAACATTCGCTTGACCGAAGCTTGACAAAGGTCGATATTACGCTTGGCATCTTACTCTGCACTGATCAATTATTGTGTAATTAACCTTATAACTAAGTTATTGAGTGTGTTCTTTTTAGCTGAACTTATATATGACTGTTTTTATATAAATGCTAAACAAGTAATGGAAATATTCAAACCCACGACGGGACTTGAACCCGCGACCCTGCCATTCCATGTGGAGTGCTCTGCCTACTGAGATACGCGGGCGGACGTCCCTGAGATCGAATTTAGCCGTCATGGGTTTGAATTTTTCCATTACTTGTTTAGCATTTATATAAATATGTTAAACCAAAGCAAAGGAAATTGCTTGATATTTAATGTTATTATTTTTTTTTTTGTTATTTTTAAAAAGACAACGTCCGTTCTAGGGAACAATCCCTGTGTCGCGGGGAGCTTTACAAACATGGAACTAACGGACACAAAGTACACCCAGACTAGAAACAAATATCTATGAATCACACAAATATTTGTCTCGTGTGGGAATCGAACCCACGTCACCCAGCACGGCGATGTAGTGGCGAGGCGACCACCTTAACCACTGCGCTACGGTGACAGTCATGTAAACTTATATATTATGTGTTTTATTTATATAAAAAATGTTACTACTACTGATTATCGTTCCTAGTATACCCAAGATGTGAATAGGGAAACAAATCGCAATACAAATCTTAAATTCCTACTTCTTTCCTCTACCACTCTAAGGTTTGCTGTTAGATAACTCAAATATGAGCCTTTGTACATACTTGTTTAGATTTTAAGACTATTTGTATGTTTTCTTTTCTGTGTGTGCAATAAAGTATATATAAATAAATACACCTGAACATGATCATTTCAACTGATAAACGTTCCACTGCTCGAGTCTCCTCTAAAGAATATGGAGGGAATATAGCCTACTTACTATATGCCATAGTTGGTTCGGTAAAGGGTTTTGTTTCGAATTTTCCTTTTTTCACAGTACTCTTGTTTGCTGTAAGTTACTCCTTTATTCACCTTTTGCGACACCCACGGGTTTAAATGGGGTAGTGACATTATGTATTCTTAATCCGTCACGATCGACATCTGAGCAACTGTTATCAAATTTAAAATAAAACCAATCTATCCACCTAATCCGCATAGTGTAAGCAGCGTAATAATCTCTTTTTGTAAGTGAGACGCACATTATTAATAATAATATTAATATTCTACCACATTTACACAGCGCCATCTAGTCCCAAATTAAGCAATTATATTTGCTTGTGTTATAGGTACTAAACAACTGATATACTACTTAATACATTTTTTTTTGTAAATACATACATATTCTAGATAAATTACACCCAGACACAGAACAAACCTTTATGCTCATCACACAAAGATTTGTCCTGGGTGGAGATCGAACCCACGACCTCCGGCTTAGCAGTCAGGGTTACTAACCACTAGACCAACAGGCCAGTCAATTAAGATGTAATAGGTTGTTAATAATGGATCCAGATTTCACTATATAGGACATGCGATCGCCAGTACTAAGAGCGTTAAATTAATGTAGTGTCGAGCATCGATGCTATGACAACTATTTATATCTTGCCCATAATAAGCCGTTGACTTTCTGTGTATGAAAAAGGATAATACTGCCTGGTTAAGTTCCAATTTGCGGAGGTTAAAAAAGTTTGGAACAAAACTATCATCCATTTAAGCAGTTGCATATCTGGGCTGAATGTGAAAGCATAAATCTCCATCACTTGTTTTACTTGTTAACGTCATAGAAGTGCGAATTTTTTTTACAATAGTTTAATTAATCATCCACAAAAATAAAACTTCAAAATAAAATACAACATTAAGCTTGTTATTTATCTTCTTTTGTAAACACGAAAAATAATTCTATGGTTATTGTTACGTTGCGTGTTTGAATGTACAGAGTCATGGTCATAATAACTGTATAGAGTTCCATGACAGTTCATAGTATTGTTAGTCGTTATTCAGTTTAATCACAGCCCGGCCCTGAACACTGTATTAAAACGAAGCTATGAATATATACTGGATTGTAATAACAGCAAACAATAGACTACATGCTCGTATTAATCCCTGTATTTTAAAATGAAAACGTGCGCCGGCCTATTGTTCTTCATGGACCCAGTTTGTTCAGTACATTATTTCCGAACGATTTTTTATGGGTTATAAATGGTTAAATACTGATTTAGAATTTAATACCAGTTCTTTAGTCTGTTGTACAGAGCATGGTGGATGCAATTTTGGAGAAACTCAATACTCAATATTCAATAATTTATTGCTTCCATATGTAAAAATAGGTGGTAAGTATAATGTAGGTTAAATTTATGGACCCTGACTCATGGGAATTTATATGATCATGCCTTACCATTATAATATACCTTAGTTTACTAGTATACTTGGTGTTTTGACCAGATATCTGTATCTGGCCTGTATCCATCACACAATAAAACTTTTTTTATTTTTCTTATTTCTGTTTGTATATTTTATGCAGATAAGATATATACTCATCATCATCATCATGATATCAGCCCAACGACGTCCACTGCTGAACATAGGCCTCACCTAATTTACGCCACTGCGAACGGTCCTGTGCCGCCTGCAACCAACGGCCGCCCGCCACCCTGACCAGGTCGTCGGTCCATCTGGTGGGGGGCCGTCCCACGCTGCGCCTTCTAATACGTGGCCGCCACTCGAGAACCTTTTTCCCCCATCGGACATCAGTTCTACGAGCTATGTGCCCTGCCCACTGCCACTTTAGCGATGCGATTCGGTGAGCTATGTCGACAACTTTAGTTTTCTCCTGCGGATCTCCTCATTTATGATTCGATCACGCAGGGAAACTCCGAGCATAGCTCTTTCCATGGCTCGCTGGGCGACAGTAAGCTTTCTAATAAGGCCAATAGTTAGCGGCCGCTAACTATATACTCACCGTCTTCAAATTCCAATTTAAGTCGGTTCTTATAGATTCTATACGATAATATTATTTGCGAAGTGAGCTTAAGGTTCAAAATATACTCGTATGCCCAGATGTTGAGATTTTATGGTCTAGTATTAGATGTGTATTGTAGGTACATTTCAATATGATTTTAAATTTGAACAGAGAATGATGTATTTTGTACTGTTGCTGTCAAGCCTCGCTTTGTTAACAAGTTATGATAAATAAAATGTATTTTCTTTTTCAAACAACATAAACAACAATAACAAATAAAATTTTAATAAAAATCAAGTACAAAAATTTCCATTTAAATAAAATCAAAACAAATAAATAAAGTGAATTAAACTTTCATAAAACATAAATAAAAAGAAACGAATTAATAAATAATTTAATTAATGTGCTATAACTAATAATTGTTATACATATGTGATTCTTTTATCAAACTAATGAATCATTCAGTACCTCCATTTAATTATTTTCGGTTTTGCATTATTCATGACTACGGTAAAACATGAAAGTAGTGGGGTGAATATTAAGCGCTTCAATGGCTTTATATTCATTTCATTTGCCATTGTGATCCATTACCTTTATATTAATATTATTCAGGAATTGCACGTTTTAATTAAATATACAAATTGCATGAATTACCAAGTATAACCACGATTGGTGCAATTCCATCAAAATAGTAATAACATAACATAGCATCACGCCTTTTTCCCGAGGGGGTAGGCAGAGGTGTTTCACACCCATATTTCGCTAGCTATGTTTGGTCCCATAAAATAGGGGGAGAGCCTATTGTCATCAACTGGGAACATTTGTTTACCAAAACTCCGGGAAAATCTCAATACTGAAATTTCATGATAGAAAAATCCTATACCATTTTCACCCGACCCGGGAATCGAACCCAGGACCTCTTGCACATCAGTCAGTATACACTTCCCGCTGCCCCACCGAGGCATCACAGAGTGAGGCAAAAGAGTAATATTTTTAGATATTTACGAATATACAAAATACAAATACAAAATCTTTATTTGACTTTAACTTATATCTAGGTTACAGTGCCGGTTTTGGTGACTCCTTTTAGAATATAATTGTTATTGGTCGCGAAAATTTAAACGAAATAATTTCCGAATTTATATCTTTCCCTATTATTAAGCCTCAATAACATTTTCAGAAGGCCTTAGTAAAAGGTTATACTAACGTAGAAATTTGCACCTTTCCTTTACCGCACTAAGCGACCTTCAAAATGATTTATTAACTGTGGTGAGAATTTCATTTACAAAATTACTTTTTGCCGGTGAATGAAATATTAAAGTAGAAAGGAATTGCAATCTCACAGTTGACTGTCCACAAGCCAGGATAAAGTGCTAAGCCTTAGTTGGAAAGAAAATTAAATATATTTCTGAAAGAAGAAGACTGAGAAATGAACTTTACATTCAACGACTTTTACGGCAATACATAAAAAAGAACCTTAGAATTCTACAGAAGAACTGCAAATAAAAAAGGTGTCTTCTTACTTATTAAAGGTTAGGCATGATATATATTATAACCATTGTTGTTGCCAGGGCAATTTTTGTGAATACCACAAAGTGAAAAACCAAATTTTTTTTTATTGCCTAAAGTGGCAGACGAGCAGACGACCCACCTGATGGTAATTGGTTACAACCGCTCATGGACATTGGCAATGCTAAGGTCACAGCCAGGCCGCTACGTACCTTGAGAGGATAGCTCTCTTTAAACCTCGTTTGAAAAAGGACTTGTCATAGCGCTCAGGAAACACCGCTGTAGGAAGTTCACCCCAGAGCCAGGATTTAATAGTTGAACTTAAAAAGTAAAATCTTATTTACGTAGGAACTTGATAGCGCAGCGGGAGTGTTACTGCAAAGTGACTGAAAACAAAAAACACCTAACAGTCCTGTTATCCTGGTAGTTGTATTTCCTTTGATTTATTTATCTGCAGATAAGATTCGAAATAAGACAATATTTTCAACCTATATTCGTACATTTAGCTTTGCCTAAGGGCATGCTCAGATATAGTGCTTTTTTTTCGTTTCCAAGATTAAAGAAACCAATTATACACAATGAATCTGAAGTGATGTATAATAAACGGTTATTATCTCGTATCTTCAATGAAATTTGTCAGCTATGTCGTGTTCAATGTTATACTCTGTTACCGACTTGACATGTATCGCTGAACAGGGTGAAAAGGGACTTTGAAGTAACACATACAAAAGGGCAAAGTGCATTTAAAAAAAAATCTTGAGGTGACTTACAAAATATTTATTTCACTTTTTCGTGTTGAGATCACAAAGTATGACCATTGACCACTTCATTTAATTCCTAGGCTGTCATATGATAAACATGACTGTGTTAGGGGAGAAATATTTGTCAGAAACATCTTGTACCGAAATCCGTTGAGCAGCAGGGCTTACCACTTTCATGGAGTTTCATAAATTCATCTCACTCGAACTATTAATTTTAATCACACTATACTCTACAAATCAGTTAAACAGTTAAATTGCTGACCATTGACCACTATTGACTTGTGTTTAAGATCAGCTAAGCAGAAATTTCATTTATTGTATCATTAGCAGTAGGTAGACAGACGTATGTACAATTCAAATTTCAGGTAGGTATATAAAATTGGTAATATTAAGTAGGTAGTAAAGTTCCCCATTCTTTAACTTCTTTGGTGATAGATCCGAACAAAAAAATAGTTCATCAGCATGCTCACAAATTCTACATTTGATTGACAACATATTATTATGTACCTAGTACCTAGATATCGTTGTCAAATCTTTTAAAATTACATCCACGTTTAAATTTTCAAACATATTGACCACAATTTTGAAATCGACCAAAGGCCCTCTGCTCTCAGCAATAATGCTAGAAAATATTATCTAAGTTATTCAAATATCTCGTACCTACATGAAATCATAATACCTACAGATGAGGATTGATTATGAATACCACAGTTGTCGGAGTAGCTGTGAATTATGTATAGGTTGGCAGTAGATTAATGGTCCGTCACATACGTCTTCGTTGTTGTGATGTGCAATCAATTTTGGAATTTAGAATTTACGCGCGTAATATCGAATTGGAATATATATCCTGCTATATAGAGACATCTTTTAATGTAATGTGAAAGCAATTTTGATATTGGATCGATTTCAAAATCTGACGAATGTTTGAAAATATAAATAATGTATATTCAAAAATTTGACAACGGTATCAATTGAAAATCGTAATAGCGGTTTAAAGTAGGTACCTACTTTCAAGACAATTATTTTAGAGCTATTGGTAGTTTGTAGGTTATCACACACACATAATTATTTAAAACAGTATTTAATACGTGTATAGGTACAATAGTCAGTGAAATGTATCTCTATTTTCATTTCAGGTAAACGAGTTTAATTGTTTTAAATTTTAGTTTGATATTCTCTCAAATAAAGAAGTTAGTCAGTTCTTTATACAGTTTTACCAAAAAAATAAGGTAAGTCGTTTACCAAGATTAAAAGAACAGGGAAAAACGTATTACCATTTTGTAATCCCCTGTGTATTACACGTTGGAATACGGAACGTCGCTAAAACTTTAAGCCTATAATACGATAACGAGATTTAAACTTTTGACGCGTAGCTTTCTTTTCTAATTCACTTTTTAAGCTGTCGCAAGATTATATTGGTATCAATTTTTATTTTTATTGGTTTTACGTTTCGTGATCTACTGTTAATGAAAACAATGTACGTGTATGTACTCTTACTAAATACTACTTTATTTCTGTAGAAGTGCAGCGACGACGGGACAACATAATATTAAGATTTTCTGTAATAAAACTATCACTATCTGCCCAATGTCTTGTGTAATACTTGGTCCTCTTGCTATTCCTTTAGAAAATAAACTCACTGGTTTGTGTATATTTAAATATTTTGGTCAAGACAACTTCAGCAGTGAGTTGGTGAGTATGAAGGTACTAATCCATAGACTTAATGCCTTAAATACATCAAATTCCATTAGTAACCGCTATTATATAACCGCTATATATTTTCTCGCCAACTAGATTCATAAACTCGAAACAACAGCCAATTATAGTAATCAAAAATTGAACAGGAAACTAGAAATTATTTTAGTGACGTACTAATTTGAGGTTGGAGTTTGCGTGACTCGACGTCAATAATTTACCGTGAAATATAACTGTTAATATTCCAGGATAGTGTTTTGTGCCTTAATGGATGCCAGGGGTGTATTTACCGCCTATATTTTGCATACCTTTGTTAGATTTTACATGATTGCTATTTTTAATGCCCAACGCAAAAAGAAGTGTTATAACTTTGATGTGTATCTTTGTGTCTGTCTTTGGCATCGTGCCTATTAAACGAATGGACCGATTTTGATTCGATTTTTTTGATGTTATCTGACATTATCGTAAGCCATTACTAAACATGTTTTATTTCTATTAATATTTGTACAGCCGTTTCAAAATCAGGTCTTGTCGGAGGTGACTTAAAATATTCAATTTTGTTTTTATTTATTTAAACACACATAAAAATATAACTAACTATACTAACTAACTAACTACATATATTATAGTTTTGATCTGTATCCGTTGGCTTCCCGCTCCATTTTTAAGTCGTCTGTAATGTTCATGTATTAAATCCCGTACTACTTCTTCCATATTAGCTATTATCCGGTCAGCAAGGCATGTGGCCTTCCCACCAGGGCTATTGCTAGAGGCTTCTTGAGCAAGGCCTTTGCTCAACATGCCTACACATTCAGGAAAATAAATAATATCTATAGCATAATTATAATATCTATAGCAAAGCGAGTCATTTACTGCGTTTATTTGTTTTACTACTATATCAATTAAAAGTGGAATGAGGGATGATATTGAGCAACAGTTTTTATTAGCATTACATAATCTAATATATAATTATAATTATTGAGAATTGCAATATTGTTTCGACACATTTGAAAAACTGTACTCTTAAACTATAATATTTTTATGTCCTAGCGACAAACCATAGTGTGTAAAAATATATTTAATTAACAATTTTATTGTATGACCTATGTTGAACAAATAAACTATTCTTATTCTTATTCTAGCATAACATACTGTTATTTATAAAGAGACTAATATCCATTTAGAACATTTCGAATGCAAACAAACATATTTTCATTACTCAGTACGTAACCTAGCTAGCTAGTTAGAAGCACAACGCACCACTCACTGGTCCCAGAGCTCACCTGTTGCGAGACGCAATAATATCGATCCACACTTTCGTTGTATGCCGCACTGATATTTTTGGAACAAGCATTGTGTTCAGATTGTATGAACGTTTTGTTTTTGATTTCAAAGAATAACTAATTTTTTTAATAGTTATGTTTATTGATTTAGTGGCATGCTCCGGCTCTGTCTGAAAACCAGCGCTACAACATTTATGTTGTAGCATTATGCTGAGACAGGGCCGTTTTTCAGACTTTTTTTTTTATGTCTTATAGTTTATGTTTGTGCTGTAATATGTACATTTAGTCTGGGAATAAATAGATTTTCTTTCTAATTTTAATTTGAAGTATTAGCTGGCGTTTAGCGAGTTGGTTCTGTAGTAAAAAGTTGGATTATAACCAACATAAAATTTGTATCTTATTTATCTTAGTATAAAAATATTTAAGTAATTAATTTCTTGAAGGTAGGTTTGTAATGATTCATAATCTCGTTGGTGTCATGGGAAGGGGTTTTTCAAACAGAATCTATACTTGTATTAAAAGCCTGAAAAGTTCGTTTATTTCAGGCTGAGCACATTCCGAATCAGGAATCATAATTCTGACATTGATAATTCGAGCTTCGAGAATAATAAAGCTTTAAATCTGTTACGTAACGTTTCAAAAACTGAACACGAGTTTGGCAGAGTATTTAATCCGGAGACTTTATAAAATGTAAAAGTACTTAATGGGTTTTCGTCTGTAACAAAGTTTAAAATTGAATTCAATTTAAAAAGGTCTTAAGTGCTATTTTAATAATAATTAATTTTAATATGGCATCCATAAACTAAATCTAAATTCTAAAGTTTCATGCAATTCAAACGGAATAGAAAATAATGATTATAAAATTGAACTAATCCATCAGAATATCGACCACAAAGGACAGGATCAGAATAAGTTTAGTAATTCTAGCATAAATCAAGCAAATACATTTTCATACGATTTATGAACCAGTAATCTAATATATTTGAAAATTGAATCTAATGTATTTTCATGCAAAGCTTTGGAAATTGTTACATAACACAACAACAAAAATCGACGACCTGGTAAGGGTTGCGGGTGGCCGTTGGATGCGGGCGGCACAAAATCGCTCGTTGTGGCGGAAATTAGGTGAAGCCTATGTTCAGCAGTGGACGTCATTGGGCTGATATGATGATGATGATGAAGATGAATTCAGTCGCAGTCGAAAAAAATTATAAGACGCCACTGGCCAATATTAAACCATAAAATAATAAACAGAAAATAAAAAAATCCAAACAGAAATCGCGAGTTGTATTTGTTCTACAATGACAGTTCAAGTTGTTCTCAAAATAAACAAAACGCATCGACGGCACGCACCTGTTGCCAAACATAGTTATCGATTTGTCAAATCTTTATGTTGCGTAGCATCGCTATTATACTACAGCAAAACGTTCGTTTCTTCCTTACGAGGCAACAGGACTGTTCCGTTTTTGGAACTTCACTGTAATTTTACATGACGTAAGCTAGAGAGTTGTGTCGTTCAATATACGTTTTGATTATTAATGTTTATGAACGTCTGATTGTAAATTTTATTAAATAATATTTGTTGTAAGTAAACCAGTTCTGTAATTTTTTTTTTAATTTAACGTTATCTTTCGGATATGAATCAAAGGATTTAGATTAATATGACTTTTTATTTTTATTATCTGAAATTTCTCGGAAATAAAAACTCTTGCTGCAACCGTTTTGAGACGTTTCAACTAGCGTTCAAACAAAGTGATAAAATTAAAATAATTTTCAAAATATATTTACTGTTTTCATTGATAAAAAATGATTCATTTAATGGTATTAAAGATAAAAAGTCGCTAGTATAATAATTTTAAGAATGATAAGAGTTCGTTCTTAGGAGGTTCGATCTCCGAATCAAGTTAAATCGGTATTGGGCTTTTTGTCTTGAAATTTCTATAATTGTAAATACTAGTCCGGAGACCGATTAATGGAAATAACATGGTGTGCGATTTTTTTTTGATATTCATTTCAGTTTGATACCTTTACGCGTTCTTGAGAAAGATATTCTTGACAGATGGATAGACATACATACAGACTGACAAACGGACAACTGAGTGATCCTATAAAGGTTTCGTTTTCCATTTTGTGGTACGAAACCCTAAAAAAGGAACAGCAGTCTTTAAAATTATTAACATGAAACAGTTGAAATATGTGAACAGGCAAATCTCGCAAAGTACATTTAGAGCCATTTTATTTCATTTGCAAACTAACTTAGAGTATGTTAAGTAAATGTGTCCCCAAAGACAAAAAGCTCACACCCCAAGTTCTCTAGGGACATCTCATACTGTCTAGTACTCTTATTTAGTTAAAATGTATGTATGTAGTTAGTTATAATGTACATAAGATAATAATTAAGTCTATTGTTCATTTCCCGTGTTGAGAAAGTGACTTTCGTGGATTCGTACCACAAGCTTGGGGCGGTGTAAAACGGGAACGATCCTTTTTGATGTTCGAAGGAAGTGAACAATAGAAGGGCATGAAACGACGACTTCAAAAACGATCATTCCCGATTCACACCGGGTGGTATGAATCGACGAAAGACCTAGATTTTGACGTGTAAATGTTAGCACAAGCCTCAGTATTGGAATTGTAGCTAATCTTATTGCAATAATAATAATCTATAATGCAGAAACAGAATCTGTGTAAGTATGAATTTTTAAGTTATTTAGACCCAGTGGTTTGGGCTGTTCGTTGATATATCAGTCAGTCAATCAGTTTCTCCTTTTATACCTCTATAGATAAATAGAAGATAAAATCACCGCTGTGCCTGACTTACCTTTATTTATAAAATACACTATTGTGTACGAAACAGAATTTTTGGTTTACTCTAGAACTATTTTACCAAAGTGTCAGAGCAAAGTTCATAAACTTACGTCATTATGATTATGAGTGTATCAGGAATCCTCTATCTCCAGTCATAAAAAAGGATAAATACTACGTTACCTCGAGTCTCATAAGCAGTCATGATATAAAGACACGTCATAAAATTTACGAACTTTTTGGTTGTAAAATAAACACTAAGCTATAAAGGCCCTTCAACGTTTACGTCGTACTAGTGGATTATAAATTACCATGTTAAACGTGTGAGTTGGGCCATGGAAACACCATAATATTCGCAGCTATATAATTTTATTTCAAAACTTTGGCCATTACAAGAGTTTTGGTTTTATCGTCACAAAACGGCGTGCTCTGTCGCCGAGTGAGTAATAATCAAAAATTTATGCATGCACCTTGACTATTTCTTACTTTATAACGCGGAAGGAATATTAGAGTTTTTACTTGTTATTTGGTTTGAATATTTTTTTTATTTTTGATGTACGTGCCTATAGGTTAAGAATACTAAACGCACAATTTAATGTTAGTTATGAATGAATAGTGTATCGTCACATCGTCACAGATACTATTGTATTTTTAAACACATGATAAATTATTAAAATTTACTATTAGTCCTACTACTAGTAGTAGAATTTTAATATTAAGGTATGTATGTTCTTACGAGGAATTAGAAGAGGTTTTTGAAACTAACTGATAGCATAACTTTTCGCTACTCATTCATTGATCATTATGTAGCTAACTATATAGTGCCACTATTCAAAATGATTTCGTCTTTCTCATCAGAAAAACATAAACGAAAGACTTACCTACAAAACTCAAATCCCCTTATTACAAAATATGGACTAAATATTAAACCAGATTTAAATTGACATAAGCCATTATTTTAGTTTCAAAGTTGTCAATAAACCTGGTTTAATGCTTAGTCCGTATTTTGTAATAAGGGGGATTGAGTCTAAAAATTTTAGTGTAAGTATATTACATTTCACAAGTAAGCCAACATAGCTGGCTCTTTAAACATATTTTAGAGGTAGCTGAGTCGTCTAGTGGTGCGATATTGACACGAAATACAAGAGAAAAGCTCAAATCTCGCAGTAAAATGTTGATATTAAACATTCTAGAGCAAAAGCAGCCGAATCACCCCTTTGTGCTTATCTACCACGACGAGCCAAAGGATAAGTTATGACTATCATAGCTTGTTTATTTTATATACCTATAAATGTGTATAGCTGATAGTGAATATTATATTAGATATTCTCATTTGTTTTTTGGTGGAGTTTTAGGTAAATTGTGCTATTAATTAATAAAAAAATATGTTTACGATAAGAACTTCACAAAATTGCCTGGGCTTACTCTGAATTTCGATATTCGAATTCGATTTTGATGTCACTGTCCAATATAATGAAATTTAGATATGATCACTGTCACTTTTATAATAAACATTTGACAGCGACATCAAAACCGACTAAGTCGAATGTCGAAATTCAGAGTAAACGCCCTGCACACCGATAAAATGTCATGTGATGCTTCTGGCATTTTAAGTATCTACCCACATGTACGCCTACTATTAGATAATATAATATTCTAAATTTTCAGGCAAAATAGTGAAATTGTAATTTCTACTGGGCTTGTTGTAGGTTCAAAATATAATTCGTATCTGCGAAATTTATTCTATTTATGCCTAAACGACGTAAGTAATTTAGTTCTTACTACTTTTAAATAGATGTGTGTAAAAAATGTACACTGTTCTCAATATTATATAAAGTTCTGCCGCTTCCAGAGCTAAATACCACCTGACTGTACAACGAAGTGAAATGTAAAGTAGTTTTATAATTGTATGTATGTTAGTTTATAAAGTAGTGACCGATTAAGAATACGTAATGTCACTACTCTTTTTTTTTTTTAAGAGGTGAATGCGTTTACGCATACCGCCCCGTGCGGGGACACGGTGCGGTTATGTGGGACTCATCGGCTGAGGCCGAAATACCCACTAAACCCCTCTGTGCACCGACTCTTCGCCGTGACGGGTGGGCCGCCGGAACTTGATATGATATTAGCGGCCAATGTCAATACCCTATCTCAACCCCTGGGTGTCGTAAAAAGCGACTAAGGGAATACCTTGAGCAAATAAGAGCATTGCGAGAAAAGGAAAATTTGAAACAAACCCTATACCAACCCGTCTGGCCAGCGTGGTATAGCAGGCATAATTCCCTCCACAATGCTTGGTGGACACCCGTGCCCAGCAGTGGGACGGTTATGGGTTGTAATGATAGTTTATATATTAATATATTCTACCACATTTACACAGCGCAATCTAGTCCCAAAGTAAGCAATTATATTTGCTTGTGTAATGTAATACTAAACAACTGATATACTACTTAAATACATTTTTTTTTTGTAAATACATAGATATTATAGATAAATTACAACCAGACACAGAACAAACCTTTATGCTCATGACACAAACATTTGTCCTGGGTGGGGATCGAACACACGACCTCCGGTTTAGCAGTCAGGGTCACTAACCACTAGACCAACAGGCCAGTCAATATGGTATTTATCTATGGAAAATTGTTATCCTGATAACAGGTTTACCTATATTATTCATATAAAATTATATTGTTGGACTTGTTGGTAAGTACCAGACAATTAACTTAACTCTTAGAAGCTCTAAAATTTTATATAAGAAAACAGATTAGGTTAAAATGTGTGTATATCTATGTGTATTCTATGTGTATGTATGTATCTATGTATGTATTACACAAACAACCCTACGTTATGTATTCATACCTATATAAGAAGCTATTTGGAAATATTATTTATTTTTATTTGATTTTGATTATACAAAGTCATAAATTAATCAGTATTCATACATTTACGTTTCCAAGCTATTATTTCCCATTCATTTCTCAGTTTCGGTGGCACTATAAATTATCGAGGCGAATCATCATGTCCACTGAATTTCCCATTACGCGACATTGCTATATAGATACTTTGTCATTCATGAACCGAAAGTAACTAAAATGAACGAGCCTCTGCGGATAATTTAACTGATTGTTATTCCTATTTTCGCTTGGAAATATATTTACCAATACTTGGTACAGTCGAGTTCATTAATATATTGGCACCATCATTAGATATTTTTGTTGAAAAGGGTGACTACAACATATTGCATAATGTACTGCATATTTTATTGAACCATTCACATTTATTTATTTATTTACAACGGTTTACACCAATTACAGTAAATAATTCAATTGTTTTAATTTAAATTAAAAATAAGTTTTACATAAAAAGAATAAAAATAAAAAGAAACACAAAAGCATAAATTAATTCATACATCTAAACACACTATACATTTCTCTCACAGTACCCCAAGCATTCTGATAACATGAGGTCATATATTTAATCCATAGGTTCTATAGTATTATATTGAGCTATTCAACGCTCATAATATTTTGAATTCTTGATGGTGCTAATATTAATGAACTCGACTGTACAAGTAAAATCTATACTAATATTATAAAGCTCTAGAGTTTTTTGTTTGGTTGAAAGCTAGGATCTTAGGAATGATCTGATTTGAAAAAATATTTTAGTGTTGGATAGCCCATTTATCGAGGAATGTTAGGTATAGGCTATATAACATTACGCTATGGCCTATAAGAGCTGAGTAGTGGTTACTCTTACTCTTATTGTATGTAAGTAGAGATAACATGTAGAAGGTACGATGGGGGTGACATATTACTAAGTAATAAAACCTCTAAAGAAATAAAGATTAAATAAGGAGCGAAGCCCCGTTCGATTTCTAGTGATCTTATAAAATATGATGAATATGTATGAGACTATAACGACGAATAAAATTTTATTTATATTGTAGAAAATATTTTATCGTATCACCATTTAAACTCATAAACGTCCCAGTGTTGGGCGTGGGTCTCCTTCAAAAAAGTGGAGGGAATTTAGCCTTTTACCACACTGGGTAGACGGGTTGGTATAGGTTTTGTTTCAAATTTTCTTTATCTCGCAGTGCTCTTGTCTGCATAAGGTTCCCTTAGTAGTCATTTACGATACCCACGGGTTGAGATGGGGCAGTGACATTATGTATTCTTAATCCGTCACTACACGTATAACGGGTTTATCGTATAGAAAATAAAAACTGACTTATATTTTTGGTTTCTTAATTTTCCAAGTTGGTGGAGCATTTATGAATAGGAAGTAAGTTAGGCTGTTAATTTAACACTTAGAGTAGCCGAATAAATTGTGATTCAATGCCATGTATACGAATCGTGCGCATGAATATACTCGCGACGTAAATCCAAAATAAGTATCGACAATTGCGTAGCCTTGTGTACGAGGCGGCTTAATTATTGTAGGCTTGTTAAGTCCCTCGGGATGCGTCGACAGCTGACGCGCCATAAATATTAACGATCCTTGAGTAAGAGTTTAAGGAAAATGTTCATTATTTCATTGTTTAATGCCAAGGGTCTAGATAATATTCAACTACAATTTTGTATAATATTAAGCGAGAATTTTGTAAGCGATGGGTACGTTTGCATAGAAAATAAACTTTCATTTTACACTGCCAAAAAGGAGGGTAATGTTTTTCGCGCGTATGTATGTATGTATGTGGGCATGTCTGTTCTATTGTGACCTTCTGTAGCCTAAACGGCTCAGCTGACTTTAAAGTGTGAAGTGTCATTAGATTTGTATTTTTCCCCCGAGTGTCATAGGCTATGTGAGGTCAACAAAAAACCAATATGGCGGACATAAACTGTCAAAATAGAGGTTTTTTAGTACTATCGCAATAGTATCAGATGAAAGCTAATTAATTTAATTATCAAGTGGCACTGGCACTACACATATTATAGAGAAAATCATAGACGTCCTATGTGTGTGTAATTGACTGGCCTGTTGGTCTAGTGGTTAGTGACCCTGACTGCTAAGCTGGAGGTCGTGGGTTCGATCCCCACCCAGGACAAATCTTTGTGTGATGAGCATAAAGGTTTGTTCTGTGTCTGGGTGTAATTTCTCTATAATATGTATGTATATCAGTTGTTTAGTACCCATAACACAAGCAAATATAATTGCTTACTTTGGGACTAGATGGCGCTGTGTGAATGTAGTAGAATATTATTATTATTATTATATTAATTATGACTGTCCCGTGGCATAGCTGTTAAGACAGACGCCTCGCCACTAACATAGCCATGCAATGTGACGTGTATTCAATTTCCAGATGAGACAAAATAAATATTTGTGAGATTCATAGTTAATGTTGTTTGTAACACATGTTTCGAGTCTCTGGCAACACAGAGCTTATTCCATAATGCGGGCGTTGTCTTTTTAAAAGAAAAAAAAAACTAAATCTATGTAGATAATAAATCGTTCACATAAAGACTGTAGAATTTTATTGAGCATTGCGAATTTTCATGCGTATTGCATCACATACCTACTATAAAAAGGCCGCAAGTTTGTATCCCAGTCTTTCCAATAACACTATAATTTCCTAAGTACCGTCGAGTATATAAAACATAATAATATTATTTAGAGCTTTATAGTTCACAACCATTGTAAAATTAAATATTCAATGTCCTATCAGTAATTTATTATCAATTAGCGTAACTTCATTAAAGAATATTTTAATATTGAATAAACATAATTGTATTGACTTCACTTAAACAAAGCTCTCGTCCTGATGATAATTTGAAAATACATAAATAACATAAAAGGCAAGATTTAATCAAATTAGCCACGCTTAAGCGAACCGTGAGACATTGATACGTGTTTCTATTAGGAAAATACACTTTAATTTAATATTAGGAAGACTCGATTTTCACTTTCAGAGGCTTTAATTTTTTTTTAATCGCCAGCTGGTGTGTTTTCCGTAACCTATGCACGTCTGTAGCACCAGGGGTCGAGCGCATTGAAACGCTTTTCTAGAAAGTAATCTATCAAATAAATAAAATTGGTGTGTCTGTTTGTAATAATAAAATAACCGCTTTACACTACATGCATTTGAATGTGTATACGGTACATATACCAAAATAACATTTTTTGTTAAATTTTTGTCTGTCTTTCTGTTTATTCCAGCTAATCTTTGGTAATCACACAAAGATTTGTCCTGGGTGGGAATCGAACCCACGACCTCAGGTTTAGCAGTCAGGGTCACTAACCACTAGACAACACTACATACACTACTACTACTACATAAAGATATCGTAAAACTAGAAGAGCTTCACTCCCGTCGTTCTTTATTTGGCCACTGCTCAGCTCCTATTAGCCGCAGCGTAATGTTATATAACCTATAACCTTCCTCGATAAATGGGCTATCCAACACTAAAAGAATTTTTCAAATCGGACTAGTACTTCCTGAGATACTACCGTTCAACCAACTTTATAATATTAGTATAGATATTAATTAAACGCTTCTGTTTTAATATAACTGATATGATACGTAATGAGGAATTAATTGGTTGATAGCTGTTGTGCAGTCAAGTGCATATCGTTACAAAATCGTACATTACAATATTATATAAATAACTTAATATATTAAGTATGTTCGTAACAAAATCGTAAAGGTTGCGTTGGTGCGGTTTCTGTTAGCTTTACCTTTAGCTTAATTTTGACTGGAATATCAGCATTTACCTGGAAATAAAAATAAACAGGTTAATTGGAACAGGTATATTATTAATTCGATTTTTTTTATTGATAGATGGACGTTTGGATGTTTGCTAATCAAACACGCAAACGGCTATAAAGATCGTATGAAATTTGGCACACAGATATTATAGACTGGCATGGCACATGGACTACTTTTAAATGTCATATCACGTGGACGAAGCCGGAGGTGGAAGCTAGTCCTACCTAGGGTCAATTATCAACCCTCAAATAGCAGTTATTATTAAAAACATGGATGTTCAACGGTCATAGAACGGTTATAGAATAAAATTCTGCCACTACAAAACCGTGGATGCATGAGATATTTTTTGTGTTTTATTGTAAAAGTCACGTCCACATATTAGTGCAAACCCCATTAAACGCAATGCCACAGTGAAAGTTAAAAACCGGCCAAGAGCGTGTCGGGCCACGCTCAGTGTAGGGTTCCGTAGTTTCCCGTCCGTTAGACGTGCCAGAAGTTTTCGATGGTAATTTTGAATTGCGAGAACCTATTTTAATAATTATTTTTTTGTTTGAAAAAAGATACGTTCAGGATAATAAAATATTATGTAAACGAAGTTAAAAAAAAAATACGGGCAAATGAAACTTGACCTCTGGATTGTATAGGCGCTCATACGATTCAGGGACCAAATTATATTGGTTAACTGCAGTTTCCATCTGTTGTTTCCATCCAAGTTCAAAATAATTTTCCTAGAAAGTCTTTATAAAGTTCTACTTTTCAGATTTTTTTCGTATTTTCTAAACTTATGGTTCAAAAGTTAGAGGGGGGGGGACGCTTTGTTTTTTACTTTTGGAGCGATTATTTCCGAAATTATTGACATTATCAAAAAATGATTTTAGTAAACCCCTATTCATTTTTAAATACCTTTCCAACAATATATCACACATTAGGGTTAAAATTAAAAAAAAAAACACTTCCCACTTTACATATAGGGGGGCTACCCTAATAAAACATTTTTTTCCAATTTTTATTTTAGCACTTTGTCGGCGTGATTGATACACATATTGGTCCCAAATTTCAGCTTTCTAGTGCTAACGGTCACAGAGATTAAGCGAGGACGGACAGACGGACAGACAGACAGACAGACAGACAGACAGACATGGCGAAACTATAAGGGTTCCTAGTTGACTACGGAACCCTAAAAATATGTCACCATTTAACGCAAATCTGTTAAATGAATTTTGGCTAATATCTGAATAAAGTTTCTAAAATGAATCTCTATCTAATAGGTTCACGCAAAGCAGCGGATAGTAAGTACCTAGTAGATAACATATAGCTATAGCTTAACCTCCTTAAAAGCTCTCATCAATCAACAATTTCAAAGTAACAGGTGTTACGGTGAGATTTAGACGAATCCTGATAACATTGATAATTTCCCTTATCTAATGAATTTGTATGTTGGTTTGCGCATTATACGATAAACCGCATGACCTAATTCTAAAATAATTACACCGCTAAACGTGATGAGTAATATATAGCTGGGAGATAATTAATGGAATGATGGATAGGGCATCTTACATTGAAAAGGAACAAAGAAACGCTTACGTATTGAAGTTCTGATACAACGCTGCTAAAATTTATCTATACTTCCTAAAAGGCTTTGTCCTGACTGACTGACTGACAGACAACGCACAGCCTAAACCGCTGGTCGTAGCGGGCAAAAGCTAGTATATTATAAAGCTCAAGAGTTTGTTTGTTTGAACGCTAAGATCTCAGGAACTACTGGTCTGATTTAAAAAAAAAACTTTTATTATTGGATAGCCCATTTATCGAGGAAGGTTATAGGATATATAACATCACGCTACAGCCAATAGGAACTGAGCAGTGGCCAAATAAAAACGTCGGGAGCGAAGCACCGCGCAACTTCTTGTAAATTATAAAAACAACTACAAGTCACGAGGGGCTTAACCCGTGGCTCTTTAGGGTGATGTTATATAACCTTTAACTGTCTTCGATAAATATGCTATCCAACACTATAAGAATTTATCAAATCGGACTAGTAGTTCCTGAGATCCTAGCGTTCAACCAAACAAACAAACAAAGTCTTCCGGCTTTTTGTATAGGATCTGAGTCTAAATAAAAATCCACGGGAGCTAAATCCCAGACAACAGCTAGTGTCATATATGCGTTTGTCAAAGTTTTTTAAACTTCATCATCTCAACCCATAAACGTCCCACTGCTGGGCATGGGTCTCATCCAAAGATGTGGAGGGAATTTAGCCTACTATACCACGCTGGCCAAACGGGTTGGTAGGTATATGGTTTGTTTCGAACTTTCCTTTTCTCGCAGTGTTCTTGTCTCCTTATGGAATTGACTCCCTTAGTCGCCTTTTACGACACCCACGTATAGAAATGGGGTAGTGATATTATGTATTCTTATTCCGTCTCTACACGGAATTTTAAAATTACCTACTATTAATCAGTATTCAAAATTTTTCATACACCAAAACAGTTGACAATACAGAATGACGTGTAACCTATTGCATGCTCTACATGCAGTCAAGTTCGTGAGTCAAAGTTAAAGCTGAAATAAAAAATGACAGTCATGTACCCTATTGCAATATTGCATGTTACTTTGTTACTACATACATGCAGTCAAATTCGTGAGTCAAAGTTAAAGCTAAAATCATTGCAATACAAAAACTAACTACATTTATAAATATCTTAATAAAAATTCGGATCGTTGATGAGAATTAATAGTGAGAAGTATCAATATTAGAGCAATTAATCTAATTGTAGTGTTATGTTGTGTGTATTGAGGTCTTTATTAATATCGTGAGCCGCGGTACGCCTAACAATTAAATTCTCCTTAATTATTATAACCTACTAGCTTGTTTAGTCTATCTATTAATACGAATATGTTGTGTAAATATTGTGGTCTATATGACTATGTACGTAACTGCCTTAGTGGTTCAGCGTTATGTGTATGTTGTACAAGAGGTTCCGGATTCGATACCCGGGTCGGGCAGAAAGGAAATATAAGTTTTTCTATCATGAATTTGCGAGGGTGGCTGAATGGATAAGTCATCCAACCAGCAGTACCAATGTGGATTTCACTTGGTGGAATTTATAATGTGACTCATGTGACTTACCATCTGCTGACGGTGAAGGAAGTGAAAACCACATATCCTAGAAGAACTTTTAAGTGTATGTCTGATCCACCAACCCGCACGAGGTCAGCGTGTGTGGATTATGGCCTAAACCCTCTCAGCTCTCTAGATAGAAGAGGGGAGACCCGAGCCCCAGCAGTGGAAATTAATGGGTCGCTGATGCATCATGAATTTAGCTGTCAGCCCTGATTTTAGAAAAAATGTGCCAGTTAGATGGTGTGTTCTGCTTCTGTTTATTGTGTATTACATGGGATCTACATAGTTTCCGCAGTACAACTGTTTAGATTGTGATATCATCATCATCATATCAGCCCAACGACGTCGACTGCTGGACATAGGCCTCACCTAATTTACGCCACCGCGAGCGATCCTTTGCCGCCTGCTACCAAAGACCGCCCACAATCTTGACCAGGTTGTCGGTCCATCTGGTGGGGGCTCCTACGCTGCACCTTCTAATACGTGGCCGCCAAAAATGTGTTATCGTATAGAAAATTAAAAACTAATTAATATTAGATTTTTTTCAACAGCAATGTATTTATCAACATTAAGTATTTTTAACTTTAAATATTTCCGGCCGAAAACTTTCCAATAGTTCAGAATCAGGGTCCACATAACCAGTAGTCTGTGAATGATTTCTTCCTCCCAGGCCACTGTGATAGTTGTCTTTTAATATAGTGTATTAGTTCCCAAAGTTGAGGTTAAGATTACTCTCTAGTACCAAAGTAACAAGAACTTACGGTAGTTCAAATGGATTAATGTTAATTCCTCCGTTCTTGTTTCATTCCAAAGTAATTATATTTGAAAAAACGTAGTTATTGAATACAAAAATTTTCGGGGGAAACAAAAACGTGGAAAATCAGCGCTATCCCGTAAGCTATTTCAAGAACAACTTTGAAAATATATTTTTCATTTGTATTTTATTTAGAAACATGAACATGACATGTTTCCTCCATATTTCTGTTTGTTTTCAACAATCACAGGTGAACCAATATGTGTGTTTAGGTAACAACTAGACAAAGAACAGATAGCAAACTTTGTGAAAAGATAAGATTATATTGAGCAAACTTCGTGAAACTTATGTAAATAATGTATAAGCACAGATTGTAGCATTATGTTTGTTTTTAAATATAAGAGTTAATGATAAAACTACGCGCAGTGCCTTTAGTATTGTAGTTGAAGATATGTCTAGACTTTTGGTCACAATTAAATCTGTTTAATTAATTATTAAGGTTATTTAACGTGTGCTTTTTTAGGGTTCCGTAATTCTGACTAGGAACCCTTATAGTTTCGTTATGTCCGTCTGTCTGTCTGTATGTCTGTCGGAGGTTTTGCTAAAAGACCGTTAGTACTGCTAGCTGCTGCTGTAATTTTGTAGGAGTATGATATAGCAATTACGTCGACAAAGTGGTAAAATAAAATTTTGGAAAATATTTTTTTTTAGGGTAGCTCCCATACATTTGAAGTGGGGATGAATATTTTTTTTGTGATATCCATCCCATCGTGTGGGGTATCGTTGAATAGGTCTTTTAAAATGACTTGGGGGTTACTAACATTATTTTTCGATTTAATGGTCCATTTACGAAATATTAAACTTTAAAGAGCAAATTTTTGATCCAGGGGGGCGTCCCCCCCTCTCAAAGCTAAACTACTGGCTTGAAAAATCTAGAAAAATTCATGATGATAGTGCATTTCATAAACTTTAAATAAAAACTATGGCGGTTAAGATAACTTTATTAGTTTAGCAGTAATAGTCGTTGAACTTGGGTGTTGGATAATTTTTTACCTAATACAAAATTAGCATTAACTCCTAATATCTTTACCATTACTTATATTCAGAATAAAGAACAACAGAAATGTACTATATTGTGATAACGGGCTACTACGAAACCCTACACCATGCGTGGCCCGACACGCACTTGGCCAGTTTTTCTAAGTTGTTAATAGTTTGTTGTTTGATGTGCCTGAATATCTTAATGAAAATAGTAAATATATGGTATGAATACTCACTAAACTGTCATTGCTTGTGGTGTCGTATTGGCCGGGTCATTCTCTTCCCTCAAATATGGTTGAAGAGAATGATGGCTGATCTGTGCGTCATGCCCGTGAACGGGTGCTACTTGGGGTGACTGGTCAATCGTCGTATGCTGTGCTTTAGCGCTCCTAAATTATTCAATTCCTTTTTTTTAAGCTTTTATTGCTAAACAATTTGTTCACAAAATGTTTTTACCGTTTTCAAATGCATAGTTGGTACCAAGTGATGATCCTACAGAAGTATGGTAACTTCTTGACGAAAACAAATTAAAGTTTGATTGCTTATTATTATTTTCTCATATCCAAATTTTATTGAATTTGATTTAGTATGGTGTTTTGGTTCTGTACCTTTCTGTGATTGACTGTAACAAATTAAAATAAATTGTAACAACTATGGTGATTAAAAAGAGTGGCCTGAGTTTCTTGCCAAGTTCTTCTCAGAGCTCAACCTTGTCAGTGAACTGGCAGTAGGCAAATTTACTGACATTTTTTTTTGCCTTTGTATGACGTTCATAAGTATCATGTAAGTATGTGATCCAAATGAATAAAAATATTTGAATTTGACTTACAAAATTCAGTCCAAGGTAGTAACTAACTTCTACAGTTCCTTATACTTAACTAAGTGCAAGGAACTAAATTAATTTACTTATAGATAATTCTTCTGAAGTCGCAAAATTTCAATAATGTGCTTCGTTTATGCTAACGACAAGTGCCCTAGTGACCAGCTTGTGACCACGGCCGGTGTAACCTAGTCGAAACCTCAAGCAAAATAAGGTACGTATATAAATACCTAAAACATAATCGCGTGAATTCCTGTTTAAAATAAGCTTGTGCCAATTGGTACCCCCACATGGAATGGCAACAAAACTGACCAATGTCCTTCTTCCAACTCATAGCTTAGTTGTGTGTCGAAGTTCATTAATACAATTAATATAATATATTGTATATGTATGTCAAGTTCTATCTATAGGTAGTAATATGATATCGAAGATATCACCATACGAGTTTATTTAAAATTCGAGTGGTATTATGTTTTTTTGTTCAACAGAGCGCGTTTCAGACAAGACGTGTATTTTGGGATCGTAAAGGTATGTATTTTTTATTTGTTAATAAATTAAATTTTATATCAGAGGAATTATTCTATAAACAATAATAATGATTAGGTGTTAGTAACATAAATGTTATGTTAGTCCGAGTATTTATTATTCTACGGACAAACAACAACAACTATGAAATAGTTCATAGTATTTTTTTACCTTTTCATGCATTTATAGAGGACATCCGAGCCCAGTAGTGGGATGTTTATGAGTTGAAATGATGATATATAAATTGTAATAGTTAATTTTAGCTTCATTATATATATTAGGTATGTAAGTTGTTAATATTTTATTGAATAAAAATGTTAAGGGTATGGTATTTTAGACGTTAATACGAGTAATATAAGATCGTTGTCGTTGGTAATATTGTATTATATTATTCAATATAAGGCATTCAGGTGATTTGAATTAAAATTGGATTGTTTTAAACATGTCAGATCTTCGAGGTTAATTTCTGTATGATTGCGATACACTTGATATTTTCATATCGATCATTTAATATTGATTTAGCTACTCCAAAATTTTGTCAGAAAATTAAAATTTAGTTTTATAGTGCATATACGTATGTATACATACATATGTACTCCTAACTAATTTTAAACAAAATTACATACGTACCTGCAGAATTCCTAGTCAAAGCGCTTGTATTACTAAATACGGACTAAGCATGACAGCATGACATAAGCCATTGTTTTAGTGTCAAAGTTGTCAATTTAAACCTGTTTTAATATTTAATATTGTTTTAATATTTTGTAATAAAGAGGTCAAAATTCCTAGATTACTTCCAACTTCGGCTTTCTATGACTTAAATAAGAGCAGATAACGTATTTTCTATCTTACAGAATCTGAACAAATAATATAATGAGGGCGATTTTACTTATGGCGACAATCATCATCACCTTACTGTCCAATGTCCAACCAGAGGAACAAACAACTGAACAACAAGACCTTTTCCTGAAGTTACTCAGATTGGCAGGTACTTCTAGAAATATTAATTATGAGAACAATGAAAAGAATAATACACATCCTGAGAAAAGACACAGACCAGAAAATTCAATTATGGTGACCATAATCTGTCCTTCTGATCAAATCGCAGTAGCAGACATGTATGGTTACATCAAGAAATGTGTACCAAAGTCGCCATCAACAACACCGGACTCAATGGAATCTGACTTTACCTTCGATTTTTGACGTTTAGACGGTACTTGTGTTTGTTCGATATTATATCGTATTCCATAGTTATACACAACAGAACAATGAAAAACCTAACTTTGTCCTGTGGTTTTATAAGCCCGAATACCGGCTTGACAATGACCGCAACCAGGCTGGATTGTCTTTACATCCGGCATCATTGTGACGGGAATGTTGCTGTCCTAATATATATAGAATTTTCGAGATTAATTAAGTATCTATTAATTTTTTTATTTTATTAATTGACATGGATAATTTTTGGGTTTTATTAGATGTAATTTATATTTAATTTTGATTTCGTATTTATAATTATTGCCCATTGATATTTATTTATTTTATTTTAGGTTTTATACACTTTACTTTATTTATTGTATTATTATCTTGTATTTTTAATGAAATTTTATATTATATTATTGTGACATAGTGTATTTCTCTAATTTATTTCGGCCTCAGTTGCTTTTAATAAATGAATTTGAATTTTTAAATATTATAATTTAGATAAATAATGTATTGGCGTTTTGTGTATCACACTTGGATCAGTTTAACCTACATCTTTTATTTATTATCATTTTTTTGTTTGCTTAATAAACTTCGATCAATTTAATAAACGAATAGTTGCATTCACGTTGTTTTATTTTTTAACTAGAAGTCGCGTGGGGCTTCGCTTCCATCGTTCTTTATTTGCCCACTGTTCAGCCTAATAGCTGTAGCTTGATGTTATATAGCCGTTAACCTTCCTGGATAAATGAGCTATCCAACACTATATTTTTTTTCAAATCAAACACACAAACTCTGTAGCTTTATCATTTTTTTTTTTTTTTTTATAGAAGCCAAGGATAGTGGCTCCTTTTCACCTGATGTAAAGCTGAAAGAGGAGCCCAAATTGCTTTGCCAGCTGACAGGAGACCCAAGTGTCCTGTCAGCCGGCACAGCCATGCTGGCCCGCAAGGTGCTTCTTCACGCTTCGCTTGAAGGATCCCATATTGTAGGAAGGAGGAAAGACATGAGCCGGCAGTGCGTTCCACATTTTGATGGTACGGCATAGATACGAATTGCCGAATTTTTTAGTACGTGTGGTGATGTTTTCCACAGTGTAGGGATGACAACGCAAGCCAGCACGCGTGGTTCTCCCACGGAAAGGGGAAGGTGGAATGAGCTCGAATAGCTCTTCAGAGCACTCGCCATGGTATAAACGGTAAAAGACACTCAGAGAGCCAATGTCTCTGCGTAGCTGTAGGGGTTCAAGGGCTATTGTAACCTCACTCGCTCCAATAATGCGGAAAGCCCGTCGCTGCAATCTATCTAGGGCATCTATCATATTAAGTATAGATAATTACAAGCTATCTTCCGTGGCTATTCTTGCGTGTATTTCCCTATTATTTGAGGGATTGCCAAAATCCTTTCTGAGAGTATGTATATTTATATTATGACGTAAGAAAAAAAAATGATTACAGAGAAAGTTACTGTCGAGCATTACTTATTAGGTATAGTCTGACACAAATAGCTGTGCAATGGAATTGAGTGCAACCAAATGCTGTCCTATTGTTATAATGTCGTAATTGACAGCATTTCAAGTACAGTGGCGCCCTCCTTGTGACGTCATTACTAATAATATAATAATAATAATAATAATATCTACCACATTCACACAGCGCCATCTAGTCCCATAGTAAGCAATTATATTTGCTTGTGTTATGGATACTAAACAACTGATATACTACTTAAATAGTTTTTTTTTTGTAAATACATACATATTATAGATAAATTACACCCAGACACAGAACAAACCTTTATGCTCATCACACAAAGATTTATCCTGGGTGGGGATCGAACCCACGACCTCCGGCTTAGCAGTCAGGGTCACTAACCACTAGACCAACAGGCCAGTGCAGTGTGGCAAAAAAAAAAAGCTGTGGCATATTAGAATCGAACGACCCGATCTGTTGAAAACATACCACATCCAAATTTTCTTCGCTTCACTTTTATTCCGCAGAACTAACATGAATCATAGCGAACGTATTCAACAGTATATAAAAACAGAAATAGAATACGTTTACGATACACAAACTAGTTTATGATTAGCATTGTTTCGCGTTTCAAACAAGAACCGCATTGTAATACAAACTTTAACGTTTACTTGTAATTTAAGTTTAACCTCAGGGTAAACCACTTACCCGATGTCTAGTAAAGTTTAACTAGATCAAATATTACTTTTGTTATTCAATTATGTTGGTCCAATTACTGTTACTGCTAGTCATACTGCTGGGTAACGGCTAACCCACATTATTTTCAATTTTCGATAGGTAGTCAATAATTATTGACTAATGAATAATAATTAAATGAATAATGAACAATCCTTCACTACATGGAACATTAGGTATAATTAATTAGAAATTAGATATACATAATATCACCACCCGATCTCAACCCGTGGGTGTCTAGTCTTAAAAGGCGACTAGGGGAGTAACCTTATGCCCTATAAAAAATTCGAAACAAAACCTATACCCTATACTCTGGCCAGAGTGGTATAGTAGGTTAAATTCTCTCCACATTATTTGTAGGAGACCCGGGCCCTGGGGACGTTTATGGGTTGAGATGATGATGATGATTCAATAAAAGTGGACGTAAAATATCGCGGACAGTTCTGATAGGTCTCCACGTTACTGCCTCTCTCTAAAATCAGCTAAAGAAAGACGACAGTGGAAAAGTATTAGTTACATGAAAAGCAATGCATAATTTTTAAATCGGATATGACAATCAGTAATGAATTTTGTTACAGAAGATTCTAGTATATGTTGTCAAATCTCTGTGATATTTACTCTTTTTATTACATTTTTTTCGGGGACTGCCTTGGTTCCAATAGTCAATTTTTTTAGATAAGTCATCATAATCTCAGCCTATTAACACTCGATCCTTCGCCTACATCCAGTCAGACCCAGCAACCTTATTTAGGCCGTCGGTCCACCAAGCTGGAGGGCGTCCTACTCTACGCTAACACATAAGTTGTGACTAGAAAAGCCAAAATTGATTGGTATCGTAAATTTATAAAAAAAAAATTGTGGTAAATGTTTTAGGTGAGACAGCACATTGTTGAAAATTTTAGAAACTATGACTGGGTTATCGTATGTTGTTTGTATATGTGAGAATGAACGATTGTTATCCATTGTAATGGTATGTACAGAATGCATGTATGATTGCTCTAGTCGCATGCCTGTGCACTGATGCTATCAAAGAATGAACATCAACCTGTTTGCTAAGCATTGGTACCGTGCTTGCACAATAATTCAACTATATCGTTCAGTCAAAAGGCTCCGAAGGGAACGTTCAATTTCAGTCGAATGAATTTATGGACTGATACTATCAGTTTGTAATACTGTTCCTCTGTGAATTTATAACGAGATTGGTGTTGTATTGAACGAATTTTGAATAGCTTTATCGGAATGTTGGATAAACTCCGATATTGAAAAATATAGGGGAAGGTTGCGATCATTGGACCGGCACTTTCTTTGGACCACCTAAGTATTTCAAAAACTATACACGTTATAACGTGACCAGTAGGTAGGTAGGCAACAGCACCGAGCCGAGCGAGTGTCCTTCAAACCTCAGAGTCGCTGCGCCACGCATCGCGGTGTGACGTGTTCGAATGTGTCTGAGTGGTCGGTGATATAAAAACTACGTGTTGAGAACTAAACGCCGGCTGCATCGGAACAACGAAACGCCGGGCGACCGCGGGTTGGCGGCCGTCGCGGAGAGGAGGAGGCGCGCCGGGCGCGCTGTCATCGGAGTGACAGAACTCAACTACAACTACTGCGTCATCGTCCATCGCCATAAACTCACGCGCATAATTGAATTATTGTCACTTTAAATTATATTATATTATACAGTCCACTCATTAATATCGGAGTTTCTATTACGCCAACCTATTAACAACCATAGGATAGGACACTCCATTACATGGTCCTTCGAGCCGGATTAATCAATTATTAATACATAATCACATCCAGGCTTTATTTAATGTGGAACCACTTACAAAAGAAAGTAGTGCAGGGTTACGCAATATTGTTGATGAAACTAATAAGCATCTGCGTTCACTGGCAACACTAGGACTGTTAGTACAACATTGGGGAGAAATAGTTATTTATTTAATGGCATCAAAACTAGACCCTATTACTAGCAGAGAGTGGGAAGAACATAGGAATAATCTAACTGAATTTCCTTCCCTAGACACATTTACCAGATTTATTTCAAACCGTTGCAATCTCTTAGCATCAATTGAAGAGGCAAAGGAACTGAAATCAAAGACAGGTATATCACACAGTAAGCAAAATAGTTTCTCCATATCAACGAGTAAAGGTAAATTTACCATTTCATGTCCTATTTGCAAGCAAGGTCACTATTTATTTAATTGTGAACAATTTAACGCACTTCCAGTTGCTTCACGCTTAACAAAAGTTAAAGAATTTAAACTTTGCTTCAATTGTTTACGACCAGGTCATTCAGAGGCTACTTGCCGTCTTGGTCACTGCAAGTATTGTAAATTAAAGCACAACACTATGTTGCATTCGCATGATGATGAACCTGCCTCTTCTAGGGAACATGTAACTTTAACTGGTAATAACTATGATAACTCATCTCGTCATGTATTACTTTCCACAGCATTGGTAAAAGTCACGGACCATTCCGGGACGCCGCACAGCGCCAGAGTCCTACTTGACAATGGAAGCACGGCTAATTTTATTACCAAGGACCTTTGTGGTAAGCTACATTTACCCCTTCATAGTGTAAGCTCACATGTCACAGGCATCAATGGTGAAATGTCTGTCATTACACAATCTTGCACTTTACATTTACAGTCATGGGATAAATCCTATAACATTGACATTAAATGTTTTATTATGCCACATATAACCACTCATGTACCACATACATACATTGATTTGTCGGACATGCAATTACCAGCTGGAATAAGTCTGGCTGATCCGTCATTCAATGTCCCGTCCTCCATTGACATACTTGTAGGAGCAGACATCTTCTGGAGTGTCATTGGTCGCAACCGTATAAGCTTAGGTAGACACATGCCAACACTCTTTGAAACTAAGCTCGGCTGGCTCATTTCTGGTGTTATACCACGAGCTAACCAAGCTCACTCGTCCCTGTGTATGTTGACACAGGATAAACACACACCTATGCCCATGGATCTTTCAGGATTCAGGGAAATTGAATCCATCTCGCCTAAATACAATTTTACCTCTGAAGAACGAGCATGTAAACAAAATTTTCTAACCACTACTAAACGTAAGGAAGATGGTCGTTTTGTAGTTACCATTCCGTTAAGGGAATCTCCTGAATCATTAGGCAATTCCTTTGAGATGGCCAAACGACGTCTTCTCTCATTAGAGCCTAGACTCTATAGATATCCAGTATTTAAGCACAGCTACGTAGAGTTACTACTACCACGCTTTACTGCCACGCTTAAGCCATTCGTCAGGCATCGCGTTTCGGAGATGCAGGAAGGTTTTAGACATAACACTTGGCGTTACGTGCCCTCCAAGGATAATCCAGCCGATATAGTCTCCCGTGGTCTGAGTGCTGACCTTCTAGGTCAATCTTCCATGTGGTGGTCAGGACCATCATTCCTGCTAACAGATCCAGCCTTATGGCCATCAATGCCTAACACAAGTGATCAAACAATACTACCAGAACTATTAAAGTCACACACAACAAGCACTTACAATCAATCATTACATATTAATAATACAAATATACAAAATAATTCATTTCAAATAATAATCAATAATTCATCTAACTATTTACATTTACAACGTGTATTAGCATACGTATTTAGATTCATTAATCGTTGTAAGAAGTTACATAATCATAGCCTCACGCTCACTAATGCTGAATTATCTTACAGTACTGAATTTATTATAAAAAGGGTTCAGATGGAAATGTTTCCTGAAGAATATGATTTACTTTCGTCAGGTAAATCATTACCGAATAAAAATCGGCTTATAAAATTGTCACCTTTTATGGAGTCTGGCATTATACGAGTTGGAGGAAGATTAACAGATTCTTGTTATGATTATAATGCTAAACATCCAATAATCATTTGTAGTAAGCATAATTATAGTAAACTTATTTTTAGAACCTATCATTTAAGATTATTTCATGCGGGTCCACAGCTACTCTTGGCCACAATAAGACATCAATATTGGCCTTTGGGTGGTAGAAACCTTGCCAAATCAACCATTCATAGATGTGACAAATGTCAAAGATTCAACGGTAAAACTCCACAACCTATCATGGGTAATTTGCCTAGGGAACGAGTTCAGTTGGAGTTTCCTTTCTTAGAAACTGGTACAGACTATGCTGGACCAATTCTTCTGGCTGACCGTAAGGGTAGAGGATGTAGATTAATTAAATCTTATATATGTGTTTTTGTTTGTCTAGCCACAAGAGCGATTCATCTGGAGCTTATCTCTGACCTAACAAACCATGCCTTTATTGCAGCATTGAACAGATTTATTGCTCGTCGAGGTAAGCCAAGGACCATTTACTCGGACAATGGTACTACGTTTGTAGGTGCTTGTAATGAGTTAGCCGACATATTAAAACAAGATTTCTCTTCAGACATGGCAAATACAGGTATAAATTTTTCTTTTATTCCGGCATACACACCACACTTTAGTGGATTATGGGAGTCTGCCGTAAAGTCCATAAAACATCACTTGAGGCATATATTGGGTTCTACACATCTCACTTATGAAGAGATGTCCACGTGCTTGATTCAGGTCGAGGCAATATTGAACTCTCGTCCTCTCACTCCCCTTTCCACTGATCCAGATGACCTATACCCGTTAAATCCCGCTCATTTCCTTATTGGGAGATCTCTCACATGTCCACCACATTCTCAAGTCACCAACCAAAATATCTCCAACCTGAAACGCTATCAGCGCATAGAGCACATCAAACAACAATTTAGGAGTAGATTCTCTAACGAGTACATTTCTCTTCAGACATGGCAAATACAGTATAACATTGAAGATAACTCTTCAACGCCGGGAGCATGTTGAGAACTAAACGCCGGCTGCATCGGAACAACGAAACGCCGGGCGACCGCGGGTTGGCGGCCGTCGCGGAGAGGAGGAGGCGCGCCGGGCGCGCTGTCATCGGAGTGACAGAACTCAACTACAACTACTGCGTCATCGTCCATCGCCATAAACTCACGCGCATAATTGAATTATTGTCACTTTAAATTATATTATATTATACAGTCCACTCATTAATATCGGAGTTTCTATTACGCCAACCTATTAACAACCATAGGATAGGACACTCCATTACACTACGTTACGAAAACATTGATGTAAGTACTGTTATACTTTTGTTAATTTACTGATAATATTTTATATTAATAGGATATTTATCTGTATTTTAGTGGGTTGTAGAGACTTTTTTCAATTACGTTCCCTTTTTTAATAGAAAAAGTATTTTTGATTGAGTATCTAGTTGCTATCATCGGACCACCGTAGTGGAGCTATTAATGGACTGGTCCAATCAAAGAAACTTTAATAATATTGAACTTTTGTTTATTTTCTTTACAGAATGGCGTCAGCAAACATACTCGTATTCCGCCTGAGATGAAGAAAAATAATATATATTTTTATAACTGTTTTGCTTAATTAGTATGTATAACTTAGTAGTACTATTATTAGTATTATTACCTCAATTATTATAATAATTATGACGCGTTAAGATCTCAAATTATAACCCAAATTGTTTGTATTGTATAATCTTTATTGTAATTGTCTGTGATTCTATCAATATCTAATACTAAGTAAAGAACCTGTTTATGTTTTAAGTTTTAAAATTAAAAGTTGACGGATATACTTAATTATGTCTAAGTGATTTTTCCTATTAAAAAAGTTTTATTAAAATGATGTGTTTTATTTAAGTTGCCATGATTGGACCTTTAGTGTAAAAGTTTCTAAGTCCAATGATGGCAACAAGGCGGTCCATTCAATGCAACCGTGGTCCAAAGAAAGCGACGAATCTAAAAATAGTTTTATCTATATATTGCTAAAACCGTTCAACTTTAAATTTAAAATATATTTTTTATAGTTTGTATATCTAGAAAGGATTATATATTAGTTATTATTTTTATTCTATCACTTTTATTTAGTTCGATATTATACCTTAAAGTTAGGTGGTCCAATCATCGCAACCTTCCCCTACTATATTTTCGACACGTGTCGTTATGTGAGTCTCAAACCGCATGAAACATTGTAACGAATTTTTTTACTATCAAATAGCCAGTTGAACTGGATTCCGACTGTCACCGTGGCGTAGTGTTTAAGCAAACCTTACCACTAACATCGCCGTGCCGAGTGACGCGGGTTCGATTCCCACTCAAGACAAATATTGTATGTACCATAGATATTTGTTTCGAGTCTGGGTGTACTTCATAATCATCATCTTGTCAACCCATAAACGTCTCACTGCTGGGCACGGGTATCCTCTAAATAATGTGGAAGGAATTTAGCCCACTATATCATGGTGACTAGACGGGTTGGTATAGGGTTTGTTTCGAATTTTCCTTTTCTTTCAGTGTAATTTGTGTAGGTACCGTTAATTTTATGTTTGTTAAGTCCCCCGCGACACAGGGCTTATACATCAATGCGGGCGTTATCTTTAAAGGTGTGCACGACGTTTAAAGGAAGCTTTGTACAAAACTTTATGCTTCTAAATCCAACGGATTCACCTTTGTTATTAGTCAGTCAGTTTTTTTTTTTTTTTTTATTAACAACGCCCGCACTAGGGAACAAGCCCTGTGTCGCGGGGAGCTTTACAAACATGAAACTAACGGACACAAAGTACACCACACACCACAAGTTATATTATAGGTCCCTCTTTAGGGGGCTTACTCTGGATTTCAACATTCAATTGGTCGGTCGGCGTAAAATGTAACAAAACTTAGATATGGTCGCAGTCACTTTCAAACATTTGACAGCGACATCAAAACCGACTAATCGAATGTCGAAATTCAGATTAAGCCCCTAGTACATAATAAGTATTGTGAAAAGTCTCGTATCGAAAAAAATATATAATAGTTTTACTAACAAATTAAAAAAGTTTAAAAATTACTACACGATCAAAAGATTACCTCGAAGAAAAGACGCTGAGTATTTAATATTTACATATAATAAATATATCTTCCAATCTCCTACTTTGCTGTGCCCGACAGGGTCCACAATGACCTAATTAATAATAATAATAATAATAATAGCCTTTATTAACAATCTTTACATAGTTTAACTTAAAATAATTATGTACATAAATATTAATTATGACACCGGCACAGATTGTTTTGCTTTCGCATAGGCCTCCCCCAGGCTCTTCCAAAGACCGCGGTCTTGGCAAATTCTGCCCCACAGTATGATGACTATAGAATGACCTAATTACTTTAATTTAATTTTACCATATTATAATATTGTACCTATAGGGAAAAAAAAATACCATTTATGTCTAATAAATATTGAGTATTGCGTAAACAACTAATGCCCTTCATTAAAACTTCTACTTCAACGGTTCCGCAATAAAGTAAAACATAGTTTTTATTTAAAGCTTAGCCCAAGTTCAACTGTTAACAAGTTTAACGAGTCATAACAGATATCACTTTTAGTTATCACCATAAACCGACTTCGCGAATTATAAGTTCAACTTAGTTACTTTATGTTCGTACAAGTATCACAAGAAGTTTCGCTTGTCACTGCTCAAGAGGACGTTTGTCACTTAATTTTGTGGCGGTAAAAGTTGGGTTTGATTTTACTGCCATCATTACTACTTAGCTATGATTTAGCTTTTGTATTTGCTAGCTTTTGAAAAGCGCGCGGGGCTTCTCTCCCGTCGTTCTTTATTTGGCCACTGCTCAGCTCCAATTCGCCGTAACGTCATATTATATAACCTATGTTAATCAGTGATAATGTAGCTTTCTAACGGCAAAAATTTTTGAAATGAGTCCAGTTGTTTTTAAGTTTATTCGTTACATACATTTTTTTTTTTCCTTTTTATAACATCAGTGTAGATAAATAGATAAATCGTATTCTTACAGTATCGATTTGAAAAATAAATCTATAAATTAGGAGTTTAAATGTCTCTGAGTATCCACGGCTGGGCCATGAGTGAACGGATGCTAGTGACAGTAAAGATAGTAGTTGATAATTATGACGATAATAATATGTGAAATCAAAGAAAAATCTTTATTGAACTGTTTCGTTTACATTCGCATTGAGAAATTACACAGAACTCAGCTGGTGCATGAGTTCTAAGGTCAATGAACTACACTTTCCGCGCAATTCCGCGAAGGTACAGTGTCATATCAGTTGGATCTCATCACAGAACAATGAAAGTAGCTATCTCTGTTCTGTGGATCTCATCACACAGGTTATATCAGTTTCATATAAACATTTATACTTTGAACCGTGATAATACGTATTAGTTGTAACTAGAAACTATTTTAATTTTTACTTGTCTCTCTCTGGTACTAATTTATAGCTTGATTTTTGTATGAGAGCTTCTATTTAGGTATAGTAATATAATATAGATGCTAACATATCATATTATGCCATACGAGTTTATAATAATTTATAATTTACGTGGCAATGTGTTTATTGTTCACCAGAACGTTTGAGATAAGTGCGTTTTGGGTTCAAAGAAAATGTTGTTTCAAAGTACCTATACGTACATTCAAAATACCTAGTCAAAGAGCTTATTTTAGAGGCTATAATACGTTTGTCTTTGGTCCAACACTGCTATTTGACATGACCGGCATGCAAATCATGCGGTCCGAGTTCGATTCCGGCCGGCAGCACCAATGTGGATTTCACTTTGTGAAATTTAGGTATATAAATATAATCAAACAAAATACTTACTAAACCAAAATCAATAATAACAAAATGTATATTTCCAAATATTACCTACAAAGTATGCTCTACGTGTATATGCCTTAATTTAACTATACTATAAACATACCGAAGCGATGGTGGCTAAATGGATAAGAGACCGGCGTGCAAATCACGCGGTCCGAGTTCGATCCCGACCGGCAGTACCAATGTGGATTCCACTTTGTGGAATTTATATATTATGTACTAGTCATGTGACTTACCATCTGCTAACGGTGAAGGAAAACATCCTGAGTAAACCCACATACCTTAGAAGAAATTCTATGAGTATGTCTGATCCACCATCCTGCACTAGGCCAGCGTGAGTGGTTATGGCCTAAACCCTCTTAGCTCTCTAGTTAGAGGAGAGGAGATCCGAGCCCAGCAGTGGGACTTAATGGGTTACTGATGATAAAACAAACATAGATACCTATAACATTACATAGATGTACAACTTAAAAAAAATCATCGGCAACCCATTAGGTCCCACTGCTGCGGCTCGGGATTCCTCTCCTCTAACTAGAGAGCTGAGAGAGTTTTAGGCCATAATCCACACACGCTGGCCTAGTGCGTGTTAGTGGATAAAAAAATAAGTAAGTATTAATTGAAAAATAATTCCTCTTCTCTCCTACCTTTTTGCCGTGCCCAACAGTGTCTTTTTATTTATTTTTTTACCACATTCACACAGCGCCATCTAGTCCCAAATTAAGCAATTATATTTGCTTGTGTTATGGGTACTAAACAACTGATATACTACGTAAATACATTTTTTTTTTGTAAATACATACATATTATAGATAAATTACACCCAGACACAGAACCAACCTTTATGCTCATCACACAAAGATTTGTCCTGGGTGGGGATCGAACCCACGACCTCCGGCTTAGCAGTCAGGGTCACTAACCACTAGAGCAACAGGCCAGTCGCTATAATGTTTCTGAACAATTATGTTACACCTTTATAACTTGTGGAGTGCAATAAATGTATTGAGTATGGCTCATGTATGTAACAGTATGGCTAACAACAAAATATAAAGAAATTCTTGGGTACATATATATTATATATAAAGACAAACGTCGCATTGTCGTTTGATCAATCTCCTCACGTAACAAATATTTCTATTGATTGTACAGATTTATTCTGTGGTCGGATGCTTGTGTAGGTACGTCATTTGTTTGCGTAACGGTATCTATGAATCCTGAAATACATTCAGTCGTACTCGTGTGCTGTATTCCGACATTTTATCACTACGAGCATTGTTCTACTAAATCCACGAGTTTGTGACCATGTTTTGGTATTATATCTTACACATACATACATAATAATAATGATAAATAATATTTCACCACATTCACACAACGCCATCTAGGTAAGGGTCTCCTACAAAGAATGTGGAGGGAATTTAGCCTACTATACCACGCTGGCTAGATGGGTTGGTATAGGGTTTGTATATTGATGATGAACCCACGTAGGGTCGGCGGCGAAGACCACCACTCTTAGTGGTACCGTCCGCGCGCACCAACTTGCTGCAGCGAGCGCCTCTGACGCGCACGCTTCGCGCTCTCAACACGGTGGCTGAGAAAGTCGATTTGTGTGTGGGTGCACCCCCAAGGACTTTACTCAAGTCGCATATCAAGTGTGCAATAGTATATAAGAATAGGTATTACTTAATATATTTTTGTATTGTATAGCATTAAGATTTAACACTACACCATCGCATTAAGTTACCCTGTAAGGATAGCTGTAAATTTGTAATAATAATAAATAAATAAATATTGTACTATTCTTGACTCAATCGAAATCAATGTAAAATGGACAATAATGGTGATAATACAATAAAGGATTGCTGAACACAGAAGTCATAAGTAGTCTATATTGTCACAACTAACTACACCAACAGCTGAAGAATCATCCTGTGTATTATTATACAGGGTGTATACGACGGTACGACATTAAATGAAACCACGTGTAGCATGTGATGTTAGAAGGCTATACCAAAAAAAATAAACAGAAATTTGCAATAGTTTAGACGCAAATGTACTTTCTTTATGTCACAGTTGTTCACAGTTTTAAACAACCTGTAGGTATTTACGTTGATCGTATGTTGTCATTACGTCATTCAATTCATTTAAATATCTCTGACTCTTTCATATTATCTTATCTCTTACTCTGTTCCGCACTGTAGTCGTCGTCATGTCGAAAACGTCATGATAGAAAAATAATGTGTAGTTTTATATTTTTAAATTTTTCGACTTTAAATATAAGGGTTAACACTGGCTGCCTTGTCATTTAATGTCGTATCGTCCTGTATATTCTATAAGTAGTTAGACATTCAACACTGTTTAATATCAATTATTACGTGAAGGTCATTTACCAATTTAATGTAATTGATGTAGCTATTAGAAACGCGACATTGTTTGTTTGAATTGATACTATGTTGACATATGGTAGGGATGATACGTTGCTATGAAAATATCTTATTGCTGAACGGTTTGGGGGGCGTCAATTAATTACGTGAGGCGTTAAGGGAGAGAGAAAGGTGTCAATTTGAACATACGCAACACGTAGGTGTCGATCAATGGTAAACCATTTTTTTTCTTTTATTAACTACTGTACCAATCGATCATCCAAAGTTCTTTTTCATTTACTAGCTTTTCCCCGGGCTTTGCCCATGTGTTATGGCCTATGTCTTTATTCAGGTCTTAGACTATCCCTACTATATTTATAATCTATAGTAATATTATAAAGCTGAAGAGTTTGTTCTTTAACTACTAGTTCGATTTGAAAAATTATTTTAGTGTTGGATAGTCCATTTATCGATGAAGGCTCTTTGTAAATTTTAAATATATATAAAAAAAAATTTAAGCCACACCTGACACGACTCGATAACTATGAAACGGCAATATTTTTAATAAAATATGTCTAGTCATCACAATCATGACAGCTTTCAAACAAAAAAGCTATCAAAATCGGCCAATACGTTTAAGAGTTACGATTCAACAGACAGACACACACGAACATCAAAATTATAACACCGTCTTTTTGTTAAAAATAGTCCATGTTGCTAGGATGCAATGTTACATTTTCTTATCGAAAGCTAACACATGTGTGTTAAATACGAAAGAGATTTTTATTTTCGATCGACTGTTTATTTATTAGCTTCTGCCTTTGTAACAGATCGGCAGTTAGCCACAGAGACGAGATTTTGTTTATGTGTATGGAAATAGTTGTATGTATTTGTAAGAATACTTGTGTTAAGATTTTTTTTGTTGTGTACTTGTTATATGATAAAGGAACGTTTTATTTATAGATATAATAATAATAATATTCTACCACATTCACACAGCGCCGTCTAGTCCCAAAGTAAGCAATTATATTTGCTTGTGCTATGGGTACTAAACAACTGATATACTACTTAAATACATTTTTTTTGTAAATACATACATGTTATAGATAAATTACACCCAGACACAGAACAAACCTTTATGCTCATCACACAAAGATTTGTCCTGGGTGGGGATAGAACCCACGACCTCCGGCTTAGCAGTCAGGGTCACTAACCACTAGACCAACAGGCTAGTCAAAAATATATAAAAGATAGGAATGAAGGGTGACAATAAATATATAAGGCGAGTTTGAATGGGAAGACCTATGTAGAAGAAATGTATTTGACCAAATCGGAGGCGGTCTAAAGAAAGGACAAGTCTGGAGTGCTTACCCTAAACCGGCGAGAATTCATGAAAATATTGATGAATGTTAAAGAAGCGAAAGATGTAAGTCAGATTCTTCATCAGAACAGGTAAGTAAATAGTCTTTGCCTACCACTGACTGACTGTCTGGACTGTCACCGTGGCGCAGTGGTTAAGGTGGTCGCCTCGCCACTACATCGCCGTGTTGGGTGACGTGGGTTCGATTCCGACAAATTCGACAAATATTTGTGTGATTCATAGATATTTGTTTCTAGTCTGGGTGTACTTTGTGTCCGTTAGTTTCATGTTTGTAAAGCTCCCCGCGACACAGGGCTTGTTCCCTAGAGCGGGCGTTGTCTTTAAAAAAAAAAAAAAATGTTACATACAATTTGAAAACCATACTGCATGTCTGTTGTAACTAATTATATTATTACTACTACCAGATTGCAAATGTTAACATTGTTAATGAACACTTAAACACTTGATATAATGTTTAATATTACAATACAAATATGTTCGTAAACACATGCATGAGCACAGGGTTCTCTCAATTTCAATATATCCAATTTTGATTTGAAATCGACATTACTGCTCTGGTGCATGTATTTTGCCAGCTATATTTTTATTTGAAAACTTCATAATATGTATATATGCGTTCACTAACCAGTGCATTGGTGATGTAAGAAGGATATATAGGTAGGTGTATACATGTCAGTAACCTTAAATCACAGACACACTAATAAAATACATGAAATGTCCATATAATACTTAGTTATATAGACTATACTAATACTTTTATATGTTATTATATGATATTGACAATAATACTCTATTAAAATGGAAACAGAGCAGTGAATATAATATAAAACATATATCATATTACGTAAAACGAGACTGCTGATATGTAGCAAAGATAAATTACAAGTAAATATTGTCTCACACTTACCGTGTTTGTCACGTGCCTACTGTCTACCTACAATATACAGAATGCGACAGGTAAAGGAGTTTACACATTAATTTAGAACATCGCATTGTTATGGGAATAACAAATTGTAAATACTTCTTAACATTTTGTAAATATCCACCTTATCATTATCAGTTTGTATACAAGTATTCTGAAGTAGAGGGGTACAAAATTAAAATTGCTATAAAAGTATTCATATATCATATTAAGCCATCACCCATTAAGTTCCACTGCTGGGCTCGGGTCTCCTCTCCTCTATCTAGAGAGCTGGGGGTTCAGGCCATAATCCACTCAAGCTGGCCTAGTGCGGGTTGGTGGATCAGACATACTCATAGAATTTCTTCTAGGGTATGTGGGTTTCCTCACAATATTTTCCTTCACCGTTAGCAGATGGTAAGTCACTTGACTAGTACATATAAATGCCAAAAAGTGGAATCCACATTGGTACTGCTGGTCGGGATCGAACTCGGACCTCGTGATTTGCACGCCGGTCCTTATCCATTCAGCCACAGATGGTGGCTGAATGGATAACGACGACTAAATAGTCGTGTATTCGTATATAGTCGTATCAAAATTAAATTACATAATATTATCAAATCCATATGGAGTTCAACAAAGCAGCGTGCTTGAGTTTTAATTGTTTATTTTCATCATCATCATCATCATATCAGCCCAATGACGTCCACTGCTGAACATAGGCCTCACCTAATTTCCGCCACAGCGAACGATTTTGTGCCGCCCGCATCCAATACGACAAAATACAAATGAGATCTTTAGGTATATATTAACGACTTGCCATCATCTGCAACTTAACTTCTAAGTACTTTGTTAATGATTATTATTTATATTTTATTTATATTCATTCACACAAAATAATATTGTAACGCCTGTGATTGAACTGTACCTACTTGGGAAGGAACTGGTTCCTGACATACAGCTCACGCTAGTTCGGGAATCAGGGCTAAAACATGTTTGTAAGCACATTTTTGTTACAATAAAGATTTTATTATTATTTATTATTATTACTTAATAAGTTATCTCGTGATAATGTTAGCAGGTGACAGTATTTTAATCTTTAAAGGTAAAAATATTAACACTCTTGAAAACTATATCAATGAAAATATTAATTCAGTCTTCAAATGGTTAACTACAAATAATTTAAAAATGATACAGATAAAACAGTTTTCATGGATTTTGTTTTATTATTGTATGTAAAATTAGACATTTGTGGGTTTTTAAGTAATGTGACATTAAAATGATAATATTTAATAATGATATATTAAGTAAATTAAGGTAATAACAATAATATCAACATTTAATGTATGTTTATACCTACGAAAATTTATTTGTAACAAATGCTACGCCAATTATATGGCAGAGCATAGCGACACTATGTATAAGAAACCTTTATGAACCTATAGTCACAAATAAAATAGTTGATTGATTGATTAAAAATACGAAACAAACTATAAAGTTAAGTTTTTCTATTAAGTAATTATATTCTATTAAGTGTTTTGACTTTGACACTTGATCTAAATAACCACGAGACGTCTAGCAGCACTGAACCACAATTTCGTATGCTTCTATCCTTTTTTCTCACGTAGAACCGTCATTAACCGCCAAGGACGCATTAAAGCGTCATTCAATAACTTGATCGAGACGCCAATGACGTTTTAAAGCGTCCTCAAATCTCACTTCAACTTTTACTGACAGATAAAAGTTGAGTAATGTTGATTTTCAGAATCAGGAACATTTATAACTGTTCATATATTTTTTATTGCTTGGCGTAAGGAACACAGTTTTTACTTATTAGCGTGGCGGTCTGATGAAGATCAATAATAATAAAAATGTAATATTGACATCAGCTAGTGTGTTAACGTCCTAAGTATTCAATGCTCAGCAGAGTGGATCGACAAAGGCTCTCACCTAAACAAGCGTTAGTAACCCGATTGAACAGAACCAAAAAGGCGTTAGACGTTTACTGTGTTAGATTTGCTATACGATTTTTTTATTTGTTTCTTTTGTTGCCTCACAAGCACTATTTAAATTGAAATGACTGAAGTGTAACATTTATCTGCTGTGATAGACAGGCTGTCTGCCACGATTGGTAAGAAAAGACTGTCATTTAAAAGGTTGGACTGAATTGCCAACGTTTTCAAATATACAAAATCGAATAATTTTTGCACGAGCAGTTGAAAAATGACTTATTTTTCGCTTTGCTCTATCACCCAGGATAGGCTGGTAGAAAATGCCTACGGCATTAATTCCGCCCATGTATCAATGTGCATAAAGTTTAAATTAATAATTAAAAATGCAATATCATTTTTGTCATACTCAGGAATGGAACCCGGGACCTCATATACCTGTACTCTGCCTAGACCACGTAGGCAGTCATTTCATGAATATGACGAAGAAAATTACTATAGATTTATTTTAGGCTATCTTAGCTGCTACATTTTGTAAGTATAATTTTCGATGAACAATATGCGTTCAAGGCCTACCTAGAACGCATATTGTTCATCGAAAATTATACTAATGACATCATATTACTGCTTTCTGTATTGTACTACTGTTTTGACATTGGTTATGTTAGGGACACAGCCAAGCCTACTTGGCTGAGTCCCTAACATAACCAATTTCCATGACTATCTGGTAGGCTGACTGCTCATCTGCCATTTCATGCAATAGCAAAAAAATTACAGGTACAGAAAGCGGTAATATGATGTCATTAGTATAATGTGGTTGATATAGGAACGTGTGTAAATAGTTATAATGACGTAATAGCACTAATCTCTTCGCATTAGCAATAAAATGTTCTCTCATTCGCCTTTTACTACTTGTCCGGAATTTGATGGTTTCATCTTCCTTCCAAGTAATTGAATATAAGTGCAGACATCCTCATAACAGAATAACTGCTCAACACATAACTTAGCATCACGCGATCTTTCCCTGAAGGTGTAGGCAGAGGGATACCATACCCATAATTATTCATGACTAATAAATAAAGTCTTTCTGTAGACGACGAATCTATTCCTGCCTCGGTGGCGCAGCGGTAGTGTATGTGGTTGCGGTTACTGAGGTCTCGGGTTCGATTTCCGGGTCGGAATAAATATTGTTTGATGTTGGGTGTTTTTCTATGTATATTATGTATGTATTAAGAAATATATATTAAGTTGCGTACAATTACTGATTGTTTTATTCATTTGATAGCATATTATTTAAAGAAAATTTAAAAATAATATTTACAAATAAAAACTAACTAAATGTATCATTAAAATAAAAAAGGGGGAGGAAATTACAAATTAAAATACGGCATCATAAAATTCCTCCGCATCGCTGCCATTGTCTGAGGGAAAAGTGCCCAACAGACTGGCAGCATTGCCACGCTGGATGGCAATGCTTATTCTTTGTGCAAGAAAATAGCCACGTCGGTCACGGGAAGCGTCGTACAATCGCTTTGAAAGCTCTTTAAAAAGAGTGCGAGCACCTGAACTCCACGGCCCAAGTGTTTCGACTCCAAACGGCACAAATAGATAATCTCCAGCGAGGTTGGTATATTAAGTATGTTTACCAGTTGTCTAGATTCCAGATTCCATAACACAAGTTTATATTATTAGCTTCCTTTGGGCTAAATGACGCTGTGTAAATTACATACATACATAGCAACACACCTTTTTCCCCGAAGGGGTAGGCAGAGGTGTTTCACACCCACATTTCGCCAGCTATGTTTAGTCCCACGAAATAGGGGGCGAGCCTATTTCATCAACTGGGAATATTTGTTTACCAAACTCCGCGAAAATCTTACTACTGGTACTTCATGATAGAAAAGCCCAATACCAATTTCAACCGACCCCGAACCCGGGACCTCTTGTACAGCAGTCGTATATACTACTTACCGAGGTAGTTAAATTAAATCTCAAATATTTACTTATTTTTATATTCCAATTTATCAGGCTCAAACAATTCCAGCCTCTATGTATGAACAGAGAATTTGACCTAAAACTGGATAATTTTATTCAACCCAGACTAAATTAAACCCAGAACCTAATGCATAACAGTCGCACTAAATATTTGAGGCAATCAACACAACGTTAGAATATCACGTTACATAATATTCAGAACCGTATTCAAAAATTATCACATTTGGCCCGATAGATTGTTTCAAACGATATTAAAAGTTACTGGCTTGAAAATAAAGTTTAAAATTGCTTACTTATTTACTGTGTGCTACATATAGTTTTATGTCTTTTATTGTTTGTTTATACAGGTAACATACGAATAAATTATGGCCGACAGGTACCTATAAATCTGAAAGATATTAAAGAAACAGTATTGTGAATAAAATAACAAATAATTTGGCAGACTCAATCCGACCGGTCAACATAATCAACTGTTCGAATTTGAGTGTTAGTGTTTAATATAACGCCTGTGATTTGGGGAGAGCTATATGAAGAAAAAATGTGAATTGCTATTAGATAATAATTTGGAAGTGCTGATCTTTGTTTACCTCTTTAGACGATTATACTAGAAAAAAAGCTGGCCAGTAAGTACCTGAAAATAGAAAAAAAAAACAATAAATTTTTCTGGTTTTAAATTTCGAAACTGTGACGTAAGAATATAGTGTGATATTTATTAAAAAAAGAATATCAACCTTATTGATGGTTATATTTGATTCTTCTTATTATCATCAGCCTGTACCAGGCCACGGCTACGAAAGTTTGTGTTGTAAATTTGATAGTCTTACAAGTTAAACTTTATACTCGTAAATGGACTATAACCAAACCTTACAAGAAGATAAACAAATCCTCGAATAAGAAAAAGTAAACAACAAACCTAGGAACTTATGTACAGTTTATGCATATTATAGCGAGTCCATTAGTATAAATCTTTGGTGAAAATGCACGCAGCACGCCTTTCCGATGTTCTTAATCATTAACAGTTATTTGATACTCTTATCTTGGTATAAGGGCCTCCTTGTTGTATTACTTGGTTTCATAAATTATTTTTATGTATCGTATAAATTCATTGATTCGGTGTTTGAAAGATAAAGCTTTTTAATTTCTGGATCAATTTTAATACATATTTCTATAAGGAACAACTTTTTTATTTTCAATTACATATTAATTTTAGGATTTCCTACATATTACAAGGGGCAATGTTAGATCTGTCGGCAAAAAAATGTTTGCTATCTTGACAATGTCCATAATTTTATTCGGTACTGACCGTAGTCAGTTTCTACATAAAATGGTGAGATGATTAAATCCTATGATATTTCGATGTGTTTCTTATCTTCGCTTTGGTGGAGAATTCAGTTATTTAAAAAAGATTACATTTGAATGAATGTACTAACTCAAAATTAGAAAGTCATTAAGCAAAAGTTCGTCCATTAAAACTTACAACATAATTAACAGTTTGATCTTTATCTTATGAAGCTCATCAACATTTCAGAATAAAACTACATTTTTATAGCTAATTTAGACATATTATTTAGAATTCCGTTGAAGTTCATAATGCTTATTTGTTATCGATCTGAGAATGTATCTAATTTATCTAACTAGATCTAAGAAATTTTATTTACTTTGTGATTTAACTAGTCAATTTCTTGGAACGTCGCAGTTGGATATAGTTCACAGGATATATGCTTACTGATTTAATAAGGCTTTCGAATAGTACTCCTGATTGGTTTATTTTTAACTTAGATCAAGAAATAGTAAATATATTTCTATAACACGTACTTAAATAAATTCATCATCAACCCACAAACGTCCCACTGCTGGGCAGTTAAGATGCTATACAATATCTATTGAAAATATAATTATTTCAAACAGAACAGGCTATTATGAAGTTATATGGCCTGAAAATATTGATCTGAACTATGAAAGATTGAATGCCTTTTCCTTTCCAGGAGATTGCGGCAATCTTTGTGATAAAACCGGACATTGCGAGGAAGAGAAAAATATGTCACTGTCTTTTAGCGAAAAGAAATGATTGTTGTTAACAAGTGTGTACAAGTGATGAAAATAGGTAACAAATCACATCTTACAGCTTGGTATTAAATTAGAATATTTATAGATACTTGTAATAATACTTACTAGTTAGATGTTAAACTTTTGAAGGTGACATTGGTAAGTTCTTACTTGTATTTAGTTAGTTTATCTTTAAAGCCATGATTTATTCAATCCACAAAAGTTAGAAGCTTATCCTTTGTTTCAAGTTTGACAGTAAAATCTTTCGTAAATTAGTTTAGGAGATTAGGGCTACCTCCAACACTTATTTATGTCTAATTACATTTGCAACTTAATAAAGCAGAAAGAATAATAATATATATTAGATAACTTTAATTAGCTTTACTGGTCTTGATACTGGCAATGTGAAGATGTTTTAAAAATACATAATCACGTCACGTTTTTCTCACCGAAGGAGTTGGCAGAAGTGCATCACAGAATATACCTTGCCAGCTATGCTAATGGATCTTTGGGATCTTTCAATTTAGGCGGTAGGTTCTGGGACGATCGTTCTGTTTCAGACTAAGTGCATATAACAAATAATTACCTACGAAACTTTTGAAAACTTTCTAAAATATTTTTAATGCCTAACTTTGTTAGCACATTAAAGTTTCATTAACAATAAAGTGGAAAATGTAGATAGAAAGGAATTGTTTCAGAACTTTGTGTTGAACGTACACCACGAACAAATTGATCGGCTTCTTAAATTGCTTAAAGTTTTGGATTGGGTGATCGAAAATTGATTGTGCTAGGCATTTTGTGTCGTACCTATACTGAAATTAATACTTACTACTATAATAATAAATGAAAAAGTTTGGATGGATAGCTGGATAGATGTTTGATACTCGATCACGTCAGAACCGCTAAGAGAATCTGCATGATATAAATTCGAGATACCACGTCGGCGAAGACAGGCAGCTAATTATTTATCGTGTTTTTTACGACAATTTTTTCTAAGAGACAGTATTAAAATGAAGAAATTAATTAATTTCTCTTATTTAAACTCTCTATTACGTTTTAAAAAATAACAAGTAATTAAAATTAATTATCAAAATCACAAGAGAGACTTGACAATGTATAAAAAAAATTCTGCCATTTCATTTGTTTTTGTTTGTTTTTTAATTAATCAATACTATATTACACTCGAGAACTTTTTTGCCCCATCGGCCATCAGTTCTGCGAACTATGTGGCCTGCCCACTGACCTGGTAAAGGTTGCGGGTGGCCGTTGGATGCGGGCGGCACAAAATCGCTTGCTGTGGCGGAAATTAGGTGAGGCCTATGTTCAACAGTGGACGTCATTGGGATGATATGATGATGATGATAATTATATTACACTACATGGTGTTCAGGGGGTACCTTAAAGGGATCCTAGAAATCAGGTAGTCTAATAAACCTTTAAGAAAATGTTCATTGTATTCCATTGTATACTGTACTATTTTATTTCCGTTCATTACGTCATTTATTTTAATTTCAAAACCTTATTATCTTTGCCCCATATAACAAACATTTCTACTGTTCCATTTACGCTTTTCATAGTTGAATTATTAATAAGCTCCGAATAAGTAGGTCACACGTCGTCTGATTAAAATATTAGCTATGAAAAATAATGTAGTGCTGTTTTTGTGTTGATGTTACTCGCCCATAAATTATCACTCCATAGGATAAGACCACATCTGGTTGCACCGAGTCGAAGATGATGTCGATTCCACTGGCGTCGCTCTTTCTCACTCTAGGAAATGACGGATCTAAGTGACAGAAAGAGATCGAAGCGTAAAGTGCGAAATTGGGAATTAACATACTTTGAGAGGGACTTTGGGAGGAGAGGAGATGAGAGCCTCAAGAAACTGGTCATTGTTGGGAACACGGAGGGTAAAAGAGGGGACGTTCACCAACCAGCTGGAGAGATGAAATTGTAGGATTACCAACAACCAACTTTTGCTCGGTTGTCCGAACCGCCATGGATAACGCCAGTGGAGGCAGATCGTCCGTCGTCGTCGAATAGGGGCAAACCAAACATCAAATGATGACCACGATCCTCAGCCATGAAGGCCGACAAGAGAGAGCTCGGTTATTAATAGAGGCACATAATTATGAATACATAATTATCCTTTAATCCGATTTCCCGGCAACCTTTGATGTATATACAGTTATACACTATTAGTTATAATTTTGATGCAGCTGAGCAAATATTATAGGTTAATTAACAATAAGGGCATCATCATCATCAGCAACCTATTTATGTCTCACTACTGGGCTCAGGTCTCTTCTCCTCAATATAGAGAGCTGAGAGGGTTTCGGCCATAATCCAGACACGCTGGCCTAATGCGGCGACATACCCTTAGCATTTCTTGTAAGGGCATGTCTGTGTTGTATTATTTTATTTTTTTTAAAAAAGACAACGCCCGCACTAGGGAACAAGCCCTGTGTCGCGGGGAGCTTTACAAACATGAAACTAACGGACACAAAGTACACCCAGACTAGAAACAAATATCTATGAATCACACAAATATTTGTCTCGTGTGGGAATCGAACCCACGTCACCCAGCACGGCGATGTAGTGGCGAGGCAACCACCTTAACCACTGCGCCACGGTGACAGTCGAACATTACCAGTATTACCGCTGTTGCGGGGGACTTTACAAAGATACAATTAATTGAAGCAAAGTAAACCCAACTCTTAAAAAATATTTATAAAATTAAATATTTGTCTTGTGTGGGAATCAAACCCATTTCTCTCTGCACGATGATGCCACGCGACGCCACATTGAAAACCATCAGTCAAACGATCGCTGTGATTTTTAACATTTTGACAACAATCTACTATTACAACTCGACGATTTGAGTGTCAAAATTGTGAGTAGAATCCATCATACTTTTGCAAAAAGCAATTATTTAAGCTTTAAAATAAATGTATGTTTTCGTCCTGTGTTAATCTTAACTTTGAAAACGTAGTCCTTTAATTTTTATTGCCTAACGTTATTTTAATAGCTCCTACGTAATACAAAATCGATCAAGTACAATGGGTGCCCACAAACGCCTCAAGAAGCGTAATTAAATCGAGAGCGATTAGATTATAAGCAAAAGGAAAGCTCCTTTAGCTTAATACCTATAAGTACATTCTCACGCAATTCCGTACAATACAGTAATTAATTTCAAACAAACCAATTTTCAATAAAAGTTATTTTCTAATTTGTTTCTTGATAAAATGTTTGGAGTGAGGGCGGAGATGTTTTAATTGTTTACCATAGACACGCTCATATGCGGTAAAGGGTGAGCTCGCGTGAATTAGCAACATAACCCAATTATTTTTAAGGAGATAGTTTCAATTTATAATTGATGAAAGTATTGTTACGTAAAATGAATTATGGAAAATTCCAAAAAGTATTTTTGGAATATCATTATTTCAATTTAAAATTAAGAAGATTACACGTAATAACTGTCAGTCAAATCTTTTAAAATAACATAGAAAATAGTTTTGACATATAGTTCTGATACTCGGAAATTGAAGGTCAATAATTCGGAATGACGGAGTGGATAGATCATAGATTTAGTATCTGCGGTAGCGCGCGGATCCTAGGTCTATGGGATAGATAGCAAAACCATACATAAATACACTATAAGCAAAAAGGTTATGTGTGTTTAGAGGCTTAGGTATCGTCATGTTACCTATTTATTTTTCTTTACGAGTTTTACAAGGATTATAATAATTATACCTAGTCAAATTATTTAATTATAATTTTATTTCATTATAATAATGGGTATATTGTAAACGGAAGATTTTCTCATTGAGATAGGTACTATGTAATTATGTACTACGATTTTTCTCCTTTATTTGTCTTTATACCTAAGTATGTAACGTGAGAAGCCGAGGCGAGCATAAATAGTAAAAACGTCTTTTTTTCTAAAATATTCATGAATAATCTATACTCAGCTGAAGAGTTTGTTTGTTTGTTTGAACGCGCTAATCTAAGGAACTACAGGTCCGCTTTGAAAAATTCTTTTAGTGTTGGATAGTCCATTTATCGTGGAAGGTTATGATTATGGCCTAAACCCTCTCAGCTCTCTAGATAGAGGAGAGGAGACCCGAGCCCAGCAGTGCGACTTAATGGATTGCTGATGATGATGAACTGACTGTTGTGTCGCCCTAGCTTTTTTCATTTTATTTTTCCAAATTTTTCCAATACTTGTTTAGCATTTATATAAAATGTTAAACCAAAGCAATGGAAATTGCTTAGTATTTAATGTAAAGAGATAGATAATTTCATTGTTTTGTTTGCCTTATTATGTTTGGTTTTTGTGTGAGAACTTGTATCTTATAATATATATTATTATATTATTGATTCTTCGACTAATTTATAGCATGACCTGACTAGTATTCTGGGTAGATCTGGTAAAAATAGTGAGCAGCTATCGGCATTCCACCAGTTCCATAAATAATTGATGCAGCACTCGGCTGAGCGGGACTATAAGAATTATTTATTTATACTTGCCCCTATTTCGTGAGACTTTCGAAGATATTTGATGCTGAAATTTTATTAACAAAAATAACTGGCAGAATCAAGTGTGTCAATGATTGGTATGAGTAATACAATTATTATGAGTTATTTGGGATATTTTGCTTTATTTATTGCGATATTTAGAAGAAAATAATACCTTTATGTGGAATATACAGACGCTAATAATGATTAAAAACGCAAAAGTCAAATAACATTAGTGTTACTAATCACTACATAGTATAAAACAAAGTCGCTTTCTCTTTCCCTATATCCCTATGTATGCTTAAATCTTTAAAACTACGCAACGGATTTTGATGCGGTTTTTTTAATAGATAGAGTGATTCAAGAAGAAGGTTTATAGGTATTAAATACATACCACGCGGGTGAAGCAGCAGGCGGAAGCTATTGTATAATAAATGTAACCCTCTCAGCTCTCTACATAGAGGAGAGGAGACCCCGAGCCCAACAGTGGGACTTAATGGGTTGCTGATAATGAATGTATAATATCGATCAGAATCAAGCCCACACACAGTGATTCCACTGAAGATAGAAATAGTTATCTAATAGAAGAAAATAATTGGATGTAATCGTCTCTCGCTACAAATTGTTTTACTGTGTAGGCATATTGTTACGCTACAATCCAGATTGAAATTATGTATCTTCTATTTTTATTTTATTTCCGATTGTAATGTGTTTTGTGTACCAAAATAAATGAAAAAAAAAAAAAAAAATCGAACCCGAGCGCCTGAAGCGAAAGTAGTTTAAGTGCCCACTTGTACCCTCTGCAATGTCTCACCAGCCTAATAATTTAACTTGTAACTGGGTTGCGTTCAGAAATACACCAGATTATAGTCTATTTAATTTAATAATCTGACATTTTTTTAATTCAAGTGGTGGTGATAAAATACCAAAGAGACGGAAATATGGTGAACATGAGGTCAAAATTGGTACAACAAAGACCAGCTTATAAACTTTCTAAAATTTATTAAAGGTAATCATCATCTAAATTTTATTGTTTGAATGAAAAGATACAAACATAATTTTAGTTTAAATTTTCATATATTAGGTTTTTCAGGCATTTCAGGCATACATTTATATAATAATATGAATAATATAATAAGAGATATAATAAGAATATTGATTATAAATGAACAAGATTGCCTTTTATTTAACCTACAAGTTAAATAATTAAAGCTACGAAGAAAATTAGACTCAATCATCTTATCAACAAAGATGTCTTTATGGAAACACCTTCAGATATTGCCGAATTTTTATTCTTTGTTTTTCAAAAGCATCTGAAAGTGAAGAGTCGGATTTCTCAACACACAAACCCTCTATAATTCAGGAAGCCAATGTGGTCAATAACTCTTTCTTTATGTACAATAAATCTGTTTGGTGAGAATCGTAAAACGCTTTCGGTCAGCGTAGAAGGAAAAGAATAGATATCTCTCCTACTCATTCTATTGAAAAGTTTATTTACATTATTATATAATATAATATCATCTTACCCTATTGCAGTCCACTGCTGAACATAGGCCTCTCCTAACACGCGCTAAGATGATGATGGTGATGATTTAATATCAGCTTACTTAATAAAAAAAAATCCAGTTAGAAATCATTGCAATAACTACGACATTTAAAAAATGAAACAATTGAAATAATAAATTTAATCGGCCTAATAGCATCTATATTGATATTAAATTGCTACCATCTGCGTTTATATAAATGTTTGAAAATAGATAACTCTTAATAATATAATCTAAATTTAATAAATTTTAATGGTCAAGTAATAAATGACCCCAAACATTTTTGCAAAGTCAACTACACTGTGCAATACCGTTAAAATTTCATAACAGTAGTATCATTGTGTATTTTGACTTTCTAGAAAATCTAGGTAAAGTGTATGTATATACACATAACCTAGACTTTGTAGAAAGTTAACCCAACCACTGAAAAACATGAACTCACTCAATTTTCACTGTGCACTAATAACGAAGTGTCGAGGATTATAGATGCCCTTGATGCAAATACTAGTACATAAATTGATGACATAAATTCAAAAGCTATTAAAGTGTATTAAGAATTTAAAAATCCTATGTCATTACGACTATTTAACAACAATACTAGATATAATAAAAATACCTCAGACCAATCTCGTAGATGATCTTTTGAGGAAAATTTTTCCCTATATTTTTTTTTATTTTGTTCTTTTAAAACGATTGGTCTGAGGTAATTTTTTTTGTAAAATGTGGTAAAAAAAATTATAGAGCAAAAAATATTTTTTTTATAAAAAAAATCTCACTTTTTTGCTTATAACTTCTTTAATTTTTAATTTAGGGCAAAAAGTTATATAAACATATTTGTAGGCAAAACAATTTGCTACAAATGATGAGTTTACAAATTTAAAAAAAAAGTATTTTACCCCTTTTTCCAAGATGGTGGCCGGGGGACAAGGGTGGTGACCCTACAAACTTGAGGTTAAGCTTCTATCGACACATGTCCCAAAAATAAAATTGCGTCCTCTAATAAATGCATTGTAACATTTCAATGGACTATAATATGGTATGTCAGCCATTTTAAAAAAAAGCAACTGAATAAGTCCTATGCATCCAGCGCTGTTGGCTTAGGCAGAATTATATTTATTATAAAATCTATTATTACATTAAGGAAGTATCCATAGAGCGTTATCGACGCACATTGACATGTAAATTAAATAGATCAGTGATAAGATTTGTGTTATTCAGTCCGTGAATTCTGAATGGATGTACTCGGTACAATGTCTTGGATGGGTTTATGAATAGAAGTGATTTAATTTGACATAATTCGTTTATTTCTCTGTTCTCAATGTTTGTTTTGTGGCGCTGCTCGCTGCATTGTGGTACCTCAACATCTCAATATTCTTTACTTTTATCGGAGTTAAGCAACGTTCGGTAAGGTCATTTTTTTAGGTTGTTATGATAGGTGTGTAACAATAACAACCAGTATGGTATCTTCGAACGTCTCGTGTGCTGCCGAAGGCACGGAATCCCATTAGTTCCCGATTATTACTTAAGCCTTTTTAGTTTCTTGATAAATTTCATCACCAGGATCCCCTTCAAGCCCAATCGATAAAAAAATAATGTTTGATTTGTTTTGTGAGCGATACTTTAAAACAAGCACAGCTCGCTAAGCCATTGCTAGATCTCTTTGACATGCAAACTGATTAATGATGGTTATTTGACCATTATTTATCATTTAACTATTATCTGCTGCAAAACATCTTCATTCTTTATGAACATAAAAGACAACATACAGTCAAAGGCTTTTAGATTGCGTCGGATACCAAAGTAAACCTTTTAACAGAAACTGTTTTACCCCGAGGCGATTACCGTGAAGTTTCTTCACTGCTAAACTTTTTACCGTCCAAGTGGCGACGTAGTTGAAGTAATTTGAAACTTGCATTATTATTTATAAATCTTTTGACGGAGAAGTAATAAAATAATCGCGGAGAATATAAATAATTAGGAATACATACTGCAAAAATCTATAATTGAAACATGTTACGAAATATGAAATTTCGGACTTACATACATGAAACCAACCAAAAAAGAAACTTATTATTTTTTATTTCTGAGGTAGTTATTTATAAATATTAAGTACTTTATTTTATAATAAATCAAAATATTTCTGATCTATTGCTTTGGTAGAAACAATTCGCTTTACTAAAAAGCTTAACTTTGTTTCTTATTGGGTAGCTGACCTTGAGTACAGTTTTGGTATCAAGTACATTTTTTTGTCTGAGATACTTAGCTCTGATTAATACACTTCTTTTTTGGTACCCACAAACTTGTTTTATTTACATATGCCAAACGCGTTAATGTTTATTACGAGAACCGATAAGTCATAGCGTCATCATCATCATCATCATTTCAACCTATTGCAGTCCACTGCTGGACGTAGGCCTCTCCTAACACGCGCCATAGCACTCTAGTCATAGCGTGCCACGTACTTATTAATGAAGCATGCTATAAAAGGGATTTTGTGAGAAAATTGCATAGAATGCAACGTTACTGCACATTTCTAACACTTAAACTTTAATCCTCATGTTGCGTTTTCACTATCCAGATATTGCATGCAAGATGCTAGAAGTAAACGGTCTATGTAAATGTAATTTGCATTTTGTTGAGTTTCAAAACCATGCCAAACTTTCTGTTTTAACTTTTTCAAGGACAATTTTATTATGATGGAGAAATTGATGGGTGTCAATTTAATTGTAATGTTTAAGTATTAATCAAAATATTAAATGAGTAAGTATATTCTAATATTTGTATGTTAGTAACGAGCGCTGTTTCTTTGTTTATGTTTCATCAAACGAATGCTTGCCTCTAATTTTCTTCAAGTTTCCAGAAGCTGCAAAATTAAATACGTTGGTATAATGTTAATAAAATGTAACGACGTTTTTAATATTCTTATCCGTTTTAAATATTTTTACTAACTCAAATGAAAAGTAAATAACATCAAAGAATGATATTTTTATAAAAATTATAATAACGCCGTAATGTTTAAGAAGCGTTTAATTTAAAAAAAGTGCCAAGACGTACACAAACATAGCTACAATAATTATTGTTTTTAGACAGTGAAGATAATTTTGGATAAAATTATAATTATCTTCAGAAAAGATTTTTTTGCAAAGATTTTTTTCAGAATTTTAGAAATTCCAATATTTATTTATTGTAACGATTAACTTCCTAATACATATTTGCAGCTTTTTGCTTATCCCCTAATTTGATTGTTTCGCCAGTAGTGGCTGTTAACTTTTTTACAAGTGACTATTAATATTGGAATGATTTTGCAGAATAAGTTTCAGGTGAATTTGGACTGGTAACTATCTACATTTTCCTCAGCAGGTGACAGTATGTCAAAATATTCCATCCTATCAGCAGCCCATTAAGACCTAGGCTATGCTCGGGTCTCCTCTCCTCTATCTAGAGAGCTGAGAGGATTTAGGCCATAATTCACGCACTCTGGCCTAGTGGGGGTTGGTGGATCAGACATAGTCATAGAATTTCTTCTAGAGTATGTGGGTTTCCTCACGATGTTTTCCTTCACCGTTAGCAGATGGTAAGTCACTAGACTAGTACATATAAATTCCACAAAGTGGAATCCACATTGGTACTGCCGGTCGGGATCGAACTCGGACCGCATGATTTGCATCCCGGTCCCTTATCCATTCCGCCACCATCGCTTCAAAATATTACATAATACACAGTGACAAACTTAAAAAGCAATAATTTCTAATTAAATAGTAAGGACGTGTCAGTTACCAAAATACCAATGCACGTGTATCTAAATTATTTACAAGAAATACTCGTTTATTACTAATAATTAAATTGCAAAACACTCGCCTGCCCTAAAAGTGGTCTGTATTCTAGGAATATCGATAACCAATAGGAGCGGCCTAAATACATAGTATTGACTGTCAGAATACACAATGTGAACGACTCGAGATGTTTGTCACTCCGACGAGCATTCAAACCTATTTGAAATACTTTAACCTAAAAATAAACACTTGGTAAGTTGTTATTTACTCTACAAAGTGTTGACACGAATCATCTATTTTCAAGATGTTTAGATCCTACAAGTATGTACATTCAACATTGCAAAGCGCTCTAATAATTATTAAGTCTAGGCTAGACAAGAAAAATGGAGGAGACGAAAGAGACCTTAATATTATGTTGTTGACAAGAAATACTAATACACTACAGATCAGATTGATTAAAAAAATGTCTGGAAATGCGCACGTCTCTTATTGCACTTTTTTTCTCGTTTCGTCTTCATTTTGGGATGATCTCACATAATCAGGTATATAGAAACTGTATACAAAACATTCTTTAAAAGTAATTTTCCAAAACTCCAGATTTTAATGCAAATCAAATTGATTTTAAGATAATCAAAATGAGACCACGTGCATACACGCGTAAGGCAAAATCTATTTTCAATATTAGATTTGAAACAAGTCAATATGGCATGTTACTGAACGGAATGTTGGTAACATATTGTAAATATCGAATATCATTGAAGCTAAAACACGGCTTGACAGGAGAAGCAATTATATAAGAAAGTTAAGGTATTGTTAGGTAACTTGTAACATAAAATACGTAGTTATAATTAACCCTACAGCAGACTTTTTTGGTTGTGTCTACTGGTTCCTCTGGAAGGAAAAAAGGAAGGAAAAAGGAAGGAGGAGGAAGGTTGGAATTCCAGAGTTCATTTGTGCATGTCTGTAAATGAATTTTATTTTCTTTCTTTTTTTAAAAGAGAACGCCCACCCTAGGAACCAACCAACAACTATACAAACGTATCATTAACGGACACAGCAAGACTTGAAACAATTATATATAAATTACTCAAATATTATTTTGTCTCAAGTGGGAATCGATGTCGCTCGTACGGCGACATTAATAGCGAAACGATCACGAGGACAGTCATTTACAGTCATTGTGTATTTAATATATAATAAATAATATAATGTAACCTTATGCAGACAAGAACACTGTGAGAAAAGGAATGGCTAGCGTGGTATTAGCCTAAATTCCCTCCACATTCTTTGAAAGGGGAATCTTGCCTATGAACTCATGCCCGTGATGAATAATATAAATTATCGTATACCTAAGTACAAGTCTGCAATAAATAATATAATAATAATATAATAATAGTATTGCAGACTTGTAGGTTACACTTTACCTAAATAAGTGCCATCAACCAGCCGTATATCCGAGTCGTAGAAAGAATGCGCCCGACTAGTCCGTGGTAAATGGCTGTAAGACAATGATGAATGTATCTCTCCCGGTAACAAAAAGTACCGATGAGTTCCACCTCAACCCATCCATAAATAAAACTAACATCCGACATAAACCAATCCTGCTTTTATTCACATTCTTCCTGTAATTTAAAAATAACCAACCCCGCTCTTAGATTTATAGTTAGCAGAGATCAAATCACGTACAAAACGTCTTCCAGGCTATTCGCAATAGCCGAGATAAATTGTAAGAACAACATTTAACAAAAGAATGCCGGAACTTCGTTTCGTATTTTGCTATCTCTAACAGTTTGTTTAGGATCACCCAACCTCGACTTTTGCCCGAATCGATGGGTCAATGAAAAAAGTTCCGAACCACGGAAAATGGAATCCCGAGCTTTGTGATAAGCTTTTTCAATCATTCTTGGAGATAAAACAAGTAGCTGACACTGTTACTTCAATTTAATTTAGAAGAAATGTCAATAATTGAAACGTCTTAGTAAGAACTGCTGAGAGTAAAAATATAAAATGGGTCGTCAAGCGTTTTCAGTTTGTTAAAAGTAATTAGAATATCATAGATTTAATATTTAAGCTACTTGGTAACGATATTTTTTACGTCAGATACAAATAATTATTTACAAAGTAAAAAAAATCATTTTTCTCTCTCAAAATTGAGTTCTTTATTAGCAAACCATATATAATATGGTGAGTACTATACACGACTCAGTGCTACCTATCTAAGGAACGTATACAATTTACATATGTAACTCAATCTCATATGCACAGAAATTTCACTAGCTTAGTACCTAACCTACAAACTGAGGCCTTGTACGCAACCAGGCGACGGAATAATATATAGTACTGCAGTGACAGCCCTTATAAAAGGCTTTCTGTGCGTCATGACTCTGTCAGTGTGTGGATGTTTGCGATAGGAAGGAAGCAAGTTTCAGCCATACAAAATAGCATGTATTAGGAATAAGATTTGCAGAGCTATTTATCTAAAGCAACGACTTCCTCTTACAAAAGGAACAAATATTTCTCTTAACCTCAGGTAACCGTTTCGATGCTCAACTTTTGCATTGTATCGGTTTCATAAATATTTGCAGCATTATTACAAAGACTGCTAAATTTAGAATCGAATAGTCTCCCTATTTAATGTGATAGTATTCGATTATATCTTTTATTCCTATTCGATTATAACTTCAGCAGTCTTTTGGATAAGTAGGCTTGTAGTCGTCTACAATAATATTGTGTAAAGAGAAAATATTTGTATTTTTGTGTGTTTGTAACGGATACTCAAAAACGAATGAACCGATTTCAATATTTTTTTCATCATTAGAATGCTAAATTAATAATAAAGTAACATAGGCTATAGTGAATCGAATTAAACGCGAGAGGAGTCGCGGTACAATTCGGTTCTGTCCCCACATAGTGTGCTTAGTGTTTTTTTTTTTATGTCTGTAGCGACACAAAACTTGAACCATTAGGGGACAATGAATTTTAATACTAACTGTTTCAGTGGCGCTGTGGGAAGTGTCTACAATTGCTACGCAAGAGGTCCCGGATTCGGTTCCCAGGTCTGAAAAAAATGTATTGGTTTTTCTAACTCGGAGGAAAAAAAGTAAAATAAAAAACTTTAATTTTTATTATTTTTTCTTTCCGAGTCTAGAAACAATTGTGTTCCGTTAAGGCCATAGGCTCGCCCCCTATTACCTAGAAACAGATCTGGTGAACTACGGGTATGATGCACCTCTGCGTACCCTTTCAGGGAAATAAGTTTAATGCTTTAAGTAATGATTTTTCATTACTTTGTTACATTTTGTCTTGAAGATGAAATAAAGAGCGTTTTAAGGCCACAAATAGCTCGTCTGCAACACTTGTGGATTATGCTTGTCACATAGCGATAACAATAGTATTATAAGATGAATGAGCACAAATTCCGTTTGTTTATCAACATTTCACGACATTTACAAATCCATAAGACAACGCTTGACTTACCGCAATAAGGACCACGAAATAGGAACTTTGTTCTATACTAAAAGGAGGTATGTTATATATTTTTAGGGTTCCGTACCTCAAAGGAAAAAACGGAACCCTTATAGGATCACTCCATTGTCCGTCTGTCTCTCTGTCCGTCTGTCAAAAATATTTTTCTCAGGAACTCGATATCAAATACCGGTCTGCAATCCCTTGGCGTAAAAAAACAGAGTTCTAAGTTAACGCAATTAAAAGATACAGCTGTTTATACCTACTCAATTTAAGTCGTATATCTTGACGGTCAAAAAAACAATATCAAGTTTCAGAACTAACGCAAAACATTAGAAAGCCGTACTCGTGTAACTACACGAGAGTATATAACTATATACTTATATCACTGAATATTAGTACTATATTAGAAGGGGTAAATATAGTGATAAGCCTAAAAAATGGGCATCGAATTGAGTAACAGTGAAAGTTTATTCCGGACTGACGTTACATAAAGATGGTGTACTTACTTACGTTTATGTGAATATTAATTCTAACTTATAGCTATCCCGTTTCTACTAATTTCTGGTATTTTAATCATAATCGTACGGAACCCTCGGTGCGCGAGCACGACCTGTACTTGGAAAACAAACGAGTTATCGAGTAGAATTTGAAATATTTTAACAATTTTTCGCAAGAAAACTTCAGCAATTTGAGGCATCTTAAAGTATTTGAGATGTTTAGTCTTCTTAAGAATGTTTTTGCTTTAAAACCACAAATGGAAGAGCCGTTGTATAGATATATTTCACCAAGAAATAGATAACAAATATACCTAATATTTAAACAAATATGATGAGAAGCGTATGTGTGAACCGAAGTTTTCATAATAAAAATATTTTGCAAACTATTAATGCCTAAGATCTCTTATCCTTAATTTTTCGTATATTTATATCAAGCAAAATACAACTTTAAGAATTGTTGTAGGAGTGGAATAATGAAAGGTCAAAAATCAGCGAACCACGTAGTAATTAATTCTAAAGACACTTCAAACTGAAAAGGGCCCTTACTGAACAAGTAATGGAAAATTTCCCTTACAGGGAAAAGATATGGCTGAAGATATTTTCACGATGTCCGAGCTTCCGAAATGAGAACAAATCGAAAATTGGTATGGCTTTTAGAGATATTAAGATCAACCACTTATTTTATATAGTAATTTATTTAAAATAGAGGAGACAATCACAGTAACATTGTATGTAGTCGAGGGTTTCATTAATCACTTTTAAAGTATTTTTTGAGGAATTTACAAAGAGAATTTATGAGAAAAAAAACAATGCATCTTCGATGTTGTTTTTATAGATTTGAATAATACATTTATTATATCCACAGTGGAATTCCACAAGCCGATATAATACTCCAAAAACAAATAGCTAATACTGAGCAAACATCATAACCAACAATGTTTGTTCTAGCATTCACTGTTACGCCATTCTAACTCCATAAACTATTGAAAACTACCACTCTGTCACTTATCAATCAAAGTCCTGTTGTTAGAATTTAGTTTTGTTATTCTACGAGAGTATTGAAAACAAAACGTCAGCCTTCACTCGAGAGAATACAATACGTAGTATATGCCCCAATTTCTTTGATCTCTGTTAGAGATTTGCAGACTCGTCGCTCAAAAGAATTACATTGATGAGATTGTTTGCAGAGGCCAGCGTTGAATGATGGCGCAACAGAGATAACTGAATTACGTTGGTATTTAATGAGTAATTGGAGAGGCTCGTGATATATTTTTTTAATATTGAGCTAACATTGAGGTGCCTTAATAAACGCTTCTGTTTAGGTTCAGTCATATTTTTAGTCGATACTAATACTACCTTTTACTATTGTTCTATAAGGTATGTTAATGAAACAGTATTACTACTAATCAGCATAATTTTAATTGAAAAATGTTCATTGTTGAATAAACGCGTAGTTTTTGAGTCACTTCTGCGGCCTATTTCTTCTAGTTGGTAAACCATCTGTGAATTAGTTACAAGACATTATATCGAGCTATAATTTTTAAAACAGACAGTCTGTTTTTTTTTTCCGCTATGCAATTATTATTGTATACAAGATGACAATGTGTATCATTCAATTTCATTTTGACACTGTAGCAACAATTGTTACACAAAAAAGATTTTTTAAGAATAAGATCGTTCTAAATTTAACTTTGAATCAGTGTTTAAATACGATGAATTAGATATAACATGAATCCAAACTGATCAATGAGAGACTGACGAACGTCGATGTAAACGGGAAGTTAGAACGAGGTAGCAGCGATAATAATAAATTACACACATTTATACTGTATCCAACATTGCTGATTTGAAAAATACATACTCACTTAACACTTCCATGTTTACAGTTGCAGTCAGTTCATCAGACAGTGCTAATATGCCAATACGTACTAATCGATGTAACGTTATCGACAGTTTTGAAGATCCAATGTAAAGACTTTTTGACCTATTTATAACTCTTTAGCTGCACAACGCGTCGTTACCAGTGGTTTAAAAAAATTGTCTATGCGTTAATTTAGGGTGTAAGCTACCTCCATACCAACGTTGATTTATTTATTTATTTCCAAACATACAGCCATCATTACAGGTACTTAACCTAATGCAATGGTGTAGAAACTGTAAACAATAAAAAGAACTTATCCTACTTATTACTATAATATAATTAAAAATACAATAAAAACTACGGTAGTTTACACAATATAGTACAAGTAGTCCTTGTGAACTCACTCAGGGAACATGAGAACATGTCTACGTGGTTGGACACCGCATTGAGCACACGCAGCGTGCGCGTGAGGGACGCGAGCTGCAGAAGGTTGGTGCGTGCGAAAGGTACCTCTAGCAGTGGCGGTCGTCTACGTCGTGCTATGTAGTCAATTGGAACACACAGACATGACATGGAAAATGGTTCCATCCGTTTGATCGTGAAGGAATAAAAAACATGAACACTTACAAAGTTTTGCCTTTATAATGTTGGAGTTGACCATTGATGGTATTTGTGTTCCTTTGTATCTATTTCTTAAATTATCATTGACATCCATAACATTATCATCATTTACATCGCCATCGTATCAACCTACACACGGGACGTATTGACACACAGTTGCAAGTACGTTGTGCCCATAATTAATATGTTTATCAGGTTCAACACGTATGACTAATTGTATGGTCTATTGTCATTCAAAAGAGAAACATTATTTGGTGTTCTTACTATCACACACACAACAAATGTAGAAATTAGCATACATTTTCATTAAAAACTAATAAAATTATATTTCTGTCATCAACTCTCGCCAAGTATTTATATTACAGTTCCATGCTCCACATTACACTTTGGTTGGCATTTGTTTATTATGATTTAAATTCTTCGTTTCTGAAATCTTTTGTTACATTTACATAATATATTATTTCTTTTACAACAATACAAATATTCCGTCAAATTAAAATCTCATTAAATTCCACAGACAGATCTTTTTAAAGCAGATTGCTAAATTTTGAACATGAAATCCGTTTACCACTTATCTTTACGATAGATTCATAAGCTTCCTTTCATAACTAAATCCGGGTTTTGCTATAAAAATAAATTGATTCTAAATTCTAAACGGGCTGTTAATAATAAATATCTATACATCACGAACCTGCACGTGAGCATCTGGTCGGTGACGTCATCGTCACAGTTTACTTTTCTTTGTTTATGGATAAGATCGGGAACACTTCCAACTGTGTCATCTGTCATAACATTAGTTATGACTGATAAGTTCGAAGATTTAATAATTATTTATTGCCAATATTATATAATGTGGGAAAACCTTGGGCTTAGATCAATGTTATCGCAAAATATTTGTTTTGAGCCATGACTGCTTTTAAATTTCCGTCTGCTTGTATTTTTTTAGGTATGGAACAACATTCTAAAGATCGACAGTCAACGTTATTCATATTTATTTTTACTATCTGCAATGAAAGATATAATTTATGAAGATGACAACATTCTTTAGCATGTGTCTAAAAATTTTAGGACAGTATCTAGTTCATTTTATAATATATACAATTTAAGACAACGATCAAATTTGAATGACATTTTCCGTTTTAATCAAATAGGTACTTGGTTAGTGTGTAAGTGTAACCAGAGGCAGAAGGTAGATAGAATTACTCGTAGATAACATGTGGCTCGTATGTTTTCAGAGTCCATCTGTTTCGTGTTTACGGCTACAATAATAAACAAAATATTACAAAATAATTTTACTACCTATTCCTAGTATTACTACTGTTGCCAAATGACTAGACTGGCCTGTTGGTCTAGTGGTTAGTGACCCTGACTGCTAAACCGGAGGTCGTGGGTTCGATCCCCACCCAGGACAAATCTTTGTGTGATGAGCATGAACGTTTGTTCTGTGTCTGGGTGTAATTTATCTAGATAATATATTATGAATGTATTTACAAAAAAAAAATGTATTTAAGTAGTATATCAGCTGTTTAGTACCCATAACACAAGCAAATATAATTGCTTACTTTGGGACTAGATGGCGCTGTGTGAATGTGGTAGAATATTATTATTATTACAAAAAAAAATGTATATAAGTATATCAGTTGTTTAGTGCCCATAACACAAGCAAATATAATTGCTTAATTTGGGACTAGATGGCGCTGTGTAAATGTGGTACAATATTATTATTATTATTAAATACTCATACGACAGCCTTTTCAAACGTATCTCTAATTAATTACTTGCCACGCTGCTGGCCATTAATCTATTTTGTCTAACGTTATTATTATAATAATGTTAGACTGCTCTTTTTCAGACATTTGTTCATACCTATAAATGTAGCTAACTAAATTAACTGCTTTGAATTCTCCTTTGAACTCTTGCGAAAAATTTTACGATAAGCAGACAATTATGTGGGATTATTGTGAGTTACAGTTTTGCTTTTTGTATAGTAAGATTCTGTTCCTCTTTTATAACAACAATGAACAGGCGACGTATACTGTGGCTCTGAAGACAATTGTTCTGAGTGTAGGGAGTAATATGTTTTATAATATAAAAACTATTTACTTTCATTCAACTGCCTCGGTGGCGCAGCGGGAAGTGTATACGACTGCTGTGCAAGTGGTCCCGGGTTCGATTCCCGGGTCGGGTGAAAATGGTATTGGACTTTTCTAACATGAAATTACAGTATTGAGATTTTCCCGGAGTTTGGTAAACAAATGTTCCCGGTTGATGACAATAGACTTGCCCCCTATTTCATGGGACCAAACATAGCTGGCGAAATGTGGGTGTGAAACACCTCTGCCTACCCCTTCGGGGAAAAAGGCGTGATGCTATGTTATGTTTGTTTAGTTTCATGGATAGTAACAATTCTCAAATATTTCGTAATATTACGTGTGTATTACATAGCATTATGCATTTATTCCTTTCAGTCCAATTAAATTGGGGCAAAACCCTATTGTTATTAACTGGGCAATCCATATTTCGTTGATATACAGAAAGATTCATAACAGAAAAGCCAATACCTTTTTTACCCAAGTATTTCGATACTCGGGTAAAAACAGTTGACAACCATATCGAGTTTGATGGGCGAGTCCACCGAGCTCGATAGTATAGTTGTCAATATCTGCCTTTTACTTCAAAATAGTAACCATTCTCTCTGCGCCACCGAGTTGTTAAATTTAAGTAGCCCGCAACGGTATTTCCTGAGCACTATGACATGTCCCTCTTCAAACAAGGTTTAAAGAGAGCTATCCTCTCTAGGTGGGCAGCGGCTTGGCTGTGCTCCTAACTTTGCTAACGCACATGAGCGGCGGTAACCACTTCCCATCGGGTAGGCCACTAACTCAAAACTCTATCCACCTTATAACAAAATATGGACTAAGCATTAAGCCAGATTTAAATTGACAACTTTGGCACTAAAACAATGGCTCATGTCAATTTAAACCTGGTTTATTATTTAGTCCATATTTTGTAATAAGGGAGTGGGGGGGTATTAGGACAGGTGAGTTCAAGTTAAACCTATTCTTTTTTAAAGATGTCTCACCGTGTAGACTCACCACAGTCGAATAAGTGTCTGATACTCTACATTAAATATTAAGCAATTTCCTAAGCTTTGCTTTAACATTTTTATATATATGCTAAACAACAAACTGCCTCAGTGGCGCAGTGGGAAGTGTATACGGCTGCTGTGCAAGAGGTCCCGGGTTCGATTCCCGGGTCGGGTGAAAATTGTATTGGGCTTTTCTATCATGAAATTCCAGTATTAAGATTTTCCCGGAGTTTGGTAAACAAATGTTCCCGGTTGATGACAATAGGCTCGCCCCCTATTTCATGGGACCAAACATAGCTGGCGAAATGTGGGTGTGAAACACCTCTGCGTACCCCTTCGGGGAAAAAGGCGTGATGCTATGCTAAACAAGTAATGGAAAAATTCAAACCGACGACGGGACTTTTTTGTCTGATACTCTATCTGAAACATATTTGCCTTATTTTTAATTTCAAGTTTATCAGTTAAGTTTCAGATTGTTGCGCACTAATCTGCCTTGAAGCAGAGTATTCGCAGCCTTTCGGTTATTTAATCTTATTCTTGTGTTAGATAATGTCAGACCATCTACAGCCGTATAAAATTGCTAACAGGTCAACAGGAAAATTCACACTCGCGCTGCGTCGTTTTGTACATTTCACAGAGAAGGTATTCCATTAGCTAAATTAAATACCTGTGTATCCGTGATAATATTTTTTGGGTATCCATTTTGATGATAGACAGAATGTAGTATTTTTTTCTCTGTCATGTAACATTATAACCGTAAATAAACCGATGACGATGTTGGCCAACTAGGAAAGTGATTGACATAATTTTGGGAAATATATATCTACTAGTAGTCTACTATTCATTTCAGTTACTATTCGTTAACGGTGAAAGAAAATAATATATCGCGAGGAAACCCATATATTATCCTAGGAGCAAAATAGGTAAATGTAAATAAAGGAATATCTGATCCATCCATTCTCAGGTATATAGCCAGTGTGTTGCGAACCCTGTCAGCTCTCTTGATAAAGGAAAAGAGAAGTAACTTTTTATGCCTTAATTTTTTTTTAATAAATTTTATTAAGTAATTGATTAAGCTTGTAACCGACTAAGCAATATTTTACTCAGCATTGTTACAATTTAAAAAAACCACAGATGGTTGTTCTGAATTTGGTTTACAATTTTTTTTGGTCAATGGTCGAACAATAAATTAAATCTCTTTATATTTTTCTGATATTGATCATTGATATGCTCCAATGCCAATTGTTTGAAGATACCATAATACTTCCATTAAATCACACTTTAATGTAAACAGAATCTTAAGATTATTAGCATAATATATGATGCAAATTTTCACGAAGAAGTATTCAACTATATATTTTGTCAGTTACCATGTGATTATCCATAATTATAATTTGTTCAATTCCTGAAGAACGATGTCAAGATTTTTTTACCTCAGTGATGATTCCCAGATTTGTACTATGTATATACTTAGGTTAGTTATTTATAGTGATTTCTTATCATAATAATAATACTTATCATAAAAGTACTCAGTAATGTGTAGTAAATAAATATTTACATGCTCTAGTAGGTAGCTCATTGTCTCATATCTTATCTTATAAACGTTATAATAGATTAATTTTACTGTGGGAATGCGTACGTTATGACGAATGTTCAAGGCAGTACCTACTATTAGGTTGTTATAGGCTATTTATCATAGTAATGTCAGATTTGGACATTTAGATGATCGATGTGTAAGTTAATCGAATCATAATGAGAATGAATTAGAGCTGTAGAATTATTGATCCATATGATGAAATTTTATACTAAACCAACTTTGGCACGCGGATTTACCTGCATGGTATGTCGATAATTTGTAACCTATATCCTACCCCAGCTCCTAGACTATCTCTATGTGAAATTTTATGAAGATCGGTTGAGTAGTTAAGTCGTGTAGGCAGTAGGTATAACAAGCAAACAAACAGAGTTCCTTCTCATTTATTCTACTTCTATTTCGTTATATGTTGTTTGATTAGTTGTGACATATTTAACATCACTGAAATTTACGAGAAAATAATAAAAAATTAACAGATCTGATAGAACTGATCAACAGATTAAAGTTGAATCTCGATTCATTGGTTATGTTATAACAAAATATTCCATTCATATTCATATTAATAATGACAAATTAAACTTAAAGAAAACAATAACATCTCGGAAAAAATATTTCCATCATTCAAAAACCACTTACCTTAACTTAACAAAGCTCAATTAAAAACCGCTGCAGAGTCCACGAGACAGCTATCAAAAAACGACACGAAAATATTCAACAAAAACACAAACACTAACAAACACAATATGTGAAACTAAAATAACTTTAATTCAAACACAATAATTTGACAGTTTTATTTCACGAATGCGGGTATTTGATACCGTTTCGCGGGCGTTTGCTACGCGGTATCGCGAAGACGTTAGCACCTCACCGTGGCTGGTAGCAGACTGAGGTGCGGGAGGTAGATGCGTGGTTCTCAGGCGTCTCCCGCCCGCCCAATACCACGGATACGCGATACCTCTTACTCAGCTAATTTCCTTCCTTACATTCGGATTTTATGATGCCTTGTAAAATATAAATATGAATTGGTGAATAGATTGCTGTGATTGTTTCGTCGGAATTACACTTTGGCTGCGATACAGACTTGTTACAGAAATTCGGGTTGAGATTACATTTGTATTGAGTTTTCATCATAATGGAAATTGTTTTTGCTATAGACGTGTTTGTTTTCAGTAAAAACGGGCTCTAATACGTAATTTAGGTTTCCTGGTACTTTAATTGTAACCAAACACGATTTGTCTTTCTAACGAAAAGTTGTTATGGATATAATATATAAGAGAAGCGATAAAGTTACTATACGAGCATGTGGCACCTATTTGAAATTGTTTTTACTACGTTTCTTATTTATTTTCTGGCTTTAAAAGCTTTGATACTTAAATGTCAACCAATAAGACTATAATACGATACTATATAATACAACTATATAATAAGACTGGCCCGTTGGTCTAGTGGTTAGTGACCCTGACTGGTAAGCCGGGGATTTGGGTTCAATCCCCACCCAGGACAAATCTTTGTGTGATGAGCATAATTGTGTGTTCTGTGTCTGGGTACCCATAACACAAGCAAATATAATTGCTTAATTTGGGACTAGATGGCGATGTGTGAATGTGGTGAAATATTATATTATTATATAATAGCTCTTTCCTCCTCATTACAATATCATTAGTAACAACTTAAAAAAACAAGAAAAACATTAACAAGTTTTCCAATTTATCTTAAATTATTACACCTTTAAGCGCTTTATACATCCGTAATTATTTCTAAGCAAACTTTTTCTATTACAAAACTCGTTTGAGAGAGCCTCATTTTTTATGTGCCGCTTTACCTTTTGTTTTAAAGTAAGTATACCAAGAGTTGCTGACGACGATTTTCCCCCGACCGTCTTAGTGATTGATCGAATATTACCATATTTGGCGGAGAATTTGTTACCGTCTTGAAAAATGCTCACTTGGTTAGTTATAAGAACGTTAAACGCCAAACAAGTGCGTCATACTTCATGCTTGAATGGATGGGTAAAATATAGGACAATATTCTGCGATCGTATTACCCTAAATAAACACATTAAGATTGTTTGTTAATACGCTAAGTAAGAAATGTGTGACCAGAAATTTGATTAATTTCATTAAAGGCAATATTAAATTATAACATAAATTGTAAAAGAATTTATATGAAACTGACTGGTTTTCGCGTACAGTTTCGTTGATATGTTGTTAGAATTATGTGATTATGATCTTAGCTTAGCTCTATGTGGAAATTCCATGAAATTTGGCTAAGAAAGAAAGAAAAAAATAATTTCTAAAAACTAATAATTTAAATGTGGAACAATATACTCTCTCAGAAATCTTCAGAGAATGGCTACCATGGTAATAAAAATGAAAATAAAAACCGATAAGGGTTGAGTCGTAATCGGAAGTCTTTTGATTTCAAAAGCCATCATTTCGACACGAATCTTAAAAGGTATTTTGACCCTCAGACCGTCGTTGATCTCGTAGAACACAATGCCACAACAGACGTTTTTGTGACCAAAAAAAGTCTTTTCGATTCCATAGTAAACCACTGTAAGTTGAGATATTAAAAGTATCAATTTTATTAATAATTACTTTGAAAAGCAAACCCTTAGGGCTCAGCTTCGGTTGGCCGCTAATCCCTATTCCCTTAGCATAATAAAAGTGCTATTGAGGATAAAAAGTTTGACTTACTCTCCAACGCCTCCTGAATTATTTATTCAGCAAAACTCTTAAGTTTATTGGTTGAGGGAAGAATATAAATACTTGAATATTTAAATTCTAAGAGTTAGGGATATTTCATCTTGTTTTACTTGGGAATACTCTCGTAGTTTCTTGACATAGCCGCAATATTTTTAGTTGCCATATAGGTCAGCTCTTTTCAAAGTTACTGTAGTGGTATACAAAAATACTCTCATTCAAAATAATTTCAATAGTTTGCAAAGCAAGAATTCGAAGCTACTCTTATAATCAAATTCCAACAAATCTGGCAAAGAGCCGAGCCGTGGTATTCACCAAAGTTCTCCGAAAGTTTGGCTTACAGTTCACAAGATGTGCAATTGCCTAGCTATCTAGTTCAAACCTATTATTCCTCTTCAGTTATCAAACCTTGTCTAAGTTTATCACTTGCTTTAACTGAGACTAGGTACCTAATATTAATTATAGTATTTCTGACTCCTTTTATAAATCTTATTTACGACTTTAAAATGATTCAAATATAGAGACGTCTTAGTCCGCAGTCGGCCTTTTCCAAAAGCATTACATTAAATATTATATAGTAAACAATTATTCGATTAAAACTATCTTCTTTCACATTGTAAATTAAAAATTCTCCGAAAATTAGCTCTTCTGTTTTATATTTTTCTCACTTCATTTATACAAAGTCCTCCGCTGTGTCTCTACATGATAAACTCAAAAAATACGGAACAGATTTGAATGCTGTTGTCACTAATAGATAAAATGATTCATAGGAAATAAAATGAATACATGATCTACAGTTTCTTTGCTTTTAATTTCTTAAATCTTTAAACAAGGAGCACTCACCCCAAATTATGTACTCAAATAATTAGCATTTGACATAATTCGATGAATAAAGTTTGAGCTCAGAGATGTTCTCCCGTACCTACAGTGCAGTGTTGCTAAACAAAGTTATCGAGCTGCCTCCCAATGCGACGTTCATTAAGATTAACAAGGCCTGGTGTCGACGTAGTAACGAATCAGCTCCAATCAGTGTCTTGCTCTCCACAGAGTATATTCTGTTACTGTCGACTCATCAATTCGCAGAAAAGTGAGTTGTGTTCGTGGAATAGCGGGGCTTTCGAGTTTGATGTACTTGAGAAAAGCCTTTGTAACAAACTTTTTACGAAATTATTTCCATGTGCCCGGTTAAAAGCTTGCCTTCTATTATATGAGACTAAAAACAGCTGGTGAAGTGTGTCATACTCTCTGCCTACCCCGTCAGGGTAAAATGTGTGTGGCATCACACATGTTTAAAGTTTTTTTATGAATACTAGGAATATTTACAACGTCAAAACTAGTCTACACGGATAGTGATAGTGTAGTGACGGTATTCGTGTAGTGACGGATTAAGAATACATAATGTCACTACCCCATCTCAACCCGTGGGTGTCGTAAAAAGCGACTAAGGGAGTAATCTTATGCAGACAAGAGCACTGCAAGAAAAGGAAAATTCGAAACAAACCTTATACCAACCCGTCTGACCAGCCAGGTGTAGTAGGCTAAATTCCCTCCACAATCTTTGGAGACCCGTGGCCATCAGTGGGACGTTAATGGGTTGAGGTGATGATAAAGTTAGTCTTAATAAGTTAGAATACGATGTTTGCTGTATGTATTCAAATCGAAATTATTTCATTGTATTAAGTATATTATCTTCCATTAGATTATAATTCTAAAAGCAATTGAAGCCTGGGAAATCAAAATTTAGGGTAGCTTTTACAAATATGTACTTAATCTTAAAATCATGTAAATATAGCTACAGGCAGTAATGCTGTACGGAACATTATTCAAATTTGAAATCATGTTATTAATTATACAGAACAAGCCTCTCAAATCCCCAAAGAAAACAATTTGGAGGAAATTCTCCATTACATCTTTTATGGACAAGATGTATATTTCGTAATTTATTTTTATAAATTCACGTCTTTACTGAAAGAATGAGCCTACTGAGGTCGAAGGAAACACTCCCGAATGAGGTAATTTGCATGTTATTATGAAACAAGTGAGGGAGCATTTCAATTTTGCCAGCTCATAAGACTCGCGCAATCGACTGAACTCACACCCTCATTAAAGTTTCGGCTGACTTTCCACGCGACAGGGCCGCAGCTTTGATAACTAAGAGTGGGTAGCTACTTATTACTTCCAAAAAGTTTCCACTGGTACGTATCACTTGAACTTGGTTAAAGTATTCTTAGCTTTAATATGACTGAAATATTTTCGTATAATAGAGATAAGCTTCTTTATTTTAATTATTATTATTATTAAGACGATACGCCTAAAGCCGATTATTGAATGAAAAAATTGTGTTAATGACATTACTGTGAATTGACTTCTCTGAGTGCGGCCGTATGAGTATGAAGGAAGTTATTACTGACAAATCCTATGAATAATTAATATTAAACACTGTGTATTTTATGTAAAGAAAACAAAAGATTGTTGAAGGATTTGCTATTTTCTTCTCGACACGATCAAATGTGCCTTGTGCATAAAGTTATAATGTGGGATTTTGGAGAAGGTAACATACAAAGCATCACGCCTTTTTCTCCGAAGGGGTATGCAGAGGTGTTTCACACCCACATTTCGCCAGCTATGTTTGGTCCCATGAAATAGGGGGATATATACTATTGTCATCAACCGGGAACATTTTGTTTACCAAACTCCGGGAAAATCTCAACACTGGAATTTCATGATAGAAAAGCCCAATACCATTTTCACCTGACCCGGGAATCGAAACCGGGGCCTCTTGCACAGCAGTCGTATACACTTCTCGCTGCGCCACCAAGGCAGTTAAACCACGAAGGTAAACCACGTGAATTGTTTTACTATAATTACATTATATAGGTATATTGAGTACAATGCTCTATTGGGTAGAATATTAAATCGTAAAAAATTAAACCTGATCGTCAAATTAGATTTGTTAGGCAATAAGAATTTCGTTGACCTTGTTTTAGGAATCTACGCAATTTATAATATAGCAGATATTCCATTGTTCCTCAACACAGCAAGTATTACATTTTTACTCCATGAAATTTAAAGGGCCGTGATATTTAAATTGCAAATAATTTAAACCAACCAGCTGACATTCCTCAAACTTTTATTCTCGACTTGGAATTAATGATATTGACAGGCGGCTCACTTATCTAAATTCGTCCCTGGTGTCAAGCAGCGGTCTCGTTAATTCTCGGTCTTGTCGAGAACTTTTTACTTTTCCAGACATTGTTATTCTTGTCTCGAGACCCGCGTAAATTGACTTTGCTACCGGGCTATGAATGTACGCAATGTCAAAGTCGAAAATCACAGGTCTGAGTCACGTATATAGAAAAGGATAATCGGGCCTAACCGATGTCTCAGTTAAAGTTACAGGTTATTTAAAGCGAAGGATAATTTTATGTATTGGATTTCTTATTTATATAAAAAGGGAAAAAGATTGGTTTTGGGTCTGTATTAAATTAAGGTTTTGTAAATGCGAAGGGATGGTGGCTGAATGGATAAATGACCGGCGTGCTAAACACGCGGTCCGAGTTCGATTCCGACCAGCAGTACGCATCAGCGACCCATTAATGTCCCACTGCTGGGGCTCGGGTCTCCTCTATCTAGAGAGCTGATAGGGTTTAGGCCATAATACACACACGCTGGCCTAATGCGGGTTGGTGGATCAGACATACTATTAGTATTTCTTCTGACGGTGAAGGAAAACATCGTGAGGAAACCCACATACCCTAGAAGAAATACTGAATACCTAATTATTCCTGAAATAAATAATAGAGGCCTACGTCCAGCAGTGGACTGCAATAGGCTGAAATGATGATGATGATGATGATGAAATAATAAAATTAAATGCACGTCAAAAGTTACACTGAGAAATTGTTTACATTGTAAATTTCACTGGTCATTTTTATTTATTTAATATTTGAACTTCACAATAATGTATAAGTGAAGGCATTATCAGTCTATCTTTCCGGCATTTTCCGGTGGAATTAAAATTTTCATTTACACAAAAATGTGCTGCAATTTAAACTTAATTTTTGCTTTTACGGTAACAAAATGTAGGTACGTTAAGAAACAACTCCCGAAAAATGCGCTCCTAAATCAGAACCGAGAAAGTGCTTCGTAAGGAAAAATAAAACCTGCCGCTTAAAAAGTTAAAGTAGGGACTAAGTAATGAGATAAAAAGATGACAAAGTGTATTTTATTATAATACTAGCTGTCCCGGCGAACTTCGTACCACCTAATTAATTTATTATTTTATGAAAGTATACCTACCTACCTCTCTACCTACCTACCCTACCTATCTACTCTACCTACTTACCCTACCTACCTACCTACCCTACCTACCCACCTACCTACATAAAAAAAAAACGTAAAACCATCCTTGAACTTCAACGAACATTAAAAAAAAAGAATTGGCCAAATTGGTCCAGGCGTTGTTGAGTTATACGCTTAGCAACACATTTAGCGATTCATTTTTATATTATAGATTACATCGAAAACTTCTTCACTGGCACAGCGCAAATATAAACGACTGCTGTGCAAGATGTCCCGGATTCGATTCCGGGGTCAGGCGATTACGGTAGGAGTTTAGAAATGTTTTTTTTTTCTTTTTAAAAGACTACTACCGCACTAGAGAATAAGCCTTGTGTTTACAATTGACGAACACAAAGTACACCCAGATTCAAAGCAAATATCTATGGACCACATAAATATTTGTCTCAGATTACGTCACTTGGTGCAATAGTGATGTTAGTAGTGAGGCGACCACCTTAACCGCTTCGCCTCCATGATTAAAAGCGATGGTGGCTGAATGGATAAGTGACCGGTCACTTATACACATATCCGTGATTTGCACGCCGGCGTGCAAATCACGCGGTCTGAGTTCGATTCCGACCGGCAAACCAAAACCTGGATTTCACTTTGTGGAATTTATATGTACTAGTCAAGTGACTTACTATCTGCTAACGGTGAAGGAAAACATCGTGAGGAAATCCAATGAAATTCTATGGGTGAGTCTGATCCACGAACCCGCACTAGGCCAGCGTGAGTGGATTATGGCCTAAACCCTCTCAGCTCTCTAGTTAGAGGAGAGGAGAACCGAGCCCAGCAGTGGGACTTAATGAGTTGCTGATGATTGGTTAATGGTAATAGACTCACTTCTATTCCATGGGTTGTGTTCTCGTTTGAGGCCAAATATTACATTAGCGGTAATTGGGACACTCAAACCTAGATTACACTAAAATGGAGATGAAAGAAGACGTAAAAAACAACAGATGTGATGTGCGGTTTGTGTATGAAATGAAATTGTCAATACTAAAATAAATTATACTTTTGCAACTGAAAGGTGTGATAATTTTATTATTACACGCATAAATGTAAAATAAGCCAATTTGTTTATTTTTACAAATTGGCTTATTTTACATTTATGCGTGTAATAATAAAATTAGCTTGTTTACGTATATTATTGGCTTATTTACTTATACGTAATAACATAAAATGGTATTATTTAATTTATTACAAAATGTGTACCATTTTGTTTGGACACACAGTATTAAATTTGTGTTTGAAACTCATTTCGTATCATCTTCTCTTTAGTAATTTATTGTTATTATTATTATTCATTGGGCTTGGAGCCGTCAGCCTCTTTTACTACCTCGACCAGGACTGATCTTTTGTAGCGCCCTTGTTGTTTATAGTTCTCTGTTTAGTCCTGTAGAAGCTAGGAACCTCCAGAGTTTCTGAGCAGAGAGATTTTGCATCTCATCAGGCTGCACTTGGTGTTGTCCTAAATGGATACTTCTTTTGTGCATGAGTGGTCCACATGAGTAGAGAACATGTATGGCAGTTTCCTCTGACTCTAGGCAAAATCTGCACATTTTGAACTGGCTCAGGCTAAGTTTAAACATGTGGTAGTTCAGTTTGCAGTGGCCGGTGAGGATTCTTGTCACCACTGAGACTTTGTACCTATTGAGTTGTATCAGCTCTTGGGTATGTTTTTTGTCGTATCCTTTAATAAGCGCTTTAGAGTGGCTCTGTTCTGGAGCGGATTGCCATACTCTTTGCGCTTTTGCTTGACACATTTCGTTGAAAAGGGTCAGGGCCCTTTGTTTAGAGATACCGGAGAATGGTTCTGGCCCTGTCATAAGGTGGTCAACGCCATTTCTGGCCAGTGCGTCCGCCTTTTCATTTCCATCTATTCCCGAGTGACCCAGGACCCATCGAATTGTGACTCTGTTTGATTCCCCCAGGACATTTAAGTTCCTTACGCAATCTTTTACTAGTTTAGAGCTGAATTCGAAAGAATTTCTAGCCATTCTCTTTAGTAAAATCTGGGCTTAAACCTCTTGTGATATATGATTTGATATTCGTAATAATTTTGTGATACTGAAGTCGTCACAGAATTGCATCAAGAAGTAACTCAGATTTTTTTATCTGTGCTGGTATTGTTATCAATATATTTTATTATCATAGTCATAAAGGCTCACAGCAGTTGACTTCATACATAATTACTCAAATAACTTTATCGTAAATTTCATTTTATCTGCAGCTGCCCAACACTATAGACTGGCCTGTTGGTCTGGTGGTTAGTGACCCTGACTGCTAAACCGGAGGTCGTGGGTTCGATCCCCACCCGGGACAAATCTTTGTGTGATGAGCATGAAGGTTTGTTCTGTGTCTGGGTGTAATTTATCTATAATATGTATATATTTACAAAAAAAAAAATGTATATAAGTAGTATATCAGTTGTTTAGTACCCATAACACAAGCAAATATAATTGCTTAATGTGGGACTAGATGGCGCTGTGTGAATGTTGTAGAATATTATTATTATTATTATTATTATAACACTGTCGACGAAACCCCAAAAATAATGTTCCTACACATCTTTTTCATTGCCCTACAGTGAATATAGTACAATCTTATGTTTTAATAAAACACGGTCACCGCAGCGTTGAGTTAACCGTCCTGTTTCTTTTGTTGGTTGAAAGCCTTTGTGGATAAGCGTTTCCGTGAAATGCCCGAGTTGCCGACCCGGCGCGACGCAATCTCCACGCACGCATACGTAGGTACTTTATATGTACGTAAGCGCTTTGAAAAAAAGTACGCAATACTCTGCATTAGACGGGCAAGTGTAATATGACAGTTTGTGGAGTAAATAGAAGGGATAGGCGTCTATATAAAGATACGTCAATTCTGTGAGTGAGATTTCTCTTTATAAAATTTATTCGCAAGCGTAAAAGACAAAGATGTGTTACATTTATTTGACTCAATTCTTCCATTTGAGCTGAGCTTCAAACATTTTTCTAAATATTCATTTATTTTAGAACTATAAAATCAAGGTAAGACATATTTGATTCCGAAACCCGAGCTGAAATTAAATTTTTTCACTATACAGAAAATCAATCTCATTTTTGTCTGACTTTGTAATCGAAACCGGGACGTAAACACTTCCCATTGCACCACCGAGGCAGCTACCTTAGTTGTACAAATTGATCAAAACAAAATGAAAATCCTTTATAACTTCTTCTTCTTATCGTATGGGCTTGAGGCAAGACCCTAATATTGGAATTATCAAGTTGCCTAGAAGGCTTCCAAATTAACTTAGATAACCGGAACCAACGGCTTTACGTGCCTTCCGAAGCACGGAGACGCTCGAGAATGAATATTAAAGTGCCTCAAACGGTCACCCATCATGGACTGACCTTGCCGTACATTGCTTAACCTCGATGATAGTAACGAACATCTCAGTACCACAATGGTACAAGCGCCTCAACGATACTAAGCAACAAAGAAATATATATGATTGATAGATATTCGCCTTCAATATTACGAGTAACCAAGTATTCCACAAAACTCATTCCTGTTTTTATCATACAATATCTGTAACGATACTCCGTTCTATTGAATAGTTGGCCATCAATCTTTAGTTCATAAGACAGGAATCTGACAATACGGGCGCCTCTCGCTTCGTTCGGATACTTCAATACGAATATAGAAATAACTTCGCAGATGTTGGAATATTAAAGTTTTTCTAACAGTGATAGTCCGATAGTGAGATGAAAGATATTCCTATTTTTTTTACTTAAGTAGCACCAATTTGCACTTGCAATTGGAGACGGATCAATAATAGAAATAGTTAATTAAATTAATTTTTAATTTAAATTCAGAACAAAAATCGTTAACACGGCTTGCTCGGGCTGCGAGTATTGTTTTTGATGAAATTATTAAGTAGTTGATCTCAAAGAATTTAATTCAAAGTTTGAAACTTTAAACACACCAAATTTCGGCTTAGGCTCGGCTCGCCCCCAGGATCTCGCCCCGTGTGATAAAATGCTCCACTCGCCCCCTTTTTTATTATTTTGGTGTAGTGACTCATCCCTTGCCACGGGGCGAGTTAAAAATCTACATTTAAATAATTATTTTGGTGGATTGAATCGCCCCTTGAGGTATTTCTTTTGAAATTTAACCTGAAATGGTACAGTTAGACAGAAAAATGTTCACATATGAAAATTACCACAATTAAATAAATATTTTGGCTATGATAAGATTAACATTTTTCAATATTTTGAGCAAGGTTCTTAAGTAATAGTATTAAAATAGACGTCATATGGCCATATATTTTTTTGTATACTCGTACAATGGAATCTTCCAAGTATGACGTGAACAACTTCTTCGTTTCTGAAATTTTACAATTTTATATTCCTGAAAGTGAAAACTTGTGGTAATGTTATAGAAAAAATATGTTGATGAAAATAAAACATAAATAATTTTCTCTCACTATAAAATACACTAACATTTTAATTATAATTTCAACCAATAGGAACAGTAAGCACGCAATGCTATACCATTTGCTATGCAAACCTTTTACGAACATTAAAAAAAAAATACAACTCAATTAACAAAGCGTGTCACTAGGTCGCAATAAATGCCAACGCAAAATCCATTTTTTAAAAATAATCGTTTTCTTAGCAAACAATTCACGCAGGTCAAAGCGGCGCACCCTCAAGTTTTGACATCCATAAACGATGGATGGGCAAACAAAATGATGATGGAATGTCCCTGGGCTGCCACCCACCTTGCCTCAATACATCAAGTCTGTGTGCAGACAGAGATACAAAACAAACGCACCATAAAAAAGTAAGTAGGTAGATATTTTACATAAAGGTTATATACTAAAAAAGCCCGACACACAGCTTTAAATAAGAGTACTTGCACAAACTCAGACTTGTGCGTGCAAGTCCACAACAATACAAAATACGCAAACTCTCCCCACATACGTTACGGTAGACTTATTTAAAAGTTTAGACCATCTATTGCTTCTGAAGTATTATACACAAATACAAGTCGGAGTTTGTGCAAGTGTACTTAAAGGTGTGTAGCGGGATTTATAGACAAATTCGATTTAACAAAATTTTTATTCAACTTTATATTATTACGTAGTGTTTATATAACAAAGAAGTCATAATATTCATATAAAGTGGTAAATTTAAAGGCTAGTCAGGAATATTTTGTACCTCTGTCTGTGTGTAGATTGCTAAAATCCTTTTTACCATGTTCTTATATACGTTTCGTTTTAAGTCCTTTACAAAATTACGCATAATCTCATTAAGAACAAATAGAGTTTTAGAGGTCAAGAAGACCTTGGTTAACCACAAATACTACTAAGTTGTACAAAGGACCAAAGGATTACCGAAAATAAATTCAACGATCCGCTTAAATTTGTTTGAAAACAGGAAACTAGGGATGTATTGTGTAGGCAGTAATCTTGTCTAAAAGGTCAACCAGCCTTATTATCTAAAATTTGCGTCATTTTATTGCGGATTTAATAAAAAAATAGCATTGAATTTTTCGACTTTTTCGAACGAATTTCGACTTTACTGCAATATAGTCAAAGTATACTTTTGATAACTAATAAGTGTTATAAACTTATAATACGTGATATAAACTTAACAAACAGTAAATTCCATTAAGTACAAAGCGTTCCTTGAACATACACAGAAACTATCAATACTAACAAAGTACATATCATTATTATTTATCAAACATAATAACATATTATTTAGATTAGTACCTGCGTGGTTATACTACACACTTATTTAATCTGTCCTTATAGTAGGTACTAAGTTTCAGATATTTCATAAGCCAACAGTAGGCTTAATATTCTATTAGTATTGGTACTTAATTTTACGTCTAATTTTTATGCAAATAACTTTAATCAAATGTTTGACATAATAAATACTTTTACTGTTATGCTGAAAGTATGAGTAGTAACGATAGCCATAAAAAAGCTAAAATATTTTCATTGCGTTTAAATGCTCGATTATTTATTGCCGTGTTGTTTCCTTGTATTCAATTTCAATAGCAATCATGCTACACTTGAACACAGTAGAATGATATTGAATATTCTCATTATAAGTATCACACCGACTTTTTCTTTTCCCATTATCAATATATAGTATCAATAAATTCCACGAAAACAATGTTCTAAATAGTTACTTTTTGTCACTTTTCGTATTTCTTTTCATTAGATTTACAAATTACGCATTTATTTACAACTTAAAATATTTTAACAAACCAGGTGTTATAAATTATTCATTTTCATATTTTGATAACAAAACCCAGATTCGTCTATTTTGCGCAACGCTATTTAACTGTAACATCCAAGATAAATACTGACATAAAATTAAATTAGTGATAAACGTACGAAAGTTAAATTAATGCCACCTGTCTACAGCTCCGTATGAATTATGAGCCACAATTATTCATAAAAATTTCTCGTGAAGAAAATAAAAGATACATTTCTATATTTACTCGTGTTTGGATAAATATTTATGTGTATTGTGCAAATGTGTACAAATGCCACATAATCCCATTTTTCATCCACATCAATATAACTTTGGAATTAGAATCTGTTGTTTCAGAGTTGAGAAAACAACTGAAAAAGTATTTGGTTATTATTATTTCCAAACAACATACCATCGAAGTAATAAATTAAAAACTAATGAGCAATCGCTGTAACGTTTTTCTAACCAAGATTTTTCGCACAAACGTTACATCGCACTAACAAAACATCGGTGGAATAAAACACTGCACTATTGAATTATCGACTTACCGTGTTCGATATAATAAAAATCGAATCATCGACTTTCGAATTCAAATAGGGAACCCGTACAAGGTATTATAATTTTTTGAATAGGTTAAGTTATTTTTAGAATAATTTATAAGGATTTTTTTACTGTATTACCTTCGCAAAAATATTCTTTATAAGTTCTGAGAAGAGGTACTAAAAAGCAACAGGTAACACTTTATCAAAGAGGTAATATTGTGAGTGACTTAAGTGTTTTCCACTCAAACAAATATAAACAGTGAGCTACCAATAATACTAAAATACTTTTCAAATTGTATAATAAAAGCCACTCCCCTTTTCAAATACAGTGCAGTATTGTTAAATTAACATAAAATTTTTTTTAGAAAATTATGAGGTATGTAAAATTTTATACTTACAGAAAACAGTATAAATGAAGAAAAGGGTACTTACCAATTTTTATATAAAGAGAAGTGTACAACAATTTATATATTTCTATATAGAAATACTTTAAAATAAATTAAAATAAACATAACACACTACCACGTGAATGAAGAGAATAATTCAATTTAGTAATTACCCACGTCTTTGAAGTTCAATAGACAACGAGTTTATTGGCTTGTGATTTATGGTTTAAAGTTTACTGTGACAAAAAATCCATAAAGGTCAAACTTAAATGAATTACGGTCGAATTTCATCCTCTAGTATAGATAAATGAACCCATATAACAAATGTAAAGCCAGGTAGCCTTTCGCACCAATACATCATCTATGTCATTACGTGTTCAGGCCAGTATAATCCGGGCAGTACCCCGGGAGTCCGGCGTATTTCCCTGAGGCGTCGTAACCTCTGTATGACGCAAGGCTTTTGCTTTTAGAATTCATTGCGCCGTTATGTTGATAGCCTTATTTTTAGGTCGAATAATGCGTGTATATGGCAGGTTGCGTTTTCATTTGTTTTTGTGATTTTGAATTTTGAATTATTCGAATTGTTTCCGCGCCCAACAGAATATTTAATTTTATTTGAATGGAGAATTATATTGTTACTGGTACAAAAAACGCCGTAAAGTGAGTCGTAAACACTACTATTAGGATGTTTTTTTTTTCAATAAAAATAACTTGGTATAAATCTTTGTGATATCAAAAAAATCACCGATATAAATCGGTGATTTTTTAGGCAACTAATCGATAGATAGGCTTTCAATACCGAGTTGCAAGCACTGGTTAAGTGGCTGTAAAACTATTTTATTAACCCGATCATCCGCAGTTCAGTAGCAGAGTCAATGATAACTAAATGTATCCTAAATAACTACTGAGACCCTAAACGCTCTCCAAGACAAAGGCAGCTACAAAATTTGCATCAACAAACACAGTACATTTGACTAAGGTGCTCATAATTTAAGGTTCACCACACTACTTACAAAATGTCTAGTTAATATATTATACGAGGAGCTCACTTAGTAAAGGCGTGACTATTAATACATTTAGAGTATCCCAAAACGTAACGATAATAATCTGGTAATGGGGAAAGATTACACATTAACGATACGTTTTACTTAGGGTAGAACTTTTTAATAATATTTATTAAAATTGCAATAACTTGAGTACTATAGAACATACTGAGCTGAATTTTCCTTTGATTGTCAACAAATATCCTTTTTTAACTATTACCTGTTGATGAGTTTTATGACAATAAAAAAATTGGAAACAGATTCTTTTGACGATAATCAAATTCTGCACACAACGTATCAAATACGTTACATCATATTATATACTCGTAGTTTTTAAAATTGTCATGGTCGTTTCCGATCTTTTTTGCAACAGCGCCGAAATATCGGAAACTCATAACAAATAAAGGACATGGTAAATATCCCGAACATTATAATATTAGTAGGTTACATCAGTTTTCAATCGATTTTGACACGAATGTAATTTGTATCAAGATCCTGCTAAATTTCATCATAGTAGACCTACAAGGATCTGTTTTCCACTTCACTTGAGTAATTGCTCAACTTTGCAGCGGGTGTGGGTTCAACCATACTGTACGTAACACTATGATTAATTGGACGTAGATTTTGTTTCAGCTTTGATACCGTTGACCTGAGGGTTAGTGAGACAACTCTGTCAAGATTAATTTAGAGTTCTTGATTTAGATGTAGGGAAATTAATTGGCCAGGGTTCTATATAGGTAAGATATACAAAATAGAACCTTGACTAATTAATTTCATTTAAAATGAGATACGAGTCATGATAAATAAGAACGATTACACAAACCACGGTAAGTACATACCAAATACACACGTTGGTTACGCAAAATACATTTTTAATGCATACAATTTTTGACACATTTTTCTTTGAACTCAATTATGATTGCATTGTTCTATTGAGAAAGTAGATTTTTTGAAAAAAACTAACACCTACGCCTTATAATTTGAATTATTCTAGGTTAGGAAGTACCCATAGTTTCTTTGCTTTCATGTGTTTTATGTTATACCACGATGGCGGCCTATTAGTAAACGGTTACTGTAGTTTATAGACGTCTGCAACTCCAGCAACCATTTAAAACCGTTTTACTCCCGTTTTGAAGAACCCCATACCTGCTATATTTCGTTGATCTATTACTTTTGATATCATAATTGTTTCATTATGATATCAAAATTAATAGATCATATATATCAGTAATAGATCATAAATACGTGTAACATAGAATTACTGTAATATTAGAGTAGGTGTTGACCGAAGCGATGGTGGCTGAATGGATAAGGGACCGGCGCCAGCATGCAAATCACGCGGTCCGAGTTCGATCCCAACCGGCAGTACCAATGTGGATTCCACTTTGTGGAATTTATATGTACTAGTCAAGTGATTGAACGGTGAAGGAAAACATCGTGAGGAAACCCACATACACTAGAAGAAATTCTATGAGTATGTCTGATCCACCAACCCGCACTAGGCCAGCGTGAGTGGATTATAGCCTATGGTGGATTAGAGGAGAGGAGACCCGAGCCCAGCAGTGGGACTTAATGGGTTGCTGATGACGTATATACCTGCATATTAAATATCTAAAAGTGAAATTTCTCCTTATTTTATGTAAATATTCCGTTTTAACCATATGGGTAACTGAACACATTCTAAATCAACCCTCTAATTACCTTTCAGATACAAAAGCTATACAGCTAATTAAACAAAACGTTTATTATGCAAAACTAGCAGCTTGCATGAGAACAATAGGTCCGATGGGTCGGTGGCTTTGATCCGAGCGAGTTTAAGAACAATAGAAGCAACACAATGGCTAAAGTGATCGATAGTAACGCTACCTACTCGTCAAATCAAAGGGAAATCTGTGAAACTTTGGTAGCGGATAGCGATTAAGGTTAAGATAGTTTTTTTCTTTCTTTTAAACTGCCTCAATGATGACTGCTGTGGAAGAAGTTCTGAGTTTGGGTATTGTGTTTTTCTATCATGATATTATTATTCAGCCGTTATTCAGCCTAAAGTTTCGAAATATGCCCGGTTTAAATCAATATAGACTCATTCACTATCCCTTAGATGAGCATACGAGCTACATTTAAAATTACACTTATCAGAAACAGTCGAAATTATAATATTTGCTTTGACCAAAATAAAAACTGTACTGTACTTTCTATTTTAGTCGAAGTATAAATGGAATAGGATTTTTTCTAAAGAATATGCAAAATCTATGTCTCAGTATGCTAAGCTACCTATTCTTTTTTTTTATTATCTTTGCTGCTACAGCTTAAGTTTTCAAAATTAAATTTCAAGAGGGTTGAAATTACATTTATCATCATCATTTCAAATAAATTTAATGTCTCACTACTGGGCACGGGTCTCCTCCAAAGAAATGTGGAGGGAATTTAACCTACTATACCACGCTGGCCAGACGGGTTAGTATAGGATTTGTTTCGAATTTTCCTTTTCTCGAAATGCTCTTGTCTGCATAAGGTTATTCGCTTAGTCGCCTAAACTAAATTATCTATTCAATAACGCAATTACTCATTCTGTCTATCATATATGTATGAGACGTGTGCGAGTTATGAAGATGTATGTTAATTACATTAAACTGTCTGAATATATTAATTTACGTTATCTATTTAGAATAATGCGATTATATGCTTCAGTTAACATCAAAACAAGTTTTCTTGTAGTAATATTATGGCTTACAAAAATTTGTAATTGATGTTGATAGTTCAATTAGTAATATTTACACAGGGTCACGCCTTTTTCCCGAAAGGATAGGCATGTAAATCACACCCACGTTTTTTAGATTCAGGCTTCTGTCTTCTTATTTACGCGTTTGCGTGATCGAATCAGGAATGAGGAAAGGAAGAAAGTTACCAACATTGCCCACCGGATTAGCAAGCTGAAGTGGCAGTGGGCAGGGCACATATCACGCAGAACTGATGGCCGATGGGGCCGAAAAGTTCTCGAATGGAGACCACGCACCGGCAAGCGCAGCGTAGGACTCCCACCCACAAGGTGGACAGACGATCTGATCCGAATGGCATGATCGCGCTGGATGCAGTCCGCATACAACCGGCCCTATTGGAAATATCTTGGAGAGGCCTATGTCCAGCAGTGGACTTCCTGCGGCTGATACGATGATTTACATTAACAATAATAAATCTGAAGTCAGTGCCTGCTTCAGTATCCAATAATCGTTTCTAACTATAATATTAATTTAATTGATATTAGTAGTCATCAAAACTAGTAATACGTAAGTAAAGTAAATTATAATAAATCAAATATTAAACGATATTCTACTTAAAAAAAGGTTAGAGTCTTCGTAAAAGTCAATTTAGCAGATTAACCGTAAACCGATCACTCAAATTGAATTGAATCCTAATGTACTTTAGTCATCTCTTTCGATATTATCAAAGAAAAAATGTATTATAGCTTAGATACAAATAACTTACAAAATTAAATTTGCAAGCACTTTCACATGGTAATAATAATATAATGTTATTGCAATATTTTATATACTTAGGACGAAAATATACAATAACTATAATAGCAGACAGAATAATATCTAAAACAATAATGAAATAACTACTTCAAGTGAAATTCAATCAAGTTTAATACAAAGCAAAAATCGAAAAATAATTGGCCAATTCTTTCTAAATCCCGACTTTCAATTCAGTCACGTAACAGCCTTTCGGCCGCAGCGCTTTGTGACCCAAATGTAACATGGACCAAGACAAAAGTGACCCTTTTAGGCCCCGGACACACCCTCGCGTTATACTTTAATATACTTTGTATTATTTGCCTTTCAAATGCCCGCCGTTCTACTATTGTGCAGTGATTTGTACCCTATTAGGAGATTTAAGGGGTATTTTGGGTATTTTTTTATTTTGATATAAGTACTTAGTATGGGATTTATCACGTATTTCCTTTATTTACTTGGCCGTGTGCGTTAAAGCAAAGAAGATTAAAAATGTAATTTTAAATATTGGATCGAAACAACATAACAATCTGTTTCCGTAAGCTTGTCAAAATTCAAAATACGAAGTTTTTATCATACAATGGAATTTTTAAGAAAAGACACATTATAATTAGTGCTGTGGTCGCACTAATTATAATGTGTCTTTTCTTAAAAATCGCATGAAATTTAACATCAGCATTGTGGTTTGTGGTAGCTTTATTAAAGGTAGAAAAATTCATCCGAAACAACGGATTTTCCTGGTAGTATTTATATATTTATTTTTACTCCAATGGTATATATTTTAATTTACTTTATGATTATTTGTTTACATAAAAATAGATTCACAATATGCTAACTAAAATCAAACATAGTAAGTCATTGTATCGAATCACTCGCATCAAAAGTTACAAAATTTCCCTAGAGAATACTCAAGTTTTTCCATGCGACATCAAAAGCAATAAATTTTCTATTTACGTCCAGACAAACAGCCATTTCAGTGAAATTTATAGATTTACAAACATGTTATCGATATATATTGCTGCATAGAGCTTTGAGTTGAGAGGGGAAAATTGTTTTTGAGGTCCATAGATATATTAGTGTTTGTCACTGTTGATTATAAATTATTACTTTAACAACTCTGCCTAGCCAGCGTGGTATAGTAGGTTAAATTCCCTCCACATTATTTGGAGGAGACTCGTGCCCGGCAGTGGGACGTTTATGGGTTGAAATCATGACGATGATGATGAGAACTATACAGACTATGAGTATATAAATGAAACACGGTAAAACCTTTACTGAAAGCGATGTGTTGAAAATATTTTCAGGACGTCTTTGCTAAAATATTAAATTCTCCATTTAAGGCTTAATTGTTGCGAGCAATTTAGGTCACTCTAATTCTAATTTTGACTGACGAACAATTAACTATACATTTATTCAAAGCACACAAGTATTAAATTCTTTCAATCATGAAAATACTTTGTAAGCCAACGTAAATAAAACATGATCACTCATCTTATGTAACAAACAATAACACTATAATATTACATCACGTTTACAAGCTCGGCTAAAAGTCTGTTACTGAGTTAAAATATTCCATTTTCATTACACAAAACCTCAACATAATTGTCTAAACATTAAACCCGACAGTACCTGCACGTCCTAATTACACAACCCGACATTACTGTCTAAACATCCTTAAAATTATTTTCAACTAAACAGTACGCATTAAAATCTCACATAAAAAGCTGCCGTAGCCCTTAAGCGTGACATAAATGAGAAAAAATTACTTCAGTGTAAGCGTATCGCCTGTCGCATCAAAATGTTATTTCCTTTTTTTACGGTAGACAATTTAATTTCCGTTTTAGCGATATCCCGCGGCCGTCCTGCTGTGCATAAATTCGATTTTACATAAAAAAGAGAACGACCCCTGTGGAAAGCAGGGTTAGGCCAATTATTTTTATAATTTGACATTTTTTGCAGGCCTTTGACGTTAAAACTAATTGTCGTGTTTGAACCAGGGGAAACATTTTGGTCAAACATAATAAAGTGAATTGAAAAACATACAAAACATAAAAGTAAAATGTAATCACACTGTTCAAGCATTATCATCACAAGTTCTTCCTTCATAACGGTTGTATTTAATTGAATATGATGATGATGGTGGTGAAAAATGACATATGAAATTCTCATTTGTTTACAAAGTAACCCATATGAAAATCTTATGTTATCAATGTAACAGGTAATTCAAAAAATATATTGTCAGTCAATATCGATCGACGACCTAATAAAGTTTGCGGGTGGCATTTGGATGCGGGCGGCACAAAATCGCTCGCTGTGGTGGAAATTAGGTGAGTGGGATGTTCAACAGTGGATGTCACTGGGCTGATAATGATGATGATTGTTCGTCAATTTGCCTATGAAAATTTGCTGACAGAGAAGAAATAGCAAGAACCTTAAGCCACCATTTTTTTTTAATAATAATAATAATAATAATATAGTTTATTTCTCCTCACAAAAAGACTTACATAATAAAACAATTTTACCAAGATAATTCTTGTGGTACAGTCTATTTTGGTGAGGAGCTGGTGTCTAGAGTTAGGTTTTACCCTGTCATTCCGATTTTTAATTGCCAGTTAGAATTATTTGTGAGTTACATTTTGGGTAGCGTGAATAGTGACGCAGCAGAATGCAACACTGTAGGTTAAAATGAGTTTTGATTATATTCATAGGTTATAACTAAACAACATAATAGCGAGTGCAGCATGTTGCATGGCATTGCCAGCTGACATGGCACTTTAGTGTCCTATCGGCTGCCATCTTTTGGCATTCCATCAGATAAGAGGAACCACTAAGTATACTGAGCTATAAAATAAAGTTACTACATATTTTCTTATTTTATTTTTCAGTCAGTTTAATAGTCAGTTGATAAAATTACTTTCTGCAAGCTAACTAAAAGTATTTTTAAAAGTTATTTTATACTTAAAAATGACTACGGGGGATAATTGCGCGATTTTATCTCGTGAGTTTATCTCCGGTAAGATCAAACACGAAAATGAGTTCTATAAAATCTCTTTTACTTTCGTTATAAAATGAACCTTAACAAAGTTCATCAAAACCTAGTCATAACAGTTTTATGTTAGCATAAAAAGGTAAAAATAAAGTAAGTATTTTAAAATTTAAAAAGTCTTTTGGATCAAATTTGTTATCTCCCTTAATTGTAACTAACTAAAAATCTTTTATCTCTTCATCTGTTTATAATTGCAAAATCTGTTTTTTTGTTTCTTTATATTTTATTTTTTGGATTCATTCATGTTATGACAGAGCTAGAAGACCGATAATACACTTTAGTCATTATATGATTTGGTTTCTGTTTTATTCATGATGATGATGATAAAAATAACTAATAAATCACCCGATCGTAACTTTTAAACCTTGTGCCACGATGTTAGTAATACCAGGGCATAGTCGCCCACCCTAAAATGAAAATACTATTCACTAATACGAAAGTAATTGAAGTTCAAAAATATTTTCAATTACATTACGTGGGTTGCTGTGAGTCGACGTGTAGCGAAGCCTGAACCTCGATGACGTCACAATAGTTTATTTTTCATAAAAGCATTTTCTACACGTTCTAAATGGTTGTACAGTTACGTGGGTATTTCATGTGTTTTATATTCCTCTTTTTCAATTTATTAATAAATGTACATTGCAAAATTGATGAACAAGAGTTAATACATATTGATATTGAAAGTATTCGCTCAAATAGCAATCCCATTAATGCAGTTTACAGTCTGACAGGCTGACATCTAATTAGTTAGAGTAGGTTGAGTGATGTATGTAGATGTATGGATGGATGTCTGTTACTCAATCACTCCCTGTATGAAAGGCACACAGATAGTCTCGAATAGCTTAAAGGCTCTCCCACATAAGTGCATTATTATCGGTCGATAATATCGGATGCGTTATTGCGATATCTATTTTTACTACAATAAGTATTAGGACGGCTAAGTTAAGGTGACGGGCTAAGTTATACACTGCTGCGATAATAACGACGCTATAGAAGTATGACGTTTGAGAAATTCCGGTATTAGTTCTTAGAACATTTGTATTGGGACGCATGCAATTCCACACACAGCTGCGATATCGTTAGTACGTCAGAAACGAAATTTAGTTCATCCGATAGTTACGAATGTTTTAAAAATCTATAATATGGATAATGATTTATCATCAGGTGAAGAATACTAATCACTAACAGTAGCCATGAAATATGATCTGCCAAAACACCAATACAAAATAAAACACAAGCACAACAAAACACAGTTATGTGCAAGAAATTAAGACGCATTACTTTAATAACACATCCGGTATTATCACCTGATAATAACGCACCTATGTGGGAGAGCCTTATAACTACAATACCACGTAGGTAAGGCAGAGCCGTGGATTCTAGAAAGGAGCTAGTGTAAGATATAAATAATAATTGTTTTTTGATGTTATTAACATATTTATTTTATTTAGCAGCATTTTGAAGGCTTACACAGAACACATTGGTTTGTAGAATTGCTATCACGCGTATGTGACATATTAGCATAAAGGATGAGCCTGAATATTACCCTAATAAACATGGGAGCACGTACAACACAGCGGAATTACAAACGACTGTCGCTTACCCCTAGAAAGGTGCAACTCACAAGATTACCGGTCTCATCCGTGGCTTAGACCCATCCAATAAATTTCTAATCTTTCTCTGACCTTCTTTAATAATCGTTCAATTGGAAATAAAATCGCAGACTTGGATCACGTGGAAGTGTACCATATATTGCTTTATGCATTATGGTATGGTATGGTTTTATTGATAGTTTAAATTGGCGAATTTGCCCGTTAGTTATATTGCTTGCTAGGTAAGACTTTTTTGATTTTATTTGTGAGAAATTTACTTATCTACTTTTAATTATGCAAAACCTAAAGATAATGTTTGAAAAAAGTTGCATAATGTTGCCTGTGTCTCCACCCAAATGGAATTCGGTTCCCATCATTGCATAAACTTTTTCTCAGTACATTCTCTTTAAGAATTAACTGAATTAGTGCAACCGTAATAATAATAATAATATTCTACCACATTCACACAGCGCCATCTAGTCCCAAAGTAAGCAATTATATTTGCTTGTGTTTCTAATCTTGTTCAATACAATTTTATTTCGTAAATACATACATATTATAGTTAAATTACACCCAGACACAGGACAAACCTTTCTGCTAATCACACAAAGATTTGTCCTGGGTCGAATGGAACCCACGACCTCCAGCTTAGTAGTCACTAACCACTAGACCAACAGGCCAGTCAAAACCATTTTCGAGAAATGCGCTTACTAACACATTAAAATTTAGAAAGAAATAAAGAATTAAACATTTATTTAATGCAAGGTGGCAACAATAACAACATTTGAGAAACAAAAGACAATGTTCAAATTAAATAAAAATAATTAATTTTAATAATTAAATTAAATACATCATAAACTTAAAATGAGTACCTTGCAGTTACACAAAAAGGTTTTCCAGTTCAGCATATGCCACGTAAACAGAACCTGGCGCTGGTTTTCAACAGGAACTCATTGGTAGTAATGATTGTCATTCATATTTTATTTTGTTTAAAAATATTATTATTATGTATATTTGGATAACAATACGAGATTTCATAATAGAAGATTGTGCATTGTATTGTAAAAACATTTGCAGTATTTTACAAAGAAGGCATTCAATACGAGTAACGTGATAGTATCTTCAAGGTGGAATAGAATTGGCGCATCTAATGCAGACCGACAATATCATAACCAAGGAGGTTTGCTATAGAATACCTATTTCAAGTGAAAACATTGAGAAAGTTTACTGTGAGCTATTTTAAAATAACACTTTTATATTTTAACACTAGATTTTCAATTGTATGAACTAACTTTGAAAGAAAAAAAACGGCAAAGGGTTTAAGTGTTTTGTTTATCTCAATAATTAAAATAATGATATATCGTTGCTAAAGTATGCTGGGGGCTTACTTTGAATTTCGACATTCGATCGGTCGGTTTTGATGTCGCTGTCAAATGTAAGGAAATTTAGATATTGGTCGCTGTCACTTTCAAACTGACTGACGCGCTGACTTTTCTTATAATTTAATTTTATAGCTTTCCGTCAATATTTTTTTAAATATCTACTTACATAATAAAACCAAAGGCAATGGTGATAGCCATAGCCATGTATTAATATTACTAGATAAAACAACATGCCACACACTAAAACATAAATTTACTTATAGGTAAATAATTATAGTATATACTTACCTAGTTTCGAATGCTAATATATGCCTAAAGGCATCATGGCATTTTTTGCTATAGGTAATCCCTGATAGTGCAAAACACTTGGAATCGTATTAATTTTGAAAATTATCTATTAATGTCGATATCGATTACCAAATTGGACTGTCACCGTGGCGCAGTGGTTAATGTGGTCGCCTCGCCACTACATCGCCTTGTTGGGTGACGTGGGTTCGATTCCCACACGAGACAAATATTTGTGTGATTCATAGATATTTGTTTCTAGTCTGGGTGTACTTTGTGTCCGTTAGTTTCATGTTTGTAAAGCTCCCCGCGACACAGGGCTTGTTCCTAGTGCGGGCGTCGTCTTTTAAAAAATAGAAAAAATAGAAATAGAAATTTAAATTAGGACATTTCAAACAATTGCAACAATATTAAAATCGAACAATCGAATATTGACATTGTTATTGAACATGCTCTCTGTACAAGTATTTAATTTGGTACCTAACTTCTACAACTGGGGCAGTCGAAGTCTCTGTCGTGTAAAATAAATCGTCAAACTAAAATTCTGGCCCCAACACATCTTTAGCTTCAATGATCTCATCTACAACACCTTCCATCCCCACTTGTGGCCTATCGATCCTTTTATACCTCTTACGGTCCACTTTGGCTTTGCGATTAAAGCCACAAAGGCCTTTATAGCTATCCAATACACGTGCAAAGACTTCTGATACGATATAAGGAAGTACTTAATAAGAATTGAAGACTTAGATAGGCTTGTATTGTATAAGGTAGAATATTTGCATTTCTTTACGTCTTCACTTTGCATAATACAATTTTCAGTAAAAATATTATGCTGATTTACTAATGTATATCAGCTAATAGCAAATGGTTGTATTTTTATTTGACTTTTACTTGCAGAAAAGCATTATCAAAAGACAACACATCTAGTTAAACAGATCTAGTTTAAACGACAAATATTGAAAAAATAATCAAAGTCAAATCTTTTTTTTTTATTTCATTTGGATCACATACATGATACTTATGAACGTCATACAAAGCCAGAAAAGGTATAATAATAATAATAAGTTTTATTGTGATATTAGAGAGGATAGTACATATTTTTTAACCTATACAATATTATCTGGATGTAGGTACTCGTATATACGTAGTAGACAATGAGCCCCAACGTCTAAACTAGGCCGAGCCTGTATCTTAGACGTTAGTACTTTCCATAATATTAATTAAATAAAACGTAAGACAACGTGTACTATTAACATAATACTAAAACTAGTTAATACATTGTCGATAAGTATAACTTATTAATAATAATAATAATAATATTCTACCACATTCACACAGCGCCATCTAGTCCCAAAGTAAGCAATTATATTTGCTTGTGTTATGGGTACTAAACAACTGATATACTACTTAAATACATTTTTTTTTTGTAAATACGTACATATTATAGATAAATTACACCCAGACACAGAACAAACCTTTATGCTCATCACACAAAGATTTGTCCTGGGTGGGGATCGAACCCACGACCTCCGGCTTAGCAGTCAGGGTCACTAACCACTAGACCAACAGGCCAGTCGAGATTAATGTAGGTAGATAACAAACATTTATGTAAGTACAACTATTAGAATGACAAAAAGTAATGGATATAACTTAAGACTACAATGTGTTTGAACTTAGGCAATTTTAGAATTTTTATTTTATTGAATTTGTATTGAGCAAGTTTGTAAAGTAAAGAAAAAAAATCAATAAAAAAACATGGAATGAAACATACATAAATTAGTTAAAACAAGAAAACAAATGAACAAAAATTATAATCCAAACCTATTTCAAAACATATTCGATTAAACTTATAAAATAATTTCTTACATAAACGTCATTGTACATATAAGTTAGTTTTCTGCAATAACATGATTAAAAAATAGTTTTGTATCTGTGCCCAGAAACTAAATGTTGTTAGAGGAAACTTGAGAACGTTTCCGAGTTGTAAAGGTTTCATTCTATGACAGAATGCCAGTTGTTCTGTGTACCTAAATGTACAAATTATATTTTAATAATAATAATGTTATTAACTCCCAAAACAAAATGTTTACAATGTAAAAGACAATATTTGTGATACAGTTTGGTAATGGGAGCCTGGTTAACCTCTATTATGGATAATCATCTATTATGGATATGGATATGGATCCATCCACAGAAGCAGTCGAGTACATTTCCAGAAAAAATTTAGGCAGTTATACATGTTATTTTAACATGGAACTGTATGTCTTCACGAGTATGTAATACTTGGTTCTGGAATTTACTAATATTTCAATACTTATTACTTACAATTAAAATTCTATGTAAAACGAAAGCCATGGTTTTGGCAGCTAAAAAAATACAGCAAATCTTGAATTCTAGACACCACTAGTCAATATACGAAAATTGTAACCTAGGTAAATTGAAAATATGTATCAGACGAATAGATTTGCATAATTTTTCTAGAAAAGAACCCACCTCCATTGAATTCTATAACAGAATTTGTGACACATAATTACAGTTATACAAAGCAATAGAGAAACAATCCAATGTTCTCCGAAATCATGATTAGTGTGACTACTGTGCCAAAAGCCGAAGAAAAAAAACAACTATTTATATTGAACACTGAACACGGAATCAAAATCCAATTTCTAACCTCTCTTTTTTGTTAGTGATCGCCGATGTCAAACAATTTCTATTTCCCATGTGAAACTGTTTCAGAGCACTGGTGTTGTGATTGTCAGACGGAAGGATGGACAGGCAGGCAGCTGATTGTGTAAGTGTTCCGATTTTCCAATTTTGTCTAGGGGATACTGTAAAATTGGATGAGCGTTTGCGTTGCGCTGCATAAAAAGGCAAACAGATTATCAAACAATTTTTAAAATTGAAGTTTTTGTGAGAAGAAATATTTTTATGAATGTTGCTAGCCAACACAAAACAACCGAACGGATATAATTTGATATAAAGTCAATAACTACTTTCTTACGTTATTTTGTGTTTTTAGTTTGTTTATTTTGGTATTTCATGTTTTGGCATTCCGAAAATATATTGTCATAGTTTCGTTCAGCTTTTCCCTTATTTTATTCAGTCATTTATCTTAATTGCAATCTTTAATCAAAATAGGTAGAAAATATATTCTGTATAATAACATTTTGACATATAAATTTTTCTATAGATTCAAATCAAATAAATGTACTAACAGACAAGGGTACTAAAGCGTCACACTCATTATATATGAACAAAAAGTCGTTGAAAATGCGCCGCTGCCTTTGAGACGTCACTTCAAAAGCTCTTTAGGCACAAAAGACCAGCGACGTGATTACTGGGCTTCGATAGCTGTGCTGTACACGTGAGCGCGCTTTAAGTGAACTAGTGTTGTGATGTAGAATAATATAAAAAAAATCGGGTAAAAATGCTCTTGTTTCTTTTGTTTCATAGCCATTTTGTCAGAAGTCAGAGAGAGTAATTCACATAATTTTCACTGTTTTATTTTGTTTTTTTATGCATTTAATGGTCACCAAGCCTCATTAAAATTTAGAATAAGAAGCTTGGTCATAAATATTTACTATTAATAAAATTTTTAATTTATTGTATTTATTTTAATTTATTTTTATACCTAATTATTTTAATGTCTATAACATGTATTATTAAAATTATGATGAATGATATATTATAAAAATTAATTTAAAAAATCAGAAAACGTGACTTCTTAAAATGTGAACCAAACTACGTACTCGTACCTACATAATAAAAAAAACTGAAAAGAAAAAAAACAAGCACTTAGATGTCCGGTGGTCTAGAATTCTATAATACCTATATTATTGAATGAATACTATTGAAGAAAATAAAATATATTCTAATAATGGAACATAGCAACTGAACAGTCGGGATCCATTGAAAAATTAGATTGGCTGTTGAATAATGGATCCCGACTGTTCAGTTGTTATGTTCCATTATTAGAATATATTCTATTTTTTTTTTCAATAGTAAGCTCAGGCAAACATCGTCAGCCAAAGAGTCACTGGTACCCTTCGTGCCTTGTATCGCTTGAAGAACTTCCTGCCAGTGAAGACCAAGATAATGATTGTGCGGTCCCTAATCTTTCCTTTATTCTATTATGGTGATGTGTGTTATTTTGGCCTGAATGCAGATCTTCTCAATAAATATGACCGTCTTCTCAATAACTGCATTCGATTCATTTATAATCTTCGTAAATATGCACGTTTCTTCTTGTCGTTTGGAGTTGAAATGGCTGCCTATACGGCAACGTCGTAATATGCGAGAGTCTTACGACTCTTTTCTCAATCCTTCACTCCCCCACTCCACCTAGTTACTTAATTCCCTACTTTCTACCTTTATCCTCTACTCACAACAGAGACCTTCACTCTTCTAATAACGTTCTTGCCTGTCCCGCTTATACCACTGATTTTGTCCATTCTTCCTTTTTATACAATATATTCTCCTCTGGAACGGGCTCCATCCTGAAGTCAGGGTGTCTACAATGGGTATACGTTTAAAATGAAAGTACGAAGCATTTTTTTCGATAGTCTGGCAGCATCAGCACATCAGTGACTTATTCGTTTTTATGTATATATTTATATATCATCTATTCCTATATATTTAAATAATATTCTATATTATATAAATATCTAATTTTTATATAGATATTTATTATTTTAACCGCAACCTAGCTTCTTTAAATTATTTTCTTCTACTTGCACCTACCATGCTCTTCTCTGCATCATCGTAAGGTTGGCTGGTAGACAATGCCTTTGGCATTAAGCCCTACTTCGTACTTTATTTATTTATTTATATAGGATCTCCAACAAGAAATACACATTACATTCGAATTAAATTAATAGAAAATGGATAGGTATATGTTTTCTCAGTTACAGGAGATCACAGCATGGTTAAAATAAGTAAGTACAGTAAGTATACTAGCAATTAAAAATACAATAAAAAAAAATACATTACACAATATACAATTTCATTTAAACTACTATCTCCTTCCCACCTTTCTATTTAGTGTTCCTATTCCACGACCACATAAATGATGGAACAAAAGCAAATAAAAAAAAGAAATAATTGAAAATGGAACACCAAATTGAAATTAGGAAAGAAGAAAAATAAAATATAATACAATACAATACATTAAAAGTTGAGATTAATTAATAAGTAGGTTTAGAAATTGAATAAAATTATTTAAAAAAAAACAATTAAAATTACATGAATAAAAATGAATTCAAGTTAATTCAAATTATTTATATAAAAATAAAAATAAAATAGGCATAAAAACAAAATAAAAACAGAATCACAATAAACTAAGGCATCGTTAGCGATCCTTCTTTTAAAACATTAGTAATAAGGTACTTAAATTTTGTAAGGGAGTTCCCAAAGATATCCGTGACCTCCGAGGCACCTGATACCATATTATACTGATAAGTCATCCTAGTAACAGGTGAATGCTTACCAAGGTTCGTTCTATGACGTGGTGCTTGGAGTAACCTGCAAGGGTAGCGAGGCAATCTGGAGGGCACGTTTATATTTATTTTGCTAAGGAGATCCATACAGTCTATGTGATTATTGAGTAGTTTGAAAAGGAACATTAAATCAATAAACGAACGCCGAGACTCAAGAGTTTGCATCTTAAAATGAGAAAGTCGATTGTTATAAGACCTTACAGATTTTGCAATTCCAATTCGGTAGGCTATATGGTAAGCCAATCTTTTTTGAACCCTCTCTATCCTATCAATATGCATGCGGTAACATGGGTTCCAGACAGTGCTGCAGTATTCCAGCTTACTTCTAACAAGGCTATTATATAAAGTAATCGAAGTTGCAGGTCTTCTAAATTCTTTTGCACAGCGAAGCACAAACCCCAAGGTACGGTAAGCCGCAGCAAGCGTTTTATCAATATGCTCTATAAAACGTAATTCACTGTCTAGATGTATACCTAGATCTCGTATAACGCACAGTTCAGACAAGACGCTCTCTCGCATTTGGTAGGATGACTGTATCTTGTTATGTTTCCTCGTAAACTTGATGTGATAGCACTTAGTGCAATTGAGAAACATTTTGTTATCATTACACCAAACACTGAGTTTGTTCACGTCCTGCTGAAGCAAGTCTGTATCGGAGTGATTTCGTATAATACGGGTGATCTTTAGATCATCAGCGAACAAGTATGGCGTCGAATGACTGAAGATATCCGATATGTCATTGATGAATACGTTAAAAAATAGGGGTCCTAAATTTGATCCTTGTGGTACTCCAGATGTAGCGAAAAACTGTTTTGACTCTTCTCCATCTACAACCACTGAGGAAGGTCTACAGTCCAGATAAGATGCGCACCATTTTAGAGAAGTACCCGTAATTCCCATAGAGCTCAATTTTTGTAAAAGGATTTTATGATTTACCTTATCAAAAGCTCTCGAGAATCTTGAACTTTGTTGTTTTTGGGCTGAGTGATACCATAATCGACATTTGACGATCCCATTGGTCACTTGGCATAGTTCTGAAGTAAAAATTATAAAAATGCCCGCCATCTTGAACTTTGTTGTTTTTGGGCTGAGTGATACCAAAATCGATATTTGACGATCCCATTGGTCACCGGGCATAGTTCTGAAGTCAAAATAGTAAAAATACCCACCGTCTTGAACTTTGTTGTTTTTGGGCTGAGTGATACCGAAATCGATATCTGACTATCCCATTACTCATTGGGCATAGTTCTGAAGTCAAAATTGTAAAAATGCCCGCCATCTTGAACTTTGTTCTTTTTGTGCTGAGGATACCAAAATCGACATTTGACGATCCCATTGGTCACTTGGCATAGTTCTGAAGGTAAAATTGTAAAAATGCCCGGCATCTTGAACTTTGTTGTTTTTGGGCTGAATGATACCAAAATCGATATTTGACGATCCCATTGGTCACTGGGCATAGTTCTGAAGACAAAATTGTAAAAATGCCCGCCATCTTGAACTTTCTTGTTTTTGGCCTGATTGACACCAAAATCGAACTAGGCCCAGTGACCAATGGGATAGTCAGATATCGATTTTGGTATCAATCAGCCCAAAAACAACAAAGTTCAATATGGTGGGTATTTTTACTATTTTGACTTCAGAACTATGCCAAGTGACCAATGGGATCGTCAAATGTCGATTATGGTATCACTCAGCCCAAAAACAACAAAGTTCAAGATGGCGGGCATTTTTGCAATTTTGGCTTCAAAATTATGCCAAGTGACCAATGGGATCGTGAGATATCGATTTTGGTATCACTCAGCCCAAAAACAACAAAGTTCAAGATGACGGGCATTTTTATAATTTTGTTTCAGAACTATGCCCAGTGACCAATGGGATCGTCAAATATCGATTTTGGTATCACTCAGCCCAAAAACAACAAGGTTCAAGATGGCGGGCATTTTTACAATTTTGACTTCAGAACTATGCCCAATGAGTAATGGGATCGTCAGATATCGATTTTGGTATCACTCAGCCCAAAAACAACAAAGTTAAAGATGGCGGGCATTTTTATAATTTTGATTTCAGAACTATGCCCAGTGACCAATGGGATCGTCAGATATCGATTTTGGTATCAATCAGCCCAAAAACAACAAAGTTCAAGATGGAGGGCATTTTTAAAATGTTGACTTCAGAACTATGCCCAGTGATCAGTGGGATTGTCAGATATCGATTTTGAAGGCGATCAGCCCAAAAAAGCAAAGTTCAAGATGGCGGACATTTTCACCACTTTGACCTCAAATAGTCACATTTATCATCATCATCATGATCATATCAGCTGCAGTTATTATTGAGAAATTAATTGTTAGTCTAATATAAAATATATATTAGACTATAATTATATATATAAATAATTGTATTTTTCTTTCTTTCTAATAAAATTGTATTTTAATTGTTTATAGAATACTGTTACAATACGATTAATAACAATTAATTATTGATTAATTTAATTTGAAATTTTGTCCTATCCTACTTTAACAAAATACGAGGTTAGAAAATACCAAACTCATTAGTACGCGCTATATTGTTGTACCACACAGCATTAGAGAAGTATGCGTGTTTCGGCTCTGTGTGCGTGATTTAAAAACCTATTTGCGAGCAACTTGAAAATGTATGAACCCTCTTAACCTTATTTTTCACTTTAGTCTTGATTATGGGGATAAATTCAATTGCTGGATGATAATTAGCTTGCTTTCTGACTGGGTGGGAACAAGCATTGACTGTTACTCTGTCTATGTCAGAGAATAGTAAATCTAAGGTCTTTTTCTGGTGATTTTTAATAAAGTTAAACTGTTGGAGATCATTCAGTGCAATGAAATCAAAGACTAAATCCATAATATAACCAGATTGTGAAAGGGGGGATATTGAACAGGATTCGTTATTAATCTGCGGTGTCCAATCAATGCAGCTCATGTTAAAGTCCCCTATTAATATAGTTTTACTTTTGGAGTTATTGATTATCACAGAATTACAGTTGTCTAAAAAGTGCTCCAACACATCCTTGCGTATAGGGGGTGGTAAATAAGCAGCACATAATTTCAATGAATCATGCTTAAACTTACCCGGTTGCAACTGAATAGTCACCCAGAGGTCTTCGCAATTGCTTTCCCATTCCGGCTTACGGCAAGAATTGAGTTTGTTTGATACTTCTATCAAGACACCACCTCCAGTTTGTTTATGATTGTTAAGGCTAGACGTCTCACGGTCCCTTCTATAGACAGAGTAGGAATGATCAAAGAGCTCTGAATCAAATACGTCACTAGAGAACCAGGTCTCGGTAAAAATATAGACATCAAAGTCACTATTACGTATGCATTGACGTACATCTACTAAATTGGATCGCAAGCCCCTAGTATTCTGATAATAATATTTAATAGAATTGAATTTATTATTATGAAGTATAAATGCAAGCTAGAAGGTAAAAAAAAAAAATGAAAATTAAATTAATATTAGCATAGCAGTTTCAACTTATCTAATGAACTAATGACTACTGTTTCAGATGTTTCATACTTCTTCATAAAGATTCTACCACTTCGCACCCATGTAAATTTGTAGCCTAGTTCTTTCGCTCGGGTACGTGCTGCTGCGTGGATTGCCTTATTGTCTGGAGACAAATGTTCAACAATGTAGATTGGTTGAGGATTCTCGGTGGCAATACCCAGATGACTAGAATTTAGCTTTTCCTTTTTGTTGGCCTTATTATAGGTGATAGCCGCTGCGAGGAAAGAATCTCGAAGCCGGGGGCTACTAAGCTTGATAAGTATAGATCTAGGCCGTTTGCTTTGTGGGTCTTTCTTGGCGATCCTCGTGCAGTATTGTATGTCATTATCATTTACTTGACATTTGATAATTTTACTTAGTTGAGTAACAATCAGAGATAAATTTTCAGATCTATGCTCAGGAACACATTGCAGTTCAATATTGTTGCATCGAGGGTGTTGTTCAATGACATTAATTCTTTTAGTGATTTCAATTATGGAGTTATGCAACAATTGGTTCTCTTGTTCCAACTTTTGTATAGTAGCTGATTTTTGATCTAATGTAATCTTCATTTCTTCAAACTTTTCATTGAAGAAAGACAGAGATTGCTGGAAGCTACCTCATTAATTTTTTGTAAATGTTCCTTAACCATATCACTGATAGTTCCCTTCAACGTATGTTCCATTTCCTGGCGGATTAACTGTCGTAGGGTGCCGTGACATCTGTTAAAGCGGTATCACTTATTTTCGTGGGGTGTTGTTGCTGTTGTTGTTGTGGGCGATGAGTTTTTTGTTGTTTATTGCGTACTGTAACATTTATATCAGGAGACGCTGATTTACGTATAGTGTTACGCTTTGTTTTGGTCGGACTGTCCGGTTGAGCTGCCCGTACGGGTGTATTAATATTCCCAACTTTAGGCTGCTTATTAAAGCATTCAGACCACTTCCAAGACTTTTTATAGTCACATTTCATAGACTTGAGTCTTTCAAGAGAAACATTGGCGCATAGTAAATCATACCAGTGCTTGCAAAGATAACACTGTTAGCAGTCATTGCTTTCGCACTCTTTCTTACAACCGCCACAAGTTTTTGTTGATATTATTAACAGCTGTTGAATTCTAATCGCTCGGTCACAAAATCGCTTTACAGCACACAGCGTCTATCGGTACAAGTACAAGAGCAGCGATGAATTTACTAAGAACGTTAAAAGCAGCTTGAACTGGTCGCCCGATGAGTTCGCGTCCAAACAGTCGCAAGCGCCGTGCAGAAGCCGTCGCTTACGCGTTTCCACCGAACACAACTTTGGAATCACTTCTATAACGAACTTTTTGTTATTATCTTGATTTATTCACTTTATGCGATAGATTAGCACTTGCGTTTATGCACTGAATATAAAACTACGTGTACTTGACGTAATTCTTCGAGAATTGGGCTTTGAATTGCACTTTAAAAAACTTTAAAACTAAAATTTGTTGGAGTAAAATATTAACGGTCTGTACTTGAATTCGCTCGGTTTTGATGAAGCTTAATACATAAACAAAAAAAAAATTTAATAAATAAAATGATAATTAAAAATATTTTTGCGTAATTTGTAGATGCTGCTGCAAGGCCTGTAGCACCACCGCGGCCGTGCTGTAATGAGAAATAGGTATGTTTAATAGTAATTTTGTTTTTGTTTTAACACTTTATTGCACACAAGAAAATAATACATACAATAAAAATATACACAAAAAGTATGTACAAAGGCGAGCTTAACTAAGAATTGAGTTCTCTTACAGCAAACCTTAGAGTGTAGAGGAGATAAGTGTAAAGAAGAGAGCATGAATGAAGTGTACAACTAAAGAGGATGAAAGTAAAATAGAATAAAAAGTAGAGGAAAGGATTATTATATTGTGGTACGTATACCACTATGTGTAGATATTAAATAGACATACATAAACATACATATACAATATACTTAAATACGTGTAAAAAAAAAAAATATATATATATATATATATATATGTATCCTAACATACATAATTATATAATAAGTACATAAACAACTAATTTATTTGTATAATTTAGAGAGATAATGATCCTTAATTCTTTTCCTGAAGACATCTAACGAAGAACTGCTTTGTATGGTAAGAGGAAGTGCATTCCAAAGCCTTACCGCTTATAGTAAAAGATTAATCGTAATAACTAGAAGTGTGAGGAGGAGTTTTAAGAAGAAGAGAGGTGGAAGAACGACAGGTTTTACCTCGAGGAACGAGGTACTCGAAGCGTTCACGCAGATAGTGAGGAAAATCAGGATTGTTTAAGATAGAAAAGAGTAGACAAAGAATGTGTGTAGCTCGATGCTGCCGAATCGGTAACCACTTCAGTTTCTCGCGAAATTCTGATACATGATAATTTTTGCGTAGACCGAAAATGAAGCGAATTCCCAAGTTCTGCAAACGTACAAGCTTATTTAAATGTTTCTCCTTACCGTCAAGGAAACAGACATCGGCATAGTCTAGAAATGGAAGTAGAAGTGATTGTGCAAGAGTAACTTTAGTATGAAACGGTAAGAATTTTTGGAGACGCTTGAGCGACTGAAACGAGCAATATACTCTTCTGCTTACTTCTGCAATGTGGCTATCCCAGGAAAGACAATTGTCGAGGACTATACCCAAGTTCTTAACAGTTTTTGATAGTACTACTGGGACTGAATCGTATACAATAGGAGGTAAAGACTGGGCATACACAGCATTTAACTGATATCTGCCACCAATAATGACAGCTTGAGACTTCGAAGGGTTAACTAATAACCCAAAAGATCGGGCCCAACTACTAATATTTGTAAGGTCATTATTGATGGCGGACACAGTGTCGGGCAACTCTTCAACTGCACAATGTTGATACAGCTGCAAGTCATCTGCATAGAGATGATAATGTGAACTGATAATCTTAGTGATGGCGTTTATGAAAACAGAGAAGAGTAGAGGAGATAGAACACCACCTTGAGGAACACCCACAGTAAGGTCACACCAGTCAGAAGAACCTGTCTCTGTGCGAACAGACTGCGAGCGACCATGAAGATAAGAACTAAACCACGCAGCTGCGTTAGAAGAAACATTAAGAGAGGATAGGATAGCTAGGAGAATATCACAATCAACTGAATTAAATGCACTGCTGAAGTCCAATAACACCAGAACTGTCAGGAGTTTATTTTCCATGGCCAGTTGGATGTCATCTGTAGTTTTTACAAGAGCGGTTACAGTACTATGACCATGTCGAAAAACTGATTGTAGTGGACTTAAGAGTCTGTTAAGGTACAAATAGTGTGACACTTGTTTTTGGATCGCATTCTCAAGGACTTTAGATAGCATTGGTAGGATGGATATGGGACGGAATTGGGAAAATTCAGAAGCGTTAGCAACTTTAGGTAGAGGTAGCACATGTGCTCTCTTCCAAAATGAAGGAAAGGAGTTGGTGTACAAGGAAAAATTTACAACATAGGTGATGATGGGTACTATGTTATCGAGAATAAGCTGGAGCATCTGAACCTGGAGACCATCATCACCCACTGCCTTTGTGGAAATGGACTGAATGGATTTCTTAACGTCTAATTCCGCAACTGGGTGAAAAGAGAAAGAAGTATTTATCGGCAAACGAAGACAGGAAAGATAACGTAGCGTAGACGATTTAATAGTATTATCTATGGTGGTTGGTGACCTGGAGAAATGAGCATTAAGAGCATTAACGTCAATGCTACTACTGAACTCCTCCGTAGTCTTACCAATCCCCATAGACTTGAGAAATTGCCATACTTGCGGTGTGTTGAGATTTTGAATTATTGAGGCGTGAATATGGCGTCGTTTGGCATCTCTACACATACGACTGCAGCGGTTTCGTAATTTTTTGTAAATGGCCCAGTTCTCCTCCGTAGGACATCTTTTAAACCTCCGTTTAGCTTTGTCCCGTCTTGCCATAAACAGTTTAATACTTTGTGTCAACCACGGTGCGGGCAGGTGTTTCACTCTCACTTTTTTGAGAGGAGCATTTTTGTCAGATAGACCTAAAATATTTTTTGTGAGAGTGGATACTTTCCCGTCTAAATCATTGCAGTTGTAAACAGCAGACCAATCGATATTGCTCGCATCAGCTCTCAAGCGCTCCAGATCAATGTTTTTAAAACTGCGAAGAAGGAAATATTTACTCTTGCGCTTCGGAGGACGAATTTTGTAAGAAAGATATATAAGATCATGATAGGAGAATGATGCTGCAAGCTGTCCATGTGTAGCTACTTTTTTAGGGTCAGAAACTAAAATGAGATCTAAAAGAGAAGGAGTACAATGAGGAGCCCTATGCGTAGCATTGAGTGGAAGAATGTGCATATTGACGGAAGAGACAAGAGATTGGAGTTTGTAGCTGCGCGAGTCATGTTTAATAAGGCAGGTGTTGAAGTCACCGAGGATAATTATGTGATCGTAGAGAGGAGAAAATTGTTCCAATTTGCTTTCGAAAGAAGAGAAGTAATCAATTTGGCAAGATGGACTGTAATACACACCCAATAGAAATTTAGTCTGCTTAAAATCGATTTCCAAGAACAGATGTTCAGCAAATTTACAGTAATCACTCGGTGACCGATCTACCACTGTGTATGAAATATCACCCCGCAGATAAATTCCAACCCCACCATATCTCTTGCCATTCCTATCATTACGCACAAGCTTGTAGCCCGGAAGTGAATACTGAGTAGAAAGCATAGCTGGTTATAGAAACGTTTCAGAAACAAGGACAGCGTGCACAAGATCAGCATCAAAAGATAGTAAGAGGTCAGAGTAGTGTGTTTTATTGTTTGTTTTTTATGTGTTATGCGGTAATATAATAATATTGATTAGGGAAAATACCTACCTACGCATATATAAAGATAAAAAATAAGTTAAACAAATAAAATTAAGTACCCACGTACCTACTTACTAAACAAAATAGAAAAATATCATAATACCTAATAAAAAACTGAAAAATAAAGAGGATGTAACGCGAATAGAGAAAGGAATTAAAATGTTATGCTGGTTTGGAAATGTGGAGAGAATGAATCAAAGAAGGTTGACCAAACAAATTTATTTTATTATCTGGCAAGAAACGTATATACCTTATAGAAACCTATATAAATTACTTTTTGGAAGGGAAAGTACTAGAAAAATGATACACGGCCAAATTGGGCAAGAAATGACAGGTCACGTGTGTTTTTTAATTTGTTTATGTTATAATAAGTATATCATAACTATACTCGGTGTCAGAGCCGTTATTGATAGAATAAAATATATCCTATATATGACTGTTGTATGTATGAATAAACTAGCTCTATTGTTTAACTTGTAAGTATAGTCAGTCGGGTTATACTTTAATTAATGAATAACTTTAACCTGACGGCTCAGAAATCGGGGGTGCACGGTGTATAGTTTTGGTTTATAGGTACTATAGATGTACACATTATACTGGTAATATTACAAAATACTTATACATAGATGCGGCGGGTATTATCTTATACATGTCTAATTTTATGAATCCAAATTTCTCGTTTACAAGTTACTCACCCCATTTTTAGGTCTTGCAGTAGTAGCAGTAAGCAAGTTATCACAATCCTTCATTATGTGGTCGTACAAGTCACTGATGAAAATTCTGAAGCCTTCTTTGTCGCAGCTCAATAAATCCTTTTTAACACATGCTTCTATTTTTTTGGCAGTGGCACAATGTTCTGTGTGCTAGAAAGTAATAAAACAGGCATATTTACTTAACTATTTTTTTTATCATGAAAGTTTCAGTTTTTCGTGGCAGACTACGTATAACATGGTGTGATGATCTAGATAAATATCACTAAAACACTTAACCACTTAAAGCATGGAAATCATGGGAGGGGGGGCTTTTCCCAGGAATGGGATGAAGTAGGCTGACTTTCGTGACTATCAATAATATAACATAATAATATTCTGCCACATTCACACAGCGCCATCTAGCTCCAAATTAAGCAATTATATTTGCTTGTGTTATGGGTACTAAACAACTGAATATACTACTTAAATACATTTTTTTTATAAAAACATACTTATTATAGATAAATTACATCCAGACACAGAACAAACCTTCATGCTTATCACACAAAGATTTGTCCTGGGTGGGGATCGAACCCAAGACCTCAGGCTTAGCAGTCAGGGTCACTATAATATGACATATCGTTACAATAGATCATTGACCGAATAGATAAAACGAATAGAAAGCCACTTGTCTAGCCCCCAACCCCCCTCCCCTAATAATATATTTTTAAATGTATAATAAGTATCTACTTATTATACTTATTATTATAATTCTTATTTAGATAGTATTTACAACCAGGTTCCAAATAACTCGCAAGTACATACTATAATTTTACCTCTTTGAACCCAAAACAACCATGAGAATACCTCTACATGACCGTAGGTTTATTGTATAAAGAAAAAAAAATTATATTGAAATAAAGGTCATCTACTATTTTCATGATCTATCATCATATAAGTTATCAGTAGAAAACTAAAGACAAGTGACCAATTTTAGCCATTGCCAATAGCAATGAATGTAGTCAAAGTATGTATTTACTTACCTATCGACTTAACGGGAGATTTATTATATTATGTCGATGATAATAATTATAAAACATATGTATAATCCATAGACCATACATGCATTAGAAAGTCACAAGTTAAAGTGCTGTTTTATGTGTAGTCGACTATATGTATGCTTTACCACTTTTAACAAAAAAAACCATCAAAATTAAAAGTCAATAAGACTCATTATTAATGTTGACTTCGCGGTATTGATGACAACTGTCACTGTACTTATGTGACTTGCAAGCAATAATAAACATTATTGTTTTGTGATATACAAACGACTTCTATACTAAGAGTGGTAAAGCAATTTTACTGTCGACTGTATTTCAAATATAATCAAAATTACAAAAACTAATCCATTAGATAGTCAAACTTACGTGTGCGTTTTTGTCAGGGCGAAAAAACATTTCCAGCAATTTATTTCTTTTTGTATTCTTATTTGGTACATTATTGCTACTGCTAGGTTGTGTACCACTAGTATAAAGGATATTGCATCTCGTTATGTTTATACACAAATGATTGCCGGTAACATAATCTGTAATAATAATACATAATATTTAATAATTAAATCTGATCTTCTTTATTTATATTACCAGCTGTGCTCGCGACTTCATCCGCGTGAAATTCATAGAATTATTCTAAAATAAAAATAGTTTGTTACTCCTTATTTCATCAGCTATATGCCAGTGAAACTCCTGTCAAAATCGGTCCAGCTGTTCCCGAGATTAGCTGGAGCAAACACACAGACAGACAGACAAAAATTATAAAAATGTTATTTTGGTATGTACCGTATATAGGTACATTCAAAATTGTACCTGTAAGAAGTAAAAATAGACGTGGAGGACATTTCCTCAAGGCCAATTTTGGCTTGATTGCCCAGCGGAATAGTGAGTATCCACAGACCCACAGAGATGAACTCCCTGTGGATAATCGCAAACATAAATGCATCGTCCAGTTCGGAACTCACTTTTAATTCCGATAGAACGACGCGCGACGCGGCGACGATATAATACCGATGCGTCTACCGATACCGATGAGTATGGTTATTAAAGTATACTATTAATTTGGATTTATTAGCGGAAAGAATATTGTTAAAAACAGCCATAGTAAAATCAAGTAACTATTAATTTAATTACTATTCGTAGGTACTTATATTAGATAATAATAGTCGTAACTAAAATAATAGTTATTGGATTTAAATGTTTATAAAACCTAATGCTGAAAATCTAAATAAATTAGGTATGTAGGTACCTCCAAAATGCTTGTGGTTTACAACAAACATCAATATTTCGGAACTCTCCATGTCTGGATTGAATATTATTTTATTCATTGCTTCTCGTCCAAAATTTAATAAATTCTGCGATTCTCTATCGAAGTCATCGTTATCCTTGCACACTCTGAAAATAAATTTTAGGGCTTACTCGCAATCTCGACATTCGAATATCGACTTTGAATGTCGAGAGTCAATATCGCCACAAGATATCGCTGTCAAAGGTGACATTGACCGCTGAGAACTGACACAATTGTACAGCCTGGATCTCTACGTTGAACCAATGTGTGTTGACAACATACCAACATACGAAAGGATGGACCACAGAACAGAGATAAGTAAAACGTGTGATTCGATTTTTTAAGCTGCGTTATCATCACCATCAGAGACGGAATCTGCCGATTCAGACAAAACAATATTTTTTCAATAGAATTGTTAATTTATTAGAATAAAATTTAAATTTCCGTTAATTACCTATATTCGGCGCAATTCCATGATTTATTTAACTATTATTATTATTTCAGTTTTCCAACACATTCTGATAAGAAGATGATAAGACGATTCCTTTTTAAACGGTTTTATTTTATAAATGTAACAGAACAATACATACCCATTTGTAAAATTGGTAATCAATTTTTTATTCACGATGTCTCGGTAACATTGATTTACTTTAGCTCTAGCCTATAATAAATAAATTTTATTAGTTTTGAAACGGAGTTACTTACTTAGGAAATACATACACATTCAAACATGTATTGGTGCATCCAGACCGCATTTATTTTTTGTGAAGCAACAAACTGCAACGTAAGAGTAACAAGCAGTCGCAAAAGTTGAAGAAAGTTACTTAATGTTATCCTTAGGTAGTAGTCTGCAACTATTGCGACTTCTTACTCTTTGTTGAATGATCGCATCCATACCGCCAATAACATAAAGTAACAAAGTGTAACCAGCGAGTTGCATAGCATAATGTTATCGAGTTACCACATGTTGACGCAACTTTACCTAATACGGCAACTTACTTGAAAATAAATGCATTCTTGTTTACATAATTCACCAAGGGGTTGCAACTGTCCAATATTAGAAGTAGTCGAACAATATAGGTATGTATATTGGCTTAGTGGTTGACCGCCGTCTTTGCTGGGGTCCACACAAAGACTATGTGGGCAACAAATTAAGATCTGTTCTAGGTAAACTTAGCATACTAAAGTACAAGTTGCCATATAAAACACTAAGAATGCTATATTTGGCCCTTGCAGACTCGGTGGTCAGCTACGGGCTCAGTAGCTATGGACCAACTTACCATACGTATTTGGCAGATATTTACAATTTACAATTGAGAATATTAAAAACGATTGTTCGTAAGCACATACAACAAAAATTTAAAAATAATTACGACGACCTTTATAAACACTGTAATGTTATGAATATATATAATAAGGTTAAATTTTTAACACTTACGGAGATCAATAGGCCTGAGCTATTAATAGAAAAAAGCAGACCCGACTTTTTGAGATCTGTGACTTATAAAAATAATTTTTCACTACCAAAACAGAACAATGTTTACGGAACAAGAGTAACTCAATACTCGGTACCATTCTTCATAAACGGGCTCCCAGAAGAGTTACAAGTGTTGTATAGAGAGAATGAAAGAAAGTTTAAGTATAAATGTAAGCATTATTACCTCCAAATTTAATGTACACAAGGATAAAGCGGCTCGCCACGGTCGGATAAACCCCTAGAGGTTTTTGACCAAGGCAAAATATGTATAAAAAGTGTGCTTGTAGTTTATTGTATAATAAATTTAATAAATAAAATAAAAATACATATCGACGCGACGACGCCCAAGCAACAACTCGGTGATCAAAAAATCAAAATTTTACAAGAGAAATTATTTACCGATTTTATCGAATATCTTTCGAGTGGGTCTATTGCAGTCATTGATGTATCATAGGAAAGCTATTTTTTTGAGAAAAATATTCCTGGCTAATTAATATGAAATTCTATTCTATCAAAACCTAGAAATTTATGAAAATAAATAGTACCTAAAATTCTATACATAAAACTTTACAGTAATACTTAGTACTTATGGTATTGCAGTAAATTTATTAAACAAAATATTTATATATATATATATATAAGTAACATCATATCGTCGGGATGATACGTAACGTTATTACGAAGTTATTGTGGTAACATTAAATAATTTTAAACACTGTATTGTAGTGTAACATTATTATTACAAGGAAATTTTAAATAACAGTTAAATTGTAACCATTCAATATAGATTTTTATTAAAGTACTTTTTCAAATATTTACGCCAATAACTGTAAATGCAACTTACCAAAATCAAATATAAATTGTTTTTTTTTGTGAAGAAATAATAAAAGGTTTTTTGCCGAAATATTGTTGTTTCTAAATAAAACGTATGACATGATATCTTTGAAACAGAAACAGAAATATTTATTTGTCAATGTAGGTACATTGTACATTGTACCCATAGGCATACAAATATTATTTGAAGATTAAAAAAAAAAGAAATTACTTAATTAATTAGGTACAGTTAATGCTACAAACTACACAACAAACAAAATAAAAACTCACAAAGTCAAAAAAAACATAATTCTTTTTTCACTAGGAATTTTGTTATAAATACCATTAGAAAAAAATCTGAAAAAAATTGCTAAGATGTATTCCAGTCCATAGATTCCGAATCTGACATAACAGCATATAGCCCCTAATAGCACATTACCGAATTATTGTTTGGGGGCGTCAATATATTAACAACTAATAACTACTACTACTAACTTTTTGTTACCTATCGGATGTTTCCCACTAACACTTGGAAGCGTTGCTCCACAAAGAGTAACTGGTGTGACTGCACCATTAAATATAACAATATTTAGGTATTATATCATAGTACCATTTGTGTTTGCCAGTGGACCCAACAGACGTTGATCCTGCTCAGATGCAGGTTTGGTTAACTCATACGTGTATACGTGTATTATATGTATGTCACTACACCATCTCAACCCGTGGGTGTCGTAAAAGGCGACTAAGGAAGTAATCTTATGCAGACAAGAGCACTGCGATAAAAGGAAAATTCGAAACAAACCCTATACCAACCCGTTTGGACAGCGTGGCGTAGGCTAAATTCCCTCCACATTCTTTAGAGGAAACCCGAGCCCAGCATATAATTTCGGCACATTACAAGAGCATATTATATAGGTGCTTTTATTATTTTAAAACTGCTACAGGAAGGAAAATAATATGATATTCCGCAAAATTTAACCTATTTTAGGCATGTTATAAACACATCTTTCCTCCAAAATGAGGTAATAGATATCAAAAATTAATTAATTTTAATTACTTACAGTATCTCCTTTAAAACGACTTATTTATTTGACAAACGAATTTACTAATTTAAACAATCGGTTTTTGGTACTTAAACGAATCTTATTTTGGTATCATCATCATACAACCCACCAACGTCCCACTGCTGACACGTCGGTCTCCTCCAAACTTTGTGGAGAGAATTTAGCCTACTATAGTATGGTAGATAGTATGTATGTAATAGTAATGGTCGTCTGGTCAGACGGGTTGGTATAGGATTTTATTTCAAATTTTCCTTTTCTAGCAGTGCTCTTGTCCGCTTAAGGTCCTAACTCCCTTAGTCGCCTTTTACGACACGACACCCACGGGTTGAAATGGGGTAGTGATATTCTAATCCGTCATTATACGCACATATTATTTTAGTTTACGTTGTATTTTTTGGGTAACATTAATTGGTAGCCAAAACATATTTTGGTGAACAAAGTATTTGTTCCCATAAATAATTAACATTATTACCTAAAAAAAATTGAAACTGTAATACTAAAGCCTTTTTCTAGATCTTACTAGGTCACTACGTACAAACATTAAAAAATAAAGAAATATTTTCTCTATTTATTTTGTAGATCGTACTTTTTTAGTGGAATGTTTATTGCATGACAAATAACATGGCTGATATCTACAAACGACAAATTATATAAATAGGCTAACTTCTTGTTAGGAATTCCAGCACATAATTTGTAATAATGTAATAAATAATAGTCTCTATCCTAATATCAAGTGTTTTTTGTGCGTGAAAACGGTGTTTTGTTGGCCTATGACATACGCTTCTCCTAATTACACGTGCCATAACAAGTCAATTATATTATAATAAAACTTTGGATTTATATTGAGAAATTGTAAGGACTTCAATAACATTTTAAGTGTTTAGGTTTTATGCAACGCGCTCGTTAGAAGTCACCTTGAGTCGACAGCTATGATTTGGAATTCGCATGAGGTTAAATATAGCCTTATGATTTAGAAAATTCAAAACAAATTTACTCAATTTTTATACCTCGAGGAATATGGTGTGTATCCTCCGTACCCGCTAATGTACCCAAGTTTGTACGTACTCGGAATGTTCGGGTACGTGCGCCTGAGCGTGCGGCGCGACCTCTCGCTGGTGAAGTACGTGTGACGCGTTCTGCGCGGACACCACCCAGCCGTGCTGGAGGAGTTGCGCCTGTGCGCCCCTACTGATTACGTGGGTAAACGCCGCCGTCCTTCCACACTCTGCCCACCAGTTCCAAGGTCAAAGCTACTTAAATTTGCCCCTTTCACGCGCTATACGGCTCATTATTATAATAGCTATGGAAGTAGATATATATGTATAACTGTAGCCAGCCGAAATTTGCAGAAGCCGCACAAAGTAGCATTGTAAACAGTGTTATATAGTGGTCTAATACCATTAAGACTAATATTATTATTATTGTTTCATGTAGCTTACAATATCGCTTTGGAATTTTCTGTAAAGGTGTTGTAAATGAGTTTGAATAATAAATAAATAAATAATCAAATTCATACAATAACTTATCCGTCAGCGTGTTCCCATGGTTATTATACGCCCGACGAATCTTCAGTCAGGTGGAAAAGGACCCTAAATGGTCAGTGATGTATCGATTTTAAACACCTTTCATAAACGTATGAAAGATTAAAAAAATATAAGTGGTAGGTAAGTACTTACTTCTTGAAACTCTTGTGGTGTGACAACTGTAAAATAATATTTTATAAAAAGTTAAAGGTTATTAATTATTATTATTGATGTCTCTTTTTTCACGGCTATACTTCTCTCTAAGGTGAAAAGTATACCCGGTCCAACACGCAGAGGGCCTAAATTTTTTTAAATTTAGTATGGGATAAGACACTTAACTACCGTCGCCATATCATAGCTGCACTATTGTAGTGCAGCTATGATTTGTCATAGGTAGGTGTAGAGCTATTGTCATTGTTATAAATCAATTCTATACAGGTTAAAAGATCAACTCTCTCGGAGGAAATACATAGATGATGATTTGGCAGCAAAATAAAAATACAAAGATTTCATTTACATTTAAATATATAAAAGTTAGAAATACATCGACTTACAATACTTTAACACTAAGGATATTCGCGGAACAATTAATAATGTACTTACTAAATATCAAGTTTATTTTGTATAACTTTGGTTAATAAACTAAGTACATAATGCGTCGAAAAGCTAATCTATTTATTTGTATTATCAAACAATTGATATTCATAATTATGAACATTATTGAACAATCATAAAATAATAATAATAAAATTTTTTATATTTTTAATGTATTTTTTATATGTATGTATTGTATATTTAAAAATGTATTGTAGGGTGTGAGATAATAATGTTTGGACATTCAAGTAAAAAACCCCAAAATAAACTATAGCTTGTAATATTGATACTAGAAAACTGATGTAATACTTAAATTCAGAACAAATAATTGTGCTCATCACACAAAGATTTGTCCTGGGTGAGAATCGAACCCACGACCTCTGTCTCAGCAGTCAGGGTCATTAACCACTAAAATGCATGCAAATTACATAATATAAAACTAACAAACTAAAATTACATTAAGACCTAAAATTAAAAAATTAAAAAAAAATTAATACTTTATTCATAAAATCCATAGGTCCATTAAGATCCATGATGAAGACCATAATTTGGAAACTAATGAATGCCAGTCAGACTAAATAAGAATTTTAAGTATTTTTTACTATATATATATATTATTATTACATACCTTTTGCAGCTATAATACTAAATAAAACAAAATTAAAAAATATGAAAAGTGTTCGACACATTTTTGATACACAAGAGGACCTGCTCAAAGAAATAGTAGCACATTAATGTCATGAACACTACAAATATTTTATTTATAAATTATACAATTATTTTATATTATGGTTTTCCTCAACTATGACTAATAGTAACATTTTGTGTAATTTCTACGTTTTTCAATTATCCTGAATTCATATGTATTTCAATAATTATATTATCCTAATTCCTAGTAAGGTACTTACAAAAGCAAATATTAGTAATGATTTCGATCTAAAAAAAAAACAATTTAAAAAACAAAAAACCTGACTGCAAAAAAGTGAAAACACGTACATAGATATACTTAATTATATTATCCATCATCATCATCATTACAACAGTGCAGCCCAATGACGTCCACTACTGAACATATGCCTCACCTAACTTCTGCCACTGCGAGAGACTTTGTGCCGCCTGCATACAACGACCTCCCGCAACCTTTATCAGGTCGTCGGTCCATCTCATGGGGGGGTCGCCCTACACTGCGCTTTCCAATACGTAGCCGACAGTACCTTTTGCCCCATCGGCCGTTAGTTCTACGAGTACTGGCATTTTAGCGATGCAATTCGGTTAGCTTATCGGCATGCGACAGTGAGTCTTATGAGCTCTACAGTTTAGTAAATAATAGTCACTTAAAAAAGAAAACAATCAAGATATTTATTTTTTATTAGTTCCTTCCGTGTATTTTTCTTAATCGTTCTAGCGCAACTTTAGCAAAACTGTAAGTATTTATCTGAAAGAAATAACAAATATTTAAACTCGTTTACACATAATAAGACATCCATGCTACTAGATGCCGTTATAAAATGTAACTTTGTGTTTAGTATCTACCATGGGGAGTACACACATCTACTAAACCGCCAAGACTAAAGAGTACACAAACTCATGCATATACTGCCAATAGAGACAGCGACACTATCATAATATTCCACAAAGACGAGAAATTTTTACGGCTTGTGGTAAAGTGGTACATTATAATTACATTCCTCACCGAATGTACTTACTATTCCTACTAACTAAAGATATCCCGGTTTACCAATCGACCACCCGAGTGTCCACCAGGTTGGTCAGTACTACTACAACCTTTACTTTTCCTCTAAATTCCAAATTCCCTCACGCTGGAATTTTCCAGAATATAAATATAATTTAAATAATATATTATTTTAACAACATACAACCTAAATTAATTATAAAATATTAAAATTTGTAGTCATCTGTCATGTCATCTTGTGTAAAATTTTATAAAAGTAACTTTTACAAAAAAGTTTTTATACCTTTTGTAATAAAAAAATATTTTCTTTAAATATTTTTATGCATTCATTTTATATATTGACAACAATATAAAATGTCTATATTCATATTCATCATCATATTTACATACTTTCTGGTTAAGACTACAAGTTTGGTATTCATTTATTATTGACCTTTAATTTCTGAATATCGAAACTATAAGTCAAACCTTAACCTAGACCTCAACCTAAGAGTTTTTACTGACAGCTATTGTGTGTGTTCTTTATAATTTACCCGACACAAGAAAAAAATATATTTAGAGAACTATAAGAAAGAAATTACAAAATGTAAATGCAGATTTTTTTTTACAAAAAGTAATGATATCCCACCAAAACATAAATGTGAAAATGGGAGCCCCTAGTATTAGTGGTTGCGAATTTCGCAGACAAAAGAATTAAAATATACCTAGGTGAATGCCCAGTTCTGAAGTAGTCGAATTATTTACAGAAAGCAGATAACTTGCTTAAAAATTGAAGCTCAAGATTTAACTGGGCTAGTTTTTACGTACATACAACTTATTATATATATATATATATATATATATATATATACAGTCGTGGTCAACTAATTAGGGACAATCTCTAGTTAAGCCAAATTGTGAATTAATTGTTTATTTTCCAGCGAGTCTTAACAATATTCCATATCTTATACATGTAAGTACAATAGTCATTGATGTGCCCGATTATACAAACAATAACAACTTCTTAAACATTAAACCTCTTTACAGTATAGCTATAGATAGATTATCATAGTGGTATTTGTTCAACGAATGCTGGCTGGCCATTTAATTAGGGACACTGAGGTATTGTGTTCTAATTTCAAAATTTGAATCTTAATACTTTTTTATTTCTTCTCTTAATGTTTCGTGGTAATTTTGGCGGCAATCCAGATTTTTAATTTTAAGTTTTGAGAATTATTTTGAAGAAAAATGGGCAAAATTAAAGTTGCGATTCAACACTACGAAAAATTATCTTGAAGTTTGTCGAGCGTGGTTCGTCATACCAAAAGATAGCACAACATTTAAATTGTTAAAAAACTATGGTATGCAATGCAGTGCAACATTTCAGGCGCAATAACACAGCTTTGGATGTGCCAAGAACAAAAAGATCGAGAAAAACAACTCCGCAAGAAGATAGAATGATAACCAGTTTAGCTAAGAAAGATCCGTTTCTACGCTCTATTTTAATTAAACACGAAGTTTTTGGGGCAGACGAAAGAGCCGGTGTATCAGCGAGGACCGTTCGACGACGTCTGGTAGAAGCAGGCTTGTTCGGAAGAGTGGCTCGCAAAGTACCGTTGTTGAAGAAAGAACATAGAAATGCTCGTTTGGCTTTTGCACGTAAATATGGTCATTGGACCTACGCCCAATGGCAACATGTATTGTTCTCTGACGAGACCAAGGTTAATTTGATTTCTTCAGATGGAAGGCAATATGTACGGCGTCCTGTAAAAGCGGAAATGAATCCAAGATTCAAAAAAGGCAGGTGAAACATGGCGGTGGAAACATTAAAATGTGGGGTGCCTTTTCTGGACGTGGAGTGGGACCTGTGAGGAAAGTTCAGGGTAACTTAGACCAACATAAATACAAGGCAATATTGGAGGAAACTATGATTCCCTATGCTGAGGAGCATCTCCCTATTATATGGACGTTTCAGCAGGATAACGGCCCAAAACATACCGCCCGTTCAGTCAAGTCGTTTCTTAACAGTCAGTCAATATCAGTGCTAGATTGGCCAGTAAATAACCCGGACCTCAACCCAATTGAGCACCTTTGGCACGAAATCAAGAAAAAAGTTGTCACTTATCGTACCACAACTTTAGATGAACTTAATGAAGCTTTTTGTGAGGCATGGGCAAACATTCCTGTCGAAACATGTCAGAAACTGATAATGTCTATGCCACATCGGTGTCAAGCGGTGATTAATAACAAAGGTTTTGCTACTGGGTACCGATTTTACACGTAATAAAATGGAGCTGTTAAAAATATTATAATACTGCAGATTATTAGTTTTGTTTAACTCTATTTTTCACTATACTTTACTGTCCTTAATTAAGTGTCCAGCTACACAATTGTACATTAAAATTGAATACATGATTAACCTTTGAAATTAAATACTTTTTTCTATTTGATTAATCTTTTATTTACAGCCATTTATAGCATAATAATCGGACCAAATTATGCAAATAATAGGTGCTTAGAAATCAATAGGGTTTTATAATTATATGTACATAACCGGTTATAGCTCTTCACTACCTTGAATGTCCCTAATTAGTTGACCACGACTGTATATATTCGAATAACTGTTCTTATACCTATATGTTTAACATAAAAGTTGATTAACCAAATATAATAAAACTATGTGTCTACTATGTGAAAACTAACCAAGTTAAATCTTGAGCTTCAATTTTTGAGTTCAAACTTGCGTTGTATCCTCTCAACCATTATGGTGTATAATTTTTCGCTTGGACTCCAGATTATAGCATTGTATTCTAGTTTGCTTCGTACATAGGCGTTGTAGAGTAACCTTACTATATGGACACTGTTGAACTGAGATGTTGTTCGAATTACAAACCCTAAAGACCTATTTGCAGATTTACATACATTTTTAATATGGTTGTGGAAATTAAATTTGTTATCTAGCGTTAAACCAAGATCGCGTATTGCAGTGACTCTCTCAAGCGGCATGCCATCTACCTCGTATGAGGTTAAGATTGGAAAACGAGATCGAGTGAATGTAATAGATTTACATTTGGAGACATTAAATGATAATTTATTTGTCTTACTCCATTCGACAACAGCATTAATATCACTATAGAAATCACTGCAATCGGCGACATTCTTAATAGATGTAAATAGCTTTAGGTCGTCAGCAAACAGAAGGCACTCCGCCCTAGAGACAACATCAGTCAAATCGTTTATCATTATAAGAAACAGGGTTGGACCTAACGTACTGCCTTGACTCACGCCTGATCGCGTATAATATTCTTGAGACTTATAATTTCCTAACTTAACATATTGTTTACGGTTACTAAGGTAACTAGCAATGAATCTTAGAAGTTGTGTGTTAATAGTACATCGTTATCTACCAGATCAAAAGCTTTTGAAAAGTCGAAGTATGCTGCTTCGACTTGACAACCTGTTGACATGTTTTTCACATAGTCTGTAAATCTAGCAAGGTTGGTTAACGTAGACCGTGACCGACATTACTTACAATTAAATGTATTATATAATGTATTTAAGTAGTATATCAGTTGTTTAGTACCCATAACACAAGCAAATCTTTGTGTGATGAGCATAAAGGTTTGTCCTGTGTCTGGGTGTAATTTAACTATAATATGTATGTATTTACGAAATAAAATTGTATTTAAGTAGTGTATCAGATGTTTAGTACCCATAACACAAGCAAATATAATTGCTTACTTTGGGACTAGATGGCGCTGTGTGAATGTGGTAGAATATTATTATTATTATTACGGTTGCACTAATTCAGTTAATTCTTAAAGAGAATGTACTGAGAAAAAGTTTATGCAATGATGGGAACCGAATTTCATGTGGGTGGAGACACAAGCAACATTATGCAACTTTTTTTAAACATTATCTTTAGGTTTTGCATAATTAAAAGTAGAGAAGTAAATTTCTCACAAATAAAATCAAAAAAGTCATTATCATACCTAGCAAGCAATATAACTAACGGGCAATTTCGCCAATTTAAACTATCAATAAAACCATACCATACCATAATGTATAAAGCAATATATGGTACACTTCCACGTGATCAAAGTCTGCGATTTTATTTCCAATTGAACGATTATTAAAGAAGGTCAGAGAAAGATTAGAAATTTATTGGATGGGTCTAAGCCACGGATGAGACCGGTAATCTTGTGAGTTGCACTAAAATATTGCTATCGCGCGTATGTGACATATTAGCATAAAGGATGAGCCTGAATATTACCCTAATAAACATGGGCGCACGTACAACACAGTGGAACAACAAACGACTGTCGCTTACCCTTAGTAAGGTGCAACTCACAAGATTACCGGTCTCATCCGTGGCTTAGACCCATCCAATAAATTTCCAAGAAACCAACAAATTGCAAAATTAATAGTTTTCGAGATGGATCTTGTATCAGAAGAAAAACGTACCATGACGTATTCTAAGATTACTGGATTTTATTAGAAAAGTACGAGAGGAAGACAGTTTACGTGATGTGAGCTTACCCAGTTGCGATGGTGATTCTGAGTAGTCATTCATATCAGTGCAATTCATAATGTTTACTTTTATTTAGTTTTACCTTACATTTACATTATACCTAGTAAAAGTTACAATGAAAAAATGTCTTTTTATGATTGATGCAGCTTCACAAATTGTATAACCTAAAATTTAAATAACCAATATCAACTGACCTCAACACGCGTACTAAATGTTCTTAATGAGAGGTCAGCTTATACTGGATATTGTTTATAGTACCAAAGGATATTGTTTATACAATTTCGTATTTATTGATAAACTTATATCCAATCACTGCATTTAGAGCTAATTATAAGCCGCAAATAATATTGTCCAGCTAGATTGACCTTTTCGGCCACTGTGGAACGTGGATATAATCGGAATCTGATGTGCATGGTAAGATCGATTTAACTGAACTAAAAGCCTGTGAAAAATGAGAAGCGAACATGTCACAAATACTTAAACCATCCGATGCTACTGCAGTGCCGTCCGTTATTGAAACTGGGAATGAACTGGATCCGCCTCCCTTGTCCTTGATATATGCCCAAAAACGATTCGGATTCTTGGAGATTTCGGTTTCGATATTTTTGATGTAAGTATTATAACAATTAATAGCTAGGCTTGAGCATCGTTTACCCAACAATTTCAATTCGATTAGGTCTCTTTGGTTATCATAAATTTTGTACCGTTTTCGAATCTTTTCCTTCTCTCTTAAGGCCTTGATTATTTTTTTAACGTACCAAGGTGGATATAATTTTTTATTTTTATTTGATTGTTTTGATTTAGATGATAAATGTGAATTAATAATGTGAATTGTCATTAATGCCCATGCAACTCTCAAATATATTACTCCAATTCAGTTCATTCAGAGCATCACAAATGCTCTCATGATTCAATTTAAAAAAGTTAGGTCTTGTATTTTGTTGATTGTAGGGGAGCCTAGGGTCTTTACTCACTTTTAATTCAATTTCAATGGGAGGGTGAAAAGGGTCGACAATGCTTAAAGGATTGTGAGCGGCAGTTACACAGCTAGAATGTAAATTGGTTATTTCAAGGTCTAACATCCACCCCGAATGGTTTTTTATTGTATTAAGTTGTGTAAGTTTGTGTATATATATAAAATCTAATAATTCATGACTAATACCCGGGGGTGTATAACTAATAGTTTCACTTGAAAGAAAGAAGAAAAGAAAGAAAGAAAAATATTTTATTATGTCCGATAAACACGGCGCACAATACATAAATCTTAGAAAATAAAAATAAAATAAAAACACGTTATAAACAGTACAGACAATAATAAATTTTTACAATCTGTGGTGGCTTCTCCCATTCAAATCTGTCAGGCAGATTGACAGATGCCTAACTGTGACGTTTACAAGTCACTTGGACTTCTAAACGTCACAATCAGAAATACGTGGCAAAATGACGTGTCGCCACGTGCAATGGTGCAATATTTTAAGAAAAACCACCACAGATTCCGGCCAAATGGTTTATTATGTACGCCGCTAGTTACCGTACACAACGGGTTGACACTCAGCATACTCTGAAGAGAGCGTTATCCACCCCAGAACTGATTTTCAGTCAGCCATGAGGAGTGTCACCTAAACGCCCACGTCGACGTAGCATATAGCATATCCTTACTATTTAAGTACATTAATAATATGTGTTGGATTTGTGGTGAGTACCAACAATCAACTACTAAATCAATACATAAAATTTATTAATAATACTTTTACAATTACATTACCCCAATATTTTTTTTTGTTTTTTAGATTTGCAATAATATAGTCAAATAAAAAATGAAAAGCAGCTGAGCTCAGATTGCGTTAAGGCTCCAAACAGAACCTTACCTAAATACAATAAGTACAAGACAAATACAAAGCAAAATAAAATAAAATAAAAATAAAATGAACCCACAAAACAAAAATAAAGAAATAGATGTGCTGCAGCACTGCCGGACACAGACATAAGCCATTAGGCATAAATCATAAGGTAATTTGATTATAATTTTGATTTTTGTAATAACAGTAAATGTCTTTTTAGTTTTATTCTGAAATAGTTTTTTTTATTTTAGGCCTCTAAATGGTGGAGGGATGTTGTTCCAGCAGTGAGTTGCAGCATACCTGAAATTTCCTCGGAAAGCAGTAGTTTTATGTTGGGACACTGATAATGGATTTCTGCCTCACTTATATTACACGGCTTAAAAGAGATATATAGTTGAATATCGTCAGCATACATATGGTAACTACAATGTAGAAATGAATTTATAACGTCAGCACTGTACAAAATGTATAAAAGCGGACCTAAAATGGAACCTTGTGGTACTCCCTTGTAGACGTGAAGGGGTGACGACGCCATCGTAGATCCATCCCGTTTTCTAATTTCCACAAACTGCGTTCTGTTCTGTTTGTGAGGTGACTGTCAAACCATCTCACAGTCTCTGGAGAGAATCCATAGTATGCAAGTTTAGATAGCAATAGTGTCGTTTTTATACCATCGAAAGCTCGTGAATTCCACAATTCCAAACTTGCCAAATTCCACTGAATTATGCTTAGATTAAAATCGCCAATAGTACATGTGTGGGTATCTGGTCTCTCTAACACAATATTGCAGCAGTTCAGGAATTATTCTAGGGTTAAGCGTTGCACAAGCGGTGGTAGGTAGACAGCACACAGAGCTATCTGTCTAATAGAGTTGGAATATTGTACCTCAATCATCCAAAGGTCTTCGTAAGGGCTTTCCCAGTGTGACATATGTTTAGATTTAATAGAGTTTAATACAGCGATCAAAACCCCTCCCCCATCCTTCTTCTTACCGTCACTTAGTCTATCTTTTCTATACACTGTATATCTATTATCAAATAACTCTGTGCTTAATACAGAGCTATTTAACCATGTTTCTGTTAGTATATAGTACTAACAGAACATGTCATAGTTCTCTAGGGATAGTTGTTTATAAAAATAATGGGTTTTAGTGCGTAAACCTCTAGTATTCTAGTAATATATATTAATAGATTTGAATTTAATTCTTTAATTTTTCCAAAACTTCAAACTGACAATCAAAAATAAAAGTGAGATAAAAATAAAGATTAACAGGATTATTACAGCTTATTTAGGGTGTCCATATTTTTAACCATGATATGATCAGAGTCTTGTGTCTTGCGCATAAATATACGACCATTTTGGTCCAAAACATACTGATAGCCAAGCTCTTTGGCCTTGATTCTCTCGGTGGCATGTAACGCTTTATTCAAGGTAGACCTGGCATGTTCTTTAAGCAGATTCTCATACTGGCTATTCATGAAGGCCATGGAATCATTAATCTCGGAAATTTTCTCATTAATAGGCTGTAACTGACGGTTAAGGGTGGCGGTTACGTTTTCAGTAATTTTAGACAACATTTGTGACAGTTCAGTTTTCATTGTCTCCTGAATCATCCGTTGGACAGTGTTGCTAGAGATTGGGTCTTCCATTGTAGGCTGCAAAGGAGACCCCGTGGCTGGCCTCTTATTTCCTCTACTGTTGGATACGTTGCGCTGAGGTGTGTTGTCCTGTTTGCCAACAAGAGATTTATCAGCCATAATAATAATTATCTTAGTTTGTATGGTTTAATTGAGTTATAAAATAACACAAGATTATATATTTCAAAATTAAATATTTACTTAAAATGTGTAACTCAGATAGTTTCTTCTCATATAGATGGTTATTGTACGTTGAGAATCACATTCAGCACAAAATTGTGGAACCCGAACTTTCTGGTGGTAGTGGCATCATCTGTGGGATAGGTGGGGAGGTACTCGTAGCAATAGTAGCCATTTACCGATCTCCTTCGAGTACTTCTAATCAATCGTTTGAATCTTTTCTACGATGTGTCGACACCGTATTAAGCTCCGTGGACAAGTACAAAAACATTTGTCTTATAGGCGACACTAATATTGATATAACACCCTCTACCTACTATAAATGATCGCTCGGCACACTAACTGACACTGAACGCTACACATGGCCTACTGCCTGCTCACTCGTTTCCCACCAGAAAGGACTCTTGCATTGACCATGTCATCCTCAAAAATAAGTTAAACAAATAAAATTAAATACCCCACATACCTACTTACTAAACAAAATAGAAAAATATCATAATAATAAAAAACTGAAAAATAAAGAGAATGTAACGCGAATAGAGAAAGGACTTCTATGCTGGTGTGGAAATGTGGAGAGAATGAATCAAAGAAGGTTGACCAAACAAATTTATTTTATTATCTGGCAAGAAACGTATATACCTTATAGATACCTATATAAATTACTTTTTGGAAGGGAAAGTACTAGAAAAACGATACACGGCCAAATTGGGCAAGAAATGACAGGTCACGTGTGTTTTTTAATTTGTTTATGTTATAATAAGTATATCATAACTATACTCGGTTTCAGAGCCGTTATTGATAGAATAAAATATATCCTACTAATCCTACTAATATTATAAATGCGAAAGTTTGTAAGAATGTTTGGATGTTTGGATGTTTGGATGTTTGTTACCAGTAAACGAAAAAACCACTGAATAGATTTCAATGAAACTTTGCAGTAATTTACCTTATACATCAGAATAACATATAGGCTATATTTTATCTAGATATCGCGTAAGTTGGCTAAACCATGAGAACAAATGTAAAGTAAGTCGGAGAAAAATCTGCCATCTTATAGCTATTTCTGATTTCTCTAAGTAAACCGTTAGTTTTACATAAGGACAATGTATGGAGGAATTGTTACTCTTAAATAGTTATAAAAAAAAGTCCGCGACAGCATATGCCTATCTTTTATGTGGAAGTCGATATAGAGAGAATAGTGAGCAAGAAATACATTTAAATCGGATACTGCATTTAAAGTGAAAAATTTCATGGTATTAAACTAATTCCTAGGAATGTAAATACCTTTATCACTTTTGTCATTTAATGTAGATAAATTTTGTCGTTTACACCAAGTTATTTCGACAAATAGTTTAAAAGTTATTACGATATTAAATGAAATGTATATAATCCCAAAAATCTTATAATAATACTGTATGTCACCCGTGACTTCGCTTACCTGTTATTTTGTTCCTGTGACCACAGCAACTTTTCACTTTTAGAGGGGAAATTTCGGCCAATATTTTCTAAGCACAGATAATTACTTCAGATTAAACATAACCAATATTACGTGATTGATTAGAATAGTACTTATCTTTGTAAACATCCATCCCGTGTCTTTTTGGTTAAAATTATCAAATATACAAACAAACATTCATCCTTTCAACTTTGTGTATGTATATTACTATATTTATCAACGTCAGCCCTAATGACAATTCAGTATGACAGATTAAAAAGAAATCAAAGATCTCTTTTTTCTTTTTGTTTACTATACAACCTCATTACTTGAATATATTACTAATCATTCACCAGTAACTTCAAAGAATATATTATGACAATTAATTGTGTAGTAAAATTATCAAATAAAGTAAAATATGAAATAAAATATTTTTTGTAGAAAAGTAAATACATATATTGCAGTATCAAGGTAGTAGAGTAGCAGAATACAAATATCATAGACCTAGGATCCGCGCGCTTTTTTTTTATAACGATTTTTTTTATTTATGGCGGTACGAAGTACGCCGGGTCAGCTAGTAATATTATAAATGCGAAAGTTTGTAAGAATGTTTGGATGTTTAGATGTTTGGATGTTTGTTACCAGTAAACGAAAAAACCACTGAATAGATTTCAATGAAACTTTGCAATAATTTACCTTATACATCAGAATAACATATAGGCTATATTTTATCTAGATATCGCGTAAATTGGCTAAACCATGAGAACAAATGTAAAGTAAGTCGGAGAAAAATCTGCCATCTTATAGCTATTTCTGATTTCTCTACGTAAACCGTTAGTTTTACATAAGGACAATGTATGGAGGAATTGTTACTCTTAAATAGTTATAAAAAAAAGTCCGCGACAGCATATGCCTATCTTTTATGTGGAAGTCGATATAGAGAGAATAGTGAGCAAGAAATACATTTAAATCGGATACTGCATTTAAAGTGAAAAATTTCATGGTATTAAACTAATTCCTAGGAATGTAAATACCTTTATCACTTTTGTAATTTAATGTAGATAATTTTTGTCGTTTACACTAAGTTATTTCGACAAATAGTTTAAAAGTTATTACGATATTAAATGAAATGTATATAATCCCAAAAATCTTATAATAATACTGTATGTCACCCGTGACTTCGCTTACCTGTTATTTTGTTCCTGTGACCACAGCAACTTTTCACTTTTAGAGGGGAAATTTCGGCCAATATTTTCTAAGCACAGATAATTACTTCTGATTAAACATAACCAATATTACGTGATTGATTAGAATATTACTTATCTTTGTAAACATCCATCCCGTGTCTTTTTGGTTAAAATTATCAAATATACAAACAAACATTCATCCTTTCAACTTTGTGTATGTATATTACTATATTTATCAACGTCAGCCCTAATGACAATTCAGTATGACAGATTAAAAAGAAATCAAAGATCTCTTTTTTCTTTTTGTTTACTATACAACCTCATTACTTGAATATATTACTAATTATTCACCAGTAAATTCAAAGAATATATTATGACAATTATGTAGTAAAATTATCAAATAAAGTAAAATATGAAATAAAATATTTTTTGTAGAAAAGTAAATAAATAATTATATTGCAGTATCAAGGTAGTATAGTAGCAGAATACAAATACCATAGACCTAGGATCCGCGCGCCATTTTTATGTATTCGCGCCATTTATTTTCGGTCTAAAATTTGACATTTGACAGTGAATTATCATTGTATGTATTTATGGTCGCTAAAGTCATATACTAATAAAAATAAATGGATATTGTAAAATATGAAATAAAATATTTTTCGTAGAAAAGTAAATACATTGCAGTATCAAGGTAGTATAGTAGCAGAATACAAAAATACCATAGACCTAGGATCCGCGCGCTTTTTTTTTATAACGATTTTTTTATTTATGGCGGTACGAAGTACGCCGGGTCAGCTAGTCCTATATATGACTGTTGTATGTATGAATAAACTAGCTCTATTGTTTAACTTGTAAGTATAGTCAGTCGGGTTATACTTTAATTAATGAATAACTTTAACCTGACGGCTCAGAAATCGGGGGTGCACGGTGTATAGTTTTGGTTTATAGGTGCTATAGACGTACACATTATACTGGTAATATTACAAAATACTTATACATAGATGCGGCGGGTATTATCTGATACATGTATAATAGTTATGAATCCAAATTTCTCGTTTACAAGTTACTCACCCCATTTTTAGGTCTTGCAGTAGTAGTAGTAGGCAAGTTATCACAATCCTTCATTATGTGGTCGTAAAAGTCACTGATAAAAATTCTAAAGCCTTCTTTGTCGCAGCTCAATAAATCCTTTTTAACACATGCTTTTATTTTTTTGGCATTGGCACAATGTTCTGTGTGCTAGAAAGTAATAAAACAGGCATATTTACTTAACTTTTTTTTTTATTATGAAAGGGTAATTAAGTTTTTCGTGGCAGACTACGTAAAACATTGCGTGATGATCTAGATAAATATCACTAAAACTGGACCACTTAACCACTTAAAGCATGGAAATCATCGGAGGGGGGGCTTTTCCCAGGAATGGGATGAAGTAGACTGACTATCGTGACTATCTATAACATGATAATATTCTACCACATTCACACAGCGCCATCTAGTTCCAAATTAAGCAATTATATTTGCTTGTCTTATGGGTACTAAACAACTGAATATACTACTTAAATACATTTTTTTTTGTAAATACATACTTATTATAGATAAATTACATCCAGACACAGAACAAACCTTCATGCTTATCACACAAAGATTTGTCCTGGGTGGGGATCGAACCCAAGACCTCCGGCTTAGCAGTCAGGGTCACTATAATATGACATGTCGTTACAATAGATCATTGACCGAATAGATAGAACGAATAGAAAGCCACTTGTCTAGCCCCTCCCCCCTCCCCTAATAATATTATTTAAGATACTTATTATACATATTATTATAATTCTTATTTAGATACTAAGATAGTATTTACAACCAGGTTCCAAATAACTCGCAAGTACATACTATAATTTTACCTCTTTGAACCCAAAACAACCATGAGAATACCTCTACATGACCGTAGGTTTATTGTATAAAGAAAAAAAAAAATATTGAAATAAAGGTACCCATCTACTATTTTCATGATCTATCATCATATAAGTTATCAGTAGAAAAGTAAAGACAAGGGACCAATTTTAGCCATTGCCAATAGCAATGAATGTAGTCAAAGTAGGTACTGCGTCTCGAACATAGCTTAATTTTATTTTAGGACTCATACCATTAAAATTTTTTATTTGGAACTCATCAAAATGATATATTATGTAATTACTTACCTATTGACTTAACGGGAGATTTATTATATTATGTCGATGATAATAATTATAAAACCTATGTATAATCCATAGACCATACATGCATTAGAAAGTCAAAAGTCAAAGTGCTGTTTTATGTGTAGTCGACTATATATATATGCTTTACCACTTTTAACAAAAAAATCCATCAAAATTAAAAGTCAATAAGACTCATTATTAATGTTGACTTCGCGGTATTGATGACAACTGTCACTGTACTTATGTGACTTGCAAGCAATAATAGACATTATTGTTTTGTGATATACAAACGACTTCTATACTAAGGGTGGTAAAGCAATTCTACTGTCGACTGTATTTCAAATATAATCAAAATTACAAAGACTAACCCATTAGATAGTCAAACTTACGTGTGCGTTTTTGTCAAGGTTAAAACCATCAGTATAAATGATATTGCATCTCGTTACGTTTATACACGAATGATTGCTGGTAACATAATCTGTAATAATAATACATAATATTAATAATTAAATCTAATCTTCTTTATTTATATTACCAGCTGTGCTCGCGACTTCGTCCGCGTGGAATTCATAGAATTATTCTAAAATAAAAATAGTTTGTTACTCCTTATTTCATCAGCTATATGCCAGTGAAACTGCTGTCAAAATTGGTCCCGCTGTTCCCGAGATTAGCCGGAGTAAACACACAGACAGACAGACAAAAATTATAAAAATGTTATTTTGGTATGTACCGTATATAGATAAATTCATAATTGTGGTTGTAAGTAGTAAAAAGCTGTTATTTTAATATTACAAATAAACACTTCAATGTTTATTAGCTCATAAAGTCATAGCATCAACAAATGACAATGATAATGATGATCGTAATCATGGTCAAAATAGACGTAGAAGACATTTCCTCAAGGCCAATTTTGGCTTGATTGCCCGGCGGACTAGCGAGTATCCACAGACCCACAGAGATGAACTCCCTGTGGATAATCGCAAACATAAATGCATCGTCCAGTTCGGAACTCACTTTTAATTCCGATGGAACGACGCGCGACGCGGCGACGCGACGATACAATCCCGATGCGTCGGGGAGTATGGTTGTTAAAGTATAATATTAATTTGGATTTATTAGCGGAAAGAATATTGTTAAAAACAGCCATAGTAAAATCAAGTAACTATTAATTTAATTACTATTCGTAGGTACTTATATTAGATAATAATAGTCGTAATTAAAATAATAGTTATTGGATTTAAATGTTAATAAAACCTAATGCTGAAAATCTAAATAAATTAGGTATGTAGGTACCTCCAAAATGCTTGTGGTTTACAATAAACATCAATATTTCGGCTCTCTCCATGTCTGGATTGTATATTTTATTCATTGATTCTCGTCCAATTTTTAATAAATTCTGCGATTCTCTATTGAAGTCATCTTTATCCTTGCACACTCTGAAAATAAATCTTAGGGCTTACTCGCAATCTCGACATTCGAATATCGACTTCGAAGGTCGAGAGTCAATGTCGCCACAAGATATCGCTGTCAAAAATGACATTGACCGTTGAGAACTGACACAATTGTACAGCCAGGATCTCTACTTTGAACCAATGTGTGTTGACAACATACGTACGAAAGGATGAACCACAGAACAGAGATAAGTAAAACGTGTGATTTGACTTTTTAAGCTGCGTTATCATCACCATCAGAGACGGAATCTGCCGATTCAGACAAAACAATATTTTTAATTAATAGAATTGTTAATTTATTAGAATTAAAATTAAAATTTCCGTTAATTACCTATATTCGGAGCAATTCCATGATTTATTAAACTATTATTAATTATTATTATTGTTTCAGTTTTCCAACACATTCTGATGAGAAGATGATAAGACGATTCTTTTTTAAACGGTTTTATTTTAATAAATATAACAAAACAATACATACCCATTTGTAAAATTGGTAATCAATATTGTCTTCCCGATGTCTAGGAAACATTGACGTACTTTAGCCCTAGCCTAAAATAAATACATTTTATTAGTTTCGAAACGGATTTACTTACTTAGGAATTACATACACATTTAAACATGTATTGGTGCATCCAGACCGCAGTTATTTTTTGTGAAGCAACAGAATGCAACGTAAGAGTAACAAGCAGTCGCAAAAGTTGAAGAAAGTTACTTAATGTTATCCTTAGGTAGTAGTCTCCAACTTTTGCGACTTGTTACTCTTTGTTGAATGATCGCATCCATACCGCCAATAACATAAAGTAACAAAGTGTAACCAGCGAGTTGCATAGCATAATGTTATCGAGTTACCACAAGTTGACGCAACTTTACCTAATACGGCAACTTACATATCGACGCGACGACGCCCCCAAGCAACAACTCGGTGATCGAAAAATCAAAATTTTACAAGAGAAATTATTTACCGATTTTATCGAATATCTTTTCAACGAGTGGGTCTATTACAGTCATTGATGTATCATAAGAAAGCTATTTTTTTGTGAAATTGGGTAATTATTAATTATGAAATTCTATTCTATCAAAACCTAGAAACTTACGAAAATAAATAATACTAAAATTATAGAATTTTAGGTAATTAAACTTTACAGTAATAGTACTTGTTATCACCGATTTATTTCTAGGTAAATGTAACAGCAACACTAACTAAAGTCACGTTCTGCGGCTGTCAATGAAGAATGACAGTTCAAAACTAAGGCTTTTTTTTTTGGCTTTTATCCACTGTTTAGTAAAACATAGTCTCTCTTTGCTTCAAGACACCGCTGCACCGTTGAATGAGCAGTCATATGTATATTCCTGTGGAGTAAGATTATAATAATCCTAATCTACTTATTTATCTTGTGTAAATGTGTAAACTATTAATTGTCATTATTCTAAAGTATTATTTATAATAAAAGGGGTAACCTATACATTATAGAACTGATTTAGTAACTTTAGACTATTATGAATGATTCTCCTGTACTATTTCTATACCTGCAGTAGTATTAAATTGATATATTGTAATAGTAAAATGGTGAGGAGGAGATTGTTACCAATATGAGTGTTGTAATTAATTGACTTGTACTAATCTGTGTATCTTAAAATATGTACCTTATAATATAGTGCTAAATTATAGTAGTATAATGATGAGGACGCTATTGTTATCTTTGTATGTTGTAATTAAATAATTTATTGGACTAACCTGTGTATCTTATATACTTATGGTATTGCAGTAAATTTATTAAATAAAATATTTAGTGACATAATGTTATGGACTTTTACAGTGTTATTTACTATCGTCGGGATGATACGTAACGTTATTACGAAGTTATTGTGGTAACATTAAATAATTTTAAACACTGTATTGTTGTGTAACATTATTATTACAAGGAAATTTTAAATAACAGTTAAATTGTAACCATTCAATATAGATTTTTATTAAAGTACTTTTTCAAATATTTACGCCATTAACTGTAAATGCAACTTACCAAAATCAAATATGAATTGTTTTTTTTTTGTACAGACATAATAACAGGTTTTTTGCCGAAATATTGTTGTTTTTAATAAAGCGTATGACATGATATCTTTGAAACAAAAACAGAAATATTTATTTGTCAATGTAGGTAGGTTAAATTTACAGATCTTGCCGTATTAAAAAAGTGAGCGCTACATTGTACCCATAGGCATACAAATATTATTTGAAGATTAAAAAAAAAGATTTATTAATTACAGTTAATGCTAGAATTAAGACAACAAACAAAATAAAAACTCACAAAGTCTATAAAAACATTTTTCTATTAAAAACTTCTTAATAATTCTTTTTTCACTAGGAATTTTGTTATAAATACCATTAGAAAAAATCTGAAAAAAATTGCTAAGATGTATTCCAGTCCATAGATTCCGAATCTGACATAACAGCATATAGCCCCTAATAGCACATTACCGAATTATTGTTTGGGGGCGTCAATATATTAACAACAAATAACTTTTTGTTACCTATCGGATGTTTCCCACTAACACTTGGAAGCGTTGCTCCACAAAAAGTAACTGGTGTGACTGCACCATTAAATATAACAATATTTAGGTATTATAATATAGTACCATTTGTGTTTACCAGTGGACCCAACAGACGTTGATCCTGCTCAGATGCAGGTTCGGTTAACTCATACGTGTATAATCATATGTATGTCACTACACCATCTCAACCCGTGGGTGTCGTAAAAGGCGACTAAGGAAGTAATCTTATGCAGACAAGAGCACTGCGATAAAAGGAAAATTCGAAACAAACCCTATACCAACCCGTTTGGACAGCGTGGCGTAGGCTAAATTCCCTCCACATTCTTTAGAGGAAACCCGAGCCCAGCAGTGGGACGTTTCTGGGTTGAAATGACTTATCTAACATAATTTCGGCACATTAAAAGAGCATATTATGTAGGTGCTTTTATTATTTTAAAACTGCTACAGGAAGGAAAATAATATGATATTCCGCAAAATTTAACCTATTTTAGGCATGTTATAAACACATCTTTCCTCCAAAATGAGGTAATAGATATCAAAAATTAATTAATTTTAATTACTTACAGTATCTCCTTTAAAATGACTTATTTATTTGACAAACGAATTTACTAATTTAAACAATCGGTTTTTGGTACTTACACGATTCTTATTTTGGTATCATCATCATACAACCCACCAACGTCCCACTGCTGACACGGCGGTCTCACCCAAACTTTGTGGAGAGAATTTAGCCTACTAATAGTATGGTAGGCTAAATTCTCTTCTGGTCAGACGGGTTGGTATAGGGTTTTATTTCAAATTTTACTTTTCTAGCAGTGCTCTTGTCCGCTTAAGGTCCTAACTCCCTTAGTCGCCTTTTACGACACGACACCCACGGGTTGAAATGGGGTAGTGATATTCTAATCCGTCATTATACGCACATATTATTTTAGTTTACGTTGTATTTTTTGGGTAACATTAATTGGTAGCCAAAACATATTTTGGTGAACAAAGTATTTGTTCCCATAAATAATTAACATTATTACCTAAAAAAAATTGAAACTGTAATACTAAAGCCTTTTTCTAGATCTTACTAGGTCACTACGTACAAACATTAAAAAATAAAGAAATATTTTCTCTATTTATTTTGTAGATCGTACTTTTTTAGTGGAATGTTTATTGCATGACAAATAACATGGCTGATATCTACAAACGACAAATTATATAAATAGGCTAACTTCTTGTTAGGAATTCCAGCACATAATTTGTAATAATGTAATAAATAATAGTCTCTATCCTAATATCAAGTGTTTTTTGTGCGTGAAAACGGTGTTTTGTTGGCCTATGACATACGCTTCTCCTAATTACACGTGCCATAACAAGTCAATTATATTATAATAAAACTTTGGATTTATATTGAGAAATTGTAAGGACTTCAATAACATTTTAAGTGTTTAGGTTTTATACAACGCGCTCGTTAGAAGTCACCTTGAGTCGACAGCTATGATTTGGAATTCGCATGAGGTTAAATATAGCCTTATGATTTAGAAAATTCAAAACAAATTTACTCGATTTTTATACCTCGAGGAATATGGTGTGTATCCTCCGTACCCGCTAATGTACCCAAGTTTGTACGTACTCGGAATGTTCGGGTACGTGCGCCTGAGCGTGCGGCGCGACCTCTCGCTGGTGAAGTACGTGTGACGCGTTCTGCGCGGACACCACCCAGCCGTGCTGGAGGAGTTGCGCCTGTGCGCCCCTACTGATTACGTGGGTAAACGCCGCCGTCCTTCCACACTCTGCCCACCAGTTCCAAGGTCAAAGCTACTTAAATTTGCCCCTTTCACGCGCTATACGGCTCATTATTATAATAGCTATGGAAGTAGATATATATGTATAACTGTAGCCAGCCGAAATTTGCAGAAGCCGCACAAAGTAGCATTGTAAACAGTGTTATATAGTGGTCTAATACCATTAAGACTAATATTATTATTATTGTTTCATGTAGCTTACAATATCGCTTTGGAATTTTCTGTAAAGGTGTTGTAAATGAGTTTGAATAATAAATAAATAAATAATCAAATTCATACAATAACTTATCCGTCAGCGCGTTCCCATGGTTATTATACGCCCGACGAATCTTCAGTCAGGTGGAAAAGGACCCTAAATGGTCAGTGATGTATCGATTTTAAACACCTTTCATAAACGTATGAAAGATTAAAAAAATATAAGTGGTAGGTAAGTACTTACTTCTTGAAACTCTTGTGGTGTGACAACTGTAAAATAATATTTTATAAAAAGTTAAAGGTTATTAATTATTATTATTGATGTCTCTTTTTTCACGGCTATACTTCTCTCTAAGGTGAAAAGTATACCCGGTCCAACACGCAGAGGGCCTTAAATTTTTTTTAATTTAGTATGGGATAAGACACTTAACTACCGTCGCCATATCATAGCTGCACTATTGTAGTGCAGCTATGATTTGTCATAGGTAGGTGTAGAGCTATTGTCATTGTTATAAATCAATTCTATACAGGTTAAAAGATCAACTCTCTCGGAGGAAATACATAGATGATGATTTGGCAGCAAAATAAAAATACAAAGATTTCATTTACATTTAAATATATAAAAGTTAGAAATACATCGACTTACAATACTTTAACACTAAGGATATTCGCGGAACAATTAATAATGTACCTACTTACTAAGTATCAAGTTTATTTTATATAACTTAGGTTAATAAACTAAGTACATAATGCGTCGAAAAGCTAATCTATTTATTTGTATTTATTTGAACTATCAAACAATTGATATTCATAATTATGAACATTATTGAACAATGATAAAATAATAATAATTAAATTATTTTATATTTTTAATGTATTTTTTATATGTATGTATTGTATTTTTAAAAATGTATTGTAGGGTGTGAGATAATAATGTTTGGACATTCAAGTAAAAAAACCCAAACTAAACTATAGCTTGTAATATTGATACTAGAAAACTGATGTAATACTTAAATTCAGAACAAATAATTGTGCTCATCACACAAAGATTTGTCCTGGGTGAGAATCGAACCCACGACCTCTGTCTCAGCAGTTTGGGTCATTAACCACTAAAATGCATGCAAATTACATAATATAAAACTAACAAACTAAAATTATGCCATTAAGACCTAAAATTAAAAAATTAAAAAAAAATAATACTTTATTCATAATCCATAGGTCCATTAAGATCCATGATTAAGACCATGATTTGGAAACTAATGAATGCCAGTCAGACTAAATAAGAATTTTAAGTATTTTTAACTATATATATATATATATATTATTATTACATACCTTTTGCAGCTATAATACTAAATAAAACAAAATTCAAAAATATGAAAAGTGTTCGACACATTTTTGATACACAAGAGGACCTGCTCAAAGAAATAATAGCACATTAATGTCATGAACACTACAAATATTTTATTTATAAATTTATACAATTATTTTATATTATGGTTTTCCTCAACTATGACTAATAGTAACATTTTGTGTAATTTCAACGTTTTTCAATTATCCTGAATTAATATGTATATCAATAATTATATTATCCTCATTCCTAGTAAGGTACTTACAAAAGCAAATATTAGTAATGATTTCGATCTAAAAAAAAACAATTTAAAAAACAAAATCCCGACTGCAAAAAGTGAAAACACGTACATAGATAGACTTAATTATATTATCCATCATCATCATCATTATAACAGTGCAGCCCAATGACGTCCACTACTGAACATATGCCTCACCTAACTTCTGCCACTGCGAGAGACTTTGTGCCGCCTGCATACAACGACCTCCCGCAACCTTTATCAGGTCGTCGGTCCATCTCATGGGGGGGTCGCCCTACACTGCGCTTTCCAATACGTAGCCGACAGTACCTTTTGCCCCATCGGCCGTCAGTTCTACGAGTACTGGCATTTTAGCGATGCAATTCGGTTAGCTTATCGGCATGCGACAGTGAGTCTTATGAGCTCTACAGTTTAGTAAATAATAAATAATAGGCACTTAAAAAAGAAAACAATCAAGATATTTATTTTTTATTAGTTCCTTCCGTGTATTTTTCTTAATCGTTCTAGCGCAACTTTAGCAAAACTGTAAGTATTTATCTGAAAGAAATAACAAATATTTAAACTCGTTTACACATAATAAGACATCCATGCTACTAGATGCCGTTATAAAATGTAACTTTGTGTTTAGTATCTACCATGGGGACTACACACATCTACTAAAACGCCAAGACTAAAGAGTACACAAACTCATGCATATACTGCCAATAGAGACAGCGACACTATCATAATATTCCGCAAAGACGAGACATTTTTACGGCTTGTGGTAAAGTGGTACATTATAATTACATTCCTCACCGAATGTACTTACTATTCCTACTAACTAAAGATATCCCGGTTTACCAATCGACCACCCGAGTGTCCACCTGGTTGGTCAGTACTACTACAACCTTTACTTTTCCTCTAAATTCCAAATTCCCTCACGCTGGAATTTTCCAGAATAATAATAATAATAATAATAATATTCTACCACATTCACACAGCGCCATCTAGTCCCAAAGTAAGCAATTATATTTGCTTGTGTTATGGGTACTAAACAACTGATGTACTACTTAAATACATTTTTTTTTTGTAAATACATACATATTATAGATAAATTACACCCAGACACAGAACAAACCTTTATGCTCATGACACAAAGTTTTGTCCTGGGTGGGGATCGAACCCACGACCTCCGGCTTAGCAGTCAGGGTCACTAACCACTAGACCAACAGGCCAGTCAAATATAAATATAATTTAAATAAATAAAAACTAACTAAATGTATCATTAAAATAAATAATAAATAATATATTATTTTAACAACATACAACCTAAATTAATTATAAAATATTAAAAGGAGACGGGGACTTCTGGGCCCAAAATGTAATACAATGTGATATGGCTTAAAAAATTGGTTATTTTTTTCTTATTAACATATTAAAAAATGAGCTCAATTGGCAATCGGGAAGGTGAGATATCTCAAATATAAAATTTTTAGTCCATTTTTATCGATTGTATCGACAATATTTACCGATTATCAAGTTATACTAAATTCAATAATTATTTTAAAATTATTAAAATAACTATCTACATAACGTAACATTCGTAGGTAAAACTAATGCAATTAAAAGTATTTAATTTTTTGAATATCCATATTAACATAATAAAATAGTATTACACTCAAATGCATAATAAAACAGTAATCGATTCAAGTATCGATTTATAAATTATTTATTGTATTTTTAATCTGTGTTAACAGATGACAGCGCCAAGACAACGCGCAATCACACTATAAATATAATTACAGTACTCAAACTTCGCCCCCTCCTTGAAATAATTACCTACAGCCGCATGGTATATAAACTGGCGATGCCTACCTACAGTATTTTTATTTCCTTTATTTACTTGAGTTTCTTTCTTGTGTCAAGTGATTGTAAATTGGAACAAATAATATCCATGTTGTGTTTTTTGATTAGTAAATGTAAAAACAGAACAAGTTTAACACTTATCATTTTTTTTTTAAATTTAACATAAAATAATGTTGGCTGTATTGACCACACTAAAATAGTATACCCAGTAGAGGCGCGTAGGTATGACTCGCGTTCCAACCGTTTGTATGTTAAATTACTGTATATTATCTATTATGTGGCGCAATGAAATAAATAAGTCAATGTCATAATAAATTGTCATAAATATGCCGTGGATGATGCCCTGTGTTTACGTATTTGCCAGAGCTTTGTTAGTACTCCAAAGACTTCTTTTTTTGCGAATTTCTGGTTCATTTGTACCATCTCTGCAGCTATACCGGACGTGGGAATCTCGCATGTTCATTTGGATTGATATTTTTACTGAAAATCATAGATCACTTACTTTCACAAAATCTCATTTATCTCTTTTCTCAGATTGACCAAGAGTCCAAAAATTTCAAGAAGCATTTTATAATATGCCAGCTAATAATAAACATAATTTTCATCTCTTTACACTTTGGGCCCAAACATGTATGGTAAGGTATCAGTCTCCTTTGTAGTCATCTGTCATGTCATCTTGTGTCAAATTTTATAAAAGTAACTTATTTGCATTCATTTTATATATTGACAACAATATAAAATGTCTATATTCATATTCATCATCATATTTATATACTTTCTGGTTAAGACTACAAGTTTGGTATTCATTTATTATTGACCTTTAATTTCTGAATATCGAAACTATAAGTCAAACCTTAACCTAGACCTCAACCTAAGAGTTTTTACTGACAGCTATTGTATGTGTTCTTTATAATTTACCCGACGCAAGAAAAAAATATATTTAGAGAACAATAAGAAAGAAATTACAAAATGTAAATGCAGAATTTTTTTTTACAAAAAGTAATGATATCCCACCAAAACATAAATGTGAAAATGGGAGCCCCTAGTATTAGTGGTTGCTAATTTCGCAGACAAAAGAATTAAAATATACCTAGGTGAATGCCCAGTTCTGAAGTAGTCGAATTATTTACAGAAAGCAGATAACTTGCTTAAAAATTGAAGCTCAAGATTTAACTGGGCTAGTTTTTACGTACATACAAGTTATTATATATATATATAACACAAAATTACTGTTCTTATACCTATATGTTTAACATAAAAGTTGATTAACCAAATATAATAAAACTATGTGTCTACTATGTGAAAACTAACCAAGTTAAATCTTGAGCTTCAATTTTTGAGTTCAAACTTGCGTTGTATCCTCTCAACCATTATGGTGTATAATTTTTCGCTTGGACTCCAGATTATAGCATTGTATTCTAGTTTGCTTCGTACATAGGCGTTGTAGAGTAACCTTACTATATGGACACTGTTGAACTGAGATGTTGTTCGAATTACAAACCCTAAAGACCTATTTGCAGATTTACATACATTTTTAATATGGTTGTGGAAATTAAATTTGCTATCTAGCGTTAAACCAAGATCGCGTATTGCAGTGACTCTCTCAAGCGGCATGCCATCTACCTCGTATGAGGTTAAGATTGGAAAACGAGATCGAGTGAATGTAATAGATTTACATTTGGAGACATTAAATGATAATTTATTTGTCTTACTCCATTCGACAACAGCATTAATATCACTATAGAAATCACTGCAATCGGCGACATTCTCAATAGAGCTTTAGGTCGTCAGCAAACAGAAGGCACTCCGCCCTAGAGACAACATCAGGCAAATCGTTTATTTTAATAAGAAAGTTAATAAGAAACAGGGTTGGACCTAACGTACTGCCTTGACTCACGCCTGATCGCGTATAATATTCTTGAGACTTATAATTTCCTAACTTAACATATTGTTTACGGTTACTAAGGTAACTAGCAATGAATCTTAGAAGTTGTGTGTTAATAGTACATCGTTATCTACCAGATCAAAAGCTTTTGAAAAGTCGAAGTATGCTGCTTCGACTTGACAACCTGTTGACATGTTTTTCACATAGTCTGTAAATCTAGCAAGGTTGGTTAACGTAGACCGTGACCGACATTACTTACAATTAAATGTATTATATAATGTATTTAAGTAGTATATCAGTTGTTTAGTACCCATAACAGCAAGAAACAAGCAAATATAATTGCTTACTTTGGTACTAGATGGCGCTGTGTGAATGTGGTAAAAATATATATATATATATATATATGACTGGCCTGTTGGTCTTGTGGTTAGTGACTACTAAGCTGGAGGTCGTGGGTTCGATCCCCACCCAGGACAAATCTTTGTGTGATGAGCATAAAGGTTAGTCCTGTGTCTAAGTGTAATTTAACTATAATATGTATATATTTACGAAATAAAAATTTATTGAACGATTATTAAAGAAGGTCAGAGAAAGATTAGAAATTTATTGGATGGGTCTAAGCCACGGATGAGACCGGTAATCTTGTGAGTTGCACTAAAATATTGCTATCGCGCGTATGTGACATATTAGCATAAAGGATGAGCCTGAATATTACCCTAATAAACATGGGCGCACGTACAACACAGCGGAACAACAAACGACTGTCGCTTACCCTTAGTAAGGTGCAACTCACAAGATTACCGGTCTCATCCGTGGCTTAGACCCATCCAATAAATTTCCAAGAAACCAACAAATTGCAAAATTAATAGTTTTCGAGATGGATGATCTTGTATCAGAAGAAAAACGTACCATGACGTATTCTAAGATTACTGGATTTTATTAGAAAAGTACGAGAGGAAGACAGTTTACGTGATGTGAGCTTACCCCGTTGCGATGGTGATTCTGAGTAGTCATTCATATCAGTGCAATTCATAATGTTTACTTTTATTTAGTTTTACCTTACATTTACATTATACCTAGTAAAAGTTACAATGAAAAAATGTCTTTTTATGATTGATGCAGCTTCACAAATTGTATAACCTAAAATTTAAATAACCAATATCAACTGACCTCAACACGCGTACTAAATGTTCTTAATGAGAGGTCAGCTTATACTGGATATTGTTTATAGTACCAAAGGATATTGTTTATACAATTTCGTATTTATTGATAAACTTATATCCAATCACTGCATTTAGAGCTAATTATAAGCCGCAAATAATATTGTCCAGCTAGATTGACCTTTTCGGCCACTGTGGAACGTGGATATAATCGGAATCTGATGTGCATGGTAAGATCGATTTAACTGAACTAAAAGCCTGTGAAAAATGAGAAGCGAACATGTCACAAATACTTAAACCATCCGATGCTACTGCAGTGCCGTCCGTTATTGAAACTGGGAATGAACTGGATCCGCCTCCCTTGTCCTTGATATATGCCCAAAAACGATTCGGATTCTTGGAGATTTCGGTTTCGATATTTTTGATGTAAGTATTATAACAATTAATAGCTAGGCTTGAGCATCGTTTACCCAACAATTTCAATTCGATTAGGTCTCTTGGGTTATCATAAATTTTGTACCGTTTTCGAATCTTTTCCTTCTCTCTTAAGGCCTTGATTATTTTTTTAACGTACCAAGGTGGATATTATTTTTTATTTTTATTTGATTGTTTTGATTTAGATGATAAATGTGAATTAATAATTAAGTAGATCTTGTCGTAAAAGATAGTAGTCATGTCATTAATGCCCATGCAACTCTCAAATATATTACTCCAATTCAGTTCATTCAGAGCATCACAAATGCTCTCATGATTCAATTTAAAAAAGTTAGGTCTTGTATTTTGTTGATTGTAGGGGAGCCTAGGGTCTTTACTCACTTTTAATTCAATTTCAATGGGAGGGTGAAAAGGGTCGACAATGCTTAAAGGATTGTGAGCGGCAGTTACACAGCTAGAATGTAAATTGGTTATTTCAAGGTCTAACATCCACCCCGAATGGTTTTTTATTGTATTAAGTTGTGTAAGTTTGTGTATATATATAAAATCTAATAATTCATGACTAATATCCGGGGGTGTATAACTAATAGTTTCACTTGAAAGAAAGAAGAAAAGAAAGAAAGAAAAATATTTTATTATGTCCGATAAACACGGCGCACAATACATAAATCTTAGAAAATAAAAATAAAATAAAAACACGTTATAAACAGTACAGACAATAATAAATTTTTACAATCTGTGGTGGCTTCTCCCATTCAAATCTGTCAGGCAGATTGACAGATGCCTAACTGTGACGTTTACAAGTCACTTGGACTTCTAAACGTCACAATCAGAAATACGTGGCAAAATGACGTGTCGCCACGTGCAATGGTGCAATATTTTAAGAAGAACCACCACAGATTCCGGCCAAATGGTTTATTATGTACGCCGCTAGTTACCGTACACAACGGGTTGACACTCAGCATACTCTGAAGAGAGCGTTATCCACCCCAGAACTGATTTTCAGTCAGCCATGAGGAGTGTCACCTAAACGCCCACGTCGACGTAGCATATAGCATATCCTTACTATTTAAGTACATTAATAATATGTGTTGGATTTGTGGTGAGTACCCACAATCAACTACTAAATCAATACATAAAATAAAAAGAAAAGAAAATATAACCTAAATAACATAATACTTTTACAATTACATTACCCCAATATTTTTTTTTGTTTTTTAGATTTGCAATAATATAGTCAAATAAAAAATGAAAAGCAGCTGAGCTCAGATTGCGTTAAGGCTCCAAACAGAACCTTACCTAAATACAATAAGTACAAGACAAATACAAAGCAAAATAAAATAAAATAAAAATAAAATGAACCCACAAAACAAAAATAAAGAAATAGATGTGCTGCAGCACTGCCGGACACAGACATAAGCCATTAGGCATAAATCATAAGGTAATTTGATTATAATAACAGTAAATGTCTTTTTAGTTTTATTCTGAAATAGTTTTTTTTATTTTAGGCCTCTAAATGGTGGAGGGATGTTGTTCCAGCAGTGAGTTGCAGCATACCTGAAATTTCCTCGGAAAGCAGTAGTTTTATGTTGGGACACTGATAATGGATTTCTGCCTCACTTATATTACACGGCTTAAAAGAGATATATAGTTGAATATCGTCAGCATACATATGGTAACTACAATGTAGAAATGAATTTATAACGTCAGCACTGTACAAAATGTATAAAAGCGGACCTAAAATGGAACCTTGTGGTACTCCCTTGTAGACGTGAAGGGGTGACGACGCCATCGTAGATCCATCCCGTTTTCTAATTTCCACAAACTGCGTTCTGTTTGTGAGGTGACTGTCAAACCATCTCACAGTCTCTGGAGAGAATCCATAGTATGCAAGTTTAGATAGCAATAGTGTCGTTTTTATATCATCGAAAGCTCGTGAATTCCACAATTCCAAACTTGCCAAATTCCACTGAATTATGCTTAGATTAAAATCGCCAATAGTACATGTGTGGGTATCTGGTCTCTCTAACACAATATTGCAGCAGTTCAGGAATTATTCTAGGGTTAAGCGTTGCACAAGCGGTGGTAGGTAGACAGCACACAGAGCTATCTGTCTAATAGAGTTGGAATATTGTACCTCAATCATCCAAAGGTCTTCGTAAGGGCTTTCCCAGTGTGACATATGTTTAGATTTAATAGAGTTTAATACAGCGATCAAAACCCCTCCCCCATCCTTCTTCTTACCGTCACTTAGTCTATCTTTTCTATACACTGTATATCTATTATCAAATAACTCTGTGCTTAATACAGAGCTATTTAACCATGTTTCTGTTAGTATATAGTACTAACAGAACATGTCATAGTTCTCTAGGGATAGTTGTTTATAAAAATAATGGGTTTTACTGCGTAAATCTCTAGTATTCTAGTAATATATATTAATAGATTTGAATTTAATTCTTTAATTTTTCCAAAACTTCAAACTGACAATCAAAAATAAAAGTGAGATAAAAATAAAGATTAACAGGATTATTACAGCTTATTTAGGGTGTCCATATTTTTAACCATGATATGATCAGAGTCTTGTGTCTTGCGCATAAATATACGACCATTTTGGTCCAAAACATACTGATAGCCAAGCTCTTTGGCCTTGATTCTCTCGGTGGCATGTAACGCTTTATTCAAGGTAGACCTGGCATGTTCTTTAAGCAGATTCTCATACTGGCTATTCATGAAGGCCATGGAATCATTAATCTCGGAAATTTTCTCATTAATAGGCTGTAACTGACGGTTAAGGGTGGCGGTTACGTTTTCAGTAATTTTAGACAACATTTGTGACAGTTCAGTTTTCATTGTCTCCTGAATCATCCGTTGGACAGTGTTGCTAGAGATTGGGTCTTCCATTGTAGGCTGCAAAGGAGACCCCGTGGCTGGCCTCTTATTTCCTCTACTGTTGGATACGTTGCGCTGAGGTGTGTTGTCCTGTTTGCCAACAAGAGATTTATCAGCCATAATAATAATTATCTTAGTTTGTATGGTTTAATTGAGTTATAAAATAACACAAGATTATATATTTCAAAATTAAATATTTACTTAAAATGTGTAACTCAGATAGTTTCTTCTCTTATAGATGATTATTGTACGTTAAGAATCACATTCAGTACAAAATTGTGGAACCCGAACTTTCTGGTGGTAGTGGCATCATCTGTGGGATAGGTGGGGAGGTACTCGTAGCAATAGTAGCCATTTACCGATCTCCTTCGAGTACTTCTAATCAATCGTTTGAATCTTTTCTACGATGTGTCGACACCGTATTAAGCTCCGTGGACAAGTACAAAAACATTTGTCTTATAGGCGACACTAATATTGATATAACACCCTCTACCTACTATAAATGATCGCTCTGCACACTAACTGACACTGAACGCTACACATGGCCTACTGCCTGCTCACTCGTTTCCCACCAGAAAGGACTCTTGCATTGACCATGTCATCCTCAAAAATAAGTTAAACAAATAAAATTAAATACCCCACATACCTACTTACTAAACAAAATAGAAAAATATCATAATAATAAAAAACTGAAAAATAAAGAGAATGTAACGCGAATAGAGAAAGGACTTCAAATTTGTTATGCTGGTGTGGAAATGTGGAGAGAATGAATCAAAGAAGGTTGACCAAACAAATTTATTTTATTATCTGGCAAGAAACGTATATACCTTATAGATACCTATATAAATTACTTTTTGGAAGGGAAAGTACTAGAAAAACGATACACGGCCAAATTGGGGAATAAATGACAGGTCACGTGTGTTTTTTAATTTGTTTATGTTATAATAAGTATATCATAACTATACTCGGTTTCAGAGCCGTTATTGATAGAATAAAATATATCCTATATATGACTGTTGTATGTATGAATAAACTAGCTCTATTGTTTAACTTGTAAGTATAGTCAGTCGGGTTATACTTTAATTGATGAATAACTTTAACCTGACGGCTCAGAAATCGGGGGTGCACGGTGTATAGTTTTGGTTTATAGGTGCTATAGACGTACACATTATACTAGTAATATTACAAAATACTTATACATAGATGCGGCGGGTATTATCTTATACATGTCTAATGTTATGAATCCAAATTTCTCGTTTACAAGTTACTCACCCCATTTTTAGGTCTTGCAGTAGTAGCAGTAGGCAAGTCATCACAATCCTTCATTATGTGGTCGTAAAAGTCACTGACAAAAATTCTAAAGCCTTCATTGTCGCAGCTCAATAAATCCTTTTTAACACATGCTTTTATTTTTTTGGCAGTGGCACAATGTTCTGTGTGCTAGAAAGTAATAAAACAGGCATATTTACTTAACTATTTTTTTTTTATCATGAAAGTTTAATTCAGTTTTTCGTGGCAGACTACGTATAACATGGTGTGATGATCTAGATAAATATTTATAAACCACTTAAAGCATGGAAATCATCGGAGGGGGGGCTTTTCCCAGGAATGGGATGAAGTAGGCTGACTATCGTGACTATCTATAACATGATAATATTCTACCACATTCACACAGCGCCATCTAGTTCCAAATTAAGCAATTATATTGGCTTGTGTTATGGGTACTAAACAACTGAATATACTACTTAAATACATTTTTTTTTGTAAAAACATACTTATTATAGATAAATTACATCCAGACACAGAACAAACCTTCATGCTTATCACACAAAGATTTGTCTTGGGTGGGGATCGAACCCAAGACCTCCGGCTTAGCAGTCAGGGTCACTAACCACTATAATATGACATATCGTTACAATAGATCATTGACCGAATAGATAGAACGAATAGAAAGCCACTTGTCTAGCCCCCAACCCCCCTCCCCTAATAATATTATTTAAAGATACTTATTATACATATTATTATAATTCTTATTTAGATAGTATTTACAACCAGGTTCCAAATAACTCGCAAGTACATACTATAATTTTACCTCTTTGAACCCAAAACAACCATGAGAATACCTCTACATGACCGTAGGTTTATTGTATAAAGAAAAAAAAATTATATTGAAATAAAGGTCATCTACTATTTTCATGATCTATCATCATATAAGTTATCAGTAGAAAACTAAAGACAAGTGACCAATTTTAGCCATTGCCAATAGCAATGAATGTAGTCAAAGTATGTATTTACCTACCTATCGACTTAACGGGAGATTTATTATATTATGTCGATGATAATAATTATAAAACATATGTATAATCCATAGACCATACATGCATTAGAAAGTCAAAGTGCTGTTTTATGTGTAGTCGACTATATATATATGCTTTACCACTTTTAACAAAAAAATCTATCAAAATTAAAAGTCAATAAGACTCATTATTAATGTTGACTTCGCGGTATTGATGACAACTGTCACTGTACTTATGTGACTTGCAAGCAATAATAGACATTATTGTTTTGTGATATACAAACGACTTCTATACTAAGGGTGGTAAAGCAATTCTACTGTCGACTGTATTTCAAATATAATCAAAATTACAAAAACTAATCCATTAGATAGTCAAACTTACGTGTGCGTTTTTGTCAGGGCGAAAAAGCATTTCCAGCAATTTATTTCTTTTTGTATTCTTATTTGGTACATTATTGCTCTTGCTAGGTTGTGTACCACTAGTATAAAGGATATTGCATCTAGTTATGTTTATACACGAATGATTGCCGGTAACAAAATCTGTAATAATAATACATAATATTAATAATTAAATCTAATCTTCTTTATTTATATTACCAGCTGTGCTCGCGACTTCGTCCGCGTGGAAATCATAGAATTATTCTAAAATAAAAATAGTTTGTTACTCCTTATTTCATCAGCTATATTATTTTTTTGTGTCCGTTAGTTTCATGTTTGTAAAGCTCCCCGCGACACAGGGCTTGTTCCTTAGTGCGGGCGTTGTTTTAAAAAAACAAAAAAAAACAAACAAAGCTATATGCCAGTGAAACTCCTGTCAAAATCGGTCCAGCTGTTCCCGAGATTAGCTGGAGCAAACACACAGACAAAAATTATAAAAATGTTATTTTGGTATGTACCGTAGGTATATAGGTACATTCAAAATTGTACCTGTAAGAAGTAAAAAAAGACGTGGAGGACATTTCCTCAAGGCCAATTTTGGCTTGATTGCCCAGCAGAATAGTGAGTATCCACAGACCCACAGAGATGAACTCCCTGTGGATAATCGCAAACATAAATGCATCGTCCAGTTCGGAACTCACTTTTAATTCCGATAGAACGACGCGCGACGCGGCGACGATATAATACCGATGCGTCTACCGATACCGATGAGAATGGTTATTAAAGTATACTATTAATTTGGATTTATTAGCGGAAAGAATATTGTTAAAAACAGCCATAGTAAAATCAAGTAACTATTAATTTAATTACTATTCGTAGGTACTTATATTAGATAATAATAGTCGTAACTAAAATAATAGTTATTGGATTTAAATGTTTATAAAACCTAATGCTGAAAATCTAAATAAATTAGGTATGTAGGTACCTCCAAAATGCTTGTGGTTTACAATAAACATCAATATTTCGGAACTCTCCATGTCTGGATTGAATATTATTTTATTCATTGCTTCTCGTCCAAAATTTAATAAATTCTGCGATTCTCTATCGAAGTCATCTTTATCCTTGCACACTCTGAAAATAAATTTTAGGGCTTACTCGCAATCTCGACATTCGAATATCGACTTTGAATGTCGAAAGTCAATATCGCCACAAGATATCGCTGTCAAAGGTGACATTGACCGCTGAGAACTGACACAATTGTACAGCCTGGATCTCTACGTTGAACCAATGTGTGTTGACAACATACCAACATACGAAAGGATGGACCACAGAACAGAGATAAGTAAAACGTGTGATTCGACTTTTTAAGCTGCGTTATCATCACCATCAGAGACGGAATCTGCCGATTCAGACAAAACAATATTTTTTCAATAGAATTGTTAATTTATTAGAATAAAATTTAAATTTCCGTTAATTACCTATATTCGGCGCAATTCCATGATTTATTTAACTATTATTATTATTTCAGTTTTCCAACACATTCTGATAAGAAGATGATAAGACGATTCCTTTTTAAACGGTTTTATTTTATAAATGTAACAGAACAATACATACCCATTTGTAAAATTGGTAATCAATTTTTTATTCACGATGTCTCGGTAACATTGATTTACTTTAGCTCTAGCCTATAATAAATAAATTTTATTAGTTTTGAAACGGAGTTACTTACTTAGGAAATACATACACATTCAAACATGTATTGGTGCATCCAGACTGCATTTATTTTTTGTGAAGCAACAAACTGCAACGTAAGAGTAACAAGCAGTCGCAAAAGTTGAAGAAAGTTACTTAATGTTATCCTTAGATAGTAGTCTCCAACTTTTGCGACTTGTTACTCTTTGTTGAATGATCGCATCCATACCGCCAATAACATAAAGTAACAAAGTGTAACCAGCGAGTTGCATAGCATAATGTTATCGAGTTACCACATGTTGACGCAACTTTACCTAATACGGCAACTTACTTGAAAATAAATGCATTCTTGTTTACATAATTCACCAAGGGGTTGCAACTGTCCAATATTAGAAGTAGTCGAACAATATATGTATATTGGCTTAGTGGTTGACCGCCGTCTTTGCTGGGGTCCACACAAAGACTATGTGTGCAACAAATTAAGATCTGTTCTAGGTAAACTTAGCATACTAAAGTACAAGTTGCCATATAAAACACTAAGAATGCTATATTTGGCCCTTGCAGACTCGGTGGTCAGCTACGGGCTCAGTAGCTATGGACCAACTTACCATACGTATTTGGCAGATATTTACAATTTGCAATTGAGAATATTAAAAACGATTGTTCGTAAGCACATACAACAAAAATTTAAAAATAATTACGACGACCTTTATAAACACTGTAATGTTATGAATATATATAATAAGGTTAAATTTTTAACACTTACGGAGATCAATAGGCCTGACCTATTAATAGAAAAAAGCAGACCCGACTTTTTGAGATCTGTGACTTATAAAAATAATTTTTCACTACCAAAACAGAACAATGTTTACGGAACAAGAGTAACTCAATACTCGGTACCATTCTTCATAAACGGGCTCCCAGAAGAGTAACAAGTGTTGTATAGAGAGAATGAAAGAAAGTTTAAGTATAAATGTAAGCATTATTACCTCCAAATTTAATGTACACAAGGATAAAGCGGCTCGCCACGGTCGGATAAACCCCTAGAGGTTTTTGACCAAGGCAAAATATGTATAAAAAGTGTGCTTGTAGTTTATTGTATAATAAATTTAATAAATAAAATAAAAATACATATCGACGCGACGACGCACATTGGGGATTTGGAGGAAAAAAGTCATATATCCAACATACCACCTACGCAATGCCTATTGGTGTTTCCATGTTTTAGAATAAAGCCTACAATAAAATCAATAATGATTACTGTAATCTGACCTATAGTTTTTTTTCATAGCTATGTGAAAAGTAACATTCATTTGTAGTACAAAACTGACTGAAAAAAGACTTTAAATTCGAAGGTGATTTTTTTTTTTTTTGCTTGAGCTGACTTCGATTTTTTATTTTTTCTTTACGATAGGATATTTAATCATACTAAAACTGAAATAACCAATACTGAAAATAATTTGGTTGTCTATTTATAATTTGTTTTACGATAGAAAAAAAAAGAATCATATTCTTTCATAGTCTTAGACCTGCAAGTTGAGCTACATTTGCCTACAGTCAGAGACCTATACCAAAATGTTGCCTAATGGCTACTCTTTCAGTTTAAATAAGTTCCAGGTGCCCCTAGGTGCCACTGGTTCTTTTATTGGCATTGGTAGTAACTGTTTAGAAACCAACTTTTACACCTACCACACTGATATTATCATATTGTCTTACCATTTGCTATTAAACTTAATTGAGCATTCTAAGGTAGGTAGGTAATAATAATTTCTTACAATTATACCTATATAATCACTTTATTATTGTCACTTCTGATTTTTAATGGAATATGGTCCCATAACTGCCTCAAGTTGTTTTGTTTCTGTTTTAATCAATATATAATCAAATCATCCATTTAAATGGAAAATTTTACCATTTCTTACGCGGATTTATGCACAAAGCTTATACAATGTGACAAAGATAGGGCACAATAAAAATTATTCTTGGAACAATTGTGTGTGTGTATTGGCTTAAGTGAACCTAGAATTGACCATATTGTGGATGCAGTATACAAACGTTTTTACTCTTAATTCAAACGAAGGTGGTTGGCTTCTAGTCGTACGAAATCGCGATTTTAAATTGCGTTCTTACTTTACTTGGCTTGAAGGAACTTTTAACATTTTTGTATGGAAACAGCAAAAAATTTGTGAGTGGTACCAAATGCCCCCTACACTCCACAAAATTCTTATCCATGGTAAGGATATCATGGCTAAGTGCATTTTTCCTGTGGGTGTATTGTCGGAAGAGGCTCAGGAATGTCGAAATAAAGATTATAAAAAGTACAGACTTAAACACTCTAGGAAATGTAGCCGAATTGCCACGAATCAAGATATCATGCACAGAATGATGTTGACATCAGACCCGTTAATATCACATTTAACACCTTCTTTTAGTAAGAAAAAGCATAGTGATTTGAGCGAAGAAGTAAAGGCTATGTTAGAAGAATGATAATAGCATATTTTGTCTTGTATAATGTAATAGAATATTTTACGAAGGTTTGCTTTTTGTAATACTTGTTTAATAAAGTTACAAATAAAAAAAAAATATTCACTTTGAACATCAAGTTTTCAGACGCAATAGCAAATCTATGTTTTTGATCGCGCTGGGGGACATCGGTGACCCCTAAAAAATATGTGGGGTTCACTAGTGACCCCCAAGGTGTTCAAAGACTTAGCTATTTATTTATAGAAATATATACAACTGCGTCACTAGCTAAAATATGGATATTTTTCGAGTTACATACTTTTTTCCGCATCTCCATACAAAAATCCCCAGTGTGCGACGCCCAAGCAACAACTCGGTGATCGAAAAATCAAAATTTTACAAGAGAAATTATTTACCGATTTTATCGAATATCTTTCGAGTGGGTCTATTGCAGTCATTGATGTATCATAAGAAAGCTATTTTTTTCCTGGCTAATTAATATGAAATTCTATTCTATCAAAACCTAGAAATGTATGAAAATAAATAGTACCTAAAATTCTATACATAAAACTTTACAGTAATAATTAGTACTTATGGTATTGTAGTAAATTTATTAAACAAAATATTTATATATATATATATAAGTAACATCATATCGTCGGGATGATACGTAACGTTATTACGAAGTTATTGTGGTAACATTAGGTAAATAATTTTAAACACTGTATTGTAGTGTAACATTATTATTACAAGGAAATTTTAAATAACAGTTAAATTGTAACTATTCAATATAGATTTTTATTAAAGTACTTTTTCAAATATTTACGCCAATAACTGTAAATGCAACTTACCAAAATCAAATATAAATTGTTTTTTTTTTGTGAAGACATAATAAAAGGTTTTTTGCCGAAATATTGTTGTTTCTAAATAAAACGTATGACATAATATCTTTGAAACAGAAACAGAAATATTTATTTGTCAATGTAGGTACATTGTACATTGTACCTTCTATCTTTTTTTTTTTAATCTTCAAATAATATTTGTATGCCTATGATACAAATATTATTTGAAGATTAAAAAAAAAAAGAAATTACTTAATTAATTAGGTACAGTTAATGCTACAAACTACACAACAAACAAAATAAAAACTCACAAAGTCAATAAAAACATTTTTCTATTAAAAACTTCTTAGTAATTCTTTTTTCACTAGGAATTTTGTTATAAATACCATTAGAAAAAATCTGAAAAAAATTGCTAAGATGTATTCCAGTCCATAGATTCCGAATCTGACATAACAGCATATAGCCCTAATAGCACATTACCGAATTATTGTTTGGGGGCGTGAATATATTAACAACAAATAACTTTTTGTTACCTATCGGATGTTTCCCACTAACACTTGGAAGCGTTGCTCCACAAAAAGTAACTGGTGTGACTGCACCATTAAATATAACAATATTTAGGTATTATAATATAGTACCATTTGTGTTTACCAGTGGACCCAACAGACGTTGATCCTGCTCAGATGCAGGTTCGGTTAACTCATACGTGTATAATTATATGTATGTCACTACACCATCTCAACCCGTGGGTGTCGTAAAAGGCGACTAAGGAAGTAATCTTATGCAGACAAGAGCACTGCGATAAAAGGAAAATTCGAAACAAACCCTATACCAACCCGTTTGGACAGCGTGGCGTAGGCTAAATTCCCTCCACATTCTTTAGAGGAAACCCGAGCCCAGCAGTGGGACGTTTGTGGGTTGAAATGACTTATCTAACATAATTTCGGCACATTACAAGAGCATATTATATAGGTGCTTTTATTATTTTAAAACTGCTACAGGAAGGAAAATAATATGATATTCCGCAAAATTTAACCTATTTTAGGCATGTTATAAACACATCTTTCCTCCAAAATGAGGTAATAGATATCAAAAATTAATTAATTTTAATTACTTACAGTATCTCCTTTAAAACGACTTATTTATTTGACAAACGAATTTACTAATTTAAACAATCGGTTTTTGGTACTTAAACGAATCTTATTTTGGTATCATCATCATACAACCCACCAACGTCCCACTGCTGACACGTCGGTCTCCTCCAAACTTTGTGGAGAGAATTTAGCCTACTATAGTATGGTAGATAGTATGTATGTAATAGTAATGGTCGTCTGGTCAGACGGGTTGGTATAGGATTTTATTTCAAATTTTCCTTTTCTAGCAGTGCTCTTGTCCGCTTAAGGTCCTAACTCCCTTAGTCGCCTTTTACGACACGACACCCACGGGTTGAAATGGGGTAGTGATATTCTAATCCGTCATTTTACGCACATATTATTTTAGTTTACGTTGTATTTTTTGGGTAACATTAATTGGTAGCCAAAACATATTTTGGTGAACAAAGTATTTGTTCCCATAAATAATTAACATTATTACCTAAAAAAAATTGAAACTGTAATACTAAAGCCTTTTTCTAGATCTTACTAGGTCACTACGTACAAACATTAAAAAATAAAGAAATATTTTCTCTATTTATTTTGTAGATCGTACTTTTTTAGTGGAATGTTTATTGCATGACAATAAATAGGCTAACTTCTTGTTAGGAATTCCAGCACATAATTTGTAATAATGTAATAAATAATAGTCTCTATCCTAATATCAAGTGTTTTTTGTGCGTGAAAACGGTGTTTTGTTGGCCTATGACATACGCTTCTCCTAATTACACGTGCCATAACAAGTCAATTATATTATAATAAAACTTTGGATTTATATTGAGAAATTGTAAGGACTTCCATAACATTTTAAGTGTTTAGGTTTTATACAACGCGCTCGTTAGAAGTCACCTTGAGTCGACAGCTATGATTTGGAATTCGCATGAGGTTAAATATAGCCTTATGATTTAGAAAATTCAAAACAAATTTACTCAATTTTTATACCTCGAGGAATATGGTGTGTATCCTCCGTACCCGCTAATGTACCCAAGTTTGTACGTACTCGGAATGTTCGGGTACGTGCGCCTGAGCGTGCGGCGCGACCTCTCGCTGGTGAAGTACGTGTGACGCGTTCTGCGCGGACACCACCCAGCCGTGCTGGAGGAGTTGCGCCTGTGCGCCCCTACTGATTACGTGGGTAAACGCCGCCGTCCTTCCACACTCTGCCCACCAGTTCCAAGGTCAAAGCTACTTAAATTTGCCCCTTTCACGCGCTATACGGCTCATTATTATAATAGCTATGGAAGTAGATATATATGTATAACTGTAGCCAGCCGAAATTTGCAGAAGCCGCACAAAGTAGCATTGTAAACAGTGTTATATAGTGGTCTAATACCATTAAGACTAATATTATTATTATTGTTTCATGTAGCTTACAATATCGCTTTGGAATTTTCTGTAAAGGTGTTGTAAATGAGTTTGAATAATAAATAAATAAATAAATAATCAAATTCATACAATAACTTATCCGTCAGCGCGTTCCCATGGTTATTATACGCCCGACGAATCTTCAGTCAGGTGGAAAAGGACCCTAAATGGTCAATGATGTATCGATTTTAAACACCTTTCATAAACGTATGAAAGATTAAAAAAATATAAGTGGTAGGTAAGTACTTACTTCTTGAAACTCTTGTGGTGTGACAACTGTAAAATAATATTTTATAAAAAGTTAAAGGTTATTAATTATTATTATTGATGTCTCTTTTTTCACGGCTATACTTCTCTCTAAGGTGAAAAGTATACCCGGTCCAACACGCAGAGGGCCTAAATTTTTTTTAATTTAGTATGGGATAAGACACTTAACTACCGTCGCCATATCATAGCTGCACTATTGTAGTGCAGCTATGATTTGTCATAGGTAGGTGTAGAGCTATTGTCATTGTAATAAATCAATTCTATACAGGTTAAAAGATCAACTCTCTCGGAGGAAATACATGGATGATGATTTGGCAGCAAAATAAAAATACAAAGATTTCATTTACATTTAAATATATAAAAGTTAGAAATACATCGACTTACAATACTTTAACACTAAGGATATTCGCGGAACAATTAATAATGTACTTACTAAATATCAAGTTTATTTTATATAACTTAGGTTAATAAACTAAGTACATAATGCGTCGAAAAGCTAATCTATTTATTTGTATTTATTTGAACTATCAAACAATTGATATTCATAATTATGAACATTATTGAACAATGATAAAATAATAATAATTAAATTATTTTATATTTTTAATGTATTTTTTATATGTATGTATTGTATTTTTAAAAATGTATTGTAGGGTGTGAGATAATAATGTTTGGACATTCAAGTAAAAAAACCCAAACTAAACTATAGCTTGTAATATTGATACTAGAAAACTGATGTAATACTTAAATTCAGAACAAATAATTGTGCTCATCACACAAAGATTTGTCCTGGGTGAGAATCGAACCCACGACCTCTGTCTCAGCAGTTTGGGTCATTAACCACTAAAATGCATGCAAATTACATAATATAAAACTAACAAACTAAAATTATGCCATTAAGACCTAAAATTAAAAAATTAAAAAAAAAAAATACTTTATTCATAATCCATAGGTCCATTAAGATCCATGATTAAGACCATGATTTGGAAACTAATGAATGCCAGTCAGACTAAATAAGAATTTTAAGTATTTTTAACTATATATATATATATATATTATTATTACATACCTTTTGCAGCTATAATACTAAATAAAACAAAATTCAAAAATATGAAAAGTGTTCGACACATTTTTGATACACAAGAGGACCTGCTCAAAGAAATAATAGCACATTAATGTCATGAACACTACAAATATTTTATTTATAAATTTATACAATTATTTTATATTATGGTTTTCCTCAACTATGACTAATAGTAACATTTTGTGTAATTTCAACGTTTTTCAATTATCCTGAATTAATATGTATTTCAATAATTATATTATCCTAATTCCTAGTAAGGTACTTACAAAAGCAAATATTAGTAATGATTTCGATCTAAAAAAAAACAATTTAAAAAACAAAAAACCCGACTGCAAAAAAGTGAAAACACGTACATAGATAGACTTAATTATATTATCCATCATCATCATCATTACAACAGTGCAGCCCAATGACGTCCACTACTGAACATATGCCTCACCTAACTTCTGCCACTGCGAGAGACTTTGTGCCGCCTGCATACAACGACCTCCCGCAACCTTTATCAGGTCATCGGTCCATCTCATGGGGGGGTCGCCCTACACTGCGCTTTCAATACGTAGCCGACAGTACCTTTTGCCCCATCGGCCGTCAGTTCTACGAGTACTGGCATTTTAGCGATGCAATTCGGTTAGCTTATCGGCATGCGACAGTGAGTCTTATGAGCTCTACAGTTTAGTAAATAATAAATAATAGTCACTTAAAAAAGAACACAATCAAGATATTTATTTTTTATTAGTTCCTTCCGTGTATTTTTCTTAATCGTTCTAGCGCAACTTTAGCAAAACTGTAAGTATTTATCTGAAAAAAATAACAAATATTTAAACTCGTTTACACATAATAAGACATCCATGCTACTAGATGCCGTTATAAAATGTAACTTTGTGTTTAGTATGTACCAGAGGACTACACACATCTACTAAAACGCCAAGACTAAAGAGTACACAAACTCATGCATATACTGCCAATAGAGACAGCGACACTATCATAATATTCCGCAAAGACGAGACATTTTTACGGCTTGTGGTAAAGTGGTACATTATAATTACATTCCTCACCGAATGTACTTACTATTCCTACTAACTAAAGATATCCCGGTTTACCAATCGACCACCCGAGTGTCCACCTGGTTGGTCAGTACTACTACAACCTTTACTTTTCCTCTAAATTCCAAATTCCCTCACGCTGGAATTTTCCAGAATATAAATATAATTTAAATAATATATTATTTTAACAACATACAACCTAAATTAATTATAAAATACACTTCTGGACACATCTATTGGCCCACCTTGTATTTTCAGTTTCGTTTGGTCCTAGCTAAAATTTTATATTAGGTCGAGCAAAAAGTTTTTATGCAGTTTTGAACCTGGCACATTCACAATTTCATTCAATAGTCTTTTTTTGAATTTCGAACACAGAATTTAAAGAAACAAAAGACAATTTGGAGCCTGTTTGTTGATATCAAACAATCGAATACTAAGAAAACTTGGTTTTATTGGTTTACTTGGATTTAATTATTGAAAAAGTGATTGATATTTTTGGTTTTGCAACAAACATTACTTATTCTTAACATTAAGGTGAGGTTCTATCAATAATCTATGGATACTTCACCTGAAGTCGCCGCCCAAGCTGTGGCACTCATTCAGGCCGGACACAGCCAAAGAAACGTGAGTGCTCAACTTAATTTAAGTCGATTTGCGGTCCGAAATGTTTATCGGAGGTACCTAGAGACTGGCGGCTTTGTTCGTCGCCAAGGAAGGCCACGATCTCGGGTCACAACTGAAAGGCAGGATCGATTCATCGTGACGACCAGCTTGAGAAATCATCACCTTACCTCCATTGAGATACAAAACCAACTTCGCGACTTCCACGGAGTATCTGTGAGCTCTCGAACTGTTCGGAGAAGGTTAAAAGAACGCGATATGGTACCACACAAGCCAGCTAATGGGCCCAAACTAACGCGAGCCCACCGAACAGCGCGCCTTCATATCGCACGCAGTCATTTAAATTGGACACAGCAAGATTGGAGCCGTGTACTCTTTTCTGATGAGTCTAAAATTGTGTTACATGGCAATGATGGAAGGAAGAAGGTCTACCGACGTAAGGGTGAGCGTTTCGCACAATGCTGCTTTGAAGAGAGGGTTGCTTATGGCGGTGGCTCATGGACTGTCTAGGGCGGTATATCCGCGAGCGGCACAACTCAACTTGAGGTTGTTACAGGACCACGGCTGCCAACATTAAATGCTGAAAGGTACATTCGTGAGTGCTTAGAACCTCACGTGATACCATACGCGGACTATGTGGGCCCAAATTTCCTTTTTATGCATGATAATGCAAGAGCCCATGCGGCCGGCATCGTCAGGGAATATCTTCGGGATGTGAACATCACAGTTATGGACTGGCCAGCCAGAAGCCCAGACATGAACCCCATTGAGCACATGTGGAACGAGCTAAAAAGACGTGTTAGGGCTCGTCAGCCAGTTGCCCAGACGATGCAGGAGTTGAAAACTGCCATAGAAGAGGAATGGGAGATGATCCCTCAAAATTTCATAGAGCGGTTGATAAACTCTATGCCTAATCGTATGAGAGCTGTGGTAGATGCCCATGGAGGCAACACGCGTTATTAAATTAAACCTTTATTTGATAAAACATGTTTTTTATTCAAAAATCAATTGCCTTTAACAAGGCGCATATCCGACTTGTTAGGCGTAGCTCCATGTCGTATGGTATTCTGAATTCAAATTTAAAACAATACGATCGAAAAAGATGGTAAAATGTATCAGGTTTAAAACTGCATCAACAGTTTTTGTTCAATCTAGCAATCATATTTCGGTAGGGGCCATCGAAACCTAAACTCTTAGGTGGGCCAATAGATGTGTCCAGAAGTGTATTAAAATTTGTAGTCATCTGTCATGTCATCTTGTGTCAAATTTTATAAAAGTAACTTTTACAAAAAAGTTTTTATACCTTTTGTAATAAAAAAATATTTTCTTTAAATATTTTTATGCATTCATTTTATATATTGACAACAATATAAAATGTCTATATTCATATTCATCATCATATTTATATACTTTCTGGTTAAGACTACAAGTTTGGTATTCATTTATTATTGACCTTTAATTTCTGAATATCGAAACTATAAGTCAAACCTTAACCTAGACCTCAACCTAAGAGTTTTTACTGACAGCTATTGTGTGTGTTCTTTATAATTTACCCGACGCAAGAAAAAAATATATTTAGAGAACAATAAGAAAGAAATTATAAAATGTAAATGCAGAATTTTTTTTTACAAAAAGTAATGATATCCCACCAAAACATAAATGTGAAAATGGGAGCCCCTAGTATTAGTGGTTGCTAATTTCGCAGACAAAAGAATTAAAATATACCTAGGTGAATGCCCAGTTCTGAAGTAGTCGAATTATTTACAGAAAGCAGATAACTTGCTTAAAAATTGAAGCTCAAGATTTAACTGGGCTAGTTTTTACGTACATACAAGTTATTATATATATATATATATATATAACACAAAATTACTGTTCTTATACCTATATGTTTAACATAAAAGTTGATTAACCAAATATAATAAAACTATGTGTCTACTATGTGAAAACTAACCAAGTTAAATCTTGAGCTTCAATTTTTGAGTTCAAACTTGCGTTGTATCCTCTCAACCATTATGGTATATAATTTTTCGCTTGGACTCCAGATTATAGCATTGTATTCTAGTTTGCTTCGTACATAGGCGTTGTAGAGTAACCTTACTATATGGACACTGTTGAACTGAGATGTTGTTCGAATTACAAACCCTAAAGACCTATTTGCAGATTTACATACATTTTTAATATGGTTGTGGAAATTAAATTTGTTATCTAGCGTTAAACCAAGATTGCGTATTGCAGTGACTCTCTCAAGCGGCATGCCATCTACCTCGTATGAGGTTAAGATTGGAAAACGAGATCGAGTGAATGTAATAGATTTACATTTGGAGACATTAAATGATAATTTATTTGTCTTACTCCATTCGACAACAGCATTAATATCACTATAGAAATCACTGCAATCGGCGACATTCTTAATAGAGGTAAATAGCTTTAGGTCGTCAGCAAACAGAAGGCACTCCGCCCTAGAGACAATATCAGGCAAATCGTTTATCATTATAAGAAACAGGGTTGGACCTAACGTACTGCCTTGACTCACGCCTGATCGCGTATAATATTCTTGAGACTTATAATTTCCTAACTTAACATATTGTTTACGGTTACTAAGGTAACTAGCAATGAATCTTAGAAGTTGTGTGTTAATAGTACATCGTTATCTACCAGATCAAAAGCTTTTGAAAAGTCGAAGTATGCTGCTTCGACTTGACAACCTGTTGACATGTTTTTCACATAGTCTGTAAATCTAGCAAGGTTGGTTAACGTAGACCGTGACCGACATTACTTACAATTAAATGTATTATATAATGTATTTAAGTAGTATATCAGTTGTTTAGTACCCATAACACAAGCAAATATAATTGCTTACTTTGGTACTAGATGGCGCTGTGTGAATGTGGTAAAAATATATATATATATATATATATGACTGGCCTGTTGGTCTTGTGGTTAGTGACTACTAAGCTGGAGGTCGTGGGTTCGATCCCCACCCAGGACAAATCTTTGTGTGATGAGCATAAAGGTTAGTCCTGTGTCTAAGTGTAATTTAACTATAATATGTATATATTTACGAAATAAAAATTTATTGAACGATTATTAAAGAAGGTCAGAGAAAGATTAGAAATTTATTGGATGGGTCTAAGCCACGGATGAGACCGGTAATCTTGTGAGTTGCACTAAAATATTGCTATCGCGCGTATGTGACATATTAGCATAAAGGATGAGCCTGAATATTACCCTAATAAACATGGGCGCACGTACAACACAGTGGAACAACAAACGACTGTCGCTTACCCTTAGTAAGGTGCAACTCACAAGATTACCGGTCTCATCCGTGGCTTAGACCCATCCAATAAATTTCCAAGAAACCAACAAATTGCAAAATTAATAGTTTTCGAGATGGATGATCTTGTATCAGAAGAAAAACGTACCATGACGTATTCTAAGATTACTGGATTTTATTAGAAAAGTACGAGAGGAAGACAGTTTACGTGATGTGAGCTTACCCAGTTGCGATGGTGATTCTGAGTAGTCATTCATATCAGTGCAATTCATAATGTTTACTTTTATTTAGTTTTACCTTACATTTACATTATACCTAGTAAAAGTTACAATGAAAAAATGTCTTTTTATGATTGATGCAGCTTCACAAATTGTATAACCTAAAATTTAAATAACCAATATCAACTGACCTCAACACGCGTACTAAATGTTCTTAATGAGAGGTCAGCTTATACTGGATATTGTTTATAGTACCAAAGGATATTGTTTATATATTTCGTATTTATTGATAAACTTATATCCAATCACTGCATTTAGAGCTAATTATAAGCCGCAAATAATATTGTCCAGCTAGATTGACCTTTTCGGCCACTGTGGAACGTGGATATAATCGGAATCTGATGTGCATGGTAAGATCGATTTAACTGAACTAAAAGCCTGTGAAAAATGAGAAGCGAACATGTCACAAATACTTAAACCATCCGATGCTACTGCAGTGCCGTCCGTTATTGAAACTGGGAATGAACTGGATCCGCCTCCCTTGTCCTTGATATATGCCCAAAAACGATTCGGATTCTTGGAGATTTCGGTTTCGATATATTTGATGTAAGTATTATAACAATTAATAGCTAGGCTTGAGCATCGTTTACCCAACAATTTCAATTCGATTAGGTCTCTTGGGTTATCATAAATTTTGTACCGTTTTCGAATCTTTTCCTTCTCTCTTAAGGCCTTGATTAATTTTTTAACGTACCAGGGGGGATATTATTTTTTATTTTTATTTGATTGTTTTGATTTAGATGATAAATGTGAATTAATAATTAAGTAGATCTTGTCGTAAAAGATAGTAGTCATGTCATTAATGCCCATGCAACTCTCAAATATATTACTCCAATTCAGTTCATTCAGAGCATCACAAATGCTCTCATGATTCAATTTAAAAAAGTTAGGTCTTGTATTTTGTTGATTGTAGGGGAGCCTAGGGTCTTTACTCACTTTTAATTCAATTTCAATGGGAGGGTGAAAAGGGTCGACAATGCTTAAAGGATTGTGAGCGGCAGTTACACAGCTAGAATGTAAATTGGTTATTTCAAGGTCTAACATCCACCCCGAATGGTTTTTTATTGTATTAAGTTGTGTAAGTTTGTGTATATATATAAAATCTAATAATTCATGACTAATACCCGGGGGTGTATAACTAATAGTTTCACTTGAAAGAAAGAAGAAAAGAAAGAAAGAAAAATATTTTATTATGTCCGATAAACACGGCGCACAATACATAAATCTTAGAAAATAAAAATAAAATAAAAACACGTTATAAACAGTACAGACAATAATAAATTTTTACAATCTGTGGTGGCTTCTCCCATTCAAATCTGTCAGGCAGATTGACAGATGCCTAACTGTGACGTTTACAAGTCACTTGGACTTCTAAACGTCACAATCAGAAATACGTGGCAAAATGACGTGTCGCCACGTGCAATGGTGCAATATTTTAAGAAAAACCACCACAGATTCCGGCCAAATGGTTTATTATGTACGCCGCTAGTTACCGTACACAACGGGTTGACACTCAGCATACTCTGAAGCGAGCGTTATCCACCCCAGAACTGATTTTCAGTCAGCCATGAGGAGTGTCACCTAGACGCCCACGCCGACGTAGCATATCCTTACTATTTAAGTACATTAATAATATGTGTTGGATTTGTGGTGAGTACCCACAATCAACTACTAAATCAATACATAAAATAAAAAGAAAAGAAAATATAACCTAAATAACATAATACTTTTACAATTACATTACCCCAATATTTTTTTTTGTTTTTTAGATTTGCAATAATATAGTCAAATAAAAAATGAAAAGCAGCTGAGCTCAGATTGCGTTAAGGCTCCAAACAGAACCTTACCTAAATACAATAAGTACAAGACAAATACAAAGCAAAATAAAATAAAATAAAAATAAAAAGAACCCACAAAACAAAAATAAAGAAATAGATGTGCTGCAGCACTGCCGGACACAGACATAAGCCATTAGGCATAAATCATAAGGTAATTTGATTATAATTTTGATTTTTGTAATAACAGTAAATGTCTTTTTAGTTTTATTCTGAAATAGTTTTTTTTATTTTAGGCCTCTAAATGGTGGAGGGATGTTGTTCCAGCAGTGAGTTGCAGCATACCTGAAATTTCCTCGGAAAGCAGTAGTTTTATGTTGGGACACTGATAATGGATTTCTGCCTCACTTATATTACACGGCTTAAAAGAGATATATAGTTGAATATCGTCAGCATACATATGGTAACTACAATGTAGAAATGAATTTATAACGTCAGCACTGTACAAAATGTATAAAAGCGGACCTAAAATGGAACCTTGTGGTACTCCCTTGTAGACGTGAAGGGGTGACGACGCCATCGTAGATCCATCCCGTTTTCTAATTTCCACAAACTGCGTTCTGTTCTGTTTGTGAGGTGACTGTCAAACCATCTCACAGTCTCTGGAGAGAATCCATAGTATGCAAGTTTAGATAGCAATAGTGTCGTTTTTATACCATCGAAAGCTCGTGAATTCCACAAGTCCAAACTTGCCAAATTCCACTGAATTATGCTTAGATTAAAATCGCCAATAGTACATGTGTGGGTATCTGGTCTCTCTAACACAATATTGCAGCAGTTCAGGAATTATTCTAGGGTTAAGCGTTGCACAAGCGGTGGTAGGTAGACAGCACACAGAGCTATCTGTCTAATAGAGTTGGAATATTGTACCTCAATCATCCAAAGGTCTTCGTAAGGGCTTTCCCAGTGTGACATATGTTTAGATTTAATAGAGTTTAATACAGCGATCAAAACCCCTCCCCCATCCTTCTTCTTACCGTCACTTAGTCTATCTTTTCTATACACTGTATATCTATTATCAAATAACTCTGTGCTTAATACAGAGCTATTTAACAATGTTTCTGTTAGTATATAGTACTAACAGAACATGTCATAGTTCTCTAGGGATAGTTGTTTATAAAAATAATGGGTTTTAGTGCGTAAACCTCTAGTATTCTAGTAATATATATTAATAGATTTGAATTTAATTCTTTAATTTTTCCAAAACTTCAAACTGACAATCAAAAATAAAAGTGAGATAAAAATAAAGATTAACAGGATTATTACAGCTTATTTAGGGTGTCCATATTTTTAACCATGATATGATCAGAGTCTTGTGTCTTGCGCATAAATATACGACCATTTTGGTCCAAAACATACTGATAGCCAAGCTCTTTGGCCTTGATTCTCTCGGTGGCATGTAACGCTTTATTCAAGGTAGACCTGGCATGTTCTTTAAGCAGATTCTCATACTGGCTATTCATGAAGGCCATGGAATCATTAATCTCGGAAATTTTCTCATTAATAGGCTGTAACTGACGGTTAAGGGTGGCGGTTACGTTTTCAGTAATTTTAGACAACATTTGTGACAGTTCAGTTTTCATTGTCTCCTGAATCATCCGTTGGACAGTGTTGCTAGAGATTGGGTCTTCCATTGTAGGCTGCAAAGGAGACCCCGTGGCTGGCCTCTTATTTCCTCTACTGTTGGATACGTTGCGCTGAGGTGTGTTGTCCTGTTTGCCAACAAGAGATTTATCAGCCATAATAATAATTATCTTAGTTTGTATGGTTTAATTGAGTTATAAAATAACACAAGATTATATATTTCAAAATTAAATATTTACTTAAAAAGTGTAACTCAGATAGTTTCTTCTCATATAGATGATTATTGTACGTTAAGAATCACATTCAGTACAAAATTGTGGAACCCGAACTTTCTGGTGGTAGTGGCATCATCTGTGGGATAGGTGGGGAGGTACTCGTAGCAATAGTAGCCATTTACCGATCTCCTTCGAGTACTTCTAATCAATCGTTTGAATCTTTTCTACGATGTGTCACCGTATTAAGCTCCGTGGACAAGTACAAAAACATTTGTCTTATAGGCGACACTAATATTGATATAACACCCTCTACCTACTATAAATGATCGCTCTGCACACTAACTGACACTGAACGCTACACATGGCCTACTGCCTGCTCACTCGTTTCCCACCAGAAAGGACTCTTGCATTGACCATGTCATCCTCAAAAATAACTTAAACAAATAAAATTAAATACCCCACATACCTACTTACTAAACAAAATAGAAAAATATCATAATAATAAAAAACTGAAAAATAAAGAGAATGTAACGCGAATAGAGAAAGGACTTCAAATTTGTTATGCTGGTGTGGAAATGTGGAGAGAATGAATCAAAGAAGGTTGACCAAACAAATTTATTTTATTATCTGGCAAGAAACGTATATACCTTATAGAAACCTATATAAATTACTTTTTGGAAGGGAAAGTACTAGAAAAACGATACACGGCCAAATTGGGCAAGAAATGACAGGTCACGTGTGTTTTTTAATTTGTTTATGTTATAATAAGTATATCATAACTATACTCGGTTTCAGAGCCGTTATTGATAGAATAAAATATATCCTATATATGACTGTTGTATGTATGAATAAACTAGCTCTATTGTTTAACTTGTAAGTATAGTCAGTCGGGTTATACTTTAATTAATGAATAACTTTAACCTGACGGCTCAGAAATCGGGGGTGTACGGTGTATAGTTTTGGTTTATAGGTACTATAGATGTACACATTATACTGGTAATATTACAAAATACTTATACATAGATGCGGCGGGTATTATCTTATACATGTCTAATTTTATGAATCCAAATTTCTCGTTTACAAGTTACTCACCCCATTTTTAGGTCTTGCAGTAGTAGTAGTAGGCAAGTCATCACAATCCTTCATTATGTGGTCGTAAACGTCACTCATCAAAATTCTGAAGCCTTCATTGTCGCAGCTCAATAAATCCTTTTTAACACATGCTTCTATTTTTTTGGCAGTGGCACAATGTTCTGTGTGCTAGAAAGTAATAAAACAGGCATATTTACTTAACTATTTTTTTTTATCATGAAAGTTTCAGTTTTTCGTGGCAGACTACGTACTATAACATGGTGTGATGATCTAGATAAATATCACTAAAACTGGACCACTTAACCACTTAAAGCATGGAAATCATGGGAGGGGGGGCTTTTCCCAGGAATGGGATGAAGTAGGCTGACTATCGTGACTATCTATAACATAATAATATTCTACCACATTCACACAGCGCCATCTAGTTCCAAATTAAGCAATTATATTTGCTTGTGTTATGGGTACTAAACAACTGAATATACTACTTAAATACATTTTTTTTTTGTAAAAACATACTTATTATAGATAAATTACATCCAGACACAGAACAAACCTTCATGCTTATCACACAAAGATATGTCTTGGGTGGGGATCGAACCCAAGACCTCCGGCTTAGCAGTCAGGGTCACTAACCACTATAATATGACATATCGTTACAATAGATCATTGACCGAATAGATAGAACGAATAGAAAGCCACTTGTCTAGCCCCCAACCCCCCTCCCCTAATAATATTATTTAAAGATACTTATTATACATATTATTATAATTCTTATTTAGATAGTATTTACAACCAGGTTCCAAATAACTCGCAAGTACATACTATAATTTTACCTCTTTGAACCCAAAACAACCATGAGAATACCTCTACATGACCGTAGGTTTATTGTATAAAGAAAAAAAAATTATATTGAAATAAAGGTACCTATCTACTATTTTCATGATCTATCATCATATAAGTTATCAGTAGAAAACTAAAGACAAGTGACCAATTTTAGTCATTGCCAATAGCAATGAATGTAGTCAAAGTATGTATTTACTTACCTATCGACTTAACGGGAGATTTATTATATTATGTCGATGATAATAATTATAAAACATATGTATAATCCATAGACCATACATGCATTAGAAAGTCAAAGTGCTGTTTTATGTGTAGTCGACTATATACATATATGCTTTACCACTTTTAACAAAAAAAACCATCAAAATTAAAGGTCAATAAGACTCATTTTTAATGTTGACTTCGCGGTATTGATGACAACTGTCACTGTACTTATGTGACTTGCAAGCAAAAATAGACATTATTGTTTTGTGATATACAAACGACTTCTATACTAAGGGTGGTAAAGCAATTTTACTGTCGACTGTATTTCAAATATAATCAAAATTACAAAGACTAACCCATTAGATAGTCAAACTTACGTGTGCGTTTTTGTCAAGGTGAAAACCATCAGTATAAAGGATATAGCATCTCATTATACACGAATGATTGCTGGTAACATAATCTGTAATAATAATACATAATATTAATAATTAAATCTAATCTTCTTTATTTATATTACCAGCTGTGCTCGCGACTTCGTCCGCGTGGAATTCATAGAATTATTCTAAAATAAAAATAGGTTGTTACTCCTTATTTCATCAGCTATATGCCAGTGAAACTGCTGTCAAAATTGGTCCCGCTGTTCCCGAGATTAGCCGGAGTAAACACACAGACAGACAGACAAAAATTATAAAAATGTTATTTTGGTATGTACCGTATATAGATAAATTCATAATTGTGGCTGTAAGTAGTAAAAAGCTGTTATTTTAATATTACAAATAAACACTTCAATGTTTATTAGCTCATAAAGTCATAACATCAACAAATGACAATGATAATGATGATCGTAATCATGGTCAAAATAGACGTAGAAGACATTTCCTCAAGGCCAATTTTGGCTTGATTGCCCGGCGGAATAGTGAGTATCCACAGACCCACAGAGATGAACTCCCTGTGGATAATCGCAAACATAAATGCATCGTCCAGTTCGGAACTCACTTTTAATTCCGATGGAACGACGCGCGACGCGGCGACGCGACGATACAATCCCGATGCGTCGGGGAGTATGGTTGTTAAAGTATAATATTAATTTGGATTTATTAGCGGAAAGAATATTGTTAAAAACAGCCATAGTAAAATCAAGTAACTATTAATTTAATTACTATTCGTAGGTACTTATATTAGATAATAATAGTCGTAATTAAAATAATAGTTATTGGATTTAAATGTTAATAAAACCTAATGCTGAAAATCTAAATAAATTAGGTATGTAGGTACCTCCAAAATGCTTGTGGTTTACAATAAACATCAATATTTTGGCTCTCTCCATGTCTGGATTGTATATTTTATTCATTGATTCTCGTCCAATTTTTAATAAATTCTGCGATTCTCTATTGAAGTCATCTTTATCCTTGCACACTCTGAAAATAAATCTTAGGGCTTACTCGCAATCTCGACATTCGAATATCGACTTCGAAGGTCGAGAGTCAATGTCGCCACAAGATATTGCTGTCAAAAATGACATTGACCGTTGAGAACTGACACAATTGTACAGCCAGGATCTCTACTTTGAACCAATGTGTGTTGACAACATACGTACGAAAGGATGAACCACAGAACAGAGATAAGTAAAACGTGTGATTTGACTTTTTAAGCTGCGTTATCATCACCATCAGAGACGGAATCTGCCGATTCAGACAAAACAATATTTTTAATTAATAGAATTGTTAATTTATTAGAATTAAAATTTAAATTTCCGTTAATTACCTATATTCGGAGCAATTCCATGATTTATTAAACTATTATTAATTATTATTATTATTTCAGTTTTCCAACACATTCTGATGAGAAGATGATAAGACGATTCCTTTTTAAACGGTTTTATTTTAATAAATATAACAAAACAATACATACCCATTTGTAAAATTGGTAATCAATATTGTCTTCGTGATGTCTAGGAAACATTGCTGTACTTTAGCCCAAGGCTAAAATAAATACATTTTATTAGTTTCGAAACGGATTTACTTACTTAGTAATTACATACACATTTAAACATGTATTAGTGCATCCAGACCGCAGTTATTTTTTGTGAAGCAACAAACTGCAACGTAAGAGTAACAAGCAGTCGCAAAAGTTGAAGAAAGTTACTTAACCCTTTCCACTCTGAGGGTACTTCTAAGTACCGGTTGCTTTTTTGTTAAATATATTTCATCGGGATACTCTCAGCTATTAGATTCACTGGTGATCCTTTTAAGTATTAGTTTCGTAAGCCAATCAGCGCGCTCAAATCGGCGGTACTTGATAAACAGCCAATCAATTTGAACTACAAGTCACAACCTGTCAGCTGTTCGCACGTTCGTAAATGAAGAATGTTCAAAAAAGTTTTAAAAATAGAATAACAAAGGTAAGTGTTATTGTTTTTGTTTATTTAGCAACTTTATGCAATAAATTTGATAAATCGATAGTTGTATTGTTTATTTTTATATAATTATTTGCTAAAAATTTAGTAAAACCATTGAGGACTAGAAAGTACCGTCAGTAGCTATTTGTATCAAAATGTTATGCATGTAGTAGTGAATCTACTCTATGTTTGTGGGTAGAATTGTACTTAGTTACTTTGAAATATACTATAAAATTGTTATTTTATTTGTTGTGTTTCAGTAGTTGTTATCGCAATGGATATTTAAAAAAAATTACGCACTTATTGAGGCCCAATTGATGGAAGATCTGCCAGAGTGTGTCTGAATTCGATTATTCGGATGGTGAAGCTGAGAACAATATTCAACTACCCACACCGTGTGGGTTTGATGAAATATTTGAAAGTACTCTGGAAAGGATTTTAGAAGAAACTCACCCCGTATCACCAGGCAATAAAAATTACGATCGGCATCTCCTACAGAACAGGCACTATTTTGCCAGACTTCCTAATAATGTGATACACGTAATGACTGACGGTACTTATAAGTCTAGGTCTTAGAATATGTACTTTTAGGTATAATAAAAATCTGAAAAAATTCTATATGTTCTATTTTACCGACCCTATTAATATTCTGTACAAAATTTTTAAAAAATCTTCGAAAATCACTAGTCCGTTAGGAAAGGGTTAATGTTATCCTTAGGTAGTAGTCTCCAACTTTTGCGACTGCTTGTTACTCTTTGTTGAATGATCGCATCCATACCGCCAATAACATAAAGTAACAAAGTGTAACCAGCGAGTTGCATAGCATAATGTTATCGAGTTACCACATGTTGACGCAACTTTACCTAATACGGCAACTTACATATCGACGGGACGACGCCCCCAAGCAACAACTCGGTGATCGAAAAATCAAAATTTTACAAGAGAAATTATTTACCGATTTTATCGAATATCTTTTCAACGAGTGGGTCTATTACAGTCATTGATGTATCATAAGAAAGCTATTTTATTGTGAAATTGGGTAATTATTAATTATGAAATTCTATTCTATCAAAACCTAGAAACTTACGAAAATAAATAATACTAAAATTATAGAATTTTAGGTAATTAAACTTTACAGTAATAGTACTTGTTATCACCGATTTATTTCTAGGTAAATGTAACAGCAACACTAACTAAAGTCACGTTCTGCGGCTGTCAATGAAGAATGACAGTTCAAAACTAAGGCTTTTTTTTTGGCTTTTATCCACTGTTTAGTAAAACATGGTCTCTCTTTGCTTCAAGACACCGTTGAGTGAGCAGTCATAAGTATATTCCTGTGGAGTAAGATTATAATAATCCTAATCTACTTATTTATCTTGTGTAAATGTGTAAACTATTAATTGTCATTATTCTAAAGTATTATTTATAATAAAAGGGGTAACCTATACATTATAGAACTGATTTAGTAACTTTAGACTATTATGAATGATTCTCCTGTACTATTTCTATACCTGCAGTAGTATTAAATTGATATATTGTAATAGTAAAATGGTGAGGAGGAGATTGTTACCAATATGAGTGTTGTAATTAATTGACTTGTACTAATCTGTGTATCTTAAAATATGTACCTTATAATATAGTGCTAAATTATAGTAGTATAATGATGAGGACGCTATTGTTATCTTTGTATGTTGTAATTAAATAATTTATTGGACTAACCTGTGTATCTTATATACTTATGGTATTGCAGTAAATTTATTAAATAAAATATTTAGTGACATAATGTTATGGACTTTTACAGTGTTATTTACCTACTATCGTCGGGATGATACGTAACATTATTACGAAGTTATTGTGGTAACATTAAATAATTTTAAACACTGTATTGTTGTGTAACATTATTATTACAAGGAAATTTTAAATAACAGTTAAATTGTAACCATTCAATATAGATTTTTATTAAAGTACTTTTTCAAATATTTACGCCATTAACTGTAAATGCAACTTACCAAAATCAAATATGAATTGTTTTTTTTTTGTACAGACATAATAACAAGTTTTTTGCCGAAATATTGTTGTTTTTAATAAAGCGTATGACATGATATCTTTGAAACAAAAACAGAAATATTTATTTGTCAATGTAGGTAGGTTAAATTTACAGATCTTGCCGTATTAAAAAAGTGAGCGCTACATTGTACCCATAGGCATACAACTATTATTTGAAGATTTAAAAAAAAGTGATTAATTAATTACAGTTAATGCTACAATTTAGACAACAAACAAAATAAAAACTCACAAAGTCAATAAAAACATTTTTCTATTAAAAACTTCTTAATAATTCTTTTTTCACTAGGAATTTTGTTATAAATACCATTAGTAAAAATCTGAAAAAAATTGCTAAGATGTATTCCAGTCCATAGATTCCGAATCTGACATAACAGCATATAGCCCCTAATAGCACATTACCGAATTATTGTTTGGGGGCGTCAATATTAACAACAAATAACTTTTTGTTACCTATCGGATGTTTCCCACTAACACTTGGAAGCGTTGCTCCACAAAAAGTAACTGGTGTGACTGCACCATTAAATATAACAATATTTAGGTATTATATTATAGTACCATTTGTGTTTACCAGTGGACCCAACAGACGTTGATCCTGCTCATATGCAGGTTCGGTTAACTCATACGTGTATAATCATATGTATGTCACTACACCATCTCAACCCGTGGGTGTCGTAAAAGGCGACTAAGGAAGTAATCTTATGCAGACAAGAGCACTGCGATAAAAGGAAAATTCGAAACAAACCCTATACCAACCCGTTTGGACAGCGTGGTGTAGGCTAAATTCCCTCTACATTCTTTAGAGGAAACCCGAGCCCAGCAGTGGGACGTTTGTGGGTTGAAATGACTTATCTAACATAATTTCGGCACATTAGAAGAGCATATTATATAGGTGCTTTTATTATTTTAAAACTGCTACAGGAAGGAAAATACTATGATATTCCGCAAAATTTAACCTATTTTAGGCATGTTATAAACACATCTTTCCTCCAAAATGAGGTAATAGATATCAAAAATTAATTAATTTTAATTACTTACAGTATCTCCTTTAAAACGACTTATTTATTTGACAAACGAATTTACTAATTTAAACAATCGGTTTTTGGTACTTACACGATTCTTATTTTGGTATCATCATCATACAACCCACCAACGTCCCACTGCTGACACGTCGGTCTCCTCCAAACTTTGTGGAGAGAATTTAGCCTACTATAGTATGGTAGATAGTATGTATGTAATAGTAACGGTCGTCTGGTCAGACGGGTTGGTATAGGATTTTATTTCAAATTTTACTTTTCTAGCAGTGCTCTTGTCCGCTTAAGGTCCTAACTCCCTTAGTCGCCTTTTACGACACGACACCCACGGGTTGAAATGGGGTAGTGATATTCTAATCCGTCATTATACGGACATATTATTTTAGTTTACGTTGTATTTTTTTGGGTAACATTAATTGGTAGCCAAAACATATTTTGGTGAACAAAGTATTTGTTCCCATAAATAATTAACATTATTACCTAAAAAAAATTGAAACTGTAATACTAAAGCCTTTTTCTAGATCTTACTAGGTCACTACGTACAAACATTAAAAAATAAAGAAATATTTTCTCTATTTATTTTGTAGATCGTAGTTTTTTAGTGGAATGTTTATTGCATGACAAATAACATGGCTGATATCTACAAACAACAAATTATATAAATAGGCTAACTTCTTGTTAGGAATTCCAGCACATAATTTGTAATAATGTAATAAATAATAGTCTCTATCCTAATATCAAGTGTTTTTTGTGCGTGAAAACGGTGTTTTGTTGGCCTATGACATACGCTTCTCCTAATTACACGTGCCATAACAAATCAAATCAATTATATTATAATAAAACTTTGGATTTATATTGAGAAATTGTAAGGACTTCAATAACATTTTAAGTGTTTAGGTTTTATACAACGCGCTCGTTAGAAGTCACCTTGAGTCGACAGCTATGATTTGAAATTCGCATGAGGTTAAATATAGCCTTATGATATAGAAAATTCAAAACAAATTTACTCGATTTTTATACCTCGAGGAATATGGTGTGTACCCCCTGTACCCGCTAATGTACCCAAGTTTGTTCGTACTCGGAATGGTCGGGTACGTGCGCCTGAGCGTGCGGCGCGACCTCTCGCTGGTGACGTACGTGTGATGCGTTCTGCGTGGACACCACCCAGCCGTGCAGGAGGAGTTGCGCCTTTGCGCCCCTACTGATTACGTGGGTAAACGCCGCCGCCCTTCCACACTCTGCCCACCAGCTCCGAGGTCAAAGCTACTTAAATTTGCCCCTGTCACGCGCTAATTAATGGAAGTAGATATATATGTATAACTGTAGCCAGCCGAAATTTGCAGAAGCCGCACAAAGTTGCATTGTAAACAGTGTTATATAGTGGTCTAATACCATTAAGACTAATATTATTATTATTGTTTCATGTAGCTTACAATATCGCTTTGGAATTTTCTGTAAAGGTGTTGTAAATGAGTTTGAATAATAAATAAATAAATAATCAAATTCATACAATAACTTATCCGTCAGCGCGTTCCCATGGTTATTATACGCCCGACGAATCTTCAGTCAGGTGGAAAAGGGCCCTAAATGGTCAGTGATGTATCGATTTTAAACACCTTTCATAAACGTATGAAAGATTAAAAAAATATAAGTGGTAGGTAAGTACTTACTTCTTGAAACTCTTGTGGTGTGACAACTGTAAAATAATATTTTATAAAAAGTTAAAGGTTATTAATTATTATTATTGATGTCTCTTTTTTCACGGCTATACTTCTCTCTAAGGTGAAAAGTATACCCGGTCCAACACGCAGAGGGCCTAAAATTTTTTTCATTTTGTATGGGATAAGACACTTACCTACCGTCGCCATATCGTAGCTGCACTATTGTAGTGCAGCTATGATTTGTCATAGGTAGGTGTAGAGCTATTGTCATTGTTATGAATCAATTCTACACTGGTTAAAAGATAAAAGATTAACTCTCTCGGAGGAAATAGATGATGATTGGGCAGTCAAAATAAAAATACAAAGATTTCATTTACATTTAAATATATAAAAGTTACATTTACAAATACATCGACTTACAATACTTTAACACTAAGGATGTTCGCGGAACAATTAATAATGTACTTACTAAGTATCAAGTTTATTTGGTTGGTAAACTAAGTACATAATGCGTCGAAAAGCTGATTATAGCAGATATTTATTTGTATTTATTGTGAATACTATGAACATTATTGAACAATGATTAAATAATTATAATTAAATTATTTTATATTTTTTAATGTATTTTTTTATATGTATGTATTGTACCTATATTTAAAAATGTATTGTAGGGTGGGCGATAATAATATTTGGACATTCAAGTAAAAGAACCCAAACTAAACTATAGCTTGTAATATGGATACTAGACAACTGATATAATACCTAAATTCAGTACAAATAATTGTACTCATCACACAAAGATTTGTCCTGGGTGGGAATCGAACCCACGACCTCTGTCTCAGCAGTCAGGGTCATTAACCACTAAAATGCATGCAAATTACATAATATAAAACTAACAAACTAAAATTACATTAAGACCTAAAATTAAAACATTAAAAAAAATTATTAATACTTCATTGATAGATTATTTGGAAACTAATGAATTTGAAAAAAAAATTAAAAATATTGATTGGAAACTAATGAATGCCAGACTGAATAAGTATTTTAAGTATTTTTAACTATATACTATACTATGTATGTATATTTTATTATTACATACCTTTTGCAGCTATAATACTAAATAAAACAAAATTCAAAAATATGAAAAGTGTTCGACACATTTTTGATACACAAGAGGACCTGCTCAAAGATATAATAGCACATTAATGTCATGAACACTACAAATATTTTATTTATAAACTTATTATATACCTGTTATATTTATAAATACAATTATTTTATATTATGGTTTTCCTCAATTATAACTAATAGTAACATTTTGTGTAATTTCAACGTTTTTCAATTATCCTGAATTAATATGTATTTCAATAATTATATTATCCTCATTCCTAGTAAGGTACTTACAAAAGCAAATATTAGTAATGATTTTGATCTAAAAACAATTTAAAAATCAAAAAACCCGACTGCTTAAAAAGTGAACCAAACTACGTACCTACATAAAAAAAAAACTGAAAAGAAAAAAACAAGCACTTAGATGTCCGGTGGTCTAGAATTCTATAATACCTATATTATTGAATGAATACTATTAAAGAAAATAAAATATATTCTAATAATGAAACATAACAACTGAACAGTCGGGATCCATTGAAAAATTAGATTGGCTGTCGAATAATGGATCCCGACTCACATTTTCTTTTTATATTTTTAGTCCTTTATATTTAAAAAAAAAAAATTGTTTTGTATAATTTTATCATTCATTATCTTGATATATTAAATATTGTATTTACTTATCGTTTTTTTTATTTTTTAACTGTTTTTTTCATTATATTTTTTTTTGAATTATTGATAAGATAATGAATAAATAAAAATCCGGGCAAAATATCAAGTTAATACACGCAGCTCTTTAAGCTGTGAGACATAAGTCAGTCAATGTTATTGTTATATGACGGCAAAATTCGCAATCTCGTCATTTCATTGAGAGAGTTGATATCATGAGGATTGTTTAATAGCTTGCGGTGGTTCCTAACTACTAATAATATAATTAAACAAAGAAAACGAAGAAAAAACTTAACCCGGCTCAAGGCTACGTAGGCTTGGCCTTTAGCAAATTGCGCGAACTGAGATCGACAACGGCTCGATTCAAAGTTGTCCCTTGCAACTTGTGTACAGTTACACCCCATCACAATATTTTTTATTTTAGCTTAATTATTATTGTTTCTCTCATACATAGTTTGATAACATAGAATTAATTAATTAATAAAGTACATATTGGCACAGTTGCGACTGAGCTGATAGGTTAACAGAAAGGATTCTATAAAATAACCTAATTGTTATATATCTTATTGTTATTAATGTAGCTATCTAGCAGTAAGTTATCCATGTACGAAATAAAAAAATAAAACATTTACCCACAAACCGCGCGAGCAGAGCCGCGGGCGACAGGCTGGTTATTTATAAGCTTAGCAAATATTACCAATCTACCGAAGATCTATTTCTGTTCTAAGAATGTTTATAATTGCTGGCACTAAACATATGTTTTGGGTAATGCAAAATAAATTATTCAATGTAAAAAAAAAAGAAAATATATTAAAGGTACCTAACATTTTTCTTTCAATTTCACGATGAAGATGTCGATCTTTGGTTGAATGGTCGAATCGTCTTCTTCTGCTCTAAAAGGGACATGGGTTACAAACAGAGAGTAATATCAAGCTTCTAGATTTGCAGAAACTATATAATATCTAGTCCGTAAAACAGCAGGATGATTTCTAGCTTTCATTCGCCCCACTAAATTCTCTGCCGAGTTACATCACCACCAACAATAACGCGTTGCCGACCCTTAAGAAACCTATTCACTCCCTTTTTGAAGAACCCCATACTGTAGTTATTTTTAATTATTTATTTAATTTTTAATTGCCTCGGTGGCGCAGCGGGAAGTGTATACGACTGCTGTGCAAGCGGTCCCGGGTTGAATTCCCAGGTCAAGTGAAAATGGAATTGGGGTTTTCTATCATGAAATTCCAGTATTGAGATTTTCCCGGAGTTTGATAAGCAAATGTGAATGATAATAGGCTCGCCCCCTATTTCATGGGACCAAACATATCTAGCGAAATATGGGTGTGAAACACCTCTGTCAAGCCCTTCGGGGGAAAAGGCGTGATGCTATGCTATGTTTTATAAAGTTCCGAAGTTAAAAGACACTCAATACAAATTCTCCATACAAACTTTGACCCCTTCTTTCACCCATTCAAGATTTTTATTTTATGTCAAAACAAATAACATCTTCAATTTCTAAGAAACTGTTTTTAAAAGCTATCGTTGAACTTCAATTATATTGCCATGGAAGAATATGAAAAATAAACAGATGTCAACGTATTTTGTGCTACAGCAATTAATAATATTCTTAATACTCGTATGTAATAAACTCTACATAGTGCCAAAGACTGATGAAGTGCCAACAATAGTGTAGTTTACCCTATTTCAAAATTGAACATGCCAAATTTTGAAGTTTTTAGTAACCATAGTTATGAAAACTGTACAACGTAAAATGAATATCCTGTTTTTTCCCTATCCTGTGGGATTTTTAAATGAATTTCAATAAAATATGAAACACGTCTTCCATCAATCCTGTTAAAGCATTTTTATGCAAAATTTGAAGTAGATTGGACCTAGGAATCACGTTTTCCCATACAAACTTTGCCCCTATTTTCAGCCCCTTAGGGGTAAAATTTCGGAAAATCCTTTCTTATCGGATGTCTACGTCAAACAAAGAACACACCCTCCAAGTTTCAGATTTCTACGATTAGCGGTTTAGGCTGTGCGTTGATCCGTCATTCAGTCAGTCAGTCAGTCATTAAGGACAAAGCATTTTATATTTATAGAAGATAGAAGATAAGTAGGTACCATATAGTTTTTCGACTGAAGTTGAGTACTAAATCGTTTGAAGTTGGAGAGGGTTTATGTAGTCCAATATACCTACTAGATACTTTAGTATATGTCCATCCACATTCACATGCACAGTCATACGAAGTTTTCGTCTTTTCATCGTAAATTTCTACTGTCTAAAAATCTACATGCGAGAATGGTTGTTACGCAACTTTAAATCGATATAGATCTTAACCGGTCAGCCGAATAGAAAATGTTGAAAGTAAACTAAAAATGATTTTTAAATACCTATTCAACGATACCCCACTTGACATAGTTTATTGACTTTCATTTTTTTCATTTTCACAATATTATGGCGTCTAGTAGTCGCCATATTGAATTCTCACTAACGTCTTGTCTTAGGTTACACTTGCCAGACTAAGAGAAATCGATTGACGTGTGAATCATAAAAATCGGCCCAGGCGTTTGGTCTGTATAATGCTTCAAAGGAACATACATACAAACATATATTATAGGCTGATAAACACGTTACCACACCTTTGCGTCACGCAGTCGGGTAAAAAGAAACCTATTGTGAGCATTGATACAACAAATCAAATCATAATCAAATTTTAAAACGGTGAGAATTCGGAGCTCGCAATAATTGTTTATTCATAAACATCCCACACACATGATATAAACATTTGATTTATGTGGAAATGTCCTGCGAAAACTTATTGCTCAATTTCCCGGACCACGCTCGCTCGTAAATTTGCTCTCAACTTAAATATGACACCTGCAATTTAAAAAACGTTGTCATATTAAAATAGGTACATAATGTCATCGTTTCATGGAAATTGCGTCATTTTTCGTAGTCCGCGAAAATACGTTTCGCAACCCTATTCTGACTGAAATATGATACCGTGCCTGCAACACGAATATGCCATTTAAAGTTCTGTTAGACTGCTCCACTAAATTGGCTCTCAAATTCAATTTGTTTAATGCGTATTCTCTTACAAAAAAAATTTGATTCTATTATTCACCGGCTAATGTGTTACTCCTGTGAAAGAATTGAGAATAAAATATTTCTTGAATCAATATAATTCGTCTCACACATATATTATTTTAAGGGGCTTTATTTCTGTATCAAAGTATTAGAACAACACGAACACGAAAGCAAGCCTATTTTGTTTCTATAAGAAATCTGATATATCGATATATCCAAAACAAAATGAAAGCTACTATTTTCCCATTTCGCGACTGATCAAAAGAAAATCATAACAACGAAAGTCCCTTAGGCTGCGTTTTCGTAAATATGTTATACCTAAAAATTGATTTTCCGACCGAAAATAAGCTTCACGTATTATTGTATTGTTAGTGTAACTATGTAAGAGCATGTATAGATTGACTATTTCTATACATCAACGAATTTTCGCTAGCTCATATTCAACGTTTAAATGATAAAGCTCTCACTTATAAGTCGACGATAAAGAGTAGAATAATAAAATTAGAGGTATAAAATTACGCTATCACAATAAACAGGAAAACCAATCTAAAATCATCATTTTGAAATTTGATATCATTTTCAGGTTTCAGAATCATTTTAGGTTGGCTCACCAACTTACAAAATTCAACACTTTAGACAGAATATGAGTGCACGGTATTTAGTTATAGATTTTATCCTATTTACGGAATACAATTACAATAACCCCATAAAAATTGAACCTAATGCATCGCTGATCCTACAAAAATATTCTCAAGTTTTAAATGTACACAAATTTTATTTATTAATTCAAAGTATCAAGTGAAAAGTAACATACCTTCTACATAGTTGCTATATTAGCATTCGGTGATTTTGCGACTTCATTGATGCTGCATCGCATTTTAAGGACTCCCTACGTTCCCTCGCAGTATTAAAATCGCACTTTTTAGAGATTCTGTAGCTGTATTTAGCTTCTAAAAAGCGACTTAATGATTTCCTATGGTCCTTATCAGTCTTTAGGGTGACCCAATGACTTTTTGACTTTAAAATTTTAATGTAAACCTATTATCAGCTAAAAATATGCATGCCTAAATTTACAAATTTTGGTGACAGAATACACCGTAAGATTTATCTATAAATAAGAGTACAACATACAAATTTGGCTTGTAATTACAGAAAAAGAACCTGTAGGATAATTAGAGGTTTTCGGAAAAGGAGACCAGTGGAGCGGAATTTTATTCAAACAGTATGAAGCGAAATGCAGCTGTTCTTTGATTATATAATGATGTATTTTTGTGGGGACTGTAGGTTGTTGGGTTGGATGACCTTATTAAATTTGCGTTGAAAGAGACCTTACTCGTAATAGACTTTTGGTTTCGATATCTTTTTCAAAGTTATGAAAATTGTTTTCAAAATATTTATGTACTATGCTTAAATTTTTTGAACGAGTGGATGAATCGTCAGCTACGGCTAGCGGTTTACTAATGGCAACTTAAAAGTAAACTTTTCTGTACCTTAAGTATAAGATTTTAGCATTACAACAATAGGATCTACGTAAGTATATCGAATAATTTCAATTAGGTAATTGAAATTGTTCAATTGCTATAGCATTTCTTTGCCTTTCTTTCCCTGGCAAGAAAGTCAGGCTATTCTTTTGATAGCTAAATAGTTACAAAACTCAACATTTGATTAAACTATAAATAGAAATTCTTTTGGTGAATCGAGTAGAGGACTTGACTGGATAATAAGGATTAATTCTGTAAAGAACACAGGGAAATTGGTTAGAGCAGATTAAAATATAAAGGTATATACCAATCTAAATTTACATACATTATTATTATTAAGAACTAACACGGTTCAGACAGCTCAAGTTTAGCTTAGTCCATCCCTTTGCCCTCGTATAGAATGTTCCGATAGAATACCCACACTAGGGTCGTCGGTAATGAGGGGCATTGAAGTAAGCCTTCCCGCCCCTACTTTCCCCGCATTTATTATATTATTCCGGCCACTTGATGGATAAGGTATAATTTGTGGTTTTCGCTAATTTTGGATTAGGTAATAAAGATTCGAAAATAAAATTATTGCAGTACTTACTATAAAATATCTAAGAGTAGGACTAGGAAATTTTGTTTGCAATCTTTTTTTTCTGACTACTGATTAAGTAACAATGATGTCTATATATCCATCCTAACTTTTGCATTTCTAAAATTAGAAGGATTAACTGCACCTCAAGAAAACAGATCTTAAAGCTGAATCCTAAACGAACATTTACGGAGCGGAAAGATTAAAAAACGCTGACCTAAAAAAGAAGATTATTGCAGTCCCGAGAAATTCAGTGACTCGAATATTGAACAATTGCGCTGTTATTCATACGAAAATATTTTATGTAAAATTGATAAATGTGTTCACCCTGCCGCACTGAATGCTTACGTAAATATAGTAATTTGATCGATTAAAATTTCCCGCTTGGTTTATTGTTATGAATAAAATAAAATCAAATACATATAGCCTATATTATGTTACAGGCAAAAGACAAAAGTACTTTTTACCCACGACGGAACGGAGACGGTATATGCGTTTGGGGTGAGAGGCTGTGTGTTTGTGTGTTTGTGTGTTTGTGTGTTTGTGTGTTTGTGTGTTTGTGTGTTCCAACATAATGCCTTATATCACGGAAACGGTTTGACCGATTTAGATGCGGTTTTCTGTAAAGTGTGTGCACCTCTGGGGGACAGGTTATTAGATAGGTGTTATGTTAATAGCTCGCCAGGGGGCGCTACAATACACTGATTTCGTTGAATCCTTTGTGCCCTCCTATCTTTAAAACGATTAGACTGATTTCGATACGGTTTTCTGTAATGTATTTGTGATTTATCGAGGATTGTTTTTGGATTCAAGATTTTGTATTTTTTCGCCAGGGGGCGCTGCAATAGACTTGGCAAACCTATGTTGATTTCGTTGAAACCTTTGTGCCCTCCTATCTTTAAAACGATTAAACCGATTTCGATACGGTTTTCTGTAATGTATTTATGATTTATCGAGGATGACTTTTGGATACACGATATTGTATTTTTTCGCCAGGGGGCGCTGCAATAGACTAAGCAAACTTATATTTACAGTTATCTGTAAAATAATTAGACCTGTTACTGTATAGGGGCACGTAGCATTGTAGTACTGACATATTGATTACACTCATGAGGTTAAGCAACTTCGGATAAGGTCAGTTCATAGATGGGTGACCGTTTATGCAATTTTAGGGTTCTGTACCTCAAAAGAAAAAACGGAACCCTTATAGGATCACTCCGTTGTATGTCTGTCTGTCTGTCTGTCTGTCCATCTGTCTAGAATATTTTTAGGTAGGGAGGAGGTATAAAGCTGAAATTAATATCATTTACTTGGGTCTGCAAACCCTCGGCGTAAAATAAAAATCAAAATTCTAAGTTAACGCAATCAAAAGATACAGCTGTTTATGCTCCATTTTCGACGATTTATCTTGACGATCATAATCTATAGGGAACTTACCGTTGACCTAGAATCATGAAATTTGGCCAGAAGCAATAACAAGTTGCACAAGTAAAGGAAAAAATCCGAAAACCGATCTCGTGTTGTTATATCACTGAATATTAGTACTGAGGTATACAATGATAAGCCTAAAAAAAATTAGTAAGAGTGAGAGTTTATTGACTGACGTTATATAAACACCTACCTACCTTATTTATTCTAACTTATAGGCATCCCGTGCTCGGGGTGTAACCAAATTTTCATCATTTTTGCGATAGCACGCACCGTTTTCGAGATACAAGCTATTATAGGTGGAAATCTGCGCTAACGCCGAAGGCAGTCCGGCTACGGCAATCAATGTGCGATAGCTAAACTTAACACCCCCCGATTCAGAGCAATCCGAATCGGACTGGTTAGGTTAGGGTTATTTTATTTTTTCAAACCACCCAGAAGTAGGAGCCCCGCGAAGCGGGGCTCCGGCGACCTTTGTGCGACGGATGAGCACACAAGTCAACAAAAAATAAAATATATATAATATAGTCGAAGCTCCATGCAAATTCCATTCATTCTAGAGCTTACATGGTAAGATAAGGCGCTCCTTAAAAAGTTTAAAATAAGAAAATTAAAATGATAATTTCAAGTTATAAGACTTACTGCAACAGTAAATTAAAAAAAAATGTGTTAGTGCTATAACTTAGTATAAAACTTTTATTTATCTGTCAAGGTTCTTAAAATTTTATACGAGTTACTTACAGTTAGTAAGATAGGGCGCTCTTTGAAAATATTTAAAATAAAAAACAAAATTAAAAATTTTGAAAAAACCCACGACGATAACATCTATACAAAATAAGAAACGTAACATATAAAAAGTTTTAAATAACTTTATTTTAAATCCCCGACGAAAAGATAATAAGTAGCGTAAAAACAATCCCAAGAAAATTCGTCGGGGGCTGCCAATATCATTACTGTTTCTAGTATTAAATATATATTGTAAACTAAATATTGTTAATAATTAGGTAGGTATCAAATACATAAAACTGCAATACTTTTGTTCATTTCAAGTCAGGGTATGGCAGCCCCCGACGGATTTTCTTGGGATTGTTTTTACGCTACTTATTATCTTTTCGTCGGGGATTTAAAATAAAGTTATTTAAAACTTTTTATATGTTACGTTTCTTATTTTGTATAGATGTTATCGTCGTGGGTTTTTTCAAAATTTTTAATTTTGTTTTTTATTTTGACTGGTTATATCAGTCAAAACTCTTAAATAGTAAAGAGGTCAGTACTAAACGAGTTTTCAAGGTTAGTTTTTTTAATTTTTGTTTTTAATAATTAATAGTTAGTTCAGACCTCCTTTTTTCATAAGAGTTTTAACTGATATCATCATCATCATCATTTCAACCCATAAACGTCCCACTGCTAGACACAAGTCTCCTCCAAAGAATGTGGAAGGAATTTAGCCTATAATACCACGCTGACCAGACGTGTAATATCTGATATAACCAGTCAAAATTACTTTTGACTAATTAAGAATCTATAACATATACAGACACAATAGATTTATAACTTGAAGTGGTCTATAAACGAGTAGGGCGTATGTAGATTAGGCTTAAAACCTCTCAGCTCTCTTGTTAGAGATACAATATTAATTATAATTATTGACTACATTTTATATTATTGATTTCAGTTTCAGTCTGGGCTGAAAATATACCCTGTAAATGGCAATAGGCTCCCTTCACAAGCATTTAATATACCTACCGAAATGATTTTGGTCTCATGTTTCTGTGCTTACCCCTTCGGCGCGACAAGCAGAGAAAAAATACGTTTATACTATGAAAGCGAGAATATCTGCATAAATTATAAACTCAAGGGTAAATGTCCTTGACCTTATATTTGAAATTACGTCAAGAGACACCTGAATTGAATGATTAATACTGTTGTGTTGACTCCACGAACCTTTTATTAATACTGGCTTAATTGAATTCTCACTAAATGACATCAAACTAATAGATTTTGTTATAAGGTAGTTTTAGACTTCGGTTTTTCTCTCATAAATTACTAAAATACGTTCATAAATTAATAAACTAGAAACTTTATAAACAAGTATGTAGATACAAGTCGTGTTGAACAGCTGTTGCAAAGTTCAGATCAATAATTATGACAATCACGGTTTTTTAAATGTCGAACCACTGAGACTACTAATTTATTTAGGGTTTTGTCATGTTAAATTGAAGAAACTTTTGTATAAAATGTAATACCTACATAGTTTTAACTTACGTACTACGTAACTAATAATATAAAATTAGTGATTGTATTTCAACAAAAGAAAAGTTTTAGTTATTTACATTTTCATTGTAAATTACTAAAAAGTTTATTCGACCTATCACTAGTTTTGAAAACGTTTCTCTGAGGCCCAATGAAAATAACAAAATTGTTTAACAAACAAACTTTCTCTCGCTTTTCCAATATTCGTGTAATTTATTACGGATTCCAACTAAACGGTGTCAAACTAACAATTATATAAATTACTGCTGTTGAAAATTGATGACGTCGTCTCGTTATACCGAGTTTCGACCCGTGTATTGTGAACTACCATTAATAATATTTGGGCAACACCATTAGGCCATCGGGCGTTCAGCGAACTTCATAATAAATCATCATTTTTCATAGCGCCCCTGCAAACTAGGGTTGTCAGGAAATATCTACTGGAATTAGTATTGACGACTCTAATTGGGTATGGTGGAATACATTTCGAGATGTAACCCTAAAGTGAATACAAATAGATAGAACGACAAGTATTAATTTACGGGTACCTATTAAATTATTATTATTAAGAATTTGACAAATCTGCGTTCAAGATTTTAGAAACTTTAATAACATATAACTTTATCTGTGGAAAAAACAATTTTAGTTATTTTAAGCTTCATTTAATATAATCATAATGATCAGAAATTCTAACTAAAATAATTACCTACATGGAAAGTGTTGAAGTTTTTCTTTCACATTACATTAAAGGAATTTATGAACGTGATTTTTTGTACAGAAATAATTGACCAGCCGCCGAGTAACATACACACAAGTAAAGTTACGTTACGAAACAAAAGCTATTTGGAAAGCTGTGTATGACAGCCCTAGCGATACCTATTACAATGACAATCAATAAAAAATAGAAGTTCAGTGTAAAATATAATAAAAATCGTGTTATAGAAGGACAAATAAATAATTAATCAACGCTCTTCTGAGAATATTTTTATTGGAACATCGATTGGTAGGCACATAGTAGGCAAATATTTTCTAATAACATTGAATAAAATAACACATTTACGACAGGTCATTCTTCATCAAGGTCATTCGTGATTTATATCAAGATGTACTTGATGTAGTACAAGTCAACATTGTCAGCCGCTTGGGAACTATCACATATAATAATAATAATAATCATTTATTTAAAAGCAACTGAGGCTCAATTACATAAAAACGTACACACACATATAATACAAAATAAAATGTCATAATATATATATATATATATACATAAGATGTCATAAAATTTTCAAAAAGTAAGTACATTATAATATAATTCTAAATAAAATACATAACATATGTACATAGCTTTGACAGTGTAAGAGTATGTTTGTTCGTTTATTTGTTTGTATTTTGAACCCGCTAAACTCAGAACTACAGAACCGATTTGAAAAAATATTTTAGTGTTGGATAGCCCATTTATCGAAGAAGCCTATAGACTATATATAACATCACGCTACGAACAATAGAAGCTGAGTAGTGACCAAACACAAACCTATGAGAGAGAAGCCCCGGGCAAGAGCTAGTGATATAACGTTATTATATAACTACTATAATATCTTACTATTATTAATATTATAAATGTGAAAGTTAGGGTGGATTTATGGATGGATATTTGTTACTCATTCATGTCAGAACAGCTGAAAGGAAACGTATGAAATTTGGCACAATGATAGCGTACAGTCTGGAATAGTATATAAGTTACTTTTCACCGACTTACCATGGTCCACATGGGCAGAACCGCGGGTGAGGTTCCTTGTAATTGTTTAGTCAGTAGCGTTTTCGGCTGTTATTATGGCATATCAAATACACAAAAAGTACCTTTTTATATGCGTCGGATGTTATTAATGTGAGTAATAAAATATATAAAATTATTTAATAGTATCAAAGAACTTTTAATTTTTATCATATTAGGTGATTTAAATCTCATTATTGACATTTATTTATTTAATTTTCGAGTAATAGGTGTTCTACACGGTTTTAAACTTGCGTTCCAACAGAGTGACCTTGGTAGGAGCTCGGTTGCCATCCGTGTAGTTTGTATTACAACTAACAACTTGGTTTACAACAGCCGGCTACACGGTTGGAATCCACCAAGGGCACTTCTGTGGAAGGCAAGTATCCAACCATGTAGCAGAGCTTTAAGAACATTACTTTAATTATTATCTAGTAATTTTTTTATGAAATTTTGTGTTTAAATTATTGTGATATGTATAATTCTGTAATTGAGCCTCAGTTGCTTCTTGATAAATGAATTAAAAAATAACCTAAACATAAAACCTTATTAAGACTGAAACCCTTATAAATTCTGATAAATGATGACACGGACCTTGAAGGCCCTTAAGTCCAGAAAAATAAAAAAAAAGATATACAGGCCCTGTAACAAAACAGTGACAAATTGATGTTCTTAGTCCCTTCCGGGCAAAGCTATTATTCTTGATTGCACTCACTCTTTCTGTCTCCTTTGTTCCTACCATATAGTATAATTAGTGATTCTGGACATTTAATATCGCTTTATTGTTTCTCCTAGATAATGAAATCTCGGAATAAATCTCTGTAACAACATCTGGCCAACGTGGCAGCATACAGTAGGTTATGCCACTCTGTTGGTATAAGCGCTCTTAAATACTAACTGGTCTATTTTCTATTACTAAATCTATTAAGTACTATTTATGAAGTTTTAGCCTGAAAAGCTATATGACTTTGAAAACTCTTTTTGGCCCGACTCAGCATTGAATATAAAACTTCTAACGAAGTACATATTCGTGAACACTGTGGTTGCGCTACCGGGATGAAGATTGTTTATCTACTAAAATAAATTATAAGTAAATATAATTAAAAAAATTTAATAACCCGACTGCAAAAAATCAACAGAGAGCAACGCACTAAAAAGACCGTAAAATTATTGTAATATTATTACCTTGTACCTGATTAAATTTAAATACATAACATATGTATATATTTGTAATCTCCATTTGATTCTCTTTATTTTGATACCCAACTCGACAGGTTTAGTTAAAAAAAAAATTTAATTTCTTACAATTAGGCGTCAAAAGCCCGCCGTTTAAGTCTTTTTATTCTTAAAACCTATCTAAGGACACTTGGGTTTTCTAGACGAATCTAACGATACCTTAAAATCCATTTAGCTGTTTGGAAGATTCGTGGGAATAAAGAAATTTACAAACACAAGATACGCGCGAAAAACAATACCCGTCCTGACAGTCGGGTCACAATTATACCCGTCCTGACAGTTGGGTAAAAAGAATACGAAAATTTCAGGAAATATTATACTAGAATCTGTAGCATCCCTTTCTCAGTTTATTTAAGGAAACAATATACACAATAGGAACATTTATAACACGCCTATGACAGCACTCCCCTCTGCATTATTAAAGTTAGTTCACAACAATGAAACTTGTAAGGGACGGGCCCAGGTGGGCGATTATGGAAATTGCACCTATTTAAGGAACGGCATTTTGAATAAAGAAATGTATTTTACATCTTATATACTGACGTTAATCTTAATGGAAGTTTCTCTCTGTAAGTATTCATTTCTTTTTGTAGCGAAGCGTTTTTAAAAATTAAAGAGTACCTAGTATTTTTAGAGACTTATAGAATTCACATTGAACTCTGTGTCATGGAAGATTTTATAATATAATAATATAATATAATATTTTACCACAGTCACACAGCGCCATCTAGTCCCAAATAAAGCAATTATATTTGCTTGTGTTATGGGTACTAGACAACTGATATACTACTTAAAAACATTTTTTTTTGTAAATAATAATAATAATATTCTACCACATTCACACAGCGCCATCTAGTCCCAAATTAAGGAATTATATTTGCTTGTGTTATGGGTACTAAACAACTGATATACTACTTAAATACTTTTTTTTTTATAAATATATACATATTATAGATAAATTACACCCAGACACTTGTAAAGTAACAGACTTTACCAAATTACATTTAATTTGCGTGTCAAGCATTAATTGGACCATAACATATCACAATTTATGATATAACCAATTAAGTTTATACTTACTTAATGAGATCTCATACACGACAGCTGACAAAGCATATTAGTGAGAGCATTAACTCTTCAAAAGCACAATTTCTGAATAAACTTAAAATATAAATTATAATTATTTTAAGTTATGATGTAAATATTAATCTAATACTCGTCTGTGATTGCTCTAATAAACAACTTTTGCAGTTTATTTTAAATGAAAATTTATTCTGCTATACGTTAAAATTTTACGAATAACGAAACATATTTTTAAAGTTTACTTAATAAAGGTATGTTGAAATGCATGCTCACAGCAAGTTTTAACTGTGTGTGCATGATTTATAGAAGCTTAATAAAGTAGCAACCAAACATTAAATTCAAATATAGTGAATGTTTTTAATAATTTATTATTCCCTACACAGCTGATATAGATCATAAGTGTCATACTACACTGTTGAAAAATAATTCTTAACACATTAGTTTTAAGGTTTAGATTACATGTTTCGTAGCATTGGTTCATTCTATTTTTTTTTGTTTTATATTTGCTGTTACAGGCGTATTTATGATGTATGAGTTTTCTCTTATTAAAACTTGTGGTTAAATAGTTATTTTTCGTTATGATAAATTGCACTACTATTAGTGAGTATAAAGATTAATTTTAATTACATGGATTAAAGCAAAGCTTTTTGCAAAGCCTATAAAGTAATATAATACTTGTGTTTATTATAAATATTTATTTTTGTATGTTTTTATATAGCTTGTGACCCGACTAATAATAAAGTTGATACATTTTGATAATTACAAAATAATGTCACCTAAATCACTCGAGCCGTTTTCATTCATTAAAAAAATAGTGACTATAAATGAAAAACATAGTTATTTCCTAATTAACAATATCTATTTTAGAGCCGAATAAACTTGTGGTGGATTTATTTTCGATAAACAAAAAAAAATTAATAACATTTATGAAACCCAATACCATATTGGATAGTATAAATATCATCAAATATAATCAATCAAAATAAACAATAAGGATTTATTATATTCCAATCGTAACAATAATATGTTGGCATTCGGAGGGTTGGTAGTGAAATTAATCGGTCAGTTTATTGGAAAATACGTAATGCCGTCAGCTGTTCGAGGGAGATAAATTACTGACATTAGCCTGAATCGTCGTAGTGATTATTACAGCTAGGGATACGTACCTACATATGGAATAGGTTTAATAAAATTATTATTTTTGTGTATATCTAGGTACATAATTAAATAATATGATCATAAACGTCAATCCTTAATAGAATGGACAGCGACTACAGGATTGATAGTTTAGTAGAAATTATGTCATCATTTTAACACATAAACATCCCACTGCTGGGCCCGGGTCTCCGCCAAAGATTATGGAGGGAATTTTTCCTACTATACCACGCTAGCCAGACGGGTTGGTATAGTGTTTATTTCAAATTTTTCTTTTCTCGCAGTGCTCTTGTCTGCTTAAGGTTACTACTTCTTAAGTCGTCTTTTACGGCGCCCATTGGTTGAGATGGGGTAGTGACACTATGTACTCTTAATCCGTCACTACACGGATAAGCATTATGAAAATACGGAAATTAGGCGAGGCCTATGTCCAACATTGGATGTCGCAGTGTCGTGAAAATATCATGTTACCGATCTGAGTGTTTAGCTTATTAAAAACCTACGTAGTTTATATATACTCAGATTAAATATTAATATCAGAAAATACTCTTAATGATGAGTGTCAGTTACTTAAAGCTTGTTATTGTTTGAAATTATCGAATAAATATTAAGATATTACTTGAAAAAGATATGGCGCTTTGTATCCAGTTTCATTCAACGCTTGGTTATTGTTCTCTGCTGATGAATGATATATTTTATTATCAATAACAAACTGAGTGCCAATTAACGAATGTCTTAGCAGAAGATTCGGAGATATAAATAAAAATAATTTTCAATTCTTTTGAACAATATTATTATACTACTGATACGTAGTGGGAAAAGTTATAAAACCAAACCTTAAATAAGTTTTAACACTGTGCAATTATTAACCTTATAACAACATGCGAAAGACAGATTTCCTTTCAGACACATTAAATTATTAAAGATACGCCTATAAATTCGATTATTGAAAAAAATATCTTCATTACACTTCATTAATACCAAGTCCTAATAACATAACTGAAAGTATAATTCGCATATTATATCTTATCATCATCACCATCATAAATTAGCCCAACGACGTCCACTGCTGAACATAGACCTCACCTAATTTACGCCACTGCTGCACTGCGAGCGATCCTGTGCCGCCTGCAACAACGGCCTTCCGCAATCCTGACCAGTTCGTCGGTCGATCTTATAAAAAAATATAGTTTGGCTTATAAGTGCGATTTTTTTTACAGATAATCCACTTTAATAGTCTTTCAAAAAAGGTACCTGAGCGAAGATAGGCCACGTCACTAGTATTGTAATAAAAGATATCACGAATAATTTCAACTTGCAATTTCTCCAACTTGAATTCTCAATACGACGGCGACGTCTCAGTTGGACACAGATGGAATCGCTGCTCCCATTGCAATTTATGTGCTAAGCAGACCACATTAAAATTTATAACGTTTTCTAAACTGCCAATATAAAATAAAAATCTTTAACCATTGTATATTGTTTGTAAACAACGTCCAAGTTATTTATAACGTCTAGCCACCCCATTAAAGTTTCAGAGATTTTCTCTTAATACAGTACCAAAGTTTAAATATTGAATCTATTTTAAATTGTATTTGATGTTGAATTAATTTAAAGTTTTTCTATTTAAAAACTAGTTTTACTTTGGAAAATTAATGTGTATTGATGCGAGTTAATTGCCGACGTGATCCTTATTTAAACATTTTTATAACACTAAGTCCATTTATATACATTGAGATTCTTTATATCGACACAAACGTTTTAGTCGATTGCGCGTATTTGCCAAAAAAATACCTTGTTCATACTATTACGCTATTCAATTGAGTAAAGCTTGTAAACTATTTCTGAAATAGTCTATAGGCCTGTCAAAACGATTCCAAGTAAACTGGCATAGGGGGACGGGCCATAAAACAACAAAAATAAACAATAATACCTTACAAGTAATATTGTAATATACCCAAAATAACTTCTAAAAAGAAAAATTCCCTTGAATAAACATATTCAATTTATACTACTAAGGACATACTGCGAAATATCATTATACACAAGTACCTTTCAGATTTCCATTTCTTTTTAAAAAGGTTGAGACCATCATCCCGCTTAATTCCTGTGGAATTCATTACTAGCGACGGTTCTATAGAATATTCTAGTGGCGGTGAGCTCTGCACTACCTTCGCTTTATTTATATTTAGAATAGGAGAAAAACAACTGCTGAACAAGTAGGTATGAGCTGAATTATTGAATGCGGGCGGTATAATTTCGTGCTGTTTTGTTACTGAGTAGAATCAGTAATTTGAAGTAAACTATTATTTTTCTTCATAAGAAATAAAGGTCTGTATCGTACCCGTACCCGTCATCATCATTATATTAGCCCAATGACGTCCACTGTTGAACATAGGCCTCACCTAATTTCCACCACAGCGAGCGATTTTGTGCCGCCCGTATCCAACGGCCACAATCTGTACCAGGTCGTCGGTCCATCCGCCCCACGCGCCTTCCAATGCGTGGCCGCCATTCGAGAACTTTTTTGCCCCATAGGCCATCAGTTCTGCGGGCTATGTAGCCTGCCCACTGCCACTTCAGCGATGCGATTCGGTGAGCTATGTCGGCAACTTTAGTTCTCCTGCGAATCTCCTCATTTCTGATTCGATCACGCAGGGAAACTCCAAGCATAGCCCTTTCCATGCCTCGCTAAGCGACAGTGAGCTTTCTAATGAGCCGCATAGTTAGCGGCCATGTCTCAGAACCATAGGTCATCAACACACATTGGTTGAAGACTTTTGTCTTCAAACATTGGGGTATTGTGGACGAGAAAATAGTGCATAGCTTCCCGAACGCTGCCCAACCGAGTTGGATTCGGCGGTTAACCTCTTTCTCGAAGTTGGACCTACCTAATCGGACCGTTTGTCCTAGGTATATATCTCTCTCTCGTCGGTCCCTCATGGCTGAGGATCGTGGTCATCATTTGATGTGGATGGTTTGCCCCTATTTTGGACGATCTGCCTCCACCGGCATCTATCCATGGCGGTTCGGACAGCTGAGCAGAAGTTGGTTGTTGGTGAGCGTACAATTTCATCGCTCCATCTGGTAGGTGAACGTCCCCTGGCTCGCTTACCCTCTGTGTTTCCAACAATGACCAATTTCTCGAGGCTAGGCCTAGGTATATATATTCGTCAACAACTTCGAGATTAGAGCTCCCCACATTAATAGAGGTGGTCTCGTACATAAGGTGTCAGCTTATCTGTTTGAACGCAAATTCAATAACTAAACGATTATACGGAGTGATTCATCATCTGCTAATGGTAAAGGAAAACATCGTGAGGAAACCCACATACCTTAGAAGATATTCTAAGTGTATATTTGATCCACCAACCAACATTAGGCCGGCGTGTATGGATTAAGACCTAAACTATTTCAGCTCTCTAGATACAGGAGAGGAGGACAGAGCCCAATAGTGGGACATTAATGGGTTGCTGATGATGCTGATGTTGTCAAATATTAATTCACACGATTATTAGAACTAAATATTGTCCTATTGTTATAATGTTATATTTCACAGCATTTGAAGGACAGTGTCGCCCTTCTTGTGACGTCATTACTAGACAGAAAGCTGGGTTAGACTATAAGATCTGTTGATGCTTTAGTTGCGAAAGCGAAATAGACAAACAAATAAACGAACTCCCTTCTTCCTTTCGATTGGGCTCGAGACAAAACTTGGCGTTGGAATTATTGAAGTCACTCAATAGTTTTTCGCTTTCTCTATTATTATATTAATGTAAGCAATGCTGAATGTTATTTAATTCTTAAGACAAAAATAAACGGTAATCTATTCCCAGTTAACACAAACCGTATCACTTCACGTACCTCTGATTACCGCGCGGTCGAGCTACTTCACAGAATCTTACGACTGAGTACACTCGAGCACACAACGCTCTCCGACATGATTTATTATCTAACACATTCCTGTACCTACAAGTTTCATTAACGTTCATTGCGCACCCAATTACAGCTGATATTCGACCAATTATTGAATGTTCTAGTTGAGTACACTCTTGTCCAAAACTGTTTGGTATAGTGATTGAATTGCTTTGTAATTGCGTTCGAAATGCATTGCAAATATTTGGTACAATTTTGGATGGTATCAAAATTGTTGTTGGATGTGTGGGTTTAATTGTAATGAAAAGGTGCTTCGGACTGCTAACAAAGCTGTCGATAATTAATTTTTTTGATAGGTAAATAATTAAATAATATTTCTTTTTTTAAAACCTCTTTGTTATTGTTACAAATTTTTTTATGTTTACTAGCCGTTATTATATCTATTATTCATTTGTTACGCATTTTAACGCAGTAGAATAATGACGTCAAAGATATGCTAATAAAACAGGGGAAGGTTACATGTTATGTATACTGGCAGGTAAGAAAGATGGATAAATATCTAAAACAATAGGTGTGTAAATTCGAAATATTAGAATAAAATAGTAACAATTCATATTATATTATAAGATAAAACCACAGAGTATAAATAAAATATAACATTTAATGGTAAAGAATTAGAACATTAGAATATTAGAATATTTTTTATGAGAATATTGAGTATAATTGAATCTATCAATACGAGTGTCGTTGAATAATGAATTAAGTTAATTTTGATCACAAAAACAATATCGTGAACAGTGTTGGAATAGAAATTATTTTCAGACTTAATATTAAAATAAAATATGTATGAGAAACAGAATTTTAGCTGATATTGAACCATCAATTAATGAATAGCGCTCTATTTTATTTACAGACAGCGTTATTAATAATGATACTTATTTTAAAAAGTTAACCTTTTTTTAAATTTTTGCAGATGCTACATATCGAAATTCGATTAAGTTTGCAATGGATCAGTAAAGGCCACTTGAAAAAGTCACCTCTAAAATTTTAATTCATTTAAATTTCACTAAACAGTTCTTAAAAATTCAATTTCTCAATATCATTTTAGAGTAGTTAAAAGCGATTCAACATGTCTCAATCGGTTCTTACTCTGTGAAGAAGAACAAAACATACGTTACGTACGTACATACGTTTTTTGTATCCACAATTCCAAAAAAAGTTATTTTTTTTAATTTAGGTAATTTGTTTGTTGCCAGTATGTGTATGTAATAATACTAGCACACATGTACTGTACTCTTATCTCTCAAGTTTAGTGTTTCTCAGTTTTACGATCGCCATTAATGGTTCAATACGGGGATTGCATCGACTATTAACGTTTACACATGTATTTACGATATTTGCAGCTTTATGTATTAAACTACTAAAACTTATTAGAGAAATATATAACGTAATACTTTTTCCCTAATAGGGTAGGCAGAGGTGCATCACACCAACATTTTAGTTTCTGATATTGAAGTATTTCTGTATTTTTCAGTTTTTAATATACTTATGTTGTTGGGCGATTTGCATAATAAAGGTACATAATTATTTGTTATCTTAAAATATGGTAACTGCAGATCTTATAAGGTAGTGTACTACTTAGTTCTTCATAATAGACACGTTCAAATTAATAAAACACAGAATCGAAAAATGGACAATTAGATACCCAACAATATCTATTTCGTTATCATACTCAGCTTGCTGGCTATTACTGGATTACTTCATAATCATCATCATCATATCAGCCCAACGACGTCCACTGTTGAACATAGACCTCACCTAACTAAATAACTTAACAGTAAGTAATTATACTCTACCACATTCACACAGCGCCATCTAGTCCCAAAGTAAGCAATTATATTTGCTTGTGTTATGGATACTAAACAACTGATATACCAACTACTTAAACAATTTTTTTTTTTGTAAATTCATACAAGATAAATTACACCCAGACACAGAACAAACCTTTATGCTCATTACACAAAGATTTGTCCTGAGTGGGGATCGAACCCACGACCTCCGGCTTAGCAGTCAGGGTCACTAACCACTAGACCAACAGGCCAGTCATAAATTATGGTTATTTATAATCCTTTATTGAATATAAAACTTATATATTAAACTAACATGAAGTATTATATCGCTTAGAGTACCGCAGGGAACTAAGTTGACAATCCCCAACGAGACGCGCTACTTGACCCGACGCGGCGACGTTGCGGCTATCTAGGTCAACATTTTAATTAATTCACACCGCAACTTTTATTGTGAATATTCTACAGGTAAGTAATTGTTATTATTCAGGTCTAGGCAACTCGACAATTGTAGTAAGCGTACAATAATTCACATACAACTGTACGAATGTTGGGAACACTACAGTATGTCTGGTGTTTTACTATATATATAGGTAGGTGTGATAATTTCTCTTCATGAATTCAATAATAAAATTTGACTTCTGCTCGAATTGAGTACATTATTAATAATAATATTCTACCACATTTACACAGCGCCATCTAGTCCCAAAGTAAGCAATTATATTTGCTTGTGTTATGGGTACTAAACAACTGATATACTACTTACATAATTTTTTTTTTGTAAATACATACATATTATAGATAAAATGAAATGAAATGAAATGAAATCTCGTTTATTCATCTAGGTTACAAGGTAACACTTATGAAAGTCACAAGAATGTAACAGGTTATCCGAAAAGTAGTGTCAGCAAATTTGCCTACGACCAGTTCGCTGACGGGGTCAGATAAATTACAACCAGACACAGAACAAACCTTTATGCTCATCACATAAAGATTTGTCCTGGGTGGGGATTGAACCCACGACCTCCGGCTTAGCAGTCAGGGTCACTAACCACTAGACCAACAGGCCAGTCATAACTATATATATGACTGAAGTTATTAATGGAAAATAAGACAATTTTACTTAAGGTAAGTTATAGTACATAAACTTTAGTCTACGCGATGATTTCCTACTCTAATATAATTTTTCACTTGACATAAAAAAAAAATCTAAATTAAACCTATTTATTCACATTTTTAAATAATTCATTTCCAAAAAAGGGAAGATTAAAGACTTTTTGCAAACGCAATTTGACCTCAGCCGGTACACCTATTAAAAAAGCTTTGATCTTTTTACCTTTCCTCGGAGTAATTAACTTGAACACTGAGGCCAATTAATCTAATCATGGATCACAGTTACTTGGATCGTATGATTAATACGATGCAGAGGATATATAGATAATAGAAGATAACAGAGGTAAAATTTCTTTTGAAATTACTGCCTTTAATTGAACTCTGATCTATTTCATATTTGACAAAAATTTCCAAAAGGATATATTTCTTTAAATATGTGCAATTTAAAAACAGACCGTAATTTAAATGTCCCAAAGCTTAATTTTGCATACTATAAATATTTTCACTGCTCTCAATATCAGTTTAAGTGAACTAGGTCCGTTCACTTAAACCTATTTGTTCCTATTTGTCTTTCAGTCCCAGTAAATACATAAAAGGTTTTTTTGATTCTACGATGGTGGCAAACTTTTAGGGGCCCGTGTCTGCTAACACAATCGTAACACTTTTCAATTGGCTTACTAAGTCAATCGCACCATATCGCCGGCCTGTGATTGGTCGATATTCGAACATTGGTCTGCTTATGACGTGTGTACTATAGCAGAATTGGCCCCCGGATGGTAAGCGGTTATCGTATCTACAAATTATATTAGTTTCTCTCATCATTACAACCCATATAATTTCCCTCTGCTGGGTTCTGGTCTCCTACAATCACTTTGGAGAGAATTTTTACGTTATTTTTTTTTTACTTTCTCTCGTATTAAAATATTGCACTGTGTGAATGGGCCTTTAGCCAATGTAGGTATATTTTATTGAACACGTCTCTGGTATACTGCTCAACAACAATACGGAATTTGATACTAAAGAAAATGATTGCACATAAATTACACCACGCAGGTCTGTGATGTGGCCGAGATTGATTATAGATAATTCAGTGAGCAGCCGTGTGGCCTATCAAAACGTTATACTGCAGTGGTTCGATCTCATGATAAGGGTACGTTCAGACGTTCACATTAGCTATAATTTGTAGACAAGTTGAGCTACTCATCAATTATTTGTAAATACTACTACTAGTAGTGTATAAATATAGGTATATGTATTATATAATTATGTTACGTTATATATTTTACTTGTATTTAAGTAGGTATATTCAGTATATGTCGTGGTATAGGTACCAAAATTCAAGATGTTGTGTATTAATTTATATATTTTTTCCTTCCATTTCTTTATTCTATTTTTAAAATTTCTTCTTTAGTCATTTAGTTGTACACTTTTTATACCCACTCTCAAATTCTTACTTCTTTCTTCTATCACTCTAAGGTTTGCTGTTAGAGAACTTAAATATGAGTAAAGCTCGCCTTTGTACATACTTGTTTAGATTTTATATGTATTCTTTGTGCATAAAAAGTATAAATAAATAAAATAAAATAAATACTAGGTTCCAGTACCATTTATAAAAAAAAAATGTATGGATTAACCATAATATCATAAAAGCAAAAATACTGTTATTTTTATTCCAATGCAGAAAGTGCACGAACAGTACTTAGAGGTTGTCATTTTAGCAATATTAAAAATATTATATACGTGCCATAACATGAAATTTTTCAATAAACTGCAGGAATATTATATGAGTACTCCAAAATGTTTCTTCGTACTAACTCATACCAATATTGCTCAGTATGACACCAGCGGGTCTAATGTATTGCCGTTTGTTATTGAATCGTCTTGGCAAGCACGGCTGCCAACTGTTTGGTAGTTCTATTACTATAACTGTATTGCTATATTCTCGTGGTGAAATATTTTGTGTAAGATTGCATAGAATATCGTATGTATTTTTAATCATATTAATATTACTTATAAATGTGAAAGATTGTGATATGCCCTTTATTTTTTGAGACAAAAACTACATAATCTTTAAAAAATTCTTGTTTTATTGAGAGGTGCAGCATGGCTGTGCATTTCATCAGTTATGTTTGGTCCTATGTAATAAGGGGTGAGCCTGTTGCCATTAACAGGGCACAATTCAAACTCTTGCGCAACAATCACTACCATTACGCCACCGTGGCAGTTATAATGTTAAAATAGTCGTAAAAGAATATACAATACACTAGAAAATTTGAGCCTTTATCGACTCGTTTTTATTTAAACCCTGATCCCAATTCACTTTATAATCATAAATGACCAATACCTTTTAATTAATTATCTAGTCGACTAAAACTAATTTGTTAAATAGTTCGTGGGTAAGCGTCAAATTGTACTAGGACATGCAAATGAACATGAATAATGTATCCAGAACAAAGTATCTACAGACAGGTGAAGGCTATACGAAGCTAGAATGACATAATGCATGTACTCGTATTATACCTATTAAGTTAAGTAGAATGATATGCTACGAGCTGTTTCGTAGCTTGTGCTACGTATGTAGACGTGCTACGAGAAATATGAAATCTTTTTATTTTTTGAGAAATTGGTTATTATTTTGGTTCTGTTCGTAGTTATCACAACAAAATTTTGTTTAAAGATTTTATATTTGACTAAAAAAGTAAAAAAAATAATCTAAACGAAACTTCAATAAAAATGAAAAACATACATACATTCATCTAGCTTACAAAGTAACTCAAATAAACGTTGTTAATTAAAAATTTAGTCTCATGTGAAGGGGGAAAATGTTTTTAGTAATAATTTTATAAAAATTGATACTAGAATTCTTTTGTTTACAAAAATATATATACGAGTAAATCGAACAGAATATCTTTTTTAAAAATAAATCCTTCTTCAGCCTAACGATGTCAAATTCTGGAAAGGCAAATTTACCCTGAAAATAACGTTATATAAAGTTTCTGTAGAAAAAATTTCACAGAACGCAGGATTTAACATAATTCACAAAAAGTGATTTGTGATTCACCATCCTTTTAAATTTCCTCTATGGTCATCCAATAACCGATGCAATTCTCACAAAAGTGTATCGCAATATAAAAAAATCGATCGTAATTGCATCGAACATCGCTAATGCAATAATATCGACGTGAAAGGTGTTGTGTACCGGTCGCATTACGGAGAAAGCTTCCTCGAGCAATAAAAATAAAACTGTTGAAGCACTTTTCTGTAATTTTTCACCTCGCTTTCTGAACAAATACATTTTAAGTACCTATACAAAGTGAATAAAATGAGATATTTTGTCGGTGATTAAGTTGTTGTTGCTAATAGCCTTGTACAGTCGAGTTCATTAATATATTGGCACCATCGAGGATTCAAAATAAAAATTGAAAAATTGTGAGCGTTGAAAAGCTCAATAAATACTATAGAACCTATGAATCAAATATAATTATGTCCTCATGTGAATGTTTCAATAAAATATGCAGTACATTATGCAATAAGTTGTAGTCACCCTTTTCAACAAAAATATCTAATGATGGTGCCAATATTTGACTGTACAAATGATACTGGGGCGTTTCTTCATCGTCTGACCTTGCATTACGGTTATGCATAACGATCATGCAATGTCTATACAGAGCGTATACGACGATACGACATTAAATCATAAGGCAGCCAGTGTTAACCCTTAGAAACATATTCTAATAAAAACTACACATTATTTTTCTATCATGGCGTTTTCGACATGACGACGACGAAAGTACGGAACAAAGTAAGAGATAAGATAATATGAAAGAGTTAGAGATATTTAAATGAATTTAATGAATGACGTAATGACAACATACGATCAACGTAAATACCTACAGGTTGTTTAAAACTGTGAAAAACTGTGACATAAAGAAAGTATATTTGCGTCTAAACTATTGCAAATTTTTTTTTTTTTTTGGTTAAGCCTTGTAACATCACATGCTATACGTGGTTTCATTTAATGTCGTATCGTCGTATACACCCTGTATATACCTCTAGTTCAAACATGTATCACTGCATGTTTTAACTGCAACCTACCATGTGCGTTGGACTTAAGTTTCATCATCATCATATCAGCCCAATGACGTCCACTGTTGAACATAGGCCTCACCTAAATTCCGCCACAGCGAACGGTCCTGTGCCGCCTGCAACCAAGGGCCGCCCGCCACCCTGACCAGGTCGTCGGTCCATCTGTCTAGGTAAGTATAGAAAAATAAAATTGAATTCACCTTCATTTACTATGAAATCAAAGATAAACCTGATCACAGGGCAAGATAACTACTAACTATTTCATCTTAATTAAAATCAGACGGTGCATCGTGCATTGCCACGCAAAGTGAATTACCGCGAGCTGATTGTTCGACGTGTGACGAAAATGGGAGCATGTTGAATAATTCAACACGAGCATAAATCACTTCATCTATATGACGTCACGTCGCCGTATAGAGCGATTTTTAAATTTCACGGAACATGTTTGAATTTTGCAGCTTCTGGATATAGGACTTGTATACAAAAATGCAAAACGGTGAGATGCGAATTTGCAATGCAGAAAACTGTGACGCGAATCGTTACGATGTGATTTCGTACAGTAACGCATCTCCCGTACAGGATTCTCAAATGAGACTAAAATGACGTCAACAATTACAATGTAACATCGCAGGAATATGCGATACGAATCGCGAAACGCAGAAACGACGCGAATCGTCTCGATGTGATTTCGTGCAGTAAGGCGTCTTTTTCACGATTTGCTGTCTCAGATAAGACTAAAATGATGTCAACAAGTATATTGTAACATCGTCGTGCAAGTTCGTAAACTTTTACGATGGGACACTGCATCGTAGTTTTGTGAACAAGTCCATTGTAAGAAATAGATCGCCTTGATTTTATTTGAATAGTGTACCCGAGAGATTATTATTCTGGTCTCATTGCCTTCGGGTCTTTAACGCACCGTGAATACTAAAATAGATACGTTATTAAAATTTTAAGCGTCACGTCGGTCTTGATCTTTGCTGTTGAGATATAAAATAACATGTAATCGCTACTGAGGAAATAAGAAGAGAAGAAACTAGGTAGCGATTATACCCGCTAACTAGTAGCTTCGCTCACAGTGGAGATGTGTTTGCAGTTTTTCGGGAAACGGTAATGTCATAAACGACACTACTAGCAATTTGGATTTGGTCTATTTTGATATTGTTGTCAAATGTTTGAAAATAATCACGATCACAAATCACGTTTCTGTTTTTAAAAATCATATTTATAATTTAATATAATATTCTACCACATTCACACAGCGCCATCTAGTCCCAAATTAAGCAATTATATTTGCTTGTGTTATGGGTACTAAACAACTTACTGATATATTACTTAAATACATTTTTCTTTGTAAATACATACATATTATAGATAAATTACACCCAGACACAGAACAATCCTTCATGCTTATCACACAAAGATTTGTCCTGGGTGGGGATCGAACCCACGACCTCTGGCGTAGCAGTCAGGGTCACTTAGCACTAGACCAACAGGTCAGTCACAAAATTTGAAATCGAAAGAAGAATAAAGAATATTTATTTTTGCTAAAAACGTGGTTACAAGATCTTATATAGTTGTAAATAGTACATCATGTTTTACCGCATAATATTACGGTATGCAAAAAATATATCATTTAGCTGTATTTTTCAATATAATATAGAAAAACTATCAACCTTACTAATACCTAAGAACTACCATAATTATCAATAAAGAGATCATTGTTCATCAATCGAATGTCCAGAATAAGTGAGTAGGCTCTCCTATTTTCGCAACAATTCCGTGCGTAAACATATACCAGTAGTTGACAATCCCAGCTAAACTATTTCCGTACTAGTTTAAAACAATTAATAATTTCCATGAAAATACAGACATCTGCGTTTACACCCACCAAGTAAATTACTGAGGGTTGATTGTTTGACCTGACAATGACGCTGTCTTGTGAATTATTCATTAGTCTACATTTCCACTGCTGTACTAGACTGCTTCTCTATGAGCGTCGTAATTAACAAGGTGTTGTGCTTATAATATTAATAATAAAAACTATCTACTTATATATCTACAAATACTATTTACAATACTATAAATAAATAATAATACAAATGGTAATGTGGGCTAGGCGTCAAAGTATTCGTCGGCATCACTGTCACAAGGGAAAGTGCCCAGAAGGCTAGCAGCATTGCCACGCTGGATGGTAACGCTGATTCTCTGTGCGAGATAAAAACCAGCCCTCTGGTCACGTGAAATGTCGGTTAATCGCGTCGCTAGTTCAGGAACCTAATGTTTCGACCCCAAACGGCTCAAATAAGTAATTATCAGTTAAATTACTGTATTTACGCCGTTCAAGGGACTCTGCAGCTGCAGCAGCAGCACTAGCACAACCCGCTGTACTCGGAAGATGTGATGGCGCAAGGGTATCGACGCAGGTAGCGTCCCACACCAAAGGCCCAGCTTATAATATAGTTGTAAAGGTATTATTTCAAAAAGAACATAATTTCATTATATTCGTCGTATTCTAAATAGCTCGCTGTGGCAAAAATTAGGTGCGGCATATATCCAGCAGTGGACGTTATTGGGCTGATATTGTGATGATATTGATTCAAAAACACAGCAAAGGATGGCCCCACACAATAGGGACCGACGACCTGGAAAGTTTGGAGCTGGCCGTTGGTTGCAGGTAGCACAAAATTACTCGCTATGTCCAGCAGTGACATCATTAGGATGATAAAAATTATGATGATGAATACATACTTATTTCGGTTTTGTAATAACCGAAAAACATAATGGTACTGTTTATGATTACTGCGAAAGAGATCTTTGATTCTTGAAAGCGTTTGGAAATATGCCCGGTTATTGGCAACAGGCTCCTTCTCTATTAGATAGGACCTATAACTAGGCAAATTTAGCTTTGAAACATCTGTGCTTAACCCCCTTCGGAGTAAAAGGCTTGATATATTTTTTGCTTTTGTAAACGCCCGTAGCTATGAGTGCAATGCGTTCATTGTTTGTAAAAAGAAAAACAATTAATATGTTTATTATTTACGCTACGAGCAACTATTTGAAATTACTTTTGTACACGATAAGTTTGTCTGCACGCTATACTTAACACTATATAAAATGACACACGTGCTAGTTTTCTTTGCATTCTTAATTATTATGTTAATTAAACTACAATTAGTATTAAAATTTATATGTATGTACGTAGAAAATGTCACACTATCGTGTGTAATGAGTTGTAAATAAGTGGTGCCATATATTCACAACTCTTTCTACACATTTCTAAGCGAGACACAACCTTATAACATATAAGCAGCTAAGATAAAACTTTTCTTAGGTACAAGAAGTCGCGGTGTGAGGGGTCGATAAAATTAAAATAGAACAACATTACGTGTACTCAATGAGGTTACTAATGAATAATGTATATGGGATTTGCGTTCAGGTAGAGAGGATGTCGTTATGCTGTGACACGCCGCGAGCCTTGTTATCATAGGCTATGAAATAAGCGTGTTTAACGCATAATTACTTGCTTTTTCATGCAAAATTTATATGATGGTGTAACGGTTGCACCCGTTGCAGGCTACGTCCTGCACGAATGCACCTCTTTTGACCACCTTTTGGATCTCTTTTGATTTCTTTTTAATTTACTTTTAATAATTTAAAATTCAAAATCCTAAATTAATTCAAATTCGAACCGAGTCTTCGTCGGAGCATCCGTCGAAGACATGAGGCTCATTACAATTTTAATTTCTAGTGCAGTGTACGCTATTCTGGTTATTTAAATTAATACTATAAGTTTATAACAGTTTAACACTCAAATTAATACTACCGAAGATCAGTTCTGTGTTTTATTTTGAGGGCCCCACGCCCTTACCCGTATAGCCGGATCTACTCCTATACTCTTGCCTAGCGCCCACTGAAGGGGACAATGGAGAGCGCAAGAAGGGTTATTGTCTAAGTATGTTTTTTGAAAAGAGGTTTTAAATACTGGCCTGTTGGTCTAGTGGTTAGTGACTCTGACTGCTAAGCCGGAGGTCGTGGGATCGATCCCCACCCAGGACAAATCTTTGTGTGATGAGCATAAAGGTTTGTTCTGTGTCTGGGTGTAATTTATCTATAATATGTATGATATTAAAAAAAAAAGGTATAAAAGTAGTATATCAGTTGTTTAATACCCATAACACAAGCAAATATAATTACTTTGGGACTAGATGGCGCTGTGTGAATGTGGTAAAAAAAAATATATATATATATACAGGGTGTATACGACGATACGACATTAAATGAAACCACGTGTAGCATGTGATGTTAGAAGGCTATACCAAAAAAAATAAACAGAAATTTGCAATAGTTTAGACGCAAATGTACTTTCTTTATGTCACAGTTGTTCACAGTTTTAAACAACCTGTAGGTATTTACGTTGATCGTATGTTGTCATTACGTCATTCAATTCATTTAAATATCTCTAACTCTTTCATATTATCTTATCTCTTACTCTGTTCCGCACAGTTGTCGTCGTCATGCCGAAAACGACATGATAGAAAAATAATGTGTAGTTTTATATTCTTAAATTTTTCGACTTTAAATAATGTGTAGCTTTTTTTTTTTTTTTTTTTTTTTTTTTTTTTTTTTTCTTTTTTTTTTTAATTTATATTAGAATATGTTTATAAGGGTTAACACTGGCTGCCTTATCATTTAATGTCGTATCGTCGTATACACTCTGTATATTTACCAAATCTTTACTTAATATTCTAAAGCTATAGACTTTGTTTGTTTCGTTAAACGCTAGGATCTCAGGACCTACTTATCCGATTTAAAAAATTATTTTAGTGTTGGATAGCCATTTACCGAGGAAGGTGTATAGGCTATATAACATTACGCTACGGCTAATAGGAGCTAAGCAGTGGCTAAATAAAGAACGACAAGAACGAAGCTTCGCGCGTTTCATCATAAATTCCTAAACCCACCTATGATCTCGCTGTTTGTCTAGCCTCAAAAGCTTAGATGTGAGAACAACGGTTCTTGTCTCGTTACTACGTTCGTGTAAATGTGATAATAAATTAGTACACGTACATCATCGGCCTCGGGACAAAATAATCCCCTTATATGCAAAACCCAATGTTATTATACAGATTTGGCCCAAATCACTCACGGGTTAATTATTTTGTTAAATTCCGTATCATGATGAACCAAAGGAAATTTTAATATATTATGTATTGCTATGTACAAGTACCTATGTGACATAAGCCCTCTAAATCCCAAATTATATTATGTTAATGTTTTAGTAAGACATATTATTATATAAATATGTACGTGTATGTATGCATGTACAGACAAAACTCTTAACCAGTGAATAGTGATTTTAAGTGAAAAAAACAGTGAAAACTTCTTTTAAATAAAGACGTCAGTTAAAAGTACTTATGACTGAAAAATACAGTCGAATCTACTTTTAACTATAATCATTTTAAATATCTCAATATCATAATTATATCATTTCTTAACTAAACTTCTCAGTCTAGTGACGGAAATAATACATAATGTCACTGCCCCATTTCATCCCGTGGGTGTCGTACAAGGCGATTAAGGGACTAATCTTAAGCAAGAAGAGCACTGGGACTTGCTCTTCTTGAAGCTTGTAACAATGATGATGATTTCAAAACTTACGCTTTTTTCATCTAAAGCATTAAACACCAGGTGCCTAATAAAACAAAATAATAATAATAATAATATTCTACCACATTTACACAGCGCCACCTAGTCCCAAATTAAGCAATTATATTTGCTTGTGTTATGGGTACTAAACAACTGATATACTACTTATATACATTTTTTTTTGTAAATACCTACATATTATAGATAAATTACACCCAGACACAGAACCAACCTTTATGCTCATCACACAAAGATTTGTCCTGGGTGGGGATCGAACCCACGACCTCCGGTTTAGCAGTCAGGGTCACTAACCACTAAACCAACAGGCCAGTCAAAATAAGTCCGTTGTATTAAATAGTCCCTATTCACAATATTTATGCTTTGAAAATGACCCGTAAACAGAAGATATTACAATATATATTGTACTGTACACACATAATCTCTTCACAAAACTCTCGCATAACAATACATTTACACCTCTCCCGAATTAAAATAAATATTTCATCACACAATATCTTCGTGTTATAAAAACATCTTTGTATTGATGTTTAGAAACGTAATATCTGCCATTACGGTCTGTACGAGGGAAATTGCACTCTACCTTCGTCGGAATAAAAGAAATAAAAAATTGATACAACAAAGCTTTGAAATAATATGTTATTCCAGAATAACACAGGCTGGTTCGTTAGCGTTACATACTACTGGTGCATGTATAAAGGGGCTCGTGGATTCTATATACGTATTGTACATAGTGCCTATATGTTTCTTACAACTTGGTCGCTACTTTTGGTTAAGGGTCTCGTCAGATAGAAAGTGTCGCTGGATGTGATATACAGAAACTGGCTATCATCTCAAGTTTTATGGGCCAGTTACTGCGTTGTTTCCTCCATAGTTATTTATACTAATATTATGAAGATGTTGAGTTTTTTGTTTGTTTGGTTGAACGCTAGAATCTCAGGAATTACTGGTCCGATTTGAAAAATTATTATAGTGTTGGATAGCCCATTTATCGAGGAAGCTTATAGGCTATATAAGATCTCGATACGGCTAATAGGAGCTGAGCAGTGGCCAAATAAAGAACGAAGGAAGCGAAGCCTCGCGTGATGCGTGAAGACAAGATACAGCTACGCTCTCTACATAACGAAACGTTTGGTGGTTGCCATTCTTTACAATGCCTCATGTAAGTACAAATTTATATTCTTACCACACGTACTGCTGCTGAATTAGTAGCATGATACTTAGACTAAAAGCACTAAGATTCTTCACATAATATATTTACTACACAAAGACGTGATAATAATAAGTTAGTACCTAAAATGCAAGCTGTGGTCTCTGAAATTATCAACAAATTCAATATTAAATTGTAAGAATTTTGACGGAGTTATTGCTACGAATTTCTGCGAGTACATTGTACAGAATTTGATTATGTCCACCTGCTACACTATTCTCGAACACAATTTATTTGAAGCATAACGCGGAGTATTCGAAGCAATATGCAGTGAATATTGAAATGTTATATTTGACGGATAAATTTGCAGTAAATTGGACGTTGAAACTGAGAGTATAATAATTTAAACCTATGTTTTGCTGTGATTTGTGGAGTGATTGGCTAAACTTAGACAGGATTTAGAGATTACATTGTAATTTACTTAGAGATTATGTTATTACTTCCATTTATTCAGATTTCGTTCAGCACAGTACTTATATTTAAAAAGTGAAAATAACACAATATAATATTGTTGTCACAATATGGGGTCATCACTGTGTTCTCTGTCTTGCTAAGGAAAAAAAGCGCAGTTGCATTACACAAGCTACGGAAAAACGCATGTAAAATAACTACCTCTAAATACAATTTCCCTTGTGATTGACATGCAGTTATGCTGTTCTTTTTTGGTAGAGCAGTTCTCTCCTCACACTGAATGGCTCGATACCACCTGTAAGTATAGGATCGTCGACGATTCGCACAGCACGTTTTGTAGAATCGTGTGGACAGTCCACACGATTCTACACATTGTTTTGTAGGTGCTGGTGTCTTCGGAGGAAAAATAAAAAGGCAGGATCCTTATATTGCGATGTATTCGGCGTCGTTGCTAAAGCCCAAGAGAGCTGCGTTACATTAGTGTTGCCATAGGCAAACCGGTGTTGACAACATAATTATATACTAAATTATTTAAATTAATGTTGGTATACGCAACACGTTTCTGAACTGAGTTAAAAGATCCAAGCTGGTATCCAGATGCTCCTGCCCACAGATGAAAGCAGTATTTCATATGGAGCCTCTCAATTCTCTAGATAGAGGATAGGAGACCCGAGCCCATCAGTGGGATATTAATGGATTGCTAACGATGATTAAAATTTACATGGAACACGCTGATGACGATAATGGATATTGATTTTATGTGTTAATAAAGGAAAACAGTTTATTTATAAAAATCTCTTCAATATATTAAGTAGGAAGTAACTTAGGACCTCTTCAATTTATTATAATGATAAATGACCTACCTGGCGTGGTCAGGGATGCCACTTGTCTATTGTTTGCGGATGATCTCAAGTTACTCTTAGCAGTGCGAGATCAATACGATTGTGCGCGTTTTCAAAGAGATGTGGACAGGGTAGCGGAATGGAGCAGGAATAACAACTTGTACTTTAATATTTCAAAATGTTCTGTAATAACTTTTGGCCGCATGAGAACACCTCTTCATTACGACTACAAACTGGACAACACATCTCTACAGAGAACGGACACAGTGCGAGACTTAGGAGTATTGATGAACACAGAGCTAACATTTCGTGAGCACATAATAAAAGTATGCAAAAAAGCATATAGAAGCTTAGGCTTTATACTTCGCCAAGCGGAGGGTTTTACTAACTTAAAGGTACTGACTACGTTGTACAACTCTTTGGTTAGAAGTCAGTTAGAATGCAACGCAGTCATATGGTCCCCACATGAAGTTAAATATAGTCTCATGTTGGAACGTATTCAAAATAAATTTACAAGATACCTTTATTTGAAAATGTATGGAGTTTATCCGTTTTATCCATTGATGTATCCGACCTTGTTTGTTATAGGCATGGTAGGATACACTAAATTGGAGACAAGGAGGGACATAGCTCTTACCACGTATATTTTTACATTATTACGTGGTAAGACCTCGAACCCAGGAGTTTTAGAGCAAATAAAACTTAATGTGCCCGACAATTACTTAAAGAAACGTAAGAGGCCATGTCTATTAGCGGTACAGAAAGGCAAGACAAAGTTGCTCGACAAAGTCCCTCTGACGCGTGCCTTACTGACGCTCAATGAGGTATCACTAGACATAGACCTTTTTAGTTGCACTCTGAGTGAATTCGCAGAAGTGACTTTGAAGTGTGTGTGTAAATATTAGATTTACGAATATTAGATTTAAGCAGAGATTTATTATTTGTACCTTAGGAGTTAAGTATCGTATTGTCGCATTAGGTTTCCTGTAAGGACAGTATGTATTAAGATTAAATAAATAAATAAATAAATAAATTATTATGTATAATATGTAGTCACAGTGCAGTGTAGCAATTTGTAAAGCAAATATTTTTATACACTCAAAGCATTAACCGCCAGGTTGGATAACTTTCTCAAGAAATTTTCGTAACATAAAACCCTCTAGCGATCACGTACCATATTCGTATCTTGCAAATAGCAGCACTTTTCTCATCTTTCCATTATAACACAATATGCATTAAACCGCTTGGAACTACTACATTTCAGTGAAATATTATAACAGTGCTTGTTTAGAGAACATTTGTGTTAGTGGTTGGTCTTGTTACTTGCTTTTACAAAGATAAATGTTGAGAATATTCTGTATTACTGTTTAAAATATAATTTGAATGATAGTCTTTATGACTTTGATATAAATATGAGTATTAATAATAATAATAATATTCTACCACATTCACACAGCGCCATCTAGTACCAAAGTAAGCAATTATATTTGCTTGTGTTATGGGTACTAAACAACTGATATACTACTTAAATACATTTTTTTTTTTGTAAATACATACATATTATAGATAAATTACACCCAGACACAGAACAAACCTTTATGCTCATCACACAAAGATTTGTCCTGGGTGGGGATCGAACCCACGACCTCCGGCTTAGCAGTCAGGGTCACTAACCACTAGACCAACAGGCCAGTCAAGTATTAAAAATGTAAAACTACATAATCACGTGTCTCATGTTCTATAATACCTTATCTTGTTAAGGTGATGACATTCGTTTGCAGGGCCGGATTTAAGGCAGGGCAGGCGGGGCGATGGCCCTTGGGCCTCCACAAGAGAGGGGCCTCCACAATTAATCTGACATGTCGTTACAATAGATTTCCACTATTCTAGCGCCCCTGGTGTCCAGAACCAGGACACTACTACTCACCAGCAGGAACACACTGCGGTCTTCTGTTAGGTGGAGGTACTTCCCCAGGCATATGCTTCAGTTTGAGCGGCAGAAACTCAACATGCCCTACCTCTCTTTAAGACTCTTAACAACACAACTCTTACGTAAGACTCACAACACTAAAATAAATATAAAATGTCGATAAAGTACAACTATTACAAGGGTGAAAATGGTGACAACCAATTTATATCGAACTTCTTTTTTTTGTGATTGTGATTTTTAAAAGACAACGCCCGCACTAGGGAACAAGCTCTGTGTCGCGGGGAGCTTTACAAACATGAAACTAACGGACACAAAGTACACCCAGACTAAAAACAAATATCTATGAATCACACAAATATTTGTCTCGTGTGGGAATCGAACCCACGTCACCCAGCACGGCGATGCAGTGGCGAGGCGACCACCTTAACCACTGCGCCTCGGTGACAGTCAACTTCAACGACGAATTCCAACAATTGATAACTAATATCTGATACTAGCTAACTTCGATCTAAATCTGACTTTGAACAAAGCACAGATTATTTAGGACAATTGAAAACGATCGTACTAATTTAAAATATGATAAATGATTATCCTATAATAAGATCCTATCTATATTTTATAAATAATTGATATCTTCGGATACCTGTTCAAAATTCTCCGAACACAATAGGGATTATAATTCGAACAAATTGGAAACAAATTTTCTAAGAGGATCAACCGCAAGTCTTCAAGAGGTCTTATTAAATTTATTCAATTATAATGGGACATTTATCTCCTAAATCCTATTAAATCCGGGTATATTTCATGTTCTGTCCTTGAATAGGGAATTTAAAAAGGACGTGAAATCGAGCTAAATTATGTGACACGAGTAACCCCCTGAAAGAATTCCTTTAATTAACTAAACCGATAACTTCAGCCGAGTATTAACACTTGACTTTTATGAAGGTATTCGGGTTAACTTTTTAGGAGTCGTAAATTATATAAATTATGTTATTTATTTTCAGTTATAATGTGTGGTACGTGAACATTTTAGAGCTTAATTAATTTGAAATATTCTTGTTAGATTGAGGTTATAGCGCTTATAAATACAAACAAATTATTGTAGAAATCGTAAAATGAAAGAACGAGTAGAATGTGGTTTAGGTTGCCAAAATTCTTTTGTTTTCATTATAATTGGGAATCATTTCCATATAATTAAACATTAGAAGGACTAAAACTTCTTTGAAACACTCGCAATTTCAAATTAAAGTAATTTTCAAACATTTAAGAGTGATATCGAAGCCAATTGATAGAATGTCGAGACTGAGAGTGTGCCCTCATGATCAGTCAAAAACGCTGTGAAATTTTAAAAGAAGCTATATATTTAGACTCTTAAGTTACAATTATATTCACCCATATAATATATACGCGCGTAAAAACTGAAAAATATTACCGAATAATTAAAACCCACGGCTCTTTAACAATGGATGCAAAAAAAATCAAGTTGATCCGTAACTCCTTTGCTACGTGAAAGAAAGAAAATTGAACATTATGTTTAAATAATAATAGAGTCCTAATTTGTACAAGTTCTAGTCTAGTTTATATATCTTTCACTCTTTATTAAACTATGTTACTGATCTAAATTCCTCGTAAGAAGCCTGTCGGTTACCCAAAGTAATTAGAAACTTACGGGCATTCTACCATTACCTTCTTTTATAACTAATTCCTGAAATTCCCCTCGAGGTCAAATAAGTGTTAAATTATTACTGCCGCGTTTCCTTTAGCGTTTATAGCGCAATAAAAAAATGTTTATCGTTTGTAAGGGAGTCGAATAGTAGGTAGAAAGGTGACTCGTTAAGTGTATGTCAGACTTTACATCCTAATTATAGGCACTAAATCGTGTCCGTGTCGGAGAAAAAACTTGATTTTATCCACGGAATTTCTCGTTATACTGTGATTGAAATAAGAGTCAGAATTGCTTAATGGTATTTAGCGAGTAACACGTTTATTGACTTGAAAGTAAAATGTAATTTACCAGCTTCAATAAACTAAGCTTTTTTGCTGATAGCAGGCCTTTTTGCTATGACATGAGATAAGTCATAGACATATATTTTTTTTTAAATTTAAATTAAATTAAATTTAAATTAATTGATAAAGCTGTTTTCGAAATAACAGTACATAAGTTTGTGTGTGTGACATATTTGGGTTATGGAATGGGAGGGACAAAACCAAAATGTTATTTTTATAACAAGTAAATAATTTAAAAATTAAAATAATCCGACTGTAAGAAAGCAAAAGATAAGCAACGCACTAAAAAGGCCGAAAAACGGTTAAATACATAACATACCCATGTATATATTTGTAATCTCCATTTGATTCCCTTTATTTTGATAGCCCACTCGATACGTTTGGTTAAAAAAAATGTAACTACTTACAATTTGGCGTCAAAAGTCCGCCGTATTGTTTTGTTTATTAATACCTATCTAAGGACACTTGGGTTTTTGAGAAGTATATAACGATACCTTAATTATTGAAATCCATCCAGCCGTTTGGAGGAAACGTGGGAATATAGAAACTTACAAACATACAAGATACGTGAGAAAAACAATACCTGATAGTCGGGTAAAAATAAAGGGACGTTCCATGGACCTACCTCAAGAACTCACAATATTTTTGATTTTTGTCGAAAGATTTTCCATAATGCTTTACAATTATGAATTTACATATCACTCGTTCTACTTTTTCTATTTAAAACTTCAAGTACAATGCATTATAGTAAGAATAATATAATATCAACTCAGTATTCGAACTCTCTTATCTACTGAATAAGAAAATACTCACATAATAATATTATTATATTATATAGGCATAGCTATGATCTTCTACATTACCTGTCACGAAACGGGGTCAGCCCACTTCATCATCGATTTTTCTTCTCAATTCGTTTAAAAGCACCCCGTACCAGTTTCACGGTTCAACTCCTTTCATGCCTCAAGTATAAGAGTATGTTATCGTTCTGAAATTAAAATCAATATGTATGCAATTAACTTGTCAAAACAATACGTTCCAGCGCTCCTGTAAATATCTTATGTTGAGCGTGATTATTGATGTTTATTTATTCTTTATGAACTGAGAGGGTAGACAAGTGGCAATATATTCAGAGCATACAAACTATTTATGTAAAACTTTCCTATACCACAATAAAGATTATTCGATCTATTATATATTATCTATAATTCTAACGAAATGTCAGTCAAGTGGCAATCGATTCGATCTGTCTATTCTATCGACATGTCAAGTTAATTAATATTGAATTGCTACTTTCATTACGATGTTAACCTACCTGCAATCGAGGAATATCATCCGTAAGTTTCTGTAATGAGCCACAGTGATAAACAAAACGTTGTCATGATGACATCATGTTAACAGGTAATGGATAAATTCGATCTCAGGGACGTCCGCCCACGTAGCTCAGTAGGCAGAGCACTGCACACGGAATGGAAGGGTCGCGGGTTCAAGTCCCGTCGTAGGTTTGAATTTTTCCATTATTTTAATTTTTCCAGCATTTATATAAAAAGTTAATACATGATCAAAGATTGTTTGTTTGTTAGGTTGAGCGCTAGGCTCTCAGGAACTACTAGTCCCATTCAAAAAAATCTTTTAATGATGGATAGCCCATTTATGAGGAAAACTTAGGCTATATAATATCACGCTACAGCTAATAGTTGCTGAGCAGTGACTAAATAAAGAATGACCGAATTGAGGCCCCGTGCAACTTCTAGTTAGATATATCTATTTGTACTGTATGTCTATTTGTATTAGTACAACAAATAGATAGAGTTATTTCTGCATTCTTTCATTCATTTTGCTTCTTATAATGTTAAGTTATAAAAATAAATAGCATCAATCAGTACTAACAAATACGTAAATAAATTTCAAAAAGCAAAAAAAATGAGCAACATTTTCTTTTTTCCAAACATTTATCAATCTAACGAAATTCAATTGGAATTTACCCGGTTAGAACATCTTTTGATAAATCATAAAATCAAAGGTAACAAACAAACAGATGCGTAGGATACGGTTAAACGAACCGTGGAGTAGCGTTCGTGTTTCGCATACAAACGTCGTCGGTAAATAAATGACTTTACAACGAAATACGTTCTGTGTAATCTTTCAAGTAAAGGTGCACATTTGATTCAATACGGCTGAGAAAGCTTCTAGCTTCTATAAAGAATAAAAATATGTTTATTGTGGCTGAACAAAAGTTTATATATTTATATACTAGGTTTAGTTGTGTTATCTTGGCTGTAGAAATCTTATTATAATGGTCGTATCGATGTAATACCTAGTTCCTATCACTAACACACACATCACATAATTCACTCCATTAATATAAAATATTCAATGATATCTTTATTATGTGTCGCACAAAATACTATTTTTTTTTATTACTCATATACTCAATTCATGAATTTTTTAAGGAAACCTTTTGGGAGCAAGGAAATATTAAGTAACCCTTTCAAAATGAAGCGATAGTCCTTTTTAAAAGAAAACTATTGTAAGTAAGTTTAAAAGATTTTCAAAATTATTATAAAATAATTTTTCAAGTATAGATAATAAATTACAGAGGTTTGTTTAAGATTAATTTGTTTTAGATGATAAATAAATCTTTAATATTTATGACTTCGTTGCGCAGTGACTTTGAAAAAAAGAATTCGATAAAGAAAACAAATTATAAGTCGTTGTCCTTTTAAAATATTTAGCAAGAAAATGTTGCTCTTGTGAATAAAAGACAACAGAAAAGGGGTGTCTATGATAGAAAATTAATTTAAACAGCCACGTTCCTATAAATCTTAAATTTCAAGTGTAAGCTAAAAGCATACGAATAATAGAGAAAAACTGAATTACATTTATCTGAAACTAGATACTGAAAATAATAGGGCTTTCTTTTAACTTGTTACTTGAGTAAAAAATTGGGTAATATTTTATTCTAGTTTATTTAAATATCTTTTGAAACATTAGCTATTATTTACGAGTTAAGTGATTTTTCTAGAATACTTTAATTCTTCTGTTTTAATAACAACGGTTTAGCACGCTACATTTGTAACTGCCAAATTTGCATAGGGCTTGTAATTAAGATAGATGTATTAAAAGCTTTTAGTCTGACATATTACTTTGGAAAATAATATTATAGCCAAGAATCGACAGAAATAAAGTTCTATCACCAATTTATTTTAGAAATGGTTTATATACAGTAGCCTCAACTCTCGGCAATGGGAAATTTAGATGTTAAAGATCCGTAATGAAGTTTACTATTTGTTAGTTTATTTATGGTGCAAAAATAGCTGCTAATCTTTGTTTTTGTACGAAGATTCGTTCGTTTTTGTCCAGAAAATAATAATTTAGTTTTATATTTAAATTAATAAATTTACTTATTTAAAGTCAAAACACTCAATATTCGATTGATCGATTTAGTTATCGTTGTCAAATGTTTGTAATTTTAAATGAAGTTCTCGACGGTTGTTGTTTTCAAGTATTTAACAATGATATCAAAATTGACACGATATCATGAGCAAAAATCAGTATTGTTTAATAGTATTCTCCTGAAGCTACTGTGCCTCTATATCATTCTTATATAACACAAGAGGGCTTTCTCTTTATTTCACAGTTTTATTTATTTGAACATAAACAGAGACTTGTCCCCTATTTTTCTCTGAATATTATTCACAAGATACAACTATATAAATAACTGCAATACCAAAAGGTTTTTCTAAATATAGATCCAATATTTCCTTTATTATAGAATAGGCTGAATCAGATATAGTAAGGAACCCAGTCCCTAATATTACAAGATGTTTGAATACGCATCTATTACAATTGAACGTCCCAGCGCCATGAATCGGATGATGGATGGCATTGGACGTAATAGGTATTCAGAAACTGCTATGAATATTTGTAATAACATTATATGAGAATACGAAGGACATTCAAATAGAGATTCGTGTACGTAACGAATCTCTATTTTAATGTCCTTCGCATATTGCATACTTCATATTTTTGAAAAAAGTAAATATACGAGTATAATGTAGGGACGGATTAAGAATACATAATGTCACTACCCCATCTCAACCCGTGGGTTACGTTAAAGCAGCACTGCTAGAAAAGGAAAATTCGAAAAAACCCTAAATAACCCATCTGGCCAGCGTAGGCTAAGTTCCCTCCACAGTCTTTGAAGGAGACCCGTGCCAAGCAATGGGATGTTTATGGGTTGAAATGATGATTATTTCATTATTCGCGGAGTTATGAGTCTAATATTATTTTATATATATATTTCGCATTACGTGAAATTGTTGGCGAAATGAGGGTCTCAAGCAAATCGGCCCCTACCATCGGCCATACCCTACGGAAAAAAAAGCATGATGCTATATTTTATGTTTCTTTTAACTCCATAGGCTTTTTGTTAATAACAGTTTAATAAAAAAAATATTAAATTTCAAAGGATTTCGCGGCTTACAGCCAGACTGGGGTGATTCATGATGGAATTTTGTTATTTGTCGATTCTAGAGGCCGTACTTAATTACGCGTCACAAGGTAAAATAAACAACTTTCATAAGATTTTGGTTCAAAATACAACCTGATTCAAAACATTGGAATCCATGCAATAACTGATTCATAACGAACTATTTTTAGTAGGTATAAGTTCACTCGAATTTGCTTATAAGTCACTGTGTCAGACGTTCTATTCAAGCGCGAGCGCTTTGGCCAAAGTTACTTTTAGAAGCCAATCGTATCAAAATGAAAATAGTTTCCGTCGATTCACAGATTCAAAGGGAAACTTAAAATGTGGTAAATACACTGCAGCATCCAATATTCGATGTATTTGGTATCGATGTGAAATGGAATGAATATGAAAATAGTTTCTATAGTATCGATAACACAGTCGATTAAATACAATGCTGACGTGGAGTGGAGTTTGGAATATATATTTATATTATGTCTAACTTTTTTTACTACTTAAAAAATTGTTTTATTATAATATTTACATCATAACTTAAACTGATTAACATTAATATTATTTTAGCGTTAAACAATAACATTAAACTTAAAATAAAAAATAAAATATCCAGCCGTTTGGAAGATTCGTGGGAATAAAGAAATTTACAAACATACAAGATACGCGCGAAAAGCAATACCCGTCCTGACAGTCGGGTAAAAAGACTCCAGTAATTTATTAGACACTTATCTGCCAGTGGTGAAACAGGCCCTAAATATACCAAGAAGCTTGTGAAAAATACCCACCCTAATTTTACTTTGACCTTATTTTTCTTTGACCTCATCAATGACAATTTAATACATTTGCCAGAACAGCGTCCAAATTGAAACGTCACTCACCTGAATCTCGAATTCAAAGAATGGCAAACGCAACGTAGCGTAAAATGTACTGAAAAAAAAATAGTTCAGTAGGCTAATAATATATGAGAGATAAGAAAAACATTCCCAGGACAGGGGACTGAAAAGGGAATAAAATTGAGCGGTCCTTAGAGCTCGGTATGACACAACTAGATACAGATAAGATGAGAAATACCTTTGGTCCCTTTTGAGGATGACTATTTGTATAAGAGACATGGGACATACCAATTTATGATTTTGAAGGTATACTTGCTTATTGCTTATTGCTTCATGCAAGTGTGTGGTGTAGATAAAAAAATTCATATATTCAAGATTTAGTACTTTTTTACTTTACATATGAATTAAGATGATGGAGGTATATCATCGTTCATTATTACAACCCACAAACGTCCCACTGCTGAGCACAAGTCTCCAAGCATTTTGGAGGGAATTTAGCCTACTATTTCCACTCTGGCCAGAAGGGTTGGTATACGGTTTTGTTTTGAATTTTCCTTTTTTCGCAGTGCTCTCTGCAATCTAAGGTTACTCCCTTAGTCTTCTTTTACGACACCCACGGGTTGATATGAGATAGTGACATTATGTATTCTTAATCCATCACTATACGGAAGTAGGAGGTATATGCATATACCTATATATCCGCAGATATATTTCATCATTTTCCGTTGTCACGCTGGAACCACAGGACCAGTACATTTGATGAAATGGTAGCCTGAAGAAAACTTAATTTTAAAATATGATATTATTATGTACAATACAATGAATTACTGACAACACAATATTGAAATACTGTTTAGAATGATGACATCAATTTCGATTTTTTAATGACACAGCTTTTCTTTTTTATTAACTTCAGCACAATACGTGCTACCTTAAAATAAATATTGACAATAAATAATATTCTACGTTATTCACGATTGTTCAAGTGCACTGTAGGTACCATCAGCTTCCCGTGTTCAAACTCTAATCGCTCCTGTCATCCCTTGTCACGTCGCGTTCTGAACAATGTCATCGTATGATTTAGTAAACCATAAATTGAATAAAGGACTTTCATTTTCAGAAGGTGTTTCTGCTTTTATTTATGGCTAGCCGTTGCCCACGGTTTGGAGTGCGTTGAAATTGTTAACTGTGATTATTTTCAAAAATCCCTTATAAGTAGCTACTGAGTAGCTCTTATACTCACTGCCCCTCTTGACAAGTGGCAATAGATCTAACTATTCTATCGACATGTCAAATTAGTACATTGATCACGTGATATGTCGATAGTTTATGTCAGGGATGTGTTCATATGTATAAGTGACATTTAAATATTTCGTATAGAATCAACGATTTGTCACTTGTCTAGAGGAGCTGATAAGACATAGTTCCTAGGTGTTTTTTTTTTCTAACACATTCACACAGCGCCATCTAGTCCCAAATTAAGCAATTATATTCGCTTGTGTTATGAGTACTAAAGAACTGATATACTACTTAAATACATTTGTTTTTGTAAATACACAATCACATATTATACATAAATACATAATATTGAAGATAAAGTTGTCGATGTGAGTTGATTAGTCTATCATCCATGTCATTGAAACTTGAGAAAATTTTCGATTCAAACAAATACTCTTACTTTGCATTTCATCAACGTCCAGTGATGAAAGAATACATTATTAATATTACTTTTTTCTTTCTTTCTTTCTTCTTTCTTTCTAATAATATAACATTACAAAAGTCGTATTACGAAGTCCATGTAGTGATAGATTAAGAATACATAATGTCACTACCCCATGTCAACTCGTGGGTGTCGTACAAGGCGACTAAGTGAGTAAACTTAAGCAGACAAGAGCACTGCTAGAAAAGTAAAATTTAACCCGTCTGACCAACGTGGTATAGTAGGCTAAATTCCCTCCAAAATGTTTGGAGGAAACCTGTGCCTAGCAGTGGGACATTTATAATAATAATAATAATATTCGACCACATTCACACAGCGTCATCTAGTCTCAAAGTAAGCAATTATATTTGCTTGTGTTATGGGTACTAAACAACTAATATACTACTTAAACACAATCTTTTTTTTTTTGTAAATACATACCTACATATTAAAGATAAATTACACCCAGACACAGAACAAACCTTTATGCTCATCACACAAAGATTTGTCCTGGGTGGGGATCGAACCCACGACCTCCGGCTTAGCAGTCAGGGTCACTAACTACTAGACCAACAGGCCAGTCAGTTTATGGGTTATAAATGATGAGGATGATAACGAAATAAGTCACTATTGTCACTAAAAAGAGGACTAACAACAAACTATAAGCTCACATTATTCCAATGACTGACTCAGTTACCATCTCGCTTTCCGTCATAATGAAATATCTTCTTTTAAATGCACCCGAAGAATTCTTTATCTGTTTGAAGAGTGAGAACTAGTCTTGTCGTTTGCAGGTATTTTATTTATTCTTTAGCATCCTTTTACTATCTATCCACTATCGGATGAACCAATTGCAATAGCTAATATTGACTGAGAACTTTTAGCTTTTAACGTACAGAGTACACTTCGCCATTGATAGGATTCCGTAAAAAGTAATGGTAAAATGGTTTAAAATGTAATGGCATAGCGGGAGTAATACTGCTGTGCAAGAGTCCATGAGTTTGGTGAAGGTTATAGGCTACATTATATCACGCTACACCCAATAGGAGATGAGCAGTGGCCAAATAAAGAACGACGGGAGTGAAGCCCCGTGCGACGTCTAGTATATAGTATAGTCAATATAAAGTCGCTTGCGCTGTCTGAACGGTTAGATCTTTTACACCAAAGGATTTGTATGAAATTTGACAGACATTTAGATGGTAGTCTGGCATAACACATAGTCTACTTTTTGCCAAAACATGACGGGGCCACGGGATGATGCTAGTATTAAATATATACTGTCACTGTTATTGTTTTTACTCTACTTACACTATGCCTACTATACCGTATTAAGTTGTATTAATATTTCAATATAATTTCTGTTGGATTAACTATAATTAAAATTAAAATTAAGACCATAACGAACGTTACGTTAAGATATATTTATCAAGACTCAATTTCAATGTGGTTTGTTGTATGTACATTCATAGATACATAATAAACACATATATTATCTCAAGTAGCTCCAAATAAACCTGAATACCAAACTAAACATCCTTGAGTTGAGTGGCCTCACCAACATTCAAAAGGATGCGATTGGATCTCTCCATTCGATCGTCAATAACATTCACTTAAGTGTTACTTACCTTCCCAACTTGAAACCGATCAATATGAAACCCAATTTCAAATATACTTTTCTTCATAAGTAGATCATGAGAATTTAATTTCGTATTCCTAATATCAAGCCGTCTGAGTTTTCACGCATCCGTAATGAAGTTTTTTCTCTCGTACGTATGAAATACCGTCGAATAATTCGACAGCCGTATTCTCTCTCGTAAAGATAACGCGAAGAAATTTGGTTATTCCTTTGTCATATTGTCGGAGAATTACGTTTTTATTATCACAGTCAGTATACGTACATTTCCGTGAACATTATTCTGGTTTATGAAAATTCCGAGGAGTTACAATTAGGAATTTACCGGGTGGAGCTTTTTTTTTCTAATTTAAAGTAGGTATTCTAAATGTTTTGAATTAGTACAAATAACCAAATGAAATGAAATGAAATCTCGTTTATTCAGCTAGGTTGCAAGGTACCACTTATGAACACAAGTTAAGAATGTAACAGGTTATCCAATATCTATTATGTTCTTTTGAAAAACTTATACTCAAATTTAATCATATTATTATCATAATTATTATCTTCATATCAGCCCAACGACGTCCTATGCTGATCATAGGCCACTCCTAATTCATTATCAATTATCCGTATTTCGATAATATTTATTTTATATTATAAATATTTAAAGAAATTTAATTCTCACTTAGAAATTACAATTTCACTTACTTGAGAACATACAGTACACAATATGTAATTTTAAGTAATTGAACAGTCATTTGACACACTTTTGTTATAATTATTCCACATACACTTGAATGTAATAATAACGATTATAATTCTACTTTAAGATAAGCACTAATACATTTTAACACAAGTTATGCAAATAATTGACAACGCAAACGTATAAAAACTGTTTTAGATCCACCCGCAAATTACAATAAAACCGTTATAATAGAATACCTACTCATTTTGTGTTAGAATGTTTTAGAGTTTTATTAATATTTCCTTTCTTTCTGTAACTATATTTCAAATATTTTATTGTTCAATCAGTACAAATGGTAAACACCACAACCGCAAATTTTTTTTTTATCAAAATATATTTTTCTTTTCAACCAACATCTATCTAAATTACACTCCGTATAATAAATTCTTGGTTGAACTTTTGATTTGAATTGTTCGATTTAGGTCGCATCGTTCATTTCGTCTTTTGTCCCGTGAATTTTAATGGTGACTGAAGGGGAGAATTAGTTAGGAAGGCTCCCATTACATGGTTCACTAATTTTACCCAACTGTTCTAACACTTCGAGCTAACAGTTGAAGAGTCTTTAGCAAAGTCTGAGTTTAAGATAAATGTAAGTTTAAAAGAGGTCAATGAAGTAATAATTACCGGTACTCAATATTTACAAACTGATGCATCGGCAGCATACACCGACACATCACTTGCTTTTGCAATTAATTTACTCGAAATTTTGAACTATTTATCATCCGTGTTAAGTATTGACTAATTAGCATTAGATGACAACAATTAAAAAAAAAAGTTATAATATAAATAGTTTTATAACATATTTGCTCGTAAAGGGTCTCTTATTTCACCAATTTCAGTGTTGTAATGTATCTCATTACGCACTAGTGCGGTAATGTAAAGTAAATTGCACGGCTTCTCATGCTCACATACTAATAATCAAAGGGCTCCGTACGTAACGAACGGTACCTATTTTTTTAAATCTTAGCAAAGAGTTTTTATTTCAGAAAAGTGGTCAACATTTTATGAATAAAATTAATTAACTTTGGTAGATAAAATAATTATGATATAATTATATAAAATAAACATTTAATTCTTTAATTTAGACCATAAATTACAACCATTTATCTGTACTAAAACACAAAAATATTAATTTACTTTATTAGTAATACTGGCTGTTTTTGTGTTTTTGCCTTAAAAAAAAAGCGCTGATGCGCGCGCATCGATAATTTGTGACAAGTAAAAATAATTCCGCGCGCTATTTCTTTTCGCTGTATTTGTTTTTTTCTAAGAAAGTCCGAATTTTATTTATTTCCTCGCAAATATGTTATAAAACGTCGTATGAAACACGTGCGGTTTGATAATTACAGCCTCTGCTTTCTTGTAGCCCTCGCCTGCGGCTCGGGCTAGCAATATCGCCTCGGCTGTAATTATCAACTTACCGCACTTGTATCATAATGTACTATAACAAAATAAAAATGAGTTTTAACTACCTCAGTCGTGCTTTGGAAGAGCTACGACTGCCGCGCAAGATGTCCCTAGGGGGTTTGATTCCTGGGTCAGACAAAAAATAAAAAGGTATTGAATTTTTTTTTAAATTTAAATTCTCAGCTAAATGTGTCCGATTAATGGCAAAAGGCTCGTTCTCTATTACGTGGGACTACCACTTCAGGTAGGCATAATTTATATCTCCATATCCAACTTTCTCCTTTGATATCAGCTTTAAGCCTATTATTTAGTCTCAAAATTAGCAAAAACTTGTGTTATAAAAAAATTTAATCATATTTTAAACTATTGCTTACTATTATGTATTCGTCAATATAAACTATTCAGAGTACCAAAACTAGCAAAGATATTTACAACGTTCCGTTACTACTTCTCGAAGAATTGCCAAGCTAGCGTTTTACAGCCAAACTTGAATGGACAAGGACTGAATTTATTACTCAAGTAAAACTAGGATTATAATACTGACTTCTAGTTATTTCTCTACTTTGTAAGGAGTACAAGAGTGCTTTGTATGACCTAAAACCGCCTGTAACACAGGTTTTACTACGTAGTACAGGCTAATTATCAATTTTGTTCCCTATATTATTAAGAGTTAATTTTCAATAGTTCTGTTTAAACATATTTACCTTATTACTTTATTCAATTTTACTTTACTTTATTTATGTATATATACTGTGACAAGGATAATATTATTTTTCAAGGCTTTGTTTGAACTGATACTAAGTAATTTTGCTTATCTTAATTTAAGAAAATTGCGCGGCGAGTAGTCTGTGTATCTCCAGTTAAAATAATTCAGAGAAATATTTCGATATGTCTAATGCTGAAATTAATGAGATCAGAAATCAAATTTTAATTGATTGAAATAAAATGTGAGTAAACCAGAAGATAGAACAATTATATATATATATATATACCTATATATATATATATATATATATATATATATATATATATTATATTTTGGTACCCTCCCTTGCGCCTACAAAAATATAAATTTTAACGTAATAAATTTGGGGTTAATAAAATTAATAAATTATATGTATAATCTAGGGTTAAGTTTACATTTTAATTTATGCCTTACGAGTTAAGTTAGATATTTAAAAACAAGATTTAATTCGTTACCTAAATATTTATCTTTTTAGTTTTATAGTTTAAGTGCTTGCACACTTGTACAGTCGCTGGCTGTAGCCTTGTTGAAAACTCAGGTAAATATCTTATACATTTTTATGACTGTCACCGTGGCGCAGTGGTTAAGGTGGCCGCCTCGCCACTACATCGCCTAGCTGGGTGACGTGGGTTCGATTCCCACACGAGACAAATATTTGTGTGATTCATAGATATTTGTTTCTAGTCTGGGTGTACTTTGTGTCCGTTAGTTTCATGTTTGTAAAGCTCCCCGCGACACAGGGCTTGTTCCCTAGTGCGGGCGTTGTCTTTAAAAAAAAAAAAATGGAAAATGGAAATGAAGTCTTTTTTTATTCGAATATCTCTTGATCACTTATGTTGCGACTGTTTGCGATTTTTAAACCACATGTTCCTTTATTAAAGCAATTACTTTACGTTTTAATGAATAAAAAGGACCTTATAAAATATAACAGGTAAACGATGTCAGACAAAGGTAGATCGACTGGAATTGGATTTAGAAATTATCGAATTGAGAGTATTCCCGTTTCCATTCGGAATTCAAAATTACTGTTGAAGACTGAAGTATCTTGGATTTATGAACACAGAGATAGTTTATGAAGTTTGGATATAAAATCTTGGCTAGAACTTCTTTAATAACTGTGGCTTTATTAGAAATGATCATACGTCTGATTCGCTAAAGATTTAATTAAATTACGGAAGAATTATATCCGCATCAAAATAATCAGAGTAACTTTCACATATAATACTAGTAGTATTATATGTGAAAGTTACTCTGATTATTACGCTTTCGGCCTTAACCACCATCAATTAATCTACATCTGTCACAGGTGTTCTCTCTTCAATATTATCTGCAATAAGACAGTCGATTTGAAATGAAACGAATTGCTTCACATGAAAAATTCATATGAATCACGTATTACTTCGTGCTCATGAACAGAATTTATATGGATATTACAGTTGGAATCCTACTTCGCAAAGGTAGGAATGGCATTACATTTTAAAGTAGCAGGCTCATGCATAAATATATTTTTACTTTAATCTTGAAACATTCAAAATGTAAAGCAGTATATAGAATTTGGAATGGTTTAGTACCTCATGAGATGTCTTAGAAAAAATCATAGAAGACATTACTGTTACTGTCAGCCAGGGCACAGCCTTATCACATGATTTCCAGTTTTAAAAGATGTATGTTACATAAATTAAGGCTATAGTTAATAATATTCCGCCAAACCTTTTTTTTAAGTTGTGTATTTTAACTCAAAACTTAATTTTATTATGACGACGCCAAAAAGGATTGACTAAGAAAAGGCTTGCGTTATCGCCATGCCATGATGGCGGATACCGTAGCTCATGGGCGCCTGTAATACCAGTGCGTTGTACCATTAAAAATCTGTTCACTCCTTTTTTGAATAACTTCATACTGCGTGATATAATAGTTAGATTCTAGTCACTTATAATTCACACTTCATTAGACATTACAATATATGTAATAGTCCAAAAAGCTCACCGCACCGAATGTGTTCTCACTCACAGACAAACCGTTTAAACGGTTTTGTGAGGCCTTGTATTTATAAAATAAATAGTATACCGGGAGCTCAGGTGGGTATTTAAAGCCATTTTCTCAATGTGTATATATTTTATTGCCACTTTAGCTTACCTCAATAGATATTGGGTAGCATCAGCTGGTGGATGCAGTGTTCTACGACCAGTAAGTTAATTCTATTCGATGTTACATAGGTATAGCACCATTGTTTTAAGTTAGGTACCTATCTACTATGTCTTGGTATATTTTATTTTACTATGATATTTATGGTTGAGAGACCATCTGATTGAGTATCTACGTAGATATACTGTCTGGATGGCTTAGCGAGATTTTTTCGACTAATGTGCAAGAAGTACTGTATTAAATTTTTGGGTCAAGAAAGCAATACTTATTAAAAAAAAATTCATGAAATTCTCAGTATGTGTATTATAATTAGCAAAATATCAGTGTAATATACCGATATTTACGATCTCACTGATTTAAAGATAAGAAGCGATGGTGGCTGAGAAGCGATGGTGGCTGAATGAGAAGCGATGGTGGCTGAATGAGAAGCGATGGTGCCTGAATGAGAAGCGATGGTGGCTGAATGGATAAGGGACCGGTGTGCAAATCACGCGGTCCGAGTTCGATCCCGACCAGCAGTACCAATGTGGATTCTACTTTGTGGAATTTATATGTACTAGTCAAGTGACTTACCATCTGCTAACGGTGAAGGAAAACATCGTGAGGAAACCCACATACCCTAGAAAAATTCTATGAGTATGTCTGATCCACCAAACCGCACTAGGCCAGCGTGAGTGGATTATGGCCTAAACCCTCTCAGCTCTCTAGTTAGAGGAGAGGAGACCCGAGCCCAGCAGTGGGACTTAATGGGTTGCTGATGATTTAAAGACATAATAATATGTAAAAAAATACCTTGAATCTTTTATAATATTACCACTGTGGCGCAGCGAGAAGGGTATGACTGTTGTGCAAGACCTTGGGTTAAATTCCCCGGTCAAACGGTGTTGGGATTATCTATCATGAAATTATTAGTATCAACCCGGAATTTGGAAACAAATATGCTGGCAATAAGCTTGCTCCTTATAACATGGGACCAAACATAACTGGTGAAATGTGGCTGTGATACACCTCTGCCTATCCAGCAATTTGCCAACTATGTTACTTCCCATGATATAGCGCGTGAGCACATTGGCTTACAAAGTCCTGGCTCTAACTACTCTAAGGTGTAATATGTCACTACGCAATTTTGAACCTAATTAAATTAGCCGAACAAGCAAATTTCTACAAATACAAATCCCGTCTTTTATATATTTATTTAGTTTATTTGCCAACCAACAGTAGTTTACACTAAAAAGAACATTATTCATTTACAATTAATTTATATAAATGTAACTACCTTTTACAGGAAAGCACCGCATGCACTATTGTTACTAGCACTAAAATATTACGAATTTAATATAAATAAGTAATAGTAAATAATTTATTATTGACAGTATACATAATAAGAAATAAATAAATAAAATTAAGCGCTATTAATAACAAATAAGATAAATAAATTAATTTACGAAATATTAAAGATTAATTGACAATAAATCTTATGTCTGTTTTTGCACTAACAGTGTGAAATATATAAATAACTCAGTGAAAAGCACACCCCTTTAACATTGTACAGTCAGACAAGCCTGTAACCGAGGCTTCGGCAGCGGAAATGAATTCGGTATCGCAATGTAGATGTTTCGAATATTGGAATGAAAACCAACTGGTGTATACTGTATTGGTAAACTGAACACATTTGGTACTAGCTGAATTTGTGTTATCGGCTGTAAAGCTTTTGTTAAACGCTGTTGTTTGTCACGAATTGGATTATGCAAAGTTATAACGTAAAAGTTGGATTAAATTGTCTCTATGAAGGTGTCTTTCTTAGTAAAATAAAGCTTATTTCACGCAGCGATAATGGAGATTCTATTGATTGACAGGTTCTTTAAATCGGAAAAGTAGATTCTAAGATTGTTCCCTATATCTAATCTTACACTAAACATTACATCTTTAGAATATTAGTATGAATAGATATTACAGGTACAGTCAGCCTGAATATTCCAAGGCCAAAACCTCCCCCCCTCCCATAACTATATTACGTATTATAATATTATTTCATAGTTTAATTATAACGCCATCTAGTGTTAATACTCAGAAACAACTAGTAAAACGTGCAAAGTGTAGGCAGTGGCGGCCCTAGGGCGGTGCGAAAGCACTTGGCGTCATAGGGGGCGCCAAAATCAACCGAAACCTAAACAAACTAAGCTAATGTTTGTAATATGGAACTGAAAAACTGATATTATACTTAAATAACTTTTTTTTGTAAATACATCCATAATTATTATAGATACATATTACACCCAGAAACAACAATTATTTCTGCTCATCACACAAAGATTTGTCCTGGGTGGGAATCGAACCCACGACCTCTGTCTCAGCAGTCAGGGTCACTAACCACTGAGCCAAGGATTCTTCCAGTGCAAGAATATCTGTATTGTGGAATGCAAGAAGACTGTGTTATAAATTGCCGAAATGCCGAGTTGCTTTTTTTGTGTTAGGAATGTCAGACGAATTAATGGCCTGCCTCATGGTAAGGCGACCGCTCCCGAGGAACATCAGTTGAACTGGAGTTAGACAGCTATATTAACATTTCTTGCTTTCAAATCTTGCACCGCACAAGCAATTTCGATATTTGAAAGTGATATTTAAATCGACCAATCAACTGTCGAGATTGCTCTGAAATTACTTTGTGTTCGTGCATTATTGTAATTATTGTAGGGATATAGTTTCCCAGTCCAATTGTAGATATAGTAATTAGTTGTAGATAGAAGATTAGAAGGTGAATTAATAAAACTATTTTAACGTCGTATTATTTATTTTCGTGTGTGTTCCAGCCACCCGGTACAGATTCGGGCGGCGTTTACTTTTTACGTTAAGTACACGTATGTAACGCTACTTTTTACCAAATTGTCGAAATACTGATATTATCAGAGGGACCCACGGTCCCGCAACGCAAACTTACAGTGGCACCAACTTTGAGAGAGAATCACCAGGCTCTTTATATTCTGTAACATTATAAAATCTAACAATAGACAAGTTTTTATTAGAATAGATATAGAAAAAACACGATATTCTAATCTTTAATAGGTAGTCGAGTTTGTACGTAGGCCAAATTATAGGTACCTTTCTGAATTGAAACAACTAAATTATTATTCGATTAATAATGATGCTAATGGAATATTCATTTAGCATTATAAATATAATTATAAAATGATTTTTGTATTACTTATAAAATAATGTCACTAATTTCAAAATAGTTCGCTGTTCTATCAATTAAATTGTAATATTTTTCTTTTAATTTGGAATATATCTAGTTAAATCTTTTATTGTTATAATATTAAGATATATTTATGGGCGGGCAGACCGAATAGATAGATAATGAATAGGTAAAAATGTAAAATGTGTATAATAAGTTTTATTTTCAATAAATTAATTTATATATAGATGGATTCTAACAAGTGCTAAAATTACAAAGACATGTAATAACTGTATTACAATGTAATATAACCGAAGTGTAATCTCTCAGAATTATTGCCCCGAAGAAGCCAACTGAAGCCGTGCGCCGTTGTCACTACACACTACGACTGCTACCGGACTGTCGAGCGACACTTCAAGCCACTCACAACATTTAGAACATTCACACACATTATACACATTTCGATCTTACAACACACAACTGTCACTATTAAACGACATCAATATTTTTTTTAAATATAGACAAGAATCAAGATTCAAGAAACATTCGAATGAATAGTTACAGTTCGAATTTCAAATATTCAAAAATAATTATTCAAATAAAAACAATGATGTGATTTTATGTTCCAAATAGGTGATTAATTAATGTTTTATTTTTTAATCTTTTATTGTGACAGCCAGTGTGTTAAAATTAAAATGCAGATCATGTGCGCAACATATAGCTATACTCACTCAATGACTACGCCTTAGTCAAACAAACGTGAATATTACAATTAATTTATGATCAATCGTATCAAATCCTAAAAGTATTACATATTAGGTATTATACCTACAGTTGTCGATTATAATGTATTATGATTACAATGTGTGTATATTATAAACGAATTTAGATAAGCTCATAATTTTACTAGTACGAATAAGGCGCAGTGAGTGAGCAACTTCAGTTCCCACTGACGGACTTTTGTTACTATATCGTGATAACAGTCACAGCTAGAACGTGTCCTTTAAACGAAAGGACACGAGAAGATACTCAGTTAATTTATAACATTCAATCGAACATATAATACTAGACTAAACGATTCATATGATCAATATGATCCTGCCATCATGCCAACATTTATCTATCTTGAGTGATTAATTCTCTCCTAACCCCTAAATATATTTGTAATAGAAATGATTGATTCACACTTATATAACATCTAAAACACTGATTGTCCGACAGTGTGAACCGATGTTCAAGATCTTCATGAAGGCGAACGATTGACGCTTAAATCGTATGATCGATTAAAATTATCGCTACATATTGTCATCGATTTCAAGCCGTCATACAAGATGTTGTAACTAACTATTCGTACACGAATTTCTTAAGAGTAACGTGTAAAATCACATGCGTCAGAGGCCCCTGTGAAAGATGAACTAATTACAATAATGGTTTATTACTAATATAACGAGATTCGTGTACGAATATAAATATTATTTTATCATAAAGAGGTACAGCAAGGCGAGGTTCTCCAACGAAGCCCTAGTAATCATTAGTACAAACGAGGAACAGGTACAAAAAGTAAAAAATATCAAAAACATTTTGTGTCCCATATCAGTCGTGTTATTTGTGCAATGCTATTTTTATAAACAGTTAATATTCGATAACAAAATTTCGTCTTGAAGTGTCGCTCAAAAGTAATAAGTAACCGTGTAGCCTCCGACAGACATATAAACAAGTGTATAATAATTAATATGCTTCCTATTATAAATGGACCAATCATGGCAGTGAAAGTAGGATCAGTGCTGTCATTGGTCGATTTCTCCCACTCTTATATGTCTAGCAGACGCTATTAAAAGAACTGAGGTCTTGTTTTCGAACTTCCAGTATCATCAGACATTAATTTCGTTTGAAAGTTTCGATCATTCGAATTTCGAACACAGCACCTCTGATCTTGAGAATGCGACCGATCCAAACGGATTAAATTCCATTCCCTCATAGAATTAGCGACTCGTAAAAAGGCTTTACTAATACTATTTAATTAATATATCGTTTATATATTTATTACTTTATTAAAGAACAGGGATTATTTGAGTAGTTATTTTAACATTCACAACAGCTTTGCTTTGCTAAACATTCCGATGTGACGTAATCGCTCGTTCTACGACGGATATCCTTTGACTTCTACGAGCTACTCTGATATGGTCTCAGTCTCAAGACAGTCCGTACGTCTGATCTATGATACACTCTCCCTACTCGAGCTACTGACTTGTGTGCGTCATCGATACTTCAAATGTTATTGATTATGATTCCTATAAGTATACCGTAAATTCGGCTCTCAAAAGTTATTGTATGGTTGATTGCGTCAGTAAGGCAGTGTAATATTATGGACAATTAGATTATGGCGTATCAGTCGCGTACACAAGTCTCTGATATGTGGGATGATGTGTGTAGCGCCGCAGGCCGCCCGCCGCGGTCTCGCCCGAACGGTACAAAATTGGAGCGTACCTACATATACGTTTATTATATACAATGTACAATACAATACGATAAACACTATAGAGGCTACGGGGCGGGACGCCGGCGGCCGGCGAGGCGTGGCGCCTCGCGCGTCAGCATGTATACATTCTCACAGTAATATACATCGTAACTCGCTCTATATATAACAAACATTACACGAACGCGCACCACGCTCGTCGAATAAACAACATAATATACAGCAGAATCGTAGCACTCTTTCGATTCGATTAAAAAAATTGACTAGAAAATCTCAATTCGCTACGAGCACTATGCGTGCGTGGAGGGCGAGGAAAATATATCGGCGGCTCGCCACGCCTCCGCCTCCTCCTCGGCGTCGTACTGCTGCAGGAACGGGTTGGTAGAACTGTAGCGAGGGCTGAGGCCACCGCTGCCGACGCCACCCACCGCAGAGTTGAGCGTCACGGCGAGTCCCGCCGACGTGCCGGGGATCACAGAGCGCGGAGACTCGCGAGAGCCGGGCTCGCGCGGCGTGCTGTCGCGCGGCGTGTGCTCGCGGGAAGATTCACGCGATGCGTAGTCACGCTCGCGTGGCGTGCCTGTACGCGGTGAATCTCTTGGCGATGCCCGCGGAGACGCACGTGGCGAAGATCGTGGAGACGATCTTGGCGACGCTGCTCGCTCAGGCTGCCGCAGAATAGAAGACACGGATCCTCCGTGCTTAATAGTGTCCGCTGGGCTGTGGCTGCCCGAGCTACTGCTGGGCGAGCCGGGGGACGATACCGTCACCTGTCGGGACCGAGGTGGAGCGGGCAGCGGGCCGCGAAGAGGCGACTGCGGACGATATTGGCCGGCCCTGACTGATGAGAGAACCTGTAACATACGTTTATGTTTACATCTTTATTTGTTCACTTCTCAGCTCCTATTGGTTGTGGCATGATGTTAAATAGCATTCCTCAATAAATGGATTCTAACACTAAAATAATGTTTTAATTTGAACCATAAGTGCCTGATATTATTGTGTTAAACAAACAAAACAAAAGCTTTATAGTTACTATTGGTATAGAGTATTTCAGCCCATTTATCATTGGGCTGATATGATGATAGACTATAGATTGCACTTATTAACATTGTAATTTTAACAGTCAATGGCAATTACTTACATGTGCGGGCGGCGAGCGGTCTGGCGCGGGCCGACCCGAGAGAGCTGGCGGCGGAGATGCTGCTGATGCTGCCACTTGAGGCCGATATGGACTGACTGAGGGCGGAATTCGGCCTACAGAACAAAAAGAAACAACAGGTAAATGTATTGTACACCGTTTGAGAATAAAATATAAACGTATTTGCGTTTTGGATCTAGTGTCGATGTTGTCTTCAGTGAGTGGTCAGTGTTATCATAGAAAGAGAAATGAGAACAGTGTTAAGTGTACCAGAATGTTCTATTGCTGTTGTTGGTGTGAGTGGGTGTTTAAAGTGTTGTACCTGGGGGGAGGGTGAGTGAGGCCGCTGGCGACGCACTGACTCTGTTTCCACGCAGCCCGGTTGCTGACTCGCCGCGCCGAACTGTCTACAAACATACATGCGTTAAGGTACCGCTTAGCCTTTTAGACATTCAGTGTAATTGTCTAGTGTTTATAGATAAGAGTATAACTAAAGAGAAGAAGAGAGAGAGAAAAAAAATCATGCATAAGTAAGATAAAGAAAAGCGATTATCCTATCAGCTTTCTGTAATGTGAGAATTAGCTTCGTGCAGAGTATAGCCTTGTGGTCTATTTGTGTTCTTTTTGTTGGGATTTTAACCTGTGCTATTGATTCTATGTGACACTACTGTCTAGAGTGATGATGTCAAAAACAACATTTTTTGATGAACTATACAGATTTTAGAGAGATTTTAGAAAAGCTGGGTCCATTTGTAATATCTATATAGTTACAATTTTATTTATTGTTGTTTTTAACATTCACGCCTTGTGTTTTTGGTGTAGTAATGATACGGGAGATGACATTACCTGAACGCTTAGGTGGCGGCCAAATCTGCAGGAGGCACTGCAGAACATGTATAGGCCTCTGGTAGTCCAAATCTGTTGGTGGTTGTGAGTGCAGCATCAGAGGGGGAGCTAGCGCCACTGCCAGATGTTGTGGAGACATTTTGTTACGGTCTTGAGCAGCCACAACCAGAGCTAAGTGGTCGAGCAAGAATACCAGTGTAGCTCGCGCTGCTCGAGGCAGACATTCGACTATTGAGGCCATTAATCGAGCATTGCCTTCTCTGTCGTCAGGGAGACATACTCCTGAAAGAAATGGAATTATCTTATGTATTAATGAATTTATAAACTAAGATATTTACGGTAATAAAAACTTATTAAAAAACATATTATTATCTTGGCACTTGTTAAATCTTTCGATAGCCGTGGATGTTAAAGCTAATGTTATGTAATTAGGTTGCATTATTTTTAATTTACCGACTATGACATTTTGGGCAGTCAAAAATTGAATAAATGATAATTAATTGTAAATAATATATACCTAGAGCATCCAGAGTCATCTGATATAAGCAGCGGCTAAACAGAGGTTGGGGCAGCTCTCTCAAGTAGTCTTTCAGCAAACCAGTAATGACGTTGATGTCTGGAACTGAGTCTGGTGCCAATTCCACTCCTCGCGTGTTTCTTTCAAACGAATCTCGTAATGAGCGCTTTTTGCTCGCAGACCCACATAAGCGGTAAAGACCTGAGGAACAATATCAAATGGCTTAGTTTTAATGTAATTTATAAGAAGAAAATATATTTTTATCTTTGAGTTCAAACTCAATCTCAAACATTTATTTGCAACTAACTCTATTTATAAGGTCTTATTTTCAGGTACAAATTCATAGAACAATTTACAGGCATTGCAAAATTAGGGCTCTAATCAATACAATTGGAACAATAGTGTAGAAGTCTTTGAAAGACGCCTTGTTTAATTAGGATGTCGTAAAGATAGTTGTTGTTGATGATGTCAATACCAATGTTTAAAAAATTGGCATCTTTCAAAAGCCTAGAATTGGGCTTACCTATGATATCCAAGCCACGTCTCTCTATCTCCTCCACACAGCGCCTCACGATTAGTGGTACGGGGGGTGCATGAGGTGGTCGTGATTCCCTCCCCACTACTGACTCTAGTTCTACACCAAAGAGCGGCCCGGTACCACGTTGGGCTGTCGGGCGTCGTCGGAATAGATCGTGAGGTTCAGTGTGTCGTACACGTACGTACAACGTGCCTCGAGGCTCCATCTGCACAAAAAACTTACCTTTTAGTCTTCTGTTAAAAATATCCTCTGGTGCTAATATTATTTAGTAACATAACACTGAAAATTTCGTCAATTTTAATGAACATTTACCTTAATGGCCAACTGGTGTGCAGATGACCTTGCCAATAGGTCTGGTAGAGTTACAGCGCCACGGTAACACAATTTATGTCGATGCTGAGGATCCCATGAATAAACCAGTACATCCAACTGTCTGTTGTCAACTAGATCTAGCTCAAAGGACTCATCCCAATCAAATTGGAGCTCTCCAGTACGAACCTATAGGAGACACGTATATTAAAGCAATTGTGATCAAGTTGTGGCACTTTAATGAGTAGAGGTTAAATAATGGTATTATTGTACTTACAACAGTCCGGGCTTTATGCACGCGGTCACATTCAAGCACGCAATATAAGTCCCTTGGGGCTACAGGTGGTTGTGGGGGTGCTAATGGTCCCGAAGGTGGTGAGCCTGGTGATGCGCCTGATGCCGATGGTCGTAACCCACGTCCCGCTAACAGGTGCACCCATAGCATACCCGATACACCTCCCGATAGTCGTGATAGGCCAGTCATTGAAGCAGAAAGACCACCCGTTGTAGGTTTCTCCACTTTATATTTTAAGAAATCTGCAACAAGTTATTGATGTCATGGTTATTATTTAGCTATGCTCAGCTATGAACTCTTGAAATAAGTTTGAAACATTATGATAATACTTGCCATTTGGGTTAATGTCAATATGTCTCTGATGCCGCGAGCCAGGCGTTGGCACGGGGCTGGGGTTGGGACAATTGAATCGTGATCCAAGCTCAAGAAGTTGTCGAACCCGTCGTGCAGAAGGCGAACCTCCTGCGCCACTGCCAAGTTGCTGCGTTGCACCTAATTGCTGCGAGGACACCGAACGAGCTGGTAAATGTCGAGGCCTTTCCACGCGACGACTTGCTAGACCAAGTGAAGATCCAAATCGACTGCCACTTTCCATCTAAAAATTTCAACAGCCTATTGAACAATATATTCAAAATAATAAGCTAAGTAAATATTTAGTTATAACAAAACCTATGCTTACATTTTTGAGTGCATCGTGTATGTTTTCTGCAGAATAGTGTGTTGGAAGTCTCGGGCGGAGCGTTTCATAGAGGGCGCTGGTTGATGGAGCACGAGACAACCATGCTCTATATTCATCTGAAGTAAATACTGAAGGAGAGGATGGTAAGCGACCTAATTACAAAACGACCAGTTAGACAAATTTAATAAATATAGGTCTACGGGCTAACTCGTAGATGATGATAACTCACCTCTGGAAGAACGAAGATCCAAACGTGAAGACAACGGTTCTGGCTCATCTTGTAGAACACTTCCTGCCCGTCTACTCAGTCCCAACCTATTTACAAGAGGAATATTTCATTTATAAATTATTGTGTAGATGGATGCGCTGCATCAAACGACTCTCACCTCTGTCCAGTCCCTCTCACATCCCTCGGCAATGAATTAAACTTCGATCCAATATCTCTTCCCAAAGTGCTACTCCGATAACCACTAAGTCCTGAATAGTATGGGGTTCTTGTTGGAGCCGTGGCTTCTGTGTCCGATGAGTAATCCAAACTACGATTCCGCCTCGCTGTTCCAAATTTACTACTGTAGGAAGGAAGACCCAGCCCAGTTGTTCCATACGTGGCTCCTAGAGTGGAACCAAGTCCGGTTCCTCCTAAAGCAGATCCCAGTCCAGAGCTTGTTAATCCTGATCCAACTAAACTTGAACCAGTGAGTCCACTAAGTCCTGTAGTTGATAAGCCACTGGGAAGTCCACTTCCTAAACCGGTTCCAGTCAAACTGGCTTCTGTAAGACCAGTTCCACCAAGTCCTGAACCAGGCATACCTACACCATATCGCTGATTGTATCTTAAATTTGAGGCTAAAACAAATAGAAATATTAATATATCTGTATTAGTTGATACTAACAATGATTTATTATTTATTTTCAAATTTAACGTTACCTCCTGTAGCAGCTGATGCCTTTAAACTAGATCTGAGCAACGAATGTCTACCGAAGTCCGAATGAGTTTCTGCTCTAGGTAATTGCTGTTCAGAGCCTGATCGTGGAACTCGACCGCCAAATCGCGTACTAAAAAAAATCATATTGAAACATCATTACAGTCATTTTGTATCAAATTTCTTGAAAATGGACCATACCTTCCACTATCCGCTGGGTAGAAAGAATGTACTTTTTCCGCTAAACTGTCCAATGTGTTTGGATAAGATCGTTCATATGGTACGAAATGCGTTGCTTGCGATTTCGGTTGTTCCGTTATCACTGGAGGTGGAGGACGATAACTGCAGAAAAACATTTAAGATTCACATTATTTATGTCTTTATATATATAATGTATGACAATTTAGGTTTATTTTATTATATTTACCTCCAAGTTGAGTGATCTGACGGTGGTCGAGGATTATAATACAGATCGAGAGCAGTTGAATCAGGGGAAAGAGCGCCCAGTTGTAATCGACTCCTTTCTTCTCTACCATCTCCAACTGGGCGTATTCCTCCCCCTGGGGCCGCCGATCTAAGAGTCCCGTGCCTGTACCAATATCATGAATAACCCGTTTAATATTTTATTCTAAATAAGCACTAACCACCTACTTTTTTGCCTACCAGTTTTGGTTTTGGTTTTAAAAACCAAAACCAAAACTTGGTTATGGCTACATCTAATTTTCTTTTGTTGAAAACATCACTATCAACTATATCAATTTTCATATGCCATAAGCTTTTTTGAATCAGAGTAGCAGGCCTCTTAAAGATGGCACCACTGCAATTTACCTAAATAAAATTATTCTGGCAATTATAGTCAATTAACAATAAATTTTTGTCATAATAGTTATAGTCATAATCTTTATTTCATTTGGATCAAATATATGATACTTATGAAGGCCAGTTTACTGACAAAGTTGGCAAGAATCTCAGGCCACTGTTTTTAATCACCATGGTAGTTAAAATTTCAATTGGTTACAGTTTAAATAGCGCAGAGTGGTCCAATTGATTGATTTGACTTATTCACCCTAAAACATGCATAATTTTTTTTATCTGAATACCTATATTTTTACACAGTTATTAGTTCTCTAGTGATACTTACTGTGAATACAGGCTATCGACGCGATCCCTATCCCGTTCATCATCGTCACGACAGTCCCTTTTCAATACTACGACCGGCGGCGGTTTATGTTCCGTTCGTGGTAAAGATGGTGAGCCTGGACCTGATTTTCCTGGAACATAGAGTAGTTGACTTTAATAACACTCATTATTTATTTTTTATTTCTTTTGCAACATTCAATTTGCCTCTGCTGTATTTAATTTACCACTTATCATTTAAAATATTTTCTCATACTGTTAAATTAAAAAAAAAACCACAATCAATATTAGGCAAATACTGTTATTGATTTGCTCTTGCTTTTTTATCTTATGAAATTCCTATGTATTTACGCCTATAGATATTAAAGTCATGCTGCCTTCAGTTTTGATTAGGAAAGTATCATGCAAGCGTCCAATAAACCATTAGGTTAATACATCTCACCTTTTCTTTGCCTCGTACACAGCAACAACCTCCTCGGTATCGACATGATAATTACGACGTCATCCAGTGACATTCGTCTGACGTCCACCAAGTTAACAGCCAGTATCTCGTCCCCGACCTTCAAACATCCGCTGTTGTACACGGCTGACTCCAAAGCTATCCTTGATATGAACACTCCATCAGTTCTCGCTCCACCATCACCTTCCCTGATGTATAGACCTAGCGTCTGCCCTGGACGCTTCACTATTTCCACTAGTTGGACTATGTGTCGGGAATCCTGTGGAAGAATTAAATACATAAGTTAGATCTTTTTTCTTTATAGAATTACGTCCTAGGCGTCGATCATAAAATGCAAGATACACGTTTGACGCGCAAAAAATAGCACCAACAAAACAACACACTGTGCGTTAGTTTCGTACTTTTTTATCAGCGTATATTTAGGGGGCTTACTCTGAACTTCGACATTCGATTGGTCGATTTTGATGTCACTGTGTGGTCAAACATTCGACAGCGACATCAAAGCCGACCTAACAAATGTCGAAATTCAGAGTAAACCCACTATACAATAACCATTGCCGTTTTCTCTAGCATCTATTGATCAATCTTTTAACAAAACTTTCATTTTATAATTTAGCTTTGCGATTGTTTCTGGTCGCACAGGTATTTATGTAATAGTGTGGTGCAAGTTGCTTTATTTGCTTTTTTAATATATGTGGTATTCCTGGGACACAAATTACTGTTTAGTGCAATTAAAGCTACCCAAACACGCTAGATCATGTATTATATGCAAAGTCCAGCATGTATGTAAACGTTATATATATGTTATATATTACTATTAGCTCTCCAGTCGCCTGTGATACAGGAATTATTATCCTAGTACAGGGATGGAAAAATATTTTTAGCCACATAATATTACTAAATAAGTTCTATTCTATTTGTATCTCTTTAAAATTTGAATAAATGATTTGATTTGATTTGTTATAACTTTGTCACTATAATAGTTTGCATGCAAGGTATAACGTCATGTGAGCTTGTATGTAACTATTCTCTTTTAATACACAAAATATATTTATTTGACAACTATATTCTTTTTTTTTATAGCTAATGATATTGTCTGTTAAAAAAGGTGTAGATAGGTTATAAGCGCTCGAAAAGTGGCACACTAAAAATAGTCTTATTAGCTAGCAAACTTCATCTCAATGTCCCGTTGATGGCGAAGGTATTTTGACATTGCATTATTACTATATCAATATCATTGTTTATAGCCATATTCTTTCATGATACAAGCAACGTAGTGGTACGCCTTATCTCGCCCTAAGGGGTAGGCAGAGGTACATTCTACCCACATTTTACCAGCTTTGTTAGGTCCCATGTTCCTATTAATCGGGTGCATTTTCTAACTTTGAACGATGCAGAGAATTGACTCATATCATTGAATGATGTCAGGATGAAACCTCTTTATTGTAACTAAAGCAATTGAAATTCAAATAAAGTTATATTTGTGAGAAATAAAATTGACTTCGTTTCCGTTCCATTAAACTCGTTTGATTACACAATTTGACTCTAGTACACAACAATGGCGCAATATACAAAACAACTGCTTGCAATTCAAGAAAACCGCAAATGGAATAAACCACAGAATCTATACCCGCATGTAATACAACAGAGCTGTATGAACCGTAGTGCACATCCCAACAATGCTAGTCTAAATTGCGTTCACATTCCCTGCGATCTAGGCCAGCCAGGCTCGAACAATAGGGTTGGTACTGGAGTAGCGTTCTTTTACACTGGGTCCCGTACTAGGTTACGAGTAGACTATTCGGGTCAATGGAGAGGGGAAATTACCTGAGAAGACCGTGTTTCAAATTATAGGTCTAACTTGAAATTTTGACATCGACTTAGTAAGATTTTATATCAACAAATATTTGAAAAATCTAATTCGACTAGTCAATAGAAGGTCATTAGAACATAGTCTTCCACGCAACATTAGTTTAAATATTTATGGCCAGTACTGCACTGTTTAAAAAAGGAATCACGAATTCATAGTTTGATTTTAGAACTTCGTTTATATTTTGCAATCACGATATTGTTCGATGTTTATAGATGGCGGGTTATTTCATTAATATTCATTGGCAATGCGATTTGTACTACTTTCTGAATACAGACTAAGTTGTTCTAATAAAGAACATTGAACTGTTATATTTTATCCCATTACTTACAACTCCCATTATCAAAAAAGTCATAAAAACGAGTTAACGAACGTTAAACGAGTTAGTTATAGTTTAAATTGGGGGCAATAAGATTACCATTAGTATCCTATGCATTTTTATCAAAGTAATTTTGACCAAATAGTTCTTAAGAAAATAGCTAAGGTCAACACTAACCCTACAATTGACTGAACTTCATTGTACTATAAATATATATTACCTGTAACGCGAAGAATTTTTTGGCGGCTTCAATATTGTTTCGGCCAACTTGTCTCAATTCGAGTATCCGCACAATCATCTCGCCGCGCCGCTCAACCGCCTGAAACATTACCGAACGTATTTGATACGCTTCGTAAATTTAATATAAAGGAAAATATATTTTTTTCTTGAACATTTCTCGGCCACAGGGACTTTCAAAATATTACAATTCAACGGATATTTGTTGCAAATCTAGGTATACTTTACACCTAGATTCGCAACAAATATCTATGAATCGCACAATTTATCTCGTACGGGGATCGAACCCATGACACTCGGCACGGCTATGTTAGTGGTGAGGCGACCACCATAACCACTACACCTCAGTGACAGTCATAGTCACCGGACAAAATATATTTCTTATTTCTGAATTTGACTCTTGTGCTAGCTAACTTCATGTCTTAGATACATAAGGATTCATAAATGTTATATACAGCCATATTTGATTACATATTATAATGTCATAAATAATTATGGAGACTTTGCGAAGATTCTCGTAGATCAAAGGGCCACATAAATATCCCAAATAGGTATGAAACTATACGTAATGTTCACACACTGAAGAGAGGTTCGCAAAGAACTTAAGTTTTCTATTTGACAGTCACAAACATTTTTATATTTATTATTTTGTCAGCTTTGTTTAAATGTGGCTTCAACATTTCCATTGATAGACAGTCGACAGCTTGTTTGATAAAGAATTAATGAAGCTGTTAATTGTAAGCATTCAACTGTAAATCTTTAGATAAAACGTTTTTCAATAAAATATAATATTAATTAGACATCGATTTCTTACCTCGAGCGCCGCGGCGGTAGTCGAGTCGTGATCATTTTCAACCATTTCAATCTGCCTGAATATTTCATTACTCACTCCTGATACCTATAGAAGAAAGTTGATATGTCAATAAGTATATCATAATTCTTTGGAGGAGACCCGTGCCCAGCAGTGGGACGTTTACGGGTGGACATGATGATGATGATATCATCCATATCATCTCCCAAACATTCTCGCACCTTTCACTCAAACATATTAATTGAAACAGTGAAAAAAAAATTACTATATTTCATTTTAAACAATTGCAATGATTGAACAATACCTATATACATAATACACTTATATTCAATGAAACTAAGTTAATGTAGCGCAAAAAACGAAAGAAAACTGAAGAAACGTATTGCCAGAAAGACTAAGCAGAAAAACGATATTCAACTTATATTTGTTTCTCATTGTCTGTGCGATATTACTAACTGTATTTCCTATTAAGTTGCATATTTATCTTTATTAAAATGAAATAAATGAAGGTTACCTTTCGGAAGTCCGGCTGCAGCACGCAGGGAGGCGCATGGTTGGCGCGCGGCGGCTGAGGCGGGCCGGGCGGCGCGCGGCCCGGCGACGCCGTCAGGTCCGGCGCCGCGCGCCCGTTCTCCTGCACAACACAAACATAATTGTAAGACAATTATAGGTAATTTTCTGTAGTATTTACACCAATTAATGTTAATTAGAGATGCTTTTAATATTACTAGAAGAACGATCACGATCATATCAGCTTTCAAACAAAAAAACACATCAAATTGGCCCATTCGCCCATTCGTTTAGGAACTACGACGACACAGACAGACACACAGATACATAAAAACAAACTTATAACACCCCACTTTTTTATGTCGGTGGTTAAAAAGAACCACATATATCACATATAATATATTATCAATGAAAACAGACGTGCTCATAAGCAATATTTTATATTTCAAATAATAGTGACCTCCTTTTAATAGTAATGTGTAATCAAGTTTTGCTTAGTGTGTAGTTTTATGAAACAATGAACAAATAACATACAATATATGTTTTAAAATAAAATAAGTACGTACGTAGTTAATATGGATAAAACGCCTACCGGCTCGCCAATCAAGAGTTCAGATCTGGATTGTGATATCGTGTCTACGGCTGAGGTTCAGAGATGGATGTCAGCGATCGAGACGCATTTAAGTGAAGTCTGCACTATTGCCTCGGAGGGCAAGCTGAACTCAGAACAGAAGCTCAAAATTTCAAATCTTTGCCGTAAAATTAGCCATGGCTCCTCGCAAATGGCTGTTCTTTATCAATCATTGAAGCAAAAGGCATGTCAACTGTCCAACTCGATGGAAGACCTTAAAGATAAACGTGACCTAGCCGAACATTTTTCTGAGCTGAAGCAGACCATACAGGAGTCCAGTACTGAAGGAAAATCTTTTGCTGACATGCTTAAAAAGGGTACAAATAACTTTATTCAACCTGTTAACCTAAGTGCAGTTGCTATTTATCCCACGGACAAACTAAAAACGAGTGAAGAAACGAAGATCTTGGTCCAAAAAATGATACGTCCCGAGCAGATAAAACTACAAATACGCGGAGTCCGCAAAACTAAAAATGGTGGAGTTATTATAAGTACGGAGACCAAAAATGACGCCGAGAAGATTAAGAAAGCAGTCGCTGCCAGCGTTTCGGATCTTCTTACTGACGAACCTTACAAAAGGAAGCCCCGCATTGTGGTTATTGGAGTACCGTGTGCTATGTCAGAAAAAGAAGTTTATACATGTATTTTCGAGCAAAATGTAGCCGAAAAGTGTCCTTCAATGTCTCTTGACTCTTTTTTGAATTCGCTCAGATTAAGTCATAAATCTGGTAAAAAGAATGCACCTACATGCAACTACATAATAGAAGTGCCCGCCAACATAAGAAAAGCCCTCATCTCGCAATCAAGACTTTTTATAAATTGGACTGCCTGTCCAGTTAAAGACTTCACACTCGTAACAAGATGCTATAAGTGTCATTTATATGGACATGCTGCGAAATCATGCAGAGAAGCGACACCTATGTGTGTACACTGTGGTGAATCCGGGCACTTGATATCTGACTGCACTAAGAAAGCTTGTCCGCCAAAATGTGCTACATGCTCTCGATTTAAGAAGCCTAACGATCATAAGACAGGACATGTTGAGTGTCCTGCTAAAAAAGCCGCAGAACAGAGGTACATCAACTCTGTTGACTATGAGTGTAGAGTGTAAATCTAGTTTCACACGTTTTGATAATTATTAGTTTAGTTTTAAATAGCATAAAGTTTTGTTTTAGTGTTCTACGCATTAAAATATACTCTCATAAGCATAACATACTTATCTGGCAAAATAAAAAATACTTAAATAACTTGACATTACAATTTCATAATAGATCTAGATATTAATGCTGATTATTATATTTTCCGTACATAATGTTTAGTGTAATTAATAAACTGCATACGTAATCTTAACATACCAATTTCACAATAAGTATTGTTTAATTTATTTTCTGCCAAGTGTTACTTAATGTAATAAATAATTTAGGTTCTTCATAATAGATTAGTAAGCTTATACTTAATATCAATTGTTTTCATTTTTAATGTAATACTTAGAACTATTTGAATGTATACCTGTTTTAACTATATATTTGTACTTTTACCGCCTGTGATACAGGATTGCTCCTAGTACAGGCATTTCAAACTTAAGCACTTATGTATTATTATTACTCTCTCTCATGAAATTGTACCTTTTTAAATTGAATAAACATTTATTATTATTATTTATTACATATAAATATCGATTATATAAATAGCTCTAACATCGATACGGACCCTGCTCTTTGGTTGATAATAATCGAATTAGCATAACGTTGGGCGTGTAACGTAAAGGAAGATGGAGCACGTCCTTTGAACGTCATAATTTAATAAATTATCTAAATAAGTGTTGAGATGACGGAGTTAATAAATAGGTCAATCGATATTATGTCTTCATTATTGACTTTAAAATATGAAATTTTGACACTTCAATTATTTTACTAAGATTGTTAATATACCTTCTTGAACATACGTAAATGAAAATAAATCTGACAAAACTCGAGAGCTGCTGGATATTCGGTTATTTTTTTCTTTTAGAAATCTTTTTTAAATAACATTCTGTGGTCACAGGAATTTACATAATTAAAAAGTATATGTAGTATTAGTATCTACACGAACATTGAAATACCAATTTCATACAAATATAATTCCAAAAAAGAAACCAAAATACATTTCCAATTTTAGGGATATTTTTTTTTTAAATTTAGAATATAAACACCCACTGCGGTACTGGAAAATAGAAATAGAAAATATTGCTATTATATTTTTTAATACAATACTTTTCAGTAGTCTTTTAACCGGACTTATTGGCCTTTTTATACAGATTTAATAAAACTAGCAGTAGCTAACTAAACTGTTCTTCCAAAGTGATCAAAACCCTTACAAATATTTAACATAAACGAATTCCAAACGAACACTATCTCCTAATTCAAAACGATTATATACATTCCAATATAACATTCCAACTAAAAGTCTCCCTTTATTCCAAATGAAAGTGAACACATGTATCGAACCCTTTTCATTCCAAATTCGAATATTATGACTCCACAAACAAGTATGGCCGGCATTCTTATATCCGGCGTTGTTCCGTCGTGAGTAATAACGTCACATCCTATTTCAATACAAATTGTGAATGCGAAGGCAAAATGTTACCAGATAGAAAGACATTATAAAAAAATAAAGATTAAAGAGTTTAAATGTTTGTAAGATTTTTTTTTTTTGAATGTAATTGGATGATGTTTGAATGTAATTTGAAGATAATATTGAGTACATTCTGATCTAGTACTTTACCATTGAAAGGAGTTGACACTTAGATGAATTATGTGAGATTCGTTATATGAATTGTATAATTTTTTAGTTATGTCTAAATATTTTATTGAATAAATGCCAATATACTAAAAAAAAAAAATTGTAATAATGATTTTCTATAACATTGGAGTGAACATACTGTATTACAACTAATTTTAAAGGTTTTTTTCTACAAAATGGAGCATAAGGTATTAAATATATATCAAATATATTTTTATTTTATTTTATTACAGTAAACAAAATTTTAATTCTAATCTTTGAGTAGATCTACTTTATAAATGAAACAAGGAAATTATCTAAAAGTCCTTATCACAAATATCAATTACAATACTAACAGGAAAGATATCTCGGGATGAATAAAATTTATCAAAAGGCTCTATTCTCTTTCTCGTCCCCCATTTTCAAATCGATCAGTTAATAGACTTGCACAATTCCTTTAATCAAAGAATGATTTGTCGTCGGCTCATTGTGTTCTTTTGACTCTGATTTTCGTTTGGGTGAGCGTTAAAATTTTGGCGGTCGATTGAGTGCGGGGAGGGGTGAAGTGAGGCGAAGGAAGGGGAGCCCTGACCTAGTTCCTTTCACCCCGCTCCCCTCTCGCGTACGCATGAGGTCACTGTACTGCAGTTGCAAGCCCCCGAATACCGCAGGGTGAGTGGACTCACCCCACACAATACCAATCCTCGCTATATCGGTACTCTTCACCATACTAGTGGTTTAGCCTTATTCCCGCGTCGGATGTAAATGTCTACGGCGCTCGTAGCTCGTAGATGCTGCTACGAGTTTCGTAGACATCTATTTTTAAAATATTCCTTTGTGTGCCTTTTTTGAACACATGATTTGTTTGTGTTAGTACAATAGAATAAATTGTATGACTTAAAGTAATAAACAGTTACATATGTTTGCAGAAATAACAAATGTTTTTACATTCGACAGGGGGTATGTTATTTCAAATACCTAGCTCAATTTTGCGGCAGTGTGAACTAAACAAAACGTTTAAAAGCAATATTTGTTTAGTAAATCCTTTTTTCTGGAAAGTAGAAACCAATACATAAATAATAATTGAGTATTAATTTTTGACACGAATTTTTAAAAAATACGATGACACGCTTCGATAGTTCTCTATTATTTATCAAACGAAACACAATTAACTTAAAAAAAAGTGTTTAATTTAAGAATGAACACATTTTTCTGTATTTTTTTTCTATGTAATGTATACCTACCATTAAACTAACAATAAATTAATTTATTTACGAAAAGAAATAATTTTATAAAAAAATTTTTGTAAAATAAATTCAATAATTATATTTATAACTTCTATACGGGGCAACATTACGTGTGTTAAGTGACAAATACAACCAAACAAATAATTGCCACGAAACCACAAATTGCACCCAGACTGAAAACAATGTTTAACTTTCAAAATTATTTTTCTCGTATTTCGTATGTCTCAAAAACAGTAAATGTAGGTTTGATATAAATCATTATTATGGTATTTCAGCTTCAATTAAATGTATGGATTCATTCCGTTAAAAAAAGTCTTAAATTACCTAAAACATATTAACACGTCTTTTTCAACGAAGTAGGTTGTGTAGGCAAAGGCAGGGGTCCCTCAGGTTTTTTTTGGCCATAAGTCTGTTTACGGCCCGCCGGACGGTAAGCGGTTACCGTAACCCCATAGGTTACGGTAACCGCTTACCGTCCTTCGTACCGCGTACCTTGCTGACACACCCATGTACTAAGGGACGAGTCTATTCCCATTAACCGAGCACATTCTAAATATGAAACTAAATAAACGAAATTGATCAAGTCCTAATCTAATTAAACTTGATGCAACAGAGCCCAATTTACTCGCCGTGATGGACATCTGACCTTTCCCCTTAATATAAACTCAGATACAGTAATTTAACTCAAATTAGAACAAGTTAAAAGGAAAAATTTCTTCTTTTGACATAATGAAGAGGGAAGAGATTAAGCTTAAGATAAGAAATTTTTACAGTTATTTATACAAACACATTGCCAAACTTTTTAAATAGTCATTTGGATACATGATACTTATGAATTTCATATAAAACCAAAAGAAAGTGTCGGTCAATTTTCCAGTTCAGTTTGCTGACAAGTTTGAGTCTCGAGAAGAACTGGCAAGAAACTTAGGCTACTTTTTTTATAAGCTAAAACAATTTTACAAAACAATTCATGGGCAAGCAAAAAGAACTCTATGCTAAACTGATTGAATGACAAAAACACAGAAAATCAAATCAGTGACCCTATCCGCAATCTTGACATTCGATTAGTTGCTTCCAATTTTGTTGTCAAATGTTTGAAAATGTAACTTTGCCATGTCATTTTCAAACGTTTGGCAATAATGGAAATCAATCAGCCATATACAAAAGGTGGTTGTTAAATATTGAAAAAATGCCTAATTTGTATTTTGTATGTAATATTTAAACAATTGCATGAAAAGAGAGCTCTATAGAAACCGATTGTTTTGCCCTTATTTTGGAAATGGCCCAGATGGTACTGAAAATAAAAATCTTTGCATTAATAAAACATTATCATCATCATCATTACAACCCATAAAGGTCCCACTGCTGAATACGGGTCTGCCCCAAACAATGTGAAGCCTACTATACCACGCTGACCAGATGGGTTGGTATAGGGTTTTGTTTCGAATTTTACTTTTCTTTCAGTGCTCTTGCCTGCGTAAGGTTACTCCCTTATTCGCCTTTTACGACACCTATGGGTTGAAATGACATTACGTATTCTGAATCTGTTACTACACGGACAGAATAAAATCATATTTAGATATTATATTCCACTAACTGATGTTTAGTAGGCTATAGTAGGCTAAATTCCCTCCACATTCTTTGGAGGAGACCCGTGCCTAGCAGTGGGACATTTATGGGTTGAGATGATGATGATGATGATGAACTGATTTTTCCCCATGTTGAAAGTTGAAAGGTAATTACAAAACAATAACACCAAAAAAACATCAACCTTTATTCACACAATCTAAAAGTCATTACAAAATTTAAATGTGCACGTCATGCAAACAAATATTTTACTGTCGACAAACGCGCTGTTGATTCATTGCAAACTGACCCTAATGGCGGCAAAAAACAATAAAAACACGGGAAAAATCCGATCAAATCCCCATCCGTCGGATGTGACTATCCTGACCTTTTCTGTTTGCGAAGCAATTACATGGCCATCGTGCCTTTAGTCATGTAACCAACACACCACATGTGCCATCCCACACCTTAATTACCCGTCAATTGAAACTAAATCGTATCCTTGCGGCATAAGACCCATATCCTTTTAGCAGATATTTTAATATTCTAGGCGAGGGATAATAGACTTCTGTTGGCTGTCATGCAATATCTGCAGCGCAATATTATTATGGCCTGGGGATCTAATCTAAGGTTTTATTAGAGCACTAGATACCGACACAGTACTTTACTTGCTCCTCGTAATCCTGTGTTGAATCTTAGATTCTATTACATAGTACGTTGGTTTCTTTTAGATTGGAAAGCGATTCGTTTCTTCACTGTTTAATGTTACGAAGATGGTTTATGTGACTGCTACCGTTCGTTTTTAACTTACGACTCGCAAAGAAGAATTATTGTTATACGTTTTAAGGAATGCCTTGCTGGAATAAAATTTTAGGTACACACTATGAGATATAACTTGCACTTTTGTGAAGTGCAAGTTACAATACTCTGCCGAGAGTGATTTTTTGAAATTGTTTTAATGACATATCAGCCCAATGACGTCCACTGTTGAACATTATATATAAATAGGTACATTAAAATTTAATGATTCGTATACGTTGAACTCGGTAATCTCAGGAATTACTGAACCAACTTGAAAAAGTCTTTTAGTGTTAGATAGTCCATTTATGGAGGAAGGCTATATTATAGGCTATATGAAATCAACGTGTCAACAACACGCTATGTGTATAAGAGTTGAGTGGTGGCAAAACTAAGGTTAAATCAAAATTAGAATGTGTTCTGCTAGTGATAATAAGCTCGTTCATATACTTGTTGTAGTGTGAGTGAGACAACTCTGTCTACTTCCTCAGAGAAATAGGCGTGACGCTTCTGTACCTTTATAATAATCGTTAGATATGGAAAAATGAACTCTACTAGCTTAAGCATATGTGCCTAATACAATTCATAGCATGCGACGTGTTAAGACGTTTTATTTTTTAATTGCCAGAATTTCTCTGTATGCTATCTGTTACAATTCAACGTAAATTGTATTTGTTTCAAAACTAACCACATTTTAATACATCGGGTCGGGTCCTACAGATCGTAAGAGCTTTATGGTTTGTAAACTGAAATGAACTTTGATAAAATCGTTCCGTTACACTTTATAGCTTTAGATTAACCCCTACATAGTGTAGTGTTTTATGATCTTCAAATACGGTTGTAAACATCGTACAACATGCAAACAAGAAATTTAAAATACAAATGCTCAAAAATCCCTATTATATTTTGAAATTATAAGCTCAGTTGTTGATCAAATTGTGGACATAATATAGTCATATAAATGAATCAAAATAAATAAATAAATATTCTACCACATTCACGCAGCGCCATCTCCTCCCAAATTAAGCAATTATATTTGCTTGTGTTATGGATACTAAGCAACTGATATACAACTTAAATACATTTTTTTTTTGTTGTAAATACATACTATTATAGATAAATTACACCCAGACTCAGAACAAACCTTCATGCTCATTATACAAAGATTTGTCCTGGGTGAGGATCGAACCCATGACTTCTGGCTTAGCAGTCAGGGTCACTAACCACTAGACCAACAGGCCAGTCTAAATGAACACCACGTTTTACTATATGGGTGAAATTAATAAATTTATTATTATTATTTTTATTTTGATCAAAGTTATGCTGGCTATAATTGAAAAATAAATTTAAAAAGTAAAAAGCCATTGGATTTATTAAATTTACTCGGAACCTCGATGTTTGATTGTGCGATTGCCATAATAATATTGAAATGAAATGAAATAAAATCTCGTTTATTTATCTAGGTTAAGGTAAGTAACACTTATGAAAGTCACAAGTTAAGAATGTAACAGGTCATCCGAAATAATATAGTGTCAGCAAATTTGCCTACGACCAGTTCGCTGACGGGGTGGAGCTATGAGAAGAACGGGCAAGAAACTCGCGCCACTCTTTTAAAAAAATGGATAGTTACAATCTTTTATAATTTACAATTTGAGAAGCGTGTAAAGTGCCGCAGCAGAGCACCACACCGTTAGATTAATGAGTTATAATTAATATTTACAAACTAAATATTGCTTTTAAATGTTTGAAAAATTATATTAATTCTCAAACAGTCGAGATACCTTCAACACAAATGTATTGTTATCAGTTGCTAATTTCAAATTCATATATAAAATTAACAGTCGAGACACCTTCAACACAAATGTATAGTTATCAGTTGCTAATTTCAAATTCATATATAAAATTTAATACCTGTCGAGACACCTTCAACACAAATGTATAGTTATCAGTTGCTAATTTCAAATTCATATATAAAATTTAATACCTAAGTTAAACCATACATATATATACATATCCATACATATATAGGAAGTAGAAGCGATGTGTTTCTATCTAAGCAATTCTAAACAATAATTCAATATAGTACGCTTTCTATTCCATGCCTATTCTGATGAGAGGCGGGCGTCGAATTATTTATGTATGTAGTTAAACCCCAGTCCATCATCAATAATAAAACAAAAGTCCGAACTAACCTTTTAAGCCCACTTTGGTACACTAAAATCAATGCTTGTGTACCCTTCATCGAATGTTCACGAATAGACTTAAACGGGTCTACTGAATAAATCATTTTATATGACGATACGACTCAAATAAGGCTTGACAGACATTGAGGGCCTTCGAGTTTCTTGTGAAAACAAACCTTTGATATAACGAAAAGGTAAGTAGATGCTTTGAAGTGTTTACTTTGAATTAATTTCGGGATTTTTATAATGGTTTAAGAATAAGAATAAGAAAATTTTATTTGTTAAACACAGGTATGGTTTACATATTAAAGGTCTTGAGTTCATACAATAGTGTATTGTATGAACTATGTTTTGTCTTATCACAATTTTACACACAATTTTAATATTATATACAGATATAATATTAAAATTGCGTGTCATGCATAAAATTAAAATGATTATTTAATTAATTAATTTTAAAAAACTATGAATATAAATCAAGTGAAATTAAATTCAATCAGTAATAACAATAAATTAGTAATATCTTTTGTGAATTATAAAATCATTTTTTTATCATTAAGGAATTCATCAATAGTTATACTTACTATAACATTTGTCAACCAATAATTTATTAAATTCTTTTTTAAATCTCAATAATGTCATATTTTAAATATCCGCAGGTATTTTATTGTTTTGAGAAGGTTTTTTAGCCGTAAACGCCAGGCTGGCCAGGCGGCTTGGCGTCTTTAAAGGAAGGGGATAAAAGGAACGTAGAAAGGGGGGAGGAGAACTAGGGGTATAATTGGGAGATTGAAGGGACTATGTGGATAGGAAAAGGTAAAGGATACTACTATCTCGGAATACATAGAATGAGTCAGTAGTAGCTCAGGGAACCGGGGGCGCGTACCCGTTACTATCCCTAAAGTCACCGGACAGGCGGCTTAATATAGTAATCCTTAGCCGAAGAATGGTGGCCTAGAGAAGATATCAGGCCAGTGGGCAGACCACCGGCCCGATGGTCGGACGATATCGTCAAGATCATAGGATCTCATTGGACGCGGCTGGCACAGGACCGTGAAAAGTGGCGCTGTAGAGAATAGGCCTATACCCAACAATGGGTGAATTTGGGCTGATGATGATGATGATGATGATTTTATTGTGGAGCAATAGCAAAAAAACTTTTCTTCATAAGTGATGTCTTACAGCTGACGTTACATAATTTATTTGCATATTGGGCGCGTATTGGACCTTTTCTAACATCAGACAACTTTTGAAATAAATGAAAGTTTTTTTTTTAGAGTTCAAAACTCGGGTAGCTTGAAAACTCTATTGGGCGGTACTTACTGGTGGTGCTATCGTTGGTACAACTAGTAGTACTACGGGTATTTTTTTGCCCGTGGTAATACTCACGTGTCTGATAATATTACAGGCAATTTATTTTTTGGTACTACTTATCATTGACAATAAAATATAACCATGATTAGTATGGTAAAAAAAAAGCAGCCGAATGGATAAGTGACCGACTTTGACTAGCCTGTTGGTCTAGTGGTTAGTGACCCTGACTGCTAAGCCGGAGGTCGTGGGTTCGATCCCCACCCAGGACAAATCTTTGTGTGATGAGCATAAAGGTTTGTTCTGTGTCTGGGTGTAATTTATCTATAATATGTATGTATTTACAAAAAAAAAATGTATTTAAGTAGTATATCAGTTGTTTAGTACCCATAACACAAGCAAATATAATTGCTTACTTTGGGACTAGATGGCGCTGTGTGAATGTGGTAGAATATTATTATATTATGCAAATCATGCAGTCCGAGTTCGATTTCAACCGGCCAGTACCCATTTGGATTTAACTTTGTGGAAAAAAACTATTCACTAGTCATGTGACTTACCATCTGCTAACGGTGAAGGAAAACATTGTTATGAAACCCTAGAAGAAATTTTAGGTATATGTCTGATCCACCAATCCGGACTAGACCAGCAGGTGTGGATTATATGTTTAACTAGTACTTTATTTATAATAAGAAAAAATAACAGACACAAGCTTTGTCTGAGTGTACCTTAGATTCTAGAAATATACCTATAAACCACACAAATATTTATCTTGTATGTGAATCGACATACATCAGCAACCCATCATGTCCCACTGCGGGGCTCTGGTCTCCTCTCCTCTAACTAGAGAACTGAGAGGGATTAGGCCATAATCCACTCACGCTGACCAAGTGCGGGTTGGTGGATCAGACATACTCATAGAATTTCTTCTAGTGTATGTGGGTTTCCTCACGATGTTTTCCTTTACCGTTAGCAGATGGTATGTCGCTTGACTTCCACAAAGTGAATTCCACAAAGTGAAATCCACATTGGTACTGCCGGTCGGGATCGAACTCGGACCGCGTGATTTGCACGCCGGTCCCTTATCCATTCAGCCACCATCGCTTGTGAATCGAAACAACGACCCTCGGTGCGGTGATGTTAGAGGCAAGGCAACCTTAACCACTACGCCACAGCGTCAGTAATTTTTTATTATGTTATTATTTCATGACCTAAAAGTAATAAAGGCAAGTCATAAATTCATAAATTAATACTGTTGCCTTACTCTTAACTAGAGCCGCAAACTAACAATCAAACGCTTACAGACTAACTATATACTAATTTAAAAGCATAAACCAGAAAATCCTAATCTATTAACGTTCACTCTACCTTTTGTAAGAATTTTCCTTTAGAAAATATAAAAGAACGACCGAACTACTATTATTAGGGACTTGTGTGAAATATGAAATTGTGTTCGTGTTTAGATCGCGTTGAGATATGACATATTACTGGAACGTAATTCAACAAATAAGTCTACACAAAACATTAAGTTTTTCATTCACTTGTCGTCTGCTCATTTAAATGTGTGGAAGATAAATAAGAAACGAAGAATAATAAAGCGCTTTAACTCTGACTTTAGTGACTTTTAAACTAAATATAATATAATATAATAATATTCTATCACATTCACACAGCGCCATCTAGTCCCAAAGTAAGCAATTATATTTGCTTGTGTTATGGGTACTAAACAACTGATATACTACTTAAATATATATTTTTTGTAAATAATAATATTATAGATAAATTATACCCAGACACAGAACAAACTTTTATGCTCATCACACAAAGATTTGTCCTGGGTGGGGATCGAACCTCTGGCTTAGCAGTCAGGGTCACTAACCACTAGACCAACAGGCCAGTCATTAAAATTAAAAAGTGTTATTTTAAAAGCACTAAGGTTAAGAGCATGATAGGTTCCACAAACGTCTCATGCTGGGCACGGATCTCCTCCAAAAACTGTGTGTGGAGGGAATTTGTGTGTGTGGAAGGAAAATTGCTGGCCAGACGGGTTGGTATAGAGTTTGTTTCAAATTTTCCTTTTCTCGCAGTGCTCTTGTCTGTATAAGGTTGCTCGCCTTTTAAGACACCCACCGGACGGAATAAAAAACGTTTAATAGTGTTAAACACTTAAAAAAATATATTAAAAAAAAAGAGGCTCTGAATGAACAATACAATCTGTTGTAGCCAAAAAAACGAGTAGTAAATAGTAGGTAAATTAACACTAATTTATCTTACGTATATTGAAAATAAACTCTAATATTTCAAAAGAGACACGTGCAAACTTGACTTAATGACATTATGGTAGAATGAAACGCTACGCCGTAGCACGTAGCGTCATCGTAACTCGAGATCAATGCTACGTAGAGTGCTACGAGCACGAGTGGAGCTACGTAGCAATTTTTTATCCATTACTCGATGTGTCATGTGTCATGAACACTTTACGCATAAGATGTGATACATATTCAATGCTGACGTGAGTTTAATATGGATAAGCCCTTTTTTACTGTTAGAGCTTCGCAATAATTTTGTTTGGGGCTTTTGGGGAACATAGATTATTTAAATTTGAATAAAAAGCACTACAGTCAGGTTGTGGAATGAACTCCCTAACGAGGTTTTCCCAAGGGACTACAGTATGGGGTTCTTCAAAAAAGGAGTGAATAGGTTTCTTAAGGGTCGGCAACGCGCTCATGATGCCCCTGGTGTTGCAGGCGCCCATAGGCTACGGTAACCGCTTACCATCAGGCGGACCGTACGTCTGTTTGCCACCGTCGTGTTAAAAAAAAACAAAAAACTACAGGAATATGGGACGTTACCGGGTTAAAAATTAGTAAAAAACCACTACAACTTGCTATAAGTATGGTAAAGCCTTACTTTAATACCACGTTGCATATTAAGCACTTCGTATTATATTTAATTAAAACTACTAGTGTCCTACTAGTTTTTGAATGGATAAGAGACCGGCGTGCTAAACACACGGCAGTACCAATGTGGATTTCACTTTGTGGAATTTATATCAAGTGACTTACCATCTGCTAACGGTGAAGGAAAACATCGTGAGGAAACCCACATACCCTAGAAGAAATTCTATGAGTATGTCTGATCCACCAACCCGCACTAGGCCAGCGTGTGTGGATTATGGTCTAAACCCTCTCAGCTCTCTAGTTAGAGGAGAGGAGACCCGAGCCCAGCAGTGGGACTTAATGGGTTGCTGATGTACTAGTTTCCGTGAACGTTTGCAACAACTTTCTAAAATCCCATAAATCAAAGCACAAATTAATAACCATGTACCAACGAAAAGGTATCCAAATACTGCAATCGTTAAGTTAAATTACTGCAATCGTTCCGTTAATAAATACTCATCGTCAAATATTACAATTAGTTTGAACATTACACAATGGTATTGCACTCATAGAGGAATATAGCTATAAGATGAAAAACACTGCTGCGCAATTTTGAACCTTCCCTTTAAAGACAGAAAATAGAAATTGCCAGAGATACAAAACTCGACTTATATACATACGTTATTAGCGTGGTATGTAGTGAATAGTGTGTAACGTAATTTATATGTCATTTATCACGAACCCAACAACTATTAATCAATATTTATGAACATTCGGTATTATTATATTAATATCATAAATTATTTTTTACAATCTACATTCAAACATTATTTGGCACTTTCTACGACATCCTTTAAGTATTCCTCTACATTATAATAATAATAATAATATTCTACCACATTCACACAGCGCCATCTAGTCCCAAAGTAAGCAATTATATTTGCTTGTGTTATGGGTACTAAACAACTGATATACTACTTATATACATTTTTTTTTTGTAAATACATACATATTATAGATAAATTACACCCAGACACAGAACAAACCTTTATGCTCATCACACAAAGATTTGTCCTGGGTGGGGATCGAACCCACGACCTCCGGTTTAGCAGTCAGGATCACTAACCACTAGACCAACAGGCCTGTCAAAATTATTAGTTAATGCTGTAACGGATTCATTAATCAATTGGGTTGCCACTAATATTAATTTTAATATGATGTGTGTAGGACTGGCCTGTTAGTCTAGTGGTTAGTGACCCTGACTGCTAAGCCGGAGGTCGTGGGTTCGATCCCCACCCAGGACAAATCTTTGTGCGATGAGCATAAATGTTTGTTCTGTTTCTGGGTGTAATTTATCTATAATATGTATGTATTTACAAAAAAAAAAGTATATAAGTAGTATATCAGTTGTTTAGTACCCATAACACAAGCAAATAGAATTGCTTACTTTGGAACTAGATGGCGTTGTGTGAATGTGGTAGAACATTATGTGTATTTTTGTTTTGCTGTGCTACCTGCAACGGGACATAATAATTATAAAAAATTCAAAAGACTTCTTGTAAATTAAAAATAATATAAACAAAAAGAAGTTTTAGTAAAGCTATCGATTGTTATAAAAGCATTAGACCAGTTATCCTAATACGTCTTCTATAACATTACATAAATAATAATATAATAATAATAATAATATTCTACCACATTCACACAGCGCCATCTAGTCCCAAAGTAAGCAATTATATTTGCTTGTGTTATGGGTACTAAACAACTGATATACTACTTAAATACATTTTTTTTTGTAAATACATACATATTATATAGATAAATTACAACCAGACACAGAACAAACCTTTATGCTCATCACACAAAGATTTGTCCTGGGTGGGGATCGAACCCACGACCTTCGGCTTAGCAGTCAGGGTCACTTAAATACTCATTCAGTTTATAGTGTTGCATGAAAAAATTAAAAAAAAAATATTGTAAATCCATAATTAGCTGTAAGATTAGTTAATAAATAATATAACCTTCTAGCTCAAATGAATTTTCCAGCTATATTGAAATAAATATACAAAAAACAAACAAGTGTACTAAACGAAAGGATTTTGATTCATTGTCCATCAATTATATGTATATCCATTATAATAATAATATTTATAATATAATAATAATATTCTACCACATTTACACAGCGCCATCTAGTTCCAAATTAAGCAATTATATTTGCTTGTGTTATGGGTACTAAATAACTGATATACTACTTAATTACTTTTTTTTTTGTAAATACATACATATTATAGATAAATTACACCCAGACACAGAACAAACCATTATGCTCATCACACAAAGATTTATCCTGGGTGGGGATCGAACCCACTACCTCCAGTTTAGCAGTCAGGGTCACTAACCACTAGACCAACAGGCCAGTCATTAAATATATTATAAGTAATCCGTAAAGAGTATCCATAAATTTATTTCAGAAAATTAACTGCAAGAGTAAGTTCAAAAATTTAAGTTATGCATTTCAATTACAAATGCATTAAAATGTTACTGAAGAAAGCATTAAAGCATTAAAAATTATAAGTACAGACAGTATGGAAAAGTAATAAAATAAACATAAAAAAATCACACCCCATACTTTTGTTTACAAAATACGAGAAATTCCATGAATGAACTACTATTTGTAAATCATTAAACTTCATATGAATGAAATATGAACAATGACTATGCACACTTCTATATTAAAAGCCTGACGTATGTCAATTGCTGTTTTCATATACTAACTTTTTTCTTGGCTACTCCCTCGAATCAAATACATTCAAGTTTGTTCAAATCAAAACATACACACAAATGCTCGTATATACCTATCTTTATTCAATGATAAATCGAATATTGGAACTCTTTTCAATGCTTAAAAAGTTATAATAATGTGTTCGAAACACAAAAGTTTGAAAAAATATTCCAGAGTAAATAATTGTGTTGTGTAATTAGTTAAAAAGCCCAGTAGACAAATCTAAGACGTACATTAAAAAGACGTAGTGAACACACAACGGCCCCAGATCGATGTTCAGCCGTACTCCTAATCGATAGCTCCGTACTACTGGCTCAATGGGATGCGCGCGCCGCTCTCCTTACGTAACGCGCAGCACAACACCTGTTGCTTAATACTACCACCCATTTATAACCCGGTGGGAGTGAAAAGGCCGCTTTAAACACACATAGAGCGGTTTCACGAGTACTACTGAATTTGGGCGGGTAACCGGAGTCAATGCACTTGGACAACCTTCGGCGCTGCACTCAAGGGTGCATAGTAGTCGCTGGCGGTTTGTAGGTATGATAATGATCTTCGTTAGCGTTATTGGAAGGCGTACTAAAGAGTTTTTACACTGTATAGCCCATATTTTAGTTTTTTTTTTTGCGGTTCCTTGTCCTAACAAAACAGCTTTGATTTTGTCGCTGAGTGCAAACTGTTTTTTTAAGTACTAAAGGAAAAGATTTGCAGTATAAATATGTTTGTAGAGTATTTCATTGTCGTACTCGCATTCGTATGTATAAGGATAGCACCAGCAAAGCGTCTTTAGTGTAAAACTGACATAAGATGAAAAAAGTTATTAAGCAATTTTGAACTTTATGCTTTGTTAAAACGAGTTGTAATAATGCCAAACTATATTCGTTTTATACTCTTTTACACAGGTAGTCTCGTAATTATAATTATTATGAAAAATACTTATAACATTTACGTATTTTCTCGCTACCATAGTTAGTTAAAGTAATGAGAGTTTATAGAGTTTTTATTTACTTAATCATCCAAATAAACGTATATATTTCATTTTAATCTCATGCAGAGAGTTTGTAAGTTAATACTAAGAGAAAGCTCAAAAGTTCTTTTCTTAGAAATTTTCTTTCAAACTAATCTATCTCACTTTCAACAAAGTCACTAAGTAAAGTTCCTTGCAAGTACTTTACTCCGTCTGAATAAAGTGACAAATGAAATTGAACTCTATTCATAAAACAAATAAAGTTCTACTTTATCTGAAACACACAGTGAACAGACACATAATATATGAAATTTACGCCCGCATTATCAGGCTGTGTCGCAGAGGACTTAACAAACAAACAGTTTACAGACACAAGGCATCTACAATCAGATCTCACCTACCTATTTGCATTTCACACATGATTTATTTAACCACTACTACATGTTTAGAGACCCAACTCAGCATAGAAGGCAAGCCCAAGACAAGTGGCAAATCGGCGATTCTATTCGAAATATTTTTAAAATGTCACTTCAATACATTGGAACACATCTTTGACATAAGTTATCGACATGTCACATGATCAATGTACTAATCTGACATATCGTTAGAATAGATAGACCAAATAGATTGCCACTTATCTAACCCTCCTGATCGACTTACCCCGCTGGACATTCAATATAAATTTCGTCATGTAGGTAATTTTCAAACATATGATAACTATATCAAATAGACCAAGTATCGAGATTTTGAGTAAAACCTCAACAGTGGCATAATAATATAAATAATATTTTACTACATTCACACAGCGCCATCTAGTCCCAAATTAAGCAATTATATTTGCTTGTGTTATGGGTACTAAACAACTTGTATACTACATGAATACATTTTTTTTTTTTTTGGAAATTCGTATATATTATAGATAAATTACACCCAGACACAGATCAAACCATCATGCTCATCACACAAATTTGTCCTGAGTAGGGATCGAACCCACAACCTCCGGCCTAGCAGTCAGGGTTACTAACCACTAGACCAACAGGCCAGTCATGGCAGTCAGGCCAGCATATAATAAATAATAATAATATTCTACCACATTTACACAGCGCCATCTAGTCCCAAAGTAAGCAATTATATTTGCTTGTGTTATGGGTACTAAACAACTGTTATACTACTTAAATATTATATTATTTATATTATATTATTTATATTATATTACTTAAATATAATATACCACAATAAAGTCCAACAAGGTTATGCCTGAATGCTGAACAAGGGTCTCTTTTCTTCTATTTAGAGAGTTGAGAGGGATTAGGCCACAATTCACACATGCTGGCTTAATGCGGGTTGGTGTAACAGATATACACTTCGAATTTCTTCTAAAAGTATGTGGATTTTCACGATGTTTACCTTTACCGTTAGCAGACCACAGTTATAAATAAAACCACTAGATAATATAAATTCCAGAAAGTGAAATTCACATCGGAACCGATCGCATGGTTTGCATACCGGTCAGTTTCTCATTTGACCTTCGTTGTTGTACTCATGTGAAGTAAGAAACATAAATTTAAGGAAATTTGAGGATCGCAGTCTATGTGTAGCGGTAATGAGCCATCGACCACGCACATCATAGTGACTGGTGACACATGCCTCCCGTTAGTCACAGCTGACGACTCGTAACTCACGTCAACCAATAACCAACATTATTATTACTGGTCGTTATTTTCACTACGTTGTTACTAACAGGCATTGGCGTTGTATCAAAATTTCAACCCTATTTCTAATAGAATTAAAGTTGATTTTTGGATTGATACTTTGGACCATTAAGACTTTATTACGTTATACGTTTCTTCATATAATTTAACAAATTTTGAACCCTATTTGTAAAAGAATTATAGTTGATTTTTGGAATGATAGTTCGCATTATTAAGTTCATAGTTGTTGTGGGAAATTAGAGATACAAGCACTTATATAGTCAGTAGTATATATATAGTCAGTGTTTACGTCTAATTTAATTTCTTATTAATGATAATATTTCTAATGAGGTTAAGCGTAAGTTTATCTTGGAAATAAAAACAATTACATTTTATGTCAGAACTTGGTTTATCACCAACGTTTTTCTGAAAACCTATTTTGCTCTTTTTCTTAAAAGTAAACCCATTTATATAAATCTAAAGTCTTCGCTCAAACGCTAAACTCAGGAAATTGCAATCCAATGTAGAAAAATATTTTTGCTCTAGATGTTAGATAAGTTGTTTATTGAGAAAGGCTTTAAAACATCGCACCGTGTCCCATAGAAGGGAAAGCAGTGGAGGTTGTGCAATTGTGTGTTATAATTAATAAAATACACAATAGATAAGATGATGACAAGATGTACATGGTTCGATTCCCGGGTCAGACTAAAACGGTATTAGGTTTTTCTGTTATGAATTTCTTAGAAGCCCCACTATATTACATAAAAACTAAGTATAATAATATAGCTTAAAAACTAGGTATGTACGACTTAAAATTTATTTTAGCGGGGACAAAAATAGCCATAGCTCAGATGCAATTATAACTAGACAGCGCTGGTTATCTACTATGTCTGTGAGGGCGTGTGCGCAGTAATTTGAACTTCTTATATAGGTATATAAAAAAGAAACTATAGTTAGTAATGTAAAAGATCTAAAAAATAATAATATAACATTAAAAATACTATCTGTTATCTGTGCAATGGCAAAGTTATAAAAATGACAGTGACACTGACAGTTGACAGATTTAACTCACAACGCCGCCATCGTCGGCGTCGACATTTTGACAATCGCCATTTTAAATAATTAAAATCCACTATATTTAAAATAAACGATTTAAGAACAATTAAATTACACACAATTCACAACAAAGATAACTTAAGTTTGTTTCTCTTATTATTGTTATTATTTTACTAAATACTTAGTGTGAAGTTGTAACTATGTAGGTAATTAATGTAAATATTTTTTATGATTACGTGAAACTGGTTTAAAAACTACTGTACATGGCCACTCTGCTACGAAGACATCTACCGCTGAAAGTTGAACGTAAGTATATTTGTGTGTTTGTAGATTTATACTACTGGTTTTTGTTTAGATAGCTCTAGAGCTGCTCGCGTGCAGTTACAGCGATCGTCTGAGAACGACGAGCGAACTTGAAATGTACTCACGCAGTGCACTCGCGAGAGGCGCATTCGCGAGATTGGGACATACCTCAATATGGATTCGATGCACCTGCTTACTCATACGGCAAAAAAACGTGAAACTATATTTTGATTTATTTTTATTTTCTTTCAAAACTCAATATTTACATTAGTTTTTTCGCTGCACACAAAACATCTAAACCAACACCCATGTTATTAATTATGCCGCTAAGAAAGCTGCCAAAAGCGGTGGTGATTATGCAAATATCCCGTGTCTGTGTATGGCATAGAAGGATTAGTCTATGGGGAAAGCCGATGTTCAGTGACTCACACCAGTGAACAAAACACGAACACCGATAAGATCATGCCAACCTGACACATAATACTATCCACACTAAGGCCAGTGGAAATAATGCTTACTATATTAACAATAGGATAGCTTTTTGTTTGTGACGTTTAATTTTTTTTTGCTTTTTCAAATGGTTTCTATTGATTGAGTCAATGGTGGGAAAAAGTTCAATCGTTTAAACAATCGATAAATGAATGATTTCATTGAACTTTTAATGATACATAAGTTCTGGCAATTGTTACCTTTTTGTTTTAGTAATAAAGTTCAAAATAGCCCAACGGCATTTGCCTTTTTATTACTGTTCTGGACAGTGATTACGATTGATGTATTTTCTTTTCTCAAAATTCTACTACAAGACAACAGGAGATGAGTTGTGAAAACGAATAGACTTCCAACGCGAGCGTTATATTAAGTTGTAAATATTGGAATTCTATTGGCTGTTTCCAAGTCATTTCCTCTAATATTTTCTCGTCTTCACTTTGCTGGAATCACGACCAATGTAAAAGCAAAGTGTGCACTTATTAAATTAGAACATTCTACAAATATTATAAATGTAAAACTATAAAAAATAAAAAAAATACTAATAAATACAAATTACAGCAATTTTTTTTTTATACGTGGTAGATACGGTACTTTACATTCTTCTTTCTTTTGAATGCAAATATTGATACAGATATAAAATGTACCTGAGAAGAAAAATGAAAGAACTTGTTGGATTACCTTGGCACGGAATCGAGAAAAATGAATTCTTTGACTTTATTCTTCGATTCTTTTATACCAGTTTTATGTTGATTTAAGGTGTTTCACAAAATTACTCCTCTTACATAAAATTAACGTTAGCGGGAGTAGTTTAATATTTTAATGAATAATTAGTCACGAAATATAACTTGAAATTACTAACGCTATTTTAATATGGCTGATGACTGCGACATCACTTTGCACTACCAGAGAGAATGCTAAAATAAAATATAAAAATAACTGACCCAAGCATAATTTGTTAATGTACACCACACACAAAATTTTGATGAAATTTCACCAAAAAATACTTTTGGAGTACCCAAAGGTTGACGTAAAGTGAAATTGCGAAAAATATAGGCATCCTCCCATAAAACAACCCAACACATGAAACGTTGGAGTAAATTCCACAGACCCAACGAATGGGATTTCGTGAAATAGGCACTTTGAAATGCAATAAACTTGTCACATCATTTTTGACGTCTTGCTGTCAAATAAAAGAGCTTGTCAAATATTTGTTTATGTTAAGGAAAATCATGAGAGTGCATTTTATTTATGAAACTGTAAGTAGTGCCTTATTACTATTGTTTGGAATATTATTTTACCCTTTTGTCTACTTTGGGGTAAGCGTAAGTCGTATCTTTCTAAGAAGACGACGCCCGCCCTTTTTTCATTTTCACACAAATATTTGTCTTGTGTGTAAATGGAACCCACGATACTTAGCACGGCATTTTCAGTAGCGAGGCATCATCATCATCACCTCATTATCATCCATCTTAACCACTATGACACAATGACAGTCAATAAATAATGAACTAAAATTAAAAATGTAAATATCACAAGAGTGGTAAACAGTTATACAGACCGCATATTTAGAAATGCCAGCTACATAGACTTTAAAAAAGGCAAAACCGCTTCCCTCGACTGCAAGTAGGGAGCTTTTATAAAAAGTTCTGGAAGCCTCACAAGCCGAAACCTGACACTACAGTTAGTTTCAATTTTAGGGACGACCTTTTAGGCTTTCGCTATACGTTAACAAAAATATCCACGTACACGATTTTGTTCTTGTTTTCTAGATTATTTGGATTATTTATTTTATATGAACGTTTTTTGTTATTTCTATTACCGAACTCTTTTATTTCTCACTGACTATAATAATATATGTAATAATATTTAATTTTCTTTTACAAAAATAATTTCTATTACACCAATACGTGTCTGAATTTTAAAGCGTCTATATGCATTAAAGTATAAATATTAAAGCATATAACTGAAGCGATTATCTAATGAGGCGGAAATCATCAAAGCTATACGACCTCCATAGTACGAGCCTAATATCTGAAGCTTCTAATTGAAAGCCCGCATGTATAGCTCGTTAACGTATGATATTGGAATTAGACTTAAGCTTTGAATTGTATTAGTGTGCTTAATATTGCCATATCAGTTTCTGTAATTAGTAACGTTGTGATTATATGCCATAGTAATTTGTGGCATCTGCTTGAGGTAGACAGTTTTGTGTGCTTTTGGCAAAGTCTATATCCATAGGCCTTATAACAGCTATGCTGTACTCATATTTAGACAACATTTGAGAACAAAAAATCTCCTCCACATTCTACTAAGTCGATTATGATATAGCTATTAAACCTTTGAACATTTTAATATGGTCACTGTCATTTTAAAACACCTCACAAAGATTACGCAATCCATTAAGTCAAAAGTCGAATATTCGATTACATAGGTCCTCTGGTAGCGAATTTGCGATCACAAAACAAAAAGTTCAAAAAACAAAACAACATTTCAAACAGAAAAGTTAATTTAAAACTTAATTCAAAGCGTTCTGAAACCGCACAATCAATTTTCAACCACAAAAGGGTAAAGAGCACAAAACTATTTTAATAAAAAAACCGTTTGGTTTTCAATGAACATGGCTGCATGTAATATCTTTAAGCCTCAAGGCTGTCTAGACAACAGACAGGCACCATTATTAATAATGTCATCTGAGCTATGCTCTACTATATAATATACAGAATAAAGGAATGTAATCATGTTGAGATCGTCTTATTTGAAATCTTGTGAAGGAATTATAATCCTTTATAGAATAACAAATAGGTTCTACATTTCTTTATCAACTATGGTTTGTTGATTAGTGTTTTATAATCCACTTCAAAGTACACAAGTACGTACTTATTGATTGTTATCTACAATTATATTATTAACTGCCTTGTTGGTGCAACGGGAGTATGCACGACTGCTGCGTGGTAGATATTGGGTTCGATTCGCGAAGTGGACAAAAATGTTATTGGGATTTCCTATCACGCAATTTTCAACATCACCTCCTATCTTAGAAATGTACCGGTTAATGGCAAGCTTGCCTCCTATTAAATACACCAAAAATAGTTGGCAAAATGATGTGCTGCATCTGTGCCTACCCCTTCTGAGAAAAGGGTGTGATGCTATGTTATGTGTATAGTATTCGTTTATCATTCTATCCTTTATCTTTCTTTATGAAATCTTAAACATTGATTGGTGTTTCGCAATCTATTTCAACCTCCCTACATACTTGTTGATTAGGTTTAAAAAATTAAAGCAAACCTTATATTAAACAGTATAAGTGCCATTAAGATCGGCAATACAAATTTAACTTTAAACACTAATTTTTAAGGCTTTATTTCATTTCACAGCACACAAGTTTCACATTACCAACAGAGCATTCAACCTAGTTAGTACGTGTCGAGACGGCGCCACCGATCAACTAAGACCCTATTACAAGGATGGTGACAGCATGACGTCATCGTCGATAATTGAAGCTTACTGGGGTATACCATGACCTTTCTAGAAGTCGACCTATTTAACAGATGGCTGCCTCAGGAATTATAGAGCGAGGTTCTTATCAAGGATACAAGCGTAAGTCTAGATTGATTAATATGAAGCATTATTTATAAAGACTTACTGCCGCACTCAGAGACGTCAATTAGCAGTAATCTGTCAATAACACAATTTTTTCATTGAATAATCGTCTTTAGGTGTATAGACTTAAGTATTACACGTTTTTACCCAAAAACCTTTAAAGTTACGAAACGTCTCTGAGTACCTACGGCAGTTAGATATTATTATATCGTTCAATTCTATAAGTTTCTAAATTATTACGTGTAAAAATACACATATTTCGAAGTGAAAATTTTGGTTGTGTGGCGCTTACAATGTTGCCAAGAAAAAATAAAAATGTGTCATTAAAAGTTTTTGTACAAATGTGAACAATAAACGATCATTTTATCATAAAAAAATATTTGAAACAAAAAGTTTTTTCTTTTTATGAAAATATGTTATGTTAAAATTAATATTTACAACGCAATCCTCATTATTCAGTCTGTCTTTTATCATAGCTGACATTCACCAGAATTTTGTTAACCTTTGAAAAAGCTAGAATTTTAAACTTTTGCTTGTAGTAGGCGTAATTGTTATTGTGTAATGAACATACAAATACGTACAACGAACTCATACATTTTTTATTCATTAAAATTTACGATTAGAATTAAATAGAATAATTAATTAACCAAAAAGAAGTATGATTGTATTACTTCGTCATGTCACCTTTTTTTTGTTATAAAATAACAACGCCCGCTTTAGAGTAAACCCTGTATCGCGGGTGACTTGTCAAACATACAAATAACGGAAACAAAGTACACCTACACTTGAAACAAATATTATGAATCATACAATGTCACTTGTGGGAATCGAACCTACGTCATTCGGCTCGGCGATGTTAGTGGCGACGCGACCCCCTTAACCGCTACGCCATGGATGTGCTCAACTTTAAGAATAATTGCCCTGCTAGGAAAATCCTGTGTTACTGGAGCAAACTATTCGACCAATGAAATTACATTTTTGGAATGCTTTAATTATTACATCAGATCGCCGCCTACGTATGTACCTAAAAGGGGGAATGGCCGAGCCTGCTATCAAGTTATTGCTCTTTATACGATAACATCTCGGATATCCAGGGATCAGAAAAAACAATTGGCACTTTCAATTGAAAAATCTTGAGTTAACCAACTTAGTGAAAATACAGCTCTTTGAATTTGAGTCGGTGAAATCGTTACAATATTGACAAAGGTTTGAAAAACTACTTAAAGTGCGCGGTGTATATTATATACATTTACACCTTTATTTCTACTTATAGCGAAACCTGAAAGGAGTTTGTTCAGAATCAGTAGCAGAAACGATTCCAATAGTTTTAATACCATGTTATAGAAGAATATTTTCGTCTGATACAGCACGCGTCTGAAACGTTCCGTGTCTGTAGATTTAAACGCACCTTAATAGATAACACATCGTAAAGCAGTGAGACCCTAACACACACGAAAGTTTGTCGATTATTATCTCATACAAACCTACCTACAAAGTCAACACTGCTTTCATTATATTTACCACCTGACCTTAGGTACTAGGATTTCATAAAAGAAAGAGATAATACGAAAACCAAACTTTTGCTAAATAACGTATTCTCTAGAGGGATAACTTCGTGTAACAGTCGTATTATGGTTCTATTCGATACCAAAGTAATAAACTTCTTAATCATATCTTATTTATATCAGCTTGTAAGCACCTGGGCCTATAAGATTATAAATACGATATAATTAAGAGCGAAATCAGTAGATCTCGCAGAAGGCTCGCCTGGCGGTTCAAAAGGGGGTGTTGGTACCAACACTGATGTACGGAAGTGAAAGCTGGGTATGGCAGAAGAAGCATGAAAGTAGAATAAATGCTGTGGAAATGAGAGCTTTGAGAAGTATGATTGGGGTAAATTTGAGTGATAGAATAAGAAATAGTGTAATAAGGGAACGTTGTGGCTTAAAAATAGATGTTGTAACTCGAATAGAGAAAGGAATGTTAAGCTGGTTTGGACATGTAGAGAGAATGAATGAAGGAAGAGTGACAAAACAAATATATGAGACGAATGTGAAAGGAAACGTTGGAAGGGGAAGACCTAGAAGAACGTACCATGACCAAATAGGTGACGTTCTTAAGAAGGGACAGATCAGGAGTACCCTCAACCGGCGAGAATGCATGAAAAGACTGATGAATGTTGAAGAAGCCAAAGATGTATGTCAGAATCGTAGCAAGTGGAAGGAAATGGTCTCTGCCTACCCCTCTGTTGGGAAAGAGGCGTGATCTATATGTATGTATGTATGTATGAAATCAGTATATTTTTATATCACATCTATTTTTACTATCCAATGATTTTATACCTCTATGTTTGAATTTGTGTTTAAGACACAAATATTACCATTGAAAACACAGAGCTTTTGTGGGTACAATATTCGGTTGGGACAAGTATTTTTTTTATATCAGTAAAGAATCAGACAAGTAATTTCTCCGTGTAGTGACGGATTAAGAATACATAATGTCACTACCCAATTTCAACCCGTAGGTATCGTACAAGGCGATTAAGGGACTAAACATAAGCAACAAGAGCACTGCGAGAAAAGGAAAATTTGAATGAAATCCTATACCAACCCGTCTGGCCAGCGTGGTATAGTAGGCTAAATTCCCTTCACATTTTTTGGAGGAGACCCGTGCCCAGCAGTGGGACGTTTATGAGTTGAAATGATGAAGTAATTTTTAATAATCTACAAATAACTGTGACTAATTTGGGTTGTATGTTGAAAACATCTTCCGCAAAATGAAAATGTTGAAATCGTGTAACGTCCAAGTTCTTTTTAAAAACTTCATAATTATGAATTTTCCAAGACGACCACTCAAAATTGTAATGAAAAACTAATATTTACGGTACTTGCGTAATAATTTCATCAATGTAAACGATTTATATCCACAAAAAATTCAAATTCAATCATAAAAGAGATTAAAAGCAATCAAAATCGTTTCAATAAACCAAATCAAAAATTGATCAAATAAAAATACCTTTAGATACACTAAAGGTGGTTTTCTATAAACAAATAACGTGATTTTACGTAAACTTTGATATTGTGTGCGTGGAAGGGATATGTCGATTCCAATCAGCAAAACTAATGTGGATTTCACTTTGTGGAATTTATATGTACTAGTCATGTGACTTACCATCTGCTAACGGTGAAGGAAAACATTGTGAGGAAACCCACATACCCTAGAAAACATTTTAAGTGTATGTCTGATCCACCAACCCGCATTAGGCCTGCGTGTGTGGATTAAGGATTAAACACTCTCAGCTCTCTAGATAGAGGAGAGGAGACCCGAGCCTAGCAGTGGGACATTAATGGGTTGCTGATGGAGTACTAATGAGGAATTCTCTTTGTGGAATTGAGTTATACATAGTATGTCATTGAGTAATATATATATGTAACTAACTCATGGTACCAGTAAAATGAGTCACCGTGTGCCAGAAAAACATTGTGAAAATACCCACATACCTATCCATATATAGAAGAAATTGTAATAGTATGTCATATCCACCTGACCTGCACAAAGTTACTCCATTAGTTCCCTCTAAAGACACTCACGGGTTGAGATGGAGTAGTGACATTATGTATTCTTAATCCGTCACTACACGGACCATATGTGATATATTGTTATTCAAAACAACCAAAACTGCCTCGGTGGCGTAGTAGGAAGTGTATACGACTGCTGTGCAAGAGGTTCTAGGTTCGATTCCTGGGTCGGGTGAAAATGGTATTGGGCTTTTCTGTCATGCGATTCCATTATTGAGGTTTTCCCGGAGTTTGGTAAACAAATGTGCCCGGTAGATGACAATAGGCTCGCCCCCTATTTCATGGGACCAAACATAGCTGGTGAAATGTGGGTGTGAACCACCTCTGCCTACTCCTTCGGGGAACAAGGTGTGAGGCTATGTATCTATATTATTTAAATGTCAAAGTAAGAAAATGTAATTGTAACGTAAATCGATTGTTATTTGAATACAGAAAACTCATACGTCGAGTCTCCGCATAATTGTTTCACACGAAAAACATTCCCTTTGAACAGTTAATTTATTCGTTACGTACACATATTTACATAACAAAAGGTTGTCTTGTAAACAATACGGTAACGTCAGAGGAATTCCTTTGCACCAAAAGCTTTTATGATCCGCCATCCCTTAACTTTGTGTAATCTCAAGTATTAGGCGACGGATAAGTTTGTTCTCGCTCGCTTTAGTGTTCAACAACGTAACAGTTTAATATATGATGCTGTACATTGTATTATTTCTACCTGTGGGTATGTCCGCGTCGCTCACAAAAACATACAAGGTCACACCTTTTTCCCTGTCAGAGGTCGCCCGATCGGCAAGAGCCTATCTGAAAATCAGCGCTGTATAATAATGTTAGGAAGTTCTTTTTGGTTTCCTACAGAAGTATCTTTAATACACCTTAGTATGTAATGCAATGTCATCATTATTACAATCAATAGATGTCCCACTGCTGGGCAAGGGTCTCCTCCAAACATTATGGAGTGAATGTAGCCTATTAAACCAGGCTGCCCAGACTGATCGGTATAGGGTTTTGTATCGAATTTTCCTTTTCTCGCAGTGATCTTGTCTGATTTATGTTCTTCCCTCAATCGCCTTTTACGATACCTACACGGGTTGAAATGGGGTAGTGACATGATACACAGACTATAGTAATGCAATTTATAATTGCCTGTGTTCCTGTAGCAGATAAGCAGAATAAACAATTTTCTTTTATTCATAAAAAAGGTGATAAAAAACCCAATAGCATTTTTGTCTGACCAGGGAATCGAACTCACAACCGTCATATATACTTCCCACTACATCACTGAGGCAGAGCAGCATTCACAAGATGATAAATTTGATAGCAACTGTCGTATCTAGAGAATAAATGAAGTGCGAAAGTAAATAAAATAAATCTACAGCAAAACTCATTATCACAAAGCTTAATATTTATGTTGAAGAAACGTAATACTTCGTTCCCATAGGATTAAGAGCTTTAATACACATGCGTAAAGTATGTAATCCATAAGACGCGGTATAATGACGTCACATGTGTGTATCTTTATTAACCAAGCTTATTCGTTACGCCTTCAGTACATTTTCACGTCTCATGCATACAAAATGTACTAACATTGTGTTTTCTTTGTATCTAGTCCCGCCAGTCTGTCGAAGCTTAGACGAAACAGTTCATATTTTATGTACTAACTCGATCAATGATGCAGGTATTACGTCACTAGACATAATATAAATAGAAAAGCTTTGCATTTTGAGTAGGAGATTGCATTGGTTATTTAAATTGAGTATAAATTATTTTGCATAATATGGCATACGTCTTTCTTTACAAAGTAAGTAGATATTCACACCATTTTGTACCATTGAAGTTAGATCTAAGGTTATAAAACGTGAACCTATTATATACAATAGCGAGTGTTATATCAATGCATCACTAAGTCTAGGTCTAAGTCCGGAACCGTCCGGAATAAATGAAAAAACAACAATTACTTGTATTTATGTGCTTTTTAGGGCTCCGTACCAAAAAGCTACAAAACAGACCCTTATGATCTCACACACTCACACCGTTATATTTTAGAATCTACGTAATATGCTATAAACATGAATATAATGATAAAAAGCCCGCATAACTAAATTTGTTTGGTAAACATTATGGTTGAAATAATATTTTTGTTTTTGCCGTAATAATACTTTGCATAATCCTTAATAGTACGGAACCCTTGGCGCGCGAGTTTCACTTGCACTTTACCGTTTTTTTTAAACACTTTAACAAACACATAGTTACAAACACAAAAATATGTATACGTTCTTCTTTTTTATAAGGGTATTACATAATTTAACTTTTTATTTTCAAAGTGATATATTATGTACCTACATATACTCGTAATGTACGCAATATTAATAACAGTATTATACTATTACATGTAATCTATCTGATAATTTTCACCAGAGTTTTTATCTTAGTAGTAAACGTGGGAGTAACCCAAAAAAAACTCTGAGTGGGTTAAATACCGCGTGACATTTGAAAATAACACTTAATAATTAAGTATTAAAATACATAATCTCTTGGGCCTTTGGTGACCTTTTAGCATAATCTTTCACCAGACCAGTGGGAGTAAAAATTGTAATTAAAGCACTCTAGTATCAACCCACTCACTGATACTAAATATACTACCTTTATCTCTGGCCTATTTAAAGTAAGTAGATGTTTAGTGATATATTTTTTTTTTTTTTCACATTTACACAGCGCCATCTAGTCCCAAATTAAGCAATTATATTTGCTTGTGTTATGGGTACTAAACAACTGATATATTACTTAAATACATTTTTTTTTTTGTAAATACATACGTGTTATAGATAAATTACACCCAGACACAGAACAAACCTTTATGCTCATCACACAAAGATTTGTCCTGGGTGGGGATCGAACCCACGACCTCCGGCTTAGCAGTCAGGGTCACTAGCCACTAGACCAACAGGCCAGTCAAATATGAAAGATAACTGTTAATTTTATTGTAATAAAATTTTGTTGACTGTGAAGAATTATTTGTTTTTTAAATTAGCTTGTGTCGAGTTGAAGTGTGTCTTTCTTCACTGAACAATAATGGACCGTTCGTTTTTTAAACAATAATAGTCCAGATGGGCACAAAACATTAAATAAACATGCGCTAAGTGGTACATTATTTAAATATTAAAATTTTATTATTGAAGTTCAAATATTTGTTATCATCATAATATTATATTTAAAAAAACTATAACCCGACTATGTAAAAAGGCGTCTAAAAAGTACGATCAAGATAGAGTCGTAGTCCCACTGTGTTGTTTTTTTTTAATTTGCTTTTTATACTTATTCCAATAAAAATATCACTTGTCGATGATAGCAATACACATATAATATTATCCCTTTTAGAAAGGATAAAATCTTTATATGACTTTAAATGTATTTACTTATTGTATTTTAACCAAAATTCAACGTCAACTCTTTTCAAATTTTCAATTCTAACTTTTCAAACCAATAAAACTGAAGCCACATTGCAACTGCTTATTTATTTAAAAGCAATACATTAACTAAATAAATTACTTGAAACAAAAGTGTTCCAGACATTTTAATTTATTTATTCACTGAATAAGAAACACTTACAATAATAAATTGCAACTTTTTTTATCTACAGTTGTAGCAATTATAATAAGTAACTTGGTAACTAACGTACTTGTCTAGTTGAATAGAATAAGTAAAATAAAATATTTAATAATAAAATAAAATATTGACTTGTAAACGTCACAATTAGAAATCTGTCAATCTGCCTGACAGTTTCAATGGGAAAAGCCACAGATTGTCTAAGATCTATATGTATATTGTGCGCCGTTTATATTTATCGGACATAATAAAATATTTTTCTTTCTTTCTTTCTTTCTATCTTTCTAATATACTTTAACCGTAAGCTTTATAAAAAATTCTGTAGATAAATTCACATTGTTGTTTTGAAAACACTATTAAAATATTAATTCTTATTTTCTTATCACTTAAGTTTTTACTAAAAAAGGGAAAGCGAAAGGATATTTGACAAGCAGGCTATGTATGTGTTCATCTGATTCTATAATATGAATTTCCATTTTTGATTATTTGTAAAAATTATGTTTTTTCAGTAGAACACGAAATTAAGCTTAAACTGACATGCGTCATGCAAAATTACGAACAGATTTGACATCATTTAAAATATTAAAAAGCCTTTGATCATTATATCGCTAGGAGAAAAATTCTTTATTTTATTTCTTAAAATACCACCTACGTTTATGTCTCAAGACAGTACAAAGGAAACCTTAGACGTAGTACGGGATCAGACGCCTACATCTACCCTAAGGCATCGGGCTAAGCCTTTATGAGTCACCCTTCGAATTAATTCAAACGCTTTGTTTCTATTCAATGGGTGATTCAGTCTTTTGTATAATGAGTGTAGTCTAAGAAATTTAAGGATAATAATATGAGAACTATACTGAAAATAAGTAGGTATTATTATATTTATTAGGTCTGGGGTTTATTGAGCCAGATCTTTTTGCAACATTAAATAATATTATTAATTGAAACTAGTTTATGATTGCAATAAAAAACAAAATTAAAAATTTTGAAAAAACCCACGACGATAACATCTATACAAAATAAGAAACGTAACATATAAAAAGGTTTAAATAACTTTATTTTAAATCCCCGACGAAAAGATAATAAGTAGCGTAAAAACAATCCCAAGAAAATCCGTCGGGGGCTGCCATACCCTGACTTGAAATTAACGAAAGTATTGCAGTTTTATGTATTTGATACCTACCTAATTATTAACAATATTTAGTTTACAATATATATTTTATACTAGAAACAGTAACATATTGGCAGCCCCCGACGAATTTTCTTGGGATTGTTTTTACGCTACTTATTATCTTTTCGTCGGGGATTTAAAATAAAGTTATTTAAACCTTTTTATATGTTACGTTTCTTATTTTGTATAGATGTTATCGTCGTGGGTTTTTTCAAAATTTTTAATTTTGTTTTTTATTTTAAATATTTTCAAAGAGCGCCCTATCTTACTAACTGTAAGTAACACGTATAAAATTTTAAGAACCTTGACAGATAAATAAAAGTTTTATACTAAGTTATAGTTTTTTTTATTTTACTGTTGCAGTAAGTCTTATAACTTGAAATTATCATTTTAATTTTCTTATTTTAAACTTTTTAAGGAGCGCCTTATCTTACCATGTAAGCTCTAGAATGAATGGAATTTGCATGAAGCTTCGACTATATTATATATATTTTATTTTTTGTTGACTTGTGTGCTCATCCGTCGCACAAAGATCGCCGGAGAATAATAACCCTAACCTATCCAGTCCGATTCGGATTGCTCTGAATCGGGGGGTGTTAAGTTTAGCTATCGCACATTGATTGCCGTAGCCGGACTGCCTTCGGCGTTAGCGCAGATTTCCACCTATAATAGCTTGTATCTCGAAAACGGTGCGTGCTATCGCAAAAATGATGAAAATTTGGTTACACCCCGAGCACGGGATACCTATAAGTTAGAATAAATAAGGTAGGTAGGTGTTTATATAACGTCAGTCTGGAATAAACTCTCACTCTTACTAATTTTTTTTAGGCTTATCATTGTATACCTCAGTACTAATATTCAGTGATATAACAACAAGAGATCGGTTTTCGAATTTTTTCCTTTACTTGTGCAACTTGTTATTGCTTCTGGCCAAATTTCATGATTCTAGGTCAACGGTAAGTTCCCTATAGATTATGATCGTCAAGATAAATCGTCAAAAATGGAGCATAAACAGCTGTATCTTTTGATTGCGTTAACTTAGAATTTTGATTTTTATTTTACGCCGAGGGTTTGCAGACCCAAGTAAATTATATTAATTTCAGCTTTATACCTCTATGCGTGCTTGAGAAAAATATTCTAGACAGACGGACACACAGACAGACAGACAGACATACAACGGAGTGATCCTATAAGGGTTCCGTTTTTTTCTTTTGAGGTACAGAACCCTAAAATTGCATAAACGGTCACCCATCTATGAACTGACCTTATCCGAAGTTGCTTAACCTCATGAGTGTAATCAATATCTCAGTACTACAATGCTACGTGTCCCTATACAATAACAGGTCTAATTATTTTACAGATAACTCTAAATATAAGTTTGCTTAGTCTATTGCAGCGCCCCCTGGCGAAAAAATACAAAATCTTGAATCCAAAAACAATCCTCGATAAATCACAAATACATTACAGAAAACCGTATCGAAATCAGTCTAATCGTTTTAAAGATAGGAGGGCACAAAGGATTCAAAGAAATCAGTGTATTGTAGCGCCCCCTGGCGAGCTATTAACATAACACCTATCTAATAACCTGTCCCCAAGAGCCGCACACACTTTACAGAAAACCGCATCTAAATCGCTCAAACCGTTTCCGTGATATAAGGCATTATGTTGAAACACACAAACACACAAACACAGCCTCTCACCCCAAACGCATATACCGTCTCCGTTCCGTCGTGGGTAATGAGTTAGCTGTCAAATATTTAAAATATGAATGTGGTCAGTGGACTTCAATAGACTGAGATGATGATGATGATGAATGTGATCATGAAATATTGACCACCGTATCAATTTCGACTTAGTTTTATGTTGATATAGCAGTCAGCTCTCTAGTTAGAGGAGACCCGAGCCCAGCAGTGGGATTTAATGGGTTGATGATGATGATGATAGCAGTCACGCGGGGCTTCGCTCCACTCCTATTGGCCGTAGCGTGATATTATATAGCTTATAACCTTCCTCGATAAATAGGCTATTCAAGACAAAAATAATTTTACAAATCAGACCAGTAATAGTAGACCAGTGAATAAACTTAACAGCTTAATAATATTAGTATAGATTTCGAGCAAGCTCTCTGTTTTATTTGTCTACACTAATAGAAGTAAATAGAATAATTTGTATAAATTAAATGTTTGATACAATAACGCTTATTACGCTACGTAAAACCACATTAGATATTTTCAATCCTAGCCATTTTTGTGTTATTATTACGTTTCACTTACACGAAATTCTAGTCTAGATAAAATCAACGAGTGTTACTGTGAATTCTGAATTGTAAGCTACATCTAAATACTAATTAACTAACTTACTATTTTGTAGTTTATATCGCTCTAATCACCGTGACTATAATTCACTAACAGTTTACTAACTCAATTAGTTAGTAACTTGTTTATTAGTGGCCGTCGACCACAAATATCTAAGTAAATACGAGTAAATAGCCGTTTAAGCACTCAACAGAATTACGGCACTGAGGTGCTGGATACAATAAATGGAGTAAAGCAATTTTATCAGGGTCGTATTTTAGATGGGTGACTAATTATGGTTTCTTTATTTTGGTGCGCCTTGAAGCCAGACATACTCGTATTATACTCTCAATCGTGGTTGCTAAATATGAAATTTGTAAACAAAGTTAGAAACTTTCTGAAAGACGTCATATTTCAACACCAAGACGGTCAAAAGCTTATACGTTCGTCAAAGACATAAATAGCTTGCTACTCGTAACTCCAGCTCTATTGTTATTATAATTAGAAACAATGAACAGTCGGACTCGAGACTCCATAATGTCACAAAAATACTGTTGTTACATAAGTAAGGAGAACTTACTAACGTTGAGTAAGAACATATTTTAAGGAATTGCTAATTATAGGAAGATCTTAATTATGTATAGATGTAATAGTTGAGGAATGTTTGTAATATAACAAGCGTCTATGTCTAAGCTTTAGTAAGTGTTCGACTAGTTCCAAGGTTTGATACCCCTTTTGGCCAAAAACGGTAGCAAGTTCTTCTGTAATGGAATTTCTAATGACTGCCCGGAGTTTTGTAGTGTGTTTTGTTAATGGTAATAACTAACAAGCTTACCCTATATTCACTATGTCAACCCACAAACATGTGTAACACAAAGAGTGTGGAGGAAATTTAGCCTACTATACAACGCTGGCCAGACGGGTTGGTATAGTGTTTGTTTCAAATTTTCCTATTCTCGCAGTGACTTGTCTGCATGGTTATTCCCTTAGTCGCCTCTAACTAAATATAACAGGTGAAATCTAAAAGTGATGAATCTCTGCCTACCCCAACGGGTTAAAAAGCACCATGCTATCTTATGTTATTTCTAATTATAGAGAGAACTTAGTCTAACATACCATAGTCAAGCCAATTTTTTCGTATGACAAACCTCTTTAGGCTTTATAAACTGCTCATCATTGACCCTTAAATTTATTTGTAATATAACCAGAATAAAAAGAACCATAATCACAATCACGTCCCTACAGCACTTACCAAATATTTACAAGAAACTTTGCCTCTAAAAGCTTCACGTTTCAGGCCGAAATTTTTAAGCGGCCAATGTTCGTAAGGCTCCTAATATCCAGAGGTGCTATTAAAGGCACTTCACTTTGCTGCCACGTACATGCCATTATAAACTTTTTCACCATATTACGTTGTAGGTCTCGGGTTGACACAAATTTAGGCTACTTAAAAAGGATTGAAAATTCACATGGTATTCATAAATTTTGACCGCTTTTATAATTGGCAAAAAATATTAGAAACATTTTTGAATAATAATATGTTTTCAGAAATGTGCATTTTCGGGCACGTAACCCAAAAAAAGCACTAATATATATTAGTGCAAGAAAAATCACTAAATATGGACACATTCTAAAAGAAATATAGGCACACACTGATTTTTTTTTAAAGAACCATCCTACCTTTTTTTTTAACTACTTTTATAAATAATACTTTACAGTTGACAATAAAAAGCTACTTGAGAAAAGATTAATAACTTTTTTCATAATTTGTCGCCAAATAAGACTGGCCTGTTGGTCTAGTGGTTAGTGACCCTGACTGCTAAACCGGAGGTCGTGGGTTCGATCCCCACCCAGGACAAATCTTTGTGTGATGAGGATAAAGGTTTGTTCTATGTCTGGGTGTCATTTATCTATAACATGTATGTATTTACATACATATTTAAGTAGTATATCAGTTGTTTAGTACCCATAACACAAGCAAATATAATTGCTTAATTTGGGACTAGATAGCGCTGTGTAAATGTGGTAGAATATTATTATTAGAATATTATTATAAATAATCACTATGTCTTTTATAATAAAAGTCAACGCGTTTTGCACAATGTCACAGCACATTAAGGTCGTCTACACACATCACTCCAGACGACCACGCCTACTTAGGGCTCGAGCGCACTTTAAGGAGTTAATATCATGAGAATCGTCTCAGTTCACACATGAGAGCAATTACATGTTTATGTTTTAAATGAGAAATAATATTATTCTAGTTTTAATTTTTTTAATGGAAGTGTAATACGATTTAAATTGATTATTAATTCTTATCACACTGTAAAAAATATTTTTACTTTTACCTACTTACTCTACTTACAAGTAAAGGAGTAAATTTTACTTAAATTATTTGGCAGAAATGTATATGTTATATATACGTTAATAACTTACCAGATATATTTAAACTTTAATAACTTCATATTATAAATAATAGTTATTACAATTAACCAGTTACCATTCAGTAACAAATCTATTTAATCTTTTTGCTAATAAAAGTACCATTACCCTTTCGAGGCTCTCACAGTTTCGTGTACCTATGACTAAGTATTAGACCAGGTTTAAATTGACATTTAAATTGACTACACAGTAGTTTACAAAGCTTTTTAAAACAAGTTTGAGGAGCGATGGTGGCTGAATGGATAAGGGACCGGCGTGCAAATCACGCGGTCCCAGTTCGATCCCGACCGGCAGTACCAATGTGGATTCCACTTTGTGGAATTTATATGTACTAGTTAAGTGACTTACCGTCTGCTAACGGTGAAGGAAAACATCGTAAGGAAACCCACATACCCTAGAAGAATTTCTATGAGTATGTTTTATCCACCAACCCGCACTAGGCCAGCGTGAGTGGATTATGGCCTAAACCCTCTCAGCTCTCTAGTTAGAGGAGAGGAGACCCGAGCCCAGCAGTGGGACTTAATGGGTTGCTGATGAAGTAGTTTACAACAAACTAAAACAGTTGCACTCAAAGAAGTCAATTAGTAGTAATCTGTCATTAACACTTTTTTTTTTCATTGAATAATCGTCTTTAGGCGTATAGACTTAAGTATTTCACATTTTTACTAACTAAACATTAAACTTAAGTAACGACTCTGAGTTCGGCAGTAAGTCAAACAAGAATACCGACAACTACAACAATATAACACACATAGCATTTACACCTTTTTCCCCGAAGGGGTAGGCAGAGGTGTTTCACACCCACATTTCGCCAGCTATGTTTGATCCCATGAAATAGGGGGCGAGCCTATTGTCATCAACCGGGAACATTTGTTAACCAAACTCCGGGAAAATCTTAATACTGGAATTTCACGATAGAAAAACCCAATACAATTTTCACCCGACCCGGGAATCGAACCCGGGACCTCTTGCACAGCAGTCGTATACACACTTCCCGCTGCGCCACCGAGGCAGTTTTACATTAAATAATAACGTAAAGTAGTTATACTTAACATAATTAACTGTTACTTAATAATTAGTACATTAATCAAAGTATTATAGTTAAATACCATGTTTATGTATTTTAAAATGGAAGCCGTTAATTACTGAGGCATACATGAAATTACAACTTTAATTGGTTGATAGGTGAAATGACCAAAGCTTTTAAGCGCTTCCACAGGTAAAAGGTCCGTAGGGGAAATCTAATTATATCGTACTAAAAACAAACCGTGTCCACAAAGAGATTTATAAAACAACGTTTTTATGCCCACATCATAATGTAGAGTGAGATTTATTAATCACATTCCATTGATTTAGTCACGTTTTACCGTAAAATATTAGTGGTACAAAATCATTAAATTAGTTTTTATTGTCAACTAACTCAACAGGCTTACTCTGAATTTCGACATTCGGATGTTCGATTTTGATGTCACTGTCAAATGTTTGAAAGTGACAGCGACATCAAAACTGAACATTCGAATGTCGAAATTCAGATTAAAGACCCAGATGTCGTTTAGTCAAAATCTATTGGCAGCTAAGAACAGCTTCAATCATTATCGTCATCATCATCAGCCATTGATAGGACATCCACTGTTGGACATGGGACTTCTCAAAAGATTTCCGATAAAACCGGTTCAGAATAGATTGCCAATATCGGTTCAGATCATTTCATCTGTCGTCACACTTGGCCGGTTTTTTTCAAAATGTCCCCTCAATTAATTCCCTCGAAATCTCGACATTCCATTTAACCGATTTCGATAACGCTGTACAAGATTTGAAAATTTAAATATTGTCGCTATCCCCCTTATTATAAAACATGGACTAAGTATTAAACCAGGTTTAAATTGATATAAACCATTGCTTTAGGGTCAAAGTTGTCAATTTGACCTGGCTTAATGCTTAGTCCGTATTTTATAATAAGGGGGTTAATGTTTCAAACATTTGACAATAATATCAAAATATCTAAACATTAGTTTATGGCTTCGATCCCTAAATAGGTGTTATGCGGATGACAAATAGTTGTATTGAGTCTAGATATATTTTGTGTCCATCAATTTGTAAACAGCGTAAAAGCGACACATTGCTTGTTCACCTTGTGTTAGCGTAGAAACCGATTTCGAAAATTTACATACATACATACATATAGATCACGCCTCTTTCCTAACAGAGGGGTAGGCAGAGACCATTTCCTTCCACTTGCTACGATTCTGACATACATCTTTGGCTTCTTCAACACTCATCAGTCTTTTCATGCATTCTCGCCGGTTGAGGGTACTCCTGATCTGTCCCTTCTTTAGAACGTCACCTATTTGGTCATGGTACGTTCTTCTAGGTCTTCCCCTTCCAACGTTTCCTTTCACATTCGCCTCATATATTTGTTTTGTCACTTTTCCTTCATTCATTTCGCCCCTTTATAATAAACTCTAGAGACCACAAAGTTTAATTTAACTTCTTTATACTTTTCTTATTTATGACCTTGTTTGAATGTGCGTGCGTTAGCGCTTACAGATAAGACATCTCATAAGCAAGCTAATGCTTGCTTATGCGATTGATGACAAACGCTTAGTCTTATCTGTAAGCGCTAACGCACGCACATTCACTACAACACGAAGTTTCACTTACTGGTATTAACCAGTAAGTGAAACTTCGTGTTGTAGTATCAACTGTATGTACGCTATATAAAGAGCTGAAGAACAAAACGCCTCGTCTTAAAGTACAATAGTCCTCCCGGTATGACGCCCATTCCCCGCCCCTTCACCCACACCTCTCACCACCCACCCGCCTGTCTCTGTGAGCGGCGCCTAATGAGAAGCGTTGAAACCTAAAATTCGGTGCCAACTCGAACTCTGAAGTGCTCTAGATGGTCGAGAGCTGAAACGTCGACAACTGGAGCAAAGCAAACTAAACCTACAAAGTAAAATAGTCTTTATCTGATCGCAATAAAGATAAAAGTGCATGAAGTAAATAAATTTGCTGGTCTCAAGTGGCAAATGGTGATATTGATAGAATTTTTACGGTTCTATTTTAAGAGCTTTTATCTAGAGATTATAGACTTTATACCTAATGTCTTAAAGTATATTTACTCTAATTTTAGTGAAACACTTTTATGATAAAATATGCATGATTCAATCCATTTATTTGTCGCTCCGAATTCACTGCTTTATGTATATAGACATTAGTAGCAAAATCGATTCAAGGACACATTACTCAACAACGTTGACCAATCAGTCGTCACGCGGAAGTCGGAAATGAATCAAAACACGTAATTACATATCACGATTACTATAATTATTTACGATGTAATACATCATTCTGAAATGCTTAAAGATACCATCAAAAAGTATGTAACACGATAAACATGAATCGCTTCTTTTTGAGCAAACAATAAGATTCATTAAACAACAAATACTTTGTCTCGTTAACAAAGAATTTTGCAGGAAATTTCCCCAAAACTTATGAACCCACAAAAAATATTCCTAAAATTTTATCAGTACGCCGCCGACTTTATTAAGTGTAAATATTAAAGGAAGAAATCAAAGTAAATCATTATCTAGAATTGAATTAATTAGACTTTATCAAAGGAATGTTCAACAAAGAGAACATTTTAGTACCCTATTAACATTTTATACGTCGCCGTAGCAACAAAAGTTTTTCAGCGTAGCTTACTACGGCAGCGCTACGAAAACCTTCGTAGCACATTTCTCTGTAGAGCACCTTAATTAATAACCTTAAAAAATAAACAAAATGTATACAGCCTGCTTTTTATACTTTTATTACAAACTACTGGTCTGTAAAATATTTTTTGAATTTCTCACGAAAACATGAACAGTAAAAAATTAAAATAAAACTTTTGCAAGAATCTCAATATCAAAATTTTATTAACATTTAAATTGTATAAATCAGAAATACAAAATATCAATACAGTACATGAACTATACCCAGACTCAGAATGACTATCGGTGGGTTATCCTTGACGCAATTAAATGGCAAGACATTGCTATCCATCAACTTACCATTTATGACAACAATACTCCAAGTACATTTATAAAAACTTTTCTAATACATACACCTAAACGTGAAGCTAAATTTAATGATAAAATAATTGCATTGGATTTCCATATCTACATCGGAGTAATTTGATAGATACGAATCAAAATGGTTAAAAATAATAAGTTTGAAACTGGTTCACTATCTTTCAACAATATCACATATACCAGCTATCATTGATAGTTAATTAAACACATATCGTGTTAACTACTAGGATTCTAGTTTTTTTTTTTTACTACAGCAACATTCTCAAGAGCCTTCTCGGAATGCCTACATTGGACTTTATCAATTTCGATATCGCTGTCAAATGTTTGATAATTATTTGAATTTCAATATTACATTGGACTAGGACAGGCTGATGATGATGACAATAATGTGAAAAATCGATTGTCGGAACTCTGAGTAGGCTTTCAAGACTTCACAGCATCTTATAGGAGTGGTAGTGAGAGGCTACCAGAAGACACGGGGACCACAACTTATCTATTAAGAGTAAACTACTGTCACATAGAAGAATGATGAGATTAACAAAAGCTTTAAAAGCATGGCAGCTCGCCAGTGATAAAATATCTAAGAGAAATAAACTCTATCTCAAAGTAGGTTGTAAGGCCTTATCGAATATTTATTGGTGATACAACAAACATAACCTAGTTGGCTCTGTTTGTCTGACGTAAACTTGGCTTCATATTTACTGAAGTCGTTCTGATTCAATGACCTGATGATAAAATTGTTCAGAACACCTACTCGGAATCTCGACATCTATTTAGTCGGATTCGATTTAGCTGTCAAATATTTGAAAATGATAGCGTTCATTATTTAAATTTCCAAACGATATCGAATCGGATTAAATCGACGTCGACTTCGAGTAGGTATATTTCAATAGTAGCCACTATTCGATGATAATATGTTATAGGGATAAATCTCCTCCTTATCGATGGAGCTTGCTTAACAGGTGTTGAAATCATAAGTCACCCAGAAAGACTGCTACCTATTTGCTACTTCATATAGTATTAGTTAAATCAAGTTGGCTTGACTTAATGTTAATTAATAAGAACCAATGGTTTTACGTACCTTTTAAAGAGGGAAACTGACACAAACAATCACCCATCCATAAACTAAGCTTGCAGAAAGTTATTTAACCTCGTATCGCTTCCGTGATCGTATTGAACATCTCATACTAATATAACAGCTTTCAACTATTGGTTAAATTTGTCATGTATGATGCTTAAAACTGACTTACTGATGCTTAAAAATATAATAAAAAATGCAAGCGAAAATCCAAAACAATTGCAAATCGAGTAAATAACCGATTCAGCAAACAACCATTCCATTGCATAGAAGTCCTTGAACTTTATCGATATCCAGCTTCGTTCCCATTCATAAATCATGTTACGTACTAAGAGCCGACCCTGTGACGTCATCGGCTGCAATATGGTTTGCTATGACAGCAGATAGTGGTAGGAGGACGTGATAAAGAGAACACAATAAGCTTATTAAAGCACTTCACTGGGTTAACGTTATCGGATCTATGTAGTCAAAATGCTTTTTTACATCACACCATGCTATTGTTACGTGTGTACGATACGGTTAATGTCAGGTGTGAGCAAATTTAAGAGTAGTGGGTTGATAATTTAATACAAAAATTCGGCGTCTCGTCCCTGTATCCGTATTGATTATACTAAAGTCACATTCAAAACTGTCGCCGATATAACCCTATATTATTATTATACTGTCAAATATGAACACGAATAGAGAAAGGAATGTTAAGATGGTTTGGACATGTCGGGAGAATGAATGAAGAAAGAGTGACAAAACAAATATATGAGGCGAATGTGAAAGGAAACGTTTGAAGGGGAAGACCTAGAAGAACGTACCATGACCAAATAGGTGACGTTCTAAAGAAGGGACTGATCAGGAGTACCCTCAACCGGCGAGAATGCATGAAAAGACTGATGAATGTTGAAGAAGCCAAAGATGTATGTCAGAACCATAGCTAGTGGAAGGAAATGGTGCTTACCTCTGTTGGAAAAGAGGCGTGATCTATATGTATGTACTGTCAAATTGTAATAACATTTTTTTAAAAGAGTTTTTGTACTATCAGTATCATTTAATACACATTACGATTGCTTTACTTATAAGGCAATAAAACTTTTTGTTGTTCCAATCTCACGACAGCGAATCAATTGTGTGACAATGAACTATTTTTTTAGCTCTTTTTTGAGCGCCGTTTCTTGATCATCGCGGAATGTGGGTTGATTTTAAATTTAGATTTAATCTCTGGTCATTTAGATACAATATTTTCTTTGCAATTTATTAAACTATCTTCTCCATTATAAGCTTGCTAGAAGCATACGTGTTATTATTTCAAGTACTCACAAATACCACTAAATCAAATTGTTTTCCTTAATGCCCGTATAGTATTTACTGATGGAAAAACTGTGATAAAACTATTCCAGTAAATGTATTTTCTGCCCCGTCTCAAGAAGTACGATGCAATTTCTTCCCTATTACGTTTTGAGAAACCAATGAAGCTTTCAGTTTATGTGAAAACTTAAAACAAATTGGTTACGCGAAAATTATATCTCTAGTATTGTAAGCACCTATAACATTACGATAAATGATCACAATCGGAAGTTTTTTTTAATTATTATTTTCTTATTGTATGTTATACTTATAAGTTATTTTATTGATTTTTTCCGATATAACTATTATTCTACGCAAACAAACGAAAACTTATTAAACGAATACCAACTCGTTTTGCATCGCGCATTATTTTTAAATAGCTATCTATGATATTACTCTTAATTTGCTGTTATTGTGTTGCAAAGTTCTTTTCGGTCTGCTTATATCTTTATTTCCTTCTTGAACTAACAAAGTTAAGAGACCAGCTATTGATGTCTATAACGTTTAAAAGCTAATATAAACGTATTAAATTTATCAATTCGCCTGCACAATTGTCAACCTTATTGCTATTTATATAACATGGTAAATGCTGGTCTCATTTTCACTTAAAGCTTTTTTTTCAACAAGAGTATGATGTGTGTCTACTCATTTCAACTTTTAAACATCATGTCATCGTTGTATAAAACTTTAATAATATAGAGAAAAAGTTATGCTAATTTTGATGTAAAATACGGAGGTTTAAGTTAGTTATCCCTCAGCATAAAATAAGTCATAAAACGATCCACGTCCGCTATAATAAAATCAGTTTCTTCCGGATCCAACCTATGAGCTACCCTACTTTGGGGAGTACGGACATAAAATTCATAATGTTTGACCGTTACTTACACGGGCCATAAAAATATTTGCCCTCCCGCACACTTTCTTATATTAGCACAAGAGAAATAATACGTCACATTCGTTTTATTTATCTAACACCAGTTTAACTAAGAGTCTTATAAATATTTGTGACGTTATTTTTACACAGCGAGTTCTAAGTGAGCTTAAATAAGCTTATCTTATATGAGATCCTTTATCAGTTAATTGTCTGGATAGACAGCTGATAACATTCATAATATATATTTCTAAATACATACACCCAAACTCCAAAATAAACATTTGCAGATCATACTAGTGTTTGTTCCGACTCGGGAATCGAACCCAAGACCTCAGAAACCGCAACCGTATACACTACTGCTGGGCCACCGTGGCCAAACCCAAATATATAAAATAATAAAAATAGAAATTTGGGATATGGAAAAAATAAAAATTTGGGATATCAAACTATAAGGTCCTTACTGGTTGAGTTCCAATTGTCGACTATAGTGCTAATTCAGGGTGCAAGAAAATCGATAACTGTGACCTTACTCCCAGTATAATTGGTTGATTTAAATGTCAAATGTTTGAATATTAAAATTCCACAATGAAATTTTCAAATATTTGACAATGATATCGAAATTGGTCCTGAGGGCAAAGTCGAATATCGAAATTCAGAGTAAAGCCTTTATACGTCAAATCAAGTAGCCTCTGATATTTTTTATAATCATGAGTATTGTTACATAAGTGAATACGTAATTTATAAAATCTTGACATTACATGCCTATTACAGAACATTAACGCGATGTAATGTAGTCAAGCAAACAAATGACACATTAATAAAGTCCCATTTGTTTCTTAACCCTAAACGAAGTGTGGGCTATTTAACGGCATTTAAAGTCCTACATAATTGATATGTAGATCAACCCTAAACGGGTTAAGTCACTTCATCATTAAGTTTCGTCACAAATAGTTGTCAAGTGGTACCATCCCATAGAAAGTTAGTTATTTATTCAGAGCGCGTTCCTTGATTATTGTAATTTAGAACCACGCCTATGTTGTACTTGTACATCCCTTTGCAAGTGCTTTGAATAAAGTGAAGTATGTTTATGTTGAGTTGGTGTTGATTATCTCTGACGTTCGCGAGTGGCTTGAATGCAAAACGCGAATGGTATTGTCGTTTGTGAAAACGACGAAAGAATGTTGTGTGAAATTCTGTGGTGTGTGCTTACTTTAACTGGTTAGTGTAAATTAGATATGTGTATCGTCAGATGGCTTTTTTAGGGAGTGGCATTTTTTATCTAATATGATATTATTATGATGTAAATAAATTAAGGTTGGATGGATTTTGATGGCTTCTTGTGTATAATAAAAACTTAGCCCAAATATAATCAAAATACACTTTATAAAATTAACTTTAGTAATGTAGACAAAAAGCAATCAGAAAAACATTTTGGTATCCATCATTTGAAAAATTAAAAATTAAAATGTTTACTCAACCAGCTAACATTAAATAAAGTAATCGAGATCATATATATATCGGTCTAAAATATTAAATTATGTGAATTAGTTTAAGTTAAAAGCAATGATATAAAATTCTATCTTACAAAACCGATGAATTGAAAAAACTGCAAGAAAACACAGTTATGATTCGTCGTAACAAAATATATATCCCAAAATGTAAGGTCACGAGTTTATTCTGTAAAATATGGGGGTCTTCCATATATTATGTTATCAGCATAAAAAAGGGAACGAATGTCAAATGATGATGTGAACATTCGGCGGAATGTGGAAATTGTGATACACATTACACAATAAGGAAAATCGAACGTAGGGAAAATGTCTTTGGCCAAGTTTTCTCGAATAACTTGCTAAATCTACTCCGTTCAAAGAATATTTTATTATAGGTAAATGTCTAGCTTTGTCTAGCTTAAAAACATCATCATCATCATCATCATTATCATCATCACCACTACAACCCAGAAAGGTCCTGCTAGGCACAGGTATCCTCCAAAGATTTTGGAAGGAATAAAAAAGCCTGCTATACCACGCTAGCCAAAAGGGTTGGTATAGGGTTTTGATTTGAGTTTTCCTTTTCTCGCAGTGCTCTTGTCTGTTTATGGTTTTTCTCTTAGTCGCCTTTTACGACACCCAAGGGTTGAAAAAGGGGAGTGACAATATGTCTTTTTAACCCGTCACTACACAGAACTATTATTAAAAAATTAAATATGTTTAATAATAATACAATGATTATGTATAATCTTGAATAATAATTGTGTTGAAATCTGAAATGAATATGTATAGCCTTAGATTGTTTGACATCAAAAACGTGTACCTACAATCAAACCTACAGTCAAACAATCTAAGGCTAAACCAATATTTGTGAAACAAATATAATTTGCTGTAAGTGGGGATCGATCCTACCGCGTATTATGTAGTCGCTTAATATGTCCACTAGAAGAACCAGACTTTCAATGGGAAGATAAAATAAACAATTGCTCAATTTAGTTACTTCTAAGGCAAGAAGTACAAAGTTACTCACAAAAATCTTATCTTATCTTATCTTATCATGTGGGCTTGAGGCAGGTGTTGAAATTTATCAATTCGCCCATAAGGCTTCCAACTGGACTTAAAGACTACCACATTAAGTGGTAACCGGGATTAATGGCTTTATATGCCTTCCGAAACACGGAGACGCTCGAGAATGAAATTGCCTCAAACGTTCACCCATCATGGACCGACCTTACCAAGTGTTGCTTAACCTCGATGATCATAACAAACATCTGAGTATTACAATTGAATACTCATAGAATTGCTTGCACGTACGAGTAAATGATCATTGTCAATATTTAGTGTCATTTGTAACAAGTTCACGATTCTGTACCACGTGTCCATTGTCAGATACAATAGCGTTTCACAAAACTGAAAATTAATACATGATCTATGCAGAAAACAATTGAACAGCTTATCAAAGCTTTAATGGTGACACATTAACTGGTATCCATTGCTGTTTGGTGTGCTATCTAATCTTCGCAAATGGAACTTTTGTATCAGATTAAGGATGTATTGATATAAACATATACGTACTGTATCGATAAACATTGAGGTTGTTCTAAGTTCAATAAAGAGATTAACCCTTTACGTTCTGAATTATTAAACCATCCTAATGGATATCCCTAATCATGAATGCTACTGATACATCGTATCTTTAGCCTGATTGAAATACTATATTTAAAATGATACCAATTTTATCACCATTTACCATCGGTTCTATATTAGTATTAGATACGTTCGATGCATCTATGTGCGAGTGTCGTGGTACCATTATTATGTTTCCTTTTTTTTATGAGATCTTGTATCTATTGTAATATTGGCTCAGCTAGTGTGATACGTCGCGTCGGTAGACCATCATCATCATCATCATCAGCAACCCACTAATGTCCCACTGCTGGGCTTGGGTCTCCTCTCCTCTATCTAGAGAGCTGAGAGGGTTAAGGCCATAATCCACACACGCTGGCCTAAAGCGGTTTGGTGGATCAGACATACACTTAGAATTACTTCTAGGGTATGTGGGTTTCCTCACGATGTTTTCCTTCACCGTCAGCAGATGGTAAGTCACATGACTAGTACATATAAATTCCACAAAGTGAAATTCACATTGGTACCGCCGGTCGGAATCGAACTCGCACCACGTGTTTAGCACACCGGTCACTTATCCATTCAGCCACCATTGCTTTTCGGTAGACCATAAACTGTCTAAAATTCAAAATTGTATATAAATCCGTTCAACCGTTCTGGCGTTATTGAGTAACAAACATACATCCATACATCCATCTACACTTTCCCATTTGTAATATTAGTAGAATTTGATCGATGCCATATACAAAATTACAAACATACAATATTTTTACACTTGATCTTTACAGGGTTATAAACAGAATATTGTCCATAAATAACCCGTAACTGATTAAACCCCATATTGTACGTACAGGATACGATTGACCTACTAACCATACTCGTGGCTAAAGCTGGAAGATTCTACGTTAATTATTTAGAATACGAGACCCTATTCTAAATCTGAAAATCTTTTTCATTTTGTAATCGTATTTTAAACTTTTATTATCGTATTATTATCACTAAAACACCTATTTATTTTATTAAGCGTATAAAATATCTACGGAATTGAACAATCAATACTGATTTAAAATATTTAAGAAATTTTGAAGGTCTACTCGAAATCTCCACTTGCGCGTTTTTTTAATTGCTGTGAAATTTTTGAAAATGTCTGCGACGAAATTATATTTACAAATATTTGACAGTAATATCAAAATCGAGTAAGTCGAATATCGAAATGCAAATCATTGTCATCCGTTTAATACAAGCTTCTTTTAAACTTTTAAAAACCTTTAGGTATAATTTAGCAAATTAAACTAAAATTTTTGTCGATCTCATATTTAACCTTGCCTTGCTGCCTTTCAAAAAGCAGATAGGTAAGCACGATACGTATAAGGAATGAGTAACAATATTGAGTGCAACTTAGTCAATCCATTCATTAGTAGGTCTCGTAGACGCTACAATGAAGAACAATAGTTCCATACAATACCAAGTACATTTTGTATTGTTATTTATTTATACATATTTTGTACTTGTGTGTTAGCATTGTCATAATGAAATCCCGCAGGCTCTTGCAATAGGCGCCGGAAAATTATGCAAGAACTTCATTCTGGTTTAGCAGATTTTAGCGTCGCTCTTCACATTTAGAGCGAATTTTACTTGTAATAGGTCAGTTAAAAAAATATAATTATGATTAATAAATAATAATCTTGAATGTATTTAATAATCTATGCAAAATGAAGGTAATACTTAAGAATGACATTTTATATGGTGCGTTTTATACCTATATAATTTTAATCTACGAAGTTTTTGAATTATTTTTAATTGAGTAAAGATAAAAAGTTTCGCTATTTTAAATTGAAAACGAACATGAGCAAATAATATTACTCTTTTTCAAAGAACATTTTCTTTGACGGAGAAACCATGTGATATAGTGGAAATTAAGAAAATATAATTAACTAAACTAACTAACTTAATCTTTCCTTCAGTTCGTCCTGTGATTGTACTGGGAAAGGTAACTTAATTGATTTACCGTCGAACAAAAGGCAGAAGGGCAATTTCATAATTAAATCTAAAATATAGAAGCTCTATAATGGAACACCTTGAAAAAGCTATAACTAACTATAATATTAAGTGTTCAATATTATAAAAATTTAATGCAAAGCCCACCTCATTTTACTTAAACCCTTTTTTTTATAAAGATAAAATATCATAACAAACCTGCCCCCTGATTCTGAGCTGTCGGAATATTTTCAGCCAGAACTGTCAGTTTATTTAAAGTTAAAAAACAGAACGTTAAAAAAATAGATGGATGTAGAAAAAAATCCTATATTAATCAGTTTTTAATTTTCTATAAGATAAACTAATTTCTAACACTTAATAACTTAAGCTGTAAAAATACGTCGTTCTAAGATTTGAAAAAGTTTACGATTCGGGAGCAATCCGATGAGTCAGAATCAGGGCCCTTATTCGTTTTTTGTCATCAAAATAGGGCGTAAAAAGTCATCAATCGTATAAAATTAAGGCTGGAGATCACCTCTAAGCAGTAGTGTTACAACACTGCTATCATCATCATCATCATTTCAACCCATAAATTTCCCACTGCTGAGCACAGGTCTCCTCCAAAGATTGTGGAGAGAATTTAGCCTACTACACCACGCTGGCCAGACGGGTTGGTATAGGGTTTCTTTCGAATTTTCCTTTTATCGCAGTGCTCTTGTCTGTATAAGATTACTACTCCCTTAGTCGCCTTACGACACCCACGGGTTGAGATGGGGTAGTGACAATGTATTCTTAATATGTCACTATACAGAGTGATTTTCTTTAGGTCTTAAAAATGAGAAGATTGTAGATAAATAAGGGAGAGCCTTCATCAACAAAATAACTCTAGTGTAAAAATGAAAATATAATCCGAAAAAAGTAGTGTCAGACAATTTGATTAGAACACAAGAAATCATAGCCTTTACACTAAATCTAGGTCTTAGGTATTCTTGAAGAAGAATATCGTTTAAACCTTAAACTGTGGAGGCATCCATCGTACTTCGTGACATGAATCATTACAACGATACCACTATAAAACGCGACGGATAAAAGTCGAACATGATGTTTGAGCGGCACGAAATTATTGTACATTGTACATATTTCTCTAACATAACCATTTGAATATAAAATTACTTTGTTTATATTGTTGGGAAAAAGTTTTTCAGTCTTGCGGTTGAAAGCTAAAGGGTTAGGCTAGGTTGACTGTCTAATCTTTGCTGATTATTAAACAGTGTACTATTAGCTCTGTTTTTATTAATGCGTCCGTTTATGATATAATTTATAGATTGACTGGCCTGTTGGTCTAGTGGTTAGTGACCCTGACTGCTAAACCGGAGGTCGTGGGTTCGATCCCCACCCAGGACAAATCTTTGTGTGATGAGCATAATGGTTTGTTCTGTGTCTGGGTGTAATTTATCTATAATATGTATGTATTTACAAAAAAAAAATGTATTTAAGTAGTATATCAATTGTTTAGTACCCATAACACAAGCAAATATAATTGCTTAATTTAGGACTAGATGGCGCTGTGTAAATGTGGTAGAATATTATATTATATTATTATTATAGCATTATTATTACAAAGCTGAAAAGTTTCTTCGTTTGTTTGGTTGAACACAATAATCTCAGGAACTACTGGTTCGATTTGAAAAATTATTTTAGCGTTGAATAGCTTATTTATTGAGGAAGGTTTTTAGCTATATAAAATTACGCTACTACTAATAGTAACCGAGCAGTAGCCAAACAAAGATCTACGGGAACGGAATCCTGTACAACAGCTGGTAAGTAAAATATCATATCATCAGCAACCCATTAAGTCCCACTGCTCTGGGCTCGGGTCTCCTCTCCTCTAGTTAGAGGGCTAATGCGGGTTGGTAGATCAGACATACTATAGAATTTCTTCATATGTGGGTTTGCTCACGATATTTTTCTTCACCGTCAGCAGATGGTAAGTCACTTGACTAGTACATAATATATAAATTCCACAAAGTGGAATCTACATTGGTACTGCCGGTCGGGATCGAACTCGGACCGCGTGATTTGCACGCCGGTCCCTTATCCATTCAGCCACCATCGCTTAAAGTAAAACATACCTATTAAAAAAAACTTTAAAGATTAAAACCTAATAGTCCTTGATGAGAAGAGTTGAGAAGCATCTCTCTTACATTTTTGAATCTAAGATGCAGGTTTGGCTTAGTTACCAACCTACCTCATGAATCACTCACTCTCTCACTCACATAATTTTTTTATCAATCAATCAAATGATAATGGTGCAAGAATTGTTACAATTAATTATAATATGTCCTCAATGTTCTGCCTAAAAGACATGCAATTAATGCAATATAATTTAAAATATCAACGGGTTATAAATTTTCTACAAACCCTTCTCTAAAAGACACGTACGTGTATACTATGTTTGTAAGTATACTGTAGGTATATATATCAGTCATAATAAAAAATCGTGTTCTAAAATGATATGTTCTAAATGATAATAGTTAACAAGAGTCGGTTGATAAAGTATTATTATTCCACCATCTATGGTAGAACCCATGTCTTAGAAGGTGAGTATTTTCCAGACTTCAGGTTAACCCTTTAACGGGCAGACGAAAGTGAATGAAGAGAAGAGGCCTTTACCCAACAATGGGTTAATGTGGGCTGATGATGATGATGATGAAACTGAAAAAATATTTTTTTTTTGTTAAAATTGTAGTTCAAGGACTTGCTATTTTAAATTTATTTCCACATTTACCTGGGTTGGTGTGGTGGGAAAATAGTTCCCTATGCCCGTTAAAGGGTTAATATTTCATTGCCGAGGTTTCTTGACAGAGAACCTTAATATAGTTTTGCCGACCGTCAATCGTAGGCCGCCTGCGCAGCAGTTATTCACACGCCCAGTGGGCCACCGAGGTAGTCAAAGTTTATGGCTTCGTGATGCCATTTTAGGCTTAAAGAGGCCATGTCCAGCAATGGACTGCAATAGGCTGAGATAATAATGATATTATGCTTTTAACTATGTTATTTTAACAACATTTTAATAGGGAAATAAAGGTGCATGACATTTGCCGATCATATTATCATTTAAAGAAAATCAAAAATGCTTAAATATCGTATTACAAGAATATTAATGATATTAAATATTGATTCTTAATTGTCTCTAGTGCCAATGTGTTTCTCATTCTAGATAGTACAGTATAACCTAAAAGTGCTTATTGGTTTAAGTACTTGTCCTATATGTAGCATTTAACATAGCTTAAGAATGAAAGAATACATTATTTGAAATTTCAGTACATAAAAGGGGTCTCTCTGCACTATCTTACGAAATAGATTCACTAGGTACTGCAGTCTTAGTTATAAGTAGTGTCTTTAAACAAGATGGCGAGAAGCTGTAAGTAAAACGGCACAGCGCGACCATTATTGTTAAGCTAATGGCAGCCAATTTTAAAGTACTGTTGCTATTAAAAACTATTCACATTTAACTATTAAATTGAACGCCTAAACTAGATATATTACTTTAGAACCAACGCTATGTGATATTATTTAAAACCTTAGGTTTAAAACATAGACGCATACATTGCAGCGGTCTTCATTCTACGATCGTTCTACAATAGTCGATTGCTATAAATAAAGATCGATTCGACGGCCCACATTCATATGACCTAGAGATTGATTACCCGCCCTTCTACAAAACTTCACTAATTACTTAGAAAACGTGAACTCTTCGTCCGATGGAGTTTTAGACATATTAAACCGTCAATAATCCTTACAAATTACCACGCATACATCAATTATGCAAATATAAAACGAAAAGATATGCAGAACTTGCACTTCAAGCCGCCGAAACCGGAGCACACGAGGGATAAGAACTTAACTAGAATTAACTGGATTTAATAACAGAAACATGAATGGGAAAAATTCCAGCAAGGGAATATAGAGCAAAAGAAAGATGAGAAATAAGAAGAAGCATGATTTAGTGAAGCATTAGTGAGCGGGGTCGTCGAACGGCGTCGGCGTCCGGGCCGGGAGGGGCGACGGTTTCGGCGCGCGCTATCGATCGGATCGCATACCTTCCTGCGGCCGCAGCAGAGCATCCTCCGAGCGCGCGAGGGTCCGCCCGGCGAAGACTTCAACCTGGTAAGTTTTCGCCACTGCATGGGTACAGGTTAGCGCGGCGCTTGCGGGAGCGGCCGCGGGGCCGGCTGCTCGCGCATCGCGACGCCGACGGCGTCAAGACGCGGCCGAAGCGCGCGAGCCTTCCTCGCGAAGTGCCCGCCGCACGCCCGCGCCTGCGCGCCAGCCGCGCCCACCCTCTACGTTCGCTGCCGCCGCCGCCGCCCCTTACTCCTCGCGATTAATAATTCCGGCTACGCTGCCAGTGCGTATGTGGGTTAGTTTTTTGGCGATCGATGCGATTATTCGGTGCGAGTCGCTTCCGGTCGCTAGACCATCGTGGTGCACCCCAGACGCGACCAGACGACCTATTAATCGCCTTCTGCCATCACCCCTTTTAAGTGTCGCGTTAACGTTAAGGTGTCCTTAACGGTTTATCGAAGAATATAGGTCAGACACATTGTATAAATCGTTTAACATACAAGGAGACAAGATTTGCCCCACTGAACTACTTAGATACATGTACTTATATCGCTATAGTTTAAAGAAAATAACTACCCATAGTCACTAAGTATTTAAAATTTATATAAAACTCCAAGTTTTAATTTATAAGATATTTTTGTTAAACTGATTATCAAAGACATCTTTATTGCATATACACAAAAACAGAATGATGGAACACCAATAATTATGGGTGTCGTAATAATTACGTACAAGGGCTAAAAGTCAAATGTATTTAGGAGCGATAATAAGCTACAATGGTAGGGTGAGGGTTATATCCGGCGACCACACAAAGACCCGGTCAAAACCACACGAGACGAGGGATGCAGGCTCCCAAAAGCGGGCTTTGTAAACCCCGACCGGATCACTTTTCTACTTACAACCAAATTAATGAATTTTTACTAACATTTTCCGGAGTTTTCCGCGTACACGCAACCTTCACTGCTGAGATAACATATCTCTGAAAGGAATTTCTTTTGAAAGTTGTTTCAAGGAAAAGTCGTTGAGGAATTATTTGATAGCTTTCAATCTTATCTGTTTAATAAAGATTAGTATTAAGAAGATGTAATAAAACATTATAAATAAGACGAGTGTCACGGATATTCGATACTGTAGGCCAATATTGTAAGGTCACGTATTCAATATTGGGAGTTACGTGTTTTTGTGAGTTATGGAAACGCCGTATGCTATGTTACAGACGTCTTAAATATGCTTTGAATTTGACCTACTTACAAAATATATAACAATTTTCCTATATTATGTGACAATGAAACGATTAGGTATATTTATTAACTTCTGGTATGATAACAGTACCTTCTAAATACAAAATCACATATGTACCACATTAGAAAAATATTAGGTAATTTTTTAAAATAGTTGAACGCAAGAGAAAGTACTAAGTTACCGTGTTGAATTGAATTTATAAATATGTTCTTTTAGCTGTCTCCGTTGTGCAGTGATAATATATACTGCTACGCAGGTTTAGGATTTGATTTCCGAGTCACGAAAAAATGGTATTGGGAGGTCTATCATGAAATTTTTAGTATTAGCCGGGAGTTTGGAAATTGTGCCCGATTGATGGCAATAGTCTCACCCCCTATTTATAATAGTACGAGTATATAATATTAGAGAAATATGTAATATTATGAGACCAACCATTGCATACCCCTTCAGAGAAAAGGACAAATCGCTATGTCTTATGTAATCTATATTTACTAAAATTAAAAAGCTGAAGAGTTTGTTTGTTTGCTTGGTAATTGAACACGCTAATCTCAGGAACTACTGGTCCGCTAGACTACATAACATCACGCTACAACTAATAGGAGCTAAATAGAGAGAACGTTCACAATATGTAGCAAGTTTTTTGTACTCACCTCCACGACTGAACACTGCTGCCCATAATACAAGCCTTGCTTAGTATGGGAAGCAGTATCAGTATCTGTTGTGCCTCACTTTTATACTGTACTCATTATCTTAAATGTATTACTGTGTAACTGTTATTTGTGGCAATAAACTATTATTATTATTATGTCTCTTTTTTCACGGCTATACTTCTCTCTAAGGAGAGAGCAGAGGCGGCAGAGCAGGCAGGCAGAGGCCCTTAAAGAATTTTAATTTAGAATGGGATGAGACATTTACCGCTGCCATATCACAGCTACACTATTGTAGTACAGCTATGATTTGTCACTGATAAGTGTAAAGCTATTGAATGATGTTATGGATTCAAATAAAATTGGGCTATGGGTTTGGGTGTTCGGTGAAATGGTGATATCTGGCATACGGGAACAACGTCGCCTGCTTGCCTCCTCCAGCGGTGAATATATGATGTTAAATGAGGATTGGGGCAGACGGTGACTCGCCTTACACTAGATGGGCCCCTTCCACAACCGACATGGGCCGAAGTCCACGGGTTATTATTATTATTATTAGTAGTGGCCCAACAAAGATCCACGAATGCGAAGCCCCGGGCAACAGTTAGTTGATAATTATGAAAAGTTATATTTTACAAACTCTAACTGCACGTCAATTAGCAGTAATCTGTCATTAACGACTTCGACTGGCCTGTTGGTCTAGTGGTTAGTGACCCTGACTGCTAAGCCGGAGGTCGTGGGTTCGATCCCCACCCAGGAGAAGACTTTGTGTGTTGAGCATAAAGGTTTGTTCTGTGTCTGGGTGTCATTTATCTATAATATGTATGTATTTACAAAAAAAAAAAAAAATTAAGTAGTATATCAGTTGTTTAGTACCCATAACACAAGCAAATATAATTGCTTACTTTGGGACTAGATGGCGCTGCGTGAATGTGGTAGAATATTATTTTATATTATTAACACAATTTTTTCATTGAATAATCGTCTTTAGGCGTATAGACTTAAGTATTACACGTTTTTACTAAATAAACTTTTGAGTTAAGTAACGTCTCTGAGTACGGCAGTTAGATACATCTTATGTTAAAGTAACTAAGGAGAGCAAACATCCACGCAGTACCGATATAATATATCTATCATGTGTAATGCTCTGCGAACGCCGATAGGGAGCGCCACTTGTCAGGTCCGTATGATCTATTGCGGTGACGTGGACATTGAGTGCACACCCTAATAACCGATACTTGATTAAGTGTAAGCACTTACTTATCCCTACGCTTAATAAAAGAGTCTTCATGGCCAGAGTTAGAAGATATTTATGATTTCAGTAGTTGTGGGCTAAAAATCTGTTTTTATATGAGATTGTTTTTGTCATCGGTTTTTCAATGATAGAATTAGTTTACATTCCTTTTGCATGTAAGGTTGGAATTTACAATTTCTTTACTAAATATATACCTACAATATTTTAAACTATATAATACTTACAAATAAAAATAATTATGTTTAAAATTAAAATATAGTTGAATGAAACTATAAATCTCTCGAAAAATGTGTTCAATTTTTTCTCTTCTACTTAAAAAAATAATGGCATGTAGAAAAAACTATTTTTTTTTTGAATTTTTTGAAAAATTGTCTTACGTTTTATTTATAAAATTCCGCATTTTATTACTTTCAAAACCTTATAATATAATTATGTAACTTCAATAAAATAGTTTTTATATTGGTAAATAAAAATGTTTTTTAATATTTTTAATTTTTATATTGACACTTTTTGCGTATCAGCAGCATTGCCATTACGTGTTTATTTAAGCCAATATTTCTAAACTAATGTATAATAGATGAAAATGTGAAATATACTTCACATAATGATTTTTTCATTCGGGTAAACAAAACCAAAGCCCATCCAATCCTCACCCATTTCGATCCTTCTACATTCATGAATCTTTTGAAAGCCACGTACTTGAGTTGACGGTCACAAGTGCTACGCCCGTCAGATTCGTTCAGAAAGGTCACTAATGTGGTCAGTGACCTGGCTGTCCTCTCGACCTCAGCCCCAGACTCATTCATATTCTAGATCATTTGTCTATTTAGGACTAGGTTCAGATTAATAACGGTTTTAACATAAAGAATAAGGGATTAATACAGTATTTTTTAGTCTATATTCCAAAAAGCTCTCGTGGATCTTTATTTGTTCACAATTTAGCTCCCACGGTCATAACGGCGTGATAATAAATGGGCTATCCAAAATTAAAACACACTTTTTATTACATAAAAAACATAGTACGAACACCAAATACATCATCAGCAAGCCTTTAAGTCCCACTGCTAGGCTCAGGTCTCCTCTCCTGTAACTAGAGAAATGAAATGAAATGAAATCTCGTTTATTCATCTAGGTTACAAGGTAACACTTATGAAAGTCACAAGAATGTAACAGGTTATCCGAAAAGTAGTGTCAGCAAATTTGCCTCCGACCAGTTCGTGTAAAGTGATGCAGCAGAGCACAACACCATTAGATTAACGAGTTAAAATGAATGTTTACAAAATAAATAATAAACAAAAAATAAAAATAAAGAGAGCTGAGAGGGTTTAGGCCATAATCCACACACGCTGGCCTAGTGCGGGTTGGTGGATCAGACATACTCATAGAATTTTTTCTAGGGTATGTGGGTTTCCTCACGATGTTTTCCTTCACCGTTAGCACATGGTAAGTCTCTTGACTAGTACATATAAATTCCACAAAGTGAAATCCACATTGGTTCTGCCGGTTGGGATCGAACTCGGACCGCGTGATTTGCACGCCGCGCCGGTCCCTTATCCAAACACATGATCAAACGTAAAGCTATTCAAAAACCGATATATGTGGTAAAATCCTGCGATAAACAAATACGATAAAGGCAATAAACAGTATAACATAACATGAAACCTTTACATATAGAAACATGTGACTGCGACGTATTTCCTTTAATGCGTATTCGTATCCTCGGGTTGACACAGTTTCAACACATACGCATCCTTGAACACGAAACACAATGCAATTGTTACGAGTATCTATCTATACTCGTAAAAATAAATATCAATTGCTGATTGTTATCGCATCATTTCAAAACAGCTCGACTATGGCTATTTTTATGACATTCGTAAGGAATAATATTATCCGCTAAATAGATTAATATAGGTACCTATATTATAACATTATTAATTTGGCTCAAATATGAATTAATAATTTGTCTCAAATATGATAACATAATCATAATCCACTTAACCTATTGAAAATAATTCTGTTAGTATGGTACTGTTTTGATATTTGTAAAATATGTACATGTACGTTGATAATTCCACATTCTTTCGAGGAGGCCTATGCCCAGCAGTGGGACATTTATGGGTTGAAATGATGATGTTGAAAATTAAAACGTAAGCACCTATATTTTTATACAAAAAGGTGTTAGAATCTTTATAACCCAGTTGCGTCGGCCGTAGGTCTCTAATTTCCAAATGGCGTGATAGAGTAGTTACGTTTAGGTGTGTCTCAATAATTGGCCAATTTGAAACCAATTTCACTTAATCTATCTTGATAACAGCTGTTGATTGACTTTTTAATAGAGTTCCAACAACTTTCATAAAAATAAAAGAAACCCTAACATTTTACGATTGTACTTTCGGAAATTTAGTCTAGAACCTAATTGTGTTGACTGTTGTGACTTATGTTAAATTAATATAGATTGAGACGGCCACAGTAACAGCAGGATTGTGTAAGACTACTGTGTAAGAAGTCCAGGATTCTATCTCTGGGTCGGGTAAATTAGTTTTTTTCTGTGATCATATTCTTAGCATCTAGGTAACTAAGTAAATAGAGGAAAATATGTAATAATTAGTTGAATATTTTAATCCTCCAAACCATAGATGTATTATATAATTTATATACAACCGCTAATAAATAAAAAATCTATGCTTCAAACAAATATTTACAGCTTGAAATTTCAGTTAATTACTTTCATATCTCATGTTACGCCTGTATTCAATTAAAACTGTGATATTGCGTCCAATGATACTGTTACAAGAGAACGGTCCAGATAAACAATCAGGACAAGGCCTTTAAAGACTAGGGAAACAGATGACTCATGTATTATTAAGTCGATTCTGTCAAGTGTACAATCAATGTGTTTATAAATATTACAATCTGACACATTTAAATATATCTAGGCCGCCGATAACATAGAAAATGATGGCACGTTAACTTGAATGTAACAAAAGAATAACGTAGCGTCGAATAGAGTCACGCCTTTTATTCATAGGGTAGGCAGAGGAGCACATTTCATTACACCTACATTTCGTCAGCAATGTTTCATCATCAGGAACCCATTAATGTCCCACTGCTGAGCTCGGGTGTCTTCTCCTCTATCTAGAGAGCTGAGAGGGTTTAGGCCATAATCCAAACAGCCTGACCTAGTGCTAGTTGGTTCTTCATCAACCTTGTTTGCTTCCATTTAACACTAGAAGGGTCAACGCCGTCAATTTGACGGCAAAATGATTTTGATCGCCAATAACTGTTTGTCTTTCTTTCAGATTGTATTCATATTTAATGACTTTTCCTAATTTATGATTGTATATGTTTTAACTTTATAAAAAAAAGTAAATAGTAATTAGTAAACGAGAAACGCTTCTTCATACCTATTAGGACCGGAGCCGTCAATTTGACGCCACTTCAAATAGTGTGCAGTGTTATAAACAAAAGTTTTGTTTCTACCTTCTTATCGTAACTTTTATTTATAATTTGTATTTGTTGATATGACTTATAGTTTCATCTGATTCTTTCAAGTGAATTGTGGTGTATTTATATTGTAAAATGAGTAGGAATCGATTGTCGAATTTGGAAATACATCGGGAGATAATGCCACTTCGTAATATTACAGAAGATATCAAGATATCTTCATTATTACTTTCATTTCACTTTTAGGGTGATAAAAGTAATAATGAATTATACTATTAGTGGAGCCTTACGAAAATATGGAAGAGGACTTTCAGCCAGACCAAGAAAGTTCCACATCGGAAGATTTTGAAAGTGAGAGTTCAACTCAAAGTTATTTCGACCTGATACCCGACCACTGACACCGAAATTTACACAGCCAACACGAAGTACTAGTGTCAACAGATCTGGACCTGGCAGAAGAGCACAGCTATCTGGAAGTACAACCCGTCGTGGGAGATTCAAAAAAACTTCCTGAAACTGTACAGTTTTATAACGAAACCAAGGTAGACGTGGACATTGTTTACCAAATGGCACAAAAGTACTCCGTAAGAGGAACTACAAGTGAGCGAAATGGCCAACTCATGTCTTCTACAATATTCTAGATTTAGCCGCCATAAATTGATCATGGATTGTTTACTGAAAAGTTACAGGTGAAAACATGTCTCGCCTAATTTTATTCTCCAACTAGTAAGTGAACTTTGAGCTGACTACATAAGTAAAAAACAACGTTCAACCCCCATTCAACGTATAGATAACATAGCTATTACTGAAGAACAGCCAACAACATCTAAAAAAAGACGTCAATGTCAAAATAATTGAAAATGTAAGAAAAACTGCACTAGTGAAATATGTACTGTTTGGCAAAAAGCCGTTTGTAGTCAATTCGTAAAAGAAATCTATAAAAAAATTGTTTTTAAGAAATGTGCTATGTAATCAAACTATACAAGTAATTAAAACAACAATAACAATTTATAATATTGTTTCAATCACAAAATCCAATATTTTAACCATATTATCTATCTCACAACTTCCTACCGTCAATTTGACGGTCGCGGTCTTTGAAGGTATGAAATGTTCCCCGACCCTTCTAGTGTTAATAGGAGCCTTTTGTCAAATCACTTTCCTAACTCCGGCCTGATACTGAAAATTTAATGATAGAAAAACCAAATTCTGTTTAAACAAGAGCTGGGAATAGAACTCGGGAACTTCTTGTTTAGTAGTCGAAATTCTACCGTTGCGAAATTCCTAGGGATTTTGCGAAAATACGTATAATAATTAGACAATGGTGAAAACGTCAAAAAAAAAGTATAACCATTAAGACAGCCTCAGCCTTCTAACTTAACTTATCCATGTTGGCTCCGAACTAAAAGCATAAACCCTATCTTTTTTCAATAACATTAGATATTTTTTCACCATTGTGTAATGTCCGACATGTCCGTGTTTTCGAATAATCCCTACCTAGTAATTTTACGAAAAATCCAATTATCAAATCAACCTATTATATAAATATAAGTAGGTATAATAATAATAATATTCTACCACATTCACACAGCGCCATCTAGTCCTAAAATAAGCAATTATATTTGCTTGTGTTAGGGGTACTAAACAACTGATCTACTTAAATACATTTTTTTTTGTAAATACATACCTATTATAGATAAATTACACCCAGACACAGAACAAACCTTTATGCTCATCCCACAAAGACTTGTCTTGGGTGGGGATCGAACCCACGACCTCCGGTTTAGCAGCCAGTGTCACTAACCACAAGACCAACAGGCCAGTCCAGTCAGTATTAATAGTAGGTAGACATTTTTTATTAGGTGATATGTGTATACATATTTTTGAAGGCCAATAGGTACAGTATCTACATTATTATAAAAATGTCATCCCAAAAGTAAGAGAATCAAGTATTCATGTGTGCGTAAACGACCACATTTCCATTCGTTTGCGCATACAGCCATAAAATGTTTATTCAACGTGACTTGTTTGTAGATCAGTTCGCTGACACGCAAGCAAACATTCAAAGTGAGCCATATATGGCTTAGTTTTACTTGCATCATTTGAGCTCTGAAGGTTTCAAGTTACTGTACCTTATTCTGTTCTGTCATATCAATAGCCCGATTTACAAATAACGCAGTGGTAGTAATATTGGTAGTACAACTGATTTGTTTTATTAATTAACTAGAAGTCACGCGGGGTTTCGCTTCCATCGTTCTTTATTGGGACACTGCTCAGCTCCTTTTGGCCATAGCGTGATGTTATATAGCCTATAACCTTCCTCGATAAAAGGGCTATCCAACACTAAAAGAATTTTTCAAAGCAGATCTGTAGTGCCTGAGATCCTAGCGTGCTTTATAACATTAGTATAAATAAGTAGCTATAGATAGTAAGGTACAGTACTTATGTTTAAATAACAGACAATTTAGAATATAATGAAGTTAATAAAATAAAATATAGTTTATAAAGTAGTATCAATGGAAGTTACGAACATAAATAAATTTAAACATAATGTCAAATCATTTCTATTACAAAAAGCCTATTATACTGTGTAAGAATACATAAATGATAGAACTGTCCAAAGATGTGTGTAATTTAATTAATTTAATATTATTGTATATCTTTATTTCATTAATTTAATTGACATTGTATAACTTTATTTAATTAATTATTGACATTTTCAAATTATTTGTATGTCGTGATGACAAAGCATAGCGCTCTAAATTAAATTAAGACCATTATTGTAACGTTGTATGACAAATAAAATAAATTCTGATTCTGATTCTGATCATAAGTAATTATTATTTTATTAGATAATGTAAAATGTTGTATAATTTTACTACAAATTTTTATTCTATAAATTTACATACAGAGAACAACAGTTAGGTACCATTACTCTACCATACAGAGCATCATTTATAGGAACAAACATTTAGTTTAATATTATAATATTTATATACTATATGTAGTATAGTTTAAAGAACATTAAATATACTTATCTCGATTATAGCTGAATTGTGAGTTGTGCACTACCGTGGTCGCCGAGCGATATTATTGGGCGCAATGCGACACCGGTTTATATAGGGAATTTTCCCCACTGTTCGGCGATCTGAGGTTGTCAATTGAATTACTCGTTATATTTTAAATTTCAGATTATCATAATCAATGTAAAATGGTTTTGTATTTATTACATCCAGAATAAAACCGATATAATAGTAAAATCACAACTCTTGTATTTTAAAATAATGTTTTTATAAATCGTATTATTAGGTACCTACACTAGAATATTCGATACGAAGCAAAATGTTATAATAACTTAAATATTTATTGTATTAAGTAGTAAGTATTTACAAGGAACTTAAATATATTTCTTAACTAGCAGATATAAGTTCCTTGAGTATTTATTTCTTCTTAGAATGCCAACCATCATATAAACGATAACCGCTTCTCATCAGGCGCGTCAAAAAACAGTTTCAATTATAAAAGTGATTAATAATGAAGAACTTATAATAAAAACATAGAAATGAGTTTAACAATGGTAAGTAGTTTTTTATGTAATATTTTATTAATTAAATAATTTATTCTTAACTTAGTTATTGCACAATCTAAATTGAAAGAAACGATGGAAGTCAAAATTATATATTTTCGAGTAGTACTCACTCAAAAAAAAAATAGAGCATAATAATATACAATATAAAAATAATATTTAAATATACAGTATTTTATGGATAGCTGAAGAATATTCTTATAAATAACAATATTAATATAAAAATAAAAACATCTTTATAATAATAACATCTTATATTCATCGCTGAAGGAGGAGGGCAAGCTATCAGGCTACAGAAGGTCACAATGGAACTACGCAACGGATTTTGATGCGGTTTTCACTAATATATAGAGTGATTATGAGAAATGTTATTACAGATAAATATACCATACGGACGAAGCAGGTGGAGCTAATGGAGAGCACAAGTAAACATAAATCTAAATCATAGGTGAATATCTATATATTAAATAAGGTGGATCACACTCCGCCAAAGGTCTCGGAATAGGGTACGGGAAAAAGAGTCACGTGCGTGAATACAGACGGTGACAGTCACGCGGCTCTGAGCGTGATCTTCTATCACATCCTCCATCTGATATGTTGGTAACATACAATGTTTCATAAATTGCACTAAGAACCGTGAGATTTCGTAGTAGGTACCAGTATTCAGTTATTATTTCCTAAAGTTTTTTGAGGTTGTAAATGAAATACTTATGCATGTACCTACTAATTAAAATAGTCATCATCATCATCATATCAGCCCCATGAAAATAGCCACATAAACTTAATTAAATAGTTTAAAAACTTGATATTATCATGTTTCAAGCAATAATCATTACCTATTACTTGAAACATGATAAGTTTAAGTAGTTGACGTCATTGGGCTGATATGATGATGATGATGATGGCTATTGATGATGATGATTATAGACAGATGTGGAAATTAGATGAGGCCGATATCCAGCGGAGTCCGTGTAGTGACCGATTAATAACACATAATATCAATACCCCATCTCAACCCGTGGGTGTCGTAAAAGGAGATTAAGCCTTAGGCTTTAAAAGTAACATTATCACAAGAGCACTGCGCGAAAAGGAAAATTCGAAACAAACCCTATACCAACCCGTCTGGCCAGCGTAATATAATTGGCTAAATTCCGTCCACATAATTTGGAAGAGACCTGTGCCCAGCAGTGGGAGGTTTATGGGTTAAAATCATGATGATGGTGTCCAGCAGTTGCCCAATGCTAAACAAAGGCTTCGTCTAATTTCCGCCACAGCGAGCCATTTTATGCCAATCCTTAGTACTGAATTAACTACAGATAATGTATGTAAATAACTACCTATTTATTTATACATGATGCAACATAGTCTTTAGATATAAGTAGGTACATTGTTTCGCTATACAATAATTTAACGCTATCAACAGTCCATAAAATACTTAATACCTATATCCGTTACCGCGAACGGCCATCAAAATCGTTCAACCTACAGATGGGTAATTGGAGTTTAATGTTTGCCATTATGAACGCGTGGCGCCTGAAGGTCAATGACCTTTGCTCATTAAAAGCCACGTGATCACTTCGAATGACGTCATTGAGAAACAAAAACAAAATCTTGTAGAATAATCAAATTAACAATAGAATTAAACTGTTTATTACTATTGCTTATTTTATTGCTAATAGAATTATTAGTCAGGATCTATTATACTTATTGGACATGTTTCTACACACGTTTTGGATATGGATTCTCTAATGAGAGGCGGTATGCACCAACAATCACAGTAATGTTCTCTTTGAGAATGTGCACTAGGAAGCCCGCAGATCGTCTCGAAGGCGCAGTTAGGGCCTGGGTCGAACTCCCCCGAAGGACAGGCTGAAAAAAAATTAATATCTTTTAAAAAATCTAAGTATATTTAGTTAATAGTGTTAAAATTACCTATTATGAAGACCGCCTAAGTAAACTATAGTAAATGAATGAAACTACTTTAACCTTATGACCGCTACGTCAAATCGGCATCTCCGTGCCCTGGACGCCAAGCTATATAATTCGGTTTTTAAGATATGGGAATAAAACTAATGATTTAGTATCTTTATCTTGTATTTTTATGGACCTGAGTTTTGTCATCTACAGGCGACATCGGCGCTCAGGGCACGCTTGCGCTTGTCAAGTATAGATGACGTTGGCATTCAAAAGGTTAAATGCACAGTATAGTTAATATATCTTTTTTTTAATTTCAATAAATAAAAAGAAACATGTGTAATAATAAAAGCATCAAATTTAACAGTCAGGATTTCATGCAGTGATCATCAAATGCTGTACAAATACACAAATCTATAATTCTATAAATATTAAATTCCCAGTCAATCAATCGGGATTACTAACACTTAATTTTTCCTTTACATGTTTGTAAAATCATGTAAAATAGTAGTTTTATAAAATAGTCACAAAATTTTAATATTAGATTCAATTTAATCCACTCAGCACCTAAGTAGCCCTTCTCATATTCCCGTTAAAAAAATTAACGTGATACTCGTACTATTAAACTTTAATAGAATTAAACTTTAGTAAGATTAGCCCCCCCTCAAAGCAAAATTCATACATCATCTAGGTATAAGTATCTTTCTAAAACACTTATTAGACAAAATTATGCTGGCTGATACAAGAGCGGATTTCATCATAACACAAAATAATATTATACCTATCAGAACCATTATTATATATATATATATATATATAAATACTCACCAAACGAGTGTTTAAAACAAACAAAAAACACAAACAAAACAACGGTCCAGGATCTCATGTTTACGTCGCACACACACAAACACGAATGCAATTTATCACTGAGCCACTCTGTTTATATAACTTCTTCACCTACGTATCACAGTTTCTACTAACACATATAATTATAGAACGTTTTTACTGTCTGGTACTAAAAACACGTGTTGTACTTCAGAAGAATCATCTATATACGGCAGTAATAAGTATAGGTACGTAGATAAAATAGAATTTTAGTACAAAGAGTATTAAGATTTTTTGTAGTGTAGCTAATCGTCAAGTATCGACTGCGAATCTCACGAAACTGAGTTTCTATAAATATTAACAGTCTCATATAGCCACGCTTGGAGTACTTAGTATTGTTTTTAAAAATACATACCTACTCATAATACCTAGTAAAATTATGGAATACTTTCGGTTATAAATAATGTAAACAATGCTAATATCTTCTATTCTTACTGTTGTCACTACATCTTTTTTTTTCTCTCTATAAATTCTATTTTTTTTGTTTTAATAGTCATGTCAACAACAAATTTTATATAAATTTCATACTTTTGCTCTGTTAACTGATATATTATTATAATATAACAAACAAATGTTATTCTTAAGTTAGCTGTGGTTGCCTATAATTGAGAGAGCATCAGGCACACTTTATGTTTTTGATATTTCTTTGTTAAGTAGGTATGTATATCTCTTGTTGGTAATCCTTAATAAATAAAAAAAATAATAGTTACATTTTAAATAATTTAGATCATTATTAATTAAATTAACAATGCTTCTATGGGCCTATTATACTATGAGTGTACCACCGTGGTATCTGATGATACAATCTTATATCTTTATTCTATACGAATATTTTAAAGTTGAAGAATTTGTTTGTTTGGTCGCGCTAATGTCTAGAACTTCTGGATCGAATTAAAAAATATTTTATTGTAGGAAAAATAAAATCACGCTGCGACCGATTAATAAGTGCTGAGTATTGGCCAAACAAAGATCGACGGAAGCGAAACTCCGGGCAACCATACAAACAAAAAGTTAACAGAAACATCGCCTCGTTTTTTTGTTGATCCGAGACACAGGCCTAAAACACTGGTGTGACGACTTAAAAACACGCACACTTAGGTACACGAATGGAACACGGCAATGAACAGTCACTGATAAGTCAATGGACAGGCCTATGTGCAGCAAAATAAATAAAACATCTATATGTATAAAAGAAGAAGCTGACTGATAGTATCAACGCATAGCCCAAACCAGAGAGTCTAGTATCTTAAAATTTCTTACAAGGACTTCGCATAAACCATAGACCTAGAATCCTCGTGCTACGGACCATAGGCGGCCCACTAAGAAGGCATGGAGACGAGTCTTAACGATAGACGTGTTGGATACCCGATTTTATTGAGGAAGGTTATAGGCTATGGTCAATGAGAGCTGAGCAGTGACCAAATAAAGAACGACGGGAACGCGACTTCTAGTAGGTAAACTTTATATTATGTCAATATCTGAGAACAGTTTATAGGTACTCCCTGCCTCAGTCAATGTCAATCAATGTTTTGAAATAATATCCTTCTATACAATTTTTCGTGCGAATATATTTTATAGACATTCAATTATAATGTTACCAGATTTTATTATAATGTTTATAAAAATTTAGATGTTACCGGCGGCATTGTTCGCTTGATATTCGGTTCCCACAATTACAGACACATTTTCCCTGTACCTACCTACATTACTGATTTTCTTAATTTTCCAATTTTCTTCTCATATAAAACTTACTCGGATTTCAATGAATGTTAATAAAAAAAATAGCGAAATTCGTTCTTAAGTTTTGAGGTTAGCAAAACATTTAGCCATTCATTTTTATATACAATAGATACATAAAGCTAACACTGTGCTTGTTCACGTACCTACAAAACTGATCTGTGCGAGCTCACATTGGCAGCCATCGCGCCCGCGTGTTTATTTTATTTTAGAAACAAACACTCAATATACCTCTTCATTTATACAAATATAAAATACTAGATATCGCGCGGGGCTTCGCTCTCCTCGTTCTCTATTTGGCCACTGCTCAGTTCCTACTGATACAAACCTACCTTCATCACTAAATTGGCTATCCAACAGTTACATAATTTTCCAAATCGGACCAGTATTTCCTGAGTTATGCTACGTGTTTGATATTTCTTGACCGCGCCCGCCAACGCGCCGCGTGTAGTAGGTGAACAATAACTACCTATGACATAGACAATTATACAATGTCGCATCCTGTCTTACATATAATTTGCATTGCTAATACAACGTAAGAAAAACATGAACAGGAGTTGTTAGTGATCTTTGTTATTATCTCATAAGTCAGTCATTCAAATTATTTTTGTAGGCGATAACAATCGTTACGGTTGGAGGTTTCATTACCAATATTCTGTGCTTCATTATGATTCATTTACACGTTGTTCCGAGTACATTTTTTAGACCAATTATTTCTGTTAAGCCATCATTATTTGCATTGTTTGCAACTCATAGATACCTATATATGTCCCACTGCTAGGCATGGGTCTCCTCTAAAGAATGTGCAGGGAATTTAGTCTACTATACCACGCTGGCCAGACGGGTTGGTATAGAATTTGTTTCGAATTTTCCTTTTCTGGCAGTGCTCTTATCTGCATGGTTTCTCTCTTAGTCGCCTTTTACGACACCCACGGCTTGAGATGGGGTACATCCTCTTGTAGATGCACAGAATAAATTCTTGTATTTTATTTTTGGTTGTTGCAAATAGATTATTTAGGCGGTGCCTCATTCGCCGGGACAGTTAGAGATAAAAAAAGATCTTTAATATTAACATTTATTAATCATAACAGCCTCTAAGAGTAACGCAGGTATTGTGTTCTATTCTTCTATATGTACCAGGTAAACACCAGCAATCGCAGGTATGCTTTGGATATGAGTGGGAGCTCCTTGATGCGCAAGATGGCTCAAGACCGCAGTTCGGGCCTGGGTCGTACTCGCCAGGGGGACAATCCGCTAAAAATAAAAATAATATTAAAATTAAAGTGATACACTAACACTTTTACTCTGTGGCGCAGCGGGAATGAATGTGACTACTAGAGGTCGTGGGTTGATTTTCGGGTCTGGTGTTAAGGGTAAGAAGACAAAAATCACTATCACAATCACAATTAGTATCACCCTTGAATTTGGAAATGTACTCTGATATGCAGCTAGACTTGTTATTAGGTAGGTACATGGGTCTCTAGACTAGCTGGCGAAATAAGGTTGTAATCCAACTCTACCTACCCCTTTTGAGGCGCTCGTACTATCGTGGTACTGAGATGTGCGTTACGATCATTAACGTTAAGCTACGTTCGGCAAGGTCAGTCCATAGATGGGTGACCGTTCGTGACATTTTTATTCTCGAACGTCTCAGTGCTTCGAAAGGTACTACTTAAAGCCGTTGGTCTCGATTACCACTTAACGTGGTACTTAGTCGTTAAGTCAAGTTGGAAGCACTGGAAGCCTTCTGGGCGACTTGATAAATTCCAGCACCAGGGTCTACTTCAAGCCTCCATAAGAACAAGACCTACCTCTTCGGCAAAAAGGTGAGATGCTTTGTTATGTTATGCATAGCATCAAGCAGTGCACTCATTTTAAACAGTAACAATACAACACTTATCTCTCCATCTATTCAGCAGACGAACAGCTAACAAACAGCTTCCAATCTTAACTGTAAGCGGTAATACAAGGCGTGCACGGTAAAGGACTAACTTCTGTTCCAATCCAACTAAAACTTAGTACAAGTAACTATGGGTAGTTATAAGTTTGTAGGAACTTTATAAATACTGCTAAAACGTAAGCCGCATCGCCATTGTACAAACTCTATCGAAGAATATCAGGGATTATGGCAAAGAAGATATTACTTATTACGGCAAAAAAGAAATGTTTGAATGTTTACCAAACAAATTTAGTTAACTATGTGGTCGGCCAATTTTATGATGAATACTAAAAAAAGTGTGTTAGTTAGAAACATCGTTTTATTTTTCCTGTAATAATAATATGAAAATCTATTAACTGGAATTATATCACATTTCTTCCTTGCCACAAACTTTGGAGATGATGTGGGGGGAGGGGGGGGATAAATTTAGGAATGTGACACAAACAAACAAAGCCTGACTTACCAATAGATATTGCCAGTTTGATGAGCAGAATCAACAACGCTATGCCCCAGAATTTCATCGTGGAGTATCAAATATACAATGGTAATTTGATGATTGTGTAACGACTATTCCACAACACGTCTGCACTCTAGATTGTAATAATATAAATAAAAATCGATAAAAGGAAAAATAAATAGCACATTATCAATGACCCCCATCCCTACGGTGGACGGCTGGACGCAATATTGTCGTTCTTGTACCTATGTTTGTGTACCTAAGATAAATTGTGTTTATTCTGATTGAAATGAATGTAGGACACGTTTAATTAATTATTTACAAGTATTTAAATGTACCTAGCTTTCTGCCTATCTCTTTAAACGACGGAAGACGGTAGGTACCATAGACCCAGGATCCGCGCAGACATGTTCTTAAGATGTACTCTTAAGTACAGTAAAAAAATGTACTATATCCATGTTTTAGTTTAAAACACCAGGGAAAAAGTGAAAACTGCCTTGGTTCGGTTTTCTGAAGTCTCGGGTTCAATCTCTAGGTTGGAACAAATAAAATAGGTATGTATGACCTGCAAATGTTTGTTTCATATTACATAATATATGTAGGTAGGTATGCTTATGCAAAGAAATGGAAACATCATCGAATTCAAACATTTATTTAAAGCAGTAATTAAATATTACAGTATATTATTATCTCCTAGATAATTAGTTTAAAACACTTTTTTTTCTTAGTCATAAAATATCATTGATGTTCAATAGCACATGTCTTGATTAGAAATACACTTGATTAAAACATTCTGGTTGTAAAATGCCTAACAAAATTTCTTTCATTGGAGTCTCTTCTCCCTCATTGCCGAGGATCGTGAATCCTTTGTAGGCGCTCAATGGTTTTGCTCCTCCAGGGCTGTAACTATAGAGTCGAATTTGAGGTAGGGCAGCATTGGTTACCTACAGGCAGGGCGCAAGTAAACAAAATATCATAATTATCCTGCGGTGGCGTGACGCCAGCGCTGGACGCCTGCCGAACGCCCCAGGCTAACGTTACGCCAGCAAAGCGTTTAGTAGCCGGCCAGCGCTGACATCACGTCGCCGCGGTGTCGACGTTGCGTCAACGCTGTGCGGACGCTGACACGACGACGACGCTCGAAAGACGCTAGTGTGGGGTCTCTAAGTCTATAACAGTCATATAATATCAGTCATATTTTAAAAGTGAGTTAAGATTGTTTATAGCTAACAAACGGTAAAAGATTTCCTTACTTCTATCTAGAGAGCTTAAAGAGTGTACAAGTCAAACACATTGGCTCAATGCGGGTTGCCACCAACCCGTATCATACATTAGACATACCCTTAGAATTAGTTTTTCACTTTATGGCTATCCTCATAATTATCATAATATTTTTCTTCACCATTAACAAGACATACTCGTACGAAGGCTAACAAATCACAAAAAAAAACAAATGCAATGTTGGCACAAAATCCCTTGTTATGGCTTACTGCTTATAAAAAACCCAAGTATGTACCCATCTAGGGCAGAGACGTCGAGTTTTTTTGTATAAATGGCCTATGTCCAGCAGTGGATGTCATTGGGCTGATATGATGATGACTGAAAATTCAAAGTGAAATCCAGATTGGGGACTCCGGGTCAGAATGAAATTGTTATAATATTGGTACACTATACTTAATTAAAAGTACATATTGAAGGATATTACTGATTTTATTAATCAAAAATATCTTTTACTAGTATATACATACGTACATATATGTAAGTAACTAGCGGACCCGACAGACATTGTCCTGCATGATATTATTATACCAATTGATTGCATTTTATTTTTATTTGTGTATCTAAACCATCCTCGAATCCACTTGAACACATACACAAAAATTCATTCAAATTGGTTCAGCCGCTTAGGAGTTCACTGTCAACACACATACAGAAGAATTATATATATAAAGATAATAAACGTAAGTAACATTAATCTAATGCAGTGTTGACACAATTGTATGGATATTAATTGTAGTCTGAAATAAAAACATAATATTACTATTAATCATCATCATCATTTCAACCCATAAACATCCCACTGCTGGGCACGGGTCTCCTCCAAAGTATGTACAAGAAATTTAGCCTACTTTACAACTATGGCCAGACCGGTTGGTATAGGATTTTATTTTGTTTTTCCTTTTATAACACTTATTCAGTAAATAGATTTAATACGCACTATAATACTGCCTTGCTAAGAAAAAACGATATATTTACATTGAACTGGCCACAGAAAAACGCACGTAAAGTAAATCACATAAGATGTATAATTCTCTGAACTTCAGATGCAGTTATGCCCTTGTTCGTTCGCAAGGCAGAATAAATATAGTGATTGTCACTCTACAGCAGAGGCAGCATATACCTTATGTTAAGTCATCATAATATCAGCTGTAGGACTTCCAACGCGGAACAAGAAAGCCTACTTTCCTAGAGATTTCCTATATGCTTGGGCCCTGATTCTGAGCTGTCGGAAAGTTTTCCAACGGAAATGTCAGTTTATTTAAAATTAAAAATACATAATGTTACCAAATAAATAGTTTTAGAAAAAAATTACATATTATTCAGTTTTTAATTTTCTATATGATAATCTATTTTCTACCATTAAATAACTTAAAACGTAAATAAACTTCGTTCTATGATTCGAAAAACTTTATGATGTGGGAGCACTACGATGGCTCAGAATCAGAGGGCTGGTTAGATCTCTAGGTAGATTTCCAATACGTTGGTTATACGCGGCAGTGGAGGGTCTAATTATGTTAAGTACTATGATTAAATTGATTATTTTATCTTAAGCTTGCCCAAGGATCTTCCAACATCGAGGGATGAATGTACAAATCTATTTCATTTTTGCTGTCTTGATCTTGTTTTACACCACTGTTGTTGCTTGAATTGCTCTGAAATATTGCAATTGAGAACATTAGATATTGAATTTATGCATTATATACTAAAGACTAATTTTAAGGAACCAAGTTAAGATTGCATATTCTCTATAAAGGACACATATTCATCTTTCTCATTAACTGACTCTCACAACACAATGGAAGCACTAGTGTCAAGTAAATTCATTATAATTGTAAATCTTGTTTGTATCAATAAAGAATTATTAAGCTATTGCTTAGCTTTTATCGCGGGCTTGAGCGCGGCGACCGAATCAATAAATTCCGTAACGAAAATAAATCTAACACCCCCCACTCCAAAAGGCACAGCGGCGTTGAAAGCCGTGCATCGTCTAACATCGTTTCAGTTTTATTGTTATTTGCTACCTTTGGTCTACAGAGGTACAGTACGACATAAGAAAAGAAATAATAGGCTGTAAAATTATAATTATATATTTTTCATAAAACCTGTTTTCTTAATTCTTTAATATACTTACACAAAAAATTACAATATTATACAAAATTTGTATAGGTTATCAGAAGTTAGGCAGCAAGTGGTAAAACAGAGTTTATGAAACATGAAATAAGATGACATATAAAAGATTAATAAATATATTCGGGCATAATATGACCTGAAGAGTTCTAATTGGTAATGTGATGACTTTGCTATCATAAATTTGAATTTAGACTTGCAGTGCCTTTCGTTAAAGGCATGTTATCTTGTAGAAAATGATTAGATATTTTTGAACGTTAATCTAAAAGAAAATACGTACCCCAAAGCTACTCCGTGGACTGTAACCAAAATTACTTTTGTTTACTCTTCGTCTGTGAGTGTGGTGACCACTTAGATTCGAATTGTTTTGATATACTTGATGATATCTGGCAGGCTGGCTACATCTCTTTTGCACTGGCGTACTTTGATTTAAAGGTATAAAATTATCCGACATGATAAATAAAGCTGCGTAAAAGTTTAGTTTTCTTTAAAAAAATTAAAAAGTTAAAAACTAACGCAGTGTCGTCGCACACACACAATCAATGTCGAGAATGTCAATAAAATTGTCAATGTCAATATGACACATTGTTTTTAGGGACGACCGCAAACATAAATAAAGTACTAACGCAAAGAATCGGGGTTACTTAAGTAATGCAAAGAAAAAAAAATTATACTTTGACTAAAATAAAAGAATTTTCTTTCTTAATAAATCGGAGTATTGCTTTAATTTGCTTTAATATAATAGATGGTTTTTGTAAAAAAAATATTGTAAAAAAGTTTTCATCACTTCATACTAAACTTATAGGAATAGAATGCTTCATCATCATCATCATCTCAGCCTATTGCAGTCCACTGCTGGACATAGGCCTCTCCCAACAGAATGCTTAATAATTTAATATTTTATATGCGAACATTAGGATCGACAGATGTAAACTGTAGGGTTAGTGGATAGTTAACTAAGCGTATTTAAATAAAATAAAGTACTATGTGTTTGTTACCTAGATTTATATATGAATAATACTAATGAAATTAAATTAGATTTTGGCAACCTTAATTTATTTTTGCATTTATTATCCGATAGATGACTACAAAACCGTAAATCGAAAAGTTTTTCAGTTATAAACATTTCTAGTTCTGTCAATTCAATTTTGTTCGCATGTTCACATCACTAGCAAGTTGTCAAAAATTTTGATCGAACATAGGTTTTGTTCTGAATTGATTACCTATCTATTTTGGGATGAAAATAACAATTCGTATAAAATGATTCAGTGAATTTTGTTTACAAAATTGCGGAAGCCGCCAGTGTTCGGTGCAAAAATGTGGATTCCATCAAAATCACCCAAGCTAGCAGTCGGTAAGTTGTCATTTTTTAATCAATCAGCATTACGCGCTACGGATACATCCTGCCAATTACAGCGGAAACGTAATAACATGTTATGAATTTTAACTACTTCATACTTGTTGATATACGAAGGAATATACTCTAATAATAACAAAGTTTAATTGCCTATTTCATTTTAATTGTACAAATATTTGATCGTGTTTCTTTTGTTTATCAATTTATTTTTATCTCTGCTTTGTCTCGGCTTTTTGTTGTTTTTTTTTAGATAAATCACAGTATAAAAAAAATCTCTTATATTATCTTCTAGGGCTACGTTAGGTAGGTACCTACATAAAATTTATGAAAATGTTAACAGAAATAAATAAAACACCAACATGCTAAACTTGTATCATAACATACTGAAGTATAATTTAATCATTTTATAATAACTTATCATTTTCATTCTTGAATTAAAAAAAGAGTATAATTTTTTTTTTATCAGCAGCTATTATAGAATAGAGTTGCCCTGCCTTAAAATGCCATTATGGTTTCTTTTTGATTGAAATTGGCAAGCAATTGTGACACCATAGTATAATTGGGTAGCATTAATTTTTATATTTAGGAATAATGTTTATCTTGTTATTTCAGCTGTTTACAATTGGAAGGGTGATGTCCGATCAGGATTGCCACTGGAAATAGGAGAGACTGTACAAATATTGGAAGAGAATGGAGGTATTATCTTTAATATTTATGCATAAAATCTATACTTAAAATATTATTGGTTGAACGCTAGGATCTCAGGAACTTCTGGTCATATTTGAAAAATTATTTTACTGTTTGATACCCTATTTATCGAGGAAGGTTATATGCATATAACATGATGTAACAGCCAATAGGAGCTGAGCAGTGGCCAAATAGTGAATGATAGGAGCGAAGCCAAAAACCGTAAAATAGTCTTTTAACCACTGACAAAAATAACTAGCCAAATCTGTTTATGTTACAGTGAACTGTTGAAAATGTAGGTCTAAATTTGAATACACATAAAGTAGGTACTTACTATCTATCATCCCACACAATCCAGATGGTTGGCCCATATAAAGATACCGTCTATTAATGAATTATTAAAAGTGGAACAGTTTTGTTATAAATTGCTTAACAAGACTAGTGCCAGAATTAAATTTACCCTGATAATTCAATTCTAGCAATATCAAATATGATAAAAGACGTTTGAAATTATTGATATGTTCAGCTACTTTTGTTGCTAACTGTACAAGTGTACATGCTTGTTAAAAAAATAAATATAAAGAAGCTTCTCAGCTTTATAATTATTATTTTAATATGGATAACACATGATCACATGGATAAGAATCTTCCACACAGTAATATGCAAATGTTTAATTAGTCATATAAATAATTTGTTTACTGGATTCTGCCGTTGCTTCGTCGCATTATTATCTTTGAGATAAATTATATATCATCTAGTTAGTGTCGAAAGACTGACAAAATAGAATTGGAATGTTCTTTTTTTAAATTCCAAGCATTGAGCAGAGCCTGTTAATGTGTCTGTATGGAAGTAAGTATATAAGTAGTAAATAAGTCTATCTAGTCTTGCTCACTTTTACATGGGACTAGACACTGCTGGCGAAATGTTGGAAAAGTTGTGAAAAAAAATTAACGAAACAACTGCCATGACAAAAGATGATGAGACAAGATGTTTTTATTTATTTGTCTGTTTACAATCATGTTAAACTAAAATTTTCATCGCAGTCAGGGGACGATTTATAGACCTTTTAGTGGTAAGTTTTTTTATTTTTTTTTGCTAGTCTATGTAACTCGGAAAGATGCAAGAATTGTAATGCCTCAGAACAAACAACCTCAGATCGGAAAATGGGTCGGGTGTTTCTTGAATTGTGGCCGGCTGTACTTGGAAACTGTCTCCCAATATGATCATGACAATATTGTACAATAGCAAGTTAAGTTACAAATACATTTATTATTAGATATTATTCTCTGTTCTAGGCTGGTACAGAGGCTTCAGTTCAAAGAACCGCTCAGCATGGGGCATATTCCCAGCGTGTGTGGTGTCCTTACGACCTTGCATCGTGAAGGGATCCGGCGCTACAGCTATAGCCGAGTTGAAGGACGATCCACTGGTTCGGGAGATAGCATGCGTGCTCAGAGAATGGGCGAGATTGTGGAAGAAACTTTATGTCGTAAGTGTTGATTGGTTGATTAATTTTTGTGACCTTTTTGTAGTTGCGAATATGTGAATTCACAATTCCAAAAGATCAGATTTTTTTTTTGATTTTGAAGTTATTCTTCCAGTCTGTTAGTTCTAAATTCGCCTGAAAAATTTATAATACCTTCAGATACCATGTTATTCGCAATTAAGATTATGAAATTAGCTGACTAGCTAATGAAACTTAGCAATGTGTGAGTTGGTGAAATTTGGTAATAGCAGCAGCCAAAGCCAAAAGATAGTCCCTCCTACTTCCCGATAGCGATTTATAGTTATAATATTATCGCTAGGTTAAGTATATGCATAATCTTCGTTTGTTAGATGTTTTGTATTTTTGTAAATCAATTTCTATAGGTATACCTAGTTATAATAAAAATACTTGTTAAGCGACTAGTTACCTAAGAGTGAAAGTGCCGAGTGAAATTTTTTGCTTAATTTGTTATCTGACTGGGGATGTAGTAAGTTATATTATAATATATACTTTTGAATAATTATTCAAAATAGTGGCCTTCTGTAAAAACATGAAATAAATAGGCCATTGTCGCATGCACAGTTCATTGTACGAAAGGACACTAAAGAATAACAATATATTATCAAACATGAAGCGGAAAGGCGCGGTAATATTAAATAAACTTATACCTATTGTGAAACATGAGTTCTAAAATTTATACTCATTCAATCACAAAACATTCGTCATATTGTATGAATATTTGTAAAGAATTAACTGAATTGTAAAACAATTATGACGTGATCGTGATTTTAATTTTCTATATTATAGACTATAACATTTAATAACATAAGTCGTAAAAATACGTCGTACTAAGATTCGAAAAAGTTTACGATCCGGGAGCAATCCGACGAGTCAGAATCAGGGGGCACGTACTCTTTTTTACCCGACTGCCAAAAGGAAGAGCAATGTTTTTTTTTTTAACTATAAGTACTAATATAATATTCTAGTTTTTTGTTTGGTTGGTTGAACGTGCTTATCTCTGGAACAAGAACTGAATTGAAAAATTATTTTTCTGTTGGATAGCCTATTTATCGACGAAGGATATGACTATTAACATCACGCTAACGTTACGACCAATAAGAGCTAAGTAATGGTCAAACAAAGACCCACGGGAGCAAAGCCCTCGGCGACAGCTAGTTTAAAATAAAATTGCTGAGATGTTCCAGCCGTTCTCGAATGTTGCGAACGAAATTCGAGAACGTTCGAGAAATTAATTTAATTCCAATAAGGTCATTACTCCAACCTCTGGACCGCCTTTACTTGTGGTTTTTATTAGAATCTTTGCCAATACCTATATTAAAACATTTTCCTTATAATTTTGAAGCGATTTATAAGACCAATATGGATCAATATATATTTTTTTTTAATAATATTCTACCACATTCACACAACGCCATCTAGTCCCAAAGTAAGCAATTATATTTGCTTGTGTTATGGGTACTAAACAACTGATATACTATTTAATTACATTTTTTTTTTGTAAATACATACATATTATAGATAAATTACACCCAGACACAGAACAAACTTTTATGTTCATCACACAAAGATTTGTCCTGGGTGGGGATTGAACCCACGACCTCCGGCTTAGCAGTCTGGGTCACTAACCACTAGGCCAACAGGCCAGTCAAATATGGAGATGTATGGTTGAAATCGTAGCTCATTTTAATGAAATTGACAAATAGAGTATTGTTTATCAGAGCCACTCTTCTACAGTCTATCTTCTTCTTCCTCGTGCTTGTAGTATTGTGGTACTGATATGTTAGTTACGATCATCGAGGTTAAGAGGGTTCATACCATGAATGGCAACTTCACAATTAAGTGTTATATTTAGTGATTTTCGATTTTTATAATTTATAATACATTGTTTAGAATTACGTGAACTTGTGTTAACAAGTGTCTATTTAAAAAATACGCGTCAAAAACATTACCCTCCTTTTTGGCAGTCGAGTAAAAAGTAAGTATCCATAATGCTTTACTTATTTTACTATGAAAAAAAAAACTTCTTGCAAGTTCCAATTTGTTATTTGCATATAAATAGAACTGTAAACGCAATGATTTCGTACCTTTTACACACCTTTTACCTAATTCCAAAAAGTGTATTGAAAACATTTAAAACAAATAGCTCCAATTAAATAATAAAAATCAAAATCCACGAAATATATCTAGAACGAACGAATATATCTAGTCTAGAACGGTAAGGTTTCAGCGATCATTCCGATCAACTTTCCACAGCGGTGTTTCCTGAGCGCTATGACATGTTCTTCTTCAAACGAGGTTTAAAGAGAGCTATCCTGTCAAGGTAGGCAGCGGCTTGGCTATGCCATGGCATTGCCAACGTCTATGAGCGGCGGTAACCACTTACCATCAGGTGGGCATAGCGTTGCCAGGCGTCCGGATAAAGCCGGACATAGGTAGGCTTTTTGATTGCGTGTCCGGCCAAAATAAACGGTGTCCGTCTTGTCCGGCTTTTGTTAGGCTTTTTACATTTCGCAAACGAGCGAGCGCCGAGCGCAGGCGACGAGAGTCGACTGTCGGTCGCCCACGCAGCCACGCACGCACAATTTTTTTGTCGTACCTATTAATACTGAGACAAAATCCTCAATAATATAGGGTGTCCGGCTTTTTTACCCAAATGTCCGGCTATTAGGTTTGGCGACCTGGCAACCCTAGGTGGGCAGTCTGCTCGTCTGCCACTTTAAGCAATAAAAAAAAATATGACTCAAAATTGCGACGTTGCCGTTCCTCTGTATGAACCCTCTTAAGCGACAAAAGTGTATCAAGCTGCCAACAAAGGCATAATAATGTTGTCACTTATCGTTCATATCATAAAGACACACGGTAGAAAACATGAATAATGTACAAACTAATACAAGAAGGTCAGTTAACAAGAAAGACTAAACACGGAACAACAAACAATGATTCATGAATAACAGTACTACGTATATAACTAACTAGTTATTACACATGTAAAATATGTTTAACATGAATAAGTTTCTGTTCTAAAAAATATTCAGATAAATAGGTACTTAATTTTTTGTAACAGTACCTATCTGTCGAGACAAGTGTAAATGATTCATAGATAGATAATATGTTTCGAGCCTGGATGTATTTACTTTGTAAAGTCTTTTTCAAAAGTGGTAGGACCAGAGGGCGGATCTATGTAGGGGCAATAGGAGCTGCAGCCCGAGGCCCCCGTATATAAGGGGCCCCCAGTCCCAATTTGTATGGTCATTGAACTATCTTGCATATACCTACTGTAACATTAAAGTAAACTCAGTTATATCTGCACCTCTATTTAGACAGCTGAGAAGATTTACGGGCGTTTTTACCCGACTGTCAGGACGGGTATTGTTTTTCGCGCGTATCTTGTATTTTTATAAATTTCTTTATTCCCACGAATCTTCGAAACGGCTGGATGGATTTTGACAATTAGGGTATCGTTAGATTCGTCTAGAAAGCCCGAGTGTCCTTAGATAGGTTTTAAGAATAAAAATACTTAAACGGCGGGCTATTGACGCCAAATTGTAAGAAGTTTTTTTTAACCAAACCTATCGTATTGGGTATCAAAATAAAGAGAATCAAAAGGAGATTACATATATTCGAAAAGAGATTATACATAATTGAATGGTTCCAAATTGTAAGTAGTTCTAGTTTTTTTTTAACCAAACCTATTTTGTAGAGTATCAAAACAAAGGGAATCAAATGGAGATTACAAATATATACATATGTTATGTATTTAAATTTAATCAGGTATAAAAATATTACAATAATTTTACGGTCTTTTTAGTGCGTTGCTCTCTGTTGATATTTTGCAGCCTGGTTATTAAATTTTTTTAATTAAATTTACTTGTTAATAATCTATCTACCAATGGATTTGGCTAGAGATGCATATTTAACATAAGCTTCATACAAAATATGTGAAAATTCCATTTGTAGCAGCCAAATCCATCGATCATCCATAATCCACACACGCTGGCCCAATGAGGGTTGGTGCATCAGGAATACTCTGTATTTTTTTAGGGCTAAGGCGTTTCCTCACGATGTTTTCCTACACCATTAGAAGATATACCTAGTTAGTCATTTGACTCGTACATTTATAATTTCCACAAAATGAAATCCACATAGGTAGACCGTTTTATTTAATTTCAACATTAATTCCAAAATATTTCCATAGGAACGGGAGACGTACAGGTTCAGCGCAGTAGCGAAAGTGATGAGGGAACTGCTAAGCGGGCGACGAGCCCTGCTTGCAGGGACCCTCACTCAAGACCAAACTCGAGCGCTAAAGTTGAAACTTGTCGCCAAACTCGACTGGGGGAATCGGTAAGTACACCACATTTTTAAAACTCCGCGTTCAGACACAGCGAAAAACTGCGGTTCCAGAAACGCTGTTCATTGTAATGGCCTTACTTAAATGAAAATATTTGAAATTGGTTATACATAATCGCGTTAATTCGTGCCTGCACGGTTCCCGCTATTTCTGAACGCAGACTTATACCAGTTCTGAATTGAATATAAAATTGGTAGTGTACAATCGCTTTAATACATCCATCACTGTCAATTCTGTGAGCCAAAGAACACTGAGCTATGCCACTCGGGGGTCCCAGGCAAAAACCAACTACTATCTTGGAACCCACAACGAATATAATCACAAGTACGATGGAGGAGATAAGAGTTTTAAAAGTGCTAATAGACGATCGAACATGCTGCGTACTGTACCACGAAACCAGTCCGGTACCATACTAAGTTCGATCGTGTGAATTCGTGTCTCGCAGTGCGCCTCACATAATTATTATTGTTACTGGTTCAGTTGGTTCGATCGCCTTGCACATCATTGTCTGTGAATTCTGTGATGCGGTGCATCGTTAGGTGGGACGACCGCACGGTGCGGTATTGCGGCCGCACGAAGTTTGATCGTCTATTAGCACTTATAGGCTCGTCGGTAAAGTTCGCATGTATCATTATAAAACCGCGGTAGGTGTTAGATGTCACGAGCTGTGTTATTTTGCCCAAACTTTTCGATCGAATGATTTATGGGCTTAGGTATTAGGAGACATTCAGGCAGTTGGAGATTACTATATGCGATTATAACAATTAAATATGTGTTCTAATTGTTTTGGTTTTACTCTTTTTTGTTTAAATTAAAATATTAGGTACAGAAAATTACCACTACGTCCATTTCAATTGGTGCACAAACATTAATCGCAGTTGACAATAGGCGTAAGATAAAGTCATCTTTCTTGGTAATTTAAACATTATTTTAATAATAATATAATAATAATATTCTACCACACACACTACACACACAGCGCCATCTAGTCCCATAGTAAGCAATTATATTTGCTTGTGTTATGGGTACTAAACAACTGATATACTACTTAAATACTTTTATTTAAACACACACACACATTTTGTAAACACATGCATATTCATCACACAAAGATTTGTCCTGGGTGGGGATCGAACCCACGACCTCCGGCTTAGCAGTCAGGGTCACTAACCACTAGACCAAAAGGGCAGTTTAATCATTATAAGGTGAAAATTTTATTATTCACATGTGTATAGGTAATAGTCTCTCATCATCTCATTTTATTACTAACAAGAAGTAGATACACCTATTGGACTACCGGTCAGGAACCTCTGCGTATTACGAATCACTGTATCAAGCCTTTGTTTTCTCCACCTAACGCGAGCCTCCTAATGTATTCGAGGTTCATGGTTATTAAATAATTCATTATGACGACTATTGGCGCAATGACAGTCCAAATCCTACATGTCAACATTCGACAGCTTCGTATGTTGAGTCAATTATAAGGTATTGATAATTATGTTGATTAACTACATGTAGATCCTAAAGCCTGACCTATGTTCGTCGTGTCACAAAATTGTAATGTTGTGAAGTAGAGGTCTATGATGTGAACTACGAACATATTTAAAAAAATATAATACATCTACTCGTAGACTGGTACTACAACTCACGCGAGTAACCTTAACCACAAAAAAAAAAACAATAACAACATTTTACACGAGAGTCAAACTAAATGTCTGTTTTTGTAAGACCAATTAAATTAATAAAATTTAAATGAAATCTTAAAATACAATTTAACAGCATTCAAAATGCTGTTAAATTGTATTTTAAGATTTTTTTTTATAATAAATAAAATAATTAACATAAATGTTTTGATCTTATAAAGATTGCTTTTGCCTCCCGCTTTGTTATGTAGAAAAGTGGATAATTTCTTCCTAACTTCTTCATTTACTTTTTAATAATTTAGTTGCGGGTTTTAAGACTAAAGATTAAGCATTAATTTATATAAATATTAAAAAAAAAAATATACAAATAAGCATTCCCTGGGACTACTAAGTTTCATAACTGACTGGCCTGTTGGTCTAGTGGTTAGTGACCCTGATTGCTAAACTGGAGGTCGTGGGTTCGATCCCCACCCAGGACAAATCTTTGTGTGATGAGCATAAAGGTTTGTTCTGTGTCTGGGTGTAATTTATCTATAATATGTATGTATTTACAAAATGTATTTAAGTAGTATATCAGTTGTTTAGTACCCATAACACAAGCAAATAATATTGCTTACTTTGGGACTAGATGGCGCTGTGTAAATGTGGTAGAATATTATTATTATTATTATTAACTCGCTGTTTGCAAGGGTTCATCGCTGTTAATCCCGGCTTACATGAGTAGCAAAGGTTCGTGTGAGTCTCTTCGTATCTATCTCTTAATTCTTGGATGATGTTTATTTAATGTGAATTCTAGCAGTTCAAGCCCCTTTTGCTGGCTATAAAAGATTATTAGAGCCATGCCGGCTCTAATAATCTTTTATATTTTTTTAAGTCAGTTTTAATTGCATTGGTCTACACCCCTACTCTGTCCTCGCATGGACAGAATAGGTGTTATAACTTTTTGTGTTGTTTATGTCCAACTCAAGCAGTATATAATATATATCTTGAAATTTGCCTTTTGATGAGATAAATTGCCCCAATAAATTTTCTTAATAAATATTTTCTATTATTTCTTTATTCTATATTCAAGAGATTTCCTTTATATTTGTGTAAGTAGGTATAAGTATTGCATCTAATTATAATTGATAGGTATTATTAATTTTTACACACATCATAAACATAATATAAACTTTTACTTTGGATTACTATGAGTAATACTTTTTGATTTTAATATAAACGTCATTATGTTTTATGTATTTACATACCATGATGCTTGACGAATTCCCGTTTAAAATCAAAAAGTATTATCAATTATCATGCAACGCGGAAGTTTAAAAGTAAATACTATAAGTAATAGTCTATCAGAATATTGTATTGGTAGCCAATAAACGACTGTTTACTTAATTGTATGTATTTCCTTCAATACTCGAGCTTGTGAGGTGGTCTTAGGGCTATCTTACCTCATAGCATTTACTGAGATATTAAAGTAAGCCAAGGCAGGCATTCACTTTTATTACATTAATTACATTATCATACTCGTTCTTGTACAATTAAATAAAAACAACGATTTTATTGAAGTCATTTATTACCAAATATAATGTAAACATGTGACACATGCAAATATGTTCCTTACAGTCTCAGAGATACGTAGCAATGTCTTAACTAGGTACAGAACATTTCATGTAGGAATGATTATAAACTAATAAAACAGGCAAACTGCAAATTCTATCCATTCAATGTAGAATGGAAGACGATTCGAGATTCGTTGAAAGTTACAACTATAACATTAATGCATGACTCAAAAGACTTATTCTATCAAAACGAGATACATCGAGAACCTTGAAACTTTCTCATCTGAACTTTTCATGGCACATTTGGAACAATTTATGAGTATAGTATTCATCGAACTAACATTACAACTTGCAATTTAACACCATTCACACTTCAAATTCACTTGATGATTATCTCCCATTTAATAGTACCAAACATAGTTTTTATATCAATCACGAAATTGATGTAACATTACATAAAATTTGACTAACAGTAGATTCTCTCTAATGTATTTAATAATACACATTTTATAGGTCATTCGCATTAAAACTGTAATATAAGGTCTAAGTGCTTCTTTCACCACTGTCAAATAAGTGCTAGATAGCCTATATGAGACTTACTTGACAGATTTTTGATTTATTTTTCATAATATATAAAATCTGTCAAAAAAGTCTCAGGTAGTTCATTAGACACTTATTTGAGGGTGGTGAAACAGGCCCTTATAGTAACTTCTTTTCTTGGCAAGTAAGATAAAGGCATTATAAAACTTGTCTTATGCAACTAGCTTCATAAACAAGCCATTATTTTTTAATACGAATGAACTATCATAAAACTATTAGCTATATTATATCCGCCTGTACGTAAAACATACAGCGGACTTGGAACAGTAAATGTCTTTTTCATGTTAATAAAAGTATTGTTATCTCGAAACTCTAGGCATTTGAGCTTCATGACTTGATTTATTTATCTTAAAGATGGCAGCCATAACTACATGCATATAATGTTGAATAATATCAATGAAACAAAAGAAAAGCACGTATTATATAAACTAATCGTTAAAATATCTACTTAATTATTGAAAGACTTAATTATATTACCGATATGTGTATTCTGAAGTATTGTTATAAATCTACTACAAAATAACTCACTGAATAGTTTTCATTATAATAGGACAATCAAATTTTACATACGAATATTGTCTTACATATAGTAATATCAGAAACTATTCTATTGCCTGCACTCGTCAAACATTTTATATGTATAATATAAACCCCTATCTATACAAAAGAAAATATAAGTAAATTTAAATTGTCTTCTGTTATTCACGTGGGGAATAAAAATCGCGGTATAGGCAAGTTAGTTAGTTCATGGGTTTACAGATCAAAGTCGTAACTCGTCCATACCGCGATTGTCCACAAATACTTCTTTTACAACTTTCTTATACAAAATATATACTACTACATCTTAAATAGAATCAAATTGTATACTTTATAATGTACTTTATAATATTATCAAGTGAATAAATCTGCGTAATGCATCTAACTAAAAAAACGTCTCAAATATCGTTTAGTCAGTAAACAAAAGAATGCGCTTATTCACAAATGTAGTACCACAGTTAATTTCACATACCTAACAATAAAAATGCATGTTATACCAAATGTATCAACAATTTTTATACTAATCATAATTCGTAATGATTCACTAAATTTAAAGCTCAAGGCGAGAAGGCAATATTGTCTTACATAAACAGGTAAATTAAGGAATGTCATGGTCAATCGTTGAAACTGAATTTCTTACAAAACAGCAGATGAGCGTCACAATTATTTAAAACTAGCATTACACCACGTCCTTAGCCGTACCTAAGAAGTCTCTAATACAAGACTTGAGATCGTATAACAAAAGGATTGTATAGGAATCTCATTGTTAGAGTTTTCTCAAGCGTCATATTCAAGACAGCTTAGATTTTGAAGAACGATATTATTGTTGAGTGTAATGCCCTAGTTCAGTCTCAGAACTTACGTCTCGGTCTCCTTAGCATACTTGTCTATATTCGGATATATAGGTGCCATCTCTAACGTTGAGGGTGCTGAAGGTGCGTTCGAGTTCATGTGGAGTCTCCGCGACAGTTCATCCAGTACTTCACCAAATACACGCAGAGACATGTTCTGGCCCAAGAGGTGCAGAAGCAAGAAGTCACCCACCTGGAAATAAGTACATTAATGTGTTAACAATGCTTCTTAACTTGGTAATGAGGTTTTCTTAAAGGAAACAGTAAATACTTGGTGTATTAATGCTTAGAGTTTGGCTCTTTAAAAGGATAGTACTAGTCTTTCCTGAGCTCCTTTTTTAGGTCGTATTTCACAATTTCTCATCACTACATAATAGAAAAAGTCTGTCTGTTCGGAATAAACTAAAAACTACTGAACGGATTCTCATGCGACTTTCACCACTCGAAAGATTGACACATGAGGAAGATTTAGGAATATAGTTTTATAACCTACTTAACACGCGGGCCTACTAGGTGTGTCCACGACTTCGTTCGCCTATGATTTCATAGTTTTTTTATTTATTAATCTTATATTATTTTTTCTAAAATCAAAGTAGCCGAAGTTACTCCTTGTGACATTAGCTTCGCGAATGAAATACCTGTCAAAATTGGTCCAGCCGTTTACGCGTGATGCCGTGACCAAGGGAAATATATGTATAGATTAGGTGTGTACCTGAGTTTTCCTGACAAGAGACTCCACTCCCGAGGGTGTTCCGAAACGGAATCGCCGCTTGAGGATAGTCTCGCGGGTGCTTGGTAGAAGCACCACTGCTGCGGAGTACAACAGGGCCAAGCCGGTCACTACCGATAAGATGATGAACCTGGAATGTTAACGAATGTTTTTAGAATAATCTCTCTATGTCTATATTACTTGAATCCGTCGATCGTAATGTAAATGAGTTGCATCTATACTAATTATAAAGCTGAAGAGTTTGTTTGTCTGTTTGGTTGAACGCTAGGATCTCAAGAACTGCTGGTCCGATTTGAAAAAAAAAAAATATTTTTTATTTCAAAAAATATTTTAGTGTTCGATAGCCCATTTATCGAGGAATCCTTCTTCGAATTCTAGTAACGTATATTCTGCTCTTTGTCTATATTTCACGAAGAGATAGGCAGAGGTGTATTACACCCACATTTTACAAACTGTTTTAACTCCCACGTGATAGGGGGCGCGTCCATTGCCATTACCCGGGCATCGTGTTTTACGCCATTACACGTCACACGTAATTCCTTAAAGTACCAATTCATAAAATATTAAGCATCTACTTACCAGAACCACAGGAAGATGAAAATCTTCTCATTGAGGATGTTCAACGCCAAAACGCAGAGCGCATCGTGTTTCTGGATTGATCCAGACGGACCGAATTTGTGGAATGTACACTTGGTTATTCTAGGGAATATTTCGATCTGAAAGTACAAGAAACAACAGATTTTATACGTGACCCATTTTTGGATGCAAAGTATTTCTCTTTTTCTCTCTGTTTGAATTCATTACGATATAGGTATAAGTAAAGTCGCTTGCTCGAAATAGTTAGGTCAGGCCATCGTCGGTGACGTCCATTGCTGGACCTATGTAAGCAATGGACGTCATTGTGCAGATATGATAATGATGATAGGTATTAAACTCACCATAGGATCAGTACGTTGTTCCTGATTCATGTTTGAGAATTTAACTACATCAGAACCATAAGTCAAGAAGGCGCCACCAAGGAATGTGTCCAAGAAGAATATGTTTCCGACCTGAAATTAGCAATTAAATTGATTAGCTAACCTAAAAATGGCCCATGGCAAAATCATTCCTATTTAGTTTATGTATAGTTGAGAATGCTTCAACTAAAATATTGCTACTTACCACATTGGTGAAGTTCAACAACTCACAGAAGAAGTAGCCGAATGAATAAGAGTTGTGCATGTGTCTAGTATCGACCAGATACTGCACAAGGCGGTTCTGTAACAAAAAAAAAACAATATCTCGTATAGACAGAATCGAAGACCTGATGTAGTACCATCTCAACAGAATAATATGTTACATAATACGCTACCGAGTCTCGTTTAATTTGTCTTATTAAGGTCGTTCATCAAGACAACTTATCTCAATTGTACCACTTTATTAAGAAACGAGATACCTATATCTCATTATTGTACTTGATACTGAGTAAATGGTAATATTTATAGTCGCAATAACTGTAGGTACATACCAAGCGGTTGTTTTTGTCGTCAGCGATGGTAGCAGCAGTACCACGCATGCCGTCTGAGATCATGCGGACCTTGCCCTCCTCCCAGTTCTTCCAAATCCAATGAGGAACGTAGAAAAGAAGACCCTGGAAAATGACGTCCAATGTCGTAGTTTAAAACAAAAAATAATCGAATGTTGAACTTTGCCACTTTAAAATGTGCGTGTTTACGTAATGTTAAAAAAAAATATGTGTACAAAATTCTCGTGAATTTCTTCATAGCTTATTGTAAATAAATACTAATTATTATCTCACCTGGAAGAACAACATGAAAGGCACCCACTGATAGTAGGCATGGATACGTTTTTCGTCGCCATCAACATCGGTACCAATACCAGGATGTGCGATCGCCTTAGAGTTGGAATTAGGAAGAGTAAACGTGTAAGTGATCCAGCAATAAGTGTTGATTACATGAGAGGGTATGGCTCCATCGCCAATACATGAGATCGGGTCGCCTGGAAACAAACAGAAGTAGATTGTTAATAATGCATTCTTAACTAAAGCCTTCACTAACGTGGAATTATTATGCAAGTGATCTTAAATATCGCTATTATGTCAACTTGTCATGTCAGACTTAAAACAAATCCACATGAATCAATAATGGTTCATGAAAATTCACATTCGCATCACTCAATGGCGGCTTTATGAAATTCACGAATCATGAACCATTCAACGAATATACACAATCATGTATATAAATTCAGTTTAAAGTTTACGCTAACGTGAAAATGAATTTTATTAAAGAACCAAGCCAAAAACCAAAAATTAATATACCTACATAGTTATAAATACAGGTTAAATTCTATGCTAATGTGAAAATACATTTTAATAAAGTGCCAAGTCAAAACCACAAGCTAAGTTGCGAAAGTCGAACCCTCACCGGGCACGTAGGCTGTTTTTGTGGTTTTTAACTGACGTGGATTAAAAGTAACTTGTGATGCGTCATTATATTGCAATGTAGGGCGAATGGTTATTTTTCTTTATAAAGACTTCGCTATTCCACCTTTATATTTAACCTACAATGTTGAGATAACTTGTGAATCATGAGCACTTGTCTGATCGTTAAAGAAGCGAACATTTGAATGCAGGGCTGTGTAGTACATTACGAAGCTCATTATTACTCACGGCAGGTTACTAGTCTAACAGGTTCGTGCAGATATCCCTGTTGGATTATATTTAGAATATATTATTCGCGGTACGTCCCTGACATTGCAGTAACGATTGCGGATGACGCTAATATTGACTATAATAGTGCATCTGCCCCTCGACCTGTTGTAATCGTCGACCATGATTTAAATCACCTTGGACGATGTGAGGGTTATATTTTATATCTGTATGGTATTTCGAATTGGAAATAACAAAAACTGGTGTACTAAAAAAAAGATAAGCATGAACGTCCCAAAATCAGTTGACCATATTACTGTAGAATCACGTTAATGACGAAAGACACAAAAGAGTATATAGATAGTGTCATTGTTATCCGGTGATTTTATCGACTTAACGAAGGAACTAGGGATAGACATTAGTTGACAAGTTTTTATTAGTTATAACGAAGTTAAAAGCATAACTGGAAACGACTTATATTACAATACGATATAATTACTATGTCCTCATTAATAATGATGACAAAATCCCGACGTCCATTTGTTACGTAATGCCTTAATTGCCTTGAACACAATTGGAGTTATAATTTTATTATGATTGATTCAGTATGCACAGACAGAATTAAAAATGTCCTGTCACGGCTAGTCATATGATCTCATTCAATTAAACATCGCCGTTTGCTCGCATAACATTGAACCATGTGTCAATACTAGTGGGTATATGTGACAATGTAGGGAGTGACCAGCTTGCTAAATAACGGATGTTATTTGGGCAAGTCCTGAAAACCGCATTTTGAGTGACAATTGCATCACTGAACTGGTATATTTCAAATTTTTTCTCAGAGTTATTCATTGATTACGCAGCACAAAATTGCTACGAAAGTACTTTATTAATTAAACATGGCTATCGAATACTGACAAATTATTATACACATGCAGACAATCGATTATGGGTACCGTTTTTAATAGGTAGCAAAAAGGATATTCAAATATTACGCCATGTTGTATCATATTTTACCGTTACATCTGACTCGACACGCAGTGTCCAATTGAATAAGTAGAAGTTAGCTTGCATATTAAAATATTTCTACTTAATTTTGTGTTAATATTTTTACAGTTCAAAAATATTTTAGTTGATTAGGTTATTATAAAGGTATTCCATTCAATACCTGAGGATTAACACACTAAACAATTCCTTTAAGTGATTTTAATACTGAACGCTGATTTGTACAAAAAACTAAGAAATAACCTGTATGACGTAACACTGCTATTGGCTTATTATTTCGAATTCAACTCCGAGTTGACTGAGCATTTTCGGATAGTGAAACCTAGTATTTTATACTGATATCTACGCAAATCGTCAGCCCTACACTATCTGCATCACCTAGACAATCTAGTATTTCAGCACATAATTGACGTTCCAATCTAGATATATCGATGTAATACTAATAAATAATGTGCTTATGATCGATATAATGTCATACCATCTGTTATTGCACTTGCTCATGTCGTAATCGACGATTAAGAATAAAATGGCTATGTACGGGTATGTCATAGCTTCAAGTTTATTCAAAAACATAGAATCATGCCTTTTTCCCCGAGGGGGTGGGTAGGCAGAGATGTTTCACACACAAATTTTGTCAGCTATGTTTGGTTCCATGAAATTGGGGGCGAGCCTATTGTCATTAACCGGGAACATTTGTTTACCAAACTAGAACTAGAATTTCATGATAGTAAAACCCAATACCATTTTCACCCCACCCGGGAATCGAACCCGGGACCTCTTGCACAGCAATCGTAGACATTTCCCGCTGCGCCACCGAGGCAGTTTTTTTCTGTTTATTCAATGCGTTAGTTGAAGCACAATTTTACGACGAATACTACCTAAATTCGCTTTTAAGTGCAACAATTACAAGTACGTTGACTTACTAGCTAGCCGTCACAATTGAATGAACTTCGAGTGCTATTGACGAAATCACGATGTTTTATTATGTTACGACATGACGAAATTATGTTATTGCTGTAAATTTGATACGTCACAAATTGCCGAATACGTTCTTAATGTGCTGACGTGAAAACAAACATGTGTCTTTGACGTCATTGTTTAGATCTGTTATCGTATTTTTGTTAAAAGTTACAAATATATAAAGTTACAAATATATAGTATACAAATGAGTGTGAAATCAAAATTGCCTGAAATACCAATATTAACTTTCGAGTTTAGTAATATGTATAAAGAGGAATCAAAAGTGAATATAATAAGAATAATATACACTGGGTATTGCTCGTAAATTAATATAAAAAGCATTACACCACCGTCCGCAGTTTGGTAGTGATTTATTATTTGATCTCGAGACCCTATTGTTATCTATTCAGAACCTCTATGTCTATTATTATTAAAGTATGGGCTGCCTACCCGAGTACAATTGTTTGGGTGTGATATTGACAAATTGAGACTAGATTGCAGTCCACTGCAACAGGCTGCAGAGCTCAACTTTCAACATCATCATCATCCCATAAACGTCCTACTGCTGGGCACGGCTCTCCTCCAAAGAATGTAGAGGGAATTTAGCCTACTATGGCCACCACGCTGGCCAGACGGGTTAGTATAAGGTTTGTTTCGAATTTGCCTTTTCTTGCAGTGCTGCTGTCTGCATAAGGTTATGCCCTTAGTCGCCTTTTACGACACCCACGGTATGAGATAGGGTAGTGACATTATGTATTCTTAATCTGTCACCACACGGAATAGCTCTACTATATGACAACAAAATTTTAATACCATGGTAACCCAAACATTCATTATTGCGATCAAGTTGTGAGGTTTTAAAAATTATATATACTCGTACCTACTATAGGTACTGAGTAGTTTATCAGGTTACAAGCTGTCTGTCAATTGCATAAAGGTTTAGTGATTAGGCCTTGAAAAACCACATCGACACAAGTTTCTAAGTAACATAGTCGCAACAAATTTGCACTCAACATTAATCGTTTTTGTACGTGCTATTCTAGTTACGATAATCCCATATTACGTAAAACTAAGTCTAAAAATAAAAAAAAAACAATAAGAACATACTATTAGCAATAGGTTAGATACTAGTTTTGCTGCGATTGCTACCTAATTGTAGGTCAGGGTAAACTGCACTTTATGAACTTTACTGAGATAAAATATAACAACCCGTTAACTATATGTACTTATACATGCAACTCATATTGTACACTAAAATATGAGTAGATTGTTGGTATGAACAATTTGGGTCATGACGTTTAAACAATGCTCATCTGATGTTACAAAGTGTGGACATTTGGTGCCAAGTTTTGTATGCAATCGAAATTGTGATTATTTCTATGCATTGTTTCTTTTCTGTGGTACAATGTTTTATCTTTCTTTATCCTCCCCTATGGTAAGCTTCAATATTAAATTAAACTAAATTTAAAGAACGAAATTTCGGGCAAATATTTAAGGAAAGACGTTTACCAAGCTTTTCTAATAGAAAGTTATGATCTGTGTGTAATGTTTGCTTCTAGTATTTATACATTTTGTTTTACTTTATTAATGACTTTGATTTATAAAACAAAGCTAAACATTTTCAATGTGGGAGCAAAAATGGCTTATGTAATAACCTCATTTTGAAATCACAATACATTTCTAATCAAAATGTTTAGTTAAGTAGTTCTCACAGCTAATGCATAGTAACACCAATCAAACGAATGTTATCGCTCACACGACTATGTTTTGATTACTAACACCTGAGGCACAAATGTGATTGTTCAGACTCCATGTAGGGCAAAATGTCACGATCTGCAACGTTGCACCGTCGCTATAAACCCCATACGGTGCGCTGACTAACTACCTATGAACTAGGGACAAACGTGACCTAACGCAAGAAACTTCAATGCACTAGTGCATCACGCTCGATATGTGTAATATTTTTCATTTGTTTCTAACTACGTCATGACATATCATTCCACAGTATTCAGATATTTATGACCTAATTAGCGCAGGGATTTGGTTCCACGCCAATGACAATGAAATTAATACTTTGAAAGAAAATCTCAAAGGTATTTCACTACTTATAAAGCCTAACGTTCAAATTACTTTACCAAATGCGGTAGCTATAGTATATTTTAGCATAACATTAAGCATTATTTGCTTTCATACTTTAAAATGTATTGCGACTTCAATGATCACATGACAATAAGTTATAGAGACTATTTTCAGACACGTTAGCTTCAGATTAGAATCTGTATTGTAATGAGACTCCTTTTTTATTTTGAATATAGACATTAAGAACTTCACTGTTGGTGTGTGAGTTCTAATAACTAGCAAACATTTGGAGACTAACAAAGTAGATGAATTAAATCATGTTAATGCTTGTTGTTAAGATATTTAAATTTTTCACTGGAAAGTTACAATAAGTGTTACGACCTAATGACCCATTAAGACAGTCTGACGAGTAAATAACTCGCATGGTTATGACTAATTGTTTGTTTTAAAATAACGGTAACGGCTAGACCTGATTTCAAAGTTTTTTTAGTTAGTCTCAAACTAAGTAGAATATTTTACGTGAAAATCATCTTTAATTTACTGTCATTACAAGCAAATTGTAACGTTACGAACGACTTACCAGATTAGATTCAAGATTATAAATATACCGTCGTATGAATAAAATAACATCATTCTATAAATCTTCTCACATGAAAATATTGCTGTTAGAATCAATACGATATTCTTACGGTTCGTATTATGTAAATTTCATCTCACAACCTCTATACGAGTTTAATAGCATGTACAACAATTCATTGGAGATCATAATAGCATAGTATAACAATGTCAGTGAATAGTTTGAAGTTATAAGTTGACTATTAAGTAGTAGTTTGTTTGTGTTTGTTAGTCGTCGAATGGGGGGCACGCGATAACATGGTCGTAAACAGCGTTTGTGAACACCGATACAACACTTCCTGACTAAAGTTCGTCTAATGAGATAGGTACGTTTTTATGATTCTGATGATACAAGACTTAGAATAGATAAGCTGTTTTATACATCAAATAGGCTTAGTGTACCTAGATAAGCTACGAGTTATAAAGATGATATCTTTTTAATAAAATATTATAAAGTAAGTCATGGGGGAGGCCTTTGCCCAACAGTGGGATGAGATGGGCTGACAGTAACAATAAAAGTAAGTATGATATAAACAACAAAATCACAACCAAATCTAAAAGGGAAGTCTTGTTATTGTCGTTAAAATGTATACTGTCGAGAAATACCTTACTGATGAAGAAAAATAGAAATGAAAACAATAGAATTTATACAATTATATTCTCACCGCATTTCTTCTAGAAAAATACAAAAAATTCATTCTAAAAATCCTTTCCATTACTAATTTTAATTTTCTCACTGTAACCTATTATGAAGTTTTTGTATTGTTCATTACCGAATACATTTCATTTTAAATTAAATTTCATTTCAAATTATGCAGCAAAGATTGTCGGCTTTAAAACTGCGTTGATAAGTTTCTAGTAGGTTCACGCGGGTATTAGCTGGAATCTACTAATCACAGGGTGTAATAGCCTCGTTAGCACATCAATCAACAAGTAATAAAGGGTTAATGTATCGCAGATGATGTGTTTTACAACTGTTTATGGCGTATATAATTTGTTTTCAAACAATCTGTCAACATCGATGCTGTTAATGACAAAGACTGGTCAAAGACTCTATGCGTCAGGGGTCAACTATGAGTAATTAGATACACTCATTGTGCATTCATTTCTTAACAGGGCATAATTTATCAATGCACCTTATTAGGTAGGATATCTGCCTACTTTAATAAAAAGTTACGCCTTTGTTGTCAAATGGGTAAACAGAAATTATGACACCCATATTTTCTTATAAATTCAAATTTCAATTTAAAGTGACGTTTCAATATTCTTGACCTAAAGTTGTTTTGTTTTACACACACAACAAGTCTTGTTATCGAGGCAGTCTATTAAAACTAGAGGTTAGGTTAGGTTACAAAAACAAATTTACATGATACCTTCAATAACAATTTTGTTAAACCGAATTTGAATTGAATCGTGTTCTAAATCTTGTCTACCTGAGATTAATAACATGCTTTTTGATTTTAGATAAATAAACTATTTTAAGTCACCTTGTTAGCAATATTTTAAGAAACAGGTAACTTTAAAGTTTAATTATTAGTCATGGATCTATAAATATTGCTAAGGGAAATCGAGTATAACTTAGAAGTTTTTCATTTCATCAATAAGTGAATTATCATCGAATTGTAAAAAATATCTGTGACTTTAAACTGTTTTCAACGTTTCGTCGATCAGTGGACGCAATTAGAGCATGCAATTATTTCCATCAATTGTAGGTATATTGCTGTATATTTTTAAGTTTCTGATTTCAAGTGTAATATGTTTTATTCTGTTTTCCTCCAACGGTACTTGGAATTAGATTGTCATTGAGTAAATAAACCACCTGCGAATTTACGATCTAAAGTGAATGACGCACCTAAATTGTTTATTATTGTGCAACGAAGGTGTCAGATTATAATATTCTTAAACGTCTTGGGATAGAAATGAGTAATGGACTCATTTGCTAAGGATTTAGTTAGCAGAATATTACTTAGATCAAGTTTTCTTTTAGTACTTTCGTCTTCAAGTTGTGCTTCAAAAATAAGGCTGATCGAATTTTAGTGTGCAATTTCTGATTGGATAAGATATTATTGTAAAGCTCTTGGACCATTGTCTGCCAGTTACATAAATAAGTACCCAGATAGGTACCGCGGGAAAACAATCGTGGGAGCATCTTGGTTCATTAATTAAATTTAATCACTTGAACAATTTATGCTTTTAAAACAATTAATAAATAAGCATGAACTTTACTGTGGGACTCCGGAATAATTTCAAGAGTGTCATTCTTTTTTATATTATTTTGTTGGGTGTTGTGATGAATGAATGACAAACAGCAGTTATTGTGATAATTACATTATATTTTGATTTAGAGAGTAAGATATTTTCACTTTTTTTTTTGCCATGGGTCATTTAAACTTTTTCATAAATTTCTAGGACATGTTAATTAAATTAGCAGGTCCATATAAATTCCAAGAAATTATTCAGACGATGCACTATAAGACATACAATGAATACCATATTGTAAGGAACCAGTAATAATACAACTAAATTCTTATAGGCAACAGGCACACACTACACACTACATTTTAAACTAGGCCGTATACTAAACTAATAAAGTTTAAAATTTAACTGATAACCTATTTATACCGATTAAACTATCCATAAATCATAAATCCATAAGTACACTTGTCGCCATAATCTTGCATGGTGTAAGTTCACCGACCTGTTTCGCTCCAGTGAATTGAATCTTATCACGTACATTTACAACTGTCTATGTATGTGTATATTTGTACAATCAATTTGTCATGACGTCTCAATTTGGGTAACTGTTACACTACACACGGTGTTCCTGCTTTGAACAATGACCTGAAAATGATTCACACTTTTACGGTAGTTAAGAGATCGTCTGAACTATTGATATGTCTGGTTAGTACGTGTTATTCGGTCTTTAGGTTATTGTCTAGGTCATATTCTGTTATGTATACCTATGTACTTGTTGTTAATTACGGTCTGGATTTATTATACTTTCACTGTGTTTTATGAGTTTTTCGGGTGCTTACTTTCACGAATTTGTGTTATTATTACCCACGAAGGAACGGAGACGGTATATGCGTTTGGGGTGATAGGCTGTGTGTTTGTGTGTTTTTTTGTAGTTTACATTATATTTATATAGCTTGTTTTTATTTTCAAAGTGATAGGGAAAATAAATCGTGTTTACTTAGATATTATTGATTCGTAGTGAACTTGCTCACCTATAGATTATGCATGATTATAATTATACTGAAGTATTTGCATTACCTACACCTTTAGTTCATAAATATGTAAGTATTTAATTTCAATAGCTAGTTACATAATCATCATTCATCATTTCAACCCATAAACGTCCCACTGCTGGGCAAGGGTCTCCTCCAAAGAATGTGGAGGGAATTTAGCCTACTATACCACGCTGGCCAGATGGGTTGGTAAAGGGTTTCTTTCGAATTTTCCTTTTCTTGCAGTACTCTTGTTCGCATAAGATTACTCCCTAAGTCGCCTTTTACGACTCCCACGGGTTGAGATGGGGTAGTGACATTATGTATTCTTACTACGTCACTACACGGAAACATTTTAACGGTTACATAATAATATATCTATTTTAGAATTGCATAGAAACAGTATCAATATTACCTACCTTTTGAAATATAAAAGTCATTAAACATTAGATTGAAACGAAAAAGTTATTATATGAAAGCATCGTTTAATGGTTGTATATTTATGTAAGCGATATTCGATAATATATGTTATTTCTAACATGCAGCATTGCTACTCTATGAATCTGTCTAGTCGCAAATTGCTTCTATATCGGTTAAATCAGCTCAATAACGACTTATATCCCGTTTTCGCCGACTGTGAGAAGATTTGCACATGATATGATGAATAAGATATTTTATAAACAATGGATTTAACTTTAAACACTTACCAATTAGATTATTGGCGGTGACAAGAATACAGCACAGGAACAATATGGCTGATGTGATGCGATAGTGCATTCTGAACACCATGTTGTCAATAACAGCCTTGTCGATCAGGTAACGGACTTTCACGAAGCCCGCCACAGATGAGACCAAACCAAACACCGCCATCTTGAATGTATTTGTCTACTATCGTTATCTGAAAATAAATAAAAACAAAAATTAGAATATGTAGATTATTTACTTCATTATACAATCGAAGATAACTCGCCGAGTAAAACCATAAAAGTCAGCTGTTATGAAATTTATGGCGACGTTGCATTCTCACTATTATCATACAAGTGCATTGCAAATGTAGTATTTTACGATATAACCCATTTGCCTACTGAAACAACCCTTTGTTTCTACAATAGAACATGGACAAAAGATTCCTATAAATAAATGTACGCGTCTAAACGGTTCGTGACAATTGCCATACGCCATCCATACAAAATTAGAACTTAACGGTGAACTTTATTGTGTTTTGATTAGACAAATGTGTGTAACAGCTGTGTAGGCTCTCCGTCCTTATATCTTCATCTTCACACGAACGTTTGTTTTTATAATGTGTTTATTTATCTACTATATCTATACACCGTTAAGTGACGATCTGTCTACTAGCCCTAGTCTCCTCAATCAATGACCTCAGACATAATTCAACGATGTAGCTACCTCTCGCCCACGCCTTGACCACTCGGGCCCACAGCTTTTTTATAAACCAATATTTTTTTCTTCACAGCTTACCTCCACGTGTAAATATGTGGAGTCGTGTTGACTTTTTATTCTTAGTAACTATGTTTGTATTTTTCACTCTGGTCTATTGCCATAGGATGTGTACAAGTGAATGAGTAGGAATAATATCGTCTAGTAGACAAGTCATGATAAATAGATCTAACCTTGACAACTTCTTGATCCCGTTCCTACGCGGTGTCGCTCCTAACATGTTGCTATTTGGGTCGCATGCGGGGGGCGAAGTTAATTCATCATTGAAACTTGTTATGAAATCGTTTTATAGAGAGTGGCTTATTAAGTTAAAAACTTTGGATAATTATAACAGTCATACGTTACAAACATAATGGACATTTAAGTCTTTAAGTGCTTTCAAATGCAGCAACTATCTATATCAACTTACGTAATAATTGTACCTATAAGGTCATATTATAATGACTGCTCTAGTCGTTTAAATATCTAATTTTTAACTATTTCGCTAACATAATCGTAATCGTGTTAGGATGGTCTGCGGTGGAAGCGAATGGTGCGCCAGCGCAGGGCATGTGGCGGGTCGTCGACCGGCCGCTGTTCGTGCGCCTCCTGCGTTTTTAACCTCCCTCCTCCCCGTGCCCCCCGGCTGCTTTACCTCAACCGACCCTGGCTGATGCATCGCTTGGCAACGCGAATTTCACGCGGAAACCAGTTTGAGCGGCGACAATCGTTGCCAACTTTGCACGTCCCGATCTCAACAATCGATTAGTTTTGGGAGAAGATTCCGTCATGGCGGCTTTTTTCTAAATTTTAACTAACGAACTAACTGGCAGTTTGCAATATTCTGGAAAAAGTTTGCTTACATTTCCATTATTCAGCTTCCTATTGCTTTGCTTCCTATTCGAACTAATATTTACTCATATCATTACTAATGGTGGTAATCTATTAAACGTCGATACATAGTCGCCTGTTTCTAGATCGTAAATATTTTGAGGAACCCGTTGTTTGCTAATGCCGTGACTGATAATAGAGTCTCGGAGGGGGAAGAGGCGAGGCGTACATTCCGCTGTTTATGACATGCACAGGCGCACATACACTGGCGGGTGAGCTCTGTCCCTGAACCTTTTGCGCCGCTCTTAACTGCATATCCTTGTTCACTCGATTATTACCGCAGACTATTTATCACCGGCACTCCGTGCTGCTAACTCGGTTTTATTATCTCTCGTTATAAATTATTTTGGCATTTACGCATGTTCTTCTCGGTAAACTGTATCCCTTTAGTTATGTAAATTTTTGTATTCACTATAAGATCTGCCAAACAACTAGATTCGTGTTAATAAACTTACTGCACACAACTGCCGTGTTTAGTATCTACGACAGCACGCGTCGACTCATAACTGAATGGACACTAATTACAGTAGATGTGAGTCGCTTTAACCTGTACAGCACACATTTAAAACTCAATACAATACCGACATCGTTCGTGGGAAAGAATCTCTCGAGTTCTCGTATCGACGCTTTGGTCGGACAATAAGCATTTCATAAGAAAGTGTGACCAATGACATGAAACGATCGATCTGAATATTAGGTAAGATATTTGCAGTGCAAGTGAATGGCTCGGCTTCTGTTGTAATTTACGCCGTCTTGAACCATGCTCGCGGCGAAGGAATGGTTTGATTCAGTTCAGTCGCCGGCTGCTGTCTCGTGCCTGATATAATTAACTCTCATTGACTGCGTTTATTGTCAGTGGCATTCCTCACATTGTTTACATTGAAGAAAACATTGTGAAAACACGTGGTATTATTTACTTGTCGACGGAAATGTTTAGTTTTGGTTGTGTGCTATGGTATGGATAGATAAAGCTTGGCCATCGGTCACTACTTCCGCAGTTCTGTATGCCTGTCTTTCGTCATGGTTTACGTTTATTGATACGGAAATGTGCCTCTAATACGAATCTGCGGTTGCGTTAATGCGGTTCAGCTCGCGTTTCATAGACCTTTAAACTTCACGCTCTGATAATATTCTCCAATATCTTAACTGTGTATACTGCAGAGAAATGGCCCTTTATTATCGATGTACATTTTATCTCTATTAGGTCAAAGATATAGTTACGATAAACAAAACCTCGCTTTGTAAAACTTATGCGGGTTAATTGATAGCGCGTGTGCTGTGTGCTCAATGAGAGATTTAATATGCCTTCGAATTGGTCTATTATTTATCTTAATTTCTTGACTCTCTGCCGCTATAGTCCCTCGACGAGTTTCTTTAAATTTGTACATAGTTTTCCACATTCGTGGTGACTGGATTATTATACCTAGATTTAAGACCAGATAGTCTCAACCGTGACTTTACTTCCAATTAGTCTTTCTATTATTTTTTTTGAGAACACGAATTCTAAACGAGTTTGCAAGTTCAAGGCATTTTTTAGAGGTTATCGCCAGGCGCTTGGGCGTCATCATGGATGCAGGTGCCGTAGTGCGCGTGGCGTGACAAGAATAATATGTGAGACCGGTTAAAGATGCCCCCTTTTGTGGCGTCACACTAAAGACACTCACACGGTACCTACCTAATGGAAAACCAATAATTTCCTTGTCTTCAACTGACACACATGATTTGAAATTTAAATCTCGAACGGTAAATATTATGAAACTGAAGTACCAGTATACGTGTTGAACTTATTGGCCTAACTCCTCAGATAATGACGGTAGTGATTACACGAATGTCATTAAGTACGTAATAAATTTTGCGCCTGTTTAGAACAACTTTGTAATTATAAGTCAAATGGACATTACAATAATATACTAAATTAAACTGTCACTAAATATAACAATGTACGTATTTATATACGTATTGTTATTCGCACAGTAGTAAATTATTTTCCACAATCACATCACGCAATTATTATTTAGTTTCGTACACTAACATGTCCGGGTTGTTATAAAATTAAGCGGGCAGTGGTTTGATTGTTTTTATTTCTTTATTCACTGTGTCCTTGGTCGGCACATCTTGAATGAAGTTTCCTGGACCGTGAAATTCGCGTGTAACACAAGCACATATTTCACCGCTTCTTCTTAAAAAGTTCGGCGCTTGATTGTATGAAATAGCAACGTGGTAATTATTAACATTTAATACACAGTTGTAAAATAATTTTATCCCTTTAACCCCTCGTGCTTTGTCCATTCTATTCAAATGTAGTTCCCGGTAAATAGGAACGCGTCCCTTTCCCCCCTGCTCGTCGCTCAGGTAAACGGGGGCATACTAGCTACCTGTGACCACGAGAAACTCAACACTGATACATTACGGCGTCTTTAATTCATAACATCATTACCTTAATTTGTGTCAATTAATCGTTCGTTCATCACTGACTCGCTGTTCCTACCTCGTGAGACAGCGGGCGCAATAAAAAACAACTAGGATGACTATGCACAAGGCTTTTGTTCCCGCACATGTATGCTGTCAAACAACATTCCTCGCGTCGTCGATATGAGTTAAGCTCGACTCAATCCATTCCACTAAGCTTTTGTGACACAACTCACTTACCTTTTAAACCTAACTGTTACTTTTCCAGCCACTCCGGTCTCTAAATTTTTATGATCGCTCTTTCTTTTGTACACAAACACTGATCACAGCCTCACTTATATGTCTAAAAATACTTGGTTACAATAGTTCAACGTCATTATATTACAAGGGATATGTCATACAATATAATGAATCGGTTATAGTAAAACGAGTGGCAACTGGGGGCCCGCTGCACAGCGCACCAGCTGCCTGTGGGTCGGAAACACAACTGAACAACCGCGCAGTCGATTCAATCGGCCTCGCACACGACGGTGAGTCGCGAGGGTTTTACTACCGAACAGACTGTACTGCGTGTGCGCATCTGTATCTCTCTCGCTCGCGCGAGGTATACTTGTGTTCGCGGTCTCGCTCTTAAAGCAGAAATGCACAGTAGCTGCTAGTCCGAGTTCGAATAGAGGCTCTTGACTTCGTCGTGAGCTCGTAAGGTTTTCTCCGTGATATATACTTTGATCTATCATATGTCGATTTTTTCGGCGAGAATTTGATGACTGGTTTCAACGTTCAACGAGCGAGTTGTTGGTGGCGGTTGTTAATTAAGAGATTGTTAGTTGTAGTTATTATTATAAGATGTTACATTATTTACTGATATAGATTAAAAAAATATTAATACGACCTATTATTTTTTATAGATTTTTGTAATACTATTGCAAAATGCATGTAATGCAAATAAAAATAAAATTAGAAATTCAAGTTAAATACCATAGCAATAAATATGGGCTATCCAACACTAAAAGAATTTTTCAAATCATAATACATATGTTTAAAAAATAAATGGCTGACACTTATTGTTAACGTCTTTCTTCTAACGAAGATGTTGGCAAACAATACATAACTGTGGCGACCTGTCATCGTTAAGTACCGATATTAATTTGCAACAATGCTAATTTTTTTAATATCTACAGCTAAGAAAAGACATCACGTTAGTACATTATATCATCTAATAAAGCGACGATTACATGTCTCAGTAAATGCTTGTCCAGTCCTGCTATAAAGCGCTGTTAGCTGTTGCGTGTAAGCGTTCTCATTGGACAGGCATGTGACCGTCTACCTGTTGCTCGCTTCGATAAAAAGCAAAAAGAAACTCAGTACAGCTGAGATGTGGTTTTTACCCGATTGCCCATATTTAGTACTTAAGCACACGGTTATGTAATGCGCCTTATTTATTGGCAGTTTCGAGTCTTTCGTGCCCGCAGTATTAAACGTGTCTAGTCCTGATTGACAATTAAGAAGCAAGTTTGACCTGCCTGTTTTTGCTTGCTCACAAAAAAATGTTGTCTCGTTAGGTACTTTATTCACGCCTTGAAATGTGTGGTGATTAATCTTCGGAAGGTGACTGAATTTTGTTATAATACTATTTATTTATCTTGAGTGATGGTTTTGCAGAAGCTTTTAACAGATTGATACCTATAGTTATCAAGCGATGAATTTCATTCTGCGTTTTTTTTTTAATATGAAATTTTACCACATTCACCCAGCACCACCGAGTCCCAAATTAAGCAATTACCTATATTTGCTTGTGTTATGGGTTATGGGTATTAAACAACTGATATCCTACTTAAATACATTTTTTTTGTTGGAAATAAATACGTGTTATAGATAAATTACACCCAGAAACATAAAATATAATTGTGCTCATCAGACGAAGATTTATCCTGGGTGGAAATCGAACCCACGAACTCCAGCTTTGCAGTCAGGGTCACTAACCACTAGACCAACAGGCCAGGCAGAGTTTACGTTGCTCTTTATGATGTAACTAGATGTCGAGCGGGGCTTCACTCATATCGATCTTTATTTGACTACTGCTCAGGTCCTATTGTGCGTATCGTGATGTTATGTAGCCTTCTTCAATAAATGGGCTATCCGATACTAAAAGAATTTTTCAAATCGGTCCAGTAGTTACTAAGATTTGCGTGTCCATCCTAACACTCTTCAGCTTTATAATATTATTGTTATAACTCACGTAGTGATAAATCCTTTATGCTTTGAAATATTACATAACATAAAAGAGGCTGTGTTGCCACTACGAACAGATAATTGTTGTATGTGGGTACTTGCATAAGCAAATATTTCAAACCTCATAGATATCAATAAAAGTTATAATGACTCGTCGGATATGCGTCATCTTATAGTTTAATGTAATATATTATGATTATAGCGAAATATTCACTGACTCATCGGCAAATTTTCGGCACTATAAAGTCCACAAGTTTTTTTTCCCTTTTTTATACTAACGTTAACCCGCGTCATTGAAAACAAATATTGTTAAAAGATATCGCTTCACTAGTAAAACTAGTGATATCATTCTCTGCTTGTCTTCGAAAGTAGTACAAAAACGCTATAAGTTTTCTCTTGAATAATTTTATACAGAACCTAGTCTCTGTAGAAAGATTTATTCAACTAGATATCATTTCATGTGTATCTTGCAAGGGAACAATATTGCTGGGAACACATACTTAATAGGCAAGAATATCATCATCATCATCATCAGCGACCCATTAATGTCCCACTGCTGGACTCGGGTCTCCTCTCCTCTAACTAGAGAGCTGAAAGGGTTTAAGCCATAATCCACTCACGCTGGCCAAGTTCACTGTTCACACACTTTTCGATATATTCTAGCAAGAACATATCGAAAAACATTCGATGCGAATAAATTACCAATTTATAAAAGCTGTTAGGAAAGAATTTGGCGTATAGTAACAACTCAACGATTTCTTTTATACAAAGCACGTAGCTACGCTTATTAATGCTTATGGCATAGCAAACGAATCTACATATACAATGGATACTGGAACGCCCTAAAATAGAACTTACGAAGTTCTTTCAAATATTTTTATTTTAACCGTCTCTTTAAAAATATTCTCCTTTGCTTGCTGAATGTCTGCAACGAATTAAAAACTTGTCTACCAAACAAAGTAACGTAACTTTGGATTCTGAGGTTTATTCATCTAATAATTTAATAGTATCTGGTCTGGTCTTGATTTATCCAATTTTAACCACGTTTTGTGTTACACGAGTTGTATAAAAGATTACGACATGATTGTCTAATGAAACGAAGTAACGCGATAAAGTTCGATGCGCTTAGTTCTGCAAAACTTGATTTACCTGTTCGAGTCTGTCACGATGAAATCTAGCCACATTCACGTTGATTTCGACTGGCTAAGCTAAACGATACTAGACTTTTTGCTCAGGATTATTTTGAATATGTTTGCAGCATCGTAATCAGGTAGAAGTTTTTGCTACACAATATTTATGGAAACAGCAATTAAGATTTATGATTATCTGGTCGGTAGCGTTTAGTTAAAATCGTATTATCGGTAAATATAATATTGTGTTTCATCATAAAGGTGGGTAACTTAAGAATAGACTAGAAGTTTTAAGAGTTTTTTTTTGCCAATTTCACTTCTAAATATAAATAAATAATAATACTTATGTTGATATTGCGACAAGCGTCTCCTGTTTGAATTGTATATATGTAATTATACTAGGTTACCAGGCGCCCATAGGCTACGGTAACTGCTTAGTCTGTTTGCCGCCGGGCGTCGTGGTATAAAAAAAAACTATTCCACTGTAATTATTCCCCAACTTAGAGGAGCAAGGCTCTAGAGTTTAAACGCCACTGCTCTCCAGTAGAAAGACATTGCAAGTCATGTAATCACGGTTGCATTCTTTTATAAGTTGGAACTATTTCCTCAAATAGACTGCTGTAGCAACGATATGTACTGCCTTATTTTATACCTCTGTATCTATTTGACAGCAATGCTTTACGTACTGCAAAAACAGTAGTCATTGAACAAGTAAATATGAATTAAAAAAATTTAATAACCCGACTGCAAAAAATCAACAGAGAGCAACGCACTAAAAAGACCGTAAAGTCATTGTAATATTACTGATTAAATTTAAATACATAACATATGTATATATTTGTAATCTCCATTTGATTCCCTTTATTTTGATACTCTACTCGATAGGCTTGGTTAAAAAAATAATAGAACTACTTACAATTTGAAACCATTCAATTATGTATAATCTCTTTTTTAAATATATGTAATCTCTTTTTGATTCTCTTTATTTTGATAAAAAACTCGACAGGTTTGTTTAAAAAAAATAATTGAACTTCTTACAATTTGGCGTCAAAAGCCCGCCGTTTACGTCTTTTTATTCTTAAAACCTATCTAAGGACACTTGGGTTTTCTAGACGAATCTAACGATACCCTAATTGTCAAGATCCATCCAGCCGTTTGAAAAATTCGTGGGAATAAAGAAATTACAAACATACAAGATACGCGCGAAAAACAATACCCGTCCTGACAGTCGGGTAAAAACATGCGGTCTACTAATATTTCAGTTAAAATGGTTTATAGTTGTATTACTTAAACTAATGGCTCAAGGTCGGTTCGTTACTTACGATTAGGCAGATTTTATGCTTCTTTTCCATCTAGGGCATACATGTAGATAAACTACCATTCAGATATATACATTTAAAACGTATAATGGAGCTAAAAATCGTCGAAGTAATATAGCGTAAATGACATGTGTCCACATATCTATTCGCACAAGAGCTTAGAATATCTTTAGAATCAATTTACAAAAGATATATGTATAATTGTCAAAACAATTATTATTGTATATTATTATATAATTAGTTCTACTTTGTGAAGATGCGAAGTTTACGCACATCGAAGAAGCGGCTCTAAACTTGTCACTTGGATTTCTAGAATATAATAATGTTGTTGATAAGGTTGATAGGTTTTAAAAATATCAGTCTTTCAAATTGTCATGGAATGTATTTACAAAACGTTCTATTATAAACCACTTTCAGGTAAATTTGTTTAACCTTTCGTGAACCACGTGCATAAAAAGTACATGCCAAACCACGTGGGGTTTCTCGGACCCATATATTTATATGGACAGGGAATGTGTAATTTGACATTATTTGATAATTTCATGTAAATATATTCTTTGTTATTTATTTGTAGGTAATAATAAAATAAAAGAGAAATAAAAAAAATATTTTAATATCTTATAAAAAAGAAACCAAACATAGTACTTTTATATATTATAAAAATTTTAACTTTTCTTTGGCGTAACTTCCACTTTAAAATATTATGAAAAACAATAACATATATATTACATTCTTATAAATAACATTATAAGGCTCATATAAACATAATAAGAAAACCTAATATAATCAGTCTTCATGAGATCCAGGTTCGTTATAGTCAGTGCAACTTTTACAGTAAAAGTGAGCATGTTCTAAGCATTTGGGTACTCCGCATCGCTCACAACTGTATTTAGTTTTCCTATCTTTCTTTCTGTCACAATCTGAATATAATTTTTTAGATCTCGGTATCTTTGCTGGTAGTTCAGGAGGTATTTTACTGAGCAATTCATGTAAGCGCTTACGAGTATCCTTCGGCATACGTGGATTATGTTCCCGATTTCTCAAATGGTCGTCTATCAAATCCATTCCCAATTTTCGAATGAAGTTTCTTCTATGATCAGTCTTTCCTAATTCTATTCCATTATTTAACATCTTAAAATCATAGCATTGATGCCTACATGGTTTAATATTGAAAAAAAGAAATAGTAAGTGGCCAGCGCTTACAATTACGAGACACGTCATATGTTCTAGCGAGTTTGTCCACAACATCGACTCCACTCTTCGTCTTATTGTAAAGGTCATAGGTTTTTGTTTGGTTCCTGTATCTTCATCTATTTCTTGGTCATGATGTAGAGACGACATAACATATACGTGCTTGCGTGGCTTCACTTCCAGATAAAAACGGTTCATCTAGATCGCTATCAATTTCATCCAAAAGAGCTGATGATATTTCACTTTCATTCATTCGGCGACCCATTTCAGTTTTTATACTGGTTATTATAACAATAACAAACAAATGAATAAAACAATACACACAAATAATTAAGAAAAATAGTATTTTATAAAGAAGCATTACTTACTTTTTATACGACGTCCCGAACTACGTGGGGTTTGTGGGACCCGAACGCACTTTGTGCACGTGTATCGGCTGCGTTGGCGACGCAAATACTAAAAGACTGTCACCAAGTGGTTTGGCAACGTCGCATCTCCAGCTACTCAAACCACCGAAAAAGCCGCGAAAATTTTGAAACAGTTACAACGATTTTTGTGTCGCGGGGGTCTATTAAACCCCACGTGGTTCACGAAAGGTTAAAAATATGTTTTAACGTATTTGCGTTGAAGTCTTTTCTATCAAAAATTATTGATTTGATTTTTATTTAGTTATTTTAAGCGTTAATTTAAATGATTGATTTCTATTCTATAATTATATGAAGATTAGACCATAAAAACCATGAAGGCCTAGACTAGCTTGTCAGTTGACGGTTTTGTATTTTTAGATTATATAATAGTATTATATACTTCATCATATCAGCCTAACGACCGCGATGTCCACTGCTGAACATAGGCCTCACCTAATTTAGGCCACTGCTGTTGTTGTTTCGTTGGGCTGATATGATGATGATGATGATTATATACTTAACCTAACAATAATACGTTTTTCACAAAAGAAAATGTATTTATAGAAACTTTTTACCCACCATATAAACTTCAATAGTTTTTATATTGAACATGGTTACTATTGTACACATTTTTATCACAATGAGGTGAACATGTACATTCCAAGGAGTGATTTATTCTAAATATATTTATGTTGATATAACAGGTCAGTTTTCAACCATGTTAGTTTTCATTCTAGAAAAAAAAAGCACGTTTAAATTGGCCTCCTAGTTTAAGAGCTACGATGCTACAGACAGATACACAGACACGTCAAACTTAGGTATAACACCCCTCGTTCTACGTCGGGGATTAATAAAAGCTTAAACTAATAGGTGTTCTACACGGTTATAAACTTACGTTCCAACAGAGTGACCTTGGTGGGAGCTTGGTTGCCATCCGCGTAATTTGTATGAAATTTGGTTTACAACAGCCGGCTACACGGTTGGAATCCACCAGGGGCACCTCTGTGGAAGGCAAGTTTATAACCATGTGGCACGGCTTTACAAGTGCAACATGCAACTTCTAGTAGGTGTTATGACTGTAAATTAAACATTGATCACAGACAAAATCCATACCTGAAACTGACACACATATCTGTGGATCACACAAACATCTACTCGGTACGGAGTTAACCCTCAACACGTGTATCGATTGGAGTTAACCCTCAACACGTGTATCGATTGTAATATAATTACAACTCAAACTATTAAGTACTTCATGTTTATTTATGAGCTTAAACTGTTTTGTATTTATTATTCAATCGTAAACGTCAATAAAATGTTTATATTACACTAAATTATGTCATTAGAATAATTAAGCAAGTTATTTATAAGTACTAATAGTTAAATGGCGATTGTGTACGCAATTTTGTACTTTCAGTTACATCCATGAAGTTTGCATAGTAAATAAAAATATGTGAGTTATGCCGTACGTATAAAAGCTGTTTAATGTGGAGACATATAAACCCTGTCCTGATAAGAATTAATAAAAATAATATAATACATAATTTATTTCAGAATAATTCCATGTACTTACTATACATTACAATAGACATAGACAAAAATACAAAATTAAATTATACAAAAAAAATTGAATAATAATAAAAAGAAAAATAGAATTAAAGAAAAATTTAAATAATAAAATATTAATTAAGACTAAAATACCAACAGGAGATCCAAACGGAATAATGCAATGGTAATAGCTAATAGCAACCTATGAATCCATTAATGTCCCACTGCTGGGCAAGGACCTCTATCTAAAAAGTTAAGAAACTAGGTCATAATCCACACATCCTTAGAATGTTTCCCTATGCCATTAGCAGATGGTAAGTCACATGATTAGTACCTACCTACATATTATAAATTCCACAAAATGAAATCTACATGCGGTCCGAGTTAGAATTTGTCCAGTAGAATTTAGATTCGAACTCGGACCGCATGTTTTGTATGCCGATCACTTCCCCATACAACATCCATAGTATACATAGGTAACACAACATCCTTAGTATCTTTTTGTATACATGTTATGCCAGTAGCTGGCAAATGTGAATAGGTACACGTTTTTTACTTGTAAGGGACCTGTCACACAGAACGCGTTGCCTTCTGCGTTCGCTGTGTTGTATTAATGTACTGGATGACCGACGCGGTTAGAACGCCTTATCTAAAACATAATACAACACAGCGAACGTAGAACGTATGAACGCGTTCTGTGTAACTGGTCCCTAACATGTAAAAAACGTGTACCTACTCACATTTTAATAGACACTCTTTTATTTACGATAACAGAGGCAACTGATAAACGGCGTAATTATATCAATTATTATTTGTCTCTGACGTCATATCCGAAGTAGCTGGAAAATATTGGATAATATATATCTTCTACGTCATAAACTATGTAAATACATCGTAGCTAAATATAATTTGATGGTATTTTATTTCAAGAGTCTATTAGGGTCATTCAACTTTGAATATTTAAGTAGGTGGGTGGCTATGTCAATTGGTCGTTGACCATGATTATGAGGAAAGAATATTCACATTATCGCTGTTACGTTCGCCAGCTTCCTAGCTTTTATCTGCTTTGAATAATTTAATAGGAATTCGTTGCTATCTTTAAATTTTTATGCTTATGCTACGTTGCATGAATGCAGCATGCATGATGCATCCGAGCTGTCTATTTCCTTCAACAAATCAGTAGAGTGACTAATTACTAATATTATAAGATAGGTAATTATCTAAGAAAACTAGTTCTTTTGGTTGCCTTTTTATGAATTTATAGAGCTACCATATACCACGCTGGTTGTAGCTAGTATTCTGTGATTGTTAGACCACTTACTGAGGTGGTTGATATCACTACAATAGCTAGGTATTTTATAATAATAGGTATAATCTTCTTCAGTGGTAGTAGTATTTTAAAGAGGGAGAGCGATGTTGTTATTTTAGCAGAATGGAGACTTAGTATTTGATTTGTTACATGACCTTCGTTCAGATTTTAATAATGGAATAGCAATGATTCTAAAATGTCAGTTTCGAAACGTTAGATATCAATGCGCTTATCAATCTCCTATCATCGCAGCAGCAGTCTATAGTGATAAATGCTTACTATCAGCTAAAACCTATGCCCGGTTTGTATTTAAAAGTTCGGGTAAACTTGAGCATTAACTTATTATGAGCATTCGCGTGAATGTTATATTCATCATATCAAACCAATGACATCCACTGCTGGACTCAGGCTAATATCCGCCACAGCGAGCGATTTTGTGCCGTCTGCAACCAACGGCCATTCGCAACAAACGGCCAACCGCAACCTTGACCTGGTCGTCGGCCCATCTGGTGGCGGCGTCCTATGCTGCGCTTTCCAATACGTGCCCACCACTCGAGAACCTTTTTCCCCCCGGTCATTGGCCATACGAGCTATGTGGCGCGCCCTTTGATGCCGTGATTCTATACCGAGGTAGAACCGTTTTAAAACAATCAAAATCATGTCAAATATTGACCTGAAGTCTGAATTCTATATCGTTATATTAAATATTGTTATGGCAATACTCTCAGTCCATAATAGGTAAGTATTCTAAATATCCTTTGTCCCGTTTTTATTATCATATAGTGATGTGAAAGAGACGTTGATAGTAGGTATAGTATGAACTTATTGAGACATAATGCTATTGATGACCTGACGGTATACGGCTATATTCTCGTCAATAGATCTCAATTGGTACAAAGGTTACCAGAATACCTCATTTATTACACAATCAATTACAAATGATTACAATAGGTACTGGCCTCGTTTTATAGACCCGGAATTCGGGAGTTGCGATATTTTTAATCAATAATAATTTGTAAAAGTAACCTTATAACTGACTTGATTTGGCAGGTAGTACTTTTTTTTTCATATTCTACCACATTCACACATCGCCATCTAGTCTTTGGGACTAAGACTAGTAAGCAATTATATTTGCTTGTGTTATGGGTACTAAACAACTGATATACTACTTAAATATATATTTTTTTGTAAATACATACATATTATAGATAAATTACACCCAGACACAGAACAAACCTTTATGCTCATCACACAAAGATTTGTCCTGGGTGGGGATCGAACCCACGACTTCCGGCTTAGCAGTCAGGGTCACTAACCACTAGACCAACAGGCCAGTCAAGTACTGCTCCCAAGAAGTCCCGGATTTAGAGTTCGAAACAACTGGTGAAAAGTGGGTAAGATGTATCTCTGCTTGTCCCCTCGGGAAAAATGGCATGATGTTATGTTTATAGATAAAGATAAATAAACAGACATGTGATAACCTCATTCAGAAAATGTTTGCGGCTTTATTTTTCTAAGATGTCACTCGTATTAGTGACAAATTAAATAATGCCAATACACATAATTAACACACAGAAAGCACACCCAGACTCTAAAACACTGTGTGTTGCCTTTTGTAGTGATTAAAACCAAAACACTCGGGGTGATTTTAATGGCTGAATCACTAGAATACATGCACTGCAAACTTATCACGGGATATTAATATAAAACCTTTTTTTTACATATTTACAAGATTTTTTAATCAATCTGTAAATCGGATGACAATGTAATATTATTATTAAATTCAGTTGATCTGATGATGGAGTTTCAAGGTGGTTCTGGGAATAATAAAATGACGGTAGACATCGATTATGGGTTCGTTTAATTTGATTAGTCTTGAAAAGAACTGTAAATAACCGAACCGAACTTTATGTTTTAAAAAAAGTCATAGATAACTTATTTAAAAAATATACACATTTATTCCCTTTTACTTTTTACATTAAAGAAAGCCTCGTGGTGAAAACAATCGATTATAGGTACAGTCATCTTCACAAATTGGAATTTTGGCATCATTTGTCGCTCAGATAGATAGTTGACGGCTCGCCAACCTCTTTCAGAGCCAGACGACAGCCTGTGTCGCTTGAATAACTGGTTTGGTGACCTTTCTGTGTTGCATATCGAGCGGACCCGCACCACGAATTTATTTAAGCAACCATCACGCAGTCAAAATACCAGTTACATCCTAATAATATTCTAAATGCGAAAGTTTCCATGGATAGGTGTATGTTTGTTTATAACTTTACCACGTCAGAAAGACTGACAAAATCTGTAGGTATAACATTTAGTACACAAATTATTAGGCTAATTTTTACCGATATACCACGCTGGTTGTAGCTAGTATTCTGTGATTGTTAGACCACTTACTGAGGTGGTTGATATCACTACAATAGCTAGGTATTTTATAATAATAGGTATAATCTTCTTCAGTTTTAGTAGTATTTTAAAGAGGGAGAGCAGAGTTCCTTGACCGTACCTATAACTCGTAATCGACGAATCTCAGGGATCACGTGGATAAATGGCGATGAATAACAATACGATTTTCAAGAAAGCTCATAAAGGCGGTATTTCTGAATATGAACAGATACGGCTTACGACCTTCATAAATCGAGCAAACTATTCTTTTTAAATGGCCGCTAACATCTTTGGTGTTGCAGATGTGTTACCGGCCAAAAACAGTACTTTACACAGATGCCCAATTGCTCATGCGTAATGGAGACAACTTACCGCCCCCATACGAGCCCCCCCTAAAATATCTTGCTCATTGCTTTTGTTAAAAGTAGATTTTTATATTATTCACTTATTCAGTGTTGGTTATTGTTTGTAAAAAAGATAACTTAAGGAACCGACTAGCCAAAATAATTCAAGTGATCAATTTAATTTAGTCTCAAATAACCTCCTTTGTTCTTATGTTATCTGATCGCATTTTTTTTAAATACAGCTATTTACGCAAACAATCCGTACAATGAACGCACGCACTTCCTATTATGAGTATCATTAATACGTGTCATAAATTAAAATTCAAATGTGATACTGATAAATGAAAAAGTAAAATATGGGAACTAATATTTTGTTCACCAAAATAACTTTTTGTCTACCTACCAATTAATGTTAGGTAGGTACTTACCTTTACTTCGTTGTAGCTGAAATAAGGTGAGGCCTATGTTCAACAGTGGACGTCATCGGGCTGATATTATGATGTTGATGATGACTTACCCAAAAAAATATTGTAATGAAATGATACAAAAATGTCAGATTTAATATAAGTAGGTACATTTTCTAATTCTATAGGTACTTTAGGAACCTCTTGAATAAATAAGAAATAATTTCTAGGTAAATACTTAATATGTTAAGGTAAATAGCTCTTAAAAATATAAAACGGGAAAATCCTATAGGTAACTTACTTTTTCTTGTAAATTACGTCTTATTCTAAGAATTTAAATGCCTTCATGTTTATACAACTACTGCATCATAACAAAATAGATAGGTATATTATTACCTATGTTGTAATTACGGTGTTATTATACTAAGACTAATTTATACTATCTAGGTATACTAATAAGATAAAGCTGAAGAGTTTGTTTGGTTGAACGCTAGGATCTCAGGAACTACTGGTCCGATTTGAAAAATTCTTTTAGTGTTGAATAGTCTATTTATCGAGGAAGGCTATAGGCTATATATCATCATACGTTTAAACTATAACGTTCGAAATATTCAAAATAAAAATAGGACGTTACCCTCGAAAAAGCACTATGATCTATCACTGTTATGGAAGTGACGAAATTAATGTAATTTTATATTATGTTTTTTGTTTGAGAGCCAAATAAATAAACCAAAAAACTTAGTAATTGTGTATCTCTTTATGTTTTCTAATGTATTTTAATGGTTTTTCAGGCGCCTTTACTTCTGCCTATAGGTCCTCCAATCTTTTGTTATTACAAATGCTCCAATAAGTAAAAACTTATTTGTTAATATTTCGTCATACCTCTACGCATTTTCCTCATTCAGGTTTTCTTCAAAGGGATTTTACATTCATATTACGCATGTAATGCAAATTTTGTTGTGCCATAAAAGTGCGTCACAATAATATCCTCAAGAACTTCCTTTAATATGTATTAACCTAAATAATTTCGTTTATTTATTTAACATAATTACATTTAACAAGTTATTATACCTATAATTGACAAGGCCAACTTAACAGCGTCGCTGTTATGCAATGTTAAATACATAAAGCATGTGGGTATTATTTTGCCTTATAAAAAAAACAATCTCACTATTTTTAGTACGTGCTCGTACATAAAAATCGGTATATGAACCAAAAACCATTTCTTATTATACCATTTCTGGACTAAAAGAACCCCCATCGAACAACTTCGTTCTGCTCGGGACAAGTTTTGAATACAAAGAACCAGTCAACGATTAAAGATAGAAGAAGCACCTAAAGAACAATACTTTTCTGTTAATTCCATCAGAATACCAGATATTATTCTGTATGTCTCTGTGTTTTACCAACGGAATAATAGGACTACATTCATGCATAGTAGTGTTATTAACAGACAACACACCTAGGCAACACAATAAACAATATGCACCTTAAGCAGTAGAAATAGAGTTCTAATTGATTTGTTTAACTATCTCTTGCACGTGAGTTGGTTGAAAGCTCAGTCGATTACGTGACTGTTTATCCTTATATCTAATTTAGCTTTTATAACAGTCATTCCTAAAACATATGATTATTTATTTGCAATCTGCGTCGTTCCAATTAACTGCACGACTTTCTGAATTAGACCGAATTAGAGAAAATTGGTCTTTAAAAACTTGATCACTGATACAGTTAATAGCCAAATTGGTTCAATGTCTTAACTTTGATACGAAAGCCCTGCCTTTGCAGAGAATTAAACGTGTTTGTTTAATTCTTTTATATTCGTTTGTGTTGAGATTTTACTTAGCAGGTAGATAAATTATTATTATTATAACGAATTATAAATTCATTTGGGTGTCCTTGTGATACAAAACTTATTAACTTTATTTAGGTATTTTTGGATCCTAATACTTTGAAATCTGCGAGTAGGACGTAGGTATGCACTTCCGTTTTTGGACACAAGCTATAGCCCAAAAAAATCTATACTCTACCTTATCCAGACCAGAGCACTGAGAGAAAATGAAAATTCGAAACAAACCCTATACCAACCCTCAAATTCCCTCCACATTCTTTGGAGGAGACCCGTGCTCCGCAGGACGTTTATGTGTTGAAATGACTAATCAACTTCTGTAATACACTAATACGAAAACTATTTCTCAAGGCTTACGTTTGTTAAGGTCTTTAATCTAAGAACGTCATTAAACCCGTTTTAAATTGACAACTTTGACACAAACAATGGCTTATGGTTTTTTTTTTTTTTATACCACGACGGTGGCAAACAGACGTACGGTCCGCCTGATGGTAAGCGGTTACCGTAGCCTATGGGCGCCTGCAACACCAGGGGCATCACGAGCGCGTTGCCGACCCTTGAGAAACCTATTCACTCCTTTTTTGAAGAACCCCATACTGTAGTCCCTTGGGAAAACCTCGTTAGGGAGTTCATTCCACAACCTGATGGTTCTTGGGAGGAAATTCCTCTTGAACCGCGCGGTACGAGACCATTTCGGTTCTAAGGTGTGGGGATGAATTCCCTGCCGATGGCGAGCGGTGCGATGGTAGAAGGTGGCCGTGGGCATCATCTCAAACAGTTCTTCAGAGCACAACCTATTATACATGTCAATTTAAACCTGGTTTAATACTTAGTCCATACTTTGTAATAAGGGATATAACAACATAACTACTTAGTAGATTTTCACAGCTTAAAATAAAATAAATTAATAGGGCTTTACTGTTAAACCAACTGATGAAAATTGCTTTAACCTAAGGCCAGGTCTACTTATGTTAAACGAAATGAAAACTGCCGCTAGCAAGTGTCACATAGCCATATTCCTAAGAGAGATAAATGCATCTATCAGTATTAACGTTTCTAATAGTTATAAGTATTATGTAGTTAGCCTGATATTAGATAAGAACATCGTGACCTTTCACTTGTTAATCGTGTCTATCGAAGTGAAATATTGCAGTTCTCGATTAATATTGTTCTTGCCATCTTACGTAAGATCACTTAACATTCAGACAAATATATACCTTATGTAATCCTACAAAGAAGTATACTTAAATACAACTTTTTGACGTATCGACAGCTTTTTCAATTCTACGAATCCCTTTCTGATGATTCATAGTATTCGCACGGCGGAGAATGCACGTACAGGGGTTTTTATACGAGGAAATTGGTTTCGAGGTACCGGTTTCTCCTTTATATTCCGTCATTCATTAGTTATTTGCATATATTTGTAGGTAACTTAAGCAAAGTTCTATTGTATGAGTATTTTGTTGTCATAATTGATGGGATTTTCATGTTGTTGAATATACAGAAAGTTATCCTAGTTGATTAACAGAACAACTAAGTACGAGTAGGCGTAAGTATGGCGGAAAACCTGGACTTAAAAAACAATGAAATAGATGACTTATCTTTACCATAACTGGACGGTATTATGAAAACTCGATATACCTTCGAACCAGTTAAAGCTTTCAAAATTGAGATTGAGAAAACGTTTTTCAAAGGATTAGCCTTAAAACTTTTTCCTTTTGTCTAAAATATACCTATATACCTATGTTTGTAAGGCTTACCAAAAAAACTAGTTACATCGTCATTTGGATGGTTGAATTTTTTTTTTGTAAACAATAAAAGCTTTCCATTTAGTCCTTTGAATCCAATATTGAACAGTATTTTTTTATTATTTTCAGAAAACTAGGTCTAGAGTTGGTGCCTCGCCGGGGTGCAGAAGCCGTGGATCCTGAGGATATGAGCCTGGTGGAGCTTTATAGAGTACATGTAGAAAGTGCAGAAAGGGCAGCCGCAGTGAGTATTCATCATCATCATCATATCAGCCCAATGTGTCTACTGTTGAACATAGGCCTCACCTAATTTTCGCCATAGCGAGCGATTTTGTGTCGCCATAGTGAGTATTATGTTTAGAGAAAACCGTAGCCATAATAACACTGTCTAAAAAGATTTTTTTTAAACGGAATTCAATCTGTAGTTTTATAGTAGCAGCATAGTGGCTCCTTTTCGCCTGATGGTAAGCTAAAAGAAGAACCCAGATTGCACTGACAGCTAACATGATACCAAATTGCTATGTCAGCTGGCATTGCCACGCTGGCCCGCAAGATCAAATCAAAGATCGCTTCAAAGATCTCATATTGTGGTAGGTAGCAGGAACTCAAGTCAAATAATAGTGCTAGATACATATATTCTCTACTAGATGGGCTAGTTCTCCCTACGGAGCGAGTAATGTCTGTTTTACCTAAAGCCATACCTTGAGGTCTGTAAATCATATAGGAGGTATGATGCCAACCTTACAGTTCTGGCTTATTGGGTTACACTTAAATTTATATTATTATAGTTACCTATATTAGTATCTCACTTGCCACAAATACCTTAGTAGGCTCTTGTAAACACCTACGATGATTTCGAACCTACCAATTATTCAGGTTAAATAATGCGGTTATCCCTGTGGATTTTCATCAATTTATTTTCCTGTTTATTACTTGTATACTTTTACAAGAAGCTCTTATTTATTAAGTACTGATGATTTAATAAAAGTGAATAATAAGTTGACAATTTCGCATACAGTTTCCCGCTAATATTTTGTTGGGGATTAGGTACGTGCAGTTTTGCACATAGACATATTGTATAAAACAGGTGCATTATATTTATAATACACTAAGTTCGTCAGAGACCGGAGATGACGAATCTCAGTGATATGTAATCATAACCGACCTTTTTTCCTGAAGGCGTAGGCACAGCTTCGTGTAGTGACGGATTAAGAACACATAGGTAATGTCACTACCCCATTTCTATCCGTGGGTGTCGTAAAAGTCAACTAAGGGAGTTTTTCTCACAGTGCAAATTTTGAAACAAACCCTATATCAAGCCGTCTGGTCAGCGTGGTATAGTAGGTTAAATTCCCTACAACAAATAATAATATAATATAATAATATTCTACCACATTCACACAGTGCCATCTAGTCCCAAAGTAAGCAATTATATTTGCTTGTGTTATGGGTACTTAACAACTGATATACTACTTAAATACTTTTTTTTTTTGTAAATACATACATATTAGTCATATTATAGATAAATTACACCTAGACACAGAACAAACCTTTATGCTCATCACACAAAGATTTGTCCTGGGTGGGGATCGAACCCACGACCTCCGGCTTAGCAGTCAGGGTCACTAACCACTAGACTAACAGGCCAGTCAAATATAATAATAAATGTAGAGGAGATCTTTGCCCAGCAGTGGGACGTTTATGGGTTGAAATGATGATATTGATTAGGTATATACGTGCATGACATCCACATTTCGCCAGCTGTTTTTTTTTTTGGGTGAGATGCTATGAGCTTCTTTGCTACGTCAACCAGTTACTGATCTATAGTAGTGCTCACACATAGACTAAGGATTTCTTCTGGGGTTTTCTCACGATGTTTTCCTTCACAGTTAGCAGATGGTAAGTCACTTGACTAGTACAAGCCAGCTATGTTAGTCTTAGTTCCCATGTATAGCGGCCGAGCCTATTTCCATTAACCGTGTACAATACCAAACTCCGCTCTGATACTGAGAATTTCATAACACACATACACAATACCGGTTTTACCCGAATGATATGTGATCTAGCACTAATTTGAATATAGGATTTCTAGAGATTCGAAAGCCATGGGAAAGAAAACGAGACGAAGTACCCATGCTTTTAATTATCAATTAAGTTTTGGTACAAGTTTAGTATGAGTGGCCTAGTGCCGTAGGCATAACAGTATTGGCTCGGAAGCATATCAAACACTAGCTTCTGCTCTCAGCTCCGCCCGCGTGATATTATCTCGGTAAAATGTAGTTTCTGTGCTTTTTCAGAATATAATCTATCTGTGTGCCAAATTTTAGTGGAAGCAAATAATCTCTGCCTACCCCTATGTTAGGAAAGAGACGTGATCTATAAATTTGGCACATAATTATGTATTTATGTATGTATGTGCCAAATTTCATACGGTCCCTTTCAGTCATTCTGTCGTGATTTAGTAACATACATCTATCCATCCATCCTAACTTACATATTTGTAATATTAATTAGATTATTGTCTTATGTCACATAAATGTGACACCGCGAGAAGAGCCAGAAACCTTTTCTAATAGTAGATTTTACTCTTGGCTATTGGTTTAGGATTTTATAAAAGAAGGTAAGATAACGTTAAAATGTTTTAAAGGATAAGATGCATCATCATCATCATATCAGCCTATTGCAGTCCACTGCTGGACATAGGCTTCTCCCAACACCTGCCATAACACTTGATCCTCCGCCTTCCGCATCCAATCAGACCCAAGGTGCATACTACTTTTAATTAGGTTCTGTTTCAGTACTCGCAGATAAATGTCTGAAAAACTATCTTAGACTTAAGTGATGAATGAAAAATATGTCAAAAATCTGTCAAACTTAGTTTTAGATAGGCCATTAGACACATAACTGCTAAAAGTGAAACAGGGTCTAACTGCCGTACTCAGAGACTTAACTTTTAACTTTAAAGTTTATTTAGTAAAAACGTGTAATACTTAAGTCGATACGCCTAAAGACGATTATTGAACGAAAAAATTGTGGTAATGACAGATTACTACTAATTGACGTTTCTGAGTGCGGCCGTAAGTGTGATGATGTTTATGATAGGTTATCTATACTAATATTATAAAGAGGTAAAGTCACAAACGTTGTAGTAATAATTTGGGGATCTACTGAACCGATTTTCAAAATAATTTATTGTTGGATATCCCATATATTGAGAAAGGCTATATAATATCACAATACGGCCAATAAGAGCTGAGCAGTGGCCAAATAAAGAACGACGTGATTGAAGCCCCGCGCGACTTCTAATCATAATTAATCGTAGTAACTGGTTCCTAATTAAACATAGACATAAAACCTTCGTCGATTCAAGTTCTACCTCTACACGTTGAAACAGGTGTCTTGTGTAGTTACTAGAATTATCGATAAAAGCCACTTGTCGCGAAGTGGGCGATGATCCATGATTACACTCCCCATTTTTGTTTCAACAGACAAACCTGAGCAAAACATGTTTGTTAAGGTGTTTTTACGGATTCGGTCGGCCTGGATCATCGTTTCCTATCGATATTTTGATATAACTAGTTTTGCCCTCGACTTTGACTTCAACAATGAGAATAAGTAAGACTATCCCGTAATCTAGAGAAAACAAAACTAAAGTTCAAATAAAATTTTCTAAACTTTCTTTTATAATATTTACATTTAAGCTATGGTGGCTGAATGGATAAGGGACCGGCGTGCAAATCACGCGGTCCGAGTTCGATCCCGACCGGCAGTACCAATGTAGTTTCCACTTTGTGGAATTTATATGTACTAGTTAAGTGAATTACCATCTGCTAACGGTGAAGGAAAACATCGTGAGGAAACCCACATACCGTAGAAAAAATTCTATGAATATGTCTGATCCACCAACCCGCACTAGGCCAGCGTGAGTGGATTATGGCCTAAACCCTCTCAGCTCTCTAGATAGAGGAGAGGAGGCCCGGTCCCAGCAGTGGGACATAATGGGTTGCTGATGATGATGATGATGATGACATTTAAGTTCAAACTCGCCTTCTTTGCTTGATTGATAAAACAGTTTCATCACACATGGCACGGTACCTTTTATACAAGCTCAGAAAATTTGTTCTCTCAGACCTTACCGTATATGTAAACTATCCTTTTATGGCCAGTACTTTGCTGAGTATAGTAAGTGGTCGGGTTTCATAACTTGTTATTACGTATGTTGCATTTCTGTATCTCAAACCATATGAATTTACTCTACGTATTTATAAAGATGTTTGTCTCACGTTACATAAGGCTCTTTGATATCGGAAATATCGTAAAAGTACTTAATTACCTATTAATTTAGTTACAGTTATTTGTTTTAAGTAATTTAACTGCGAATTACTGGTCCGATTTGAAAAATTCCTTTAGTTTTGGATAGCCCATTTATCGAAGAAGGCTATAAGCTATATAACATCAACATCACGTCCAATAGGAGCTGATCAGTCGCTAAATAAAGAGTGACTGAAGCGAAGTCCCGCGTGACGTCTAGTTAAAAAATAACAGAAGAACATCGCCTAATGATCCATTTTTTTTTGCTGATGGCATGGTAATTTCTCACATAAAAATATACCAATACCGAACATTAATTACACCAAGGGCAACCATTTCTGCCCCGAGCAGATATTTGTTCTATCTCGCGATCAAAACCACAACATCCTGTTTGAAAGTCTCATACCATGACCTAGGTCAGAACATAATTATATTATGTGTCTGCCCCTTGTTCTTCATAAATTAAAAAACGAAGTAATGATACCTACGTATTTGTTGTAAACTATTGGCACGCATGACGATAATAGTTTTCCTAGCTATTCCCTCTCCTTTTGTATACATAATATAGTTGTTTGCTTACCAACCCTTTAATAATATTTTGGACCATATTCTCTTAACAATACGTATCAAGTTATCTAATGCATATTTTTGTTTACAGTGGCGCGGCACACTTAGACGGGCAGGCGGCTCAGGCAGCAGCTTTAACTCAGGCACCTTAACCAATAATTCTTCCATCACAACTACTACCGTCCAATCTCATCACCTTATGTGCAGTATGAGAGACTTTGGTCATACTGCTGGAGGCGACGAAGCCGAGCTGTTGCTATGGCTTCATGACGCAAGGCGAGGCCAACCGTTGTCAGAAAGATTTCGAATAAGAATAGCGAGGGACGGGTTCTCGAATTACGTGGATCGATTACATGCGAACAGTACCTTATTTGCCGTAAGTATATTTGAGTGCTATCAGCGGTTCTTTCTCCATGTGTTTGAATTTGAAATAAACCAGACTTTATTTATTCAACACAGACTTTGCACATAAAATATGTACAAATGGCGGGCTTAATGCTAAAGGTACTGTCTGGCAGCCAATCATAGGGTGATGCAAAGACAAGCATAGCCCGTGCTTATTTATCAACTAGATGGGATTTTATAGTATTTTTAATTTTTTCACGGAACATTCTCGGATATTATTTAAAAAAACATAGTCTCTTTTAAATTGTGACATTACGGTGCATTAAGTTCGGAGTTTGCATAAAAAAAAAAAACAGTATTTTAGTTTTAAGTAACGTAGGTACATACTTTCATATGCCTACTTTATAAAGGTGTTATTTTGTTATTACAAACGGCTACTTCAATTTTATTTATTTGTGTAAATAGACATTTAAAATAATTCATACTTGTGTAGCAACAGTTCAACTCTGTACATGCTAATATATATAGCAAGCTAGTTTGTCTACAACCGATAAAGACTATTACCGAAATATTACAATTGATACTCAAATTGCAACTCCAATTTGAGCTATTTTTAATAACCTTCAATATGCAAACAATGTGTTGCATATAATATGTTTGTATTAGCAAACTTTATATTGTTGTTTGAAATATAATCGTGTACGAGATCACTCAGTCTGAAACTGTTTATACATAGGAGATTTCTATCAGTGTGCCTTCATAAAAATGGTCATGGATAGATTGCTATCTGCTGAGCTTATAACAGTCATCAAGGCAACCAATAGCGACCTTGACGGTATAACAACAAGAAAGGGGCATGTCATTCTCTGCTCTCATTAATTACAAAGTACACAATACAAAAACAAATTATTTTTATTGTAATTCGATAGCTTATCTACGTCATTGAGGTTAAGGTAAGGAAACTAGTACAGAGGTGCTTGTAAAGGGTGTGTGATAATAATGGATTTTAGTTACATTTAAGAATGGACTAATCACCTTTAAGATAGAGGATTGTTAACAGATAATTTAATTCTAATGATAAGTGTATTTTAATAATGATGCGTGTAATCTACTAAGATTAAAATAGGTTCTAGAATGTGGACACAAAGTGAAAATGAAAGGATCATTTGACACCCCGTTTGATCTAATAGTCTCAATTAAAAATTTTGACTCTCCATTTAGCCCATTTTACAGAGAAAATAATAATATTATCTCAGTTTTAAAATCTAAATGGAGCTTGATCAGCAGTGTTTAAAACTATTCCAAATTTCATGTCGATAGAATAAGTAGATTCCGGGAATTAACGCTGTGACAGACGGACCGATAGACGGACAGACAGAGCGAGACCAAAAGGGTTCCTTTTGTACCTTTTTGTACGGAACCCTAACAAGCTAATAGGAACACTCCATAAAACTATAACCACTTGTTTCCAGGATCTATCATCAACAGACCTAACCCGAGAGCTATGGTTAGTGGCGTGGGTGATACGTGTTGGTCGTTGGGCTGGGGCTGGCAGTAGTGGTACCGGCACTGGCGAAAGAAAAGGACCAGTAGCACGCAGACCTTTGGGAGCGGGTGTGTTACCATTGGCAGAGTTCCTACGGCAACCGGGTCAACATCCCGGAGAGAAAGAGTATACGTTTAAAGTAAGTTTCAACTAAATATTTTTACCAACTCTATTCGAAGTGTGAACAAAATTAAATGTTGGTGATAGATGTTCAGTTTCAGTCAATGATGTTGGGATTTGTATTACATATTAACCAGCAAAGTACCTACAGTTTTTATGGCATGAAGCTTGTTGTTATGCTGGTAAAGGATAGAGTGTTGTGTAGGTTAGGTCCAGACCTTAGTACCTACCTAAGTACTGGAAACGCAAAAATTTTGTCATTACAAAGTTATTAATTTTTGACCTTAATGACATTTATATTTTATTTTTATGATTGACAATTATTTTACGTTAATTTTTAATTAGATATTTATTTTTTCATCATTATGAGTAAATCGCATTCACAATAGTTTTTTTTGTTATTCAAAGCTACGTCTGACATGCTCCATTATTATAAAACTATTTGTTTTTCTAGGTTTATCAATGTGAAGAGAAAGACTTCCACCAGTTACATGACATGCTAATAAGAAAACAGACGAATAAATGTAACATACTGCCTGGTCAACCTAATTATGGTAAGTAAAAATTCGTAAAAATATACCACAACATAATACTTTTGTAGATTTTTCTTTTTTTTTTTAAGGTATAATATATCAATAATATTACACTATTGCATTAGGGAAAACCTGTGAAAATAGTTGTATGTTGATAAAATAAATAAATAAAATTAACGTTAATTATTTTAAGTGTAATGTAAATCTTTTGTAGTTAGATTTGATGTGTAGTTCCGATACTCAGAAATATATGGTCAATATGCTTATTATACCTTCATATGTATGTATTTTAATATTTTTAGTATTTTTAATTTAAAATTTATTCTCAAATAGAAGTTTATTTTATTGAGCTGTTAATTAAAATGACTTATCTCATTACTTTGTTTTCATACCTATCTACATAGTTTATTTTATAGACACATCTTGTGCCGTGTACTTACAACCCTGCACTATGTACCGGCACGCTCTAGGAGAAAGTACTAGTGCGAAAGAGATAGCACGATGCTAATCCTTTTATGTCTCTAGTCGTCCCTGTATATAATAGAAATAATACATGTAATTTATAAAACATAAAAAAATATCTTAATAGTTTATCTTAAATAGCTACTTATACAAATTTGTTGTAATAAAATGTATGTTAATATTTATGTAATGATCGAAATTTAAAGCATCTTTTCTCACTATTATGTTTTGAACCGGTCATTGACATGCATTAATTTCCATATTGAAATATAACCCTAAAACCACATAAGGTATTAAAAGATACATGAGACAATAATAGAACAGATTAGTTTTAATGAACATGTTCAAAACATTCTTTAGACATAACGTAACCAGTTTTTGGTCATTTGAACTATGGAGAATGTCATCTTATTGGCATTTTATTAGTGATACATTTGATTACCAATAGTCTCGTATTTATTGAGTATTCTTTTAGAGACCCCGCACACTGAATGCCTAGTTGCTGTCGCTATTGGCCGCCACAGTTTGCGGACGCGGTTTTTTCTTACATTTTGTAAAGCATTTGCGCACACCGAGCGTTTGAGTGGCCGCGTTCGAGCCACAAGCTGACTAGTTAGTTGCCACGTTTTGTTGCTCGGCTCCTCCGGCCATAGTCAATATAGATAATAAAAGTGGGTGATGACAGGCCTGTTGGTCTAGTGGTTAGTGACCCTGAATGCTAAGCCGGAGGTCGTGGGTTCAATCCCCACCCAGGATAAATCTTTGTGTGATGAGCATGCAGATTTGTTCTGTGTTTGGGTGTAATTTATCTAATTATGTATGTATTTACAAAAAAATAAAATAAAAGTAGTATATCAGCACAAAATCGCTCGTTGTGGCGGAAATTAGGTGAGGCCTATGTTCAACAGTGGACGTCATTGGGCTGATATGATGATGATGATGATGATATCAGTTGTTTAGTGGGTACTAAACACTATAATATAATAACACAAGTAAATATAAATGCTTAAATTGGGTCTAGATGTCGTGTCGCTGTGTGAATGTTGTATAATATTATTAATATATTAATATTTATAGTGGGTACTAGTGAAATAGTGTGCGGGAGCTCTAAATGTTTATATTATAAGGTTTTGGTTGCTTGCTACCTATTCTTGTTATTATTTAATACTGTCTTGTAAGGATGTCTTAATAAATAGGAGCGGTAGGTCAAACGAGTTTCTCATTAATGACTTATACTGCTGATAAAAGACATTGTAGTCGAGTCAAGCGTTAAAATGTTGCTGTGATAATTGAATAAAATATGGTGATATGCAGACACATTTTGGAAGCTATAGGAAAAGGCCATTTTCAAGAAGTTGTTCGGAATAGGCATATAAAAAAACTGCAGAGTATTTCTGACTAATTAAATTCGTCATGTAAATCCTTGGCACTGCGGTCTCATACTGATTCATATAATTACAAGAGGCCCCGGTGGACATGGTTCTATTAACAATTGACCCTAACGGGTCTATTAGTTTTAAAATTAATTGTAACTAACACAGATCAACGAAATTTCATTAAAAATCCGACACCTGGAACTTTTATATCTTATCTAAGCTCTTCGCCCGGTACAACTTGTACGTACGTTACAACGCCACCTATCGGGTACGGTACAATTTCAATACTCAATTACTCTACTAAATTCATTACTCAATACTTTATTTGCATTCCACAATGTCAATTAGATGGTAGGTTATAATTACAGGTTTCATTATGGACCCTGCCGGGCACAGCAAATGTAGGAAGGAGGAAGAGCGCTTTAATTGAAAATTTAAATACTTTATTCTAATCTAATTTGGTTGGTTGGTAATTCTAATTTGGTTGAATGAACTATACTTTAAATATGATTTAAAAAAGGCCAAAATTCATACATTCTAAAATGAGGAACGACTTTGTTCTTAACTGTTTTCAATAAAGCGACTACAATTTAAAGGAAATGCCAAATATCTCATGCAAATCACACTTGTGGCTGCGATATTCCAGCCTGACAATTTATGTGAACCTCAAAGTAATAAATAACTAAGAAGTGGCGAATATAATTACTCTTTGATGTGTAATAACATTGGTATTGTTGGCCATTGTAGTGTTCATCTATACTTTTAAGACTCATAGACCTACAAATATTTTAAACCAAGATACACTGCCCTGCTAAATTAGAACGATTCTGTGATACATAAATTCGGTACAAAACCCTATACCAACTCGACAGGCCAGCGTGGTATAGTAGGCTAAATTCCCTCCAAAATGTTTGGAGGAGCCTCTTCCCAGCAGTGGGACATTATTTTATGGGTTGATATGATGATTTTCCAAAACCAATGTCCGGTAATTCCTTAATACGTTCGTAATAATAATATAAACAGTATAATGACCCTTTCGGCTTTTTATTGTAGGGATAAAATTATTTTGGGTAATAATATTTTTCATTCGTATGTAGGTAGGCAGCCAGGTACTCCTCATGTATCATGCATGCAACCTGCGCAAGGTCATTCTGAGGTCAAACGAGTAATATATTTTACGCTTTAAGATCACCCTACTGCAAACATAAAATATGGTAAACAAGGCATGCCTCATTAAATCTTATTAACATAAACCTGCATATTTGTTCCTTTCAAAGTTTAGTTCATTCTAAGTTTGAGACGGCTTACGTTGCGAGAATTTTAAAACAATCAGTACTTATATTTTTGGCTAGCCTGTTGGTCTAGTGGTTAGTGACCCTGACTGCTAAGCCGGAGGTCGTGGGTTCGATCTCCACCCAGGACAAATCTTTGTGTAATGAGCATAAAGGTTTGTTCTGTGTCTGGGTGTAATTTATCTATAATATGTATGTATTTACAAAAAAAAAAATGTATTTAAGGAATATATCAGTTGTTTAGTACCAGTACCAGTACCTAGTGTAAATGTGGTAGAATATTATTATTATTATATTAGTATTTTATTTTTATTTAATTCTAATTTTTGTACTGCGCAGTGGTGTATGCATGTTTTTTTAGCTCAGTCATTTATAAGCTACTTCTGATTTTTTAAGTGGTAACTATAGCTCCTCAACAGAATCTGGAGGGAATTTAGCATACTATACCACCATTCTTTTGAGGATACCCGTCCCCAGCAGTAAGACTTTTATGAGTAGAAAGTGAACAAAACTATAAATCCTTTTAATTTACTTATTTCAGGTATCGTGGTAGCCCTACGTCTCCTTTCAAATGCAGGCAGTATTACGGAAGCGGTAGCATCGGGCGCGACGGTCACAGCGAAGCGAGGCTTCCCTGACGTCATCATGCCGGGAGATGTTCGCAATGATCTCTATCTGACGCTAGAAAAAGCCGAGTTCGAGAGGGGCGGCAAAAGTACTGCGAAGAATGTGCTGGCGACGGTTACCGTGCATGATAGTACGGGACAAGTTATAAGTGTGAGTTTATATTATCTAAATCTATACTAATATTATGTGACTATTAGGAGGTAATCTCGGGATTATGGTTGACTGGCCTGTTAGTCTAGTGGTTAGTGACCCTGACTGCTAAGCCGGAGGTCGTGGGTTCGATCCCCACCCAGGACAAATCTTTGTGTGATGAGCATAAAGGTTTGTTCGGTATCTGGGTGTAATTTATCTATAATATGTATGTACTTACAAAAAAAAAATGTATTTAAGTAGTATATCAGTTGTTTAGTACCCATAACACCAGCAAATATATATATTATTGCTTACTTTGGGACTAGATGGCGCTGTGTGAATGTGGTAGAATATTATTATTATTATTATTATTATCCAACTTAGAACCTAGCAATGACCCTATGTCCTAATCCAGTATGTTGTAGCATTAATTAAATTTCACACTATAAAATATCATATATATGTAATAAATAATTAAGAATACAAACTTAATTATTATTTCAGGTAGATTCCAAGAAACCTAATCTTGGTTTATTTGTTTCAGGAATGCGTATGGGGCGCGAGTGGTACAGGCTCAACATACTACGAGTCATTGGTGCTGTATCACAACAACAGTCCAGCGTGGGGCGAACATCTTCGACTCACAGTACCGTTGGAGACCTTCACTAATGCTCACGTCCGGCTTGAGTTCAGACATTGCTCATGTGAGTTGCGTATTACGATCTTAGTATTAAGATAATAGGTTTTAAATTCAGATGAAGAAGTTTCATGGCTAAGTTTTTCTTTCGGAGAACAACAGATTATATATTATAAAAACTTCATAATAATGTAGCGTTACCCCTTCAATCTGCGAAGAAGCAGACATAGGTCGAACCCGAGATGTCTTAGTACACACTAAAGCTGTGTTTATATCTTGTTCTCGTTTAGACCTCGAAGGTCTCATTTCAGATAAAATAATATTTTTTCTATAGAATTTGACAACTCAAATACTAAACTTTGACAACTATTACAAAACATGAACTAAGTATTAAACCAGGTTTAAATTGATATAAGCCATTGTTTTGGTGTCAAAGTTGTCAATTTAAACCTGGTTTAATGCTTAGACCGCATTTTTTAATAAAGGGGTCCGTGTCTGTAGATATAAACACATCTTCACTCTGCAGAGGTGCAGAGTGAAGATGTGTTTATATCTAAATCGACAGTCTAAATCAAGGAAATAATATTACGTAAATAAATCTCTAGAACTTCATAGACAAATTTCATATTCTTAACACAGTAGGTAATCAATGTTTATAGCGCGAGATAAGACTGAGAGGAAACTGTTTGGTTTCGCGTTCGCACGGCTGATGGAGGCGAGTGGCGCCACCTTGAGGGACGGCGCTCACGAACTATATGTGTATAAGTGTGACGATCCTGCCAAGTGAGTAACATAGCTTTAAATCTAATAGCATCATTTTTTTTTTAAACCTATTACTATTTTAAAATTCTATTTCACTACACCGACATATAATATGTCGTCGTATCAAAATTATTCTTTTAAACTTTCGCGACTTACACATATTAAATTATCATAAAACGGGTCTACGTCACGTATTATATTATAAGGAATAGTAAATACCTTATTTATTTGCCCAACGTTTCGACCACGATCGGTGTAATTCGATCGAAACGTCGTAAAATTATTCTTGTTGCTGAAGGCTCTCTGGTGTCGATTAACGTCCCTCTCCCCGAAATCTCTGGGTTATTCCCCTTAGGTGCATGTGTAGTGCATCGGCATATAAAACATGCGGTTTCGATTCGAGTTCGATTCCGACCGGCAGTACTAATGTGGATTAAATGTCATGTAACTTACCATCTGCTAACGGCAAAGGAAAACATCGTGATGGAACCCATTTATCCTAGAAGAAATTCTATGAGTATAATCTGATCCACCAACCCGCATAAGGCCAGCTGATATAGATTATCACCTAAACACTCTTAACTTTCTAGATTAAGGAGATGCGACCTTTGCCCACCGATGGGACTATAATCTGTTACTATTATTCATCATCATCATTTTAACCCATAAACGTCCCACGACTAGGAACGAGTCTTCTCCAAAGATGTGAATGGAATTTAGACTACTATTCCATGCTTTGGCTAGATAAGTTGGTATGGTGTTTATTTCGAATTTTCCTTCTCCCACAGTGCTCTAGTCTGCTTAATGTTTACCCACGGGAAGAAATGGAGTAGTGTCATTATGTATTATTAATCTGTCACTGTCACTGAACTGCCTCGGTGGCGCAGCGGGACGTGTATACGACTGCTGTGCTGGTCCCGGGTTCGATTCCCGGGTCGGGTGAAAATGGTAATGGGTTTTTTTATCATGAAATTCCAGTATTAAGATTTTCCCGGAGTTAGGTAAACAAATGTTCTCGGTTGATGACAATAGGCTCGCCCCTATTTCATGGGACCAAATATAGCTGGTGAAATGTGGGTGTGAAACACCTCTGCCTACCCCTTCGGGGAAAAAGGCGTGATGCTATGTTATGTTATGTCACTGTCACTGACACATACGGACATTGTTGCTATTATTATTATTATATTATTTACAGATTAACATCAGCAAACTACTTATCGCTACCGTCGTGTGCGAACGACGTGCGTACGGCGCCTGCCAACGGCATAGTGCCCACTTTCCAAAGAAGCTCCAAAGAAAATTGTACTATTAGCACGCTATTGTGTTCTACTAAATTAACTCAAAATGGTTAGTATTTATTATACTTACAATTAAAGTGGCCAAACACCGCTAAGGACTACACGAGGGCATGATGCATGATGATTAATTATTACAACGATAAAATTCAAGTTTTATCAAAAATCTCATATAAGTAACTTTAGCATTGGTGGCTGATTCGATAAGCGACCGGCGTGCAAATCACTCGGTCCGAGTTCGATCCCGACCGGCAGTACCAATGTGGATTCCATTGGTGTGATGTGAATGACTTACCATCTCCTAACGGTGAAGGAAAACATCGTGAGGAAACCCACATACCCTAGAAGAAATTCTATGAGTATGTCTGATCCACCAACCCGCACTAGGCCAGCGTCAGTGGGTTATGGCCTAACTCTCTCAGCTCTCTAGTTAGAGGAGAGGAGATCCGAGCCCAGCAGTGGCACTTAATGGGTTGCTGATGCTGAAGTAACTTTAGAACTTTAATAAATAAAAGAGAAATAAAAAGAAAAAAAAAACTTATTTATTTCATCAAATTAAAACTGAAATATTTTCACTTTTTACCATACAGAGGATCTCCTAGCTTTACTACAGTGGCGCGCACACCCAGAGAAAGTACAAGAAACGTTACTACGTGTGTTAAGACTGGGCGACGGACTCAGTTGTGAAGAACTTATTAAGTTCCTTAGAGATGTGTTGGACGCGTTGTTCGCTTTGTTTTCCACTGAAGATGGTAACAGGTAAGTGGACTCCTTTATGATATCATGTACATTTTTTTTATCACAACAAACAACTATATTTGGGATAATCATTGGCAACAATTTAAGAGGTAGTGGCAAGTTTTCATTCCATTCATTCCAGTGCAAAATTTAATTAAGTACTAAAAGTATAATATATTTGGCTTCTCCGTACAAAATGTACTCAATAAATTATCGTGTTCTTGATTAATTTCATAGTAAAAGTTGTTTAATTCAAAAAGAATTTTCATTCCTTAAAATTGTCAATCATATTTTTTACTGCCCGACTTATCAGACGAGCACACGTCCCACTTAATGGTAATTGGTAAGTGATAGCCTCCACTCATGGACATGACTGTGTGTTTTCATTTCATTTGTTTGCGTTATCGTTCGTCGTTCGTTTTTCTTCATATTCACTCGTAATATAATTGTTGTAGCACTCCTCACTCCGGCACTGTGTTCCTAGTCCTGATATCAATATGCAGTCTACTCGATGAAACTCGCTTCCAACACTTTCGGCCAGTTCTCGATGTTTACATTGAAGAACATTTCTCCGCAGCGTTAGTATACAAGTAAGTATTTATTTTTATATGGAGTATATAGTTATGTAATGTAGTCCATAGAATGTTATTTATAACGGTTGGAAGGATAGACATCTTCGTACCGAAAACTTGGGATATTAGAGATTCTTAACACAGTCCACTTCACTGACTCGAGTCCAAAAGTTCACACCTTAACAGAGCTGCAAGTGTGTAATTTTCGAGCTAATTGTAACTCGGAAACTTTGTGATGTTTTTCAGATTTCGCAATTCTACTAATGTAAAGAAGAAAATTTATTTAAGATATATTTTGAAACACTGATATGACAACATTTTTGAAATAAAGAATCCATAAATGCATACATTTTCTATTGCATTTTTTTTGTATTATTGTATTAGGTATCGGTAGCACTATTGCCAATTTTCGGTATTTCTTTATGCTCAAATTTGTGTGTGAAAGGAGGTGGGATGGCATAAAATAGCATAGAATCTTATTTTAATATTCTGTTAATCTATGTGCAGAGGTTTACTATCGTCAGTCCAACATTGCGCCGAATGGGCAGCTAGCGCGGAGGGCCAGGAAGCTATTCGCAAATGTTTACGGTCCCTGGGCGCGGTGTTTCGCCTGGCCGTGCGCTCGCGGCGGCTGTTCGCTCGAGCGACCGGCGGCCAGTATGAGGACAGCTTTAGGAGAGATGTGCGCGCAGCATTACATGCGCTCAAGACGTTTGCGCAACACCCTTACAAAGAACATTTGGCACCGGCACAGGTATGGTCAGAACCTTATTTAGATATAGTTAATTGTTGAAATGAAATGAAATCTCGTTTATTCATCTAGGTTACAAGGTAACACTTATGAAGTCACAAGAATGTAACAGGTTATCCGAAAAGTAGTGTCAGCAAATTTGCCTACGACCAGTTCGCTGACGGGGTGGAGCTATGAGAAGAACTGGCAAGAAACTCACGCCACTCTTTTTAAAAAAATAATGGATAGTTACTATCTTTTGTAATTTACAATTTGAGTAGCGTGTTAAGTGATGCAGCAGAGCACCACACCGTTAGATTAAAGAGTTAAAATGAATGTTTACAAAATAAATAATAAACAAAAAATAAACCTGTATATAGTGTTGGTGGATAATCATTAGTAAAAATGCGATTAAGCCGGCAGGGCGTATAAATCTGTGTGCACGGTTTAAAGGACCAAAAGATGTACGGGCTATCTCGCCGTTGGCTAGGACACCAAGTTGTAGTTGTATGTTAGATAGTAGTAATACCAAATAAAGATTATTTATACTCACATTAATTTTCTGTATGAGCGTTACATCCGTACGTGCAATTGGCTCGTACAATGCCTATGTATTCTATCGTTTAGTTGTGCAAGTGACCTTGCTTACTCATTGCATAGGAGCAGAAAAATGATTTGTTTTTGCTTACATTAGTTCTGGTGAGTAAAAATAAAAAGTGTTATAATTTTATAAATCATCAGAGAAAACTAAAAAAAAACAGCATGTGTATCTATTAGATGTCAAAAATATTACGATTTAGTTCCTGTTCTTCAGAGTGACGTCCTCATACTTCGTTATGAGGCTGGGCACACCCGCGTCTGAGTACACGTGCATGTACGCTGAGTTGTAATGTATGAAACTGTATGAACGTGGCACACCGCTTGCGTAACTTTACGTGGTACATGCACGTGTCAAGCATACAACCTTCATGTATAATAGCAGAAGCACGTTGGTCAGGTGGCGCTGATGTCGTCGTGGGCGGCGGTGACGCGCGAGGTGTGCGGCGCGCTGGGCGCGGGCGAGGCGGCGCGCGCGGCGGCGCACGTGCTGGACGCGCCGCACCACCACGCGCACCACGCGCCGCTCGCGCGCGCGCGCCTGCACGCCGCGCAGGACATACTCAACGGACCGCTCGGGGACGATCCAGGTACACACTACATTGGGTTGTAATGTGTGAGGTAATGCTCTCATGGAGAGGCGGCCGATGTCATGAGCTTTATGTTCCGTCAGCTCATAACATGCTAACATCCGTACGTGCACGTTCGCACGCCGTCCTAGACATACTGAAGTAACCTTTTAGGGATGATTCAGATATTCCATCTATGTACTTAATTGTATTAAATTAATACCTTGGTGGCGCGGCCAGAATGCTGCACATCATGATCTCCGATTCGATATCACGCCTTATGTACCCAATAGGATAGGTACAGATGTATCAGACCCATATTAAATTCAAGAAAGTGGATTTTGCAAAAATAGTATTCTATTTTTCTGTCTTGAAATTCGTAGTGTGATGTACGTGTGCCTCTTCGGAAAATGTCGTGTTGCTAAACTTAGATTTTTCACATATAATATTCGAAGAATATCTATTTTTCAGAGGCAAGAAACATAATACTCACGACGGCCTGTCACCATCTACGTATGCACCTCGCACGACGAGACGAACTGGCCCAATGCGCCGAAATGATCGGTGAACTAGTCACTCTACTGTGGAAGAAACAAGAAACGGACTCTCCGATAGACGACGATGAATTAGACCCAGATGTGGACGTGCTTTGTTTGAACACGTTAGATGTTTTAGTCGAGACTGTATTGCATTTGATTGGAGGAAATTCGCCTGTACTTGTGAGTAATATTTTTTCTTCGCTAGTTTCACTTACTCGTCAAACATATCGCATGCTGAATGGATACTGCCTTAAGGTGCACATTCCGATACGCCTCCTCCATACATTTTATTGGCGCTATTGTCTCTGAATATAGACACTCTTTACATTTCAACAATTAATTTCATTATTTTCCTACAATAAATGATCTCGTCAATACTTTATGATCATAATTTGAGAAAAATTGGATTCTATCATGGTCTTTTTTTTATTTTTAAAGTGATTAAATGAATTGTCGGAATATCGGAACATCCAAACACTTTAACTAAAAAAAAAGGAAAGTTTTGGGCAATCGCAAAAGCATCTTGATGTGAGGACTCATCCTACATGTTGACTCATAAAATTAACACTGATAATTCTTATTCTTATCGTGTGGGCTTGAGGCAGACCCTTCACCCTAGTGTTGGAATTTACCAAGTCGCCTAGAAGGCTTCCAACTTGACTTCACGACTACTACATTAAGTGATAACCGGGACCAACGGCTTTACGTGTCTTCAGATGCACCGAGACGCTCGAGAAGGAAATTTAGCAAATTGCCACAAACGGTCACCCATCATGGACTGACCATGCCGAGTGTTGCTTAACCTCGATGATCGTAACGAACATCTCAGTACCACAATGCTACGAGCGCCTACGCACACTGATAATAATTATTCATGAATGCTTGTATCTCTATCTATATCAAATGTATGGTAGATGGCGCTAACAGAAGTCTGTCTCTGTACGTAGCTCTATTCTGACCTATATACAAATGGGGAAATTTTCCATTAAGCATGCGATATACTCTTTCTAAAAAAAACAAGGATTTGAATTGTTATATTGAACTTTATTTTAAAATTTCATATAAACGATTTGGTAGGTCCGTTACAAATAAGTTTAAAGGACATATTAAAATAAGTATTAAAAAACCTGCAATAATCATAACTCGACTTGATAAATAGTTTTTGCAGTGTAATAGACAAAAAATAAACTCAATCTAAATAGTTATATCTGGTCAGTTGGTATATAACTGAAAAGCAATGAACTGTAACACTAGAATTAAACTTTTCAGGGTTCAATGGTGGCTGGTCTTCTCGGTGTGATGGAGTTACTGAAGCCCGTCCATTACCAGCGATTATGGAGCCACCTCGCGCCGCATCCGAACGACCGTAAACCACTTAAAGACTTCCTCATGAGAGCCTTCCTTGTATTCAGACACCTTATTGAACAAGATGTGAGTATGCTAACTTGATATTTATTCATAATTTGTGAAATGCGTATGTTTTATCTTTCCGTCAGTCAATAATAACACGTTATAACTTAACAAAAACTAAAACTTAGTTTTTTTTATAATTATGTACAATCAATGTGTTTTTCCAGGTATTCCCTGCTGACTGGATGGTACTTAGAGTCCAAAGCTGCAAAGTGCTACTGTCAGCTTTACAAGACCTCGCTCAGCCGTTGCTTGAAAGGTTCCTGGGTGACGAACCGCCTCAGTTTGATTCTCAGGTATGCTTAAAAGCCATTGTTTTTAAAAAAAACTAAATATGTATAAGCGCTTTCAAGTCGTATATTGTTATAATAATAAGCGTATATTATTTATAATATAATACAATATTGTATGTATATGTAGCTGTGGTCGGGCTACATGGAGCTGGGCGTGGCGCTGGTGACGTCGAGCGCGCTGCAGCCCGAGCGCTGGTCGGGGCGCGGACCTGACCGACCGCGCATGCGCGCCGCCGCCGGCATGCGCGTACTCGCCACGTGGAACATGCTCGGTAAGTCGCCGGAGAGAGTGGTATTATTTAATGATTAGTTTAGGGGCAGATTCCCCACTAATACAGTTTCATTTTTATACAAAGAGTGGCAAATCGGCGCGTCTGATAGTAAGCGGTTACCGTTGCCTATGAACGCTTACAACACCAAAGGCATCACGAGCACGTTGCCGACCCTTCAAATCCCCTTCCTTCAATGAGCTCTGGGCACTACCATTTGCCAGCAGGAACACAACAAAGTTATTATGACTGCGATTTTCTCGGAACGTTCTTCCGCAGGCAGGTGGCTTAGTTTGAGCGGATATTTACCTCTCTTGAACCAGTATTGTATTGGTGTGTGTGGGCTGGCAGGTCCGGCGCAGTTGCACCTAGTGCCGGGCGCGGTGGGCGCGCTGCTGGAGATCACGCTGGTGGCGGAACTCCGTCGAGCGGCGCTGGGCGCGCTGGTGGCGCTGATGGCGGCGGAGCGCGCCGCCACGCGCCACGCGCGCCGCACCGAGGCCGCGCTCGTCGACAAGCTCGACTCGCTCGTCGCCGACAACAAGGCCGATGACCACTACCGACGACTCTTCGACACTGTGTATGTACTATACCACTCACACGTCATAGCTTACGCGGCATCCTTCATATTCAAAACGACGCGAGTACAACAATACATTCATATAGAACACGCCTCTTTCCCAACAGAGGGGTAGGCAGAGACCATTTCCTTCCACTTTCTACGATTCTGACATACATCTTTGGCTTCTTCAACATTTATCAGTCTTTTCATGCATTCAGGCCGGTTGAGGGTACTTCTGATCTGTCCCTTCTTTAGAACGTCACCTATTTGGTCATGGTACGTTCTTCTAGGTCTTCCCCTTTTAACGATTCTTTCACATTCGCCTCATATATTTGTTTTGTCACTCTTCCTTTATTCATTCTCTTGACATACAATCGAGTACAACAAACAATTGATAAGCACCTATTGTAAGTGTGCGACGTGACCGAACAGACATTCGCTGGAGTGCGGTGCGACTGCGACCAGTTGCCTTGAAAGATGATTAGACGTGTGATTTGAAAACAGTACCGCTGATTGTTAGATGACCCGACGGTGTCGCACGACGAATCGCAGACAAATAGCATGTCACCGCATCAGTTCGCTTTGAATCGCCCATATAAAATACTGCGTTACATGTCGTTGAAACTTTCCGAGTTTCAGAACTCAACTTGTAATGATACAACGAATGCATCATTACAAATAGAGTTTTTGAAGATGGACTTGTATATTGCTGAGTAGGTACTATTATGACTACGTTCATAATCTAATACGTTGAACGAAATTAATAGAAAATCAAGTAAGTAGAATATATTATAAAATAATTTCGTGTTTATATAAAATAAATCTTGTTTATATTTCATATTATAAATATTGGTGATTGACGTGAATATTAAATTCCTATCAACTTCGTTCAGCGATGTTTTAATAATTATAATAATATTTATAAATAACATTATGAATTCTATTGTCCACGCTACTCAGGGAACATTTGAGCTCAGTGTAAGTAACATTACTACTATAAAGAACCAAATCTTAACTATATAAACTATTACGAAAAAACTCATTAGCGCTCGCCACAATTATGCTAAACAAGTTTTCCATTAATTGTAACTGACACCGACTTAATCTACACAAAAGTGACATTTATTCCCACGGTATTATGGTTCATCAAATAACAAAATGTATTTTATAGATGTTTGCTGTTAGTCGTTTATCTTACTTGGTGCAGACTAGTGCGGTATTACATATTTATAACTAGTGGAAGAAATAAATGTGAAATATGATTTCTTGTGTGAATTTATACAAAGTTATCAATGATATATTTAATTCAATTTGCAATTAAGTATTTGTTTTGAATATTAAATTAGTTTTATGTTAATTATCAGTGGAGTGATTTGAAATTTCCCTGTTGGCTGTTTTGAAAACATTTCTTAGTACTCTAGTACTGAGTGGTAGCGAGTATTGGAACTCATGATAATCATGATTTACGGGAACCGTCTAACTTGAGAATTAATCTTTTTCTTTTCGTAATGATTAATGCATGTAAAAAAGTATGCCTACTATATTGTGATAATAACATAGTTAAAATTATTTACAGTTCAGTTTTAAAAACATAAAATGGGAATTCGCGCGTATTTACACACAACATTTTGCTTAGCAATCGCCTCTTACCACTTAACCACTAAAAAGTATTAATATATAAACCAAAATTGAAAACTTCACATACCCCCACCCTCCCCCCACAAGAGCTATGCTATGTTAACTATGAGACTGTTGCACCAATTTTGATGAAACATATCTAAGAACTATCACGATCATGTCATCTTTCAAATCATCATCTTTCTTTACAAAATACCGCATAAAATCATTCGCAATAAAAACAAAACCCCATTCGTTTAGGAGCTACGATGCCACAGACATGTCAAACTTCTAACACCCCTCTTTTACGTTGGGGGTTAAAAATATGCGACATTTCAGCACTTTAAATAGATTGTTTGTTCTGTGTCTGGGTGTAATTTATCTATAATATGTATGTATTTACAAAAAAAAATGTATTTAATTAGTATCAGTCAGTTGTTTAGTACCCATAACACAAGCAAATATAATTGCTTAATTTGGGACTAGATGGCGCTGTCTAAATATGGTAGAATATTATTATTAATTAAGTAGTACAAAATTTTAGTTCGAAATACTTAGTAATCATTCTTACGACATCGAATATTTGTATGGAAATAATATGGACATAATCGAACACAGGTTGATGGAACGTGTGTCCACGGAAGGCTGGCGCGAGGCAGGAGCCGCCTTTGTAGCGTGCGTCACACGCTTGCTCGAGAGATTGTTGGACTATAGGGCTGTGATGCAGGGCGCTGAACACAGGGACAAGCGGATGGCGGCTACTGTTAACTTACTTGTGAGTATTACTTTGTTACTTATGTCTCTTTGTACCTAAAACTGATGATAATAATATGCTTCCGATACTAGAGCCACTTAAAATGTATTAGAAAATGCAGATATTTAGAATTATTTTAAATGTGATAATGCTATGAAGATTTTGTCACTAACATTTTTATTTCATTTTATTATTTATTACATTAGCATTGATAAATCTGATCAGCTTATTTGTTTGTTGAAAGTTCAATGACCTGACCTTTACGCACCTGTAGCTCTGAAAGTATTCACCACTGTGGTCGTTCAAAATCAGAATCAGAATCGTTTAGTTTGTTAAACATAGGTTCACAGTATAAAGGTCTTAGGTGTAATAGAAGTACGCTATGTTGATGATGTACAAATTTTCATAAAGTAATAGGTATTAAATTCGTTGACTTTGCATTCTGTTAAATCAGTAAAACTATATAATTTCACCCAGTATAGATGTTCAGTATAGGTTGTGTAAAGAATGAATGAAAAAGAAAGTCCATGCGGAACGAATATTATACTGATCACGTGAAACGTTTAAATGATACTCATTGTATTTAAGTTCATTAGCTGTGCTCGCAGAACGCGTTTTTTTTTACGCAGACTTTAGTTGCTTTTAAAGGTGACGATCCCTTTCCCAGTTGATATGTGTGCTACGAGTCCACAGTCTACAGGCACTTTACACGCTACCCAATTTGTAAATTACAAAAGATTGTAACTATCCATTTTTTTAAAAGAGTGGTTTGAGTTTTTTTCCTGTTCTTCTCATAGCTCCACTCCGTCAGCTAACTGGTCATAGACAAATTTGCTGACACTACTTTTCGGATAACCTGTTACATTCTTAACTTGTGACTTTCATAGGGGTTACATTGTAACTTAGATGAATAATCGAGAGAAAGAAAATGAATGAAAATTTATTAATTCAGTGTGTGGAGGATTTCTCAAATTACGTACGTTTATTTATTAAATATTTATTCGTATCCTTTCAGAACTTCTACAAGAACGAGATCGATCGTAAGGAAATGTACCTGCGATACGTATACAAGCTACACGATCTTCACATTGCGTCCGATAACTTTATTGAAGCTGGTTGCACACTCCTGGTAAGTCTTACATTTTTCAAATTCATGTATACTGTCATTTTATAAAGGTTTTAATGGCCACGATAGCGGGTATACACGACTGTTCCGTAAGAGGTCCCTACAGGTATCTCTATGGTTACTTCGTGAGCTAGCCACATTGTACGAAGTGAAGCTCTGCGACTACCCTCGCTTAGCTCATTGTCTGCGAATACACGTGACCTTCCTCGACTCTGTCATGGAATAGTTAAGATCTAAACCTGAGTACTTCAGGGTAGGCTTCTTTGAGGAAGCATGCCCGCTGTTTGTCAGAGTACTCTGTCTTCTCCGTGACGTTTTAATCTTTATGTTTGATGTCATCATCATTCAGCCTAATGACGTTCACTGCTGGACATGTTGCCCTCACCTAATTACCGCCACAGCGAGCGATTTTGTACCGATTATGTTTGATGTATTTTTGTATTATTATGTTACAGTTGTACGGTGAGACTTTAAGTTGGGAGAGTGATCTGGTAGGTGTAGATCCGGAACATCCAGAGACACCGGAATGGAAGAGGAAAGAAGCGCTCTATAACCAAGTACTGCAATATTTCGACCGAGGGAAGGTATGTTAGCTCTTCGGTTACCATCTAGCTTCGGCCCACGGATTCGCCCGTGTGGTATGTCTAGAAAAAGTAGCTTTTGTCCTTCTCCAGGCTTCTATACAAAAATTCTTAAAGATCGGTTGAAGGTTTTGCGCTTGGTCTAGTGGTTAGTGACCCTGACTGCTAAGCTGGAGGTCGTCGAGCATGATTGTTTGTCCTGTGTCTGGGTGTAATTTATCTATAATATGTATGTATTTACAAAAAAATAAAGTATTTAAGTAGTAAATCACTTGTTTAGTACCCATAACAAGCAAATATAATTACTTAATTTGGGACTAGATGGCGCTGTGTGAATTTGGTGAAAAATTATTCATCAGCAACCCATTTAATGTCAAACTGCTGGGCTCGGGTCTCCTCTCCTCTATCTAAAGATCTGAGAGGATTTTTTGAAAAATAATTATATTAGGCCAGGGCTCACGATGAATATCGGGACCGCGTCCAGAGTCACCTGTCAAAAGAACCGCGAGCATTTTGGGATTTTATAAGATCTAAGACTGGAAACTCTTACAAACGTAAAATAATAAAGGACGGTAAAGTATTGTCTGACTTTGAGTGTGCGGGAGAATTCGCCCGGTACTTCGAGTCTGTGTACAACTCAGAGCCGGCCGCGCTGAGCGTGGCGGCGGCTAGCGCGGACGTGGGGTGCGCGGCGGAGGCGCCGGGTGCCCGCGTACACCTCACGCGCCTGCGCGCCTCCGACGTGCGCCGTGCGCTCGCGCACTGTCCGCCCAAGCGCTCGGCGGGTCCCGACGGAATACCAGCGTTTGTGTTTAGGGATTGCGGAGCAGTACTAGTCGAGCCGTTGCTTCATTTGTTTAACATCTGTATCGAGACTGCAACGTTCCCAGAACGCTGGAAACTTACTCGTGTGATGCCCGTACCGAAGGGCAAAGGAGGGTCAGCGCCCACTGACTACAGACCGGTGGCGATCTTATGTACTCCAGCGAAGATATTCGAGGCGGCCATCCACGATTGTCTTTATCCACAATTGAGCGCTCAGTTGTCCGACGCTCAGCACGGGTTTCGACCTGGGCGGGGGACAACTGGGAACTTACTGGATTTGATGACACACCTGGTACCTGCGGTGGATGCTGGATTACAGATAGACGTCGCTTATTTTGATTTCCGAAAGGCTTTTGACACAGTCGACAATGACATCCTACTAGCCAAACTGGCCGGCATGGGGTTTACCCCACACACGCTAACATTCTTCGCTTGTTATTTTCGGAACAGATGTCAATATGTCGACTGTGGTGGACGCCTCTCGGATCCCTACCCGACAAGATCTGGGGTGAGTCAGGGGAGTATTTAGGGCCTCTTTTGTTTATTTTGACGGTCAATGATTTACCGATGGTGGCCAGCAAGTCTACACCCTTACTATTCGCGGATGATCTAAAACTAGTCCACAAAATTGAACACAACATAGATCACGTCGCACTACAGAGAGATATCCTACATATTTCCATTAATAGACTGTACATAATTAATATAACATCATTAATCCTTATCATTTCTGATCTCAAGACTTGGCTTCGTAGGGTAAACATATCATTTCACTCACACACACTCACACACACACATACACACACACACATATATATCTTTACCCACTCACGCATTCTACAATCATGTCGTATAACGAACAGACATACTAGCTCCATTCACACTTATTCCACCTATCCAGAGCACGGAGAGGCTGGTGATCTGTAATACAGGACCTCCTAGTACAGAGACCAGTCTCTCACACAGACTACACATTCGCTAACTTCTATTATGGACCCGTTGTTTGTTATCTTAAACATTTCATGTACTGTGTGAGAGAACAAATAAAAGTATTTTGTATTGTATTGTATTGTAAATCACAGGCCGGCAATATAACGCGATTGACTTAGTAAACCAATCACAGCTGTCGAATGAGACCATCGGCTTACCAATGTGTTACGATTGCGTTAGCAGACTCGGGCCCCTGATGGCACAGGCGTTCTTAAGCTACGGTAACCGCTTACCATCAGGTAAGCTTGTGAGCCCCTATCATAGTACAAAAAGCAATATCAGTCTGTAATTGTGTATCCCATCAAATAGCAATTATGGTTTATTATAATGCCTGTATGCCTGAAATAAAAAAAAAAAATAATTTATTTATTATTATATAGACAGCATAGTAAGTTGGAGCTCAAAAAATAGACTTTTTTTTAATGTGAGTAAGTGCTCCGTAATGTCTTTCAGTCGCGCACGAACCCCGCTTCATTACCAATACCTTATGGACGGAGAGCCGCTGCAGCGTGTAACAGAGGTTCGAGACTTGGGTGTACGCTTCACTACGGATCTCCAGTTTCGGCAGCATATAACCGATGTGTGCAAGAAAGCTTGGCGCAATCTGGGTCTGATATTACGCCAAGCAAACAACTTCACAAATGTACAAGCTTTGAAAGCACTATACGAGGCACTAGTGAAGAGCCACCTGGAGTGTAATGCCGTAATATGGTCACCACACGAGGAGAAATACAAGCTGATGCTGGAACGTATCCAGAACAAATTTGTTAGGTTCATCTATTTAAAGCAATATGGGATATACCCAGGCTATCCGCTGCTGTACCCTACATTATTTGTTCTGGGTATGGTAGGGTATTACAGGCTCGAGGTACGGAGGGAAGTAGCTCTCACCGTATACGTATTCAAAGTGATGCGCGGTAAACTCCATAATCCTCGCATATTGGAGATACTCCAGTTCTGTGTCCCGGACGAGTTCGTAGGGCGGCGGCGGCTGCCGGAGCTTCTGCTCGTGCCGCGAGCGCGCACGTGCCTGCTGCAGCGCGCTCCGCTTACGCGCGCGTTACGTACGCTCAACACGCTGGCTCTAACTGTGGATCTCTTTTCGTGCACACTGAACGGATTTATACGGGCCGCTTATTGTGCGATTGTAAATTTAAGTTAGTTTTTAATTTTTATATTTATGTACATAGGCTATTGCATTAGGTTGTACCTGTAATAATAGTTTTATATGTGTTTTAAATAAATAAATAAATAAATAAATAAATAAAAATTATTATTTACAAGACACATTACTACAATACACCACACTATTTTCTTTGAATATTCTAGTGTTGGGAGAAAGGTCTACCGTTACTTCGTGAGCTAGCTACATTGTATGAGGTGAAGCTCTGCGACTACCCTCGCTTAGCTCATTGTCTACGAACACACGCGACATTCCTCGACTCTGTCATGGAACAGTTAAGACCTGAACCTGAGTACTTCAGGGTCGGCTTCTATGGGAAAGGATGCCCGCTCTTTGTCAGGGTAAGATTTTAAACACACCCTTATTAAAGAACTTCGCTATTGACGGTGATCGCCATTCTTCTCTAAATTTACTTTGTTTTTCACTTCTTGGTACGACATGTTTTTTACAGAATAAACAATTCGTATACCGTGGCCACGACTACGAACGCATCGGTGCGTTCACACAACGACTGCAAGCCGAATATGTCGCAGCGCATATATTGATGCGGAACACTCCACCGGACGATTCGATTATCGCGAATGATGGGCAATGTAAGTATTCATAACCTTACAAAATTATCAAAGAAGCTTACATCAAATTATTGGCAATAATATTTTTTTTATACTCACAATACAAACGTAGCCATTTTTGACAGATGTAATAATGTATAATCGACCACATAATTGCTTTATCACTTATAACAAAAATTTCCATCAAAATTAAAATTCAATAAGACTCATTATTGATGACAACTGTCACTGTACTAATGTCACTTGCAAGCAAAAATAGACATTTTGTTTTGTGATATGCAAACGACATCTACACTAAGGTTGGTAAAGCAATTTTATTGTCGACTATACACAAATTATTCGCATATTATTCGACCACGGTTTATTTATATTTTAAATTTTATCTGTGTTTTACGGGAATAAGCTTTTTATTGGTTGCACACTACAGTTCAATTTCAATATTACATCTCTAATAATAGTACAAACTTCCAGACATACAAATCTGCAACGTAAAGCCAGTACCGTCTCGTCGAGTTTGGCCGTCGGGCACTCCGGAACAAGTGAAGCGCTTCTACGCATGCAATGACGTCGACACGTTTCTCTGCGACCGTCCCTTACAAAAGCCTCCTATCGATAAGGATAATGAGTTCAAGGTAAGCTAGCTTCTTGTTATAATTTCGTAGCTACCCAGCTGCGGGGCCACATTGTCAGTATGAATACCTACTATAATAATGTGTCTTAAAGAAAAAAGTGTCTGTAATATTAGTTTCTCAGATCTAACATTTAAATTTCACTCTTGACAGAGTGGTTGTGGTATCATGACGTCGATGCATTGATATGAATGATACAGTCTTCGCGATGGGCATTCACTTGTCACGGTCTTCAGCGTTACGGGAACATTAGACTATTGACATTAAGATCTACAAGACTACGATCTGTCAAACTTACTGCTGCAATACCGGGATTAATATTAATTGCATTATATGTTTATTGATTTCATTACAGAGTCTCTGGATAGAAAGAACCACATTGGTCACAGAAAACACATTACCTGGTATATTGCGATGGTCTGAAGTTGTTTCAAGATCAGTTGAAGAAATACCACCGGTTGAGGTAAATATGATTCTTGATATGACCCCATTACGTTTCATTTTTGGGTAAGAGTTACGCCTTACAAGAGTAAGATTTTTCGAGATATACGAGATGCAAAGATGTGTTGTGATTTGTTTCTTTAGTCGTCGCCACTTACTTACAGCCTTGGGATGAAAAAAAACTAACGAAATAATAGATGGCGAATTATAATCTTGCTTTCTCATTTGTACGTATTTTCTTCTTTCAGTATGCCTGCGAAACTATGGAATCCACAGAGCGAGAATTACGAAGCCTCATCTCCCAATACACGGCCGACCCAATTCAAAACATCAATCCATTCTCCATGCGTTTACAAGGAACTATCGACGCTAACGTACAAGGTGGCATCACTAAGTACGAGCAAGCCTTCTTGTCGGCGGAATTTGCGAGAAACGCGGGGCCGAGGGAAGCTGCCGCCGCCGCTAAGTTGAGGAGACTTGTGGCTTCACAACTAGCTGTTGTAGATGCTGGGTTGGCGCTACACGGCAGATTAGCACCTGAAGAAGTGAAACCATTGCACAGGTTTGTATCTATTTTTTAAATATTTACTACCACCTCGTTAGTTAATAGAAATATAACATAGAAATCTTATAGAGGTTCCCATCAAAAATTTTAAGAATAATAGTAGATGCGCCATGGTACGTCACCAACCAGAGACTTCACCACGACCTTGGAATCAAAACTGTGAAGGAAGAAATAAAATCAAAAACCAAAACATATAAAGAAAGATTATAACTGCATCCAAACATACTGGCTCATAACCTTATGGATGAAATATCTCCCAGTGGTCGGAGACTTAAATTAAGAGTACCACAAGACTTACTATAAGTTAGTAATCATGAGGAAATGTCACTGGTCATTTACCTCGCATACCGCCTCTTCAATATCATAAAATATTGCTGAATGTCTCCTGAACAGATTGCAATACCAAGACAGAGACAAAAAAACAAAAGATAAATTGACTACCTCGTTAGTTAATAAAAATAATGTAGTAGTTCTACATTATTTTTATTAACTATAGACTATAGAATAGACTAATATAATATTTTGGCTCACACCAAATATTTGTGATTCAAAGAAATATTTGTATCGAGTTTGGGTGCACTGGGTCCGTTAATTGTATGTTTGTAAAGTCACCCGTTATTTTATGTTAAACTTAGAAAAAAGTAAACTTAATAATTAATAAAGACTTGCTAGTAACAAAAAAAAACCTTTTTGACTTTTAGAAAAAAAAAATTATGAATTTATAATTGGTTGATATAATTTTTCCCTCCTTTCTTTGTATACTTTATTGTGTTATGACTTTGTTAAATATTTTTGTTACAAAGATGATTACATCCGTTTTTAATTTAAGTTAATATATATATTATAGAATACTTTACCTTGATCCAAATACTATATTCTACAGGCGACTAGTTGAAAGATTCAATCAGCTCCGTCAAAACTTGGGCCCAGGGTTGGCAAGAGCGCGTCGGCAACTATCTGAAAGCATTGTTAAGTAAGTAGAGATTCTTCTTCATCGACTTGAAATGTGCTATTAATATTAGAAGTAGAAACTAAACGTAATACTGATTTCAGCACTCCGTTACCTCCCGTGCCGGCGTTAGACAAACGATCTCAAAGTATTCAACAAAGTGATAATTATTATGATGATGGACATCTATATGATAAACCGGTAAGTGTGATATCTTATTTATTTTATTAAATAACCTATTGCTCGCTTAAGGCACTAGGATAAGTGTTGTATGTTAAAAATAATAGAGCATATTTGCAGCAGTTTATTTTTCAATCCCAGTATTTCTCCCTAGGAGGGATTCCTAAGGGGGATTTCTAGACATTTGCAATTGGATTCCAATCTTCCTTCCAAGCCAAAATTTATACTCTCGATTTTGTTTAACGCCATGTTTTATAGCCATAGTCATAGTCTTTGTTTCATTTGGATCAAATACGTGATACTTATGAACGTTTATAATTAAACTGTAAACGCAACACAATATTTTTAAATTACAGCAATCAGTAGAAGATCCGTTGGAGCAACAAAGCATAATGTCGAGCAGTTTACCTATCGACAACCGTGATTGTCCCGACGATAACTCCATGATCAAGTCAGCTCCGCCCTTACCGATCAGACCCAAGTCTGGAGACCCTAGGAGTCCTACCAGACCTCCGCAAGAAAAGTATCGGTGAGTTAAGAAGTAGAATAATTGTTGACGTACTAAAATAATCATAAATGTTGCCAATATCTTTCAAAAGTATTTGGTGAAAGAGTAAACAAAATTGCCATAGGGTGTCCCGTATTATAGCGTCAAAGTGAAACCAGAATATAGGCAAGTGTGTGACTATTTCTTAGCACTTCTTGCTTACCCGTTGCCGATTAGTTATTCTTCTTCTAATCGTGTGGGCTTGAAGCAGACCCTGGTGCTGGAATTTATCAAGTCGCCCAGAAAGCTTCCAACTTGACTTAACGACTACCACATTAAGTGGTAACCGGACCAACGACTTTACGTGCCTTCCGAAGCACGGAGACGCTCGAGAATGAAATTGCCACAAACGGTCACCCATCATGGACTGACCTTGCTGAGTGTTTCTTAACCTCGATGTATGCTAGGAGCGCCTCAGTTATTAATATTAAGTATGTGTACACGTTGAGCAGAGAGTGTCAGGACGGCGACGTCGTGGAGTGCGTGCGGCACACGCGCGCGTCCTGGAGCGACGCGCCCGACGCGCCGCCGCTGCCGCCGCGAGCTAACGGTATTATAATAATGTTCTTTATTGACATTAAAGTGCTTACATGTTTAATACTGGACTGGCCTCTTGGTCTAGTGGTTAGTGACCCTGACTGCTAAGACGAAGGTCGTCGATCGGGTTCGATCCCCACCCAGGACAAAACTTTGTATAATGAGCATAAAGGTTTGTTCTGTGTCTGGGTGTAATTTATCTATAGTATGTATGTAATTACAAAAAAAAATGTATTTAAGTAGTATATCAGTTGTTTAGTACCCATAACACAAGCAAATATAATTGCTTACTTTGAGACTAGATGACGCTGTGTGAATGTGGTAGAATATTATATTATATTAATACATAGTTAAGTACATTTTAGTTATTATTTTATGTTACTATAATCTACCTACATTATGTATTATATAGCATATAGCACCTAAACTAGACCGAGCCTGTATCTTAGATGCTAGCCTCTTCCTAACATCACTACTTAGTATAAAATAAAGTCGCTTTCTCTGTCCCTTTATCCTTATGTATGCTTAAATCTTTAAAACTACGCAACGGATTTTGATGCGGTTTTTTTTAATAGATAGACTGATTCAAGAGGAAGGTTTATGGGTATAAAATACATACCACGCGGGCAAAGTAGCGGGCGGAAACTAGTATCATTATATAACACTAGTTAGTGAATAAAAAAACACCACTACTAACCTTTCCGTTTAAAGTAGGAAATCCACGGAATCTCCACCCACACTTTTAGCACACAATAATGATAGTAATTATCATACATGTATCTACTATTACTCTATTTTTTAATTATGGGTCCTTCAATGAATACTGAACCAACTATCCAGCTGTTTGAAAATTGTTATAAAAAAAGAAAATCGGATTTAAATTATTGAACATAAATAAAAACTTGAAATTTTACAATTATGTCGAAATAGTGTATTTAATAATAAATGTTATTACATAAATACAAACACGCAGTTCACGCTGCTTCCCCAACAAAGGGGTAGGTAGGGGTAGATATTCCTTTCACCTCCTGCGATTAGGACATAGGTACGTTTTGTTGCACTTAAAATAATATGGTGTGGTATATAGGTGACAAACGCTCGTGGGTGGAGCAGCCCCCCGCCATCCCGCGGCGCGGGGCCCGCACCGTGGAGACTGCGGAGGACGCGCGCGACTCCGGCGTCAGCGTCGACCACGCTTACACCAACGCTGATGATCACAGGCACATGATGCACAAGGGTACGTAGCATGGGTAATGTTTATAGAGTAACTTACTTTTACGTTTAGCTTCTAGCGGCCTCTTCCCCTCAGGCGGGACGGTAGGCATAAGAGTCAGAAGTACGCAGACTTAACTAGGAGAGGGCGTGAACATTTATAATTTCAATTTCAATAATATTAGTAATCATTCCTATTTCTGACCCCTAAACATTTAATTGTAAGTTTCATTTATTTGCATGGGAATGCCGCAATGGCGTTTTTTTTACCCCAACGTGAGGGGTGTGATAAGTATGACGTCCAACTTTAATACGATTATTTTTATTATAATATATAATAATAAACACTACCTTTTGCTCGCTTCACCCAAAATATCTCATTATCACGATAAATTATAACCTATATCACTCCGGTTCACATCACATTGGAACTTTGCTTCAAGTGAAAGGACAAATAATTATACATTTTTGTATTTATATCACTTTTGTATTATAATTATTTTCCGGGCTCCTATATACATGCCACGTTGAATCATATCATCATTTTATACTTTCCAGATCTCGATCTATCAGTGGACTCCTTACGCTACGAGGAAATAATCTCAATGATGTCGGAACCACTTCGCGTGGATGAGGGTGAGAAGCCGCCGCCTATACCACCCAAAGGTCTCGGACACCTCAGCTCCTTCGACTCGGGACACCACGAGAACGGGGAGTCACATTGCTAATTAAGTATTATTCAAAACGTAACCAATAAAATGATAATAAGCGACAGAAAACCGATTCACTTCATCAATCGATTTCGATTGAGGACCTTTTCGGCATGTTAGGGTTGGTCCACATATGGCCGCAGGGAATCGCACTTTACTATGTTTCAATCCTTTTCTGTCATTTACTAGAGTGAAAACGAGAGCCGGAATGCAACCGTACGCGGCGAAATCGACGATGCGATCGGCTCTCACGCTTTACCTCGCTCTAGTACATGTGGTGCAAGCCTAAGCCTACTCCATGGCTCATCGATTGACTAAATGCAGATTTTGGTAGTTTTCTGTATCTGTTGTGATAACTAAGTAAATAAACAGGCGCCCATAGGCTACGGTAACCGTTTACCATCAGGCGGACCGTACGTCTGTTTGCCAACGTCGTGGTATAAAAAAAAAAACAAAATAACTGACAACAAACAAAAAATAACATCATCATAATTTCAACCCACAAACGTCCCATTGCTAGACACGGGTCTCCTCCAAAGAATGTGAAGGAAATGTAGCATACTATACCACGCTGGCCGGACGGGTTGGTATAGGGTTTGTCGCCTTTAAAAATAACATAAAAAACTTTAATTCTTTGGCCCCCATTTTATATTTTACGGCAGGCAGCGGAATGGATATGTCTTCGGCATTGCTAATCGAAATGGACGACGATTATCACTTCCCATTATCTGATGAGCCTGAAAATATATCATCCAACTTCAGCGATAAAAAAATAGCAAACTAAATTCTATTAAACAGACGAAAAACTAATATGCAAACACGAAAAATCTCGTGAGATATCAGTATTGAAATAATAGTTTTCTGTCGCCTATCATTTGTAATCTTATGCGTAACAACTCTAGTGAAGCTACATTATGGCTATAACAAAGGCTGCCTAATAAAATAGACTCAACGATAACGTACGCGTGCATAATGGAGTGTTCGAGAAAATCATTCTTTTATTATATCTTTTTAAAAGTACTGCCGCGAAATTAAAGAATTGAAAAAAATGTAGTAAAAAATTCTACAAAAATAGTAGGATAACTATAAGTTGATATTCGAAGAACGGATTGAAAATTATAAAATCGAATAAAATCAATAATTACTTCGTTCTCTTAATGATAACGCCTGCTAAAATTATCATAGCAACAATTCATTATTAATTCCATTGCTATGTTTAATTGCGTAGAAGTCGAAAAAATGCAATTAATAAGGTCTTCATTTTTATATTAATAATAAGCATATCATTCCTTAAATGGAATAAAATTCTCGGAGTTAATTATATTTTGTGTGAATTATTTTGCTTTGACACTCATTGCATTTAGTTTTTTATTTGTCGGGGCCATACAAACAGGTGATATATTTAATTTTAATTTACAAATCATATACTTATAATCATAGACAATAGGCTGAAAATTACATTCATGTATTAGACAGTTATATTTTTTTTACATAATTATTAAATAGAGCAATCAAATAATAATGTATCGACGATAGAAATATTTGACGCAATCAGAGTATATTATTAACAAATTATTAATATTATTTTTATATTACTTATTAAAGAAATTTTTATTTTACGAAATTTCGTCATATAAATTGTATTTAAAATTATTGTGATTATTTTTCGATATGATTCCTAAAAAAGTA